>JARYZH020000119.1:0-1391173 GCA_030021035.2 Notholithocarpus densiflorus
TATATATATATATATATATTCAACTAATGAAATATTCAATAAAGTATTGTAAGATCGAATTCTCTGCTTTATGTTTTGTCCAAATATTAAATTCAATAATTATGACATTTATTAATATAATAACATTTCTTATAGTTGTGTTTGTATATAAAATTATATATTCTATCTTTTAAAGAAAATATAATATGAGAATATTTTAATGGAGGTTTAAGTATAGAATAAAATTTAAACATGTACTTAATTATAAAATTCGTATTAGAATAATAATGTGAAAATTTGTAAGACATGAAATATTTTTGTTGTACAATATTATGAAATCAACAAAATTAAAGTAATGATTATCTCACTACTATATCACCTATCTGTGCTTAAACATCACAAATAAATTATTGGGCCTCTCTAAATATTGTTTTACCCTATTTTCATGCTAACACACAACTATTCTCCATGCCACCGCTAAACTGGGCCACAAATATAAAATATTATAAAACCCAATATATTGTGAGGCCTATAGTTCAAACCCATAGCCAAATTATTTTACTAAAGGGGTCAAATCCCATGATCAAAGACCATGATTCAATTCCAAGGCAAATTATTTATTAAAAGCTCAATTTTTATTGGCAATATTAAAAACCCAATTCTCATTGGCGATATTGAAAAGCCAAATTCTCATTGGCAATATTAAAATCCCAATTCTCATTAGCAATATTGAAGAAAAGCCCAATTTTCATTGGTAATATTGAAAAAAGCCAATTCTCATTGACAATATTAAAAGCCCAATTTATATTGGCACTATTTTGTAAAAAACCTTAGATTGTTGATACTTGGAAAATACCACATGTTAATGATAAAATTACCTAAACCCATAATTGCAATCATTTTAGAGCTTGTTACATACTCATGAGAACCCATGACTACTTATTTATTTACAAAACTCGTGGGAAATTATAATTATCTCCCCTAAACATATGAAATTCTATGGTCACTACTCATTTTGCTTTCATAATGCTATGGTAGTCATTCATCTTACAAGCTCATCATTAAAATCACGACATGATTATTAGGTCTTGTTCGGAATCATAAACATTACCTATGTTATTCTCAAAAAATCATGGAATTCATTATTTAAAAATAGTAAATATTATTTACAAGGCATTTCGAAATAATTAAGCTTATGCTATTATTTTAAAATCTAACAAATCATTATTCAAGGACCCATTACAAATATTTATCAAAGCCCAAAATACATTGAATATCTACTAACCATAAAAGTCCATGAAGGTCAAAGACCCATGGCAATGTGTGTCATTGTTGTCCATTTTGTAGGGCCCATGATGTGATAAAAGGAGAACAAGGCCAAGTGAAGAGGGGCACAAAAAGGGCCCATCCGAAGAGTCCAGCCCATGTAGACATGCCCAATCTAAAGTTCCAACTAAGGCAGACCAAGGCAAAGGACTGAACCAGCTAGATAGCTTCACTCTTATCCATCCATGACCAAGGTTCACCTGGAGAATTCCTCAAGAAACAATTGAATCTCTAAGACTAAACTAAGGGATGTTCCATCAACTCTCTGCCACTGCCTCCCTTAACATGGACAGTGCCCAGAGGTTGGGCTGGCAACTAAAGTCTGATGGGTAATGGAATTCCATCATCTTCCTCAAAGCTCTAGTTCCAGTAGAAGGAAGCCATAACAAAGTTACTCAAATCTCAACAAATCAACTTTATAAATGCCAAAAATGTTCAAGAATTGGTTCATGCACCAAGCCCATGAATCCTAAAGGGGAAAAAATTGGGAAAATGTGGTTTAGCGGGCATGAAGGGATCTCTAGTGGAACCCTTTGAAGTAGGCATAAAATTTGACACCTGGCTTGGGGTGTTGAATCCTACTCTCTAGAGTCCAAATCTCAGTTGTGGCACCAAGATTCTATCCTAAAATCTGCCTTAATCCTATTGGTTGTGGCTAATCCCAAGAATCTTAGCATTTAATGCAAGATTAACCAAATATTCACCACCATATGATGTTACCCAAAGAAGCAAGACAACCTAAAAGAAAATCCACCACTTTTAGCCAAATTTGAGGATGAGCAGTTTGACACTCTTCTTGCTGATTAGCCCTACGAATTTGGAGTCTTGCTAATCACACCCCTAAGCTTCACTATAAAAGGGAAATCCCATCAGCTTTACCAACACACACCAACCCTCCTAAAACTTCTGCCATTATTGTTACTTTGACCCATAGTTCGTAAAGAGAGGCCATCTTTTAGCTTTTCGATTAGTTTCCCCAGCTCATAAATGATCTCTCTTAGTCCATAAAAGCCAATACTCACCTGACCTCAAACATTCCTTTCCCTTTTCTACAAATCCTAACTCCATAAATATTCCCTAATCAGTTATAAGCAACCTTCTTCCCCACTAAAGACTTAATATAATTGATCATTATCATTATTCCCCTCCATTTCACTACAAACTTCTCACTCATTCACTTAAAAATTGCCCTTACTACCCCACATTTATATTCCAGAAGAATCTTGGTTCAACTACACTGAGCTGGAATCTCTCTCTTCCTTCATATCATGCCAAATAACCCCTTTTTTCTCACCATGGAACCTTTGGTCTTTACTTTTTGTTTTTCCATTGAAAAAATAATGTGTTTGTAACAATGGAGTTTTTTTTCCTCATATTGACGTAGTAGTAGTAGAAAGTACCTTGCACCATTTCGACCGAGATACACAAGGATTTTCTGAAGTGAACACTTACTTAAACTTATTCAATAATTGACTGCTGGATCATCATTTTAATTTTACCTTACCGCTGGAGAATTTTATTTTCTTGTATTGTTGTAATAGAGCTACTCATTTATTAATTAACTCTCATGAAGTGTTTTCCTGGGCCTTAATGTTGTTCTTGCTAAGGTTCAACATTTATTCTTGCTTGGATAGGCTTATCACTATACTGAAAGCCTTTGGGCATCATCTCAAAGCCCAACGTTGAGTTTTGGTTTGGCCTCCCCATATTTTATTCAAGAACATTAATTTTCCGCCGCTACATATGGATAATTCGATAGTTTGAGGATAGGAGATTTGAATCTTAACGTCTTCGTTATATATACTAAAAAGTGCTAATTGAGTTACAAGATCTCTTATTTATTGACTGAACTTATTGCAAAATTATGCATTTTGAGAAGTATATATATCCCTAAGGTATGCTAAAAGGTATGTAGTTGTTATTTCTTACGTAACTTAATAGCACAAAAACGATAAATAAAAATTCTACAAAAATCATCATTGGTTACCCTCTCTCTCTCTCTCATATTCACATATTTTTAATAATATAACATTATTATTTTTCTAATGAAAAACTAACATTCATAATTATTGGTTTAATAATTTAATTAAAAATTGGGTAATGTTAATGCGTGCCCTTAGAGCAGTTGTTAATAAACCATTAAAGAAACGTTTTGATACCATTTTTATGGGAAATATAAAAAGCCATAAAAAAATAAACGAAATTACAAACTCATTTTTCTTATGCATTAATATAAACTAGCATGTAACTCGTGCATACGCACGAGAATTTGAGCAATATTAATAAAAAGGAAAAAAAAATTGAAGAATTTTATTAGTTATCTCTATGTCCTCATCAACTTAAAAAAATTCTTGTAAATAATGTTCACTGGATGTGATATCATGATACCATCTTCGTCTTCTTACACATTTATATCTATATTCTCATCAACTTCAATAAGGGGATTTTAACACCTCAGCACAATCGCCTAAATGTACAACCTGCCCTAAATATGAAAGATTTAAATAATTAAAAAAAAAAAAAAAATTTAGTGTCAAGGTTTTCTTGAGAGAGGGAGAGAGAGTGAGTGAGAGAATGGGCTTCTATTTATGTCTGGTTGAATTTAATCAACCATCTTGTTGGCTTTATTCCGTGCCAAATTTGCTTGTATTTTAGCAATTAGTAACCCTGTATTTAGGTGGGATTCGTGTAAGGGTAGTGTGTAAGAGAGTGTGAAGAAATGCTCGAGATTGTGCAAAGAAGCAGAGACTCGCGGCTGGGACTCGCGGGTGACTCGCGACTGGCAAGCCTCCAACTGTAGAACACGAGTGAAGTGTGCAAGAAGATGAACAGTCACGCCAGCTAGAGCACTACAGGACAAAAAGTCCAGACTGGCCAGACCGTTAGCTCGCGACTTGAACTCCCGACTCAGTCAAGTCGCGAGGCCAAGCCGCCAGCCAGCCCTGTTTTGAAAAACCTGACTCTTCACATTCCACTCTCACCCTAGTATAAATACCCAACCCACGAAATGTAGAGAGATTCCAGAGAGAATTTTGAGAGAGAAACACTAGAGAAAAACAAGATTGACTCATCCACAATCTTCACATAGAGACTCTTCAAATTCCTCTACTCTCTTCCTCTCCATTGTTACATCCTTGAGAGGTTCATTACCCAAATCCTTTTCTCACCATACCCATATACGTGAGAAGGCTTTTTGGTGCTTTGGGAAGCAGTTAAGAAGGGACCAATTTCATATTGGTTGATGCTATGGTCAAGTAGCGAAATTTGGTAAGCTAGAAATGACAAAGGTTCGGCGCAACCTCGTTGGAGCAAGAAGCTTGGAGGGCTTAGGTACACTGGGTAGATTAGGCTTGGAGGGTCTATTGCGGTTCATGTATCGCAACTACATTTTCTAGTGTATTATTGACCGCTTGGAGGGCGGCGGAGAGGTTTTACGCCGAGGGTTTTGGTTTCCTCTTCGATAACACATCGTTGTGTTGTCCTTGTGTTTCAAAATTTGGGTTTTTATGATTTTCGCGGCTCAGTATGGCGACTTGTTCGCAGGTGGAAGGTCCAGTCGCGAGGGGTACACAGATTTTCGTGGCTCACCTTGCGACTTTCTCGTGGGTAGACCTTCCAGTCGCGAAAAAAACTTAGAAATTTTTTTTGAGAATCTTGTTTTCATAGTGTTTCGCGGCTTACCCTGTCGACTTGACTCAGTCGCGAAAAACGCGTGTTTTGCGTTTTAAAGTCAGTTTTTAAAACCTTTTAGGTTTTCCCTCGAACTTTTTGACTATTCATTGTCTTGTTCGTCTATCCCTTTCCCAAACACACCGTGCTCTCAACCCAAAACTCCATTGTCGATCATCTTCTCAACTTTAATCTTCAAGAAAAGGTATGGGTCTTCTCAATTTCTCTAAGTATTTCATGTTTCTTGACTTGATTTCTTTGATTTGTGAGTTGATGCTATGTTTTGAAATTCCTTTGTTTTGGATATGGGTTGGTTTCGTGTTTGTTGGGTTTGGCTATTGAGGTTTTGTTGTTTTTGGTGTTAAGTTGCTTTATAAGGTCATTATCATGGTTTTAGTTTCACTGTTTATGATTTGATTTGCGTTAGTTGGTAAATCTCTTACCCATAATAAAATGTCACATTGTCATATGCCATTTGTTTGGGTTTACAAGGATATACCCTGTTTGTGAGTATGATAGATTCATTTTGGTTGATTTTTGCGTGTTCACTTATAAAGTCTTGTCTTCAAGTTGCTATAGATTGTTGATATCTTGTGGGTTGCTTCTGCCCTGTAGATACTGTCTGCTCTGTTTTGGTCTGAGCATCTCATTCTCATTCAGATATGTCTCATAGACATATGCTTCCTTTTGATTGAATGTGGTATACACTGCCTCAATATTGCTGATTGTTGCATGATGTAGTCTATGTTTGGGAATGTACCTTAGAGTGTTAATGTTTGAGTGGATGTGCTCAAGGTCAAAATGTGGTATGCATAAGAATTGTTGATAGATTGCTTTATGCCTTTCTAATTTGAGCTCTCCCATTCAATGCCTGTTTCTGAACTCATTTTAGACTGAATGTTTTAGTGCAATACTCTATTCTTTTGACACTAACATGTTACTAATGAGTTGAGTGTTCATCTATTATGCTTTCTTGTTGTGGCCTTTTCTGATTGTTTACAGATGGCCCCATCTCCTACAAAGAAGAAGACTCCTACTAAGAAAGCTGACAAAAGGTTGAAAATGGACTATAACCTATTTAGGTCTGTTCAACACTTTGAGAGATATAGAGATTTTTTCTTGAAGGGAACCATTATTCAGGAAAGGTTTGTAGACTTAGGGGACTTGAAGGACACCTTTATTCCAGGTTGTTTTGAGGGCAGAGGATGGGATAAGCTGTTGAGTGACCTACCTGCAGTTTGTGAGCCTTTAATAAGGGAATTCTATGCAAATGCTGTGATAAGCGAAGATGAGTTGAGCTGTTGGATTAGAAGAAAGGAATTCATTGTAGATGCCCATGACATAGATGAGGTCCTAGGGCTTGAAGGTTTGGATGACCATGACTTCACCAACTACAATGACAGGATGCTGTCTATAGAAACTATCCAAACTCACATTGGTGGACAAAGAGAGGGGAGATGCCTCAACACTAAAGCATTTCCAGCTGACATGAGGTGCCTAACCACCATCATGATGTTCAACTTGTATCCAGTGAGGAAGCTAACTACAATCAACAATGCCAGAGCTATCTTCCTCATGGAACTCAAGGAGAAAACCTTCATAAATATCAGCTCTCACATCTTTGACACCATTGTGGATGAGACTAGAACAACCTCCAGGGCCAAGCTGATTTTTCCCAGCCTTCTTATGAGGCCTTTTAGACTGAAAGGTGTTACCATCCCTCACGATATCAGTCCCATGCCTACACCTTCAGCCATCAACAAACTGACCATCACAAGGGTACAAGTTTGTCTCCCTAGTGATGAAGACGAAGGTGACCAAGTTGAAGGTGAACCCATGGACACTGAGACAAAGGCTATAAGACAAGCTTCAAGCTCAAGAGGCCGAGGCAAGAGGAGTAGAGCTTTATCTTCATCAGCTGCACCTCCAGATGCATTTCAGATCATCCTGGAGAGAATTGTTGGACTCCGAGAGGTCCAGAATGAGCATTCTGACAGGATGGCAGCAATTCAAGATTAGCTCAACATACTTTCAGCTAAGTTTGACAACATCAACACCCAGCAATGACCCTTTGGCCATTCCGGTCAAAAATGGGGAGAATTTTTTAGAAGTAGCTCTTGAGGGGGAGTGCCATTTTGAGGGGGAGCATGCCATAAACAGTGTTTATTTAGTTTATGTTTCAGTTTTTACTTTATGTTTCTTATGGTATTATGTTTGGTTAATTCTCTCATTATGGGTTTGATACACTGTGGTTAAAGTTTTTGGTTTAAAGGTTTAAATCTCGTGGATGTGTTTGACTATGAAACTTTGTTTATTAATACTTAATATGTTCTTCCTGTTTTGTATGGTACATTTTGTACCCATGTTGCTTTTGTAAGCTTTTAGGGTTTGATTTGTAGGCTTTTATGGTCTGTACCATGCATGCTTATGCAGCCTTTATATTTGTATCCATGCTTTGTAGCTTAAGTACATACTGTTAAATGTCATGCATTTTCTTTAAGTATATCACTCTTGTGCCCTTTGTAGGATTTTATTCCTAGATACATATACTTCATGTATTGTGCATTGGTTGAGTGTTGGACATGCAAATGATACTTTGCATTGAACTTATTAGCTTGCATGTCCGGATGTTCATTCCAAGTGTGAATGAGCATTTTGGTCACTATCTTATAGTGATTGCTTGTTTGGTCAAGCCATGGTGTGTTTCTTAAACTCCATTTTTCTTGATCGCATTGTGCTTGCCTCATATGCATTACAAGTTTTTCTGCATACAATGATCATATTGTGTTGTTGTGTTTTAGGAGTTACTTGTTCATATGTTTCAAGAGCTACACAGATTCTAGAGTTAGGTGTGAGTGAGTTATGTTCAACTTCCCAACTCACATGTTAAGTCTAGAGTTTGTTTTAGGGTTTTGTCACGGAATAGCCAAAGGGGAGATTGTAAGGTTGAATTTAATCAACCATCTTGTTGGCTTTATTCCGTGCCAAATTTGCTTGTATTTTAGCAATTAGTAACCCTGTATTTAGGTGGGATTCATGTAAGGGTAGTGTGTGAGAGAGTGTGAAGAAATGCTCGAGATTGTGAAAAGAAGCAGAGACTCGCGGTTGGGACTCGCAGGTGACTCGCGACTAGCAAGCCGCCAATTGCAGCACACGAGTGAAGCGTGCAGGAAGATGAACAGTCACGCCAGCTGGAGCACTACAAGACAAAAAGTCCAGACTGGCCAGACCGTTAGCTCGCGACTCAGTCAAGTCGCGAGGCCAAGGCTCCAGCCAGCCCTGTTTTGAAAAACCTGACTCTTCGCATTCCACTCTCACCCTAGTATAAATACCTCTTATACCCACGAAATGTAGAGAGCTTTTAGAGAGAATTTTGAGAGAGAAACCCTAGAGAAAAACAAGATTGACTCATCCACAATCTTCACATAGAGACTCTCTTCCTCTCCATTGTTACATCCTTGAGAGGTTCATTACCCAAATCCTTTTCTCACCATACCCATATACGTGAGAAGGCTTTTTGGTGCTTTGGGAAGCAGTTAAGAAGGGACCAATTTCATATTGGTTGATGCTATGGTCAAGTAGCGGAATCCGGTAAGCTAGAAAAGACAAAGGTTTAGCGCAACCTCGTTAGAGCAAGAAGCTTGGAGGGCTTAAGTACACTAGGTAGATTAGGCTTGGAGGGTCTATTGTTGTTCATGTATCCCAACTACATTTTCTAGTGGATTATTGACCACTTGGAGGGCGGTGGAGAGGTTTTACGCCGAGGGCTTCGGTTTCCTCTTCGATAACACATCGTTGTGTTGTCCTTGTGTTTGCATCTCTCTTCCCTTAATCTTTGCCATTTAATTTTTGCTGTGGATGTGATTTTATTTGGTTTAGATTGTTTATCAATTCTGTGTTTTGTTCATGTTCATATTCCGCACATTAATTGTTTGATATTAAGCTTGAATTGATAACTTGTAAAGTGGGGGTCTAAACGTCCATAGTGTTTTATACACTATTTGAACTTTCAGTTTATACTTAACATATTTTAACTATTGCAAAATATTGAAGCATATATTATATAAAAGGAGAAAGAAACGATAAATCATAACCCAATCATGGATTTTGGCATGATTTTTATTATTATTTAGTCCTATGTGTTACGGTGGCTAAAATATTAACTCCATGGATCTTTAACAACATAAATTTGTTTACAATCAGGTTGTAGATTTATAGATCTTATACTTCCAAATATGTATCATGGAACTAAGGCATGGTGTTGCAAATATCACCTACGATGGGAAATTAGTAACAGAAGAAAATATTATGGTCCATATATAGATGCAGTTGCACATATTTAAGAGATTAAATTCTAGAAGGATGTGGTGTAAAACCCAATTTTTACACCCTCCAATTCCAACATGCCACAGCATCTATCACATATTAAACAACAGGTACAACCACACTCAATCAATTCAAATACCTATATGAAAATCCAACTCTAGTAGGAGTTAATTGAGATGTTATTTGATGTGGCAGGATATATTGAGTTTTAAGTAAATAGTTGATGTGGTAATATCTAATTGGATGTGTAAAACATGGGTTTTACACCTCATTCTTATCAAATTCGGACTCATTCTTTAAACTATGGGGTATAAATAAGCTTTATTTTCCTAGGAATGCAGCGAGTTGTTACACTTTGGGTAAAGCAAGAGAGACATGACAGATATAATTGGATTGGATTACTAATCAATAGATGGTGGAAATAGTCTAATAAGATTTCCACTTTAAAATAAGTAAAAAGAGACAAAACAAAACGGTACTCGCCTTATTGCCCTTCACTTTTAGCCCATTATTTCGGTTGAGATAGACTAATTAATGTCATGTTCTCCTTTGATATTAGAGACTTGAATCCAATTACTTTGTCCAACCCAATATATACTTCTGTTGGTACTCGCATTAACACAATTTTTATTCTTCTTAATTCAAGCCAGCTTCAAATCCGAGACATCATTGATCATTCATTTCTTATTCTCCAACTTTGGCGTGCTTGATGGGGATCAATTAATAGAAGTGAGCATTTGGAAGTTTTCTATAGCTAGATTGATCCCTAATTGAAAATAAACGGAGACCCTAAATTAAATGAATTGAGAAAAAGTAGTACTTGATCTTAGTATATTTAGAATTAGTTCTAAAGTTCTCTTCTAATGTCAAGAGAAGGGCGATCCAGTGCAACTTATAATTTTACAATCTTGCCACCATTCCTTGCCTAAGTTTCTTCTTGCAAGACTTTTGAGGCTTCTATTCCTAGGAATTTTTAATTTTTCTATCTTTATATATCTAATTATATATTAAGGAGGATACCCCAAGTAAGAATCTGGCAAAGACCAAGAAGTACTCATTCTTAGCAAGTTAGCTGCCAGCCCTTCTTTATTACTCCTCTTGTGTGACTATAGAGAATGTTCTGAAGTCATCTTCAGTAGGAGCTGTTAGTTAACAATTCAACCACGGATACCTTTATTTATTTATTTATTTTTTTTTGTGAACACATGGAAGAACAATTGAATGTAGCCAAATGACAAACCAATTGAAACTTCTGGTTTTGTTGCTGATGCTGTAGTTAATGATTGTGGCTTCGATATTATGATGGTTTTATTAATCTAAAATGCTCTGAAATTCACATGAAATAAAACAGAACTGTGATACAATCCTCCACTCTATTTAGAGTTCTAGCTGTCCAAAAAAATTCCATTAAAATTTTATGGGTAGGAATAAAATGGACAATCTACCAATCCTAATTCACTTCAAAACACTCCAATAACACAGTGACTCGGTGTCCACTATTTCTAGTAGTTCCAATATTATGACACTAATAATTTGAATTACCCACCACCCTTTTACCACTTTAGTACCAAATCCCCCACAAATTTTATATTACCTCAATATAAATAAAACTAAACCATTGAAGTTGCAAAGATCAATAATTGAAACAAACTCATCACTATTTCAAATTAAGGGAATGAAAACTAAATGAGAGAGAGATGAACCTTAGTGAGAATGATATTGAAAAGATCCATCCCTGCTTTTGAACCACCAATCGTTGTTTGGTGCCTGAAATTTTCATTGGAAAAAAAAAAAAAAAAAAAAAACTGAGTTTGTAATGGTATGGCAGGTAATTGGGTAAGATGATGGACCGTTTGAGTGAGGAAAAAAAAACCTCCTTTGAGTTTGTATGGCTAGTCGACAAACTCTATCAATCTTTGTTTTTAATGTGGTTAATAAGGGTAACAGATAGGAGAGAGAGAGAGAGAGAGGATTTACACTTACACGATGGACCACCAAAGCTTGTTTGAGGATGTATCTCTCTATTCTGTGAATAGAATCTTGTCAAAGGATGGTTTGTCAAGTCGTTATTAGCGTCTTTGGAAGTGAAATTTAGTATTTTGTGATATTTAGAAGAAACGAATATTACATAAAAGATTAAACTTGAAGCCGAAATTTAGAGAGAGAGGAGTACCAGTGGAGTTGCAATTTGTTACTGCATTGATCATTATCTACTACTATCTGTTGTTGTGTTCATCATTAGCAGATGGTTCTATAGTTGTAGGACTTTTAATTTGTAGATGAGGTCTATCCTTAACACATTGCGATTAATTTCCTCTACATTGAGTTTCCTTTTGCGTGGAAATAAGGGGTAGGAAGCTTAGGCGGAGGGGGAGTGGGTCGACCATCTCTCTTATAACTCTCTATTTCTTCCCTCTAGAATTTTCTCTCTTGTTTAGACCACCATTTAACGATTGCTTCATTTGACTCCTCGGTATTTGCATTGCTGTAAATACAATGAATATTTGGACGGATATTTATGATGTAATCTTAGCTTTGGCATCAAAATTAAGAAAATTTTTGGTACACATGGCATAAAATTGAAATATAATTTCAGATTTGAATTAAACAATTGGAAGAATAATTATGGTGTGGTCTCCACATAAATCTAAATACATGGCACAAAATTAGAACTCTAATTTGGAATTCTAATTTGAGTTTCTATAAAATTAAAAATGTAAAGAGATATGATGGTCGATTTTTAAATAACAGAAAATATCTAACTTATATGTAAACTAACAAAGCAGAAAAGCATGAAGTTTTGAATGAAGAGTATACCAATAGTAATGAAGAGAATAAGCAAATGAAGGATATATGTAGAAAAAGGGAGTCAATTTCGTATTAGAGATTGTTTCGGTTTGGCCCGAGAAATGAAATATTAAACATATATTTGTATTATTTGTGTAAGTATGAATTTATTAATTTTTATGTTTATCAACATAAAATTAAAATCCACATATTTTATAAGCCTACATATTAGCTTAATTACATTGACCAATATATTAGATTAAATAAAATATTTTTTAATAATTTTTTTTTTCAATTTTTTTATTGTATCGGCCGAAATGCCAATATCGACCGATACAGGCCGGTACAACTCAGTATTTTTTCTGGTACGTTTTGAAGGAGTACCGGTACCAGTTTAATAGCCAGCATTGTATATTTTCTCGGTACGATCGGTATTGGTATGGTATTGACCTTCTTGAGAGAGTTCTCGCAATTTAGGTCTCTTGTTGAATCTTGCCAATGAAAGAGAAGTGAGACAAGGGGCAATTGGGTTGTGAATGACAATACATTTAAATATATAGAGACATTACATGAATATATGGCAAGAATAAATTATGTTTGATTGGATTTTTTCAACTAGTGAAATGTGCCATAAAGTATTATAAGATTAGATTCTCTCATTTATGTTTTGTCCAAATATTATATTCAATAATTATGACATTTATTAATATAGTAACTGTATGGGGCAAAAATACGTGGTCCTAAAAGGAATTGGGCTTGGATCAAGGTCCAATACATTTTAATTTATAAAGATGGGATTTTGGATCAACAGTTGAACTTTTTACGACTAGTCTTTACTAGGGACCTTCTCAAAAAAAAAAAGTCTTTACTGGGGAAATGTCGGATTGTGAATTAGGGTTTTTTTTTTAGTTTACAAAGAACTTGTATTTTGATCTTCTTCACACACATCATATCCATATTCCTAAATCACATACTATGCATCTCATGAACTATAAAATAATGTTCAAATATTCATGTCACAATAGTGTCAAAAATAAAATAAAAATTATTATTCAATAGATAATGTTGTTAAGTTCTAAGTAATTAGGAACTAATGTATTAGAACTTCATTTTGTATGTTGGCAAACCATGATCAAAACAGGTTTTAGTCTTGTTTTAGACTGACTCAAAGCATAGGCCTTTTATGTAAAGTTGGAATAGAGTTACTACAGAATTGAGTGTGCAATTCTGTCTGGCTCGATCGATCGAGAATTAGACTCGATCGATCGAAAGTCGTGCAGATTGTTTTTTCTACAGAATTTCCAACTCAAACCTAAGCCCATATGACGTGTAGGTTTTTATGTTTTGCCCTAGGTATAAAAGGAAAACCCTAACCACGTTTTTGAGGTTGCTCTACTTGTTGTGTGTGTGAATCTTTTGTGAGATCTAGAGGTAGTTGCCTTCACACATGCTTAAGATTATCAAGAAGTAGATTATGTCGAGAGCTTGATGATTAATTCAGTTGCTGTAATAAGAGCTTAAAGATACACAAGCGGGAGTGCTTGTACTTGCTGGGAATCCAAGAAAGAAGGAGTCCGTGGTCTCGAAGCTGTCACGTGGTCGTGGTAGTAAGTTTTCTACATGAGGTAGCAATAGGATGTTAGTGGTCTAAGTCGCTATTGTGTAAACTTCAATTCTTTCATAGTAAATTCGTTTTATCTTGAGGATAGCTAGGTTAAATCCTCCCCAGGTTTTTTTCCGGTTTGGTTTTCCTAAGTCATCATATCATTGTGTTCTTTATATTTCTGCTGCTTTGCATGATATGATTGTTTTGTTTTAACCTAGATCTAAATAATTTACCTAAGTTAATCACTTGGCTAATTAACTAGGTTAATCTGGTTGTGTTTTAAGGGGTCAAAAAACAAACAAGTGGTATCAGAGCGGGTAGATCTTTTGTTTTAGATCTTTTGATCTAAGAGCTGATCCTTAACCCTTGTTGTCATGGATAATTTTAAGTGTCTTACTGTTTTTAACTGTGATGATTTGAATAAAAAGGACACTGTTGTTTCTGTTGATCTTATTGATGCCTGTGAAACTCTTCGTAAGTAATTATTGAAATCTATGAAAATTTCTAAGAAATTTAAGGAATAGTTAAAATTGGCTAATCTTGAAAAAGAGGAATTGATTGTTAGATTAGATTAAATAATAAAAAGAATGAATTTTTTAGAAATCAAATTTCCTCTCAAGATGAGAAGATGAAAAGCTTGGAACAAGAGTTAGTTGAATCTAAAGCTAAAATTGAAAATTTGACTAGTACCAAGCCTGCTGTTGATAACAGAAGTGTTTCTGTTTCTCTTAAGCCTAAAACTGAGAAAGTTTATATCCCTCCTTTCAAGATGAATAATATAGAAAAGGCTTATTTTGCTAGGATAGACAAAGGTAAAAGTTCTAATGTAGACGCTGAAGTTTCTAAACCTATGTCTAAACCTACTGTTAGAGAGCATAGTCAATCTGTTTTTGTGCCTACTTGTCACCGTTGTGGTGTTGTTGGTCATATTAGACCAAATTGTTCTTTGTTGAGGCAAAAACCAAAATCTGAGAATAGATTTGCTGTTAGGAATACTGATGTTCCTAAATTTGTTCCTATTTGTCACTTTTGTGGTGTCTTCGGTCACATTCGTCCTAATTGTCATAAATTGAAATTTAAAAATTCTTTATTTCAATCTAGGATATGTGATGATATTTTTCCTGCCATAAGTCCATACAAATTATTTCATATTCTTTTGAAAAATTTAAGCTTGTTGGCTTGTGAAAGGAATTTGTAGGATTTCAGTCTCTCTCAAAAGATTGGTGTAATCCCTCAAATACACTCTGCTTCTCATGGATTTTCACCTACAAAGCCGAACACTCGTGCTATATGAGCGAGAAAAGACTTGCTAAGGTGAGTGTTGTTTACTTGTCCTTGATTTAATTCTTTCAATTATTTGTGGACATGTTTTGTTTCTGTTTTTGGTTGTTTTTGAAAAAATTTCGAAAAGACAAAAATATTGTATTTTGAGTCTTGTTTTATTTTTCTTGAGAATTACATGAACTATGATATCTCTCTCTTGATTTAGAACATACTTGACATTGTGGAGAAACTTGAATAGTATGTGTTATATAAGTGCTAAGCTATTTCTGATTTTGTGTATGTACTAGTTTGTACATGTACTCATGGGTTAATTAAGAAATTGATATTTCTTGTTTGTGTACCCTCTATAGCTTAGTTAAGCACTGTCATGCATTGCATTTGCATTGTTCATTTAGCATAATGTGTGCTTTTTGTTTTTGGTCATAAATTTTTTAAACCAAAAAGATTTTTGTGTTTTGTATTTCACATCTTGGATTTATAATCAAGAATTGGCCATATTATCTTTACATAACAAGTGTATGTATCTTGTTTAGCTTGGATGAGCTTATTTTATTGCACTTTACTAGTTTGAGCTTTGTAGTGCATGTTGTGTGGGAGTTGTTTATAGCTTTTGATCACTTGATCTTGATCTTGAAGTCACATGCGTTTGATTGTTGGACTTGAACTTAATGAGAAAGGCATAAATAACAATCCCACCACTGTTTACTAGCCAATCATGAACACCTTAGTGTATATCATAAGATTTTGTGCTCGAGAAAGTGTAGCACATGCACAAAAAGAATATAAGGTGTAGCCTCGGTTTAAATGCTAAAATTAGTGTGTACATTATGAGGCAAATCAAGAAACTTACATGATTCCAAGCTTATTTTCTAGGAGATGTGGGAGTTATATGATGTAACTTTTTAGGTGATAGTCTCTTTCAAATTTATGTGATGAATTTTGTAAAAATTGTGATTGCTTACTATTCACATATCACCTCACATGTATCTCAAGCTTTTGCTAGTTGCACACACTACACAAGTTACTCTTTGCTAAACTTTGTACATGATATTGTGTGTGAATTTGTTTTGGCCATCCAAGATTATATGTTCCTTGATTTTGATGCAAAATGTGTTTAATGTTTGAGTTTTGAGGACAAATTAGTTGAAAAACTTTTTTTTGGAAGATCTAGGTTGAATTTTAGTGTTTTTGAAAAACTTTTAATCTCATACTCATGCATTTCATTCATGAAACACTATGCTTTGAGGAGTTTCTGCATTAAACTGCTCTGTTTTTCAAAAATTTGATTTTTCCAAATTTTCGATCGATCGAATCTGTCTCTCGACCGATCGAAATTGCGATAAAAATTGTGGTTTGAATCTGCTTGGCTCAATTGGTATTCGATCGATACTCGATCGATCGAAATTGAAAAATTTTCAGTTTCTAAGTTTTGACCAAATTTTTTTTGTGCATTTTTGTATGCTCTTGTTACTAATGCTCCTATCAATTTTCCTCATCTGTTTCTTTGTTCTGTGAATGAGGTTTATAGGAGTTTTTCTACCGTTCATGCTCTTTTCCATCCGGTTTTCATTCATCGGATTTTGTTGTTTTTAGGTTTAAATGACTTTCCCGCTTTTGAACCCGTACACATAGTAGTTCCCATAGGTGCCACCTTTCTTAGGCAGAGGGCTACTCATATGAGAGCTGGCTCTAAACATCCTAGCGATGAGCCTTCAGGTGTCGTACCCCTTCCTCCCACTTCTATAGGTGATACTTCGGTTGAGGCGTTTGTTGATCCTCCTGCTGCTGCTGTTCCTCCACCATTTACTTCGGGTGATTTTGACATTCGTCGTACGTTGGTGACTGTCATGACCATTCAGGCGGCTCATGGTCAGCTTTTGGTGGACTTGCTTGACGAGATCCATGCTTTGTGAGCAGATTTGGAGCATTTTAGATGATCACCTCCGCCACCTCCTTTTGATGATGGATTCTAATTGCCCTTTGGCATTCCGTCACGAAAAGGGGGAGTACATTTGGACATTTGTAGAGGGTTTTTGTAGTTAGGGGGAGATTTTTGTATGTTGGAGATATAGATTGTATCTAGGTGCTTCATTTTGTATTTACCTTTTTTTGGCACTTGATGTATTTTTGTTTGGGTTATTCATGATAGGGGGAGATACATTATTTTGTATATGTTTCTTGTTTCACATTGCTTAGTGATTTATATTTATGAGTTATTCATCATATATGTCTTTATTTTGTGTTATGTGAAATCAAGAATTTATTTTTTGTTTACTTGTATTTTCCACACATGCATTTATGCATTTGTTGAGTGTTTCAGGAAATATACATGTTGATTCAGTAGTACTTCTGTCTACACTTGCAACTAATAGATAGTAGTTAGGTTGGATTTTTTGTAATGGGCTTTATTGCTTGTAAAGGGTTGTTTTCCTTGTAACTTTGAGCATTGTGTTTGTGTTTTGTCACGGATTGCCAAAGGGGGAGTTTGTTAAGTTCTAAGTAATTAGGAACTAATGTATTAGAACTTCATTTTGTATGTTGGCAAACCATGATCAAAACAGGTTTAGTCTTGTTTTAGACTGGCTCAAAGTATAGGCCTTTTATGTAAAGTTGGAATCGAGTTACTGCAGAATTGAGTGTGCAATTCTGTCTGGCTCAATCAATCGAGAATTAGACTCGATCAATTGAAAGTCGTGCAGATTGTTTTTTCTGCAGAATTTCCAACTCAATCCTAAGCCCATATGACGTGTAGGGTTTTATGTTTTGCCCTAGGTATAAAAGGGAAACCCTAGCCACGTTTTTGAGGTTGCTCTACTTGTTGTGTGTGTGAATCTTTTGTGAGATCTAGAGGTGGTTGCCTTCACACATGCTTAAGATTATCAAGAAGGAGATTATGTCGAGAGTTTGATGATTAATTCAGTTGCTGTAATAAGAGCTTAAAGATACACAAGCGGGAGTGCTTGTACTTGCTGGGAAACCAAGAAAGAAGGAGTCCGTGGTCTCGGAGCTACCACGTGGTCATGGTAGTAAGTTTTCTACACGTGGTAGCAATAGGATGTTGGTGGTCTAAGTCGCTATTGTGTAAACTTCAATTCTTTCATAGTGAATTCATTTTACCTTGAGGATAGCTAGGTTAAATCCTCCTCAGGGATTTTACCGGTTTGGTCTTCCTGGGTCATCATATCATTGTGTTCTTTATATTTTCGCTGCTTTGCATGATATGATTGTTTTGTTTTAACCTAGATCTGAATAATTTACCTAAGTTAATCACTTGGCTAATTAACATAAAATAATTTTTTTTTTTAAACAATGTAGAGGAAAAGAAAATAAAAGAAGAATAGCTCATACCTCTACTCCGCTTAAAAAATATATATATATATATATATTGGGATTTGCATTACTTTTATAGTGTTCATGATTAACCTCGCAAATTTGGAGATAAATTATCAATTTTTGAGTTTGAGTTTAAGTTGGACTTGTTAGAGAGATAGAGTTTCACTCATTTTTAAGTTTGGACTAAACAAAAATAATTTTGTTTTAAAAAAATGATAATGATGACTTTGAGTTTAAGTTGGATTTGTTAGAGAGATAGAGTTTCACTTCTTGTTAAGTTTAGACTAAACAAAAATAATTTTATTTTAAAAAAATGATAATAATGTATCAAGTTCTAGAGAGGTCAATAAAAAGTCAAAGACTTAGGTTATATATATATATAGATTAGGAAATTTTTCTCAAAAAAAAAAAAGAAAAAAGAAAAGAAAAGAAAAAGTATCAGGAACTAAGTAATATCATCTTTGCAGTCACTATAGTTATCACCATTTCACATTGGAATATGAGAAGGATCATTAATATAAGCAATAGGAATACCTGCAATAGTCAAGAAAAAATGAACTCCAATGCTATTATGATACATAAACTTTAACTCTAAATTATACAATGTCCATTTAGTAGTAAATTATATATTACTTTCAAATGGCAGAGGTGATTACACAAGGGAGAAATTATACAGTCCTCATGGTCAGGGATGGAATTAAGATTTGAAGTCAGAGGGCCAAACATTATTTATTATTATTATTTTTATGTGAATCAAAACATACATCTTTTGAATATAAACAAAGAATCAATAAAAGAAAAGACATCAAATAATTATTTCTTAGTAAATTTATACTAAATTATCTATCAAAATGGAATTCGACTTTGTTGTTTGAATTCCTAGTAAAATCATATATGATGGAGTTTGTACTAAATTTAGTTGCAATCTCTTTTTTAATGTTCAAAATTATAGAGTCCCTTAGAAAATCTTCTTTCATAATCAAAAAATTCTTTATAAAATTTTAGTTGAGGGTTTTCAGAAATTGAGATATCGTCATTAAATGTGGGAAATGTTGCATCACTAGTAATGACCTCTCTCTCTCTCTTTAGAATAAGAGCTAGGAATTTTAGATTCGTAGAAGTGGATTTGTATCTGTACTAAAAAAATTGTTTCAGTAGGGGCCATGGGCCAAAAGAATGGGCCATGTAACCATTTGATTTTTGGGTCGGATTAATTTAGTTTGAGAGGGGTCAGTTTTCATACTTTTTTGAGAATAAACAGTAGATCAATTTTCATTATCAAGGGAAAGGAGAGGTTGGAGGGGCAAATATAATTTTCCTGGGGGCCCAAATATAATTTTTTTTTTTTTTTTTCCATAATCTTAACTATATACCTAATATTTAATGTTTAAAAAAAATTAGGAGGGGGGGGGGGGTGGGCACAGTCCCCAGCCTGTATGTGGTTTGGTCTCTGCTCATGGTAAACGATGACACTTGTCCACCATTCCACTAAAAGACTCTTGGATAATGAAGAACAAAAGTTTCTGTTTTAAAGGCTAGACTAAGGATTCCTTTAATGTGAACAAAAATCAAACAGTCATGCATGAACTATCAATATCATATAGATGGGTGCAAGTTACACCTAGTGTAACTTCACAAGAGTTACACCTTTCTGAGACCATTGATTTCTTTTAGATCAAAGGTTGAAAAAACACAGATGGTAATGTAATCATTGTTCTCTAAAAATTAGTTATTTAGGCATTAACTATTCTTATTAAAGGGAAACAACATTAACTCTCCACTCTCCTCCACATCATCTTCTTCTTCCTCTCATCCTCTCTCACATCTTTCTTCTTGCACTATGTACTTTCAAGCCATCACCATTGATTTCTTGGATAATTGGATGCGAATTTTGACAAATCAACCGTTGGATTACATTATCTTTGTATATTCTCCATATTTGCAAAATTTCAAGGTAATCAAATATCAATAGCTATGTCATCAATCAATTGTTTAAATTCAAGTTTTTGTAGTTTAAAATATTGCATAAAATATGAATTTATGGATCGAATAGTAAATCACATCTGATTGGTATAAAAATTGGTATGTATGTTAAAAACATCTATAACATATAATCCAACGGTGAGATTTTTAAAATATGAATTCAATAATAAGTTATTGGGTGGTGTAATATTACTTAGAGTTACACCTAGTGTAATTTGAACCCAACCCATATATATATGTGCAAAACACGGAATGTTAACATATATGCAAATTATTAAGTACACAAAATTCAAATTAAGATCAGAATACAATGAAGCATGAAAGAAAGAGGTTTTTATAGCAAATGTGAGACAAGCCCACTGCAAATTAATTAAAGAAAAGGCACTATAAATTAGGTTATTATAATGGAATTCTTTTAGTTTGCCATGCACCTTAGAAAAACCATTATTTGATAATGCAGAATGTGGACACAATGGAAAGTGTCAGAGTCGCCACCTAGTTATATGGTCTAGGAACCATGAATATAGCATCCTTTCAAGGAAGGACCATTGATCTTACTACCAGAGTATGGGTTCGGAGTTTAGGTATGTTCTTGGGAATGTGTTAGGCACCCAAGACTACCCAACCCTAAGGTTGGCCTCGCATCATTGTGTCTTATATCTTAACCCTACTAAAAGCATGTTCAATACTTGTATTCTAACTCACACACACACACTAGCATAAATCTAAGCATACTACATGACATCGTTATCCCAAAACCCATACCAATCTATCTATAAAGCAATAAGAAACACAACCACACATATATACAAACCCTAGCATACATCTATGATGCTCATCAAGCAAACCTAACATACATCTATCATGGCATCTCATATCGAAGCATAAATCCTAGCATGTTATCATCATACATATCATCCACATAACTTTCATCTAGCATCATATCATATATCTCATCCAAGGCAGCAACATATAAACATCAAATGATCACATTGGGAACCTAAAGATCATTAAGAACACATTGTTCAACCAAACACATTCATTCCTATCACCAAAACATGTTATCAAACAATATGCATGTACATGTGAATGCATGACTTACCTTTACTTACCTCATTGCATCACAACACCTATGGCATCAATGAATGGACATGTGAATGAATGACATTAAAAATAAGGAAACCCTAATCTAAACATGTGATAACAAACAAACATATTAAAAGGTGGACAAGCAATTATGGGGCTTAAAGCATGTGAAAAGGAGGCTACACAGAACAAACATGTGAAAGCAAAAACAAAGCAAACAAGAATTTAGGGTTTCTGGGTAATGGCATCACGCACGCTTGAATATGTCTGCGTACGCATGAATTCAGCCTGTGTACACAAGCTATATAATGTGTATGCAGATCCTTACCCAGAAAACCTACAAAAACACGGAAACAGGGCAGGACTTTAAAACAACAAACTAACAACCTACGTACAAAAAAAGGAAAATAACTAAAGGGGCTAAACTAAGCAAACATGTATGAACATAAACCAAACCAAAAACGAGATTAAACAAAAGATTAAAGGCAAAAATGGAAAAATGAAAAGTTTAAAAGAACACCTCAAAAAAAGAAGTTTTCAAGCTTGATTTTGATCATTCCCTTCAGTCAATCTATTCACAAATCAATAGAAACGTGATTAGTGATCTTGAACTCAAAGGATCAAGGCTAGAAAATGCCCCAATCAAATAAAATTGACTTGAGGATGTTTTGTGAAAAACTTCCTCTTTGATTCACTATTTCTAGTGAATCTTAAGTTTTCCCTTAAGATTTTCTGTGTGCTTTGAAAATGGTACCATATAAGGCTTTATATAGTTGAAAAATAGGGGTTTGGAATGGCTCCCAGACTATGTTGGATTCATTCCAAACCTCAGTCTTTAATGCAGAAAACTTGTCTTTTTTATGTCTCTGAAACCCTAGCTATGTACGCAGAATTGTGCCTGTGTACGCAAACCGTGGGTTTTCTTTGGCTTTTATTTTCCAAAAATAGATTTTCGCTCATTAAAAGTTATATTTTCCATTTTAACACCTCTCAAGTCAATTTAACATCTAATTGGGCCCTAAACCAACCTTGGGCCTTGGAATTTGGGCATCATTGAAAAATGGGGGCCCAAGTCGTAAGGGGTAGAAAATGCGGTGTCTACAGAGAACGGAATTATATATATATATATTTATATATATATATATATTTTTTTTTTTTGATAAAACACGCAATGTTAACATGTTTGCAGATTATTGAGTGCACAAAACTCAAATTAAGATCATAATACAATGAAGCATGAAAGAAAGAGGTTTTCAGTTTTCACGACACGTGTGACAAGCCTAGTGCAAATTAATTTAAGGAAAAGCCATTATAAATTCGGGTATTATAATGGAATTCTTCTAGTTTTCCCTACACTTCAGAAAAACCATTTGATCATGGAGAACGTTTTGTTTTTTTTTTTTTTTTTTTTTTTTTTTTTTTTTTAAGGCTAGACTAAGGATTCCTTTAATGTGAACCAAAATCAGACAGACATTCGTGAACTATCAATATTATATCATTATTCCCACAATATATATATATATATATGAAAAAAATACACAATGTCAACGTGGTTGCTGATTATTGAGTGCACAAAACTCAAATTAAGATCACTATACAACAAAGCATAAAAGAAAGAGCTTTTGATAGCACATGTGAGAAAAGCCCATGGCAAATTAATTATAGGAAATGCCACTATAAATTAGGGAATTATAAAAGAATTCTTCTGGTTTGCCCTACACTTCAGAAAAACCGTTTGGTAATGAGATTAAACTCTATAAGGATGTGGTGTAAAACTCATGTTTTACCCTACCAATCCCAATATGCCACATCCTCTTATCACATGTTTAAGAATAAGCACAACCACTCCCAATAAATTCTAATACCCATATATAAATCCAACAAAATTAGGAGTTTATTGAGATGTTAATAGGTGTGGTAGGATGTATTGAATTTTAAGTAAAATGCTAATGTGACAATTTTTTATTAAATGGAGTAAAATATGGATTTTACACCCCATCCTTACCAAATTCGGACTCTTGGATAATGGAGAACACAAGTTTTTTTTAAAAATGCTAGACTAAGAATTGCTTTAATTTAATGTCAACAAAAATCATACAGTCATGCATGAACTATCAATATCGTATGTTTATTCCCACAATATATAAATATATATATATATTGTGGGAGGGGTAAGATTCGAGTACCGAATAGAGCCCGTGGGCCTATTCCAAGGAGGTGGAAGGGCCTATCCCCACATTAGTCTTGACCCAGTGCATAGATGAAAGCCTGAGAATAAAGGACGAAGAGGCCGGCTGCCCGAGGAGCCCAAAGAGCGAGCATTCCTTGGAAGGCGTCAAGCAGGCCACATTGGATCAAAAGTCAAAATACCGAGGAAGATGGTAGAGACGTGCAAACAAAGAAGAAGAGAAATATCCAGATAAAGTGCCCATCACCTCTGCATTCAATACACTGCACCAACTCAGCTGCCCACCTTAATGGTGGAATAACCTCTGAACAGTGCCCTCACAGCTTGCAGCACCTTCTACCACCTCCAGGAAAACCCTGATGGGACAAGTATCCAAATAAAAATCAGTAGCTATACAAGTGGAGGGCTAGGATGCAATTCAGCTAGCTATATAAAGAGAGGAAACCCCTTTAGATTAGGGGACAAAAAATTGAAAAGAGAAACATACTCTATGCAACACTACCCTGTAACTGAGACTTGAATATCATATGAACTGTTACTCCTCGGCCTAACCCGAGGAAGTTTTAATCTAAAAATATACTTCTCTCTTGTAATCTATGTGATGTTTTTCTATTCACTTAAAAGCTAATCTTAATGTTTTCCATTCACTTAAAAGCTAAACCATTTGAATGTATCAAGGTTGACCTCGGAAACCCACTCTCTAACAAATTAATTGTATTGGGCCGTCATACATAAACTCTCTTCTCTAAGAGCTAAGTCTGTTTTCACCCGCTAATAATTAGTGCCGTTTGTGGGAAAGTTACCTTAAATTTTTCCTTGTGGTTTCTTGCATGGTGGTAAAAATGGCAAACTCCAGGAGAGATGAAATTGGTGCTCATGGTGACAAGAAGGGTGACAGAGAAGAATCTGTAAGTTCACAGCGTGTTGTAGACATCGCATTTTGTACCCCTTATGACTCAGGCCCCCGTTCCCCAATGATGCTGAAATTCTAAGGCCTAAGGTTGGTTTAGTGCCCAATTAGATTACAAATTGACTTAAAAGGTGTTAAAATGAAAAATATAACTTTTTATGAGCAAATAAATCTATTTTTGGAAAATAAAAAGCCAAGGAAATCCTCGGCCTGCATACACAGGCTAGAACCTGCGTATGCAGGTCTAATGCATACGTATGCAAGCACAGACCTGCATACGCAACTAGGGTTTCAGAAATCTATGAAAGGCAAGTTTTCTACATTAATGTTGAGGTTTGGAACGAATCCCACATCGTCTAGGAGCCATTCCAAACCCCTATTTTCTTACTATATAAAGTCATACCTGGCACCTTTTCAAAAACACACAAAAAATTCTAAGAGAAAACCTAAGATTCACTAGAAATAGTGAATCAAAGAGGGAGTTTTTCACAAAACATTCTCAAGTAAATTTATTTTGATTGGGACCCTTTTTGGTCTTGATCCTCAAGTTTTGAAGTTTACTATCATTCTTGTTTGATTATGAATAGATTTGACTGAGGGGAACGATCAAAATCAAGTTTAAAAAGTTTCTTTTTTGAGGTATTGAGTTCTAAGCTTTTCTTTTTCATTTCTTTATCTTTTCTTTCTTTAATCTTTCTGTTTTCCTTGTTTCCTTTGTTTCTGTATATTATAACATGTTTGTTTAGCCTAGGTTTTCTCGGCTTTTATGATTTTATGCATGTTAGGTTACTAGATTTAAATACTGCTTTGTTTTTTGTGTTTCTGTGTTCTGGGTTAAGGTTTAGGGTGTGTTTACGTGCGCATGCTTCTGCATGCATACGCAGGCTCGAAGTATGCATACGCATACAACTGGCCTACATACGCAGGCCTATGTATGCGCACGTATACTATAGACATCACATTTTGTACCCCTTACAACTTGGGCCTCCTTTCCCCAATGATGTTGAATTCTAAGACCTAAGGTCGGTTTAAGGCCCAATCAGATGTTAAATTGACTTGATAAATGTTAAAATGAAAAATATAGCTTTTAATGAGAAAATAAATCTATTTTTGGAAAAGTGAGGCCAAGGAAACCCTCACTATGTGCATGCAAGAATAGGCCTGCGCACTCAGCTTTCTACATGCGCACATAGGCACGATCCTGCGCACGCATAGCGAATTCCATGAACTAAACAAGACAAGTTTTCTGCATTAATGTTGAGGTTTGGAACGAATCCCACATCGTCTAGGAGTGGTTCGAAACCCCTATTTTCACACTATAAGTAGCCTAACATGGTATATTTTCAAAAGACACAGAAATTCCATAGGAAAACACTAAGATTCACTAGAAATAGTGAATCAAAGAGGGAGTTTTTCACAAAAATTTCTCAAGTCAATTTTCTTTTGATTAGGGCTTTTTCTGGCTTTGATCTTCGAGTTTAATATTACTAATCACTCTTTTTGTTAATTGTGAATAGATTTGATTGAGGGGAACGGTAAAAAATCAAGCTTGAAGAGCTTTTGTTTAAGGTATCTAGTTTAAACTTTTCTTTTTCTTTTCTTTTCCTTTTTATGCTTTAATCTTTTTGTTTGCTTTTGTTTTCTTGTTGCTATATGTTTTAGTATGTTTATATAGCTTAGGTTTATGTAGTTGTATGTTTTAAAAGCATGTTAGGTTGTTAGAATTATCATTTTGAAGTTCTATTGTATCTGATGTGTTTCTAGTGCTTCTGGGCAAAAACCCACGCGTGCATAATCCTACCTGTGCACACAAGGTTATTCATGTGTGCGCAAGAACTAGCCCAGAATCCCTAATTTTATTTCTTCTGTTTTTTCTCCTATTTTCACATGTATACTTTTGTTTTAGGTTCTTTTTCACATATTCATGCTTTTGAGTTTCTGTTTCACATGTTTAATTATTGGTTTGTCCCCCACATGATTAGAATTAGGGTTTATCTAGTGTTTTATTGTTTTGATGCCATGAACACGCATTCACATGCTCATGCATAATGCCATAGGTGCTGAGTTGCTGCAAGGTAAGTGAGGTAAGTCATGCATTCACAACGTATATGCATCTTGTTTAGGTTTGATGGTATGATTGCATTCCTAATGCTTAGGGTGATAACATGATTTGTTTGCCTTGTTTCTACCTTGATCTAATATTCATATGTTTCTGCCTTGGATGAGATATGATAACATGATGATAGTAACATGCTAGGGTTTATGTTATGCCATGATTAGATGAATGCTAGGATGATGTGACATGTATGCTAGATGAATGTTAGGAGATGCCATGATTAGATGTATGCTAAGTTTATGATGTGATGATATGCAAGATTAGATGAATGTTAGGCTTTGGTTGTTTGCCATAATAGATGTATGGTTAGGGATGATTGATGCCACGTTGTTTGGTTAGATGCATGTTAGTGTGTGTGTGTGTGTGTGAGTTAGAATAACTATGTTGAGTGTGCTTTTAATAGGGTTAAGATATAAGACAGGGAAGCCAACCTTAGGGTTGGGCAGCTTTGGGTGCCTAACACCTTCCCAAGACCGTACCTTAACTCCGATCCCATATCTCTAGTAGTAAGATCAAAAGGTCCTTCCTAGAGAGGATGCAATATATATGGTTCCTAGACCATTGCAAAAACTAGGTAGCAACTCCCATTTTCTTGACCATTGCATTATTTTAAATTCAATTTTTTATAGTTTAAAATAATGCATAAAAGATGAGTTTATGGATCGAATGGTAAATAACATCCAATTAACATGAATTTTAAAAACATATAGAAGATGCAATTCAATGGTGGGATTTTCAAAACATGAATTCCATAACAAGTTATTAGGTGGTGTAATATTGTTTAGACTTACACCAAATGTAATATATATAAATATATATATGACAAAACACACAATGTTAACATGTATGCAGAGCACAAAACTCAAATTAAAATCACTATACAACCGAGCATGAAAGAAAAAGGTTTGGACATCACATGTGACACAAGTCCACTACAAATAAATTAAAGGAATAACCACTATAAATTAGGATATTATAATGGGATTCTTCTAGTTTGCCCTAAACTTCAGAAAAACAATTTGGTAATGGAGAATATATATAAATATATATATATTTTTTATAAAGGCTAGACTAAGGATTCCTTTAATGTCAACCAAAATCAGACAGCCATGTGTGAACTATCAATATTATATCATTATTCCCACAATATATATATATATATATTTATATACATATAATGAAAAAAAAAAAATACGCAATGTCAACATGTTTGCAGATTATTGAGTGCCAAAACTCAAATAAAGGTCACTATACAACAAAGCATTAAAGAAAGAGCTTTTGATAGCACATGTGAGAAAAGCTCACTGCAAATTAATTATAGGAAAAGACACCATAAATTAGGGTATTATAAAAAAATTCTGCTAGTTTGCCCTTCACTTCAGAAATACCATTTGATAATTAGATTAAATTCTATATGGATGTGATGTAAAACTCATGTTTTACCCTTTCAATCCCAACATCCCACATCATCTTATCACATATTTAAGAATAAGCTCAACCACACCCAATCAATTCTAATACCCATATATAAATCCAACAAAATTAGGAGTTTATTGATTAGATGTGGTAGGATGTACTGAATTTTAAGTAAAATGCTGACGTGGCAATCTCTTATTGGATGTTGTAAAACATGGGTTTTACACCCAATCCTACCAAATTCGGACTCTTTAACAATGGAGAACACAACTTTCTTTTTTAAAGGCTAGACTAAGAATTCGTTTAATGAAAATAAAAATCAGACAGTCATGCATGAACTATCAATATCATATCTTTATTTCCACAACATATTTATATATATATATATATATATATATATATATGAGTGCAAGTTACACCTGATGTAACTTCACAAGAGTTACACCTTTTTGAGACCATTGATTTCTTTTAGATATAAGGTTGAAAAAAAAAAAAAAAAAAAAAAGATGGTAATTTCGTCATTGTTCTCTAAAAATTAGTGAACACTTTCCACTCTCCTCCACATCATTAGTTTCATCCACTCATCCTCTCTCACATCTTTGTTCCACCTTAGACTAAATTCATTTTTTCCAAAAATAAGTTATATTTTCCATAAACACTTTCCTTAAGTAAATTTTCATCTAATTGGGTCCTAAACCAATCTTGGGCTTTACATTCCAACATCATTGGGGAACGGGAGCCCGAGTCGTAAAGGGTACAAAATGTAGTGTCTACCATTGTGGAAAAAGAAAGATGAGAGGAAGAAGATGATGATATGGAAGAGAGTGAAGAGTTATTGCTGTGGGTTTTTTTTTTTTTTTTTTTTTTTTCCTTTAATAAAGAATAGTTAATGCCTAAATCACTAATTTCTAGGGAGTAATAATGGCATTACCATGAGTTAGATCTAATAGTAATTAATGATCCAAAAAAAGGTGTAACTCTCGTGAAGTCTTGAACCCACTGTTAAATTATATATATATATATATATATACATATATATATATAATAATGGTGCAACTTTAAAAATTACACCATTCAATATTTTTTAATTGGATGCGAACTATGAGAAATCTACCGTTAGATTACATTATCTTTGAATAATCTCCACGCTTGCAATGTTTCAAAGTGATAAAAAATTAATAGCCATATCATCAATCTATTGTTTAAATTCAATTTTTTGTAGTTTAAAATAATGCATAAAAGATGAGTTTATGGATCGAATGGTAAATAACATCCAATTGACATGAATTTTTAAAACATATAAAACATGCAATTCAATGATGAGATTTTCAAAATATGAATTCTATAACAAGTTATTAGGTGGTGTAACATTGTTTAGAGTTACACAAGGTGTAATATATATATATATATATATATATATATATATGACAAAACACACAATGTTAACATGTATGCAGATTATTAAGTGCACAAAACTCAATTAAAAATCACTATACAACGGAGAATGAAAGAAAAAGGTTTGGACATCACACGTGAGACAAGTCCACTGCAAATTAATTAAAGGAATAGCCACTATAAATTAGGATATTGTAATGGAATTCTTCTAGTTTGCCCAACACTTTAGAAAAACCATTTGACTATGGAGAACGGAAATTTTTTTTATAAAGGATAGACTAAGGATTCCTTTAATGTTAACCAAAATCAGAAAGTCAATATTATATCATTATTCCCACAATATATATATAGGGAAAAATGGGCATTTGCCCCTAATTTATGAACTATGCAGCAAAGTACCCTTGTTTTGAAACTATTTAGCAAAATGTTCCTATTTTTGAAACTCGATTTTAACAAAATCGAGTTACAGGTGAAACTCGACATTAGCAATGTCGGGTTCTATGCATATTTTGCCACTTAAATTTTTTTTTGAAAATTTAAGTGAAACTCGATTTTGAACCTGATTTTGAAGAAATTGAGTTTTACACAAAACTCGATTTTAACAAAATCGAGTTTCAAAAATAGGGGCATTTTGCTAAATAGTTTCAAAGCAAGGGCATTTTGCTGCATAGTTTGTAAATTAGGGGCAAATGTCCATTTTCCCCTATATATATATATATATATATATATATATATATGAAAACAAAATATGCAATGTCAACATGTTTGCAGATTATTGAGTGCCAAAACTCAAATTATAGTCACTATACAACAAAGCATGAAAGAAAGAGCTTTTGATAGCACACGTGAGAAAAGCCCACTGCAAATTAATTATAGGAAAAGCCACAATAAATTAGGGTATTATAAAATAATTCTTCTAGTTTGCCCTACACTTCAGAAAAACTATTTGATAATGAGATTAAATTGTGTATGGATGTGATGTAAAACTCATGTTTTACCCTTTCAATCCCAACATACCATATCATCTTATCACATATTTAAGAATAAGCTCCACCACACTCAATCAATTCTAATACCCTATATAAATCCAACAAAATTAGGAGTTGGTTTAGATGTTATTTTATGTGGTAGGATATACTAAATTTTAAGTAAAATGTTGATGTGACAATCTCTTATTAGATGGTGTAAAATATGGATTTTACACCCTATCCTTACCAAATTCGGACTCTTTGATAGTGGAGAACACAAGTTTCTTTTTTAAAGGCTAGACTAAGAATTCGTTTAATGTCAACAAAAATCCAACAGTCATGCATGAACTATTAATATCTTATCTTTATTCCCACAATAACTATATATATATATATATATATAGATGGGTGCAAGTTACACCAAGTGTAACTTCACAAGAGTTACACCTTTTTGAGACCATTGATTTCTTTTAGATCTAACGTTGAAAAAACACAGATGGTAATTTCATCATTGTTCTCTAAAAATTAGTGGATTAGGCATTAACTATTCTTATTAAAGGGAAACAACATTAACTCTCCACTCTCCTCCACATCATGATCTTCTTCTGCTCATTCTCTCTCACATCTTTGTTCCACCCCAGACTAAATTCATTTGTTCCAAAAATAAGTTATATTTTCCATAAACACTTTCCTAAAGTAAATTTTCATCTGATGTGGCCCTAAACCAACCTTGGGCTTTACAATTCCAACATCATTGGGAAACGGGGGCTCAAGTCGTAACTGGTACAAAATGCAGTGTTTACCATTGTGGAAAAAGAAAGATGAGAGGAAGAGAATGATGATATGGAAGAGAGTGGAGAGTTACTGGTGTGGGTTTTATTTTTTATTTATTTATTTTTTCCTTTTACAAAGAAAAGTCAATGCCTAAATCACTAATTTCTAGGGAGTAATAATGGCATTACCATGAGTTAGATCAAATAGTAATCAATGGTCCAAAAAAGGTGTAACTCTTGTAAAGTTACACCAAGCGTAACTAGAACCCACCGTTAGATTATATATATATATATATATATATATATATATAATAGTGCAACTTTAAAAATTACACCACTAAATATTTTTTAATTGGATGCAAACCATGACAAATCTACCGTTAGAATACATTATCTTTGTATAATATCCATGTTTGCAATATTTCAAAGTGATCAAAGATTAATAGCTATGTCATTAATCTATTGTTTAAATTCAAGTTTTTGTAGTTTAAAATAATGCATAAAAGATGAGTTTATGGATCAAATGGTAATTAATATCCAATTGGCATGAATTTTTAAAACATATAGAACATGCAATTCAACAGTGGGATTTTCAAAATATGAATTCTATAACAAGTTATTAGGTGGTGTAACATTGTTTAGAGTTACACCCAATGTTAACATGTATGTAGATTATAAAGGGCACAAAACTTAATTTAAAATCACTATACAACGGAGCATGAAAGAAAAAGGTTTGGACATCACAAGTGAGACAAGTCCACTGCAAATTATTCAAAGGAATAACCACAATAAATTAGGATATTGTAATGGAATTCTTCTAGTTTGCCCTACACTTCAGAAAAACCATTTGATAATGGAGAACGAAATTTTTTTATATAAAGGCTAGACTAAGGATTCCTTTAATGTCAACCAAAATCAGACAGTCGTGTGAACTATCAATATTATATAATTATTCCCACTTTATATATATATATATATATATATATAGGGGAAAATGGGCATTTGCCCCTAATTTATGAACTCTGCAACAAAATACCCTTGTTTTGAAACTATTTAGTAAAATGTCCATGTTTTTTAAACTCGATTTTAACAAAATCAAGTTACCGGTGGAACTCGACATTAGCAATGTCGAGTTCTATGCATATTTTGCCACTTATATTTTTTTTTGAAAATTTAAATGAAACTCGACATTGCTAATGTCGAGTTCCACTGAAAAATATACATAGAACTCGATTTTGAGGAAATTGATTTTTACACAAAACTCAATTTTAACAAAATCGAATTTAAAAAATAGGGCATTTTGCTAAATAGTTTCAAAACATGGGCATTTTGTTGCATAGTTTGTAAATTATGGGCAAATGTCAATTTTCCCATAAATATATATATATATGGGTTATGTTCAAGTTACACCTGGTGTAACTCTAAGCAATGTTACACCATCCAATAACTTTTTATAGAATTCATATTTTGAAAATCTCACCGTTAAATTACATATTCTATATGTTCTTAACATTTATACCAATTTTCTTGTCAATTGGTTGTTATTTATCATTCGATCCATAAAATCATTTTTATGCATTATTTTAAACTACAAAAATTTGAATTTAAATAATTGATTGATGTCATGACTATTAATTTTTAATTACCTTAAAAATTTGCAAGAATGGAGAATATATGAATATAATGTAATCTAACAGTGAATTTATAAAAATTCACATTCAATTAAAAAATATTGAGCGGTGTAACATCACTTAAAATTACACCAGGTGAAACTTGAACCCAACTATATATATATATATATATATGTATATATATATATATATATGTCGTTTATATTAAGAACCCAAGTTCTCTAAAAATTAGCGATTTAGGCATTAAATTTTCTTATTAAAGGGAAACAACATTAACTCTTCATTCTCCTCCACATCATCATCTTCTTCCTTTCATCCTCTCTCACACCTTTCTTCTTGCACTATGTTCTTTTAGGCCATCACCATTGATTTCTTAATAGTATTGTCTTGAGTTCTTAACAGTATTGTCTTGAGGTACTGGAAAATTTTAGAAATATCTGGCCAATGTCATAATTGTTTTCGAGAACGATTGTTGAGGCTAAGTATTTCTAAAACCCTCATGACAAATTATATTCAAGATACTACCAAAACGCAAAACCCAAATGGACGAAAAAAAATAAAAAAAAATTTCCTTTCTTTTAACCCTATACTATGGTTAAGTAATAGCAAAACAATACTCCCTCCTTAATAAAGATTTCGCATAATGGTAATCATGTTTATTAAAAAAAAATAAAGAGAACAATATCCTGTGCTTACATTTACAATTTAATCTTAAGCATTTTATGAATGGTGGAGGCCTGAAAGTACATTGTGCAAAAAAGAAAGATGAGAGGAAGACGATGATGATATGGAAGAGAGTGGAGAGTTACTGCTAAGGTTTTTTTTTTTTCCTTTAATAAAGTAAAGTTAATGCGTAAATCACTAATTCCTAGGGAGTAGTAATGGCATTACCATGAGTTAGATCTAATAGTAATCAATGGTCCGAAAAAAGTAAAACTCTTGTGAAGTTACCCCAAGTGTATAATAACTAATAGTCGAAATGTTTGACTTTTTGTTGAACACTCCTCATTGCGTCACGTAGCTACATAAATTACTACCACGTTTACATTTAAAAATCCTGAAAAGAAGTGACTTTTCATTTGGTGGTTGATGCGAAACAATGTTCTAATTCATTAGATACAATGTTCTTCATCTTAAAAGTTTCTCAAAAAAATTAAGTTCTTCTTCTAAAAAAAGAAGAAAAAAAGATACAACATTCTGACTTTTGGATAGCAGTTACAAACCCATTTCGTATTCCTACCTATACATATAAAAATAAATAAATAAATAAATAAATCAAACACTTTACTTCATACACTCCTCTCTCTCTCTCACTCTCTTCTGAAATGTATTTCCTCTGCACAATTTTGAAATAATTTCTCTCTATTTGGTTGAAAAACTTAGAAAAATGGCTTCTCTTTTTTATAACATCGGCTAGCTGGCTTATATTAGTGAAAGCCTTCTTCTCTCTAGGTTGCCTCACAATAAAACCCTAAACCTCTTCAAGAACAAACCCAATATGTGCAGAGGCATTCGCTACCCAAAAGTAAAGTCATACCATCTTGGATCAATGGGAGGTTCCTTTCCAGTCTCCACACATCCAAGTGAGTGTTGCCTCAAAATTTCCCGGTTCAATTTCTCCAAATGATACCCCAAATGCGTCAAATCAGATTTCCTTGGTAAAATCACCCTAAATCCTCAATCTTCACTACATTCTTCCTTTTTTGTTGTTGTTATCCTAATCTATTTGCTAATGAATAATTTGTGGTTTTTTTGTTTCCATTCTTGAATTAGGACGAAAGACAAAATAACTTTGAGGCTCAAATGTTTGGGATTAGGGTTTACTGCAATTATAGATTTCAATTCCTAATCTGCTTTCCTACTCTGTTTGTTTTGGCGATAATGTTTCCTAGAAAATGAATCAACTTCCAAGAAGTATTTTTTATAAAACTATCTCATTTTCCTAAGTTTGGTAGCAACCTTGAATGAGTTAAAAAACGATCTCCAAACTTCCCTTATTTAGCTTGCTGTAAGATATAGTTATTTTCCAAAAAAATTTAGTGGAAAACAATCTTTAAAAATAAGCTTTACTTTTTATATTGACCAAAAATAGTTTTCCTTTGACTCATTTTTTCTGATACTATCAAACACTGGAAAATACAAAAAACTATCTTTACACAAGGTTTTCCATCGAAACAAACGAAACGTTTGTCCTTTTTTTTTGTTTTTGCCAGGGAAACACCATTATAGTGGGCAGTTATAGATTTTACATAGTTACAAATAAATTTCATTTTATATATCTTTAGACAAAAATCAAAAACAAAAAATTCAAGTTCCTTCTGATTCTTCACCCTCTCTCTTTAAATGGTAGTGAACCTTTGGTTTTTACAAAAAAAATTTGGGGGTTGTAACGCTATGTTCCATTTTAGTTTTTTTGATTCAAGTTATTGGTCAGAGTCATATTTCAATCTAGGAAATTTTAATTCTCTTTTACTGGAGTCACTTTTTTCAGATCCCCCAATGAAACTTCCAAATTGGGCGAAGGTGCGTTATTCGGAAAACTTTTTCAAGCACCTCACACAGTCGCACATCTTTAGAGAAACAAAAGAATGCCTAAATTAATCTATAGAAGCAACGTTCTGCCTAGGTAGTTACAAAAAAATTCTGTGCGTTTCATATCTCTTCCCCAAAAATGAAAAATATAAATAAATAAATTCTTTCTTCTCCCTCTCTTTCTTTACATTCTTCTCCTTCTCTCTCTGTTCTCTATTTCCTGCAACAGCTTTGAAACATTTTCTCCACACAAGTTTTACCCTGTTTGTAGAAATATTCAGAAACAGGACTTCTTTTCTAAAATAACTGAATCAATTAACATAGCAGCGAGAATTATCTGAAAAAAGAAAAAGAAAATTGAGCGAGCGAGCGAGAGAGTCTGTAAGATTTTGAAAGGTAAGTTTTTACAAATTTTCCCCTTTTTTTCCAGTTCTTAATTTATTCTTCTGTTAATAAATGGTTGATTTTGTATTTACATAATTTGAATTTTACAACTGATTGGCTAATGAAATTTGAGGGCATTTGTTGAGGAGGAGGATAATCTGTGCTATATGTTCAAAGTTGTTAGGACATATGTGTTTCACTTGTTAAGAACATATGTCATTTTTTTATGTAATTGGCTAATCCTTTGACAAAACGCACTTTACTTGTAATTGGGTAGATCTAGGTGTTTTTAATACTTCAAGAAACAAGGTTTCAAGTTCAAGTGAGAAAGTGCTGAATTTTAAAGCTCGATAGTTGCTCGACACCTCTCGACAGCTAGGCTATCTGTCGAACTCTTCAGTTGAGTCTAATCGCAATCTCGACACCTCTCGACAGCTAGGTCAATCGATCGAGCAAACTTCTGTTCCCTCAACACCTGCTCGACACCTCCTCGATCGATCGAGCTTTACGAAATTCAGTTTTTTAGATCTGATTTTCAGCCCATGCTGACATGTATGTGTAGGGTTTCTTTTCTCACAACCTTAGACCTATATAAGGCTTATTTTAAAGGCCGTCACATAAGAGAATACAAGGAGAACATATGCAAGAGGTGATCGATGCCTTATTCTCTCTGAAGGAAGCTACTGCGTCTTTTGCGCCTTAGGGTTTTGTAACCAAGTGCTTCTTGATCTTCATTGTTGATGAAGTGAAGAACTTTGTAGCCAACATCTTCTTCAAGTTGGTGATTAAGTCGCGTACTAGGATCCACGCAATTGGTTAGTCACGTACTGGAATTTGTGCATCAAAGGGTGGCATTCATATATTGAAGAGTTCAGAGGTTCTGAAGTGGTAGAAGGTTTCTGCTGTGAGTTTATCTACGGGGATTGTAGAGTCTAGGGACAAATGTTTTATACTAGATCTGAAACTTCTCTTTACTATAGTGGATTGCTTTTCGGGAAGGTTTCCCCCCAGGTTTTTTACTGTGAAACTAGTTTGTTTCATTGGTTTTCCTAGGTCATCATATCTTGTCCTATTTACTTTTCCGCTGCATATTATTTTGACATGATATTGATGTTTGTTTGTTTTAACAAGTTTTATTCATAATAAATCTAATTAAAAAGTTGGGTTTAAAACTTGTTAATTCTATCAATCGGGGTCTAAATTTCCTAACAAGTGGTATCAGAGCGTGTACACTCTGATTGGATTAATTTCTTAAGTGTGATCCTTGACCCTCGTTGTCATGGAAACTCTTGTTTGTTTTGATTTGCATGATCTTGTGTTGAATGATGATGATGATATTCAAGATGCCTATTGCAAGCTTTATAATTTTTGTATGAAATCTCTTAAATGTTCTACAAAATTAAAAGCTAATTTTAAAAATGTTAAACTTGAAAGAGATGATTTGATTGCAAAATTGGATGAAGCTAACAATTTGAATGAGAATTTTAAAAATCAAATTTCATCTCAGGTGGACAAAATTAAGAGTTTGGAAGAGTAACTAGTTGATTTTAAAACTAAAGTTGAAAAATTAACTAGTGCCAAACTTGTTGTTGAGCCTAACTCAAAAGAAAAAAATGTTTACATTCCTCCATTTAAAAGGAATAATGAAGAGTTGAAGGCTAATATTGCTAGGATAGACAAAAGTAAAACATCTGATGTTAATGCTGAAGTTTCTAAACCTATATCTAAAACTCCTCCTAGGTTGAATGAAAAATCTGAATTTGTCCCCATTTATCATCATTGTCACATTGTTGGTCATATTAGGCCAAATTGTCCTAAGTTGAGGTCTCTGTCTACCTCTAAGGTTAGACCTCCTTCAAGGAAGCCGAGTAGTCCTAAAACTGCTCATGTTTGTTACCATTGTGGTGTTTCTGGATACATTCGTCCTAATTGCTTTAAGTTGTATCCTCATAAGCAGTTGTCCAAACGATCACAGGTTTCCTCTCAAGGACCTACACCTTTGTTTGAAGAGTTATTAAAAGTTTTGAGCTTTTTAACTCAATTTCAAGAGAATTTTAATTCTTCTATGTCCTTTAGTAGACATACTAGGACATGTGCCTTTTCATCTTCACGGCCAAAGACTCGTGCTATGTGGGTGAGAAAGGAGCCTAAGACTTAATTGTCTTTTCTGTTTTTCCTCTGCTTTAATATTTTCTATATAAAGTAGGACTCTCTTTGCTTGATTTCTTATCTGCTTTTGGAATCATGCTTTCATGCATCTGCATCTTTCTATCATGCCTTCATGCATTTGCATCTTTCTTTCATGCTTTCATGTTGTTTGTCTGTTTTTGTTTGGTTGTTTAGTTTTTATTTTGTTTTGTTTTCAAAATAAAAAGAAAATACAAAAATCAGAAAAATACAAAAATAGTGTGTTTTTTGTGTACATTGGTACTTGTGTACCTTAGATGGCCATTGAAACAAAGTTTTCTAAATTTTGTATCTCTTGTAGCTTAGATGAGCATCTTTATGCACAACTAAGCAAGTGAGCTTTGTGGCTCTTGTTTGTGATGAGTAATGTTAAGTTATCTCTTGTACTTAACACTCATATCACTCTTTTTGACGGGAAGGACTAAAAAATCCTAAGAGAAATGCATAAATAACCATCTCACCACTGTTACCCGTCAATCATAATATGACACCTGTATGCTTCGGCATAGCAAAAGTGCAGTGTCAATGACATTTGTGTGCTTCGGCATAGCAAAATTGGAATGTCAATTGCTTACCATCATTGGATATTTTCTTTTCTCTCACTTATATGCCCATGCATGATTTGCTTAAATAAAATATGTAAAGAAAATGAAAAGCAAAAAAATAAAAAAAATGTTTTAAATATGATTGCAAGCGTGTTTTCTAGGAGATGTGGGAGTTATAGGATGTACCTCGAAGGTGATAATCCCCATCAAATAGTTATGATTGTGTATGAGTTAAAGTGATTTTCTCATATCTCAAATTGTCATAACTTGTATACACTTATGCAATCTTGCGATATTTTTCACACACAACACACAATATTCTTTGCTACTCTTGATACATGTGCATGTACAATGTGATTTGGCCATCACAAGGTTTTACATGTGTTAATGTATGCTCACTAAACTGTTTTGACTTTTTTTTGAAAAATAAAATTAGTTAGACTTGTTTAGTGTGTGTGTGTGTGTGTGTTTTTGGGATCTATGTGCTTAAAATTGTTGTTGAGAGATGATTTTGAGAATTCAAAATGCTGTTTGGATCCATGGTTGAGTTGCATGCTTGATTGCATTCATATCTGTGTTTTTCCTTTCTTGAAAAACTGTTTTTAAGCAATCTCGAAAGCTAGCTCGACACCTCCTCGACACTTGGCTATCTGTCGAGCTTCCAAGCTTTTTCTTATCGCAATCTCGACACCTCCTCGACACCTGGTGGGTCGATCGAGAAAGTTCTTGTCCCCTCGATAGCTTCTCGACACCTGGTGGATCGATCGAGTCTCATCTCTTGTGTCTGATGTTTTTGTACCTCGACACTTGCTCAACACCTGTATCTGTCGACGGCCAAATCCTCGACACCTGGCTCGACACCTTACTCGACACCTCTCAATCGATCAAGATCCTCTTGCATGCATTGTTTTTCACATGTTTTGCATCTTTCTATTATCTTGTCATCCATAGCATCATGTTTCATTACATTCATGCATTTATATGGATTTCTTGTGCCCCCTTGATCATCTTTATATTTCTTGGGTGAAGCTTTCTAGCTTCTTGTAACCTTTGTCAGTCATGACAAAAAGGGGGAGAAATTGTGGAGAATATGTGGTTTCTTTTTAAAACTCTACATGTTAGGGAGAGAAATACATTCATTTGTAAGGGGGAGATGTGTTTCATCTTGTTAGGGGGAGTGCTTACTTCCTTTTTCTTGTACACCGGTCTTGTGACCATGTTTACATACATTATGCTTATCTTTGAGATATATATATATATATATATATGATGTATGTTTCCTTCACCTATCTCTACATGTGTTGTTTCTTTTCTATCTTTATACACATGTTTCTTTACGTGTATACAATCTATTATTTCTGTTTCACACAAAGATGTCTTGATGAGTTTTGTTTAAAGTGTTTCAGAAATACAGGTTGTCAAAGTCTACTTGCCATAAACTCTCTTCTTGCAAAGTTTTTCAAGAGTTTGTGTTAGGATAGATTTTATTGTATTCAACAAGTGAGTATGAGTTGAGTGATTTATGACTTCTCTCATATGCTCATTTGTTTGTTGTGGTTTTGTCACGGATTGCCAAAAGGAGAGATTGTTAGGACATATGTGTTTCACTTGTTAAGAACATATGTCATTCTTTTATGTAATTGGCTAATCCTTTGACAAAACGCACTTTACTTGTAATTGGGTAGATCTAGGTGCTTTTAATACTTCAAGAAATAAGGTTTCAAGTTCAAGTGTTAAAGCCATGTAAGTCTGTCCAAGAATCAAGTGAGAAAGTGCTGCATTTTAAAGCTCGATAGCTGCTCGACACCTCTCAATGTCGAGCTCTTCAGCTGAGTCTAATCGCAATCTCGACACCTCTCAACAACTAGGTCGATTGATCGAGCAAACTTCTGTTCCCTCGACACCTGCTCGACACCTCCTCAATCGATCGAGCTTTACGAAATGGCTGCTTTCCCATTTGTTGAAAAAAAAAAAATACAAAGCAACCATTCACTTTTTTTTATAATGGGTTTGGTTTGATACTCTTCAAACTTTGTATTACATGCTGAAATTGGTAACATAAATGCATGTGTATGTATGTTTTGTTTGAAATGTAATTTTCCAATTAGCTTTTGTTTAGATGGTTTTCATCGTCACGTGTTTGATGTGGAGTAGCTTAGATGGTGTACACTCACTATGTTCATATTTATTTTTGTATCGTAGACAGTTTAGCCTCACTATACGCATTTTATCTTTGCACCTTATAAGCCTTCAAAGAGATGAACGGTAATATCCCTTCTCTGATCTTGAAAAATTGCTGGTATGTCAAGTAGAAATTAATTAATTCAGCAATCTTACTTATTTTAAGATAAGTGCTAATCAAATTTAGAAGCTCCACATATTAGGCCAAGAGCAGCAGCTTTTGTATTTAGATTTTTTGGAGAAAAGCGTGGAGTATTTCAGTTAAAAAGGAAGCTTGGGTCTATCACAAGCCAAAAAATATATAAATACATAAATAAAGAAATTTTTTTTCAGGATTACATCTGATGTAATTTGTTGGAGCTTAACATCTAAGAGAATGTGGAGTGCATGATATTGCTCCAATATTTATGTAAGCTGTAAAGGATTAGGAGTTAAGTTTTAATTTTGGAAGATAATAACCTGTTGTTTGGCTAATTTACTTTGTTCAAACACAATCTGTATTTTGTAGGTTTCATTCAAGCCATAAATGGAAAATTGTTGTAATTCCACATTTTTGTTTCTTTTGTAGGAAAAAAAAAAAAGTTTGCATCATTGGTATTGAATATTTTTGTATCATCCAACTTAAAATTCATTTAAAAATCTATAATATGCCTTTTAGTTTTGCATAGTGATAGAGGTGTTCATTAAAGATTGCTATTTGTTAAGTCTCTCTCAACCCTCACTCTGAATCTCTGCCTCAAATTTATAATATCTAATACCATGCCCATCCTGCATAATCATATATAACTGAGTTATATAACTTATATTTTAGACCAAGTTACAATTTCAACAGAAAATACTAACATAGGAATTATATCCGTAGCCTTTTGTAATTTCCTGTGGCTGAATTCTTTTAAAACAGAGTTCCGAACATGTTTATATCTATAATTATTTATAGCTATGAATTGATTTTCTCAGTTCAACCTATACCACTCCGATGCAAAGAATTATTGTAGTTCTTAGCCTGTATGGATCATATCATTTGAGTTTTGCTTTTGCCTTTGCCTTTGTCTTTGTTCTTCTGCTTGCAATATCCCAGCTAAATATGGGCAATTTTGTTTCTTTGTATTACTGTAGTTCTTAGCATGTATGGATCATTCTTTTTCAATTGGTTTATAATCATTTAATGCTTTCATAATTTTCTGCACACTTTGTGTTGGTGTCATTAGAGATGCTTTGGTGAAAAAGCATATAAAGTCTTTGGAGGTTATTTTCCTTTCTTTGAAAAGAACAATGTTAGTTGAAGATGCATATCAATTTTTTGATGAATTTACTGCAAGAGAATGGGAGCTCAGTGGCATTAAATTAAGTGATCACATTATATTTTATGGATATGACTACCATCCTTTCACTTCTTTCTTTTCGCATATCATAGTTTGCTGATTTGAAGCTTTGGATCTTTATTTTCTGAAATATTGGGGGCTCAATTGAATTATTATTGTTTGCATTTGCTACATTTTTTTATTGGTTGCTTAAGCAGTAATTATTTTACTATGGATTGGTATTTTGAACAGTCAAGAAAGAAACTTGAGAAATCATAAAATAATTTAATAGAGCTGCTAAATGTTATGGTTTGTGCCATTCTAACTTACGTCTTTATTATTGTTGATTATGCTTTCTGCCTATGAATTTTTTTTTGAACAATTTCAATTGGGAGGGTTATTCTTATGAAAGGCATGCCAACTATGAAGTTTCCAACTACTTATTGCTTTCCGGAAAACACAATTAGAATATATACAAATAAGGAAGAGTTTCTTAGAAAGTAAGAGTTTAAATGAGAACCCATAACCAAAAAAAAACTACCACTACCAGTAAAGGTTTTTTTTTTTTTGGTTATTATATTTGATTTAGGTTTGGATATTTTGGTTGGTTTAATTTTGATTTTGGTATTTGGTTAGATTTGTTTTTGATTTAGTTATTTGGGTTAGAATTAGTTTTGATTAAGGTGTTTGGTTTAGAATTCATTTTGTCAAATCCAAGTTATTTTTGGTTGTAAAGAAATTTCAAAAGGTATGCCAGTAGACTTTTTTATATTAAATGATCACACAAGCATGGAATTTAAACCCGGACCGGACCGTACGGTCGGACCGGGAAACCCTCGAACCGTTCACATCTACGGTCCATTTAAGGTGAAGAACCGTTCCATGCGAAAAAAACATGGAACCGTCCGGACCGCGGTCCGACCGTCCGGTTCTGTGAACCGTGACCGGTTCACACGGTTCAAACGGGCTGCCTTGTTTTAGCCTAAAACGGCGTCGTTTCGTCCCTTTTTTTTTTTTTTTTTTTTCCTAATACTATGTCGTTTGGGGCATTCTGATTAACCCTGAAATGAACCCTTAGGTCCCTCACTCTCTCACAATCACCCTCTGCCTCTTCCTCACTCTCTCAATCACTCTCTCGTCTCTGCCTCTCTCCCTCGTCGCCATCGCCGCTTAGCCAAGATCACAGCTCACTCTCTGCCTCTTCCTCACTCTCTCAATCACTCTCTCGTCTCTGCCTCTCTCCCTCGTCGCCATCGCCGCCATTGCCGCTTAGCCAAGATCACAGCTCACTCTCTGCCTCTCTCACACGCTCATCTCTCTCACGCTCATCGCAGCTCAGCCGTCGCAACTCACTCTCTGCCTCGTCGCCGTCGCAGCTCACTCTTTGCCTCGTCGCCGTCGCAGCTCACTCTCTGCCCCTCGTTGCCGTCGCCGTCGTTTGGTACAATAATCAATTTTTGTCAATTTATATATATTTTTTATGTTGTGTTCTGGAGGTACTAGATTTGGTTGTGTTTGACTTTATTTGGTGAGTGTTAGATCCAAGCTGTAGATTTTGATTGGATTGTGTGTGTTTGATTGTTTTTTAAGGTTGTTTTTTGGACACTCAATTTTGTTACTTTAAATTGTGCTTGGTTTTTTAATGTGATTGGATTTAAGAATTCATGGTTAGAGCAGAAAAAGAAAGGAAAAGGAAATTATGTCTGTCTGTCCACTGTGGGAGTGAGTGAAACATATGTGTGTGTGTGTCTGTTTGGTTTAGCTAAAATTTCGGAGTAAAAAAAGTACTACATTGTTTTGGTCTAAGCTGTTCAGCTTTTGTTTGTTCGATTTTTAAGGTTCTTAACAGCACTAATTTTGAAACTTTCATCTCTGTTATGAGAACTTTAGTGTGAATTCAGCTTGATCAACTATAGAGAGAAGTATCCTTTTTTTTTTTTTTTAATGGCAATGCTGTTTAAGTTGTTCAGTAAATGCAAAGACTTAATCTTCTTCTGCAAAAGTAATTGGTCATGGTAGGATAAGGTTTAGCTCTTGAGTAGTTGAATTCATCAGTAATGGTTTTCCAATGAAATTTTTGGTTAGCTGGGAAAGCAATATTTTCGAGTACTCTTTAAGAATGTTGGAATCATTAAATCCATGTTCTGTCCTTTATAACAAAGAGATAAGAGGGAATTGTAGGGATATTTATTTAAGCTTACTAAGATTTATCTGTGGAAGCTTTGACAGCATTATGGGAACTTTCTGAATATAGATTTTGAGATTTAGAGAGAATTAATTGATAGAGTTTATTCTTCTTACTGAGATTTATCTGTGGAAGCTTTATCCTTTTTAATTCTTCTTTCTTTTATGTCAATTTATATTTTATGAATTGGAATAGAATTGATTGACATTAGTTGGTGTATTTATGTGGATAGAGTCTGTTGTTATGTTTTAATCTGTAGTGTCTTTACTCTTTTTAACGGTTGGTAGTGTTTTGACATTACTCTTTTTTACGGTTGGTAGTGTTTTAATGTTTATGAAGTTGTGATTCTTTGATGGGTCTATGCGTGTTTGACTGGTTGTTTAGTCTTTTAGATTAAAATGGAAACAGAGACCGGGTCTACTCCATCACATGAAGTTGATTCCAATGTAGTGGAGTCTAGCTCAAGAGTAAGGGAAAAGGTTGATCCGGCTTGGGAACATTTTAGCCTTGGGACGGATGAGAAAGGACGGAATACTTTTACATGTGTGTATTGTAGGCAAACATATAAAGGTGGGGGTATTAATAGGATGAAAAAACACCTTGCGGGGATAAAAGGTGATATTGGATCGTGTAAAAAAGTTTCTCATGATGTGAGATACCAAATGTTGGAATATGTGAAGGAGTTTGAGTTGAAGAAAAAAGCTGAGAAACAACGTCAAGAAGAAATGTTTAGTGTGCCTTCCACAAATAGTGATATGCAAGAAGATGAAGATGTTCAAGAAGTATTTAGTATTGGGTTGTCTAAAAAACCTGTTTTAGGTAAAAGAAAGGGTACAAAGCCAGTGGATAGTTACTTTGCTCCAAGAACTACTCCAGGAGCTCAACCTGGTCTTAAAAGTGTGTTCCAAAGCAAAGAAAGGGTGAGGCAAGCTGATATGGCTATTGCAAGGTTTTTGTATGACAATTGCATTCCTTTTAATGTAGTGAATTCAGTGTACTACCAAATGATGATTGATGCCGTAGCTGCTGCTGGTCCTGGTTACAAAGGTTCATCTTATCATGCTGTACGGGTCCCTTTGTTGAGGGATAATAAGAAAGAGGTTCAGTTGTTGGTTGAGTCACAACATAGGTATTGGGCAGAAGTTGGATGTACACTTATGGCTGATGGTTGGACAGATACTAGACATAGGTCATTGATTAATTTCCTTGTTTATTGTCCTAGGGGAATGGTATTTGTAAAATCAGTTGATGCCTCAGATATTGTGAAGAATACCAGAAACTTGTTTAAATTGTTTGATGAAGTAGTTACATGGGTTGGTCCAAAAAACATAGTTCACATGGTTACTGATAATGCTTCCAATTATGTATCTGCTGGTAAATTGTTGTGTGAAAAGTATAAAACTATTAGTTGGTCTCCTTGTGCTGCACATTGCTTGAATCTTGTATTGCAGGATATGGGAGACATGCCTCATGTGGAGAGACTAAAAAATCGTGCAACCAAAGTTACAGTTTTTATTTATAATCATGTAGCTTTGATTGCTTGGTTGAGGAAGAGACCTGGTTGGACAGATATTGTACGTGCAGGAGCAACAAGATTTGCTACTACTTTCCTTTCATTTGGAAGCCTTCATGTGCATAAGCATGACTTGCAAGCCTTAGTGACTAGCAAGTTCTTTGTGGACAATAGATTGGCAAGAGAGTCAAAGACAAAAGAAGTAGTTTCTATCATTTTGGATAATTCTTTTTGGGATGATATTAATGTTCTTGTCAAGATTTCATCGCCACTCATTCGTTTGTTACGGATTGTTGATTCTGATCAAAGGCCTGCAATAGGATATGTGTATGAGGGCATGCATAGAGCACGGTTGGGAATCAAGAAGATCTTCCGAATGAAGAAGCACTTGTACAAGCCATACACCTCAATTATAAAGAACCGTTGGGACAAACATTTGCGTAAAGATCTTCATGCTGCTGCATATTGGTTAAATCCCGCTTTTCAATATGATGAGGAGAATTTTTGTCGGAAACCAGCAGTAAATATGGCTATTTTGGACTACATTGGGACAAAATATGATGGTGATCAAGAAAAGGTAATTAAGGAAACCCAATATTTTCGAGATCGTATTGGGAGTTTTGATAGAGATCTTGCATTGTCAACAAGCAAGACCACTCATCCAGGTAAGAAGTAATTAGTTTACTTTAATACTATAAACAAATCTTAGTTTTTTTGTTCATGTTGAAAGTTAGTTTTGTCACTAGAGTTAGAATAACTGAAGTGATTATTCAATTAAAAGTTTGTTTGTTTATGTTGATTAATATTAGATTATGTTGTGTTATGAAAATCAGATGAATGGTGGAAGTTATGGGGTGCTGATGCTCCAAACTTGCAAAAATTAGCAATTAGAATCCTTAGCCAAACTTCCGCCTCTTCTGGATGTGAGCGTTGTTGGAGTTTATTTGACCAAATACATTCTAAGAGGAGAAATAGGTTGGAGCATCAAAGGCTCAATGATCTTGTGTTTGTTAATCATAACTTGCGATTGAGACATAGGTAACTAAATGCTATATCTTGTCATTATATTAATTTTTAAGAAGTCATTTATATAATGTAATTGTTAGTTACTAATTATGTTCAAATTCCAATAATGAGCATGACATTTTATGATGCAGGCTTTACAACAAAAAGTTTAATTTTGACCCCATTGATTATGCAAGTATCGACAAAACTGATTTTTGGGTATTTGTGGAAGAGGAAGACCCATATCTTAATTATGAAGAGTTGGAGAATGCAATTTATGAAGAGGGTGCATATCCAGCAAGTGTAGAGCCTTCTTCTAATATTGAAGGTTAGTTTATATGTAAACAATTTGATAACCTATAGTGATTTTTCTTTTATTTTTTTCAAACTTGTATAAACATTATAATGATTTTTCTTTTTATTTTGTTCAAACTTGTGTGTAGAATCTATAGATGATAGCAGTGAGGTTGAAGGAATTGATTTGGGAACATTTGGACAACCTATTGGCCCTCCTCCTGGATTTCCAGGGAATGATGACGAGCATGATAACTTTCATGACATTGATGATTTATGATCATAATAATTCTGTTTGAACTTTGAAGTTCTATTTTGTATTTTAGAGATAATTTCTATGTCTTTTTGTAAGACACAGTGTGTAACTTGGAGTTTGAAGTTTTATTATTGTTTTTTAGAAATAAGTTTTATGTATTTTTGTAAGAAACAATGTGTAGTTGTGTACTATAACTTGGAGTCTTGTTTATGCATTTTTACTTTGTACTTTTAAGTTTTATGGACTACATTGGCTAGTTTGGACTACATTGGGGTGTGAATTTTGGTAATAGAAGCAGTACTAGTACCAGTACTCCATCTATGGTTGCTTAATTAATTATTAGTTATGCATGTTTTACCTTTGTGTTAGTATAGTTAATTAGTAAGAGTAAGGTCTTTTTGTGCTTTTGTAATAGAAGCAGTAATAGTACTTTGTAATAGACAGCCAACACGTATCTGTAATGCATGTGCATGAAAGTACTTGGATGAAGATTTCATTGCAAGCCCACTCTCTTGAGATCTAGCTAGGGCTATGAAGATGAATATATTATATATAGATACTTCAAACTAGTAATTTACTAAGCCTTGCCTTTTTCTCAGCCTGTGAATGCATTTGTGTATGTGTGTTGGCTGTCTTGAAAGTAAATTAGACTATTTTAGTTAATTTTTCTATTTTTTTATTAATTTAATGTTTTTATATATATTTAAAATAATTATTAAATTAATTATGACATCATCACGGTTCGACCCCGGTTCGACCTCGGTTCGACCTCAAAAACCTTGAACCTCTCCTTTTTACGGTTCAATGAACGGTCCGGGTCTGAAAACCATGCACACAAGAACTTTTGAAGTGGAGTACAATCTCCACAAGTTTAAGTGCTCAGTGCTCCGTGCCTAAAGTGACCAAATAGAGGTCATCTCAGTAGAAATAAATTTTAAGCCAAAAAAAAAAAAAAAGGGTATTCTGTAGATGCATAACAAATTAGAAAATTATTTAAGATGTGAGAAAAAGGAAGAGTGGCTTTAGGGATTTTAAAGAATGTGAGAAAAAGGTTTATGCATTTGCGATCAAATATGGTTTGGACACTAGGAGTACATGATGGCTTAGATGTTTACAATTTACCCTCCCTAAAAAATCACTAACATAAGCACTCTAGGTGTAGAGAGAGAGAGAGAGAGAGAGAGAGAGAGAGACTTTAGAGGGCATAAGTACTCAAATTAAAGACTAATTAAAAAAAATTTAAAAAAAAAAAAAAAAAACTCAAATTAAAGACCTCTTTGGTAATACAATTTCTAAAATTATAGGTATGATTCCCAAATAAACTAAACTAGAAGCCACTGTATTATACACCTCAATTTATATCTCTCCTTGTTAAAGGAAGTTACTGACTTTTACATCTTTTTTTGTGTGAAGGAAACTCTTAAGCTCTTTGCACGGGTAGCCAAGTAACTTTTGCTCCCTTATATCTTTAATTAGATGAAATATACTTCTATATTTTGGATCATTTTTCGATTAATTCTCTCTTTGCTATGCCATTTTATGATTTGAGTTTATTCCATGGCTAGTAGCATTTTATGTTTTTTTTGTTACAAATTTGATGATCCCTCTCATAATAGTGGAAATTTGGAAGAATGGGAAGCCTCTTCACTACAAAGGGAGCACATTCCATAGAATTATTACCAACTTTATGATTCAAGTGATTTTACTTTTGGTGATGGCAGAGGTGGAGTTTCAATAATTAGTGTGAAGTTTGCCAATGAGAACTTTAAACTAAAGCACACCAAGTTAGGCATGTTAAAGTCCTGCATACCAGAATTGTTTTCAACGCGAAATCATTCCAGAACTGTTTTCAATGTGAAATGTCTTCCAAAAGTTTAGTAATCAAATTTGTTTCATTGGGTTTTACAGAATTTTTTTTATTAGCTTTGACTTTGGGAACATTTTTTTTCTATTTCAAACCAACCCAAATCTCCCTATATACCACTTCCTTGCCTTGGAGAAAGTCACACTCATAAGCTATTGATCAGAAAGTTATGTATATATATGTGTGTGCGCAAATCATGCTAACAAAATTGTAAAGCATGATATTACTAAGAATAATATCCTCCTAACATGCAGTTGAATCTGAATAAATTAGATTTTCTTTTTCTTTTTATTGTTTCAATTATTGTAAAAAATGTAGGAAATGTAGGCTATTTAAAAAGAGAATTTATGATTTTGCTTATAATACAAAAACCTTGTAGTTCTGCTTTTGAATCTTTCAATTATTAATGCTCGGTTGAATTGTAATTCTATTTAGAATTTTACACATTAATTTTATTTCAGATATGTTCACTTCATAGAAATAACATTATCTCATGCTGATTTTGTTTGATAATGTGCAATGTTATAAGATGTCAAAACCCAAGAAAGTCTTATGTCCTTTTTCTTTTTCTTTTTCTTTTTTCTGCATAGTAAAAGCACACAACTATGAAAGGCAAAACCGACACATATGCATTTTAATGAGTAAGAGTTTTGTGCATTGAGTACAACGTTTAATAAGCAAGACGCTAAAGCTGTAACAGTGGCGGAGCCAAGATTTTAGTTTAGGGGAGGCAAGGTTAAAAAAATAATAATAAAGAACCTAAAATTATTTATCGATATTAATAATAAAAGTATAAATAAAAATAATTGTCAGACAAAATCTATTAAAATTTAAACAATTGTAAAATAAATAAACAATTGTAAAACATTCCTGACAATCAATCATCAAAGTAAGAGATTAATCTATACATACATAAGTTTAGACAATTAATTTGATTCCTCAAAATAAATTGAGAAAATAAATTTTAACTTTTCTTTCTGTATTCTTCTAATTATTTAAAATTTGGATTTATGATAAAACTCAAATTTTGAACTATGAAAATGCAAGAAATGAAGGAGAAATAAATAATGGAAGTTTTACAACTTTAGTATCATACAAGATATTTTATTATTATTTTGTGTAAAGTTTGAATTCCACTTACTTAACTAGAAATGAACCCCCTCAAAAAAAAAAAAAAAAAAAAAAAAAAAAAAAACTAGAAATGAAAGGAAAGAAATTTGGATAAGTAAAAAAAAAAAATTGAATATTGGTCAAAAGTGTAAACAGGTTTGGTGGCATTTATTTCATGTAGGCTCATTGTTTAAAATGGGATGAGTTGTTTGAGTAACACCACAAAATTTCACAATATTTTTACAATAAATTGAGGTGTTAGTACATTATTGGTCAAAATAAAAATAAAATATATTTATTCTGGGATCTATTCCAACTAAAAATAAGATTATTGTGAAAATAGTGTGAAATTTTATTGTGTCTCTAGACTTTCTCAAATAGAAATATGTATTTTATTTATTTTTCATTTCATGTCAGGGGTACGGTTTGAGAGAAGATGTTTCTTTTCTATTCTAACTTTAGGAGTACAACTCAACTTTAAAAATATATGAAAGACTTTTTTGGGAGGAGTCAGGGGGGCAGTTGCCCCCCGCCCCCCCCCCCCCCCCCTCGGCTCCGCCCTTGGCTGTAAGATGAAATTATAAGATTTTATTACCTTAATTATAAGATGTAAGGTGTGTTAGGTTGCTTAGATTTCATGTAAATGTAATATTTACTTGAAGGTTACAGTTAGCTCAACTAGTAAAGTCTCTGATGATTGAATAAGAGATCTGGGGTTTGATCCCCGTCTACACCGGAAACCAATTGATGTCTTGGTCTGATGATAAAGAGCTATTATCAAAAGTGGGCGTCATAGGTTGAAACTCTCAACAACAACAACAACAACAACAACCAAAAAAAAAAAATTGATGTGCAGGTTTAAAGGAAAGAGATGAGATTGTAGAAGAATGCTTGGGTCAAGAACTAAGATAGATGTGGCAATAGTGTTTATTGAAATTCTTGACGCATTGTATATTTAGGTGCATGATCTCCAAAAAGACATTAGAATGAAAATTAGATTTGTGTAGTGAGGCTGATTTACAATTAATATGAAGTTGTATGTTTTTATCAAAATGTTTGACTTTTTGTTGACCATTCCTTATTGCGCCATGTGGCTATATAAATTTATGTCATGTATACATTTAAAACATCGATAGTTATGCCTTTTCATTTTGCCCTTTAAGTTTTAGTATCTACTCACCGTTTCACATAAGATGTATATATTAAAAAAAATGTCATTGCGAACAAGAATGTTCAGAAACCATGGAAATAAAAACCACAAATTATTCATTAGCAAAAAAATTAGGACAACAGTAATAAAAAAGAAAGAAGGTAGTGAAGATTGAGGATTTTGGTGATCTTAGAGCATCCACATCAGTTGATGGATACTCTTCTATAATACAAAAACTCCTTCATTTTACACATTTTGGCCAAAAAAACTCCCACATCAGCTCATGTAAAACTGTGTAAAGTCTTCTAAAAATTTCCATGAGCTACAGTAACCATGCATATATACACGGTTATTGTAGCTCGTCTATACATTATTTTAATAATTTCTAATTTCGCTCCTTTTTTTCTCTCTCTTCTCCATCTGCACAACCAATGCCCTCATCATCTGCTTCTTCCTCTGATACACACACTCCCACAGACAAAATCAAAAATCAACCACAAAATCAAAAATCAACCACAAAATCAAAAATCAACCACAAAATCACCCACAGACACCACAAAACCAAACACACCCACACACGGACACACCAACAGAGACAGAGAGGAGTGGATCGACGCTTGTGGCGGATCAACGTGCTTGGATCGGAGTGCTTGGATCGGCATTCTTCTCGTCGTGCTTGGATCGGAGTGCTTGGATTGGCGTTCTTCTCGTTGTGCTTGGATCGGAGTTTCAAATCGGCACCGTGCTTGGATCGGCGTTCTTCTCATCGTGCTTGGATCGGAGTTCTTCTCGCCGTGCTTGGATCGGAGTTTCAGATTGGCGCTGTGCTTGGATCGGAGTTTCAAATGGAAATTTCAGATCGGCGTTTGAATTTGAGATGGAAATTTCAACTTGGATCAGAGTTTCAGATCGGCGCCGTGCTCCCTGCTTGGATCGAAATTTTAGAGAGTTTGGAATAGAGAAGAGTTTCAGAGAGGAGTGAAAATGTTGGAATAAAGAGGAGTTTCAGAGAAGACTCTAGAACAGAGTCTCGTGAGTGGAGAGAGAGTCTCATGAGTGGAGAGAGAGGGTTTGAGATAAAATAATAATAAGAAAAGTAAGAAAATGATTATTTAAATAAAACAGAGGATATAATAAATAAACTGATGTGGGTGTTTTGTAAAAATGGATGTGTAAAATAGAAAAAGTAGGGTTTTAGTGCAAAAATGGGTGTATAAAATACACGAACTGATGTGGTTGCTCTTACCAAGGAGTCTAATATGTATTCCGATCTTACCAAGGATTCAAGGTGTATAACCTTACTAATAAAACAAAATTAGACCTATTATAAAATATTTAATTTGATTTGTACCTAAAATATGTCCCATGATGTAGACATTGATGTGAGGTTAGCAAGATTGGAGGAAAGATCAAGGCATGTCTAGATCAATGATGCGGGCCTTGGAACTAAACTGTTTGTAATGTACCCAGATGATACCATCGTTTGTTACAAGGTTGGTGATAAGGGAAGAGAATGCGTAGGGAAGAGAATAAGAAATATGAAAGATAAAAGATAAAAGATAAAAAGTTGAGAAAAAAAGTTATCAAATGAATATAAACCACTATTTATACCCAAAAGATTATGACCCTTCAATAGCCACATTTTCATTCAATATGCACATTTTTGGTCAGTAGGCACATTTCCATTCAATAGGTATTTTTTTGGTCAATAGACATATTTTCATTCAATAAACACATTTTCGGTCAATAGGCACTTTAATATATATCTAATATGAAGAGTTATGACCTTTCAATAGCCACCTTTTAGTATATCCAATATAAAGGGTTATGACCTTTTAATAAGCACCTTTTGGTATATCCAATTTGAAAGGTCATGACATTTCAATAGACACCTTTTGGTATATATATTACAACATATCTTGTATATAACTATACATACAACACAAACTAAACTAGAGACGCAACATTCTGTCTCTTTTTCTTCCCACGAAAAACTAATAAATAAAACATTACTTTCTTCTTCTTAACTAATAAAACTTTGTGCTATTTCTTTCAATATCAATTTTTTTTTTTCAATTTCATGCATTTTTGCATCCTACTCCAACTAAAAAATAATGACTTTTTTTTTTCTCTGAAACTTATATATATATATTTAAATTCAAGTTTTTATAATTTAAAATAATGCATAAAAGATAAGTTTATGGATCGAATGGTAAATAACATCTAATTGACATAAATTTTAAAAACATATAAAACATGTAATTTAGGATTTTTTTTTTTTCCAAAATAACACCAATTTTAAAACAATTTTGTTAGTTAGCATTGTTTCTAAACTATTTAGCAAACTAACATCTTGAGGCTAAGAGACTCGAGATCACTATAGCAAATCAAGTATTACAAACTTGATTTCAACGAAAATTCACTTGGAACTCAAGTTTTTAACAATTGAGTTCCACATGAGAAAGCCAAAAAGCCAATCTCTCTTCTTCTTCTTACTTTGCTCCCCTCTGAAAAAATCCACAAACCCTTCTCCCCTCTGGAAAAAAAAAAATCCACGACAACCAAAGAAACAACAAAAACACAAACAAGAGATCAAAGCAGAAACCACACGAACCTAGCAGTGAACCCACAAACCAGCGAACCCAGGCGGCGAACCCATGACCCAGGCAGCGAAACCCATGAACCCAAGCTCAGATTGAACCCACGAACGTGTATGATTCCCTTAGGCGAAGGTCGTTTTCCCTCTATTCTCTCTTTTTTATTTGTGCAAAGCAGGAACTTGAGTCTCTAATACTCGAGTTCCACTAGAAATCGTCTCCTACACACTCGAGTTTCACTGGAAATTGATTCTTACAGACTCGATTTGCTATAGTGAACTCTTGTCTCTTAGACTTGAGATGTTACTTTCATAAATAGTTTGAAAACTATACTAACTAACAAAATTATTTGAAAATTGGTATTATTTTGAAAAAAAAAAAAAAAAAAATCCTGTAATTTAACAGTGAAAATTTTAAAATATAAATTCTACAACAAATTATTAGGTATAAAATTATACCATATGTAACTTGAACACAACCTATAAAAATTGTTAATGAGCTTTATCTTAATGCAAGTTTCAACTCCTTTGGCTTTATTTTGCGTTATTTTCGATGAGCCTCTCGCGTCACTAGCTACGTAGCATTTAATAGAAATGCTGAATTTTAACCTTTTATGTTAACTTCCGACTCCCAAGGTTCCTCCCTCCTCGTAACTAACGTGTAGTTTTTCTTTCTTTTTTGTTTTTTTAAGATCCATATTACTCTTATTTATTCTAAAAATATTATTTGTTAATTTGTTAAAACTATTAAAGTTAAATTTGATGATTACAGATTAACATATTAATTGATATATGGACCTATAATTTTCAGACTGTTAATAATTTATATGATTTTGAACCATAACATATATAAATAAATAAATATATATATATATATGTAGGGACTGGGTTTACGCACTATTCCTAAAGGATAAGTGAATTCAAACCTAACAAGCCCAATACAATAAATTTGTAGAGAGTGGGTAGAAGAACTAGGTTTTAATCAGTGTAACAACAGTTGACGATGATTTAAATAATGAATAAGTGACACAAGTATAACTCTATGCAAATAATGCTATCCTCGGCACTAGTCCAGGAGGTTTCAACTTATGATTTCTCGAGTAATAGTGAAAATGGTTACAAAGTCCATTCAAATTGCTACAGTGTTCTCTTTGATAAAAATCCCGATCCCCCATCCCAGACCTCCTTCCTCCTTATATACTGGTTTCTTTTTTCATCTCCACCATACACGTGCAGATTTGATCTGCTATTGTCGGTTTTTTGTCACATCAACCTCCTTCCAAAACTCTTAGGTGGTAGCTATGAGTCTAAAAAGCCACTGTTCAGGTCACTTCCACATTAATGCGGCCAGAGTGTTAGCTGGGGGAGCATTTAATGTGGAGGCAGCAACTTTTCCTAAAATTGCCCTACCATCCTACTCCAGTGTACTTTCTAGCTGCCCTTATTTTCTTCATTGGAGTGCTTTGAAAGATTGTCTTTGCCGACAAAATCTTCTTTCTTCTACCTCAGCATTGGCTAGCCGAGGACAGAATTGTCCTCGGCATGGTTTCCTGGATTGCAATAGTCACCACTGCCTTCTTCATATACGATCATGGGCCTTAGGCCTAGTACGAAAGGTGAATATATATATCTGTGTTCTACGACCCCACAATAGCCCCTCAAAATCTTGCTTGTCGACTTCTTAGGAGGAAAGAAGGATTTTGATATCCTCGGCCCACTTTGTCCCACAGCTAATCCATTTCTATCTGAACCTCCCAAATGCCTTTTTATCTTCTTAAGGCACGCTCCTGACACTTTGGCGTCCAGAGCGCACCCGCATTAAATTTTGACGGCACTTTTGTCCCCCATGTTCAACGACTCGATGCAAATCTAACGGTGAAGGATTTCCTGGGGTTGCGAGCGGGAAATTTCCCGCTTGTAAATTCTACGCCCCTATAAATAGCTTTTCAAATCAATCCCCTTCCCTACTTTCAGCGACTACACAATTCTAGAGCTCATACACTGAACCTGTCCTTCTCTCTCATTTCCTTGTGCGTCTACAAATACCAAAACTTGTCCGAGGACTTCCTTTTTAAACTTGTAAGTTTCCTCGAACCTTCTTAACTTCGTTTCTTTCCATATATTCTCTTTTCATCCTACTTTCTCCTTCTCGCCTCTGTTTTTCGTTTCAAACTTGTTAGTTTCTTCTCACATATTCCTAGAAAATGGGTAGATTCAAGTGTTTAGTTGAATCCAAGGAGGATAGAGAGAGATTTAGGGCTAAGTACAGGATCCCACCAACAGTGGGCATGAGATACACTGCCTAAGGGGAATGGGTAGACGATAGGAAAGGAGGAAAGGTGGTCATCCCAATGATCACCTTCATAGAGGGAGGGATGACCATCCCTATGGGTACCATCACAAGAAACTACCTCAGATTCTTTAGACTATCCCCCACACAATGCGCCCCAAATATGTTCAAAGTGTTAGGGAGCGTAGAAGCCCTAAATGAGAGAATGAACCTGGGGTTAACACACCATGACGTCAACTGGGTATACAACCTACATCATTTGAAGGGGCAGGGGTACTACCTTAAGTCAAGGTATCTCAAAATAAGGCTAATTCAATGCCTCCCTATGTCAAACAAGGGATTAAAGGAGGATTTTTTAATCTTTTCTAGGGAATGGCATGATGGGTTGCCCTATCCGATTAAGGAGGGAACACCAAGTGGGGGTCTAGTAGTAAATTTATGCACGTTAGTTTATATTTCCTTTTTGTTTCACACCATTTCTACTTCTGACAAAGTCTCTTTTCTCTTTAATGATTTCACAGACAAACGTTCTACTAAACCTCAGCTCAACTTAGTCAACAGAGAAAGCCTAGACAGAATTCTACGGTCCGAGGTGTTTGTAAACGAAGCCGACGGTCAATTACAAGCTGCGCATGTAATCCTTGGGTACAAACCGATCTCCCTTGGATTTCAAGCTCCTAAGTGTGTAATAAAAGCCAAAGACCCTCGTCTTCCTCGAATTAGTGTAGCCTTCGAAGGATTTATTGTTGCTAAGAGCGTTCCAATTCCTGAGGGTACACCATTTACACAGCCACTCTTTGTGGGCGTCCCTTCAGTAAGAGCATCATCATCTCAACCAATTGCTAAGGAAGAAGAGGATGAAGAAGAAGAAGAAGAAGAAGAAGAAAGAGAAGAAGAACCAGAGGGGGTTGTAGACCTGTCAGACTCTCAGGACGAATTTGAGGTTTTCAACAGACCTCTATCCCCCGAGAGTACATCAGCTGACCTTGACCCTCAGCAACAAGTAGACGTCGTCACTTTAGACGAGATGGGCATCCAAAGGAAACCTAAAAGAGGTTTGCTGGACTTAATAGAGTCCCAGCCCGGAAAGGATGCGCCGAAGAAGCCTACTCAATCCAAACTTCCTCCTTCTCCTCCTCAGCCATCCTTGCCACCCAGGCCTGACCCTGCCGACCCGAAAAGAAAGAGAGAGCAGAAAGGAAAGGAAGCAGTGGAGGCAGGAAGATCTCGGCCTGTGGATGAGGATGAGGCCCAACGAGCTGCAAAGCAGCTGAAGATTGGCCAACCAGGGCAGAGGGGCTTAGAGAGAGTGGATAATCAGCCACCTGAGCTCCAGGCTTAGCTTCCAGCCCTAATGCTTAATGGGGAACCCTTGAGGGCTAATGCATCCATTAGGGATTTCCATGGAGGTGTTGGATGTCAAGTGACTTCAGCCTTGGAGGAGGCTTTGTTACTCCCTACTGACATGGCCGAGCTGCGGTCTGTCAGGAAGAATGAGGTTTTTCCTAACCTCAAAAGGTACCTGGGCATGGTATTTACTATTTCCCCCCCCCCCTTTTTTTTTTTTGCTAGTGTAAGGTTATTAACCCCTTTTTTTTTTCAGGCTATTCAAGCCACTTTCAGGGTCGAGGAGATTACCAATTCCTGCTACCGGCAGCTGGACGACGAAAGGAATAGGCGTGTGGCAGCTGTGGAATCATTCAACATCGCCGATCAGTCCAACAAAAATTTAAGGAAGAAGTTGACTGAGGAGGAAAAGGCTAGGAGAAGTGCTGAGTCGGGTCTAGAAAGTGACCAAAGACAAGCCGAGGAGCAGAGGCTGCATTTGCGCGATGCGAAGAAGCAGTTGGCTTCCTCCAAAGAGCAAATAACGGCCCTCTAGAAGAAATTGGAGGAAGCTCAAAAGCTTAAGGATCAAGCCTAGGAGCTAAGAGGGGAGGCCGAGAAGGCTAAAATGGAGGCTGAGAAAGCTAGGGACGAGGCTGAGTAGCATGGTTACTACGTCAAAGTAGCCGAGACCGAGGAAGCCCTCAGGGCAGAGGTCCCAGCCGTATGCCAAACCTATTGCGCTCAAACTTTGAGTGAAGCCCTCAACCGAGTTGGGGTTGAGACTTCATCTGAGCTAAGAAAGCCAGAAAGTATCTACTACCCACCAGCCATACGAACCTCAAATCCTCCTCCCGTCCAAGGTGAAGCAGCCTCCACAGTTGCTAACCCTATTGAGACAGCACATCCTCAGAATCCTCTTCCTCCCAGTCAACAGGAGCAAACAAAAGACTCTAAAGCTCCCAAGGAAATATCCTCGGATACGGCTGTAGGGGTTCCACAAGATGAGGCAGCTTCCCAAGGCTTTCAACAGGCCTTAGCTTCAGTTACCATGCCTGCTGAGGAAGCCCCCAAAGAGCAAGAAAAAGTGATCCCTACTGAAGCAGCCAAACAGGCTAGCAAAACTTCCAAGGATAAGCTTCAGATAAAACTAAAGCAATGAAACTTCCTTTTTGTAGTGTAGTCACAATTTATGTAATGAAGTTTCTTTTTCCTGAGACATGTTTTAATGAAATAGGCATTTTACTTTCTCGAATTTGTATGGGTTAATTTCTTCATTTATGTAATTTTCACTTTGAATGTTCTTCAATTGATCATAACCATATATTATAAAAGTGCAAAGTTATTTACACAAGGGAAAACAAAGTTCAAATATATTTTCAATTGGTAATCAGAGCGGATCAAAACTAACTTTGAATCTATCAATTCTAACAACATCAAAGTCCACAGTAGCCTGAAATACTTTAAGTGATGCTCATGGGCTTACTTCGGTTTACGTCTTTGCTGTGTGGTAATAAACCTTGTAATCCGAGGGAAGAAATCAGGAGTTAATTTTGGTTTACTCCTTCAATAGACGTTAAAGGGTATTAATTTCCACTAAGTCTGTGGTCCGAGGAACCTAACATGACTTAGTTTCTGTTCAATACTTCAATAGATGGTAAAAGGTATTAATTTCCACTAAGTCTGTGGTCCGAGGAACCTAACATGACTTAGTTTCTATTCAATACTTCAATAGATATCTAAGGGCATTAATTTCCAATAAGTCTGTGGTCCGAGGTAGAGTTTAGGTACAATTTTGGAAAGGTGTTAGGCACCCAAAGCCACCCAACCCTAAGGTTGGCCTCCTCTCATTGTGTCTTATATCTTAACCTTATTAAAAGCATGCTCAATACTTATATTCTAATTCACACACACACTAGCATACATTTAAGTATACAACATGGCATCATTCATCCCAAACCCTAACCATATGTCTAATCATGCTCATCAAGCAAACTTAACATACATCCATCATGGCAATCATCTCATCACAAACCCTAGCATACATCTATCATGACATCTCATCAACCTAGCATTCATCATGTCATCATATCACCCGAGGAACCTGACATAACTTAGTTTCTGTTTAATACTTCAATAGATATCAGAAGACCGTATAGCGCACAATTACAACAAATCAAAGTGCATACAGGGCTACTTTCATTAATAATAATACCTTCTTAGGTAATTTACATTCCACGGGCGGGGTACGGGTTTCTCATCTAAGTCTTCTAGATAATATGCACCTATTCCTGCTACTGAAGTTATGCGATATGGTCCTTCCCAGTTGGGCCCTAATTTTCCCTAGGCCGGGTTCTTGGTACTACCCACAACTTTTCTCAGCACCAAGTCCCCTGGTGTTAGTGGCCGTAGCCTCACATTGGCATCATACCCCTGCTTGAGTTTCTGATGGTAACAAGCTAGCTGGATCATCGCTTTTTCTCTTCTCTCTTTAACTAAATCCAAATTCTTTGCTAACAGTTCATCGTTGTTGCTTGGAGTGAAGGCATTCGTCCTCAGCGTTGGAAAGCTGGTCTCTAGGGGGATGACAGCCTCGACCCCATAAGTCATGGAAAAGGGGGTCTCCCCTGTTGACCGACGTGGTGTAGTCTGATATGTCCACAAGACGTGCAGCAACTCTTCCACCCATCTTTCCTTCGCATCATCCAACCTCTTTTTCAATCCAGCGACTATGACCTTATTAACAACCTCGGCCTGCCTATTTCCCTGGGGGTAGGTAGGAGTGGAATACTTATTTGTAATTCTCAGATCACAACAGTATCTTCTAAAGGCCTTGCTATCAAATTGGAGGCCATTATCCGAGATGAGGGTATGGGGGACCCCAAATCGAGTAACGATGCTCTTCCAGATAAATCTCTTAGCATCCACATCACTAATGTTAGCCAAGGGCTTCGACTTCGACCTATTTGGTGAAATAGTCTGTGCCGACCAACAGGTACCTCTCGCTTTAGGGAAAGGGCCTACAATATCTAAGCCCCACTAAGAAAACGACCAAGGACTAGAGAGAGGATTGAGCACCCCACCCGGTTGGTGGATATTTGGGGCAAACCTTTGGCATTGATCACACTTCTTGACATATTCTTGGGCTTCCTTTTGCATACCCGGCCACCAATATCCTTAGGTGATGGCTCTATGAGACAAAGATCTTCCTCCTGTGTGACTCCCACAAATCCCTTCATGCAACTCCTCGAGCAGCAATTCTGATGCTTTGGGATGTATACACAGAAATATGGCCCAGAATAGGAGCACTTATACAGCTTGTGATCTTCAGACAGCCAGAACCGAAGAGCTTTTCTTTGTATTTTCCCAGCTTCTGACTTCTCCTCATGTAATGTATCATCTTTAAGAAAACTCATTGTAGGATCCATCCAGCTCGGACCCACTCTGACTTGATGGATCTGAACCATGTCTTCCTTGACTCCATCTGCTCTGCATAAGTCTTCGACAAGGATAACCCAAGGTATACCATGCGCCGAGGAGGTTGCAAGAGTGGCCAATGAGTCTACGTGTGTGTTTCCAATCCTTGGGTCGTGTGACATGTCGAAGAATTCAAAACTCGACTGCAAGCGCCTGACCTGACTCAAGTACTCCTGCATTCTCACATCCTTGGCCTTTAGCTCCCCCTTCACTTGGCCCACAACCAATCTCGAGTCCAAGAACACTTCCAATGCCTTTCCCCCCATCTTCTGTACCATGAGCATTCCCTGCAATAAAACCTCATACTCGGCTTCATTGTTTGTGGCTGCGAACCCCAGTCTCAATGATTTCTCAATGGTAACCTTCTCAGGAGATATTAGGACTAATCCCACCCTGGACCCCCTTTGGTTTGCTGCACTATCCACATACACTTTCCAGCATGAAGGTCCTTGCACGGAGATAGTGCCAACCAATTTTTCATCCATGTTTTGCTCTCCTGCTACTATTTCTATTGGGGTTTCGGCAAATTCAGCTATCAAATCAACTAGGACTTGGCCCTTGACAGAGGTCCAAGGCATGTATTTGACATCAAAAGCCTCTAGAACTGTGTTCCACTTGGCAATTCTTCCCGTGTACTCGGCATTTCAGAGTACTGACTTAAGTGGAAACTGAGTTAAAACAACAACCGTGTGTGCTTGGAAGTAATGAGGAAGCTTTCGCGTGGCATGTACTACTGCCAAAATTGCCTTCTCCAATGGTAAATATCGCACCTCGACCTCATGTAATGACTTACTCACATAATAGACTGGCCGTTGTATGCCATTATCAATTCGTATCAACACCAAGCTAACAGCATGAGGGGCCACTGCAATGTAGGCAAACAAGACCTCGTCCTCCTTAGGGCTAGACATGATAGGTGGCCGGGATAGGTATTCCTTAAGTTGCTGGAAGGCCAAATCACAGTCCTCGGACCACTCAAATCATTTCCATTTGTTCATCAGAAGGTAGAAGGGTCGGCACCTGTCCACAGACCTAGAGATGAACCGATTCAGGGCTGCGATCATCCCAGTGAGTCTCTGGACCTCTTTGGGGTTCCGAGGAGGTTGCAAATTGTGAATTGCTTTGATCTGATCCGGGCTCACTTCAATTCCTCTATGAGTTACCATATAGCCCAAAAATTTGCCAGACCCTACACCAAACGAACATTTGGAAGCATTGAGACGCAGCTTGTGCTTCCTCAAGATGTCAAAAATGGCTCTGAGGTCTCCTACGTGCTCAGACACCACTTTGCTCTTTACTACCATATCATCTACGCAAACCTCAATACTCTTGCCCAGCTATGGCTCAAACATTCTAGTCATCATCCTTTGGTAGGTAGACCCCGCATTCTTCAAACCGTAGGGCATCACCTTATAGTGATAATTTCCAATAGGAGTCACGAATGCTGTTTTCTCTTGATCATCCAAAGCTAGTGGTATTTGATGATAGCCCTGAAAAGCATCTAAGAAGCTCATCCGAGGATGGCCTACAGTTGCATCCATTAACTGGTCTATCCGAGGCATAGGGAATGGGTCTTTTGGACATGCCTTATTGAGGTCCGTAAAGTCTACGCAAACCCGCCATTTTCCATTCTTCTTCTTCACAACCATAGTGTTAGCCAACCATTCAGGGTAGAACACCTCCCTGATAGTCCCTGCTTACTTGAGCTTTCTCACCTCGTCCCTGATATCATCGGCATCCGAGGAGGTTGTTTTTTGGGAGTAGCAGATGGATTTACATTTAAGTGGTGACATATGAAGTTCGAATCAACTCCTGGGGCGTCATAAGCGTCCCATGCGAACACATCAACATTTTTTCTGAGGAACCCTATCAATCCCTCCTTTTCCTGAGGAGGCAGTTGAGATCCCACCTAGAAGAACCTCTCCGGGTCATCGCCAATGATTACTTTTTCTAAATCCTCAAATTCTGCCTCCTCGGCTGATGCATTAGCAGGCGATGCTGAGGTCCTTGATTGCTATGAGCTTCCCTCCATGCTGGCCGAGGACTCTGCTCTGGGCCGATATTAGATGGCAGCCACCAGACATTCCCTTGCCGTTGCTTGGCATCCTAGAACTTCCAAGACCCTGCCCTCAAAAGGGAACTTCACCTTTTGATGCAGAGTGGATGCAACAACTCTTAGGGCATGAAGCCAAGGTCTTGCCACGATGGTAATATAAGGGGAGTAGGTATCCACCACGATGGCTGTAGGGCGCCAAATCCCCCAGTGCCAGCCTCAGCCCCTTATAGAGATCAGGGTACATGATCTCGGCCCCACTACCACCATCTACCATTACCCTTTTCACATCGAAACCTCCAATCCGAAGCGTTATCACCACCGCATCGTCGTGGGGTTGGATGGTTCCAACTTTATAACCCTCAGAAAAACCCAAGATCAGATGAGGATACACCTTGGGTCTTTTTGGCTCTGGACCAGAGTCGTCGGTGAGTAGCCGGGCTATAGTCATTACTCTAGAAGGGCATGAGCCCGTCCTCCCGAGAGCAGCAAAAATTACGTTTATCGTTCCCACGGGTGGTCTTAAGGAGTTGTCCCTCCGCAGCTCCCAGTTTGCCTGACCTTGATGACCACTAAAAGGATGTAAAAGGTGCCTCAGCTTCCCTTCCTAGATCAGCTGATCCAAGTGGTTTCAAAGGTTCTTGCAGTCCTCTGTAGTATGCCCGTGATCCTGGTGGTATTGACAATACAGACTCTGATTGCACTTCATGGGGTCTCTAGCCATCTTATTCGGCCACTTAAAAAATGGCTCATTCTTGATTTTTTCCAAAACCCGATGTACCAGTTCCCTAAATACAGTGTTAACTACCTGCGTGCTGGTTGGTTCGGATTGCCCCGCAAAATCTCTCCTCGGACGGTTAGTGTTGTATCGGTCCGACCTGAAATCCCTCCTCTCCTAAGGGATAACCTTCTCTTTTACTTTCCCTTGCAATTGGTCCTCTTCCACTCTTTTATACTTGTCAATCCGGTCCATAAGTTGACATACATTAGTGACGGGTTTGCTAGTTAGGAACTTCCTCAAGCCGTGCTCAGTTAGGAGTCCGCTTTTAAAAGTGCTAATAGCAACGTCATCATGGTTGCCATCCATCTCATTGTACATCTCCCAATACCTATCTGAGTATGTTTTTACGGTCTCACCCTCGCGCATGGACAGTGACAACAACGAACTCAGAGGCTAAGGAACCCTACTGTTCATAATGAAGCGAGCGCTGAAAGCTTGGGTGAGCCGCTTATAGGAATCTATGGAATTAGCTTTTAAGCCATTGAACCACCTCATCGCTACGGGTCCCAAGCTAGACGGGAAAACCTTGCACATCAAAGCTTCATCTTTGGATTAGACGGCCATTCTTTGATTGAACTGACCCACGTGTTCCACAGGGTCCGTTCGACCATTATAGACGGTGAACATGGGCTGATGGAAATGCCGAGGTAGTCTAGCCCCCTCTATCCTGCGCGTGAAGGGTGACTTAGAAATTTGATCCAGAGCCTTACTCATGGCATCATTACCCAGGCCTCTACTAGATGGGCCCTGGTATTCTCGTCTAGGATAGTACTCATCCTCATAAGAGAAGGTCTCACTGGGAGGAGTTCTTGATCTCCGTTTGTAATTGACATCATCATTAGAGGATGTGTCAGAACTGGAAGGAGACTGCCTCCGCTGTGCGTGGCGCAGTTTTCACTTCAAGCCATCTATCTCCTTCTGTATGGTCTGATTATGGTTTTGTCTCCGAGACACGCGACTACCCACCTGGGAGTGGCTGTTGCTTGTCTGGGTGGTATGCATACTCCCCTCTCGATTCCTTTCATTACCCTAATTTTGTTCATGCTCAAGGCCATGAAAATGACCTTGTTGTTGGGACCCAGCAGGTTTTGTTCATTGGGGACCTGCCTGGCACGTGGTTTGTTGGTGTGGACTCGACCCTACCATGGTTAATTGTTGCACTCATCAACACACAAGTTCTTCCCACAGACGATGCCAATTGTAGGGACTGGGTTTACACACTATTCCTAAAGGATAAGTGAGTTCAAGCCCAACAAGCCCAATACAATAAATTTGTAGAGAGTAGGTAGAAGAACTAAGCTTTAATCAATGTAACAACAGTTGACGATGATTTAAATAATGAATAAGTGACACAAGTATAACTCTGTGCAAATAATGCTATCCTCGGCACTAGTCCAGGAGGTTTCAACTTATGATTTCTCGAGTAATAGTGAAAATGGTTACAAAGTCCATTCAAATTGCTACAGTGTTCTCTCTGATAAAAATCCCGATCCCCCATCCCAGACCTCCTTCCTCCTTATATACTGGTTTCTTTTTTCATCTCCACCATACACATGCAGGTTTGATCTGCTATTGTCGATTTTTTGTCACATCAACCTCATTCCAAAGCTCTTAGGTGGTAGCTATGAGTCTGAAAAGCCACTGTTCAGGTAACTTCCACATTAATGCGGCCAGAGTGTTAGCTGGGGGAGCATTTAATGTGGAGGCAGCAGCTTTTCCTAAAATTGCCCTATCGTCCTGCTCTAGTGTACTTTCTAGCTGCCCTTATTTTCTTCATTGGAGTACTTTGGAAGATTGTCTCTGCCAACAAAATCTTCTTTCTTCTACCTCGGCATTGGCTAACCAAGGACAGAATTGTCCTCGACATGGTTTCCTGGATTGCAATAGTCACCACTGCCTTCTTCATATACGATCATGGGCCTTAGGCCTAATACGAAAGGTGAATATATATATATATATATATGTGTGTGTGTGTGTGTGTGTGTGTGTTCTACGACCCCACAATATATATATATTTATATATATATATATATAACAGCAATACCCTCAAAAATAATACACCAACAGGCGGCTTAACAACTTTAGAGGCCTTAGGCGAAAATTTTAAGTAGGGCATTTTTATATTTAAAGTCTAAACCTGCACAAACACAAATTAATTTAATACATGGTTCAATAAATTAGTATCACTATAATACAAATGAGTTGATATGATACATATCAAGTTATTAATTGGTATAATAATTTATAATAATAGATAAAGTGAGAAATCGTGTTCATAAAAATAAAAAAATAAAAAAAAAGTGAGAAACCCTGTTAAGTAATAACTATGGGCTGCACTGCACAGTTGCGCACTGTGCATCCTGTGCAGTGCAAATGTGACTCATGTAAGCAGGCAAGCAGGGCCTGTACTATCATCCTATGGCTAAGTTTTAAAACAAAAAACGTGTCCTAAGCAGAAAAGGGTCCTAGCAAAAAAACGTGTCCCATGATGGGACTCCCATCAATGAAATAAACTAAAAATATATATAATTTAAGTTAAATAAATAGAAGACTTTGAGTCTTCATTTTTGGAAAGACAGAAAGGGGAAGAACTGAAGAAGATTACCTCTGGTAGAAAACATTCAAGCTAGACTAACTGATTAAGTTTATGGAAAAAGATCAAATCAAGACGAAGATAAAGAAAAGAAAGCTAAGAATATAGGCAGAGAGGCAGAGAGATAGAGAGAAAGAGAGATGAGAGATTTTTCTTTTGTTTTTGAAATTTATAATCTCTATTTTAGCATATTTCAAGACAATTACGTTGTATTATTAATAAGTTTGTCTGGTATTAATTTTGATTTTAGCATATTTCAAGAATGAGTTAATAAATTTGTCTCTTAGAATTTAATTTTGTTAGCTGATGTTGGACTATTTTTGTTTTGTTTTTTTTTTTTTCTTTTTAATTTTCTACATTTTAGGATACAATGAGACATTTTTAATGCATTTTATTGACCAATAAAAGTGCTTAATTTTTTTTAATTAAAATATATAGATAAATATATTATATATAATTTTTTTTTACGAGTAGGGTCTTCTTTTATTTGGGAGCCTTAGGCGATTGCATCAATCGCATCACCTATTAAGCCAGCACTGTACACCAAAATAGATTGATATCAAAATATTTTGTGCTAATAGAAAAACCGAAACGGTATTCAAAACTTTTTTTTTTTTTTTCTGAGAGACAAAATCAATTTCAAACCAAGGTCTCAAATTAATGATAAAAGACTATATGAAGTAAGTTAACTAAAACCTACTTATAAAATAATGAAAAATACTAAAACCACAAACTACTTTATAAATGATTAATATAGTGGGTGGTTACTGGTTATTAGCAAATAAATATGTGATATTAGTAGTGAGCTTAAATAAGAACCAATAAAAATTTGACAATTTGTAAAAATGTGGTAAAATAGTTTGTACTTATAGTTTTACTAAAAAATAATTATATTTAACTATAAATAAATTATATGTAGGGAAAAGTTAACAGATTCCCTTAAGGCATCGGTTTAGAAAATATTTTTAAAAATTTTTTATTGAAAAAAAAATTAAAAAGTAACTAATTTTTTTTAACAATTTTATAAATTTTCTATAAAAGTAGTTTTTTTTTTTTTTTTTGAGAAAACTATAAAAGTAATATTTAAACTTACTTAAAATAATTTATTAACAAATGTATTAAGTCACCGTGAACTAAACTCTTCTAATTATGTGTATGTACCAATTTCGCCCTCTAAATACTACGCCGCTGACCGACACCTATAAATAACATCTCATACAGCTTTGCTCCTTCGCAGCCCTCAAACTTCTTAATTATAAGGTGAACGGAAGAAGAAAGCATGGCCATCCAAACACAAGCAAAGATTCCAGTTGTTGATTTCTCAAACGAGGACCTGAAGCCTGGTTCAAGTTCATGGTCCTCAATGCGCAGAGATGTTTGCCGTGCACTTGAAGAGTACGGCTGCTTTGTAGCAGAACTTGGCAATAAAGTCCCATTAAAGCTTCACAACACAACCTTTGGCGCAATAAGAGAGTTGTTTGATTTCCCCACAGAAACCAAAAAGAAATTACCTTCCGAAAGGCCTGGCCATGGCTATTTTTCTAAAGCTTTTTACGAACGCTTGGCGATTGATAATGGAAACTCCCCAGAAGAAACTCAAAAGTTGACCAATATCTTCTGGCCCAACGGAAATGTTCACTTCCGGTAATAATCCAATCCTATTACCTACTTTTCTCAAAGATTTATAATGCAAGAATCAAAATAACTATATATATCTGTGTGTGTGGTTTTTTAAACTTATAAATAGATCAGAAAATATTGTCTCATGCCAAAGAGTTTTAGAATTCAACTTGGGTTCCAGTTCCTAGTGTTTTTAATGAAAGACAAACTCTTGGATAAGGCGAAACAAAAACTCTTGGTATCCAAGATAAAATACAATACAAACCCACAAGCTCAATATAGGTTTAAAATTTAAATATAAGATTTGGTTAATTGGACCAATAATTTACATATACAAAATAGCGATAATTTCGAAATGGTGTATATTGGTATTAAACTGTATCAAAATATTTTGTTTCTATGACTCAATCAAAACGACTTCTGATACACTATTGATACTCTTGTTATGTACACACAATATTAATTTAAAATATGATATGAGCAATGATAAAGTCAGGAATTTATATTTAGGGAGTCAAATTAGAAAAGAGGTAATTATATACTATATCCATAATATATACTCCCTCTGTCCTAATTTGTTTGTCATGTTTAAAAAGTCAAACTTTTTAGAGAAACATCATTTATTGTCTTGTTTGCCTTATAAAAATGTATAAGTTATCAAAACTACCCTTAGGTAAATTTATCAAATTTTTTTAAAAAAAGAGTTATTCTTAATAAGGCAACTAAAAAGGTACCCCAATTAGATTGATTTTTTTAAATATTTATTTTGAGAGCTTAAAATGTTGTTTGGATCATTGGTTGTATAGCATGCTTGATTGCATTCATATATGTGTTTTTCTCTTCTTGAAAAACTGTTTTTAAGCAATCTCGACAGTTGCTGGACACCTCTCGACAGCTAGGCTATCTATCGAGACCCTTCAGTTGCTTTTTATCACATTCTCGATAGCTTCTCGATAGTTGCTTGATCCATCGAGATACCTTCTGGTTGCTCGATAACTTCTCGACAGCTTCCTCAATCCATCGAGATTCCTTTGCTGTGGACACCTCTCAATAGATCCTGGATAGCTCTTCGACAGTTAAAAAGCGCCTTTTTAATTCTCGACACCTCTCGACACATCTCGATCTGTCAAGATTTATGAAGTTTCTATATAAAGGATCCTCACGATTTCAGATCATTTCTCCTCGATCTCTCTTAATTGCTTTCAGCCTTTTCACCTTCCAAACTCTTCTCTCTCACTCCAAACTTCATTCCTAAGAGTTTTTCGACCTCGATCTTGTTCTTCTTCGCTGGTAAAGTCCTTAATCCCTCACTTTATCATGCATTTCATTCCTTTTTACCTAACTTTTGGGATTTTTGAAAAATTTTGTGGTTTTTCAAAATCGATGAAGTTTTTGTGAAATTTTTGGGATGGGTGTTGCTTAAATGGTGTTTAAAACATCTTGCATTGCATCACATTTGCATTATAACAATGTTTCATGCATTTAGATGTGTGTTTACTTTGTTGCAATGTTGTGTGCTGGTAGGTTTGTATTGGGCTGAGCCCATGATGTATTTAAATTTGCATGTCACATGTTCATGCATTTTCATGCATACGTACCTTCATTTCTTTACATTCTTATATACTACTGTGTTGGTACTTTTCTAATTGTCTCTTTCTCTCTCTCTCTCTCTCTCTCTCTCTCTCTTTCTCTCTCTCTCTCTCTCTTGCGTTAGTCTGCTCTATGGCACCTAAACGCAAATCTACTCCGTCCTAGAACCCTCTGCATTCTGGGGCATCTTCTTCCTCTGACCCTACACCTTCTTCTGTTCAGTTCCGTGATGATGAAGCCTAAAAGGACTTCTCGGAGAACTTTTGTAGATGAGGCATTCATTCGGAACGCCACGTCGTTCTGTCGGACTTTTCCGACACTGACCTACCCACTGTCATTCACAGTAGGGGTTGGGAGTCACTTTGTAACATCCTGGTCATTTGTCCCTCAGTGATCATACAAGAGTTTTACTCTAATATGCACAGAATCGATACTTCAGTACCTCATTTCTTCTCTCACGTTCGAGGTACACGCATCGTAGTCACTCCGAAGATTGTCTCCAAGGTACTACACATTCCTAGGGTAGCGCATCCTGACTACCCTGACTGTGAACGTCTGAGGACAGTGTCCAAAGACGAACTCTTGTCTCGCTTCTGTGAGACACCTTCTTAGGGTGACCGTCAAAACACCCCTTACTCAGGCTTTGCAAAAAGTCCGAGGTTCCTTAACATGGTAATGACATTCGTTCTTCATCCTTTTTCTCACTATAACTCCATTACAGAGCCTCGTGCTCGATTTTTGTTGTCCCTCTTAGAGGATATCTCTATCGACTTCCTTTCTCACTTTATTCTATCCCTTATAGATGTTTATAGGGATACGGCGACCCGTGATAAGCTCATTTTTCCTTCAGCTATCACGCGGATACTTCGCCATTTTTCCGTCTCCTTTCCCGTGTCTCCTCATTTTTCCGTGATGGGTGCCATAGACGCTGCTACCATTCGACAGAGCGAGGCACAGCTCAGACCGAGGCGGCCCCAGACACAGACAGCAGCTCCTCTAGCTTCTATCGCTCTATCCACCTCCGCTCCTTCATCTTCTATGGGTGGAGTGACACTTGAGGCCATCATGGCACAGCTTGTGCGCATGGATGCTCGCCTTGACACTCTCAGTGATGAGTTGTGTCAGGTGAACACCCGTGTCGGTCGTATCGCGCGACGACAGGCTGTCATGGGTGATTTCACTGTTGCTTCTTCTCCATCTCCACCAACCTCAGAGGATGAGAATGACAATGGCTTTGGCAGTGAGGATGCTGATGAGGATGATGGTGCTAGCTCACCCAGTGATGATGAGATGTCTACTTGATGTACTTGCCCTTTGTCACTCGTGACAAAAAGGAGTAGTTTTGAGATGAGAGTAGTCATACTCATAAGGGGAGGGTTAGTATAGGAGATTTTGTGTTAGGGGGAGTGTGTATATGAGGGATGTAGTGAGGATTTTTGTATCTTTTCTTTTCCTTTTATTTTAGATACATTATATCTCTTGTACATTGGTCTTGTGACCACTTAGTGATAGCATTCTCTGTACTCATCTTTGATATATATATATATATATTTTTGATGATGTTGTTATCACGTTTCACCTATCTTTACATGTGTTGTTTCTTTTCTTTCTTTATACACATGTTTCTTATATAATGTATGCAATCTTATATTTCTGTTTCACACTAAGATGCCTTAATGAGTTTTGTTTAAAGTGTTTCAGAAATACAGGTCGTCAAAGTCTACTTGCGATAAACTCTCTTCTTACAAAGTTTTTCAAGAGTTTGTGTTAGGATAGATTTTATTGTATTCAACAAGTGAATATGAGTTGAGTGTTTTATGACTTCTCTCATATGTTCATTTGTTTGTTGTGGTTTTGTCACGGATTGCCAAAGGAGGAGATTGTTAAGACATGTGATTTGCTGTTAGGAACATATGTCAATTTAGAATTGGCTAATCCTTTGACAAAACACACTTTACTTGTAATTGGGTAGATCTAGGATATGTTTAATGCTTCAAGGAACAAGGTCTCAAGTTTAAATGTTAAAGCCATGCAAGTCTGTCCGAGAAACAAGTGAGAAAGTGCTAGACTTTAAAGCTCGACAACTAGCATCTATCGAGGTTTAAAAAGCTGCTGAAGCCCAAAGCTCGACAGCTAGCTCGATAGATACCCTATCTGTCGAGGTTTATGAAATTCAGTTTTTCAGAACTGATTTCACTCCAATCCGTGAGTATGTGTTTAGGTTTTCTTTTCTCACAACCCTAAATATATATAAGGATTATTTTAAGGGCCGTAAAAGGTTGCGCAAGTGTGAAGCAAAGTTGTGTTCATGCAAATTGTGACCGGAGACAGAATTTGCCCTAGTTCATCTTTCTCTTGAATAAGCTGCTGTGTTTGTACACCTTAGGGTTTTGTGACCAAGGAGCTTCGTGATCTTCATCGTGTGATGAACTGAAGAACTTTGCAGCCAACATCTTTCTCAAGTTGGTGATTAAGTCGTGTACTGGGATCCGCGCATCTATTGATTAGTCACGAACTGGGAGCCGTACATTGAAAATGAGAGATTGTCACTATAAAACAAGTCCAATTGGGTATTGGGATAAGGGTTCAACTGTAGGTTGGTATAAGGTACTGGGATTCCTTTACTTGTAACCACTTTGTTTTGATAATAGTGGATTCTCGGGAGTGGTGACCTTAAAATCACCCGGTGGAGTTTTTGCCGTGTAGGTTTTCACCATTCGTAAACAAATCACCGTATCAATTTAATTTCCGCTGCACTTTAGTTAATTGGTGATTTGTTTGTGCTACCACGCATTTTGCATGTTAATTGAATTAATTAATTAACTTGGCTAAATCAATTGGTTAATTTATCACAAGGGATCAATACATTCTTGACCTATCAGTCATATTGTTATTTTCTCAGTTAAACCATAATGAAAGCTTATGATTCTTAAAATATTTTATTGTGTAATGTCTAAAATACTCCCACTAAATTTTAACAACCCAAAAATTTTCTTCACATATTTTGAGTTTTAGATGGTAGTAATTCTTGGAAAGTTGGAATGAAGATATAAAGTGTTTTATTTGTTATCTAAAGAACATCGATTTTCTAGGTTTAAATTTTTAAAACTTATAATTTATCTAACGGAAAATTCGATGACATATGCCTTTTGTTATCTTTTTTTTTTTTTTTTTTTTTTTTTTTTTTTTTTTTTTTTCTTAGCAAAACTTAGTTGTTTATTTTTGGAAGATGATTATATTCGTTATCATTCTTAGAAGTTTTTAGTGAGTGGATATATTGACTTTAGCAAATAAGTACTAAAAAACTATTATAGTAAAATAGATATTTATATGTTAAATAACTATCCTAAATTTGTGGTTGATCAAAATTCTTATACGAATGAGATTAACTTTTTATGAAATAATTATCAAAATTCTTAAAATTAATGTCTCTTTTGATTAATGTAAATCCCTATGTATTTTAAAAATCAAATGATTTATATATTTGTTTTGTAATACAAATAAAATCTAGAATTGACCTTAATCACTACTTTTTTTTGCACGATAGTATATATAAAAAGAGCCAATGACTCTATCTATAGTCATTTTTGGTTTAGTTAAGTTTTTGGACACTAGCTATTAAAAAACGCTCCGTTTAGTACTTTCTATAGAAGCTTTAGTTTGGTCAATGGAAAAACACACCACTTCAATGTGCTGGCATATTTCTTTCTATTTTTTTATTAGTACACTAGCTTGGTTTATGCTACACGTTTGTGTTTTTGTTTCTCTTTTTTAGTATATATATTATATGTGTATTTTGGTTTAGGAGTTGTTATTATGATACAAAAAATTGTCACAATATTTTCACAATTATTGAAGTATTAGTTCCTTATATCTACATATAAAAAGAATGAATGCAAAAAGTTACAGTAGTTTTGCTACAGTATCTTTACTTTAATTGTTCAATTTGCACTATTTCACTGGTGGTTTTTTTTTTTTTTTTTTTTTTTTTTGTGTGAATGTGGTAAGGCTACAGTAGGTTTGCTACATTATTTTTAGTTTGTCCAATTCGCACTGTTTCACAGTATAATAAAATATTAACACAACAAATTGGCACAATATTTTCACAATTGTTGAGGTGATAATTCCTTATAGGTAAAAATAAAATAATAAAATATCACACTGAAACCAACCACAACTAAAAATAAAGGTATTGTGAAAATGTTAAGACATCTTATTGTTGTCACAATATTTTCAAAACTGTTGAGGTATCAATTCTTTACAAGTAAAAAAATATATAATAAAATTGTAAAAGTATTATGAAAATGTTGTGCCATTTTATTATGTTTTTAGAAATTTTTTGTTGGTTTAGTCAACTTTGTTGAGCCAAAATTCACTATTTCACATACAGTTTTCTTGGGTTGACTTTTTGAATTTTTTTTTTTATGCACCATTTTAAGTAAAAACACATAGTTTTACACACAAAAACAAAAACTTAGGATAAAAACATTTTTCATCCTTTATGTTTGGGGTAGTTTACAATTTCTCCTTAAACTTTAAAATCAAGCAATTTTTCCCTTAATATTTTGGAAAATAGCAAATACGTCATATTGTTATTCTCTCAGTTAAACCCTGGTGAAAGTTTATGATTCTTAATATATTTTATTGTGTAATGTCTAAAATACTCCCACTAAATTTTAACATCCGAAAAATTTTCTTCACGTATTTTAAGTTTTAGATGGTAGTAATTCTTGGAAAGTTGGAAAGATGATATAAGATATTTTATTTATTATCTAAAGAACATTGATTTTCTAGGTTTAAATTTTTGAAACTTATAATTTACCTAATGGAAAATTCGATGACACATGCCTTTTGTTATCTTTTTATTTTTTCCCCTTAGCAAAACTCAGTTGCTTATTGTTGGAAAATGATAACATTCGTTATCATTTTTAGAAGTTTTTAGTAAGTGGATATATTGCCTTTGGCAAATAGATACTAAAACTATTATAGTAAAATAGATATTTATATTTTAAATAGCTACCCTAACTTTGTGTGTGATCAAAATTCTTATACGAATGAGATTAACTTTTTATGACATAATTATCAAAATTCTTAAAATTAATATATCTTTTAATTAATGTAATCTCTATGTACTTTAAAAATCAAATAATTTATATTTTTGTTTTGTGATATAAATAAAATCTAAAATTGACCTTAATCACTACTTTTTTTTTCATAGCAAGCATTTTCCGTGCACGTACTGTCCTAACTAGTTTTCTATAAAATGTGGGATAGATTGTTGTGAGAAAAAGGAAAAGGGAGAAGAACTCAAAATAGTAATGTCAATGCTGAATAGTGGTGGAAAGTGAAAATTGAGATAGAGTTAGGTTTTAATTCTTTTTTCTTTTTCTTTTTTCTTTTGAGAGATTGCTATTTCTTGGAGTCTTTTCATTGTTATTTCAGTAGTAAACTGGTTTGTTACATTTTAGAGAGAAAATTTAGAAACACAATAAAATATCACAATATTTTCATAAGATTATTATCTTTAGTTTGTGAGAGGTCCTATTCTAATATTTTATTAGTTTATTTAATTTTACTTTGACCAATAGGAGACTGAAGTCTCTATTTTTACAAAAATGTTGTGATAATTTGTCATGTACATAAAACATCTCTCAACCCAAATAAATATACTTTTTGGTTTTCTATACGTTGTTGTCAGTGATTGGTCGGTTTAAAATGGTAAGTGGGACTTGTCTTTTGTTTCTTTCCCATGTGCAACGCCTATTATAGTACGGGTTCATGGTACATAATAAACATAATAGAAATGCTTTTGTTTTTTTAGAGAAGTCAGGGGGGAAACTGCCCCTCTCGCCCCTGGCTTCGCCAATGACATTACATACTTTGCTTTATAATTATGTATCGTGGTATGCTATTGTGTTAAAATTCATTTTTTTCTTCATTGTGTGTGTTTATTTCTCAAAGAAAAAAAAAAAGTATTGTGAATCCTAATGATAATATTTCGAGACAATTATTAAAACAATTCTAAATCAAATAATTCCTATTAGAATAATATTAAAACACAAGAAGCGTGATTAGAAAATAGTAAAAGTTGGAAGAATGTCTGTATATATATTTCTTAATTTATTATAACCTTTTAAATATTATACAAAACAGATTTTCTAAGAATAATTATAAATATATCTTAAACATTTTAACAAAGCAATTCAATAGGATTAGGTTTAAAATACGCTTTATGTTGAGAATAGTTATGTTATAATTTTGTGATATTTATTCTTTTTAAACATAAAATAATTTATTCATAATAGACATGTACATATTAATAAAATTAAGGTCAACCACACTCCTCTAAAAGAAAATTTTCTAGCTCCACCAGTGTGCAAGGGCTCGCAAGGGTGCTATTGTAGCTTAAGCCGTCATTTATTCAAGGTTGGTCAATGCCTCAATAGTATCAAGCCTAGCTTGTCGCTGGTATAGTTTTGAAAATAAAGTAGGGGTATAATAGGAATATTAGTAAATTAATGACTTCTATATTTAGAAACAGGACAATATTTTAGAACATCTCAAAATGGAATAGAGTACAAACAAACTAGGACAGAGGGAGTATAATAGTCTAAATAGTACTGCTATAAACATATATTTTTGAGATTTTCAATAGTTAAGTGTTTTATAGCTCAATAGTTTTTAATTTCTCAATAGACTTAGATTATCAAATTAAATTACAATCTATTAAGTATTATAATTAAAATAAAAATTTACTAATTGGTTAAAGATGGCTAAAAAATAGACAAATAGTAGTCATTTAATGATATAAAATATAATCAAATAAACCAATCAAGTCTTCCATTATTTTCTTTATTTATATGATATAGTATATATTTTTATCAAACTAATACTAGTTCATTATATTATATGTTATATAAAATATCTCTTTTTTAATAAAAAAAGATGGAATATAAGAAGAAGAATCTGTATCTGTGAATGGAAAAAAAATGAGAAATGCTAACAAGTGCCCTTAGGGCATTGGTTAACAATCCATTTTAGGAAAATTTTGACATTACTTTTATCAAAAATGAAAAAAACTGTCAAAATATTAATTGTTTTTTCGGTTTTGTTAACAGGTGCCGGCCAGCACCTGTTAATGAACCATCACTTGGGTCCCACTGCATAGGAAATAGGCAAAAATTAACTTTTCAGCTTTGGTGGGTTGAAAACGTGTATCTTGGTTTCTTCAGTAATTGTAGGACAAAAATGCCCCTTTAACACACCTTTAACACATTTCCCTCCATTTCACTTTTTATTTCCCACCCAATTTCACTTTATCAATATTTTACTCTTCATCTTCTTTCATTTTACCAATATCAAACTCACTTTCATTCACTTTACCATTATCAAACTCACTTCAAAAAGAAAAAAAAGAGATGAATAAAAGTTCAAATGTTCAATGAAGGATTAAGCAATTATTTTGCAAGGTACAATAATTTTATTTTATTAAATTCATATTTATTTTTAAATATATTTGAATATGAGGTTAATCTTTTTTTATTTGTATCTTCTTCCTTTTTCATTTATCCTAAAATATGATGTGGATTGTTTTAATCTTGTTTTAATATAGCACCAAGTTAAGACTCATCTAGTTGGATGAGAATTTAGTTATAAGTGAGACTCATCAAGTTGTTAAAATGAATTGTTTTAACTTAAATGAATTACTTCAAGAATGAACTATTATTTTATTTTATTGTATCATTTTATTTTCATTTATCCTAAAATATGATATTGAATATTGATTGTTTTAATCTTGTTTTAATGTAGCACAAATGGATGACAATTTAGTTGCAAGTGAGACTCATCAACTTGTACCATTGAATTACTTTGACTTAAATGAACTACCTCAAGAAGGTACTATTATTTTTTATTTTATTTGTAATCCATATTTCATTTAACGTATAATATGATATTGATTTTTTTTTTAATTCTTGTTTTAATATAGCACAAATTGATGATGATTTAATTGCAAGTGAGATTCATAGAAGTGTTTCAAGGAATTGTGTTGAGTTAAATGAGTTTCCGAAGGATGGAAAAAATAATAACCCACGTGGAGGGGAAATAGTTGATTGGAATGAATGTCCAATAGATGAGACGGGGGTTATTGAAGAATATGAGGATATACATTCAATAGAAAATGAATTTGAGCCTTTTGTTGGTCAATGTTTTCTTAGTGAAGAAGAAGCTTTCATTTTCTATAAAAATTATGCAAATCGAAATGGTTTTACAATTCGAAAAGGTCGTTCGGAGAAAAAAAATGGGGAAATAGGAAGACGTAATTTCTTTTGTCATCGGAAAGGTAGGCAACCACTAAAAATGGTGGATCCATCTAAGGAGCAACGAAATAGAATGTCTTTAAAATGTGAATGCAAAGCTCGGCTAACTATTGTATTGTGAAAGTCAATAGACATTTTTCCGAAAGAATGGCATGTCAATATTTTTGTTGTAGATCACAATCATGAATTGTTGTCCCCTTCAAGTCTACGATTTCTTCCGGCCAATCGAGTTATCACTGAAGATGATAAAAATTGCATTCTCTTATACAAAGAAGCTGGACTTTCAATTAGAGAAATAATATGTGTTATGGAACTTAAGAAAAATGTTAAACATGGACATCTTCCATTTTTTCAATGGGACATTCGTAATCTTTATGTGAAAATGAGAAAGATGCATGCTGTGAATGATGCTATGGATCTCTTACAATTTTGTAAAGTTGCTAAAGAAAGGAATTCTAAGTTTCAATATGCATTCACAACTGATGAAGAGAAAAGGTTAGAGCATATTTTTTGGTCGCACCCTCATAGTTTTGATTGGTACCAAAAATATGGAGATGTGGTTGTTTTTGATACTACTTACAAGGTAAATGCTTATGATATGCCTTTTGGTATTTTTGTTGGTGTCAATAATCATGGAAAGACAATTCTCTTTGGTTGTGCACTTCTTCGAAATGAAACAACTAGTGCTTTTCAATGGCTAATGAAGGTACTCTATTTATCTTATAACTTTGTATAACCGTTTTTCCATTTTATTTAATTAATTAGTGGTATAATATTAATACAAATCATTTGAAATGTTTACATGTTTTAATACAAATTTTTTTTATTAGCAAAATTTTGTATGTTTAATGAAGAAACAACCCACGGCAATTTTGACAGATCAAGATCCATGGATTACGGAGGCAATATCAAAAGAATTACTACTCACAAAGCATGCCTTTTGTATATGGCATATTACCGCTAAGTTTAGTGGTTGGTTTACATTTATTCTTCGTAATCAATATTCAAATTGGTGCATAGAGTTCTACAAGTTATACAAGTTAGACTCATGTGAAGAATTTGAGGGTCAATGGACTCAAGTTATGGAAAAGTATGACATGCTTACTAACAAGCATGTAATTGGTTTATATCAAATCAAGCACTTTTGGGTACCATGTTACCTTCGTGGAATTTTTTTTGGTGGAATGACAACAACCGGAAGATCGGAAAGTATAAATGCCTCTATTAAACGGTTTGTTAGTTCTCACATAAACTTGATCCAACTCATTAATCAAGTAAGTCAATACTTACCATTGATTTCTTTTGTTGTATAATTTGTTTTATTTTTTTTATTTGTTAATATTTGTAGTCTTTATATGTCATAGAAAAGTTTTTAATTTATTTTATTATTTATAATCTTAGGTTGATCTTGCCATTGAAGATATTGAGCAAACACAATCACATGATACAATGTTAGAGACATTTAGAGGTTCTTCTTTAAGAACATTGTCACCATTAGAAGACCAAGCACACAATGTTTTGACACCTTATGCTTTCCAAATTTTTCAAAAGGAGTTTGAGAGAGCAACACAATATTCAGTTCATCAAGAAAACCGTATTGAATTTGTGCTACAATATTATAAAGATGAAACTAGTCAAAAGCACAAGGTCTTATGGGATGGTGAGGTGATTAATTGTAGTTGTAAACATTTTGAATTTTGGGGTATACTTTGTCGTCACATTCTTAGTGTATTCCTTCACAAAGATTGTTACCATATTCCACCAATGTATTTACCATCACGTTGGTGTTGTGAAGCCTCATTAAGTGAAAAAGAATTGCTAGTGTTGGATGATGAAAATTTAGTAGGCAAGGAAAATGTGGTCGATGCCAATGTTAATGGTGTGATTGATGGAGATTGTTTCATTAATTGTCCTCCGCTATCAAAGACAAAAGGTCGTCCAAAGCAAAAAAGAATGAAAGGCAGAAGAGAATTAGGAAAGCAAAAGAAGACTTGTGGGCTTTGCAAGCATGTTGGTCATAACATCTCTACGTGTCCGGAGAAAGAGACTTGTACTTCCTCAAATGGTGCAAAAAAAAGGAAAACATGTACTTTAAGTAAAATGGGATTGAATCCAATATTTTGTTATTTTTGAGTTTTTAATTACGAAAATATAAGTATCTAGACTGTAATGTAATATAAGTTTGACATATCTCTTTGCTCAGAACCAGTTTCGTATTTTGATCATATTTCTTTGCTCAAAATTCGGATTAAGCTGAAATTTTGACAGCTGAAGGGAAATTCGACTCTCTACAACTTTTTCAGAAATAACCTAGTCCGAATTTTGAGTTCTACTATGCCAAAAGTGCCTCAGAACGTGAATCTGAAATCTGTTACTTGATTAGCACGTTTTTGAGGTGTTTTCCAACTCTAAGACTGTATTTGGACGAATTTCAGAGTTATTTTCATGATAAATCTCATTCCAAAGTGATAATTATGACTTTTAAATTTATTATTTTGAATATAACTATCCCAAAAGCCTAATTATCCACAGTTTTTAAATATTATCAGCTTATTTGTTTTAATCCCATGCAACAAATCTCACTTTAAGAAAAATACTCTACCAATCACATAAATTCATTTAATTAATTTTAATCATCAACCAATCAAAATTAATTTCAATTAATCACACGTGATCGGTTTCACCCCATACAATGCATGCTGACCGTGCAAACTTGATCATGCGATATCTTTCGATCCGACGGTCCGATTTGGATGTAATGTAAGAACAAATTGATGTATGTGATGCAAGAACAAAATGATGCATGTGATGCAACAATGATTTTTTTTTTTTTGTACATGGATGGTCACTTCAGTCATCTTCCTTGATTAAATCATGGGTGCAAAATCGAGTGTCTACGGTTAAATGGGTTCAGGTCATATTTGGGTTGACACAGCTAACCTGTTTAATAAATGGGTCATGTTTATGTTCAACATGCGAACTTGTCAGACCCGTTTAGCTTATAAAATTATTATTTATTTTGATATTATTGCTTCATTAATGGTTTGTTTTTATATGTTTATTACTATATTTGTAGTTATAATTGAATTTTAATTTTTTTTTTTTTATGAGAATTGTATTTTAATTTTAGATATATGAGAATTGATAAAAATTATATATGTTATGTATGACCTATTAATCAAATAGATTATTAAATGGGTCATTTGTATTGACCTTTACATGACTTGTTAATTAAACGAATTGAACATATCGGATTGGGTTGACCTGTTTAATAAATAGGTTGTGTTCGGGTTAAGGATCCCTAACACATTTACTAAACAAGTCGGATTCGGGTCAACCTTTATAGTCGAATACTTATGGCTCAACACGACACGAACCCAACCCACGAACATGAATTGCCACCCCGTTGTAGTACCCCATATCACCACATTATGATCTGTCACCGCATTAATTGCAATTTCTTTTAGAAGCATTAATTGCAAATTGCACGGAAATTGCACGGAGACATATTAAGCACAGCAAGTGTAATTTAACTATAATCAAATTAAGATTTGTATCATGTGAAGCAACTTTTATTTAGTTCTTTAAGATTTTTATCCATTTAGAAATGATAGGAGAAGAAAAATTATATATATATTTTTTTTAAATCTAAAAATTTTAAAAATTTACAATTTGATAAAGTCACTTGATGCAACCATCATATTTAAGTGCAACTTTTATTATATATAATATAATATAAGGGATTATAGTTTCTTTCATAAATTTTTTTTTTTAATATCAGGCCTTTTATACTTAATGAGAAATGATATGTTCACAATATTTTCACAATATTTTTACAACAAATTCTAAGTGACAGGTTGTTATTGGTTGTTATTATTGGGGCAAAAAAATAATTTTAGTGTTAGATTCAAATTTGAACCAATAATAACTAACTATCAATAATTTATTATAAAAATATTGTAAACGGAGTATCACTTGTACTTAATTATATCTTAGCATTGGTAACACCATGAAATATATCTGTTATAGTCCCATCAATCATTATATCAAATTATATTTTTTGTATTAAATAAAATGTTTTTTTATACCCTTACTTAACACCCACCCACGTATGACCCTTTAATTTCTTTTCTTCTTTTTATTTTTTTTCCTCTTTTTTTCTCATCCACCCATTTCTTCACAAATATCCACTTTCTTCATCTCCTTTATCTGCTTTCCTCCGCACCTTTATCTTCATTCTTCTTCAGTTCTTCAACATTTCTTCATTTTCCTTCATGCACTGACGCACACACATCTTCAAAGAACCCACTCTCTCAAATTTCTCATCCATCCTCTTACCCGCCAATTGAAAAGCATTAAGAGTTAATTTTTCTCAATTTCACCCAAGACCAACTCCTCTCTCACTCTGTATCCCCAAAACCAAATTGGAATTGAAGTTACATGATGCATCAGAGGACTCGTCATCTTGACCCAATGGTGTTAGAAAATTTAAATTTGATGTTAGAGTGAGATCAGTGATGGTCTGATGGAGGTCCTTGTCCATACCCAGATGTTGCTATAATTTTCTGTATATGCCTTTTCTTTTCTGTGTGTATTTTGTGGTTATAGAGCGAGGATAAATTTGGGAGTTCATAATAAGGCTGAGGGTAATTTAGAGATAAAAAACACGCTTTTTCAATTTTGGGTTCAAGGGCATTTTGGTCTGGTTGTAAAATGATTTGACTTTCTAACTCTACACTGACACACGACTATTACATAATCAACTTTTTCCACATCCCTAAAAAGATATGAATATTTTATTTCAATTTTTATCACATTAATGGGTGCTGTGCAACACCCGTTAACAGCACTCTTGTTTTTTTTTTCTTTTCTCATTAAAAAAATTTTTAACTGAATTGTTAATCAATATCCTAAAAACACTCGTTAGCACGACCTTAAAAAAATTAGTAAAGAATTACGGGAGAGAAAGAGAGAAATGAAGTTACTAATATTAATTAACATTGCTAAGTGTATGGTTTTCAACCATACACGTGGACAGGACCCTTCTTGGAATTGAAGCAAGGACTTAAAGGCACTATAATATAGTCAAACAGAGCCATCTCTGCCATCAACGTCAGAGTAAGCTATAGAAGGAATGGTTTTTTTTAATCTTTTCTTTTAAATGAGGAATGAGCAAAATTTTGAATTTTTTTTCCTTAGATAAGTGTTAAAAACTATGCGTTTATCATAAGTTGATGAATATCTAGTTAATTTAAGTTATTGATATTTAAAATCTATCACTAATCATTAATAGAATTTTAACTTTAACAAGAAAATAAAACTAACCGCATGAGGACGGAGGGCCAAAAGAATATTTACTTGAATTTCTTTCTTAAAAATTGGGATAACTCGTATAGAAGTCCATATATTTCAACTTTTTTCAAAAAAAAATTTGGGGGGGGCAGGGTCCCCTTTGGCCCCAATGTGACTCCATCACTGAAAATTAATGATGTATACTAACAAGTATAAGAGGATCAATGTTCTAAATTTAACACTTTTCTCTTTTTCTTTTTCTTTTTCCTCCTTTTCATTGGTGAAAGTGCTGATTCATATGTGAAGCTGATGGAGGAATTAGATCAAATGGTGATGAGAATGGTGTTTGAAAACTATGGCGTGGAGAAGTACTATGACTCTCTCACGGAATCAGTCACTCGCACTCTCGGCTTTATAAAATATAAAGAAGCTCAAAATACCACCAGCGCCTGCAATGCCCTTGATAGACACACAGACAAGACCTTCACCACCATACTTCATCAGAATCATGTAAAGGGTCTTGAGATAAAAACAAAGGACGGCCAATGGCTTGGTTTTGATTACTCGCCTTCATCCTTTATATTATTGGCAGCTGATGCACTCCAGGTGACTTACTACTTTTACATGTCAACAGCAAAAGATTGATCTTACAAAACTCATACCAACATTATTCTTTTTTCTTAAAGAAAATACTAAAGTTACTACAAAATCATTTACAAATTGATGTGATAATTAATTTGATAAGCATCACTTTAACAACTTATAAATAAGCATTCAAATTATTTTCTGTGATGGATGACATATCAATTTATATAATCTATGCAAAAAAAAAAAAAAACTCTTTTTTTTTAAACAGTATCATAGAATATTTAATAATATGAAATCACTTTATATAATATTGGTAACCATGGAAATTATAACTAAAAGTCTAAAATATTCTAGTATAATATGTCCTGTTAACAGTCATTATGAAACTAGAGAAATTAATTGTTATTTTCTTAAAAATAAAATATTAACCGAGAAATGTACTAGTATCTTTTTAATAAATATATTAGTCGCTAAAAGGACTATTTATACTTCAAAGTGAAAGAAAAAAGATTCAAAATAGCTAGTTTGTGTCAAAAAATTACAAGAAGGATTTCCTTAGGGTGCCCCGAAAGTGTTGATTACAATACTTAAACCAAAACCTCATGAATCATACGAGACTTGGCTACGCTTTGAATTTTATTTAATTCTTTGTTGTTTTTGCTATGGATATGATCAAATATTCGTCTTTCTAGAATTAGTAATTAATAGTAGTCAATTGTGCCTCCTAATATTGTAACCATTTGAATAAGTTGAATCATGCATTCCAAAATTGTCTTCTTTTTCTTTTTTCTTTTTTTTTTTTATAGAAAAAATTGTATCAATTATAATTTGGAGTGATGCATGTTTTACTTGACCAAGGTATGGAGCAACGACAGAATACCGTCCTGCATCCCTCGAGTTCAGATCAGTGAAAACGAGACGAGAACAAGTCAACAAGATACTCATTTGGGTTGTTTACATTTTACGACAAGACAATAAGTGTGCCAGAAGAATTAGTTGATGAAGAACACCCTTTGCGATATAAACCACTAAATATTTTTGAATATCTCAAAGCAAATGTTGGTCATGGTGGAGAACTGTCAATCAAAACCTATTGTGGTATTTGAACTCTTCCAATCCAAATTAAGAAATGTGTCCAGTTGATATCTCAACACCTTTAGTGATGCACTTTGTGTGGTGATTAGTGGCTTGGTTTATTCAAATCTCAAAAGGGATGGGATCCCCAATTCAAGTGATAGTGTCCATTTAAAGAATATGATTCAGAGTGAAATAAATCTATGGTTTAGATTTTGCCAACTCATTTAAAATATAACTGTGGTAAACTAAACTAGAGTTAATGAATTGGCAAAATCTAGATTCTAGATTTTTTCCATGTTGAATTATTATTTTTAAATGGACACTCTACATTAAGCTTTGATTATTATTATTTTAGAATCATTTCACTTTGAAATGGGATATATATAAGATCAAGTATTAAAGAATAACTCTCCTCACGTAGGAGCTCTCTCTCGCATAGACGAGCCATCCCTCCCTAGGGTTTTCCTAGGGTATTAGTTTCCTTTCTGATTTTGTTAATCTCGTAGCTGGTTCCTCTAGTTAGTGTCATGGCGGAGGAGATCATTGATAGTATGGAAAATATGAAGTTGACAACAGAGGAGGAAGAGGTCATTAAGATCTCAGATGAAGGAAGACTCACAGAAATTGAGGGCTGCAATCTAAGTTTAATTGGACAGTTCCTCACTTGTAAATCATTCAACAAGAGGGCAGCGAAAAATACATTGAGAAGGGCGTGGGATTTGAATGATGGAGTGCAGATTCTGGATGTTGGTACTAATTTATTCCAATTCAAGTACACTTCTGAATTTGATATGGAACGAGTCCTGCGCAGCGGACCTTGGTCTTTTGACAATCAACTCCTCATGCTTAAGAGATGGAGCAAAGGAATGACGTCAAAGAATGTCCGTATGGAGCATGCGTCCTTATGAGTGCAGATTTGGGACACTCCTTTCGACATGGTGTCGCCTGTAGTGGCTGCGGAGATAGGAAGCCAGCTGGGTATAGTAGAAGAAGTGGAGAAAAGGAAGAATCAAGATGGTCAGAATTTGTTTATGCGAGTTCGCGTAGCTTTACCCATTTCTAAACTGATTTGACGGGGGGTTTTTGTGGCGAGCTCAGAAGGCCATCGCACGTGGTGTAATGTTAAGTATGAAAGACTACCGATGTTTTGCCATTTCTGTGGTATATCCTTGGGCATGACCTGCGACATTGTGCAACCTATTTTGCGGCAGTTAAAAAAGATGGAGAAGTGCAATGCCAATATGGGGATTGGATGCGCGCTTTGGGCGGGCGTTGACGCTCACCCCCTAGGAGCGATAAGGTAGGACCACCAAGAACAACCAATGGGGGGAGTAATACTGAGAATGGAGATGATGGTAATACTGGCGTACCACAGGGGCAGAGAACATCACCAACGCGGCAGAGAGATACCAAGGAAAACCGTTGACTGAAGGTAATAATGGTAGCAGCGAGAACTCCATTCTCAGTGCAAGGAAAGTGCAACTCAAAAGGCCGTGGGAAACGTTACCAGTTTTTCAAATTGAAAAACCGGAGCTGATCACGTGACTACTAATACTGATCATGTGCAAGAAAGTGATGGGCTGAGCACAACAAAAGCAAAGCCCAAATGGAGTAGGATTGTCCGTATGGAGTATGGCCCAGCTACTGAGGAGTCTACCAGCCCTTTAGCGCAACTTGGTAAAAGAAGGGCTCCAACAAATAATAGAGATGAGGATTTTAACGAAAAACCAGTCAAACCACACAAACCAGAGGTGGGTGCGGCGTTGAGGCATGAGAGTGAAGATGAAGAATCGGCAGGGGTGGATGGCCACCCTTGCCGGTAGCAATGAAAATACTGAGCTGGAATTGCCAAGGGCTTGGGAACCCTTGGACAATTCGAAACCTTCGCAAGCTTGTGGAGGATCAAGCTCCCATGGTCTGCTTTTTGATGGAAACTAGATTAGACAAGGAGGGTTTGGAAAAATTTTGTGGAGATTTACCTTTTCCTGACAAGATTGTAATCAAGCAACCTAACTTAGGGGGTGGTTTAGCTCTAATGTGGAAGGGAACGGTGCGAATGGAGCTAATCAACTACACGGCAAACCACATTTTGATGAAGGTTAGAGAGGAGGATGGACTGGAGTGGTTTCTCACCGGCTTCTACGGGTGGCCTGAAGCCAGCCAACGTGGTAAGTCTTGGGCTTTACTCAATAATCTGAAATCTTTTGTGGATGGGCCATGGGTATGTGTGGGTGACTTTAATGCCATCTTAAGCTCGACATAAAAGCGTAGTCGAACCCCACCGCAACAGCAGATGATGGATGACTTTCGTGAAGCTTTGGAGTTGGCCAACTTAATGGATTTGGGTTTTAAAGGATATCCATATACCTGGAATAATAGGAGACCAGGGTAGCAAACACTAAGCAGAGACTTGATAGGGCAGTGAGCAATCCGGCTTGGTGAGACAAGTTTCCTTTATCAACGGTAACACATCTGTCAACCCACACCTCTGATCATATCCCAATTATTCTCCAGGTAAAGAGTGCGGAGAAGTGGCGAGCAAAAGGAAGCCATGGTTTCAAGTTCGAAGAGTCATGGTTACTTTGGGAGGATTGTGAGGAGGTGATTAAAGCGGCCTGGGAGAAAGGGAACAATGAGGCAACGGCATTGGGAGTAGCAAAGCAGAAAATTACAGATTGTGGGGCTGATTTATTGGCATGGGGAGCATCCAAAACCCACCCGAATAAAGAGGAGGTCAAAAGGCTTCAAAAGAAGGTTGAGGAGTTGAATTGTGAAGATTATACGGAAGAGAAGAAGGCAGAATTTTTATAGACTAGCAAGAAGTTGGATGAGCTACTCCGTAGGCAAGAAATTTACTGGGCACAAAGATCTCGAATTCAATGGCTAAAACATGGAGATAGGAATACTAAATTCTTCCATTCAAAGGCGTCACAGAGGAGAAGGCGTAATTACATACAGAGATTAAAGGACAATGACAACAATTGGGTTGAAGATATTCCGGACATTGCAGGAGTGGCAACAAGCTACTTCCAAAATATGTTCAAGGCAGGCACAGGTGCTTAGATGGAGGAGTGTTTAAATGCAGTCCCTCACAAAGTCACCACAGAGATGCATCAACTTCTGACCAGCGATTACAGTACTGACGAAATCAAAGCGGCATTGTTCCAAATGGGACCAACGAAGGCTCCTGGCCCTGATGGTATGAATGCTCTCTTTTACCAAAAATTTTGGCACATTGTTGGTGATAATGTTATTGCTGCTGTATTAGACTTTCTCAACTCTGGTTACATGGTACCTGAAATTAACTATACCCATATTGTTCTTATTCCAAAAGTCAAGTCCCCTGAAAAGATGGCAGACTTCTGCCCTATTAGTCTTTGTAATATCATATACAAAATTATCTCTAAAGTTCTTGCTAATAGACTGAAACAGATCTTGCCCCAGTTAATATCACCTTCTCAGAGTGCCTTTGTACCTGGTCATTTAATCACAAACAATGTCTTAGTGGCGTATGAAACTCTTCACACTATGCATGGCAGAAAAAAGGGCAAAACAGGCTCTCTAGCTCTGAAATTAGATATTAGTAAAGCCTATGACTGAGTTGAATGGGCTTTCCTCCAAGGAATCATGCTTAAAATGGGCATCCTGATTATTTGGATTGACCGGGTGATGACTTGTGTCTCCTCATCTTCCTTTTCTGTTCTGATTAATGGCAAACCTTTTGGTATGATTAATCCCTCTAGAGGTCTCCGTCAAGGGGACCCTCTATCACCTTACTTGTTCCTTTTATGTGCAGAAGGCTTCACATCCCTACTTGCAAAGGCTGAAAATGATGGCAAAATCCATGGAGTCTCTATATGCAGGAGAGCACCAACAATCACCCATTTGCTCTTCGCCGACGACTCATTATTGTTTTGCAAAGCATCAAAGAATGAAGTGCAAGTGATAAATGAGGTACTGATGGGATATGCAAATGCTTCGGGCCAGTGCATTAATATGGAAAAGTCATCGGTGTTTTACAGTAGTAACACTCCAAGGCAAATGAAGGAATGGACTAAAGAGATTTTGGGGGTAGAAAAGGTGGAGCGATTTGAAAAATATTTGTGTTTGCCCACTTTGATTGGTAGAGCAAAATACCAATCTTTCTCTTATCTAAAAGATAGAGTGTGGAAAAAACTACAAGGATGGAAGGGCAAGTTACTCTCTAGGGCCGGGAAAGAAGTATTGATCAAAGCGGTGGCTCAGTCAATCCCCACTTACACAATGGGGGTCTTCCTTTTGCCAACAAGACTATGTGATGAGCTTAATGCATTATGTGCGAAGTTCTGGTGGGGCAGGTTGGAGAGGAGAGAAAGATTCACTGGAAGAGCTGGAGTGTGTTAACTCAAGCCAAAAAGGTGGGAGGCATGGGGTTTAGAGACTTGTGACCCTTTAACCTTGTTATGCTAGCCAAGCAAGGGTGGAGGTTCTTGCTTAATCAAGAGTCACTGGTCTACAGATGCTTTAAAGCTCGATATTTCCCGCGTTGCCCTTTTTTGGATGCTGCTGATTCACCAAACAGCTCATATGTGTGGAAGAGTATTTTGGCTGGACAACCTGTACTGAAAAAAGGCATTTGTTGGAGGGTGGGCGATGGAGCTTCCATACGTCCTTTGCGGGATAAATGGATTCCTCACCACCCTTCAAATAAGGTTCTTTTTCCACCAACTGAGGAACAATGGGAATGGAGGGTTTCGGACCTCATTGACCCTTTCTTGAGGTGCTGGGATAGAGCGAGTGTATTGCAAATCTTTCATAAAGAAGATGCAGAGGCAATTTTAAGGATTCCTTTGAGCCGTAGGCACATTCAATATTTGGTGATGTGGCTTCACACTAAAGATGGGACATATACAGTAAAATCAGGCTACGATGTTGCAACTGAAATCTTAAAGACTCAGAAGAATTGGGCAGAAGGCTCTAGCAGCTCACCGAGCAATAAGGTATGGGAAAGAATATGGAAACTCAGGATTCCTAATAAAATTAAGGTTTTTGCGTGGAGGGCTGGTCTGAATATTTTACCCACATGGGATAATCTGTGTAGGCGCAAAATAGTGGCTGATAATACCTGTGAGCTTTGCAAGTCTGATCGGGAAACGGGAATTCATGCGTTGTGGGAGTGTGGAGTTGCTCGTGATTTATGGGCAAGTAGTGTGGTGAAGTTGCAGAAGTTTGTAGGGGACAACAGGATGTAATTCAGCTATTTGAAGAGTTGCTGGTAAGACTAGAGGTGGAGGAATTTGAGCTGTTCCTTGTCCAAGCCTGGTTCATTTGGAACCAAAGAAATTCAATCATTCATGGAGGAGTATTGCAAGCACCGAAATTACTGAATAAAAGGGCAGAGGACTTCTTAACAGAATTTCACCAAGCACAGGTGCATTTGGGCACGGCAACTACAAAAGAAAATGCAAATAATTGGCAACCACCACCCGTTTCCAAGTTTAAACTCAATTTCGATGCGGCTGTTTTCACAGACCTGGAGTGCTCGGGGATGGTTGTGATTATACGCAATGAAAAGGGCGAGGTCATGGGAGCAAAGTCAGCAAAAGGACCAAGTGTAACAGATAGCCTTGAGGCAGAAGCACTGGCCTGCCGTAACGCCTTAGAATTTGCTGTGGACATTGGTTTATCTGATATAGTTATTGAAGGTGACTGTGTACAGGTGATCAATGCTATCAAAGCTTGCAAGGTTAATTTGTCTCGGCTAGGCCATGTGATTGGAGATATTCAGGTGCTGATTTCAGGCCTTAGGTGGGCAGAAGTTCGTTGGGTGAAGAGGAGTGCAAACTTGGTCGCCCATAGTTTAGCGCGCTACGCAAAAAATATTTCAAATGATGTAATTTGGTTGGAGGATTCTCCACCACCAGCTCTAGAATCTCTGTTTCATGACTGTTTAGCTATTATGGAATGAAATTTTGGTTCCAGCTTCCAAAAAAAAAAAAAAAAAAAAAAAAAAGGGATATATATAAGAATGTTTGAATAAATAAACATTTATGTACTCTTAAAATAAATATCTTCTAATTGCTTGTTTCGAAGGATGCATAATAAATTTGGTCCATCCATATGGGTGGTTTCACTTTTACATGGACTGAATTTATATTTTATTTTTTCGGATATTTTGACAATTGAGAGAGTGGGGATTTGAACCCAAATGTCTTTGTTAGAAATATTAGGAAGTGTCAATTGAGTTCTAAGAGTCTTAGGCATGGACTAAATTTGTTGCAAAATTATGCATTTTGAAAAGTATAATGATATAAACTAAATATGAATGAAGTGCAAGAAAAACACTTTCCCGTTTGGAGAAAAAAAAAGGACCATTGACGTGCCAAAAGGGCCAAAACTGACTAGAGTACACTTATCACCGCCTCTATTAAATTATTTTCTTTGTGATTATATTGATTTTGTTTAAAACAGGTACAATTTTGATAGAGTTCCTTAATTATTTTCTTTTATGAAAATATACCCCCCAAAATGGAAATTTATTTTGTATCTTTAGGTCAGAACCTGCACGAAAAATTAAGTGAAAAAGTGACTAATTTGAGAAGAAAAAAAAAATGTAATTTGAAAAAAAAAAGGTCAATGATTGGGAAAGATAAATGGGCAAAGAGTTAGGTTACTAATATGAGCATTTTTTGAAGTGTGAAGTTTATTTCTGGTAGTGTGAGAGCATACGCATCAGTATAGCTATTTTAATATTTTAGTAAATATATAACTAAAGACAAAAAAAAAAAAAAAAAACATCAGTTTCAATATTTTCTTCCACAATTTTAACATTGTGGAGCGCACTCGCCACATGTGGTGTTGCATTGTTCCTCGCTAGAGGATAAAAAAATGAAAAAAACTTTATTTTTCTCTGCTTTCTTCTCTCTCTTCCCTCTCACTAGCATTTATGTCTCTACCCAAAACTGACTCACGCATTTCCTCTTTACTTGTGAATTAAAAACATAAATATTCCCCAAAGTTGTTCAAAACATTTTTCACCCATCTCTCAGCCATTACCCAAACCCCATTTGCCAAACCTAGGGGTGGCAAAATTGAACACGATTCGCAAACCCAACACGACATGACACGAAATTAGCAGGTTATGGGTTAAGGTTTAATGGATTCTTGTCATATTCGGGTTGACACAACTAACCCGTTTAATAAACGGGTTGGGTTAGTATTCAACATATGGAACCTGTTTGACCCGTTTAACCCGTTTAATTAAATGACATTTTACCAATATACCCTTCAAACCCTAAGTATATAAACTTATTAGTTGTTGTGGTTTATTTTCTTTAACATATTGTGATTGATTATTTGCGATATTGAGATATGCTTTAGTTTTGAATGATTATTTATAATGCAGTTACTCATTAGTTTTGAATTTTATATTAAAAATATTTATTTACTTGTTTTTTTTATAAATATTTTTTTTTTTTTCATTTTGATAAAATCTGATAAACAGGTTGACACGACTGACCTGTTTAATAAATGGGTTGTGTTAGGGTTTAGGAATCTTGACCTGTTTAATAAACATGTCGGGTTAGTGTTGACCCATATAGTCAGATACTCATGAGTTGACACGACACGAACCCGACACGCGAACACGAATTGCCACCCCTAGCCAAACCCAAGATAAAATAATCAAATCTCTAGAATCAAAAGAAGAGAACGCGTCAACGATTCGATCTTCGCCCAACAAAAAAATGGGACTTCCTCAACCTACACATTGGATCTAGAATTTCTTTTGGGGTTTTTGATGTCAGTGATGTGGGTTTGTTGGATTTGATCTTGGATCTTGTTGTTTGATTTGGGTGTTTTAGTTGTGATTGTGTTTAGGTTTTGTTGTATATGGTGGTGTCGTGGTGGTTTCCTGCTGTGGTGGTAGTTTTGTGCTGTGGTGGATTAGTGGTGTTGGATGCTGTTCTTTCCATTCTGACCTTGTGATTTATGGTTTATTATGGTTACTATGGTGATTAGATCTTTTATCTTCTTTGCAGAGTGTGGTGGCTGGCATATGCGAAGAAGAGAGAGGAGATAAAATAAATAAATATTTAAATAAGGTAAAAGATAAAGTATTGAGTCTGATGTATTTATATAAAAATAATAGATAGTTAAACTAGAAAAAGTAGAGTTACAAATAATAATAATAATAGAAAAAGTAGAGTTTTTTGGTTAGTTTAGCTAAAATTTTGAAGGGACTGATGTGAATGCTCTAAGAGACCATAACCTTGGCCCATTTGATTTTATTTGGTCTAAACCCATGTGAATGAGTGAGATTAATTTTTTTTTTTTTTTTTTTGTTTTAAGTAAAGGAAATTTTTTTCAAGTCATAAAATATATCTATCCAAGTATACATGAAGTATACAACTGGGAAACAAGTCAATCAAATACACAAATTCAAGTATACATCATAGGGTTTTAAAGAAAACTGAGAATTCGAATGCACCGACCTAAACTACCCAAACTGAATTCAAATTTTCTATTTTTCTCGGTTCGATTTGGTTTGGTTTCATTTTTATTTTGGAAAAACCCAAATTGGTCGATTTAGTATCAGATTTAGAAAATATTAAACTGACCGGCACCGAAATCAACCAATGTTGTAGGCATAAGCGCCCATGATGAGTGGGTTTCCCCTTGGGAAGTACGCCTCGGCTTGGAGTGGACCGGGTGGAGGGTGAAAATAGAGTTGTCACTTAAGAAGACTAAATCCTTGTTCCTTGGATACAACCTTTGTACTGGCCAAGATTCAAGAAAAATACTTGTTGAGCAAGAAGTCATATAAGTTTTTACCAGAAGCTCCAAAGCCTTTAATTCTAAGTTTACATTCCAAGATTGAAACCAAATTGGATCCCAAGCATAAGGTGCCAATATAGAGATGTTAGGGTTTGTGCCCTAAAAATCCAATTTATTGGCATGTTATAAATAATTAAATTGTTTAATTATATGAGACTATCTATAAATGAACTAATGGGACATTATCTTAGTTTATGAAATGCATAGTATGTGATTTATGTGAAAAGTCACAGAAGATATAAATCACAAGTTCTTTGTAAACTCGAAATTTTAGTTCGTAGTCGATGATGAAATTGGCTGTTTCATCTGCGAAGACTATAACATATCAAATAAGATGATTTGTCTTGATCATGAAAGTGGAGACTTTTAGTTGGTATGTTGATATGTTTTAAGAGTTAAGACATATTGAACTGGACCGCTGTGAGATTTATTATTCTTTTAACGACTGTCAAATGAATAATAAATCTCACCACTTCTATTTACATCAACTCTAAATCCTGAGAGAATAATGGACCTAATCATGAGATGTAGGTTGCTTTGATATATCAGGAGTGAGATCTATAAGTCATGGTCAAAACCTCAGTATGTTGGGCAGCCACATTTAGTGTTGATGGAACATATATTCTCAAGATAGAATTCATAATCTCTTAACGGAGATATAAAATATTCCCTTGAGATAAGTTTAATGGGTTTGGTTATTCAAGAGAGTTGGGCCCAACCACTTTAGTAAGTTGTTACTAAAGTATATATTTATGAAATTGGATTTCATAAATATATGATGAATAACGTAAAGGATTAAACCGGGTACTCAAGGATTAAGATGTAGTAATATTCAAAGTGGCAGTCTACATTCATGACTTTGTGTTACTATGAATATTTTAATGAAGGGGTTGCGTGTATAATAAAGTCTTGGGATATAATTTATTAATAAGGCGTAGAGTGAAATTATATTCTTATAATGGTATTGAATATAATTAATGGTAACTTTGGACTTGTCAAGAGTTGACAGAAAAGCCCAAGGCCCATTGGAGCTAGAGTCTTTTTTGTTCCCTTTTAGTCCCACTCCAAGCTACACACTAGAGCCCAATTGGAATGGCCCAAAATGCTAGCCCAATTAGATAATCAGTTATATATATAAGGAGAGAAACATACAGAATTTCATAGTTTTTTTATGAGACTTTCATAAGGTCTTTCATTAAGATCATCAAAAGAATGAAATGGTTTGTATGTGAGTGTTGGACACTCTTTTATTCTCTCATTGGAAACTGATTGAGAGACCACACTTCTTGGGCATCAAGTGGAATTGGAGTGAAGATTAAAAGTCTTCCCAAGAATTTTTGATCTTCGATTTTGAATTTCACCGCACCAAGGTACGCATTCTTGTTCTCAAATTATGAAACTTACATAGTACATGTTATCAATTGTGAATGAAGTAGATCTGTTAATTTTTCCGCTGCGTATGTTTTGTGTGCGATACAAACATGCATTTTTCCAACAAATGGTATCAGAGCGGTCTTCAATTTCGAATCTGTATAAAATGTTTTGTGAGTTTTGGAATTAGAGAAAATAGTTTCATGTTGTTGGAAGATTATACATTTAATTTTCTGCATGGTTGTTGAAACTATGATTTGTTGAAAACTGATATTAATGTTATGATGTTGTTTAAATTTAAATTTAAGTATGTTAAATTGAACTTTAAGGCTATAGCATCAATGGATTTTAGTTTTAGTCTCAAACTCAATCTATTATGTTCATATGATGGTAGTTTGTTCATGAAATCCATTGAAAACTGCTTCAGAAAAATTCTGGAAAATTCGAGTTTCATGAGTTTCGATCGGTCGAGTGAAACAGTAACCAATCTATCTTGATTCGATTGACTTTCGATTGCTAGTCGATCGATCAAACGCTCTTTCTCGATCGATCGAGAAGCGATCGAGTATCAATCGATCCAGGTAGATTGTTTGGTACGAATTTTTTAATTTTTTTGACTGATCGAGAAATACATTCGATCGATCGAAATCTGGGTATTCTGAATTTTTCTAAGTGTTTTCACATATAAAGAAAGAGCAATGCTATGTGTGATGAGATTACACATGGTTCTAACTAAAAGACCTAATGAGATGAAAGATATTAGTTAAATAGAACTCTTAGTCCTAAATAATTTGGGACTTGTCTTTTAAGAAACATTCTAATGAGATTAGAATTGTTGTATGATTGAAAGTCCTTAATTTATTTTAATTAGAATTTTTAATGAGATTAAAGCTTAATTAAAATATATATAATTTCTAATGAGATTAGAATTCTTAATCAAATAAGTTAAGGATAGAGTTCTATATATAACTAATTTTTGATTCATTGGTGTTTAAGGAATCCTAAATAGTTTAGGAGTTCCATTTTAGTTAGTGATTCTAATTAGATTAAAGTCTTCAACAAGTGCTAGGTTATTAGTTGTGATTGGATCACAATTATTTAAAGAAAAACCCAAATAATGAGTGGGAGTTTTGAAATAACCCTTTTTGTTAAGTTTATTGTAATGTGAATAGATACCTTGTCTTGACTTCAAGTCTTGCATTCCATGCGGAGGGTATTTACTTCACGAATTATAAGGTTAAACTTCTTTGTGATTGCGCGAATGTTCATTACGCTATTGTGACGTGACTTAGTTACATCACATTGAATTTAAACAATTAAACACATTTGATGTGTAGGGTTAAAATTGTGATTAGATCACAATGATTTCAAGACAATCCACTTGTTTTAAAATTTCTAGTGGGAGAGAGATACAAGGGTTAAATCTCACGGCCTCCATTGTCGGTTCATAGTGGTGTGGGGTAAACATCTCGTCTTGGCCTCGAGCCTTGCGTTCCATGTGGATGATGTTTATTTCATGGTACTACAAGATTGAACTTCCCGGTTTATAGTAGTGTGGGCAAGCACCTCGTCTTGGCCTTAAGCCTTGCGTTCCATGCGGAAGGTGTTTTGCATCATGGTACTACAAGATTAATCCTTACAAAGGTAGGATTATATGGCTACACATGGTTCTAGGCAATGGTGTACACTAGACTAAGTTTGATAGTATTCTCTATGCTGAGTTCTTGCTATTATTACTTAGAGGCTAAAGGAAAAACGACAAATTATTTTTGTTTGGTAAGAGTTACCATGATAGCATTAATAATGAGAAAAATTCTCGCCTGATCATAGTGGTTGGTATTCACTCTATGCTGAGGAATATTGATTGCGGGATTAGGTTGTCGTTGCACCTAGTATAGTATGTTTTTCGGGTTCCATACTATATGGTTATGGATGCAAAATATAATGTCCCTGTAATTATGTTTATAGTCTCAAAATAAAGTTGTCATAAATTTTGTTCTCTAACCTACTATTTTAATTGAATCACATTAACTAAGAAATAATTTTGGACATGGTGCTTAAAGGAGCTGAAGTACATAAATATGTTTTGATTCAGCATTGTTATAATTTCCTATACATGATGCATTAATGGAAGATAGCTTATGATATGATCATAGTCTCCATTGAAATGATAAAATGTTACATTGGCTTCTATCTCAATTGTGCTACTGCATGAGATGCAAGAGATGGTACAAGACTTAGACTTTATATTAAGTCTAAATGAGATGTTTTGGTATGAAATGTCGTGCTACTAGACGATATTTGGTATGAATCATATTGAATGCTAAGAAATGCTTAAGGAGTTCCAATTTTATACCATTTTATGAAAATAATTTATTTTTAAATGAATTGGAATTCTTGGATGTAGAGATTAAATGTTAATCTCATATGGATGTGATCCACAAGTCCTTATTAGAATCATTTGATCAATTCAGATTATTTTGAAAATAAATTCTTTTTATGTTATCTAAATTGATGAGTGAGTTCTACGCAACGGAAGACATCCTAAAAGTTAAAGCTAAGATCAATATGATTTAATTCAAATTCTTAGCCTAAACCGAAAAGTAAAGGTAAAGGTGGTAAGAATAGGAATTATAATACCAAGCAGTTGGACAAGCTAGTTGTCTTAGTAGTTGCTAAAAGGAAATTAGACTAAAAAACATGACCAAAAGGAAAGTGTTTCCGTTTTGGTAAAGCTAAGTATTGTCCATGATTATTTTCTAGATGGAAATTTACATGTTTTACTTTTTAAAGAGAAATTTTTCATCATTTGGTATTGTATGTTTCGGCACTTAAGTCTAAATCTTATTAATCTAAATGGTATTCAAGATTGGTGAAAGATGGGTTTTTAGAACCATTATTTTGTTAAATTCCCAATTTATGAATTCTATTTAGAGGATAATATGATCTAGGGCTCCTTTATTGTAAAGGAATATAGTATTAATGACTTCTTTAAGTCATAGCATACATAAAGGAGGAATAAGACTCTTTTAGAAATAGTAAAATACATGATAAGTATTTCTATTTGTTTGTTTCTTTTGGAGATATACTCTATGTATTACTACACATTTTCTAAATCGATTTCAAAAGTTTGTTCCTATGGCATTTGTAAAATTGTAGATTAGGTGAAAACCTAGTATATGATACTTCCACTTTTGGAGATGTCCAACACTTGTGCTAGATAGGAAGTCTGACAAATTGAAATCAAAAAGTAGAAAGATGTGTGTTTATGTTGGGTATCCAAAAGGAATTGTAGAAGATTGTTTTGGTAGTCATAAAGAAGACAAGATGTTTGTAAAATACAAATACAAAGTTTCTAGATTATGACTATGTGAATAATCTTAAAGCTAAACATATAATTATTCTAGAAGAAAATTGTCAGAATTTGTTGTGAGACAACTATAAGATACATTTAGAAATGAGATGGTTGTATTTAGATACACCACAAAGCATTATTCTAGATATATAGCTACTACACCGGTACAATATCGTAGTGGGAGGATAGTAAATTACCAAATAAATTCATACTTTTGGGATAAACTTTTGAAGTCAACCCACAAGAATATGAATTTGATCCTCGGTCCTACGTAAAGGCAATAAATGATATTGATATGAATTACTGAATCAAGGTTATGTGAATAGAATTAGATTCTATTTAAAATCTAGAACTTGTAGAGACGCCTAATGGCATTAAGCCTATTTTTCTCAAATAGGTCTACAAGAAAATGAGATTGATAGATTTGAAGGAGCAAATCTTCAAAGTCAAGACTAGTGGTGAAAAGATTTATTCAGAAAGAAATTATTCGACTATAAAAAGATTTTTTCACCAATAATCAAGTTTGACTCTATCTAGATTCTCTTATCCATTATGTTTCATTTGGATGAAATATGACAATGGAAATCAAGAAAGCTTCTTTTAGTAGCAATCTTGAGGAAGAAATCTTTATGATGTAACTAGACTTGTACATAGCAAAGAATCAGTAGTGTTAAGTATGCAAGTTGCTTAAATTTCATTTATGAACTAAAGCAAGCATATGAATCATAAAATACTATCTTTGATCAAGAAATCAAATTGTTTGATTTTGATCAAGTATTAAAAAGTCTTAGGTGTATGTAAAGCTATATAGAATAATAAATCTCTTAATGTATGTTGATGACATTCTAATCATTTAGAATGATGTAGAGTTATTGTCATCAATAGAGTTTTTGTTGTCTAGTCCAGTTTGATATAAAGTACTTAAAAAAGACTAGTCACATCCTAAGAATTAAACTTTGTTAAAATTCAGAAATTAGGATGTTGGGTCTATCTTAAACTGCTTAAATAGATTAGATTTTAACGAAGTATAGCATGTAATACTTCAAGAAATGATTCTTTCCTTTTAAGTTTGAAGTTCCTTTATAAAGGACTATAGTCCTAAAACATATAAAAGGAAAAGCATATTAAGACGGTTCCTTATATCAAATCAATAGGAAGTCTTTATGTTATGCTATATACTAGGCTAAATATATATTTTGCGGTGAGCATGGTAAGCAAATATCTATTGAATCAAATGTCACTTAATTTAGGAGAATGGGGGATTATATGCTTGTCCACAAAAGTGAGGTTTTGATAGTTACTGGAAATACAAATACTAACTTGTAATTTGATTATGATTCATGAAGTTGGACTTCAAGATATGTGTTCATCCTATGTGGTGAAGATACACATTAAGCGTAAGTATCATCTCATTAGAGAGATATGAGTACTTGAGATATAGTAGTAGAAAAAATAATTTATGCAATAAATCTGGCTGAAACTTGTTTCCAAACCTTGCCTTAAGAGTGACTATGAATTACTCTAAAAAGTGAGATAAGTGTCGGATATATGGTAAATTGTCTTTGAGGGCAAGTGGGAGATTGTTAGGCTTTGTACCCTAAAAATATAATTTATTGGCATGTTATAAATAATTAAATTGTTTGATTATATGAGACAATCTATAAATGAACTAATGGGACATTATCTTAGTCCATGAGATGCATAGTATGTGATTTATGTGAAAAGTCACAGAAGATATAAATCACAAGTTATTTGTAAACTCAGAATTTTAGTTCGTAGTCGGTAATGAAATTGGGCGTTTCATCTGCGATGACTATAACATATCAACTAAGATGATTTGTCTTGATCATGGAAGTGGAGACTTCTAGTTAGTATGTTGATATGTTTTAAGAGTTAAGACATATTAAACTGGATCGCTGTGAGATTTATTATTCTCCTAACGACTGTCAAATGAATAATAAATCTCACGACTTCTATTTACATCAACTCTAAATCCTGAGAGAATAATGGACATGATCATGAGATGTAAGTTACTTTGATATATCAGGAGTGAGATCTATAAGTCACGGTCAAAATCTCAGTATGTTAGGCAGCCGCATTTAGTGTTGATGGAACGTATATTCTCAAGATAGAATTCATAATCTCTTAACGGAGACATAAAATATTATCTTGAGATAAGTTTAATAGGTTTGGTTATTCAAGAGAGTTGGGCCCAACCACTTTAGTAAGTTGTTACTAAAGTATATATTTATGAAATTGGATTTCATAAATATATGATGAATAACGTAAAGGATTAAACCGGGTACTCAAGGATTAAGATGTAGTAATCTTCAAAGTGGTAGTCTACATTCATGACTTTGTGTTACTACGAATATTTTAATGAAGGGGTTGCGTGTATAATAAAGTCTTGAGATATAATTTATTAATAAGGCTTAGAGTACAATTATATTCTTATAGTGGTGTTAAATATAATTAATGGTAACTTTGGACTTGTCAAGAGTTGACAGAAAATCCCAAGGCCCATTGGAGTTAGAGTCTTTTTTGTTCCCTTTTGGTCCCACTCCAAACCACACACTAGAGCCCAATTGGAATGGCCCAAAAGGATAACCCAATTAGATAATCAGTTATATATATAAGGAGAGAAACATACAGAATTTCATAGTTTTTTTATGAGACTTTCATAAGGTCTTTCATTAAGATCATCAAAAGAATGAAATGGTTTGTATGTGAGTAATGGATACTCTTTTATTCTCTCATTGGAAACTGATTGAGAGACCACACTTCTTGGGCATAAAGTGGAATTGGAGTGAAGATTAAAAGTCTTCTCAAGAACTTCTGATCTTCGGTTTTGAATTTCACCACTCAAGGTACGCATTCTTATTCTCAAATTCTGAAACTTATATAGTACATGTTATTAATTGCGAATGAAGTAAATCCGTTAATTTTTTCGCTGCGTATGTTTTATATGCGATACAAACATGCATTTTTCCAACAAGAGAATTACACTAGCTAAAACGGGGGACCAAAAGGAGAAGGGATTGTGTTATATCTGTGATGAACGATGACAACCATGTCTAGTGGCAACTCCAGGAATTTTTCCCAGTGTGTTCCTTAAGAAGTATAATTTTTCCCAATAGCGGCTCCAGGAATTTTTTCCAAATGTATTGTTGTTTAGTTGTTTCATTAATTTTTTTGTCTTTTATAAACTATAATTTGTTATATTGTTGTTTCATTAATTATAAAATTATTAATTGTTGTTTAGCCTAACATAATTTAATTTATTTGTCTTTTATAATGTATTGGTTAATTATACTGCTTTAATTATTGTTGTTTAGCCTAACAATAAACTATATTGCTTTAATTTATTTGTCATTAATTATACTACTTTAATTTGTTATATTGTTGTTTCTCAAAAAAAAAAAAAAATTTGTTATATTGTTTAGCTCGGCCATGTGCACATTATACAAAGAGTCAGCCACACATCCAATGTACAGCACAATAATTAAAGCAGTGTAATGTGTAACACATTACACTGCTTTAATTATTGTGCTGCCCGACCCTATGTGCCCATCTACCCCCACCCCACTCAACAGACAAGCACAAGCCTCAATGCCTCATTCCTGATGCCCCCAATCACAAGAGCCAGCTGCCAATCAGAAAATTTCACAATCACAAATCACAATACACGTTACACTAAAAGACAATTAATATCTCACCAACACCAACGGATAAGATAAAGCCAAATTCAGAAAAACAAACAAAAAGCAAAATATTAATAAAGCTAAAGAGTAAAGATTCGGCCAGGCACAGACTCACAGTTCAAAAGAGAGAGAGTTAGACTCTTAAAGGATAAAGAGAGAGAGACTCTCATTCATTAATTTCATTTCATAGTTTTCATTTGTGGATTCAGATAAAGAGAGAGAGACTGAGAGAGAGTCAGAGAGAAAAAGAGAGAGAAATACCTTGAGGGATGGAGCACCGAGCATCGGAGCAGCCGAGCAGGGAGGCCTGAAGGCTGAGGCCGCTGATGTAGTGACGAGCGATCTCCGATGAGGGGCGAGCGACGAGCGACGACAAGCGAGCGATCTCCAACGACGACGATGTGCTCTGGACTGGACCGATCTCCGACCACGAGCGAGCTAAGGCGTTGGCACATTGCTCTGTCTTTACTCTTTAGGTTTGCTTTAAGCCTTTAGTGATTTCTGATTTAGAAGTGATTTCTGATTTAGGGAATTGCTCTGTATTGGGGTTTGGTTTTTTTTTTTTTTTTTTTTTGAGAATCCGTGGGTTGGTACCTCTGTAATCTGTTGGGCTTGTTGTGGGCTTGGTTCTGTTACAAATTTTGTTTTTGGGCTTTTTTTTTTTTGCTTGAAAGTAGAACAAATAATTTTTTTTTTTTTTTTAATTTCAAGGTATTCCTAATTTTGTGATTGAGGGTGTTCCTAATACAGATCAAATATAAAAAATTTTAATTATTATATATAAATTTTTTTTTTAGGTTAGGGTGTTCCTGGGAACACCCTGAGCTTCACGTGGCGCCGCCACTGACCATGTCATAATGCAAGTTTCCAATATTGTGTCTTCTCTAGAGTTTGCAATAATCCAAAACATAATTCAATAATGCATGTAGAGAAACTTATGGAGGATGAAGCTAGAATTGAGTTGGTGCAACAAGATAGTAAGAACGCAAAACTTGAGATAACCCTTGATACTTTGATTAGTATTCCTCACCTGGTAGAAATTGGATTGTTTGACTATCATGTGTTGAATCTTATATAAGTATTTACTAGTTGAATATTGGGTTTTAAAGTAATTATAAGAAGTCCTAATTGAATCGTTAACTACTCCTTTTGGAGTATAAGTGTAGATGTCGAAACCCATGTGTTAGTAGCATGTGGTAGGTTGGGAAAAGAATATTTTTAAACTTGTTGTACACGTCTTTCTTTCTATCCTCAAACATCTTTGTCTTGTAGTGTGTTTTGAATTCATTAAAGGAACTATGTTGGTTCCTTTGGTTAGTCTTTTGAATTCAAAAGAAACTTCTCTCTTCTCCGTCTTTTGTTGCTTAAGGTATGTTTGGTTAGGGTGATTTTGGGGATGATGGAAAAAAGAGAAACGAAAATGGGCGGAAGGGGTGTTCAGTTGAAAGAAAAAAATGAGAAAAAAAAAATGGCAGGGTCCACCTATTTTCTTTCTAACCCCACCAAAAAATGGTCTCCCCAAATCGGGTTGAAAATACGAGAGTATGTAAGGCTTGTGTTGGACGAAATTGTCCTTGGTTCTCCCTAGCAAATTTCAATATTTTCTTTTCCTTTTTTGTCTCTATCTTCTTTGCCTTTTTTTTGTCCGTTACTTCTATTCTTTTTCTTTCTTTCTTTTTTGTGTGTCTATAAATATATATATATATATTTTTTAAGAGGTGTCTATATACAATTTTTTTATATTAAAAATGTGTTACTTTATGTTTTATTTAAGAGAGACATAATTGTAAATTTATACTAACTTCATTTTTCATATATCTACTTTTCCATCCTTCCAGTCAAATACATATAAAAGAAAACTAATTTTTTTCTATCATTGCATTTTTCTAAACCTTCCCTATTTTTCATCATCTCACTTTTATACCCCTCTAACCAAACAGACCCCTTAGGGAGTGGGGTTTTGTTCTTTAGTGGGTCGGCCTTCTTTTTGTTGAAATGGGTTCAATGCTTTGGATGCGCATGGACTTCGGAAATGCAATTTTCCCAATAATTTAAATAGTCTATTTTGTGTAAGCACAGGGACAATTATTGGGGAAGCCCATTCCATGAGGTATGAGATAAGTAATGTTGGTCGAGAGGCCTTGAAGCATTGAATAAAATGAATGGGCTTGTGCCCTATCCGTAAGGTGTGACAAATATGATTTGAGTATGAAGACACTAGATTTGGGCAATGGGCTAATCCTTGAACTCGAGTGCTAATATGGCCTATGAGCCCAATACGTACTATAGAAAATGTGGACCTTAAGCCCATCCCGTGAATTGAAAACTTTGTTGGCCATGATCCTAATCTATGCAGTTGAATAGAATATGGCCTTCTAGGGCATTAAATATATTAAACCCATTATTTCTTCTTCTTCTTCTTCTTCTTCTTCTTCTTCTTCTTTTTTTTTTTTTTTTTTTTTTCATTTAAAAAAAAAAATTAAGCTTCAAATTTTATTCAAACTGAAAAAAGGAACGACAATCCACCTTAAACACAGAAACGAAGACACTCGGCAGATTGAGTTTATTGAAATAGGACTAGGCGAACCTAAGAGAGAGTTTGGTAGCTTCATGTGCAGCTGCATTACATTCTCTTTTAACCTACAACAAACTGCAACGATTAAAGGACTCGGCTAAACATAAAATATTACTGACTACATTGCTGATAGACCAATTAAAGACCCATTATTTCTTGCTTGTATAGAATAACATTGATGTGATACTAGTTGCCTAATTAAATTGTGTCAGGTGTTAGGAGGAAAAAATTTAGAGAAGTACTATGTTAACAACACTTTCACCACATTTTCCTATAAAAATATTTCTAAAAATAGTTCCAAAACTAATGCCATTAGGGCATTCGTTAACATTTTTCTTTTAAAAAATGTAAAACGAATGCTTTTAAGTTATTTGAATGGTTGGCAAAAAAAGACTGAAAAGCATTGCTCTGTCGAGTAATGCTAGGGTACTACAAGATTTATTATACTGGTTCCTTTCTGTTAGGGACATATTTGATGTAATTGGCTAATCTTTTGACAAAATGCACTTTACTTGTATTTGGGTAGATCTAAGATGGGTTTAAAACTTCAAGAAACATGTTGTTCAAGTCAAGTGTTAAAGCAATGAAGATCTAACCAAGAAACAAGTAAAGAAGAGCTGTTCATTAAAGCTTGACAAAAGTCTCGACAGAATCCTTTCTATCGAGATTTAATGTTGAAGCTCGACACAAGCTGTTTCTATCGAGACTTACGAAATCAGAAATTCCAGATCTGATTTCTGGCCCATGCTGAAATATTTGTATAGGGTTTCTTTTTTCACAACCCTAGATATATATAAAGATTATTTTAAAGGCCGTCACGCATGATAGTGCCCTAATTCATCATTTTCTCTAAAGAAGCTACTGCATCTTTATGCCAAGGGTTTTGTAACCAAGGAGCTTCCTGATCTTCATTGTCGATGAAGTGAAGAACTTTGCAGCCAACAACTTCTTCAAGTTGGTGGAGTTAGTCACGTACTGGGATTTGTGCATTGAACGGAAAGATTGCCACTACAATACAAGTCCAATTGGGTATTGAGGTAAGGGTTCAACTGTATGTGGTATTTCGAGATAGGCCAAAGGGTTTGGTAAGATTCCTTATACCTGTAACCACTTGTGATTGATAATAGTAGATTCTTGGGAGTGGTGACCTTAAAATCACCCAGTGGGGTTTTTGCCTCAATGGTTTTCTCTATTCGTAAACAAATCACCTATGTCAAATTTATTTTCCGCTGCATTTAGTGTAATTGGTGATTTGTTTGTGCTACCACGTTATTGCATGTAATTGAACCTAATTAATTAACTTGGATAATTAATTAATTTGCAAGGGGTCAATACATTTTTGCTCTATCAAGTGGTATTAGAGCAGGCACACTCTGATTAGGTCTTAATCTTTGCTATGTGATCTATTGACCCCTATTTGTCATGGATAGAGGACAATCTCTTATTATACCTCCTTTATTTGATGGCACTAACTATGAATACTAGAAAGTACACATGAGAGTTTTCTTACAGTCTTTAGATGAGAATGTCTGGCAAGCTGTGGAAATTGGCTGGGTGAAGCCAAAGGAAGTGCTGGCTGATTGGGATGAGGCCAAGATTAAAGCGGCAAACTTCAATAGCAGAGCATTGAATACCCTATTCAATGCGGTGACTAATGAAGAGTTCAAGAAGATATTCTCAACTGAAACTACCAAGGAAGTGTGGATCATTCTCCAGACAACCTATGAAGGGACTAAGGCTGTCAAGGATTCAAAACTCCAAAGGCTCACTACTAGTTTTAAGGAGATAAAGATGGAGGAGGATGAGACGTTCGATGAGTTTTATGCCAAGCTGAAGGATATAGTCAACTCAGCCTTCAATCTTGGAGAACAGATTCCCAAACCTAAGATTGTAAGAAAGGTGCTCAGATCTCTACCCGAGAGATTTCATGTTAAAATTACTGCCATTGAAGAATCAAATGATATTGACACTATTCCTTTGACGGAGCTGATTGGCAACTTGCAAACCTATGAATTGGGTTTGACTAAACTTGGGAAAGGAAGCAATAGTAAAAGCATGGCATTGAAAGCCAAAAGTAATGAGACTGATGAGTCTTCAGATGATGAAGATTCCAAGATGAAGTCATACATCACTAGGCAATTCAAGAAGTTCATGAAGAATGCCAATGTGAAAGGTTTTGATAAAGACCGTAAGCAATCCAATTCTTCACAATTCAAAAGTCAAGACAGAGGGAAGAAGGATGCTAAGGATGACAGTCAGTATATTGTTCCTTCCGAACCAAAGTGCTTCGGATGTCATGGGTTTGGGCACATGAAACAAGAATGTCCAACATATCTCAAGTTGATTAGGAAAAGCAAGGCTCTTGCTGCTACCTTGAGTGATACCAAGCTTGAGACTGAGTCAGAAGACAGTGATGATGAGGGAATCTTGAATGCTTTCACTGCCACAGTGGATCCTACTGAGGGGATCGTAGAAGCAGTGGATGTAGAAGAGGACTTTGTGGAATCCAAATTTGAGAAAATAAGCGATCAAGATGACATTTGATTATGCAAAAAAAATCAACAGTTGAGCTCCTCGTCGTAGTGGATGGACGATGCTGTGAATGGGATCATCTCTGTAGATAGAGAACCTGCAAAATGAACTAGGTGGATGAGTAACACGCCGGTGTGGTGTTAGCCTAACCGCCTCCGATGCTTAAGTTAGTAAGGGAGAAAGATTTATGAGAGAAACAGACTGGAGAGTGATTTCTGTAGAGTGTTTGTGTGTAATTGATGCTCAACGACTAGTGTGTTACAAAATCTTTGTCTGAAGTTCACAACTCATTCTATGACCGTTGCTTCGTCTGTTACGTTTCGTCATCTTTGAGTAAATGATGATCTTTGCGTAGTGACGACCATAAATTTCTGACTCATCAGCTGCCCCCTTGTTCGAATTGTCGTCTGTTAAACGAGATAAGAACAAATTCATCTGACGCTTCGTATTCCGTGTATTGCACATTTATGACGGCTTTGATGTTTGAGTAGTTGAATGCCACGTGTATGGCCAGGATGCGTTTGTCGTGCAGACATGTCTCAGTTTTCCCGCACATGTTTTGGCCACTTGTTTTGCATTTTTCCCTCTTCTTTGCTTTCTTCTGTATTTTTTCCTTATTCAATTTCCGTTCTAGGGTTTGTTTCTTCTCCGAGCTTTCTTTCTCTGTCCTGCGTTTCCTGGTAAGTTCTTCATGCTATTTCTTCTTTTCTGATTCTTCCATGGTAGATTATTCTGCTATTAGAGTAAATTGTCCTTCGATAGCTTTCTTTTTCACTCATTTAGGTAGTTTACTTGAGTCCGTAGAGAAGGAGTGCCTTGACAGGATTAGTTTCTTTGTAGGAGAGGACTGCCCGTATACCTCTATCCTCTCTTCGTTATTTCCTCTGGTTTCCCATTCTGCTAGGGTAGCTAGGTCGTTGAAAATGTCTAAGGTGAGATCTAGTGATCTGGAGACGGAGCTATCCTCGTCTAATGATCATCTGGTCTTGGAGGCCACTTCTGTGTCCACCCCCTATAAAGCTTGGAACATCTCGTGTTCCCTTACGGGAAAGGATGAGCAGCGAATTAGGGATAGGTTTCAGTTCCCTGATTCTGTGAAAAGTAGGATCCCGAGTAATGAAGAGAGGGCTTGTCACTCTTATGCTAATGAGGTTTGTTTTTATGAGGCCGATTTTGTCAGTGGCCTTCGTTTCCCTGTTCATCCCTTTGTTAGGGAACTTTTTTCCTATTTGCATCTTGCTCTGATACAGTTAGTGCCTAACTCTTGGTAGATTCTCATTTCTTACGTGGTGGTATGGATGTCCGCCAATAATGGTGATGTCATTAGGAGGGACGAATTCCTCCATTTTTATCGTTTGAGGAAATCTAAGGACCCCGGCTATTATGAGTTTAAGCCGTGGGATAGGGCTTCTAAGCTAATCCTTGATTACCCCTCGTCTCTCCGAAACTAGAAGCCAAATTTCTTTTTTATCTCTGGAAGTAGTTGGGAGTTCATCCCTGGTAAGGACTTGGATGAAGTCCCTAAGTTTTTTCGTAGCTGGGGAGTTCCCATGTCTGGTGCGTCTTTCTCGTCTTTTCAGTTGCTTTTCCCTTCTTTTATGAGTGACGATGAAAGGTGACTTATTTGTATTCTTGTTTTGCAGTTGCTCAGCGTCCTCTTCTGAAGAAGAGGTACCAACATCGCACTGAGAAAGCAAATGAGTATCTTGAGTCTATCAAGGATTTTGACGAACTCATATCTCCTCAGTCTTTGTTTTTACACTTTTTGTTTTTGGAACCATCTACTAAGGTTCGTAAGAATTTGGAAGTTATGAGAAAGAGTACGTGTTTCTGCCTTTTTTTTTTTTTTTTTTTTTTAACTTTTTGCCTCATCCTTTCAGGAATGACGACTAGGTTTAGCAAACAAAAATTATCTGAGGTCTAAAAGAAAAAGGCCAAAGGTGGCATCGCCAATGGTCTTTTGTCCAAGAAAAAGGCTGGTGACATTGTTAAGAAAGATCATGTGATAACGCCTTCTCCTACCCACTCGCCTGCCAAGCGCCCTGCTTCTCCCACTTCGTCATTGGAGATGATTGTCTTTGGTGGAGAGGAGATTAGGAAGAAGAAAAAGGCTGGTGATATATCTTTCCTTCCTACCTTCTGGGATGACGTTGACGCGGCTGCTTTGAAGGCCCATGAGGCACTTTCTGTGGATGATCTAGGTCCTCTGATGGTGAAGTCATCTAGCGAAGTGATGTCATCCCATATCCACAAGCTTGTGCAGGTAGGCTGTTTTTAGCTTCTTCTTTTTCTTTGTTTTGCTTCTGCTAAGGGGGAATTTCTTTGTAGGCTTTGGGGGAGTCTCTGTTCGTCTTTGGGAAGCTCTTGGACATAGAAAAGAAGGTGGCCACGTCTGAGCCATTGGTCAAGTCTTTATCTGTTGAGAATGAGACACTAAAGAACAAGGTTGCTATTCTTACTATCGAGGCTAAAAATGACAAGGAGCGTGTGGCAACCTTGGAGAAAAGCCTACAAGTGGAGAAGGACTTCTGCAAGTTGAAGGACAAGCAGATCAGTGACATGGAGCTGAAACTGCAGAAAATTGGGGCCACGGCGATACAAGACTTAAAAGACTCTGACGAGTATTCTGACAACTTGTGCAAGTACTATGTGAAGGGCTTCGATCTCCTCGTGAAGTGGATGGCGAAGCATCATCCTGGCTTGGACCTTTTTGGCTTGGCTGTGGACGACGTCGAGAAGGAACTTATGTCTGATCGTCCCTTTGAGGCTACAGCGAAGAGTGTGACGGAGGAAGCCACAGACGCTGCTGAAGTGATGAAGGAGGCCCCTGCAGACCCTATCCCTGATGAGTAGTAATCTTTTATTTTTTTTCTTTTCACTTTTTTATTTCTTTGCAAGGCAAGAACAATATTTCTCTTTGGGCCCGTTGTTTTGGGGAATTGAACAATTCCTTTGACGATGATAGATAGGTTAATGGATTTCCTACTTTTAGCTGTAGTAAACAACTTTTTTATGCTTGGCTAACCTTCTATGATGATGTTAGTTGTGTTGAGACAACTTTTATGTTCAGCTTGCATTTGAACAGCTTTTTCGTACTTAACTTGTATACGAACAGCTTTTTACCCTCAACCGTGTTGGAATGATTTTTCATTAAGTCATACTTGGCTGACGATCCCTAGCTGTATTTGAACAGCTTAGCATTGAGTCATGTTTGTATGATGAGTTTAGTTGTGCTTAAACAACTTAACTTCTTCTTTTTTTAGCTGTGTTGGAACAGCTTTTTATTGAGTCATGTCTGGATGACAATCTTAGTTATGTTTGAACAACTTAGTATTTTTTTTTTTCTTTTTAGCTGTGTTTGAACAGCTTTTTATTGAGTCATGTTTGAATGACGATCTTAGTTGTATTTGAACAATTTAGTATTTTTTAGCTGTGTTTGAACAATTTTTTATTGAGTCATGCTTGAATGACGATTTTAGTTGTGTTTAAACAACTTAGAATGTTTTTTAGCTGTGTTTGAATAGGTTTTTATTGAGTCATGCTTGAATGATGATTTTAGTTGTGTTTGAACAACTTAGAATGTTTTTTAGCTGTGTTTGAATAGCTTTTTATTGAGTCATATTTGAATGATGATCTTAGTTGTGTTTGAACAACTTAGTATTTTTAGCTGTGTTTTAACAGCTTTTTATTGAGTCATGTTTGAATGACGATCTTAGTTGTGTTTGAACAACTTAGTATTTTTAGCTGTGTTTGAACAGCTTTTTATTGAGTTATGCTTGAATGGCGATTTTAATTGTGTTTGAACAACTTAGCCGTGTTTGAACAGCTTTTTATTAAGTCATGCTTGAATAAAGACATTGTGCTGTACTCGTGACTTAAACCTGTGGTATTGGAGCGTCTTTAGGTTAACCATCTTTTATGTTTTGTCTATTCGTGAATGGTGATCATATTGGTTGTGTTTAAACAACTCTGATTTAGTCGTTTGGTGGCTATGTGTGAACATCTTTTGATTTAGAATTTTAATGACGGAGATCCTTGAGACGTCTCCCAAGGATGACTCCTAATTTTTGCACATATTTTCGTTGACAAATAACTCATGAATAATCATTGATAAATATGCATGGATAATGCTTTCATGTATTATTGATCTATGAATGACGAAAGTAATAACTGTTGTACATACTGATATGAAGATTAGGCAACTTGAAATGTAAAGCATTCCTTATTGGTAGTATTTCTTCAAGTGTTCTATGTTCCATGGTCGAGGCTATTCTTGGCCGTCTAGAGACTTCAGGTAGTAAGAGCCTTCTCCGGAATGACAAATTACTTCGCAGGGGCCTTCCTAGGCTGGTCCCAATTTTCCTTAAGATGGGTCCTTTGTTGCCTGTGATACCTTTCTAAGGACGAGGTCTCCTGTGTTGAACCTTCTTACCTTGACCTTTCTGTTATAGTATCTGGTCATTGCTTCCTTGTGTTTGGCCATTCGCTTCATTACTTCTTCTTTGACTTCATCAATTAGGTCCAAGCTGCTGTTAAGCTCCTGCTGGTTCTTCTGGTCTTCATAAGTTTTGACTCGGAAGCTCGTCAGTCCCACTTCCACTAGTATGACGACCTCAGTGCCAAATGTTAGCCTGAATGGTGTTTCTCCTGTTGGAACTCTTGTGGTCGTCCTATATGCCCAAAGAACATTTTGTAGTTCTTCAGGCCACGCCCCCTTTGCCCCCTCAAGCCTAGTTTTGATAATTTTGAGTAAGCTTCTGTTCGTCACTTCTATCTAATCGTTGGCTTGAGGGTGTCTTGGAGAAGAGTAGTGGTTTTTTACTCCTAAGTCTTGGCAAAATTTTCGAAACTTGGTGTTGTCAAACAGTTTTCCATTGTCAGATATTATGACGCGTGGGACTCCAAACCTGCAGATAATGTTTTTCCACACAAAACTTGTGACTTTAGCTTCTGTTATCGTTGTCACTAGCTCTGCTTCTGCCCATTTTGTGAAGTAATCGATTGCCACGATCAAGAATCTGAGTTGTTTCTTCCCTAAAGGGAATGGACCCATAATATCAATTCCCCATTGGGCAAAGGGCCATGGTGAGGATATGGGTGTTATTGTCTCCCCTGGTCTTGTCTGGACATTTGCGAAGCGTTGGCACTTGTCGCATGCTCTGACAATGTCGTATGCGTCTTTTTGTAGTGTTGGCTAGTAATATCCTGCTATGAGGGCCTTTCCTGCTAAGGATCTTGCCCCAGCGTGGTTTCCGCAGACTCTTTCGTGTATCTCGCGGAGCACATAGTCTGCTTCTTCTGAGTTGGCGCATCTTAGATATGGGAGTGAGTATCCTCGTTTGTACAGCACGTCGTCAATAATGATGAAGCGAGCTGCTCTGATCTGTATCTTCCTTGCTTCTGCCTTACCTTCAGGGAGCCATCCTTCTTTCAAATAACGAACAATTGGAGTCATCCATTCGTCTTGCTTTTTTATTTTCAGAACTTGCTCACCTTCTGTGCTTGGCAACCCCCTTATTTCTATACATAGTTCGGAGGTTGCATTGTAGTCGTCTGACGAGGCCAATCTTGCTAGGAAATCAGCTTCGACGTTTTTGGCTCTTGGGATTTACGCGAAGTCTAGGCTGTCGAAGTGCTGTGAGAGTCGTTGGACGATCTTCAAGTACTTCTGCATCATTTCTTCTTTGGCTTCATAATCTCCCTTCACTTGTCCTATTATTAGCTAGGAATCAGCTTGGACAATGATAGGGCTTAGCCCTATCAGCAATGCCTCGTACTCTGCCTCGTTATTTGTTGCTGGAAACTGCAATCTGGCTGCATATATCAACGTTTCTTCTTCTGGAGGTATAAGAACTACTCCTGCTCCTCCCACTTTCTTCATGGCTAACCCATCTGTTTGGACCGTCCATATTTCCATGGGGGGTTCTTCTTCCTTACAGGGGTAAGTGAATTCTGCAATGAAGTCCGCCAGTACTTGGGCTTTGATTGTCGCTCGAGGCTGATATTCGATGTTAAGCTGGCCTAATTCAATTGCCCATTGAATGAGTCATCCTGCTACATCTATCTTGTTCATCATCTTTCTTATGGGCTGGTCTGTCATGACGACAATGGGGTGTGCTTGGAAATAAGGACGAAGCTTTCTAGAGGCGACCAATAATGCAAAAGCTATCTTCTCCATCCTTGGGTAACTTGCTTCTGCTCCTTGGAATGCCTAACTGGTATAATAAACTGGCTTCTGAACATTCCCTTCTTCTCTAATCAATGCTGAACTTACTGCAGTGTTGGATACTGCTAAGTAGAGGAACAGCTTCTCTCCCATCACTGAAGGGCTTAATAGAGGTGGCTTCGTCAAGTACTCCTTTAACTTGGCAAGGGCTTCCTCGCACTCGTCATTCCACTGAAAGGCTTTTTTCAATACCTTGAAGAATGGCATGCATTTGTCTGTTGCCCTAGAGACGAATCTGTTCAGGGCTGCAACTTTGTCACACCCCAAACCCCAATGGGTCTAAAGCATGAGAAAGACATCTCAAAGTACCTGTAGATTTTTTTTTTTTTCTTTCCTTTTTGACAATCCACAAAATTATATCAAGTCCTAATATCAAGAATTATCATAATAATTTCATTGAATATACTCTCAGAGTAAGTCAGAGCTCTAAGTAATAATTACAAAGACCATTGGCCACAAAAGAATAGAGGTTTGAATAATTAATTACATATTATCAGCTTGTCTCATCAGTGGGAATAACATCACAACCACTATACTATACAAAAGAATGAGTCAAGCCTATTCTAAGATGTACACCATCTAATATACCCATTACAAAAGTTCAGCCTCCATTAGTAGTTAGTCTAACTACTATTAGCCACCAAAAAGCTGTCTCAAAAGGCTGTTGCCTACTCTGAAAATGTTATAAAATAATGGGATGAGACAGAGTCCAGTAAGTAGCATAATTAATGGGGGTGGGGGGAAATGCAAGTTTCATCCTCAAAAATAATAATATGACAAGAATGATTGAATAATGAAATACTAAGTTTCTCAAAGTAAATACCTTGAAACTATATACTATAATCTGTGAGTACTAACAATATAATTTCCAAAGCCATAAAATCTAACATATGGTAATTTATCACAAATATATCATACTACCACATAGACCGGTCAGGGGACCCACCCATTCACAACTGACATGATATTGTCCTCTCTGGTATGCAGACTCTTGGCCCCATGGACAGCAGCCTCACCCATACCCTCAAGGTTTTTCTCTCCCCCCATGGGCAGCAAAGAGAGCGCATCAAATAGGACCTCTCTTGCATGTGGTCTCTTGGCCCCATGGACAGCAGCCTCACCCACACACAATCAAGGAACCTCTTCCCCCCATGGACAGCAGGGAAGAACGCGTCATCCAAAGTGAAAGGGCACTGACCTGGATTTGATTCCATTGTCACAAAGACTACGGAAACCAAATCGGGTGATCACCGGGAAATCACACATAACATGGTATTAAAACAACTCACAGGTTACATTACTTTGTAACATATAGTTCATATCCAGGTAGTTTCAGAAAACCTTAAATAATCTCACTTCTACAAAGTTTGTAAGATTTCAACTTCATTCTTGTCAAACAGATTTTCTATCAATTTCCCAAGTACGAAGACAAGATAAGCATCTTTAAATTTTCTAATATACCATAACATCCAAGATTTCCTTATCAAAGATTAAATAAAAGATGCTCATTTTTCCATATCAACAATTCATGCATTTCCCCAAATGCAATACCAAATATGATGCATTTTCATATATAATGATATATAATAGGGTCACAACACAATACTTTTAAGAAAACATATATCCATATATAATTTTCCAAAATGTGTTTGACCCAAAAACAACATTTATAAAACATGGCTATTTTCCAAAAATCCCATTAAAAAGCTACTTACCTCGCAACCGCAAAATCCTAATTCTCCAAGCTCCAAGAGAGATTAGCTAGAACCTAAACAATATCAAGCAAACCTATCACAATGAGCACAAAGCTTGAAATTGTATCTAACTACAAATTAGGAATTGCCAAATAAGAACTTAATTAGGCAAGCCTAGTATTTAACCTCACATGTAATGTATTCCACTTCCAAAATTTCTCAAAACACTTTAATTTGCAAGGCATGGACTCCCATTTATACTCATAAATCATTCAAGGTGTCATATCTAACATCAAAACCTCCACACTTTATAAGTACTTCCCACAAAATTTATATAACATCATCAAGTGACCCATGACACCAAAATCATAATTTTCTCCAAGACAAACAATTTAAATCCTTAACTAGCTCCAAATAATCAATAAACATTATATTCACCATAACAAGCCTTAGATAGCCATCAATGTAAAAATCATGAACTCACTCATCAAATACATCCACCAAGACCAAAACCCATACATATAAACACATGAATATCATTTCCAAAGCTCTTAAATCACATGAATATCATTATAAAAGCTTGGGTAAAATAACCTCAAACAAGAACATAATACCCATCAAAAGAGATTAGAACTTTTACCTCAAATAAAATGATGAAGATGCTTTAGGGTTCCTAAGAATTTTTCCGGTGCTATTGCCGGAAAAATGATGGTGAGATGGTGTGGTTTGGAGTGGAGGCCGGCGGGTGAATGTGGAAGTGAGTGTGTGTGTGTGTGTTTAAGTAAAGAGAAAAGAAAGAAAATGAAAGAAAGAATAGAGAGAGCCGGCCAAAAGAGAAAAGAGAGGTGGGTGAAAATGAGTGGTGGGTAGTGGGGTTAGGTGGGGCACGTGGGAGCTTAAAAAATCTGATCCTCTCCTTTTTTTTTTTCTTTTTTTTAATAAATGATGGGACGTTACAAACTTTTCCTGTTAAGCTCTGCACCTCCTTCACTATTTTTGGTGACTTAACCTCAATTATTGCTTTTACTTTGTCTGGATTTGCCTCTATTCCTCGTTGGGACACCATGAATCCCAAGAATTCTCCTAAAGCAACAACAAAAACACACTTGGCAGGGTTTAATTTCATATTGTATTTACGTATTGTGCTGAAGGTCTCTTTGAGATTGTCCAAGTGGTTGGCTTCGTCCTTGCTTTTCACCAGCATATCGTCTACGTACACCTCCACATTCCTTCCAATCTGGTGAGAGAACATGCAGTTCACCAGTCTCTGGTAGGTGGCTCATGCGTTCTTTAGTCCAAAGGGCATAACTTTGTAGTAGTACAACCCTTGGCTAGTAACAAACAAGGTCTTCTCTTGATTGTTTTCATCCATAAGGATCTGGTTGTATCCAAAAAATGCATCCATGAAACTCAAGAGCTTGTGTCCAGCAGTTGAGTCTACTAGCTGATTAATCCTCGGTAAGGGGAAGCTATCTTTTGGGCAGGCTTTATTCAAGTCTATGAAATCGACGCACATTCTCCACTTGCCATTACTCTTCTTTACCATGACCACGTTTGCTAGCCAATCTGGGTAGAAGACCTCCCTGATGAAATCAGCTTCTAATAGCTTCTCTACTTCTTTAGTTACAGCTTTATTGCGCTCTGGTGTAAATATTTTTCACTTCTGCTGTACGGGCTTGCATTCTGGGTTGACGTTGAGACGATGTTGTATGATCTTCCTATCAATCCTGGGCATATCCTCGTATTTCCAAGAAAAAACATCTTGGTTTGCCTTTAAGAAGGAGATCATCTTCTCTTTCTCTAAGGTTCGAAGTGCAGTTCCTATTTGCAATACCTTCGTCGAATCTCCTAGGACAATCTCAACTTCTTGTGGTGTTTTTGATGGTTCGGGGATGGACTTTGGTTCATAGATCACCCACGTGTGGTTCTCTCCCAATGCTAAGGTAGCTTGATAGCATTCTCTTGCCAGAACTTGGTCTCCTCTGATTTCTCCTATTCCATGGGCTGTTGGAAACTTCACCTTTAAGTAATATGTTGACATTACTGCTCTTAATCTGTTGAGTGCAGGTCTTCCCAAGATGATGTTGTATGTTGAAGGGCAATCAACTACGAGGAAATCAATTTCCTTGGTAACCTATACTGGGTAAGTTCCTGTAATCACAGTTAGAGTGACGATGCCTCTAGGGATGATTCTATCCCCTGTGAAACTTACCAAAGGTGAGGTGAAAGGCCTGATCCTTTTCTTGTCCAGCTTCATCTGCTAAAATGCAGGCAAGTAGATGATATCTACCAAACTTCCGTTGTCAATAAGCACTCGGTGGATGTTGAACTCTTCTACTCTGAGCATGATTACTAATGGATCGTCATGGGGTTGCCTGATGCCGCGACTGTCTCTCTTTGAGAAGACGATGTCAGGCTCGTCATTCTTTGGCATCTTCATTGGAGGGAGCCGCAATGGACGCTGTTTATTTCTCTCCCCTGTGCTTTTCTCAGGGACTTCAGCGTTCTGCCTGCCGTTAGTCCTCCCGAGATCGTCTTTATCTCTCCTGCAAGGGGTTTACTATCCCCTGCCTCTAGAGTTCTATCTTGGTCGTCCTTCCGTTGGTATCTGTGGGGCTCCGTCTTTCTGACGTACTTCTGTAACTTCCCTTGTCAAATCAAAGTCTCCACCTGGTCTTTCAAATGTCTGCACTCATCAGTACGATGCCCGTGGTCCTGGTGGAATCTACAGTACTTGCTTTTGTCTCTTCTATCTACTGGAGTGCTAATTGGCTTTGGCCATCGCAAGGAGAGATCGTCTCTTATCTACATAGGGACCTGCTCAATTGTCATTATTAGAGGAGTAAAGTTAGTGAACTTGGGTTTCCTCTCTAGAAGTTCCTTCTTTTTCCCTGTGGTCTGCCCAACACCTCATGTCTCTTTCTTCTTATCGCGATTGGTGCTTGTTCCTTTGTCTCTCTTCCTTTTTCATTTCATTTCTTTTGCGAGCACTGCATCTTCTGCATTCATGTACTTCTAAGCTTTACGGAGCAACTTCGCGATTTTTTTCGATGGACTTTTAATGATTGAGAAGAAGAAATCTCCCGACAGCAACCCTGCTTGGAAGGTTGTTAGGATAACTTGATTTTCAACTTCATCTATGCAGCTCCTTATTAAATCGGGTGACGTACTGTCTTAGTGATTTTCCTTCTGCTTGTTGAATGTTGAGAAGATGGCCAGTTGGCTTTTTGTGTCTTTACCCGCCAATAAAATGACGAACTAAACCCTTTTTGAGTTGTTCAAAATTTGCAATTATTCCTTGAGGTATCTTGCTGAACCATACTCTGGCTGCTCCTTTCAGTGTTGTTGGGAATGCCCTACACATCACCTCGTCTGGGGTCATCTGTAATAGTATCAGCGTCTTGAATGATTCAATGTGATCCAAGGGATCTTTGGAACCGTCATACGACTCCAACTGTAGGAGACGAAATTTTGGTGTGAGGGGACGGTTCATTACTTCAGTAGTGAATGGTGAGTCTGTCCTTCAAATCATCCCATCCAGATTCTCTTTGCCTTTGTCCTTCATAGCACTTTTCAGTTTGTCCATTTCCTTCCTTATGTTGCGAAGTTCGTTCTCCATCTTCATGGAATCTTCTCCTGAGGTCCTATTTCGTCAGTTCTTCCACATTGGCCAAAAGGGCTTGGATTTGTTGTTGTTGCACAACATCTGGCTGAGGTGTGTTCTCTGCTTCCATCTTGTACTCTAAGGAATTCTTTTATCACTGGGAAAGATGGCTTGAACAATTAGCATTCCCACAGACGACGCCAAACTGATAATGCAAAAAAAATCAACAATTAAGCTCCTCGTCGTAGCGGATGGACGATGCTGTGAATGGGATCATCTCTGTAGATAGAGAACCTGCAAAATGAACTAGGTGAAAGAGTAACATGCCGGTGTGGGGTCAGCCACACCGCCTCTGATGCTTAAGTTAGTAAGGGAGAAAGATTTTTGAGAGAAACAGACTAGAGAGTGATTTCTGTAGAGTGTTTGTGTGTAATTGATCATACCTTGGGTTTCTGGTGCTTTCTCTTTTATAGTTAAATGCCTAATAAATGGGTAATGAATCATTGTATTTATGCTCAATAGCTAGTGCGTTACAGAATCTTTGTCTAAAATTCACAGCTTATTCTATGACCGTTGCTCCGTCCATTACATTTCGTCATCAATGATCGTAATAAATTCTTAATGTCTTCTCTGAGTAAATGACGATCTTCGCGTAGTGACGACCATAAATTTCTGACTCATCGACATCCATACAGCCTATGCTAAGTTGTACAAGGATTCTGAGAAGCATGAGAAACTGTATAGGCTGGCCACCAAGAAGTTAAGTGATGTGGAACTAGATCGAGAGGAGCTCTCTACCAAAGTTGATAAAGCCAATCAAACCATTGGAGCACTATGATTTGAGAACAATTTCTTGGCTGAAAGGACCAAGAAGCTTGAAGCGGAGCTATTTCAAGTCAGAGCTCAATTGGAGAGGACTTCAAATGCAAAGCTCAATGAGATGCTAAGCATTCAAAAAGCTACTTCTAACAAAACCGGTTTGGGGTATGAATTCTCTTCTCCTAATGTTGCCTCTTCTAGTAAGATTGTTTTTGTTTCACCTGCTAATGATAATGATGCTGAAAATAATGAAGATAAAACTAAAATAGCTAGTGAGAACTTAGACAAGGGAAAATCTATTCTAGGAGCACCCCCTAAGATTGAAAAGAAAGAGACTAAGAACCCTAGGACTAAGAAAGACAATAATAAAAAGTCTCAACAAAAGAAGCTGCATTTCTGTCATCACTATGGAGTTTCAGGACACATTCGTCGAAATTGCTATAAGTGGTTAGCCACTCAACAGAGCAACAGTGTGTTATCATCTGGTGGTCAAGGTTAGATTTCACCATCTTTGGGTCCTCTTGGAGATCTTCTCAAGGCCCTTATGTTCCTTTTGAGTTTGAACGGTTTTAATTCTTCCCCCTCACCTCCGGAACAAAGGTTCAACTCTAGGAAAGGATCTTCTTACAAAACCAAAGTTTGGAAAGAAAAAGGCTCAAAGTGATTCAGTCACTTTTTCTCTCTCTCCCTCTATATTCTTTTGCATTACTTGTTTGTTCTGCTTAGTTGGTTTTGAGTTAGTCTAGTTTTATGCTTTATGTGTGTCTTTATGTTTTTGTTTAGTTTTTTTCAATTTTTGTTTTTATTTTGTTTTTCTTAAAAATTAAAAAACAAATTGAAAAATACAAAAACAGTGTGTTTATGTATATTGGTACTTGTGTACCCTAGATGGCCATTGAAATAAAGTTTTCTAAATTTTGTATCTCTTGTAACTTAGATGAGCATCTTAATGCACAACTAAGTAAGTGAGCTTTATGGCTCGTGTTTGTGATGAGTATGATTAAGATTGTTTCTTATATCTTATACTCATATCACTCTTTTTTACGGGAATGACTAGAAAATCCTAAGAGAAAGGCAAAAATAACCATCTCACCACTAAAGCCTGCCAATCATGAATAACATCTATGTGATTAGGCATAGCAAAATTGGGATGTTTTAGCTTACATAAATGGGTATTTCTTTTCTCCCTTATATGCCCATGCATGCTATGCTCAAAAATAAAAAATATGCAAAGAAAATAAAAGCAAAAAGAATCAAAATGCTTTTAATATTATTGCAAGCGTGTTTCTAGAAGATGTAGGAGTTACAGAATATACCTCGAAGGTGATAGTCCCCATCAAGCAATTGTGACTGTGTGTGAGTGTAATTGATTTTCTCTAGTCTCAATTCTTCATAATATGAGACACTTATGCACTCTTGCTATGTTTCACATACAACACGCAAATTCTTTGCTACTTTTAATACATGTGCAGGTACAATGTAATTTGGCCATCACAAGGAATACATGTGTCAATATATGTTCGCTAAACTGTATTAACTTGTTTTTGAAATATAAAATTAGTTAGACTTGTTTAGAGTGTGTGTGTGTGTGTGTGTGTGTGTGTGTGTGTGCGTGTGTGTGTGTGTGTGTTTTGGATCTATGTATGCTTTGCATCTATGTTGAGAGATGTTTTGAGAGCATAATATGTTGCTTGGATCTTTGTTTGAGTAGCTTGCTTGTTGCATTCATCTCTATGTGTTTTTCCCTTCTTGAAAAACCCTCTTTATTCAAGCTCGACAGATTCCATTTCTATAGAGCTTTCTTTCTCTAGCCTTGACAAAAACCTCGACAGCTTTCGATCCATCGAGAATTTTTCCTGTGCTTTTTGCCTTCTCGATAGATTCTCGATCCATCGAGATTTCTGGGTTTCTTCTCGATAGATTCTTGACAGCTTCTTTGATCCATCGAGCAAAATTTCTGTGCTCTCTGTCTGCTCGATAGATGCTCGACAGATCCTCGATCCATCGAGGCCTTCCTTTAGCTGTTGACAGATCCTCGACAAATCCTCGATAGATCCACTTCTGTCGAGATTTAGTGCTCGACAGAATCTCGATAGATACCTCGATCCATCGAGCTGCATTTTCTATTTAAGGTTGAGGCGCGTTTCAGATCTCATTTTCACTTCTTTCTCAATAAATCTCTTTCTCTCTCGACCCAAACACTCTCCTCTCACTCTAATCTCCACTCCCACTTAAGATTCGGCCTTATTCAAGCCTCAATCTCTTGGCAAGTGTTCTCAATCACCTCTTTTTCATGCATTCATGCATCTTTAGACCTAGGTTTTGGGTTTTTGAAACTTTTTTGGAGTTTTTGAGATTTTTGTGAAATTTTTGGGTTGGGTTGTGTTGATTTGGCGTTATATACTCATGCATTGCATTCTCTTTGCATTATAACAATGTTTCATGCATTTTAGGATTGTGTGCTTGATTAAACTTATGAGTACTGTTAGGTTGGATTGGGTTTGTGCCCATGATGCTTTTAATGTTTGCACGTCATATGTTTATGCATTTTTCATACATACGTTCTCACTTTTCATTCCTATTCTTAATTGTGTTGTGTTCTGTTCTCTCTCTCTCTCTCTCTCGGATAAACTGCGCTATAGCACCTAAACAACGCAAATTCACTGCGGCTTGGAATCCTCTTCAAGGTTCCGGGTCTTCTTCTTCTGATCCTCCTGTTCCTTTCCACATCCAATTCCATGATGAGAAGGCCAAAATGGACTTCTTTGAGAACATCTAGAAATGTGGCGTTTATCCGAAACGCCAGGTTATCCTATCAGACTTTGCCGACACTCCTCTACCCGTTGTCATTCGGACTCAGGGATGGGAATCTCTACTTGAAAGACCCTCGAGGTGTCCCTTGTGTTTATTCAAGAGTTTTACTCCAACATACATGGCATCGATACCTTTGTACCTAAGTTTGCTACTACATTCAGAGGTACACGTATCGTAGTTACTCCGGATCCTATATCCGAGGTACTACACGTTCCTAGGGTAGTGCATCTTGACTACCCTGGCTATGATCGTCTATGGACTGTGTCCAGAGACGAGCTTCTCTCTCACTTTTGTGAGTCTCCTTCCATATGGGGTGGTAAGCTAAACACCCCATGCTCGGGCTTTGTCAAAGGCCCGAGATTCTTAACATGGTGATTTCATTCACTCTCACTCCACTATCTCACTATAACTCCATCACTGAGCCTCGTGCTCGTTATCTTTTGTCTCTTTTAGAGGATCTTTCTATCGACTTTCCCTCTCACCTCATCACATCTATCATAAATGTGTATCAGGATACCGCCATCCATGATAAGCTCATCTATCCTTCAGCTATCACGCGGATCCTTCAGCACTTCTCCATTCCTATTCCTCTCTCTCCTCTCTTCACCACCATGGGTGCCATCAGCGCTAGTTCTATCCGGTGGAGCGAGGCCCAGCTCCGAATGAAGCGGCCACGAGTGGAGACGACAGATCCTGCAACTTTTGCTGTTCTGCCTTCTTTCTCAGCTCCTTCTACCTCTGCAACTGGTGGTATGACTCTCGAGGCCATCATGGCGCAGCTTCAGTGGATAAAGGCTGACTTTGGTGGTCGTCTTGACTATCTCACTGATGAGATGTGTCAGATGAACACTAGGATAGGATGCATTGCCCGCCGATAGGCTCGCATCAGCAGCTTTGGACCTTCTCCCTCTCTTTCTCTAAAGGCCTCGGCTGATGAGGGTGATAATCCTGATGATGATGAGGATGATGCTAGCTCTTCCAATGATGATGAGATGACAACCTTTTAGTAACTTTCCCGTTGTTATTCGTGACAAAAAGAGAGAGTAGTTCTGGTTTTGAGAGTAGTCTTGTATTTAGGGGGAGAATTAGTATAGGACATTTTTTATAGGGGGAATGTATATAGATTTTGAGGGATGTAGTGAGGTATATATGTACTTTTCTTTTCTTCTTTTTATATTAGCCTCTTGTACACTGGTCTTGTGACCATTTATTTACATACATTGTAATTTACTTTCATATATTAGCCTCTTTTCTTTTCTTCACCTACCTCTACATGTATTGTTTCTTTTCTCTTTTTATACACATGTTTCTTTATGTATGCAATCTTTATTTTTGTTTCGCACATGATGCCTTGATGAGTTTTGTTTAAGTGTTTCAGAAAGACAAGTTGTGAAAGTCTATCATGACATGAACTCTCTTCTTGCAAAGTTTTTCAAGAGTTTATGTTAGGGTTAGATTTGTTTTGTAATCCAACAAGTGGTTATGAGTTTAGTGATTTAAAACTTCTCTCATGATTAATTTGTTTGTTATGGTTTTGTCACGGATTGCCAAAGGGGGAGATTGTTAGGGACATATTTGATGTAGTTGGCTAATCCTTTGACAAAATGCATTTTACTTGTAATTGGATAGATTTAGGATGGGTTTAAGACTTCAAGAAGCATGTTGTTCAAATCAAGTGTTAAAGCAATGAAGATCTAACCAAGAAACAAGTGAATAAGAGTTGTTCATTAAAGCTCGACAGAAGTTTCGACAGAATCCTCTCTATCGAGATTTAATGTTAAAGCTCAACACAAGCTGTTTCTGTCGAGACTTACGAAATCAGAAATCCCAGATCTGATTTCTGGCCCATGCTAAAATATTTGTATAGGGTTTCTTTTTTTACAACCCTAGACATATATAAGGATTATTTTAAAGGCCGTCGCGCATGCAGATAGTGCCCTAGTTCATCATTCTCTCTGAAGAAGCTACTGCGTCTTTACACCAAGGGTTTTGTAACCAAGGAGCTTCCTAATCTTCATTATTGATGAAGTGAAGAACTTTGCAGCCAACAACTTCTTCAAGTTGGTGGAGTTAGTCATGTACTAGGATCCCTGCATCATTGGTTAGTCACGTACTAAGATTCGTGCATTGAACAGAAAGATTGCCACTACAATACAAGTCCAATTGGTTATTGGGATAAGGGTTCAACTGTAGATTGGTATTTCGGGATAGACCAAAGGGTTTGGTAAGATTCCTTATACTTGTAACCGCTTGTGATTGATAATAGTGAATTCTTAGGAGTGGTAACCTTAAAATCACCCGATGAGGTTTTTGCCTCAGTGCTTTTCCCCATTCGTAAACAAATCACATGTGTCAAATTTATTTTCTGTTGCACTTAGTATAATTGGTGATTTGTTTGTGCTACCACGCTATTGCATATAATTGAATCTAATTAATTAACTTGGGTAATTAATTAATTTGCAAAGGGTCAATACATTTTTGCCCTATCACTTTCATTGCAACTTTGATTTCCTTTCATTGCTAGACTATCGATTCCTTTCATTGCAACTTTGATTTCCATTTAAACTCCTTCCATCAACGAGTGTTATTTACAATTATTTTTATAGTGAATGTTCACCAAATAATGTTGAGGACTAGTCCACAATATTTTTCACAATACTTTTATAACAAATTTTAGGTAGTAAGTTGTTATTGATTCTAATTTAAACCCTCCACTTAAATTACTTTTTTACCCACCAATAACAACCTAACACTTAAGATTTGCTGTTAAAATATTATGAAAATGTTGTGAACATAACATCTCTTAATAATGTTATGAACATAACATCTCTGAAATGATCTTTACCTAGGGGTGGCAATTCATGTTTGCATGTCGGATTCGAGTCCTGTCAACTCATGAGTATCTGATTATATGGGTCAACGCTAACCCGACATGTTTATTAAACGGGTCAAAATTCTTCAACCCTAACGCGACCCATTTATTAAACGGGCCAATCTTGTTGACCTGTTTATCAAATTTTATCAAAATGGAAAAAAAAAATTTATGAAAAAACAAACATATAAATATTTTTAATATAAAATTCAGAATTAACAAGTAATTGCATCACAAATAATCATTCAAAATAAAAGCATATCTCAATATTACAAATAATCAATCACAATATGTCAAAGAAAATAAACCACAACAACTAATAAGTTTATATACCTATGGTTTGAAGGGTATATTGGTAAAATGTTATTTAATAAACGGGTCAGACTGGTTAAACGGGTTCCATTGGTTGAATACTAACCTAATTCATTTATTAAATAGGTCAGTCGTGTCAACCCGAATATGACACGAACCCATTAAGTCTCAACTCATAACTTACTAATTCCGTGTTGTGTCGAGTTTGCGGGTTGTGTCAAATTTTGCCACCCCTATCTTTACCTATCACTATTATTTTCAATATTATAGGTGTGCTAAAAATAATTTAAGTGGTAGATTAAATTAGAATCAATAACAATTTATCACATATGATTTGTTGTGAAAATATTATAAAGTTATGGATTTGGCTTACTTCCAATATTCTTTTAACTAGAATCTCCTTTTGTTTTGATGAGACTGCCACGTCACCTACTATAAATAAAATGTGGAGATTAAAACTCACTACTACTTGTCATTGTATATTTAAAATAAAATAACATGTCCAGTTAAAAAAGTACTGGAGGTAAACCAAATTCTGAAGCTACCACTTCTCTTTATGCAATAAGTTTGTCAAAGATTTTGATAATAGTGATGTTTAAAGTCATAATATTAATTACTCACTAAATTACATGTACACGAGGCAAAAACAACTTTACGAGTGGAACTAACTCGTACCCACACTTTCCCATTATTTTACTTTCACAAAATTTAAATGACTACCTTTGCTGGTAAAGATAGTAGGTGAGAAAATGCACGTATTGCGCCAAATGATATAATGGTTGTGGCCGTTGCACTGGTAATTTCATTTAGTAATGTACCATTGATGTCCTCCTTTATTTGTTCCAAGATGGTGTTATTAAGTTAAAAATTTTGGTTTCAAAATAATTTAAGCCTCACTTGAATAACGTGCATAATTTTTTTAAAATGAAAATATTATTGAGTATCAAGGTTAGCAGGTTTATTCAATAAACCTATTATTGATTAGATCAATTTTTTTTTTTTTTTAAGAAAGGATTAGATCAAGTTGGATCTTGTCGTAGAATATAATTATCGTAATCGGTGAGTTAACCAAAGTAGTATGTTAAAACTCCCCACGTAAACACTGTGCATCGTTTTATGACATGATAATAACAATCTATAATTTACTCTCTCTTTTTTTTTTTTTTCTTTTTTTAAGAATCAATTTATAATATGCAATATTCAATTGTGAATTATTAATAATTAGTAATTAATTTTGCTAATATATATTGTCGTGTCATATCTATCGTATGCTATTAACCATTTTTTTCCCGGTTCTGCTCCTCCTTTTTTGGATTATTCTTCTTCTTATCATTTTTATACATTTTTTATTATTATTTTCATACCTTAATTTGGAAGGTGTAATTTGTATTTTAACTATATTATTATTATATATTATTTTTAATACAGAGGAGAATTGCCCTAACACCTCTTAAAATGTACGTCTTTTAAATGCTTGGCTATTTTTCTTTTTGAGTAAACAATAATACTTATTAGAACGCACACAAAAATAGTAATACTAGTGTTTTAAACTGGAATTATAATACATTACATAATCAGAATACAACTACAAAAACTTACCAGTGAACAATAAATACCTGACATGAGAAAAAAATAAAAATAAAAACAATGAAGCATTCCTACAGTAAAAGTTTGTAACCAAACTGCGCTTCACTGACAGGGAAAAAACCAAAAACCTGTCTTATAAACCAATCATAAATAGACAATTCAAATATTAATTTATAAGTGGTTAAAATCCACTAATCATATTTATTGTTATATCTGTTTGTAAACTTTATATATATAATATAAAACGTGTAATATTTTTAGCATATTTTTCCCTAATCCTAATTTGTTTCCTTTCTCACAGGTCATGGCAACTCAAATATTCAATCAATGGATCCCATATTAATATTTTACACAAAATAATAAAATAATATATATTTTTTAATTAATAAAAAATATTTAATGTCCTTGTACTACTAAAACAACTCTTAAGACTTTTAGATTGACTTATTTTCTCAATTTAGTTTAAGAAATCAAAATAGATGTCTAAAATTTATGTATTTAGATTAATCTCATACTTTGATGGTGTAGAGAGGGAAAATTCCCGACCTATCACAAGCTGACACGTCACACTACCAAGTCCATCTGATTGAAAATCAGAATCTGTATAACCAATGGGAATCAATTCCTTACAAAGGTAAACAAACATATAATCTCTCGTTCTCCGTAGATACTTAAGAATATGCTTTACAGCTTACCAATGTTTTGGTCCTGGATTTGATTGATATTGCCTAACCATGCCAACTAAATAACAGATATCTGGTCTAGTACAAAGCATGGCATACATGAGACTTCCCACTACAAAAGCATAGGGAATTTGTCTCATCATATTTTCTTCCTCAAGAGTTTTAGGCCTTTGGTCATCAGACAGAGGAACTCCATGTCTGAAAGGAAGCAATCCTTTCTTGGAGTTTTGCATGCTAAACTGTTAACCTTATCTATATATCCAGCTTGTGACAAGCCTAACATTCTATTCTTGCGATCTCACCAAAGCTTGATCCCTAGAATAAAGTTAGCTTCACCCAAGTCCTTCATATCAAATTGGCTTGACAACCAAATCTTTACAGATGACATTACCCCTACATTGTTTCCAATTAGTAGAATATCATCAACATAAAGCACTAGGAACATTACTACTTTATCTCGATGTCTTTTGTACACACTTGGTTCATCTAGATTTTGTTCAAAACCAAATGACTTGATTGCTTGATCAAATTTGATGTTCCATGATCTAGATGCTTGCTTAAAGTCCATAAATGGACATTTTCAACTTGCATACCATATGCACTTGGTTCTTTGCTATGAAACCTTCTGGTTGCATTATATAGATTTCTTCTTCAAAATAGACATTAATAAATGCAGTCTTGATATCCATTTGCCAAATCTCATAATCATAATGAGCAGCAATGGATAAGAGAATTCTGATAGATTTAAGTATTGCTACTGGTCAAAAGGTTTCTTCATAATCAATACCTTCTTTTTGTGTATACCCTTTTGCCACTAGCCTTGCTTTAAAGGTTTCATCCTTTCCATCTATCTCTCTCTTCCTTTTGTAAACTCATTTGCAACCAACAAGTTTAATGCCGTTAGGCACCTTTATAAGATCCCAAACTTGATTGGAATACATTGAATCCAATTCAAATTTCATAACTTTGATCCAATGATGTGCATTTATATCTTTCATTGCCTCTTCATAAGTGTAAGGATCAGAATCAGCTTCTTCTGAGATAGATTCATAAGTTTCTCCCAGACCTAAAAATATTACAGGTGGCTTTATAATCCTTGTTAGGACATATGTGAATCATGTTAGGAACATATGTCAATGTAGAATTGGCTAATCCTTTGATAAAATGCACTTTACTTGTAATTGGGTAAATCTAGGATGTGTTTAATACTTCGAGTAAAGAAGTGCTGAATTTTAAAACTCGACAGCTAGCCCGACAGATAGCATCTATCGAGGTTTAAAAGGCAGCTTTTGCCCGATGCTCGATAGCTACTCGATAGATACACTATCTATCGAGATTTAAGAAAATCAGTTTTTCAGATCTAATTTCACTCCAATCCGTGTATACATGTTTAGGCTTTCTTTTCTCACAACCTTAAACATATATAAGGATTATTTGAAGGGCCGTCATAGCTGATGCAAGTGAGTGCAACTTGATGCAAAGGTTTTTCACAAGCATATTGTGACCAGAGACAATTTGCCCTAGTTCATCTTTCTCTTCAAGAAGCTGCTGCGTTTGTACGCCGTAGAGTTTTGTAACCAAGGAGCTTCGTGATCTTCATTGTGTTGATGAACTGAAGAACTTTGTAGCCAACATCCTTCTCAAGTTGGTGGTTAGTCACGTACTTAGATCCGTGCATCAATTGGTTAGTCACGTACTGGGAGCCGTGCATTGAAAAGGAGAGATTGTCACTACAGAACAAGTCCAATTGGCTATTGGGGTAAAGGTTCAACTGTAGGTTGGTATAAAGTACTAGGATTCCTTTACTTGTAACCGCTTGTTGTGATAATAGTAGATTCTTGGGAGTGGTAACCTTAAAATCACCCGGTGGGGCCTTAGAGGTTTTCCCCATTCATAAACAAATCACCGTGTCAACTTTATTTTCCATTGCATATTAATTTAGTTGGTGATTTGTTTGTACTACCACACGTATTGCATGTTAATCGGATTAATTAATTAACTTGGCTAATTAATTGGTTAATTCATCACAAGGGGTCAATACATCTTGGCCTATCAATCCTCCCACTACGATGAGGCACCTGTGTACTAGACATCTCATTAGTAGAATCTTGTGGTGTATCTAATACAACCACATCATCCTTAGTTTCATCTATTGGTTGTTCAATTATAAGTTCATCTAATTCAGCCAAGACAAATTTACTTCTAGGATTAAAATTATTCACATAATCATCTTCTAAAAATTTGGCATTGGTGCTAACAAACACTTTGTTATCTTTATGATTATAGAATAAATATGGTTTCCTTTGAATACCCTAAAAACAAGCATACTTCTGTTTTTGCTTCCAACTTATTAGACTTCCCTTTCAAAACATGTGCTGGACATCCCCAAATGTGAAGATATTTCATACTAGGCTTGCGCCCACTCCACAATTCCTTAGGTGTGTTGGGAACTGATTTTGATGGAACTAAATTTAAAATATGCATTGCAGTTTTTAGTTCATATCCCCAAAAGGAAATTGGTAAAGTTGAATAACTCATCATGGACCTAACTATTTCTAAAAGAGTCATGTTCCTTCTTTTTGCTACACCATTTTGTTGGGGAGTTCCAAGTGCAATCGATTGGGATACAATCCTATTTTGAGTTAAGTAATCCTTGAAATCCCCAAAAAGGTATTCGTCACCTCGATCAGATAGAATGGCCCTTATGCGTTTACCCAATTGATTCTCAACTTCAGCCCTAAACTCTTTGAACTTTTCAATGGCTTCGGACTTCTGTCTCATTAGGTACACATAACCATATCTTGAGTAATCATCCATAAAAGTGATGAAGTACTCATAACCTCCTTTTGCTTGGGTTGACATAGGACCACATACATCCTTATAAACTAATTCAAGCAACTCTTGGGCTCTTCTACCTTTTGCATTAAAAGGTCGTTTGGTCATTTTGCCTTCCAAACAAGATTCACAAACTAGAAATCCATCAAAGTCCAATGGCTCTAAAAGTCCATCTTTGATCAGTCTTTGAATTCTACTTGAATTAATATGACCCAAACACAAGTGCCAAAGATATGCATCATTAGTAGAAGGAAACTTTCTCTTTAATGATTTTACATGATAGTTATTATCTATTTCAGAATTTTATAATTCATGCTTATCAGGAGTTAAAATATGAAGACCATCAACAATATTTCCAGAACAGATAAACACTTTATCCTTCTTTATTACAACATTGTCTTTCAGGATAACACAATATCCATGTTTACCTAAATAAGTTACAGAAATTAAATTCCTACGAACATTTGGTACATAAAAACAGTCTTTCAATATTAAAACTCTAGAACTAAAACACAAATTAAACACTCCAACAGCTACAACTAGAATTCTGCTCCCATCAGCAAAGTAAGAAACAATTCCCCTTCATTTAGCTTTCTAGTCTCCTGGAACCCCTGCAAAGTATTGCAAATATAATTAGTACAACTTGAATCCACACACCAGGAATCCATGGGATTTTGTACTAAACATATTTCAAGAAGAAATGAACTTTTCATACCCTTGTTATTGGCAACTCTAAATTTTGGACAATTCCTCTTCCAATGACCTTTCTCGCCACAATGGAAACACTTTCCTTTGGCATAGTCTTTCTTCTTTCTCTTGTTGGCAACTCCTAAGGAAATTTGTTTACCATCTTGCTTGGCGAAGTCCTTCTTCTTCTTCTTTTTACCCTTGCCTTTCGACTTAGGTTGAGAAGTAGAAGTTTCAGCCATATTGGCATCAACACTGGATGTACCAAGAATGCCTTCCGCCGCCACCAATTCATTCATTAATTCAGACAATGTATAAATCTTTTTTTCATGTTGTAATTAAGTCTGAATTGCTTGAATGATTCTAGTAGTGACTAGAGATAATATCCGCTTGGGATTCTCCATCAATATCGGCACCTAAAAACCTCTAATGTATTCAGATGAGAGATCATCCTAAGACAATGCTCCCTTACTGAAGTACCTTCAGCCATTTTGGTAGTATAAATCTGTCTCATAATTTCTTGCCTAGCAGAACGGCCTTACTCACCAAACATCTCCTTCAGACTTAGCATTATGTTTGAAGCTAGTTCTACATCCTATATTTGCTGTTGTAGAACATTTGAGATAGATGCTAGGATATAACATTTGGCCATCTCATTAGATTTATACCAACGATCATATTGTTGTTTTTCTTCAAGAGGAGCATCTAATGATGGAAGGTTAGGACAAGCTTGACAAAGCACATACTTGTGCTCTTCAGCAATAAGAACAATGTCCAAATTTCTTTTCCAGTCAACATAGTTGCATCCAGTCAGTTCGTTTTGATTAAGAATAGAAATAAGTGGGCTAAATGATGCCATGATTAAATCTGAAAACAATAAATATGAATATAATAAGTAAACTGGACATTATCAATTTAGCACATAAACATATAGTATGGAACCTTAACAAAACCATAATATAAAATATGTAACAACAACCCAATTCATATTCAATATCCCTCAGCATAGAGTGAACATTAAATACTATGATTGATTGAGAACTATTCTCATTATTAGTGCTATGATGATAACTCTTATCAAACACTAATAATATGTCGTATTAACTTTAACCTCTAAGTAATAATGACATAACTCTTTTGGGAGATTAACATTACACTTAGTCTAGTGTACACCATTATCTAGAATCATGTGTAGCCACATTTCATCTCCCTCATAGTGTTTAAACTTGTAGTACCATGAAACAAAACACCCTCTTTTGGGATTGCGAGGCATATACGCCAAGATGAGGTGCTTACCCACACTACTATGAACCGATAATGGAGGCCGTGAGATCCAACCCTTGTATCTCTCTCCCACTAGATATTTTAAAAGAAAAGTTTTTAATTAAAAAACATGTGTAATCTCATCACACATAGCCTTGCACTTTATCTATGTTTTAACACTTAGTGAAAATTCAAAAAACAGTTCATTCGATCAATCGAAGGTATTTCTCGATCGATCGAAATGTTCAACAAATTCATTTTAAAGTTTCTAGATGACTCGATCGACTCCCGATTACTATTCAATCGATCGAAAAGGAACATTCGATCGATCGAAGGGAATTCTCGATCGGTCGAAAAATTGAAGAAATTCATCACAAAGTCTTGGGTTGACTCGATCGATTCTCGATTGCCATTCGATCGATCGAAAAAGAATATTCGATCGATTGAAGGTGATTCTCAATCGATCGAAACTCGTGAAATTGAATTTTTTCAAATTTTTCTGGTAACCCTTTTTTGACGTTTCACTTGAACAAAACATAGTTTCTTGATCACATCAGAATGAGATTAAGATCAAAACTGAATTTCATTGATGCTATAGCCTTAAAGTTTAATTTAACATACTTAATATCAAACTTAAACAACATCATAACATCAATTTCAGTTTTTATCAAATAGTAATTTCAACAACCTACAGAAAATTAATTGTAGAATCTCCTAACATCATGAAATTACTATCTTTAATTCCAAAACTCACAAAACATGTTATACAAATTCGAAATTGAAGACCGCTCCGATACTAATTGTTGGAAAAACATGGTTTGTATCGCATACAAAACATACGCAGCGGAAAATTAATGGATATTTTACTTGTTTGATTTATTTCGAACTAGAAATTTAGTCGTCTACAGATGGTTAGTAACTATGAATTTGTTGCTTTCATTTCTTTATTTTAATGATATGAACAATAAATTTATAATCAAATAAGATTATGGATAATTTTGAGCATAATTGATAATAAGTCCAAAATATGAAAAGATGATGAGAGCTATTGAGAAAATTAAACTAGGTATAAAAAAATAAATTATAATTCATTTTATATTAGACTTTACATGACAATTACAGTTGTTTACAATAGTTTATTTATTTCATTATTAATATCGATTAATATTTTTTACATTATTTTGTTTTGATATAGCCTCCAAACTAAAATCTAGTCTCTCACTAGATGTGAATCTATAATGCTCATTGCATGATGATAAATCGTTCTCACCAAATCAAGACGCTAACTAATTTTTATTATAAATAGGACTTGTTTCGAACCAAGGTCTTAATTGACAATAAAAAACCTTTTTTTTTTTTTTTTATACGACAATAAAAAAATTTTATTAGTTAAGTTATCCGAAACCACCTATAATATAACTATATATAAATATAAATAAGTATCTATTTGGATAGTGCTGAAAAGCACTGCGTCTTTGTCTGCGTTTGCGTTTTTTTTTTTTTTGAAAAACGCGTTTCAGCAAATTAATTTATGTTTTTCTAGTGAGTCTCGTGCACTGTTCATGAGACTCACAAACCTCTTTTTTCAGCAAAACTTTCATTAAAAATGAGTCTCACGACATTATTCACACATTTAAAAATTATTTTGTTACAGTGTTTTTAGTTTTCAGTAATAAGCGGTATTCAAACACACTATAAATTACTTGTAGGGAAAACGTGTAAGCATTAACTGACATCTATAAATAACATCCCTCTCACAGCTTTTCTCTGCCAGAAAATATACCATGTTACGAGTGTATGTTTCTCTCCTCTCACAGCTGATGGGAGCCACAGCTGATAGGTCCCACCAACTTGTGAGAGGGAGGAAGTATGCACCCATAACAGGGTGTACTTCCTCCCTTGGCAACCCTTAAACTTCTTAGGTGAAGGGAAGAAAAAAGCATGGCCATCTAAACACAAGCAAAGATGATTCCAGTTGTTGATTTCTCAAACGAGGACCTGAAGCCTGGTTCAAGTTCATGGTCCTCAATGCGCAGAGATGTTTGCCGTGCACTTGAAGAGTACGGTTGCTTTGTAGCAGAACTTGGCAATAAAGTCCCATTAGAGATTCACGACACAATCTTTGGCGCAGTAAGAGAGATGTTTGATTTCCCCACAGAAACCAAAAAGAAATTAACTTGCGAAAGGCCTGGCCATGGCTATTTTCCTCAAGCTCTTTTCGAACGCATGGCGATTGATAACGGAAACTCCCCAGAAGAAACTCAAAAGTTGACCAACATCTTCTGGCCCAACGGAAATGTTCACTTCCGATAATGATACAATCATATGATCTACTTTTCTCAAAGATATAAAATGCAAGAATCAAAATAACTATATAAGTGAGTGTGGTTTTTTAAACTTATAAATATATCGGAAAAATGTTGTTTCATGCCAAGAGCTTTGGTGTTACAATTTTACTCAATATTTTTACTCAATATTTCTTTATTAAATATAAATTTTAATAAATTATAAAGATAATGTATACAACGAGAGTGTAAAAGAATCAACGTCCTAAACATAACACTTTTTTGTTTTCCTCCTCTTCGTTAGTGAGAGTGTTGATTCATATGTGAAGCTGATGGAGGAATTAGATCAAATGGTGATGAGAGTGGTGTTTGAAAACTATGGCGTGGGGAAGCACTATAACTCTCTCATGGAATCAGTCACTCGCACTCTTGGCTTTATAAAATATAAAGAAGCTCAAAAGACCACCAACACCTGCAAAGCCCTTGAAAGTCACACCGACAAGACCTTCACCACCATACTTCATCAGAATCGTGTAAAGGGTCTTGAGATAAAAACAAAGGATGGCCAATGGCTTGGTTTTGATTACTCACCTTCATCCTTTATATTCTTGGCAGCTGATGCACTCCAGGTGAGTTACTACTTTTACATGTCAACAGCAAAACTTTTTTTTTTTTTTTTTTTTTTTGAGAATCGACAGCAAAACATTGATCTTACAAAACTCGTACCAACTTCATTCTTTTTCTTAAAGAAAATACTAAAGTTACTGCAAAACCATTTACAAATTCAAAAAAAAAAAAAAAAAAAAACTAATAAATAAATATTTGAATTACTTTTCTATAATTGATTGCACACATATTTATAAAATTTATGTAATAAAATTTGTATTATTTGTAATACCACAATTTTCTTACACTGTATTATAGAATATTTAAAATATTAAGTCGCTTGATAAATTATGGTTATTATTGGTAACCATAGAAATTATGACTACGACATGTTGACATGTTACTATTATATTTAATGTTAACAATCATTGTAAAACTAAGGAAAATAATGTATCTTTTTAAAATAAAACTTATCTGTGAAATGGGCTGTCCATATTTCAAATTAAAGAAAAAGATTCAAAATAGCTAATTTATATATCTGAAAATTACAAGAAGAAATTCTTTAGGGTGACCCGAAAATGTTGACCACAAATACTTGAACTAAAACCCAATGAATGATGAATCACATGATATTTTGGAAACCATTACAGGAACACTTTGAATTTTATTTAGTTATTTATTTTTTGCTATATATAAGGATGATCAAACATTTGTCTCTCTGAAATTGGTAATTAATAGAAGTCAATTGTGCTTCCCACTACTATAACCATTTTTTTTGGGTACTATAATCATTTGAATAAATAAATAAAGCATTCCAAAATTGTATTTTTCTTTCTTTCTTTCTTTTTTATTTTATATAAAAGATTGTATCCATTATAATTTGGAGTGATGCATGATTGCTTGACTAAGGTATGGAGCAACGACAGGATACCAGCTTGCGTCCATCAAGTTTTTATGAGAGAAAATGAGACAAGATACTCATTCGGGTTGTTTACATTTTACGACAAGGCAATATGTGTGCCCGAAGAATTAATCGATGAGGAACACCCTTTACAGTATAATCCACTAAATATTTTTGAATATCTCAAAGCACAGGTTGGTCATGAAGGAGGACTGTTAGTCAAAACCTATTGTGGTATTTGAACTCTTTGTGTCTAAATTAAGAAACCAGTGCGGTGATTAGTGTCACGGTTTATTCTAATCTCAAAAGGATTTGGATCCTCTCCATTTCAAGTAAAGTAGAGAGTGTGCATTTAAAGGACATGATTCAAAATGGAATAAATCTATGGTCTAGATTTTGCCAACTCATTTAAAATTTAATTGTGGTTAAACTAAACTAGAGTTAATGAGTGACAAAATTTATAGATTTATTCCACTTTGAATTATTGTTTCACTTTGAAATGGACTTTCAATGGGAATATATGTATAAATAAACATTTATGTACTCTTAAAATAAATAATAATATCTTGTGATATAAGAACTTGTTGGGGATTTTACCAAATTAAGGAGTAATTATGAAAGAACAAATGAACACATCAAGTGAATAGAAATTAGTGATTGACTTGGAGGCACAATTGAATGTTATCCTTAGACAATATTTGTCCCCATACGCAAGTTGAAAGTTCAAATAGTGTATAAAATACTATGAACGTTTAGACCCCCAAATACAAAATTATCAATTCAAGCTTAATGTCAAACAAGATATGTGCGGAAAATGAACACAAGCTAATAATAGAATTGATAAACAATCTAAACCAATCAAAATCACATCCACATCAGAAATTAAAAGGTAAAGATTAAGAGAAGAGAGATGCAAACACAAGACAACACACGATGTGTTATCGAAAAGGAAACCAAAGCCTTCGGCGTAAAACCTTTCCACCGCCCTCCAAGTAGTAAATAATCCACTAAAAAATGTAGTTGGAATACATGAACAGCAATAGACCCTTCAAGCCTAATCTACCCAGTGTACCTAAGCCCTCCAAGCTTCTTACTCCAACGAGGTTACGCCGAACCTATTTCTTCTTTAACTTACCGGATTCCGCTAGAGCCCATAGCATCAACTAATATGAATTGGTCCCTTCCTAACTGCTTCCCAAAGCACCAAAAAGCCTTTTCACAGATGTGGGTATGGTGAGAAAAGGATTTAGTCAAGAACCTCTCAAGGATGTAACAATGAAGAGGGTGAGAGTAGAGGAATTTGAAGAGTTTCTATGTAAAGATTGTGGATGAGTCAATCTTGTTTTTCTCTAGGGTTTCTCTCTCAAAATTCTCACTGGAAGCTCTCTACATTTCGTGGGTATAAGGGGTATTTATACTAGGGTGAGAATGGAATGTGAAGAGTCAATTTTTTCCAAACAGGGTGTCTTGGCGACTTGGCCTCGCGACTTGACTGAGTCGCGAGTTCAAGTCGCGAGATAACGGTCTGGCCAGCCTGGGACTTTTGTCATATAGTGCAACAGCTGGCGTGACTTTTCAACTTCTGGCATGCTTGGCACGTGTGCAACTTTTGGAGGCTTGCAAGCCGTGAGCAACCCGCAAGATCCAGTCGTGAGACCCTGCTTCTTTGCACAATCTTGAGCATTTCTTCACTCTCTCACACACTACCCTTACATAATTCCCACCTAAATACAGGGTTACTAATTGCTAAAATACAAGCAAATTTGGCACGGAATAAAGCCAACAAGATGGTTGATTAAATTCAACCTTACAATCTCCCCCTTTGGCTATTCCATGACAAAACCCTAAAACAAACTCTAGACTTAACATGTGAGTTGGGAACATTTGAACATAACTCATTCACACCTAACTCTAGAATCTGTGTAGCTCTTGAAACATATGAACAAGTAACTCCTGAAACACAATAACACAATATGATCATTGTATGTAGAAAAACTTATAATGCATATGAGGCAAGCACAATGTGATCAAGCAAAATGGAGTTTAAGAAACACACCATGGCTTGACCAAACAAGCAATCACTATAAGATAGTGACCACAATGCTCATTCACACTTGGAATGAACATCCGGACATGCAAGCTAATAAGCTCAATACAAAATATCATTTGCATGTCCAACACTCAACCAATGCACAATACATGAAGTATATGCATCTAGGAATAAAATCCTACAAAGGGCACAAGAGTGATGTACTTAAAGAAAATGCATGACATTTAACAGCAAGTACTTAAGCTACAAATCAAGTACTTAAACTAAAAGTGCTTAAAGTTTCTCCCCTTCAAAATGATGAGAAGTTGTGATACACTTGGAACATATATACTTGTAACCTAAAATACTTGCACAAAACACATTAGACCCTCAAGGTAAAACAAGTAATAAAAGGACAAGTATAATGTAATAAGTAAATTGCGATCAAGTAAACATGATGTGAAACATGTGAGCAACTTGATCATATACCAAAACAGTCATATAGAAATTACTACAATGATCACATAGCAAAGCAAATGATCATCCGAACATGCATTCAATGAAGCACAATAGCATAAGGATGTATGCATGTCCAAAACACAAACATGATGCAATGAGAACAACAAAGCATAACTCAAAGCACTATAAAGCCAACAAGAAAACAAACAGAACAGAGTTTTCTTATTAACACAATGTCTTCTCCCCTTTGGTATATGCATCTCCAATATAGAATATCTCTCCCCCTACAAATGTGCACGAGAAATAAAATTTCTCCCCCTAAGAATGTGCACAAGAGTCATATAGAAATGACAAAAACTCTCCGGTAAACTCACTAGAGTATACTCTCCCCTTTTTTGTTACGAATAGACAAAGGGTCAAGGAGAAACGATGGCAAGAGATGAAGGTACGACCAATAATAATGATGCATGATGGGTGCGAGAAGAATGAGAAAATGAAGCTCAAATCTAAGACAAAACAAAATGCTACAAAACATAAGGTAAACATGACATGCTAGGATGAAGAAACAGGGTATAGACCAATGCATGACAAGAGTAGCAAAGGTGTGTGCAAGAGGTGGCAAGTACAATGCATGAACAAATCATGAAAAATGCACATGTGGGGCAAGGTGTGTTAAATACATAACCAATGATCCAAACATGTTCCTAATGAGGAAACATGAGAAACCTCAAGGTTTGGTACTCATCGGAGTCTAAACAAGTGAGAAAATGCCTAAATTGACTTTCCCCAACCCCTATAATGAAAAATCCCAACCAAGAGCACACAACTCTTAAAAACATAATCTAAGGTTCCAAATCAATGAAAATAGTTTAAAATTACCTTAGAGATGTTAATGAAATGAAAAACCATTCAAATTGATTGGGTTTTGATGTAAAAATATTGAAAGAGGGGTTTAAAAGAGGATGGGAGAGGTTTAAAACAAGTTTCCCACTAAAAAGCTCTTTAAAAAGCTGATTCTGGGCGTTTCGCGACTGGCGAGTCACGAGTGAGTCGCGAAACCATTCTGTGTAAACTCGCGGCTTGCAAGTCGCAAAAACGAGTCGCCAAAACTCGTGACTGGGTCTCGCAGCTTGCAAGTCGCCGAAACGAGTAGCCAAAAATTTTGACACTTGTTTTTTCAACACAAAACATGCTTAAACAATGAAAAACAAAGTAAGCATATGACATGAACACAAAGAGTGATAAAAATCACTTCCAAATACATATAAAATGATCAAAAATCTTTTTGGTTTGATCCATATAAAGATGAGCACACACACATCACATTTAAACAAGTACAATCGAACAAATGAATAAGGCATTCATTGAACATTAGGCATGTGTGTTGTGTGTGTGTATCAAGTGTGGAATAGTCCTTAGTCTAGAATGAAGTTTCAATGATCAATTCAATCAACTCATACACAACTAGTACTAAGTTAGTTGGTTTATCTCAATTATAGAAATGAGCATATATGACATCCCACAAGAAAATGATTACAAATATTAGAAGCTTTTCATTTGGCTTCTTTACAAATTATAACATTTGATCATTTTGAACAATACATCTCATTTTGAGATCGGTGCTTGAAATTTTTGATATTTCAATATTAAGAATAAGCCTTTGGCTTTTTGAGCACCATACAATTTCATAAAAGTCGCTTTCCCTTTTTCCTAATAGAATACTAGTATGTGCGACGGCTTTTGCAGCTCATTATCTCTTTTCATTTTGAGATTTACATTGGTTGAGCTCTTTAAGCCAAAAAAAAAAAAAAAAAAGTGGGAAGAGATATAGGCACAAGTCTACGCATGTATCAAAGATGTCAAGATTTTTCCCACAAAGATATAAGTGCATAAGGAACAAGCTAAGCTCATAAATGCACAAAGCCATCAAACTCACATGTGATATGTAATCAAACATATACGATCAAACTTTTTGAATTTTTCACTTTTTATGTGGTTTTGGATTTTTACACACACAAAAACAAAAGCATAAAAGTAAGATCAAATGCAAAAACAATCAAAACAATGCATATAAAGAGATGCATGATGCACAAATGCATGACAATGAAGCATCTAATGTATGAAGGGTCCTACAAAGATCAAAAGAATTAGATCAAGGACCAAAAGAGCAAAAACTCAACCATAGGAACCCTTCCTCATCCAAACACAACGATTGTTTGGAATGAGTATCTCATGAGAAGTGAGACAAGGGTTGGAAGAATGAGAACTGGAGATGCACATAGACAAGGAGTTAAGAGCATTAAACACTTTCTTTAACAACATACTATTTTCACTCAAATCCGGTTTACCCTTTTTAGCATAACTTCCAAGAAGCTCAAGTTTCTCTTTTCTTTTGATTCTTTTAAGAGCATGAAACTTAGAGCAATGAGGTCTTAGATGACCAAAAGCACTACAATGGTAACAAACAATGTGTTTAGGTCCACTAGGCTTTTTGGGAAGGGATCTAGTAACATGGTTTTGTTCCCTCTTCAACTTATGACATTGAGGTCTTATATGACCAATCACACCATAATGGTGACAAGTTGGAACAAACTTAGATCCATTCAAAGCCTTAGGTTGAGACCTAAACGGAGGCTTTAACTTAAGAGCCTTTCTCTCCACCTTTTGATTTCTTTTGTGTGGAGGAATGTACACCAATTTGTCCTTTGGGGTAGAACACACAATAGGCACAAAATCGAGTACCACAACATGATTGCAACAAATATTTTCATCCTTTTTAGGAATAGGTTCAGCAATCAAACACTTGACATGCATCTTAAGAGATTCATTTTCACATTTTAGCTCATCAACAAGTTTGTTAGACAAAACAAGTTTAGCATCCAAGTCCATATTCAAATATTCAAACTCTTTCAGCCTTTCAAGAGAATTTTCAACAAGTTTTTTATATTTTTCAACCAATTTGTTAGATTCATTGAGCTTAGCAATCAAATCATCCTTTTTACAAAATAACTTGCTCAAATCCTTATTAAACTTCTTAGTCTTTTTCTTTAAGAGTTTGATGTTAGGAATATCAACAACATCCAAAGATTCATGTAACATAGCATCACAATTATGATGATTATCACTCATAGAGGCAATTTCACAAACATGTGGCATGTTACATTCATCATCAACCAAATCACATAAAAAGGCATACAAAGCACTATCCATGGCAAATAAACATAAGGGGTCAAGGATCACACTTAGGTATTTTAACCATAACAAGTGTACTTGCTTTGACACTAATTGAAAGTTCAAATAGTGTATAAAACACTATGAACATTTAGATCCCCAAATACAAAATTATCAATTTAAGCTTAATGTCAAACAAGATATGTGCGGAAAATGAACACAAGCTAATAACAGAATTGATAAACAATCTAAACCAATTAAAATCGCATACACATCAGAAATTAAAAGGTAAAGATTAAGGGAAGAGAGATGCAAACACAAGGACAACACATGATGTGTTATCGAAGAGGAAACCGAAGCCCTCAGCGTAAAACCTCTCGGCCGCCCTCCAATCGGTAAATAATCCACTAAAGAATGTAGTTGGGATACATGAATAGTAATAGACCCTCCAAGCCTAATCTACCCAGTGTACCTAAGCCCTCCAAGCTTCTTGCTCCAACGAGGTTACGCCGAACCTATTTCTTCTTTAACTTACCGGATTCCGCTATAGCCCATAGCATCAACCAATATGAATTGATCCCTTCCTAACTGCTTCCCAAAGCACCAAAAAGCCTTCTCACATATGTGGGTATGGTGGGAAGAGGATTTGGTCAAGAACCTCTCAAGGATGTAACAATGGAGAGGGTGAGAGTAGAGGAATTTGAAGAGTCTCTATGTAAAGATTGTGGATGAGTCAATCTTTTTTTTCTCTAGGGTTTCTCTTTCAAAATTCTCTCTGCAAGCTCTCTACATTTCGTGGGTATAAGGGGTATTTATACTAGGGTGAGAATGGAATGTGAAGAGTCAGTTTTTCCCAAACAGGGTGTCTTAGCGACTTGGCCTCGCGACTTGACTGAGTCGCGAGTTCAAGTCGCGAGATAACGGCCTGGCCAGCCTAGGACTTTTGTCCTGTAGTGCAACAGCTGGCATGACTCTTCAACTTCTGGTATGCTTGGCACGTTTGCAACTTCTGGCGGCTTGCAAGCCGCGAGCAACCCGCGAGATCCAATCGCGAGACCCTGCTTCTTTGCACAATCTTGAACATTTCTTCACACTCTCTCACACACTACCCTTACATAATTCCTACCTAAATACAGGATTACTAATTGTTAAAATACAAGAAAATTTGGCACGGAATAAAGCCAACAAGATGGTTGATTAAATTCAACCTTACACAAGTTGCTAAAGGGTTTCTACAAACTTGTCCCCAGGATACAACCAAGTTTATTGGGCTCTACAAATAGTAATTTTGGAAAATACCCACAGGATTTCTTGTGTTAGTCATATTTTCAAGTGAACACAAACCTCTATTTATACCCATAGGGTCATAACCTTTCAAAAGGTACGTATGAAGAGTTAAAATTTTCACTAAAACCGTTCACAAGGCTTGAAACGTTCTCAAGCTTTCAGAACAGTCACTTGAAAATTCTGCAGAAAATTCCGTTCAGCGATTTTCGATCGATCGAGAATTACTTTCGATCAATCGAGTACTCTTTTCGATCGGTCGAACAGGAATAGAGTAGCGATCGAGCCAGGCAGATTGTCCAAGATTTTTTCTTTACCATTTCGATCGATCGAGCCAAAGCTTCGACCGATCGAAATTCCTGGAACTTGAATTTTCACAAAGAAAATTCCAGAATTCGAATTTTCACTTTATTCATTTTACAAATGAATACTCTCCAACCTTATATCATTATTACAACCTATCCATGTATATACTTATATATACAACAATCCCCCACTAGGTTGTAATAATATATATTTCACTTGATTGATATTCTATCATGCATAATGGAAGGTATCTTTCAACTTAAACCTCCCCTTAGTGTAATTGCTCAAGAAATCAACAGAGTTAATAGTGGCTTGGTGCTTAAACCAAAACTCTTATGTGCTGAAATCGGAAACAACACACACATGAGAATATCCACAACACATTTAGAAATCCAAGTTGTTAGCACTATTATGGCCTTGTGCTCTTTCCGGTTTAGTGAACATTTATAAGAAAAAACCCTTTTACTCTTGCTAAAAGCGACACCACTCCTATGTTCACAAAGGTGAAGTTCCTTCTTGTGTCCCTGTTACACAGACATTTATGATTTATGAACTTCATTAAGAGTTTAAAACTCATCCTCAATTACATCGTAACAGTCTGCACTAATTCATCCTGAATGAGACATAAATTTAGTGCTCTTACTAATCACGTATCAATAGCTTGTTGTTACCCTTTAAACCTCTTAGATATAATCAATTCGAGGTTGGGTTCCCACTATTGGTGATTCTCTTAAAAGAAGGGTTTTACTCTCATTCCAATGGATGTTATCCTTACCAAGTCTCGAGACACACTTTGGTAAAGGACCTATTTTATTTATATAGAATTACGTAGGCAATGGATTAGTCCAACCACATTAGACTTGCCTTACATATTCTTGTCTTAGACCTTTAAGTCTAACTTCACATCGTATACAACACATGTATACCATACACATTGTGGTTTCACAATTACAGTATAAGGAATGGCTTACTATGGTCATGGCCACGACACTTTATCAAAACCTTAGTCATTTTCTTTCCTTGCCCATTACCATTATAATCAATGCTCTCAATTTAATTATATAGTCAAGTAAGAAATACACCTTATTTCTTTAATGCTTACACATAGCACCCCCATATGTAGTAATTATCTAACTAGACATAGATATTATCACTCACATCAATAATAGAATTAACTTTGAATATTCTATAAAATAGATATTCATCACAATTAATTACTTTCTAGTGATCAACCTTAAGTTTTTAGAAACTTTGAAAGTTTACATACTGTGAAGGCAATGTCTAGTTTTGTTCTATACATGATACGCAACATGTACTTCATACACTAGCAAACTCGAGCTGTGCATCCGCCCTTCTAGTAATCTCTTTACTAAATATTGGAATTAAAGTGTTTTTGCCTTTTTAAAGATAATAAAATCTAAGAAGCAAGTTTTCAACACTAATCTCAACATAATGAGATATCACAATTCCAAATAGAATGAGAAAATATTAATATGAACACAATGAGATTACTCAAATCTAAACAAAATGGGATAACATAAATCCTAAAATGAGATTATTATAGTACACATCTCCACTATATTTCTTTACTTGATTCTCATTCATAAAAGACTTTCATTTAATTATTTAAGGAAGTACAAACCCACAGGTCTTTCAAACAAACTTTCTTACCAAGATCACTTTTTTAAGAAAGTCACTTCACATCTATATGATGCATACTCAAATTATATGTGGAAACACAATCCAATATTTCATCATTGATCTTTGAATGTTCAAATAATGAACTCACTTATATTCTCTTTATTTCACAAAGAGATATTTTCAAATAGGATCACCATATGTGCTTGTTTAAATTTGAGAAATCTACCACACATGGCAGAATTTAATCACAATGAATTTAACATCCCTAGATGTTAATTCTCAATATCTTTAACAAGCACATTTTTGATGCACAAAAGCATCCTTATGAGTCCATGACTCTTTTGAGGGTTATACCCCCACACTTTCTTGGATATCATAATTCCACAATTTGAGTTTCTAAACCCCACAATTTGAGTTATTAACCATTCCAAAATTCACATATATACACACACTGTAATTACATATATTAAAATGTAATAATAGAATATAGTGAATTTCTTCAAAATTATATGAATGGCTTTAAAGATATGAAACTAACAACACAAATAGTTACTAGTGTATAGATATTAAAAATCTATCTTTTCCCTTTGTTTAAAACCTTTTACTATTAACCTTAGACCAAAAGATTTTATATCTTATTCTAATACCCACTCACAACCACAACCGATTGGTTTTGAAACTAGAGGTAGATCCACTAAGACCCAATTATTATTAAATAACATCGAGTCTATCTTTATCATTAATAGCTTTTATAATAGAAAGCTACATCTTTTACAAGCACAAAACTTTCTCAAACTTTAGGATCACTTCCCTCAAAGAGTACTATGGGTATTTAATTAGGACTACACTTTTATTACCTTCAACAAGGTAAACAAGAGCTTCACATGAAATAAAATCTGGATTAAGATCCCTTTTATTTCTCACACTTTGACTCCACCTTTGCTCACTAGGTGAACCACATTTAAATCTTTAATATCACTTAATGTGGTTTTTAACATTTGAGTTATTTACTCGTGTTTAAGTAGGTATCGGGATATCCTTGAAATCATCTTTGAATTTAAACTCAGTAAATTCAATATCCTTTGATTTCACTCTTATATTAGACATTAAGTCTAATAAACTACATACCCTCAAATTTACTCAAAACCTGCATATACACTTTATATAGCTCTTTGACTAATTAGTCATCTTTGGTCTATCATTTTATAAAAGGTCAAACACCCCCACAGTATAAAATGATAAGCATTTGGTCACATTCTCATTTCATAAAACATGAAATTGCTTTGAGATGAAACTCTATTATGCACATAGCATACACTAAGCAAAGCTTCTTCCCATTGATCAGATAGGAACTTAACTGATTGCACTCAAGTTTATGGCATTTACCATATCAAATAGAGTTCTCTCTATTGACTAAACCATTTATTAGAGTGTATAAGAGACTGCACTTTGGTGTATTATGACATGTTCCTCACAAAGAAGAATATACACTTAGAAATATTCACCATCTCTAGTTAATACACCATTCAACACAAATCATCATGCTTATATAAATTATATCATGCTATGACATAAACTTCAAAATTTTGAAATTTAAATGTCCTAGTCTAGCATGCCACAAATCAAAAATCAACAATATGAGCACAATCAAAACATATTGCTAAAACATTCAATTTGAACATATCATTAGTAGCATATCCATTGCCTACTAATGTCTCATACTTGAACAAGATCATCCTTAAATAACAAACTGGCTTCTATTGATATCAGGTATGTGAAAAACATAGCATTGGTCAAGAGAACTTCTTGCCAAAACTCAATTTCATTTAAACAATGCATTTTTCATAAACTTTTGCCTTACTGTGGATGTCCACAAGCACCTCTAGTTCTATGGAAGACTTCTCATAAGTCTTGAATTATGCCTTGTAGTTGCACACATGCAACATTGCACCATAGCAATAATGTCCTTAATGACAATTGTTTCATTGGCATTTCCATCTTCATCCTTCTTATTCTTTAAGAACTTACATTCTCAAATATAATAGTCTTTCTTTCCACAAAGGAAGCATGACAAATTCTACTTGTCATTGATGGGATCCTTGGAGTTGTTCTTCTAAAACTATTCACACTCTTATTCACATTCAAGTGTTTATTGGTCTTATTAGAACTTTCAATTTTAACATCGTTCACATTCACTTTAGAATCGGTGTTAGTTACACCTCTAACCCGACATTCTTCTTCAATTCAATGATGTTTTCTGAATTGATTTAAAGTGAGATATTTTGACATGTTATTTAATATTTTTACATAGTTTAGAAAATCACTTAGGAAAATGTTCACATACTCTATCACTTTAAGAGTTTAAATTCCCATCCTTTAGATTTTCTACTTCACTTTATAACATTTAAACATGTCAAAAGTTCATTCCTATTTCTCAATTCAAATAAATTTGCAACACATGCAAATATTCTAAGAAAAAAAACTCATCAATCAATTTGAAATTCAAATTACCCATGAACAAGAAATTCGTACCTTCAATGTTCAAACTATGAACATGGCTTTTAATGATTCACAATGTGAAAGAATCATCACCTTGTCTTGCCAACAAAGAGACTTGTTTCTTTAAGCCTTATTCCATTGAATCTTCTTGTTCCATTGAAACTTCTTTATGAACAATTCATCATTTGAAGAACTCTTCAAATCCAAGCCAATTACTCTTTCTACATCATTTACTCCTTGTCTTGTAGCAAATATTGTCTAAGATTGTTGGGGATTTTACCAAATTAAGGAGTAATTATGAAAGAACAAATGAACACATCAAGTGAATAGAAATTAGTGATTGACTTGGAGGCACAATTGAATGCTATTCTTAGACAATATTTGTCCCCATACGCAAGTTGCTAAAGGATTTCTACAAACTTGTCCCCAGGATACAACCAAGTTTATTGGGTTCTACAAATAACAATTTGGGAGAATACCCACAGGATTTCTTGTGTTTCTTTGTAACTTACTATTTTGGGGAGTTAGTCATATTTTCAAGTGAACACAAACCTTTATTTATACCCATAGGGTCATAACCTTTCAAAAGGTACGTATGAAGAGTTAAAATTTTCATTAAAACCATTCACAAGGCTTGAAACGTTCTCAAGCTTTCAGAACAGTCACTTGAAAATTCTGCAAAAAATTCCGTTCAGCGATTTTCGATCGATCGAGAATTACTTTCGATCGATCGAGTACTCTTTTCGATCGGTCGAACAGGAATCAAGCAATGATCGAGCCAGGCAAATTGTCGAGGATTTTTTCTTTACCATTTCGATCAATCGAGCCAAAGGTTCGACCGATCGAAATTCCTAGAACTTGAATTTTCACAAAGAAAATTCCAGAATTCGAATTTTCACTTTATTCATTTTACAAATGAATACTCTCCAACCTTATATCATTATTACAACATATCCATGTATATACTTATATATACAACAGAACTTGATTAGTAAATTTACTGCTTTCTTTTCTTTTTTTTGAGAAATTAAATGTACTGTTTTCTAGTTGCTTGTTCTGAAGGATGTATGATAAAATTGGTCCATCCATATATATGGGTGGTACATGGACTGATTTTCTTTTCTTTTCTTTGTGTATAATTCGATAGTTTTGTGAGGGAATATTTGAATCCTAAACATCTTCATTAGATACACCAGAAATAGCTAATTGAGCTATGAGACTCTTAGGCATGGACTAAACTTGTTGCAAAATTATGCATTTTGAGAAGTACATCTATCCCTAAGGAATACTAAAAGGCCAATAGTTGTTATTCCTTAAGTCATGTAATAGCTCAAAAACTTAAAACTAAAAATTCTACAAAATATCATCACTGTTTACCACTAGCTCTCTCTCTCTCTCTCTCTCTCTCTCTCTCTCTCTCTCTCTCTCTCGTTGTGTGTGTATGTGTGTATGTATGTATACATGTATGTATATACATGTGTACACACACATACATATCATTAACAATATAACATTATTATTTTTCCAATAAAAACTAACATTAATAATTATTGGTTTTAATAATTTAATTAGAAAATCATTGTCAAATATAAGCATAATTCATTTATATTATGAAATGAAATTTAGATAAAAAATAAACGAACTTGCTAACTCATTTTTTCTGATGCATTAATATAAATTTCAAATATGTATTAACTTTTTTAATAAAACATTTCTTTTCTTTTCTTTTTTATAAAAAAAAAAAAAATCAATCTTGTTTTATAAATATTAATCTTTTTATTCATGCATTTAAATTTGTATTTTATTGGAATACAATACTTAGGGACTAGGGTAGATGTTCAATTTTTCCCATCTTTTTAATATATATGGAGATAATAATTTTTTTACAAAGGAAGATGATATAAATTATACAATTATTTAATTTATATATAATTAAATATTAAGTGAGACCCACAAATTTGATTGGAATATGTGAAAAATACATAAAACTATGAAATTCGGATCCATAGTTTTATTCACATGTTATCACCAATTACTAGTCATTCTATTATAGTTTCTTGTACTCCTTACTATACTCATTCATATTTCCAAGTAATTATTATTATATTGTACCAAACTTGCCCTAAGTTATTCGGTTGAATTTGAACACATAAATTTACTAACCAATGCAATAGAAATAGTATTATCTTTTCTAAGGATCATTAAATTTAATAACTAATGTGCATGACTCATATTGGCGTGAAAAAACCAATAATACGAGTAATTTTTAGGTACTCTCGGAACACAGAGAATGATGCTTCGTCCTTTCACATTCATAATAGGATTTACTCATGAAATTCATGGTAAAGTCTATTGCAAATGAAAGAGGAAGAAGTACCATTTTTCTGTACTCTGGGAGTATCTAAGAATTTTTCCAATAATACTAATCGTGGTTCTATTCATGAGTTATTATCACCAAATAGATGTAGAGGAATAGTTATTCCATTGCAGTTTCTTGTATTCCTTTATTACTTATTCTATTTCTCAAATAATCATCGTTACAGTGTATGAAAGTGTCTTAAGTTTTTCAATTGAATTCAATCACATAAATGTACTAACCAATGCACCATAAATAGTATTATCTTTTCTATGGACTGTTAAATTTAATCATGTTGGCAATGATGGAGCCAAAAATTAGTCTTTGGGGTCCAAATAAAAATGCTATGACTAATTTTTTTTACATGCTATATATGTTACTACTATATACAGTACAAAAAATACTTATAAATCAAATATTCAATATGCAAATGAAGTATTTTAATAAATAAATAACTATATATACAAAAAGTGTTTACCAAACCTAATATATACTTGTGCTAATTAAAATTAAGTACAAATAGGTATAAAAATTAAATATTCCCACTTAAAAATTAAAATAATCAAGTATCAAATATAAATTAGGGTAAATTGCAAATTACACCCCTAAACTTTGGAGGTGATTGGATTTTACACCCTGAAATTTCAAAATTTGGATTTTACCCCCTAAAGTTTGGTGATGTTTGGATTTTACACCCTAACGTTTCAGAATTTGGTTTTTATCCCCTATATTTTAGAAGTGTTTGGATTTTACTTCCTAAAGTTTTGGAATGTTTGGATTTTACACTTTAACGTTTCAGAATTTGGTTTTTATCCCCTATATTTTAGAAGTGTTTGGATTTTACTCCCTAAAGTTTTGAAGTGTTTGAATTTTACACCCTAAAGTTTCGGAATTTGGGAGTGTAAAATCCATACAACCTAAACTTTAGAGGGTAAAATCTAAGTTATGAAATATCAGGATGTAAAATCCAAACACCCCAAACTTCAGGGGATAAAATCCAAATTCTGAAACTTCAGGGTATAAAATCCAATCACTCCAAACTTTAGGGGTGTAATTTGCAATTTACCCTATAAATTATAAATTATTGTTTCCCATGTGATATAAACAAAAGATTTTTATTTATAAAATAAAGTAAAAAAGGAAAAACCCTCATCGTTAGGGATCTCTAGGACTATATATATAAATACACAAGGTGACTTTGATAAACTAGATTCTTTGGTTCTTTTGAAAACAAACTCCTTAGTGTTCTACTTGATTATCAAATCTAGTGTTTTGATGTGATTAGTATAGAGGATCCACGTATTGTGGCAACTGTAAATCAAAGAGCATATTAATCAGGATGCTAATCAAAGTATACTAATCAAAGGAGGTGAAAACGATATGGCTCTGATAATCAAAATATACTAATCCAGTGTTCTATATATATACACACACACATGGGGGCAGAGTTAGGATTTTATGAATGGGGAGCCAAAATTATAACCAATATAAAATTGAACTAATTTAATTGAGTCATACAAAAAAAATGAAAAGTTTGAGGAGCTAACCGTATTTCTTTTGTAAATTTAGGAAGTAAAAATCTAATATTCGATAAGTTTGGCCCCCACTTCTCTAAGTGGTTCCGCCGCTGTATATATATGGCCATTGTCCCTGCCCCTTAGTGGTGGCCATTGATAATGACACTCAAGCATATGGAATGAGTCAATTGACATAAGTTATCATCGGATATAGTCAGCATCATTATCCTGAAATTCTTTTGCACATGAACCACTTTTTCGCTTATTCCATAGATCATTATATTATTATTATACCTTTTGACTCTTCGTTGTCCGTATCCCTATAAAATCCATATTTTTATGATTATATTTAGGAAGCACCAACCTTGATTAACCATAAACAGGCAGCATACTAGCATAGGATAAAAAGAATCATAAGAAATAAATTTTCAAAAGTTATCATACTTTCGAACGGATACTAGACAATCTTGCTAATTTCTAGAACTTTTTTTTTTTTTTTTTTTATGAGGCTAATTTCTAGAACTTGATTATAAATGATAGCATAAACAAAGGCTATGCCAAAACAGAAATCATATGGTATGGTAGAGAATTTGTCTTTTCTAAAAGTGGTAATTGTAATTCAGCAAAAATAAAAATAAAAGTGGTAATTGTACATCGATATTTTTATTAGTAATATTTATTGTCATGAGTGGAATTAAGACTCTACATCTTATCGACCTAGCTAGCATTGTTTACTCAGCTCTCTCACATTAATATGACATTTCTTTTAAGAACATTTTTGTTCACACTCGTTTTGTGGACAGTTAGTATACAATATACATCACCTCATTTCATGTCTTAAAGACAAATATCATTGTATGTGCTATGTACACAATTTTTTTTTTTTATTATTAATATCTAATTTAAAATGTAAAATGGTGTTTAAAATGTAAATATCACTACACTTGTAATATAAACAATTTCTATTGATGTCCACATTTAAAATATGAAATGAAGTAATGTATATATATCATATAAAAACAAGTGTAAGATAAATTAGATAATTACTACCCATATGAAATATATATATATATATATATATGTGGTATCAATGTTTACATGTGCATAAGCATATACAGACATGTGACAAAATTTAGTGTAGGCCTACAAAGAAAGCACAAAATGATATCGTGGTGTTTTTTTTTTTTTTTTTTAGGAATGATATCGTGGTGTTTGTCAAAGCAAAATGATCATAGGCCGTACAACACAGCGTTTACTTTGCTCACAATCTCTAATGGGTACCAATCCTTCCATCATTATTTTCTATAAGCTAGCAGTATATTTGTGCAAAATTTTGCAGTGTAAGCTTCTCATTGTAAAGGGGATCAATTGCAATGGAATAGGGGATGAGATCCCATTGTAAAGTCAAATAGGTAGGACTAGAATAGCCGATCTTTTGATGAGATGAAAAGACAACTTTGAACTCGTACATATTGGATATAGATAAGATTCTTACACAGTAAATATAGATAAGATTAATATTAGGAATATTACAAATTTTACTACATAGAACGAGTTTAAAAATTGATGTTTCATTAATCATAAAAAAATAATAATAATAATTAGAATATTTATTTATTAGTAGTTGAAGCTCACCAATCACATATATTGCTACATCAATTTATAGTTTTAATTTATGTAATAAAATTTGTAATACTTTTAATATATTCCTATATATAATATGGTGTTAAGGGCTCTCTTTTCGGCATTTTATTTTTTAGCTTTTTATGATATTGGGCTAGAAAATAACATGTAATTATAGGCTGTAAAATACTGGGTCCAAACAAATGTCAACCCATTCATTTTTCATAAGATATTGAGCTTTCGTCCTACATCACTTCACTACAAGGGCCAGTCCCATATTTTATTTGCAACTTGAGTTGAACTTCGAGGCCACACTTACAAGTGAACTCATCACTATGGAAGTGCTCTTGGAAGCACATAAGTAACTCTTGATTTGTTTGACAGCACATATGCACTTTCCTTTAGCACAAAAGCTCATATTAGATCCATTTTCTTCGTTAAGGTGTTGGAGTATAGCACCTTCTAACAGAAAAATATGAGATATTCATCACTTCGTGAAATAGCCCAACTTCTCTTTCACTTAGCTGTTAAAGTAGGAATTGAAAATATGGTAAATTTAATCATTAAACTACATAATTCTATGTTTTAATGCTTATAAAGGAAATGAAAAAACATGACATAGCCAAGTGTGCATGCTCTTAAAATCACTGTTTAATATTTATTTTTCTCAATTGTAAGTTTTTTTTGTTAATATTGCAGCTGAATTAGTAGTCCTCTCTCTCTCATTACAGATCACATCTCTACATTTTCAGATTTCTAGTAGCTCAACCTGACCTTGAATACCCAAAATCTCATAGCATAACATGAAGCCTAGTAACCCTTATCTAGTGTTAGCCTTTCTTCTTCAGGATAAAACCAAAAAAGATAAGATAAACATAGCCAATTCTTTAAATCTAGAAAAAACGATAACTAGCTCGCACACCCATACACGTTCAATCAAGTAAAAAAAAAAAAAAAGCCTATGATATTTCATTTTCCATAAGTAAACTGGCATAAAATATAAAATGATCAACAAAAGCTTTTGATGATTACAAAAGTAGAGTCATCTCTGCTTTGCAAAGCAGGGTAGGAGGAAGCCCAATCAAAAACCATTAACATCACAGGCCTTTGATTTTGAATTCTCGTCACACTTCTTTCCAAATTTCTTTTATCCCTCACCAAAAGCTTCACTTTTTGTTAACCAATCCCACGTAGGGGCGGTGGCACTTGTTCAGAATCCAAATCAACCTCCTGACTTTAAAAAAAATATTTTTTTATTAGTTTATTTTATGCTTAAAAATATTTTTACATACATTAGCTGAAATTTTGCACGCCCTGTTTAAAGATTATTACAACCTAAAACGAAACAACAATTAGATATTTAGTGTATTATTTATATTAGTACGTAATTGAAGAAAAAAAAAAGTAAAGTTAGCAATTGTTCAAATATTTAATCGGTTAAGTAGACACTTAATTTTTTAGAAGAAATTAAGTAGACACTTAATGTAATATTTATGTATGGATGAATATAGATGTGTGGGTTAATAAATAATATAGTGTTAGTGGGTTACATTTTGTCATTTTAGTTTAAAATATTTATATAAAAATAATAACAACTGCATAAAAATAAATAAATGTTATACAAATTTAACAAAATAGTCACACCTAGCTACATTGACAATAAATAATAAAAATTGATAACGAACTATCATGTAACAATTTTAAAATATAAAAACTCATAGAAGTTGTAAAATTTCATATATTTACTTTTTTTTTATGACTCAATATATTCAAGTTTTTTTTTCTATTAAATTTTATTTAATTTAAATTATTAATGACCTCCTTGAAAAAATTCATGGAGCTGCCAAGAACATTTCTTATGCTTCTAGCTAGAACCACCATTAAAATGTTCCAGTGGCTCCATAAACTCACTACATGCTTTATTCTCCATCACTCCTTCACTTCTCTTAGCCTCCATGGTCGCTGTCTACACGCTTGGTAAAACATCTCTCTCTATTTCTCATCAATTTCATCAAAATATTTAAGTTGTAGATATTATATGTGTTATTCTTGTAACTAACAGCACAGTTCGAGTCTCAATTTGTAAGAGACGTTGGTTTTCAATACATACATATACAGTTAGATAAACCCAAATAAATCAACTATCTGATTTCACTTGTCTAATTCACCGTATCACTTTCCAATATACCTTTGCAAGCTTTGTAGGGAATTTTTTTGGGGTTTCTGCTGTTAGTAAATTGGAATATTTCTATATATTTTATTTCTGGCAAGTTAAATTAAAGGCTAATATTTAATTTAGTTTTTTTTTTCCTTTAAGTTAATTTGTTAAATTAATGTTTAATTTTTTACTTTAGACCCTCATTTTGTCAAGATATGTCTATACTTTGTCCAAATCTATACGCCATTGAAATATCCATCCAAGATGGAAGACCTACACTACATCTCTACTATATTCTACTAGCTTGTAAATTTCATGCATATACATGAATATACTTAAAAAAATACAATAAGATGCGTAATATAATTTCTATATATATGATTTAAATACTATTGATAGTCATTCTTATATTTTGTTAACTCTTTAAAAGTCTTTTAAGAATATTATTAGTTATAAAATGTAAATTGTCCATGTTTTTTTATTTTTTTTTTTTTTTTTACTTCTTAATTTTTGTTATTTTGAAGCACTTTTTTTTCATTTATTCTATAATATTTAGTTTTTATACCCAATAATTTACTTAGATGAATATTTATGATGTGATCCCACATTTGATTCTAAAAATAAAATTCCCTCAAAAAATAAATAATTTAGAACACATGACGCAAAATTTGACTTTAATTTAATATTTTAATTGTACTTTCTCTAAATTTTACCTCTATATATATATATATGAATTATGGATTTGCCCTGCTTCACTCATAATGGTTGACATTGTCTCGACACTGCCCCCATACCCAACATGGACTATCTGACATTGGATTAGCCCAACACAGTGGGCTACAACAGTGAGATTAATATATATAGTAATTCTTGCGTCACACCAAAAGGCACAATTTTGGCCACAATTAGCGCATGTGGTGAGTTATGGTTGGTGGAAGGATGATAGTAGGTCCATATGGGAACACCCCTCCACATGAGCGAGTTGCGATCAAAATTGTGTCTTTTGGTGTGGCAGTAGAATTTTTCATATAAATATTTATATTTATATATATATATATTTATATATATAATACGAATTATGGATTTGCCCTGCTTCACTCATAATGGTTGACCTTGTCTCAACACAGACCCCCATACCCAACATGGACTATCTGACATTGGAATAGCCCAACACAGTGGGCTACAACAGTGAGATTAATTCTGTGTCTAATTTCATGTGATTTAAGTATGTCCCACAAAACAATATATATCATTATCATGCTCTAAAATATCATATGTCAAATGTAAGATTTAAACATTCCAAGGGGTATTTTTTAAAAAATAATAATAATTTCATAGGAGTATATTTTAATTGGATATAAATTTTGAGAAATTCTTCATTGAATAATATTTTCTTCTTATATTAAACATGCTTGCGAAATTTGCAGAAGATTAAAGATCGGTAATTATGTTATCAATTAAATGTTTAAATTTTAATTTTTTTTTAGTATAAAATTATGCATAAAAAATAAGTTTATGAATTGAATAGTAAATAGCATCTGATTAGCATGAAATTTGACATGCGTGTTAAGAGCATAAAGAACATACAATCCAAATGTTAGATTTTCAAAATATTTAGTCATGTTAATGTTTTATTGAGAGTTGTAGTCACTAACTACAACCAAGTTTGTAACCAAACTTTGTCCTTACAAGAATATTGAACATTGGTTCTCATAAAGGAGAGCAATCAATGTCGTTGAAGCAAAATTTCACAAGTTTAGTCTAGTATGGAATATATGTAATTGAACTTTGACTCACCGACAAATAACATCTCGCAGATAATATAGAATGCAAGTGGGTTTTATTTAATATAATTGGTAAAATTTCTTGTCACTCTCAATAAATGACCTGAGTAAATCTTACTTACACTTAAATAAATAAATAAAAAGTTATTGGTGTCTTGATACTATTTTATTATAGATGCTATTTAAGAGCCAAATTCCAAATCCTACCACATAAATCAAAAATCATTTATATATTAAAAACAACAAAAAATAAAAAACAAAATGCAGGGCTGAATTATGACGACCCTCCAGCTGTTAAAAGACAAACAGTGTATGATGCAAGTAAATCCTTACAATCAGATTGCAAAATCTCTACAAGAAACAATAATCTCAGCACCTAGCTAGCTTTTTGGAAAGAAGTGAGAACAACACCCATGTGATTTTTCAGAGTACTATACTTGTCTTCACCAGAGACCTAATGAAATCATCAAATTTGTATCTACTATTAGAGGACAAGGAGGAGTGAGATCATCATAATCATCATTTCATGTTCAAGTGTTCAACTAAACTTTGAGGGATCAACAACAAGAGGTTCACGAGTCTGTGCTGCCATGGCCAGCTCGAATTGCCTTAAAGAAATTGAAGGGAAAGAAAGTATTTCAGGGTTTATGAGATTTTCCCAACCCTTTACTGGGTTGGTAGTTGTAGACCCATCCAATCCTATGTGTGTTACATGCTTCACATCTGTTGGATATCCAATCTCCATTTCCTTTTCCATTTCTTCAATCTCTTCTTTGTAAACTAAATGCCATGGAAAGTATATAATATGTAAGCACTTCAAAATAATACAACAAATTCAAAAATTACAGAAAACTTCAATGCTATGTGAAAGAAGAAAATATTAAAAAAGAACAATCACTTGAAAAAGGAAAAAGAAAAAGAATGAAGGAAAGAAGACCAAATATGAAGTCAGTGAGATTGAAATTGAATGGCTTTATATTATATTGTTCATATACATTATTTCATCAATATTATTTATCAAAAAAGTCATGTGGCTTATACCATTGGTAGGGAGAACCTAAGTTGAAATTTTATGAGAACTTTTATCGAGTTATTCTTAAACTTTCGTGTTTCTAAGGACTGTTAGGAAACCTTTTTTGTTCCAAATAAAGAATAGAAAGCAATAGACTTCAAACACTAGGCTGATTATCTCAATAAATTACCTAGATCAATTTCTCTATGTCAAAATGTTAAATATTCTAATTTCTCAAGCATTTTATGCAAAATACTTAAGGTCCAAACCGTTTCTGCCTTTTTCATGATCACCTCTCCTAATTAAAACCTGTTTTGATTTTGGGTGACCAATATTGTGTAATAATATGCCTATGTACCAGCTAACATGTATCACCCTATAACAAATTTAGGAACACAACTTTTTTTACACATATTTTAACAATTTATTGAAATGACAAAGTGTGAGTGGTGGAAATAAAAGTTGTAGATTTATGTGAAAATGATTGTCTATCATTTGAAACTGTCATCTCAATAAGTTGGTGGCTATAATAATGTTACATATAGATTATAACAAAATAAATTTTGGTAATTATAAATTAGAGGTTCATCTTTAGTCAATTCTTTTTCTTTTCTTTTCTTTTTTTCTTTTTTTTTTTTTTTTTTTTGTCTTTTTTACTTTTTTTTCACAACATTAAGAGGTGGAATGATCACTCTTTTAATGGATGCCTGCTTCCTTGGTCCCCCAAGCCTTGGAATTTAGGCTGGAATTTGGACCTTATCTTGCTCCTGGAGATATATAAATGCTAAGAATTAAAAAGGCAAGGTTGGCTACCTAACTATTCATCAGGACTTCCAACAAACAAATAATTGTCTCCCTACCCCATACCTAGAACAAATATTAAATTTGAGTTCTAGAATAACGTCCCACCTCATAAAAGTATGAAATACTTTAAAACATGACCTAGATCATTTTCTGCTATCTTAAACATACAAGTTGAATGTATAGATGAACCAGCCAAAAACAAAAAACAATGGTATGAACCAACTCCATACTCAGCTTCTAAACTTTCTTCATTATAAAATTAAGAAGAAGACAAAAAGATTCCTAATTGCATTCATTTCAAGAGTACCATTATTAAATTAGTCAAGTAATTTTTTTTTTTACAATATGTGTTTTATATATATACACATTTGTGTGTACCTAAGATTCCAATGGTTTTTCTAGGGGAAAAAAAATCCATTGGTAGTTAATTGATACTTTGGCATCTTTTGTTATACAATTGGATTTAAACTTATGAGGTGTGCTATATGACTATTACTTTTTATCATCAAATTAAGATATCAATAAGTTTTTATCATCAAATTAAGATATCAATAAGTTTTTATTCAGTGTAGAAGAAATTTAACTTACATATTTGATAATTAAAAAAAAAAAAAAAAAAAAACTTTATGAATTTAGCTAAATGAAACCATTTTGACATCCTGTAATTGTTTGAGGACAAAAATGGTGCAATTTTGTAAATTAAACTCTTTTCTATTCTCCCAAATTTAAACCACTATTTAGTAGTTACCACAAATTAACAATATGATAAAGCATTGAACAAGTAATCATCCCTTACCAAAGATTTGAGAAAAACTTTTGATGCTCCTGATCACTCGCTGTATTATACCACCAGCTATGTTGGGCTTTGGCAGAGCCAAGAAACTAGAACTCTTCATTTTCGATCTACATGAATTTTCTTCTCCTTCTTGTCTTCCTTATGAAAAGATAACAAACAACAAAAGCAGTCAAATACTGCAAAAAGATTCCTCTAGACTAAAACAAACAAACAAACAAAAATGCAAGAGAGAAAGAGATATATATATATCATACTTGTTGCAGGAGGATTTGATTCTGGTTTTGGTTTCTTGGGTGGTTGACTTGTTGTGGCAAGAGCAACGCTTGTATCAGAAGTGCAGCCAATGGAGAATGGAAGAACCACAAATCTTTCTGCACGATCTTTCATTATCCCTTCATAAACTTGCTAGAGAAAACAGTGCCAAGGTTTGGGATAAATAGGAGAATAATATCGTTGTTATTATGGGCATGAAATTGAAAACATGAAAATGGGCCAGTTATATTGGACCTTGTTGGCTTTATGAGCAAGCTAGAATGATTAATGTGTTGAAAATATATGATACAAACCCAAGTTTGGTATGAGAGAGAGAGAGAGAGAGAGAGAGAAAGAAATATATGTATATGATTAAGGAGTGGGTGCTAGAGTTGTTAGTTGGTTAAACCGTGCTACTCAAACCTACTTATGCAGCTGATTGGGGAAGTCCAAATTATGGGATTAGAATTTGAGCCCACAGACCAAACCTTTGGTTCCATTTGTGAAACTATTCCTAATAATTGGTTCTCTATTTGGTGGGCTCCTTTTCACTTGCCTCTCTTGTGGACTAAGCCACCATCCATGTTCATGTTTTCGTCCTTTTCTTTCTTTTTAAGGTTTTTTATTTATGTTTCTTAATCTGGAATCTGCAGGACGTTGACTGGCCTTGGGATCTATCCTAATAGAGTAAATCACAAGAAATTTCAACTAATGAAATTTAAATACAGGTTCAAGTATATCTTGGTTTCGAAGAAGTTGGTTGTTACTTGTGAAGATTATTGTTTATATATTATGTTTCTTGTGTTTCAAACACTTTAACTTTTCCTCGATCCTGTTATATCTTAAATTAATCTTGTATGGAAAGTTTACGTTGTTGTCTCAAAATCTGACATATAGAGTTTATGTTGGGTGTGAGAATTGTTGGTAGTAATGAGATTAAATTGTTACTTTTAGTTTTAATTTACACTTGTGTAACCTCAGCTGGGCCAGCTCAACTTCTTTATGAGCATAGACCCAAGTTTTAGTCGTGTTTACTAGTTTTCCTCTTGTGAAACAACAATAGAGGACTTTTACTCAGTTATATTTGGGCTATCTGTTCTGTGCCAGCCCATTGGACCTATTCAGCTTAATTTGTGAGCTGCACCTGATATTCCATTGTCTCACATTGGCTAGTAATAGTGGAGTTTATTATTTTACTACTTAAACTCATAAATTCATGATAGGAGTCATTATTTATGTGAATATTGCTTCCAAAATATTGAATTATTTTTTTGACTTTGACTCACTTTTGATAACGTGTCACTTTTTAATTTCATCATGTCTTTAAGGGAGTCAACATGAAAATCTATCAAATTAGTTTTAAGTAACATGAAACAATTTTAGTACACTTTGACAATAAATCAAAAAGAATTTATAACTTTGACATGATGGTGGGAAGGATTTACAGATTTTTTTTTTTTTTTTGAAAGGACACAGGTTAGCTTCAGTGCACTAGAATTGACATGATATGGACTTGTATTCAATTTTTGTCCTGTGTCAACTCTGGTGCACTGCACCTAAACCTTACCCTAAAAAAAGTTAGTGGTAGTAATATAGTGAAAAAAGATTATAATAATAATAATTAACATTAACAAAATTCAACACCTACTTTCCTCCACCATCAACCAACAAGTAATTTTAGTACACTTTGACAATGAATCAAAAATAAATTATCACTTTGACATGATAGTGGGAAGGATTTACGAATTTTAGAAGAAAAAAAAAAGGGGGATAAAGGTTAACTCCAGTGCACTAGAACTGACATAGTATAAACATGTGTTCAATTTTTGTCTTGTGCCAACTCTAGTGCACTACACCTAAACCTTACCCTAAAAAAAGTTAGAGTCTATTTGGGATTCGCTTATTTTGCTGAAATTGAAAAATTTTTACTAAAAGTACTATAGATAAAGATAAAAGTTAGCTGAAATAGTACATTGGGACCTATGAAGAGTACCAAAAAGTGCAGTGGACCTATAAATAGTAGCAAAAATAAGCTGAATAGTAAAATAAGTTGACTTTTTAAGCTAGACCCAAATGCACACTTAGTGGTAGTAATATAGTGAAAAAAGATTATAATAATAATTAACATTAACAAAATTGAACACTCACTTTCCTCCACCACCAACCAACGGGTAATTCTAGTGACACATAAAATGACACAATTTGTGCTACAATTTGCTAACGTGGTGAGTTGTGAGTAGTAGAGATGTGATGGTAGGTTTATGAATATACACTTCTACCACTCACAACTCGTCACATGAGCAAATTGTGGCATAAATTGTGTAATTTTATGTTTACTTAGTGAAAAATTCTTCAATTGTACTGTCTCCTCTCACATTTATAGTAAACTCTACTACAAATTAAATAAGTAAACCCCATCATAAATGTGCAAGGAAAAAACATTCCTCTTCCAAGAGCACCTAAAAACTAATCGTCCTTATCACTACTCCCAACAAGGAGAGGATAGAAGAAAGAAAATCCAAAACCCACGACCAAAAGCATAACTTCCCCCAGATACTCTTCTTCCCCTATGGGTTCTTTTGTGTCAACTAAATAAGTGCTAAAACCCCAAACACACTTTCTCTTACTGAACTCCTCACTCCAAAAAATGGCAACAACCAGTTTAAGTGTATTGCTCTCAAACCCCTTCTCTCCACCACGCCCACATCACCACCGATTCACTCCCAAAAACCAAACCCACCTCACAATCAGACATCGTCCTAGGCCAAACCCAACCTCAATTCTCTCATGTAATTCAGTACTTCGTTGCTATTCTTTTCGCGATTCCAAGTTTCAGCTTCGAACTTCCATGGGAGACACAGCCAAAAAGACCTCCGAAGATGATGAGGATGAGGCTTTGGTGGTGGGTGAGGACTCGGCTTTCTTTGACTTGGCTCGGCAGAAGATATCTTCTTGGTTACTCTTCTCTCTTGTTCTTGGAGTGGTTCTGTTCGTGCTAGACTTTGCTTGGATTGATAACTCTGGCCTCGGTCTCGGCAACGCGTTTATCCATGCTGTTTCGGAACTTTCTGACAGCCCTGAGGTCAGTTCTCTGTTCTTTTTTTTGTGGGTTTCGTTTGAGTTTTTACGCTTTTCCATCTATTTGCTTGCTGAGAACTCGTAGGGAATGATATTAGTAAACTGAATTTTAATGTCAGATTGGATTAATAATCTTCACCCAGTTGTTGGAATATGATAATAATGATGTTGTGGGCAAAACTGTTGGAATAATAGTTAGTAATAATGAAATTCATTAAGCTTTTGCGACAATCGGGAGTATGTGGTCTTGAATTCAAACCATGTCTCAGCTTTACATCCCGTTTAAAAATCCGATGTGTTGAGCCCCACTTGTTAAAGGAGAGCCTGCACCCATAGGTGGGAGAGAGTATTAAAGAAATGGTTAATTGATTAAATTTACCATTTCCTAGCAGTTTAGGCTTCTTGGACAATCAGTAATTTATCAAAAGCTGAGACTTACGAGTTATGCTATTTTTTTATAATGTTCATCTTAGATTCAATAATTTGATCAGCCTAAAATTTTTAATACCCGTATTAGGTTATGAAATATGTTCTTATCTTTGTCGTGTATTCAAGGCTTTCTTCAAGTGTGTCCTTGAATAGATGATTATAGTTGTAAGACCTTTGACATACATACAAAATTACATGCTGTGGTGGAAGTCTCAAGTCTCCAAAAGATGCATGCTTGATTCTGTTCCTTCAAATATCTATCTTCTAACATCATCCTTGCATAAAATTTGTATTTTTCTTTTTTGTGTTATTAGAACATTGCGTCAATTGAAATAATTCCAACATGTCACTCATAAGCTAGAAAGCACGGACGCGGCTAGGAGGGTGCCGCACCCGAGTCCGACGCGGGACGCAGCGTCCGACGCGATTGCCCGCACGTCAGTGCCGCGTCTGAGTTTTTTTTTTTTTTTTTTCCTCGGATTCGCGCCGACTCAGCTCGATTCTCGCCGACGCAGCTCGATTCGCGCCGAAACGGCTTCGATTCGCGCCGAACCGGGCTGATTCGGCCAGAATCGGGCCGTATCGGCCATATCGGGTCATATCGGCCGGCGACTGAAACAGGCCGAAAATGGCCGAAACAGGCCGAAATCGGCCTTGAATCTAGCCGAAAAAGCCGAAATTCTCACCTCAGAGGCATAGTAATGTGTTTTTTAAAAATATTTTAATAGTAAAAATATATAGAAAATATAAATAAAAATATTTTTAATAATTTTTTAATCGCCGAGTCCCGCCGCACCTGCACCCTACTTTTTCAAAAATTGCCGAGTCCCGCACCCGCACCCGAGTCCCGAAACGCACCCGTGCTTCATAGCTCATAAGCTATAACATCTAAAAATCGTTCATTGCTTGCAACAACTTTGCTCTTATGCGATAATTAATTCACTTCACTCTGATTGCATGGGCTAGGAAGAAAGATAACTATGTGTGGAAGCCTCGTAGGGGAGAGATATTCGTGTTGTATAATTTTTGCTTAGTTTATTTATTAGAAAGAACCTGACTTTATCCCAAGATAATATTGGAACAAAAGAGCTGTGCAAAATCCTCAACACCTCAAGAACTATATATATATAATAAGTCACAACACCTTAAGTAGTCCCCCCCCCCCCCCCTCCCCTCTTCTCTCTCTCTCCCGTCTTGTTAGAATCTTCACTGTTTATTAAGTTCAGGTTTGGACTTGCTGATTTCATTTCCCTCTACTTAAATGGAACAGTTTTATTTTCTTGTAGAGGTATGTCCACTGCATCTACTTTCTATGAGTGGATGCTGGTGTTCTAGTGTTTACTAGTCAAAAGTTTTGGAGGGAGTGCTTCAAAATTACCATAGAGCTTTGTTCTTCCAGTTGGACTAAATACTTTTTGTATGTCCATCGTTTAAGTTCCTTTTAATGCTATAATAAAAATAAAAAACTAAAAGTAAAAAAAATCAGCATGACAAATTCATTCTGTTACTCTTACTGAATATGCTTTTAGTTTTCCAGAACAGTTCACAAAAAAGATAGGGAATCCAATTATCATGTAATTTTTATAGTATGCCTTCCATTCTTTTGATTTCTTATGCTGGAAATAGCTATACAGGAATCTTATAACTCTCATTGGGTTTTGATTTTAAAATCTGAGCCTTGAACCTCTCTTCTGCAGGTTGTGATGTTGACCCTTATTCTCATTTTTGCCATTGTCCACAGTGGCTTGGCTAGCCTCCGAGATGTGGGTGAGAAACTCATTGGAGAACGAGCTTTCCGTGTTTTGTTTGCTGGGACATCTCTGCCATTGGCTGTTAGTACTGTTGTGAGTTCTCTCTTTTGAAGCACAAAAACCTCTTCCTCCAAGTTTATTTTGATGGTTGTTTCTGTTTCTTTTGTTTCATTCAGTCTTATTGACTTTTATCATGCAGGTGTATTTCATCAACCACAGATATGGTGGACTACAATTGTGGCAGCTCCAGAGTGTTCCTGGGCTACACCAGTTTGTGTGGCTCTCTAATTTTATCTCTTTCTTTTTCCTGTATCCATCAACCTTTAATCTGTTAGAGGTAGCGGCAGTTGAGAAGCCTAAAATGCATCTTTGGGAAACTGGGATTATGAGAATCACAAGGCACCCACAGGTATAAGACCTATCATCTTGATTTCAATAGCCATTACTTAAATGTGTTTTGCTGAGAATTCGGAAGATTTAGGTTATTTGGGAATGCTGCTTCTGTCTTTCGTGATCTTAAAAGCCTAGAATCAACCTGTGATCCTATTCCATCAATCAATAAGTTATTTGACCACTGTTTTCCATGGCCTTGGAAAATCACTAGATAGATGTCTTGCCAGAAAACATGATGTGTGGTGTTTAGATAAAAGTAAATTACATAAGTTTCATGGTAGAAGACACCCGGTTTCTCTTCTTATAAGGGTTTTTGGATAAATGCAACTATTTCATCCTTAATGCATTTCCAGCACAACAATACAAAAGAAACTTCATTGCTGAAAGCTTAAATAGCTTTTCATCAACAAAAATCTGGACACACACACACTTAATATACCTACCCAACCACAAACATTTAACAAGACAATCAAGGTTTTGTGTTTCATTTCAGATGGTTGGACAAGTAATGTGGTGCCTGGCTCACACTATTTGGATTGGGAACTCTGTGGCAGTGGCAGCCTCTCTTGGATTAATTGGACACCATCTATTTGGTGTTTGGAATGGAGATAGAAGGTTAGCTATAAGGTATGGGGAGGCTTTTGAAGATGTCAAAAAGCGAACAAGCGTCATTCCCTTCGCAGCAATACTGGATGGCAGACAAAAGTTGCCAAAAGATTACTACAAAGAATTTATTCGAGTCCCATATTTGACAATTACAGCATTGACATTAGGCGCATATTTTGCACACCCACTGATGCAGGCAGCCAGTTTCAGGCTTCATTGGTAGGATGGATACAGGTTCATCCTTGTATTAATTGACACACGATTTTGGAATTGTATATAATTGATGTACGATAACACTTCATCTTTCTTCTTTTGGATGTTTAGAAGCAAATGTCATCTTGAGCATATAAAAGCATTGTCACTCATGATTGAAATTTTGGTTCAAAGAATCCATACATGTCTATAATTTTATTTGGTAGGATGGATACAGGTTCATCTTTGTATTAATTGACACACGATTTTGGAATTGTATATAATTGATGTACAATAACACGTCATCTTTCTTCTTTTGGATGTTTAGAAGCAAATGTCATCTTGAGCATATAAATAAAAGCATTGTCACTCATGATTGAAATTTTGGTCCAAAGAATCCGTACATGTCTATAATTTTATTTTACTTTTCTCCTATTTTTGTTAGTCAGCATATTGCAATAGTCGTACTAAAACTTTTGACTAGATGTGTCCAGGGAATGAACGAGAAAGAGAGATGAAAGAGAGCCAAGCCTGTAATCTGAATAGAGACCTGACTGAAACTCTAAAGGATAGACCTCCTTTGGTTGAAAAAGGAAAATACCTTTGATATATTCAGTTTTTTCTCCCCTTTTAATGTTATATTTTGTTCTGGTTTATTTTATTTTATTATTATTATAAATATCAAAAGCTTGTTATGCATTTATATAAGAAGAAAAAACAGTATTCAGCAAAAAAATAAAATAAAATAAAATAAAATAAAAAAAGAGAAAAACAGCAGCCATACTGGGGCAGTGTTAAGTTTATTTTCATTGACTTATTAGACTTAAAAATGAAAGTTAGGCAAAAAAGTATAATTGAACCTAAAAAAATGTGAAGTGTTAAAACAGCAGCCATACTGGGCAGTGTTAAGTTTAATTTCATTGACTTGTTAGACTTAAAAAAAGTTAGGCAAAAAGCCAAAAAGTATAACTGTAACTTAAAAAATGTATAGTGTTGATAGTTGTAGAAAAGCTAAATAGTCTATTAAAACCAGACAACACGGTATGAGATAGCTGTCTAGCATGATTTTGAGAAGAGAAGTAGTGTGTGTTTTCATTACATTAATGAGCCATTGTCTACGATGACTTATTACCAAGGCAATTTTTTGGTGTTAGATCTTTGTGAGACCAAAATTGGCTCTTTATTTAAACACTGCAATGTTGCGGGACATGGTTTCATGGTGAACCCACCTCTCTACTTTGGTCGGTCTGCGACCAGGTCTTCCTTTTTGGGTCTCGAGGGCCAACTTGCATGTGACCATTGTCCATCTAACTTGTGAACATTTTTTATTTACTTAGGCGATACAACTGAAATCTGAAACTGTAGCAAAATAATTTTTAAATGTGTTAATAGTACCATGAGACCCATTTTTAATGAAAAAGTTGCTGAAAGGTGAAGTCTATGGGTCCCGTGAACAGTACACGGGACCCACTGGTGTGCACTATTCACGAAAAAAGTCAACAATCACGGCTTAAAAAAAAAAAAAAACAAAACAAAACAAAACAAACAAACGCAAATGCAGACGTGGTAAAACCCAACTCGTTAGAATTCTATTCCCTCTTCCTTGAGCGTTTGTGTTTGTTTCTCAAAGATTTTTTTTTTTTTTTTTTAAATGATAACTATCTCATATTACTAAGAGATTGTGTTGTGTGTAATATAACTTACCCAACTCTTTCTTCAAAACTACCACGACTTTTGAGTGAAATAAATTTATGATATGCCTTTATGTTAGAATTTCGTTTCCTCTCTTTAAGTGAGTGAAGCCCATGAATAGTAGCAAAAATAAGCTGAATAGTAAAATAAGCTGATTTTTTAATTTTTACCAAACACACACTCAAAAGTCATAATAACTTTTACGAATGTCGTGCAAGTTATACTATAAAACACACTTTCTTAACTAATATGGGATAATTACTTATTTTATTTATTTATTTCACTCAAAATAGGTAAAATAGGTCATTATCCCATATTAGTTAAGAAAATGTGTTTTATGTAGTATAACTTCCATGGCCTTTGTAAAAGTTATTATGACTTTTGAGTGTGTGCTTGGCAAAAATTAAAAAGCCAGCTTATTTTACTATTCAACTTATTTTTGCTACTACTCATGTGCCCCACTCACTTTTTGGTAATATTCATGGGTCTCACTGTACTATTTCAGCTAACTTTTACCTTTATTTACAGTATTTTTAGTAAAAAGTTTTCAGTTTCAGCAAAATAAGCAGATCTCAAACAGAACCTAAGTAAAATTTGTGGTAAGCCTTTGTGCAAGTGAGATATTTTTCATTTACATAAAATCTACTATATTATAATTTTATATTTAAATTTTATTTTTCTATCTTTTGAAGATACAAAATTAATAATGAATCTTTTATGTTCCAGCTTTGTTAATATCTCTTTTGGGTCTCATTGTCAAGAGAAAATGATATATAAGTCTTTCATTTGGAGCAATGTATTGACAATTTTCCTAAATAAAAAAGACAATAAAGGTGAGATATAACTTATTTTTAAATTTTTAAAAAATTATGGTATTATTATTATATTAATAAAATCAAAACTATACGTCTTTATTTATCAAATGGAAGCTTTAGACAGTGGCCTAGGTGGAGCCGACCCTGATAAGTGTTTTCTCTAAAATGCGTAAAATCCATAGAGATAGAGATGAACAATATTTTTTAGCCGATTTATTATCACGTGTTTTTTACGCCAATGATATGTTCCCTTTAGGCGAAAAGATATGCATCTTTTTTCATTACACCCGTGACAAAACATTGAACATGGTGGATACATGAATGAAAAGGATCTATATTGCACTTTGTAATTATCATCTTTATAATAATAATAATGATTATAATAATTAAAGGATTCACACTAAGCGTGCGTTTGCGAAGCGTTGAGATGAAAATTTTGTGCGTTTTACTGAAAAATGGTAGGTCTCACGGCACTGTTTATGGACTACCAAACTCAGCAAAACGCAGATTTCTAGGTAAATTTGGATCGCACAGCACTATTCACATCTTTAAAAATTAATTTGCTACAGTATTTTCAGTAATAAGTTTTCAACAAATAAGCAGTATCTAAACAGACCCTAAGACATATTATGGGATGGTTGAGCCTAGGCCGGCCTATGATTTAGAAATAGCAATACCTTTTTGGCTTAGTTCTTGGAGTGAGATATAATAGCCAAATCCCAAAAACAGATATAGATAAAATCATACTTGGAAAGAACTTATAGCAACCTGTCAAGATATATAATAAAGTAAAATATTTCAGTGTAGCATGGATATTATAGATTCCTCTCATATAAAAGGGGATTCTATCTTTCTACTCGTTTATGTGCGAGAAATGTGTAATAAACCGGGAATAATTTTTCCATGATAGAAAAATCCATGAATTTTTTAACAATGCTAAAAAAAAACAAGTGATGATGATCATCTTGCCTGCAGCCATGTGTCATTATATATTGGTATCACAAAAAAGTTAAACAACCTAAGAACCAAACATTGTTTTTTCCCTCACTCCTTTTTCTTTAATGCTTTTGTCCTTTATAGAGAGAACCTAACAACTTGATAATGCGATTCCAAGAGAGATGGTATCGATAATGCCCATTTGGAGTGGTCGTTATTGATGAGGGGTCTACACTATCACTCATCAATTAATCATATAGGTAGTTATAGCGGTTCATCTAATTTAAACAATATATGTACAATTGGAAAGGGAATGAGGTGCAAAGAAATAATATCCTAATAATAATTAATCATGTTAATTATAAGGAGGATTACTATATCTTATTTCATTATTATTAGTTCATGGCTAAAGACACAACATCAATATTTTGTTCTAGAATTCTTTAAGTTAGGGGCATGGATATTCATGGCAGGATGCATCTCGAAGATCTTTATCAAATTTCTCCTACTACGACTCAAAATACAGAAGAAAAGAAGAACTAATACTAAAGAGAATTTAGTTCAATTACTAGTCCCCAAATTGAGTCGAATGTGAATTTTTATTACGAGGGTGGACTTTGCATGGTTCCCTATTATATAATGTCCAAATTTCAACTCATTTTTAGGATTTTTATTGACTTTTCTTTGAAAGTAAATATTTTCTGTCCAAGTTTGGTCCAAGTGCCCAACACACACATAGAGAGAGAGAGAGATTTAAGCTTTATTTGTTTTGAAGTAAAATATTTTCAAGCGTAAAATATTTTACGTGTAAAACATTTTCAAGTGTTTGGTATGATAAGTAAAATTAAAGATATTCAAGCAAACCACCAAAATTGGTGGCTTAGTGACTGGCAGTAGCCGGGACAATGAATTTGGTGACCACCGCTGGACCAATGTCTCCAGTGACTAGACCGCCAGCATTAGTGTCCAGAACAACGACTTCGGTTATCGGACATCTGATACTACCAATCCACTAGACTAATGACCTAGCCACCATATGAGGTGAAGGGAAATCACTGTGTATTTTTGTAAAATGTTTTACTAAATTTTTAAAGGTAAAACGTTTTACAACTTTTTATAAAGGATTTTACAATTAATGGAAAATACTTTACCAATTTGACCACATTTTACATAGAGACAATACCTAAAAATGGGAAAACATTTTTCGAGAAATACTTTACTTCAAAACAAATAGAGTATTAGTAGTTAGTGGAATGCTATGCGATATTATTCAACTCCATAACTTTTTATTGAAATAGTATTTTATTGAATCAACTATTGGATTACCCCTTTATAAACTCCATGCTTACAAAATATTAAGAATCAAGATGAATGGAGTGGAGATCAACAAAAGCATTCACACCAGCTCATGCAAATGTTTTTTGTTTATTTTAGCATAAGAAACTACTTCTTCTTTTTTCTATTTTACACAACCACTTTTTGAAAACACCCATATCAGATTATTTATTTTACACTATATTTTATTAAAATAATATTTCTTTATTAATTTTATCTCTCTCTTTATGTGTGTATGTGTGTGCGCACACACGCAAAGCTATTGTTTTACAAAGTTGTTCATGAAAATAGTATATTATATATTGACTTGGACTTGTTTATTAACCAAATGATAGAGAACTTGAGCTTAATTTTATTAAATAAATATAAATACATGCTTTTTCCTCGGCCAAGTTTGAACTTGAATTGTTTATTGTCCTTGCTGTATCTCAAAACCCCTTTTCTCTGCCAGTTGTTCACAATTTTTTGACATGGAAATAACCTTATTTTGACTATTATTTTGACTCTCAAATAAAAATAGAAAAACCTTTATTATCATTCTACCAAAATAGTAATGAAGGAAGATGATTATTGAATTTTGTGTGATAACAATTCACTTGCATCTCCTCCAATCATTGCCTCAATCCATAATTTGATTGACCATGTCTTTTTTTAATTTCATAGAATGATTCATCTGCCATAGCAGTTAGTTCACCCTATCTTCAATTTACTACTTTTTTTTAATAACTGTGTTGAACCCTTCTAAGTAATAACTAGAATAATAAAATAATAAATTTTGTTGACAGTTTTTTATATCTCTCATGAAAGTAGTGTCAAGCCGAGCCTGGTAACGTAGGCTTGTTACCAAGTGGGGCAATAAAAGTTGTTGAATCTATGTTGGGTTTGTCAAGATGGAGCTTTCGACACATGAAAGTAATGTCAAAATTTTCCTATTATAATTTATTAACAATTACCCTAAGAGTACCCGTTAACATTTTCCTAATTCTTTTTTAGTTATTCCTTCGAGGGTGTCTTCTTAACTTTGAGCACCCTAATTGAAAAGTTCTTTGAGATAAACCAAAAAAAAATTTAAAATTATATAGAACACGTTCTTAATTTCTTTCTCAAAATTCCATGTAAGTTTCGTGATTCTATGGGATTTTAACTCTAAGCAACCAATTTTTTTGAATAATTGAACACATTCGAACGAGTCCAAAAAAAGTTCGGGTGTCAATTTATTGTCTTCTATGCGTGCCTACTGTTTTAGGTGTTTTTTCTTTTTCTATCTGACCCCCAAAAAGTAGAGTTACTTATTTGACTAGAAAAATAGTTGTAAAAATTCTCTTTATTCTATCTGAAACCTTGAGAATCTCGATTTAAACGTTTTCTTTTTTCTTTTTTTTAATAAGAAATAAATGAATACAAAATAAATCCATATATTCCTGATTCCTTTCAAATTTCCAAGAAATTTCATAATTTTGGTCGATTTTTGATCAACCTAACTTGTTTTGAATAATTTGAGCACATTAAGCTTGGTCAGTCCAAGATTTATGGGTTTTATTTTTAGTCATGCTCATACATATTCCTTTTCATTTTCCTCCCCTTGTTTTTGTTCTTGCTGTTTGACTAAAAAAGATGTAGGGTTATTTGTTTAACCTTGAAAACATTTTGGTACACTTTTTTCTCTGACATCTTATCGGATAAGATATATTATGGAATTCCATCGTTAACCTATAGCTCCGATATTAATGAATCTCGTACTATTTAAACCCAAGTTGGAATAGCGAGACAAACGAGCCACTTGACTCTTGAGCACTAAACCCCACACCAGGGTTCCTACTGGTCCACTTTGAGCATTTGCTCGGTCCACACATACGTTAGCATCACATTCATGATTCACAGTCAATTGTGGTGGCTAATCGGTGATCAATGATCACCATCAAGATCCATTCTAGCCAATTAATTCTAACCGTACAAGTCAAGTCATGCACCATTTCCCAAATTTTGCAAAATAGGACTAAGTCAACTATGGGGTCAAAGAATCAGTCCATGTAACTAGTCATACAGGAACGGTACGTGTCCCCTTCAGAACGTTTCCAGGTTTTTATTTATTTATTTATAAACTCAATAATATTGTTACGAATAGTAGCTTATAAGTAATAAATTATAAAGAGATTAAGAACAACCATAGTTAGATAGATATAATATATATTCCTATCTTATAAATAATAAACTACACTCATTTATAGTAATACGTAGAAGTAAAATAAATTTGAATTGATTTTTTTTTTCTACCTTTTTAGATACATGAATTTGTATATAAATAAAATTGACACAAAATTAGAATAACATTAAAAGAACACTTTGCATGAAATTTGAGTGTATTTAAAATTTAAAGATACTTGATATCAAATTATTGGGTAATTAGAAGGATACTTAGTATGATATTAGAGTACAATTAAATTTAAATTTAAATTTTTTTATTGAACTTTCACTTTAATATCTTATACTATATGATTAAGAAGCCAAAAGCAAGACTAACTTTGAGCATCTCTCTTTTTTTACCTTGTCTTTTAAGTGGAGTTGTGGTATGTCTTTGTGTTAGAACATCTTTCCTTCTCCCTTAAGTATGTGTGTGTGTTTGTTTCTCAAAAAAAAAAAAAAAAACTTGAGCCTTTTTCTTCTGTAATCTTTTAATATTGCATCAAGTTATATATGTGTGTATTATACTTTTTTGGATAAATTTTTCATACCTTTGTTAGGAAAAATTTGGGAAAAAAAAATTATTTTTCAGTTTCATTTCCAATTTTAATTTAATTAGGTGCCCTAAGAAATTATATGTCTTATTTTATTTAAGAGCCTTAAGTGATTGGTTTTTGAGAGCCTTTGTCCATATATGTGTAGATGTTGACTAATTATGGAAAAATCAATAATAAGAAGAAATTAATTAACAACTTTAAATCTTTTCTCCCTTGAAATGATTATTGGAGTTCTAACTCTATGGAAGCAATAGCTTTTTTCTGTTATTCTTTCAAACATAGCACTATGCAAACTGAATAAAAGTTTTAATAATATAATTGAACTTAAACAATAATAATAATATATACATATAGTAAAAATAAAAGTACAAAAATTTCTTCAAATCACGTAGCAAAAGTATATTTTGTAAGACTTATTTTTTATAAACAAATTATTAAAATAATTAATTAATCTTTTGAAAATTTTAATTATTGAATTAAAATTAAAGTAATATTTTCATTTTTATTAGATTTTTATTTAGAGTAAAATATATTAATAATTTTTTTAGAATCAATTTTTAATAAACTTATATCACGTCAATTGGTGAAAGCATGTCATACTAGGTTAAATGACATAGTAGAAGCATGTTTAAGACCCGATTTTTATTATTAAAGAAAAATATTATGGTAAGTGATTAAAATAAATAATTGGATTACTATTTTTTTTTAAATTGATAATAGATTTTTAGTTAGAGCAAATCATATTAATAATTTTAATGTATTTTTAGTGAGCTACACAAAGAAAGTATGTTGGAACCACTTGGAAAATCACATGTAAGACCCAATTCTTATTTTATGTACTTCAAAATCATTTTCCAAGTCATTTGGTCAGTTTGAATCAAGAAAGTATTTCTTGTTGCTAGAAGCTTAAGAATTACGAAAAAAAATTATATTTTTATTAATTTAAAAGTGTTATCTCAAATAATAATAAAAACACTCCTGAATTTCCATAAAAGTATTGGAGACAAATGGATGACCTTAGGAAATAATAATGTTATTAACAATAATATAATAATGTGAATATGTGATGGATGTACACATGCTTACATGGTAAGTTACAATTTATCCCTATAAAATTATGTTCATATGCATGTATAAATTTATCTATTCTTTTTTTTTTTTGGTGAACAGAGGAGACTAAAATTATCTTTCATTCACTTATATGATACACTCAGAAAATTGAATAACCATTCAGCAAGTCAACAAAGATATGATCAATTATAACATAGAATATGTGTTCCTTAGAAACTAAGGCTTAAGCTTAAATGCAATAATACACCACTCTTTTGGGACTGTCACAATTCACAAATATGCCTTAAAGTAGGCACCCTCATGTAAAAATGATATCACTTCAATTATAATTTTACTCTAATCTAATCAAAATGTATATGTGTACGTAAAACATTTTTATGGTCTTATGGAGACTTGAACCATTGGCACCATTACGTCAATGATGCGCGGTAATCATAACTTATCATTTTAATAGCAAAGAGTTTTGTGCGGTAGTCATAACTTATCATTTTAATAGCAAAGAGTTTTGTAATGTAGTAACTAACACGTTTTAATGTTTCTAATGAAAACGTTCAGGATTTAAATACATTATTCTATAATGAATTAAAAATATATATATATTGAATTGTGAAAAAAATATTATGAAAATAGTTGTGTACCATAACAACATTCTTCTCTTTTATTAATGTACTAAGAATTGTCTTGAATTCTGTCAGCTTCATCGCGCGTAAGAAAAACTAGGGTCATGAGGCGTCATATGGCTTGTAAAGTCGCGCTATATGCATGTACCCAACTTGAAGATATTTAACCCATCAATTTACGAAATATCTACATTCTACAATATTAGTTGATTAGGTGGTCCACCCTCAATACGGAGTTCATAATAATTTGGAATTAATGTGCAGACGTTATCGGTGAAAAAGTCATAATCGAATTAGCTTCAATTTCTAGAAATAATTTTGGTCATTATTTAACTCTTAGTCTTAAAGCATTCTCATCAGTTCGTACAAATTTTTTTTTTTTTTTTCTATTTTAGCATAATAACCTATATTTTTATTTTATTTACTCACTTTTCAAAATACTTTATATTTTATCGGGTTATATTAACGGATACCCTTAGGGTAATTGTTAATAAATCATAATAAAAAAATTTTGATATCACTTTCATATAAAATATTAAAAAACTATCAAAAATATTTATTGTATTATCATTCTCTTAATAAAATGTTTTTAAAAATAGCTCCTACACCAATCCCTAAGGACATTGGTTAACATTTCCCTATTTTATTATACAAGCATTAATGCGAGAGTTTTACCTTTCTTTTTCTTATACAGAACCTTATTTTCATGTGTAAACACGTTTAGAACTTAACAATAGATTATAAAAAAAATTTATTAGTATCTTTATCTAATAATAAAAAATAATTATTATGAAATGGAAGTTATAGGTACAAATTCTACTGTATCTTACAAAAAAAAGATGATTACATTGCTTGCAAGATAGTTATATATGCGAGGAAATAATTGTATGTGCAATAAGGTGGAGCTGACTTTCAAGCCTTGCCCCTTCCCCTCCTTAAACGTTAAGAATGGTTTAAAGTTGACATCAGTACTTATGTAAGGTTAATTGAATTGAACACGATTCAATTATAGAAAAAGTTAACAGAGCTCTCACTCAGCACTAATTAATTATCTTGTACGGCTCTTTATGAGGAGGGTCTATGTACAAGTTTGTAGGTCCCTCATGTAATTTCTAGAACCCCTTACTTAGTATTCATGACTTTTTGGTTCAACTTTCGGGCATTGTCAATGTTTTCTCATTCCATGCATAGTATGATGAGAAAGTTTTTATATCTTTATTACTAAGGAATCAATAAAGTAGTGGGTATTTTTTTTAAAAGAGAACTGCTAACCAATGCACTTTAAAAACCAGTATTTTAAGAAATATTTTATTGAAAAAATAATAAAATAATAAATATTGTTAACAGTTTTTTATATTTTTCATGAAAATAGTGTCAAAACTTTCTTCTAATGACTTATAAACAATTGTCATAAGGGCATCTGTTAAAATAACCAGTTTTAAAAATATGATCAATCTTATTCCTAATCTCATCTAAAATCTCTTAAATGAGGAAAAAAAATCTTATCTAAAACAACTCTCTCTCCTTCCCAAGTTGAAGTTCTTTTTTGAAAACCTATGAATAGACCAACATAAATTGAATTGGAATTCATTTATCTCGTTTCAAGTGCTCGGTAGTTATAATATGTGGTAGAATTTGTATTAAAATTGATGAATTAATTGATTGTATGGTTGACATCGGTAATGGACACATGTAAAAAAATGTTATCAAAGACCAAGAGACATTGGTATTACTCAAGATTTTTTTTAAAATGGTCATACTAATGAGTGTCTTTAGGGTATTGGTTAACAATCCAGTTAAAAAAAATTTCTATGGAAAAAAAAAAAACAATTAATGTTTTGACAGCTTTTTTCATTCTCTATAAAAGTGATGTCAAACTTTTACTAAAATTGATTGTTAACCAATGCCCTAAGGGCACTCGTTAGCATTTCTCTTTAAAAAAAATACTCCATCTGTCCCAAATTGTTTGGCCTATATTCCATTTTGGGATATCCCAAAATTATGTCCTGTTTAAAAAGTCAAACATCATTAATTTATTAACATTCCCTTTATGTCTTTAATTTATTTGTGGGAGCATTTTTTTAATTCAAAAAAAATAAAAACAGTAGAGTTTCTAATCTACCAAATTAAAAATTGATTTACAGATAAAGACTGAATTTGGATTAGGCTTGGTGGCTATAGAATTTGGATTTGAATATAGGTTTGCAAAATGTAAAAGTACTACACTAATAAAATTTGAAATCTACAATAACTTTGAAAATTGCTTGGCAGTTAGCGTCAATAATAGAAATGTTTTTTTTTCTTAAATAATTTTTTGATAAATTTGTTTAAGGGTAATTTAGGAAATTTTTAACTTTTTTTTAAAGAGATAAGGCAGTTAATGATATTTCCTTAAATAATTGGATTTTTCTAATTAGGCCAAACAATTTGGGATGGAGGGAGTATGTTTCTTCTCCCCCATCCTTTATCTTAACAGAGTTATTCATTTTATTTTTAGTGTTTGTTTTCTAAGAAAAATTTGATTGAGAAAAAGAACACGGTTTGTTGTTGTGTTATCAAAGAAAAAGACAAGAAAAATAAAAGGTATAAAAAAAAAAAAAAATTGAAAACGAAGTTTAAATATACATCTTTTGTAATAAAAACAAAGCTACAAAATTTTAAATTTAAAACTATGCTATTTTAAAATTAGGTGGTACTTAACAGCTACCTCATCAGTGGATATCGACATAAACATTAAAATTCAAAGGCTATGTATCATTGTGGGTGTAAATCTAAAATTAAAAATTTAGGAAGTAAAATCAAAATTATCCTAAATTTTAAGGTAAATTTTTATTTAATAAAAATAAATAAATAAAAAACAAAGAAATATGAAGTATGAGAAAAACATTGAATGAAGTTGCTACTCATTCTTACATTTGATAATGGCAACCGCAATGGTTATCACTTTTATTATTTCCTTCTGCTGAAAGTTGGAAACCACAACCTACCATGAGATTATGGCAATTGTTTCAAAATTTTATTGAGAGCTGTAGTGTTAAATATCCTTCCTAGCTACTGCTATAATTCATGGATTAATGGTTAGAGCGAAATGTAAATGAAATTCTTTAATGGGCTAGTAAAAACTTTAAGGTTTAAAGTAAAACCCCTTGGCATTTTACAGATGTGGTTTGTTTTTGTTTTGTTTTTTGTTTTTTGAGATAGGTAGATAGTATGTTAGTGTATTTTAATAAAGTAAATAAATATATAATAAATTTGTAATTATGAAACTTATAATACCCATTAACTCATATGGTTGTAACAAAATTTATATCTCATTAATTCTATTATCTGAAAAACAGCTTAGAAATATGTGTATGTACAGTATTTTTATATACAAGATAGAAATTCTATTCTAGCCTAATTTAAGTGTATATGTGTGTAAAGTTCTCTTTTAAAAAACTTAAACCCTGATCCTTGCCCCCCACACCCCACAAGTACTTATACATATAGAGTGAACATCGCACTAAGAGTGTGCGGTGAAGTTTTGAGTTCAACTACTTGTGTATAATTGATGAGTTATATGACAACTCAGTTGACCTATTATAGACTTGCATCCTAGATGGGACAAGTCAAATATAAATTCTTTTGCACCTGTTTGTGGAATTTGCCAACACTGACTGCTTGAATCTTCTTAAAGCCATGATTTTTGTGCCTCAATCTGATTTGCTTGTTGTAATTTATTTTATGTATGTTATCTCCAATTGATTTTGTTGTAATTTAGATTTTTTTTGTAATTTTTAATATATTTTATTGTACTTTTCACTAATATAGTGGGGAGGAAGAATAATTAGGATTTGAACCACATATATAAGGTATCACAATGAATGTCATTACCATAACTATCACTTGAACCCTATCCTACCATGTGCGTATTATAGTTATAGTACCCTAACGGAATTCTAGGGACGCCGCTACGCATGCTCAGGGTCTCCAAAATTTTCTCTAGCCTTGTTCAAATCTTTAGTGTACTTCTGGAGTGCTGCCAACCCAAAATTTATCTAATTATTCCTTCTATGGCCACAATCCTAAAATGCTTTCATTTCTACGAGGAAAATGCTAAAATTGTAATTTTTTTTTATAAACTGTTGATGTGATAAGTGGTTATTGGTAAGTAAAAAAAATATAATATTAGGGGTGGGTCCTAATGAGAACTAGTAAGAATTTACCATATCAACAATTTGTAAAATGCTGTAAAATAGTTTGTACATGTAGCATTGCTCTTTCTACATTTATATTGGTCCCTCTCAATTTAAATTTCAACTAGTTAGCTATAAGTTGTATCGCGATGTTTTGGGGGACGAAGTTATAACTTATAACCTGGTGACATATTTGGTTTTAAGTTGAAGGTTTGAGTTCAATCTATCATAACTCATAAGGGCATGAGAAAGTATTTGGTATCAAATAATATCCCTTCGTTGTTAGCCATATCAAAATCCAATAACATGCCACATGCGTGTAAAATAACCATATCAGCATTCCACCGTTACTTTCAAGTGTATTAATGGGGTGGTTATTTTTGTACACATATATCCCATTTATTAAATTTTGATATTGTTAAAGTGATATAATTTGAAACTAAATACTTTTTTCACGTGAAGGTGGAATTTGAGGTGATATTTGAGATAAGGGGACAATTGGACAAGGAATATTTTTCTTTTGTCTAAAAAAATTCAAAATACCAACTCCATGCTTTTGGAAAGTACCAATAACAAAAAGTGTACTTTTTATTGAGTAATTTTATAAAGGAATGTCAGTAGAATAATTTATAGCAGAATCAAGCCATAAGGAAAAAAAATTGATTGCTAGTATTCTAAATTAAAATTGGTATATGTTAAAGAGTGGGCTAATCTCACATTGAAAAATGAGTGTGAGTTAAAGAGGTTTAAAGTTTATACTGTGTATTTAAGAGTTAAGCCATTTTAAAAATACACCACTGTAAATTTTTTTAAAACCTTCTCCCCTCTCCTCGTGTGTTTGTTAAAAATACTTAGTATTTAAAAAAAAAATTAATTGGTGTGTTAGAGAGTTTAGCATTTATAAAAAAGGGGAGGGAAAGTGCCAACCCCTCTCTGTTGAAGTAAAATTTTTATTACTCCGGTTATACAACAACAGCAATTAAGTTATAGCACCAAATTTTCTAAGGTCATTTTCAACAAGATTAGTCAAAATCAATCATAGTTACGTATATTCTTTTTCTTAATTATGTTCTATCCGAAGTCATAGTATTTGTTTCTTCTTTAATTAGCATGTTCTTTTTAATTATTTATACTAATGTTATCTTTGGTCTTCATCTATTTTTTTTTCATCCCTCAACTTAAATCAATTCACCTTTTTTTAATTATTGCATTAATCACTCTCCACTGTATATAATCAAACTATCTCAAATGACTTTCCCTAATCTTTTCATCAATAAGGACTACCCATATCTTTAAGCAGATTTCCTCCTTTTGAATAATATCTTGCTGTGTCAAAAAACTTTTACTCAAGTTGAAATTTGAAAAATCCTAATATTGATTTATTTTGTTTGAATTAACCAAAAAAAGTAGTTCAAAAAATTTGGTAGAATTTTAAACATCCAAATCCTAGATTCAAATCCCTGACGCACTTCTCATATAGGTAATGTTTTCAAGTAAAAACATTAGCCACATATGTGCTATACCCTAAAAGGATTAATCTAATCACAGTTATGGCTCCTCGTAGTTGTTTATATAACCTAGTTCGAGTTAATAAACACTTGATGTGTGATTTAACACACACTCTCACAACACACACTTAACCAATCCAATCCACACCATTCAGAGTATCATAGTTATGAAAAATTATTAGTAAATTTCAAATATAATTAACCAACACACATGCTTAATTTTAACATATGCTTATCTAAATAATGAAAAATGAAAGAGTTTTTTAAATTCTTCACTCAAACACAATATTAGCGTACATGATTAAGATATTATAGAGTTTGTAGAGTAGCTTAGCCATAGATTTTTTAAAATTTTATCAATTCATTTTGAAATTAGTAGATTAGAGTTTGTGGCATACCAAAATGGTGATAGTTAGTATTTTCTTAAATATCAATGACAACTCAATCCATTTATTTCAAAATGAATAGGTAGAACTTTGGAGAATCTTAATGTACACATTTCCTATCCAATAACTTGAGTTTCAATTGGAGCATACACATATTGTCAACTAGGGCTTAAGGATTTTTCTTTTTCCTTTTTTGGATAGACAACAAGGACTTATCTCTACCCAATATTCATGATTGTAAATTTGTAGTTAAACTAACATGGTGAAGCTTAAACCACAAATTTTGATAAAGAGTTACTATTGACTTTATATATATTTCACTATTAGGGATAATTAATTCAGTTAGGGATGGAGGTTAAATTTTAATCTCATCTCTTCTAGGACCACAAGCACTAATCTAAGAAAACAATTGATGGGAGAATACAGACCACAGATTCTTTTAGGACACTGCATTTAAATATTTTTATCTTTATTTTTTTTTTTTTGTGACAATAAAAATGGGCATTTTGGGATTATAGTATCTCAATTTTGTAAGTGAAGTGTACAATCACCAGAACACTGCTGATGATTTGATTAGGACGTGTAATTTTTGTCGTTATTTGTGATGGTTAAGGGGATTAGTAAATTGCATTAAGGAAACCAATCGATTTCCACCAACCTAACCACCGTCCTAAGCACCTTGCCAAATGACACCAAACTATACAAACACGCGCAGAGAATGACATGTACATTGATTCTCACCAAGCACTTGCTTTGCTTGCTTAAATTGCTTTAGACTCTTTCAACATCCCCACTTTGACACCATTTTTTAGATGCTACTATTCAAATTGGGTGCCTAGTCAAATGCTCAAAAATAGTTGTAAATGAGTTGAGTTAAACCGAGTCTATTCTAGCTCGATTGAGCTCATTCAATTTTATCTCAAATACGAATTTATTTCAATTGAATTCATCACCAAGTTAACATGTTCAAATTTGATTTTTTTTTTCTTCTTGTCGAACAAGTTCAAACTTGTTTACGAGCTTCTTGGTTAACTTATCCATTTCCCATACATAATATACACAACAGTTAAAATTGATTATCTTTTCACAAACCCAAGTTACCAATTAATAACTAAATTATTTGAGTTAATTGAATATAATGATTTTTCATTTAAAAATTATAAAAATCATATTCACCAACTTTGTTAATTAAAGATTATATATATTTTCTATTACGAAATTGACTATTTATATTATCAATAAATATAATTAATACTCCTAATTTTATATTGTATAAATGTAACTACAAACTTACATTGTCCAATCTCAAGGTTATATGTAGAATTGTTTATAAATGATTAAGTGCATTTACAGCCTTTGTATAGAAAATTAATTGTCAAACAACATTTCAGCATAAATTATAGAACAAATCTTATCAAATGTGAGTACATCTTGAAAGACATTTATAGATTCTAAAAGGTTATCAAAAAAAAAAATATATATTATAGAGTCTAAAAAGATCAAAATAAGAGTTAGCTAAAACTTATAAAGTTCAATTGAAAATAGTGCGATTGAGAGTTAATAAAAGTTTTATTATTGTTATAAGCACAAACACTTGTTTTTTTTTTTTTTTTTTTTTTATATTTAATTTAATTTGGATGGGAATGATAATAATATAGATCCAAAGCACATATATGTTTGTTTGTTTGTTTTTTTTTTTTTTTTTTTTTCATTTCATTTCATTTTTATTTTATTTTATTTATTCATTATCGTTTCTTTCTAAATTATGCCAAATGGTGGTAAAGATTAAAAGATCAACAATCAACCAACTTATTTATAAAGTGATTGTACTTATATTTACTATCTCATTTCTACTATAACTACAAGACAACATTTTCATTAATAAATGTTGTCAAAATTAGGTTTCTCAATAAACAAGAGGATGGTTTTATTTATTTATTTATTTATTATTTTACTCATAAATAGAAACGGAAATGTACAAAATCAATTATAGATTATTTTTGGGATTTAATAAAAATAATGAATACTATTTAATAAATGATTGATTTAAAATGTATTAAGACACAAATTTTTGACTTCGTTGTCTAATATCCTTTCAATATTCATATATTGTTAAGATACTAATTTTATTTTTCAAAGCATATTTAGCTTGAAAGTATTAGGGTCTGTTTGGTACGTAAGTTTAAATACATGTTTTCAATTTTTAAACAACATTATACGTATTTTCACATACTTTTTTACTTACACGTATCTTTAAAAAAATTAAAAACTGTTATTTAAACAAACGTATCAAATAGCCCCTATATTTTTAGTTTTTTTTTTTTTTTCTTCATGATTTGACCCTAAAACTAGAATGTTGGCCCTGTCTAGCTAGTACTCACAAGAGTCTAAATTCGGCTGGGTTTGATTTAACTGGGCAGGTAGGTTGCTTCACAGTTCACGATAATCAAGTTCATTGGATAAGTACTGTTTAAATTGCATTTAGTGTCCTAGTCGAACTGTGATCCTTTACAGCTATGGGTTCCAAGCCAACTCGCTATCAACCATGGCATTTCCTCCTAGGTTCTGATGATAACTATTTTCATTTCTGATTGCAGTTAATGTCGAGGTCGTTTTCAAACTTTTAACTAACCTAGGTTCTGATGATAACTATTTCGATCTTGAGCCTTTTCATTTCTGATAGCTGGTATCTTTTTAGTTTTCAGAACTTCTGCAACTTGTCCCATTACCCCATTCTATGCTTGCACTGATCTCTAGGCTAGAAAGGGGTGTTTCTCGTCTTTGCTACCAATGATTTTGTCCCATAAATTATTGAAAAATGCTACTAATATCTTTAAAGCATTTAAAGCATTAGTTAATAATTTATTTTAAAAAAAATTTTATGAGGAAAGAAAAAAAAAATATTTTGACAGTTTTTTTTTTTTTTTTTTCATAAAAGTAGTGTCAAAACTTTTCTAAATAGATTGTTAATCAATGCCCTAAAGGCACTCGTTAGCATAACCCATAAATTATTTTAGTAAACTATTTCCCATCTTTTCATAAAGAAAGATGCTATGTCTATAATATTTTTACAACAAATCATAGGTGGTTAGTTGTTATTGGTTCAAATTTGAAACTAACACTAAGATTACTTTTTTACCCCAACAATAACAACCAGTAATAACCTGCCACTTAAGATTTATTGTAAAAATGTTATGGACATATCATTTCTCTTTCATAAAATACCTCATTGTTGCAAGAAAAGTTATCTAAATGAGATAATCTTATCTCTCTCATAGCATATAAAAAATACATATATAAAGTGTCATTATGGTTGCGTTTAAATAGCATACATCAATTCAAGTTGCCCTTTTCTACTTATTTTTCTTTCATTAAAAAAAAACAATTATATAACTCACATATGGTATAAGAGAGTGATCTCGTAAGATGGTTTCATGAGATATCCACCTCTTATTATGCTGTGACATTTTTAGTGTGAATTTTTCTTGAACAGATTTTGGTTACTTTATAAATATTTTAATGTCAATAAAATTTAAAAAAAAAACTATGCTACACCTTGATTTTTCATAGTTTCATACAATATTATCAGTCACTTTTCCGAATATTATTGAGGTAGTTTTAATTTCAAAACCAAATTAAAACCACCGCACCCATTAGTGCATTTGTTGTCCCACAAATTGGCTTGACAAATTAGATTTCTTTCCCTATTTCCAAATTTATGTAGTGAAAAGTGTATTGTTGTTTTCATTAATGACAACTGTTGTCATGATTAATCAGAAAAATAAGCATTTCTCTACTATTAGCTTATGTAATATAGCAATATCATTTTTATTGGAAAAAAGAAAAGAAAAGAGAGAGATGTCCAGTTCAGCACATAGGAGGGGATGAATATGATAGGAATAGGATTACCTTTTATCAGGTAACATGTTATTGTCATTTAATAAAATTAAGTATTTAACTATTTATTATTATCTCTTTAGTTTATGATATAATTGATTATGTCACTAACAAAAATTTCAATTTTTTAAGTGGATTCCGTGATTGGCCAAGATTCAAGCATATTAAACAAAAAATAGTAGATAAGGAATCGGCAGTTCCATTTTTGTTTTCTATGGTGAAATTGTTTGAAATACTAATTCCTTCTTCCAAGTTTGATTTAAGTTCAATCCCTCCTTCTAAATCTAAAAAATTACAATTTATTCTTTAAAAACTTAAAAGAATATCATTTTTTTAAACGTTAAATTGATTTGATATCATCTCATATTTTTAACGTTAATAATAATAAAAATTTTACATTAAATTTTAAGAATGATAACTATATTTCAACCTCTATTTTTTTTGGGTTCCTTTAGAAAATAAAATGTTAACATATCAATAATGATCTTCTTCATTCTTTAAAATTATTTTATTGTTTTTATTTACTTTTTGAGTCATTACAAAAGATTATACAATGAGTTTCTTCAGGAAACATTTGGGTAATAAGTTCAATATATTTGAAGAAAGTGCCACAAACCCAGATGTATTAAGTTTCATCTACTATGCTATTGATTAATGAAATCTTTAAATTGTTTCACTCACGAATGGAGAGAATCAAACAGTTTAACCAAAAGGTCGGAACATCATTTTTTAAACTAAAAAAAACAATTATACAATGGATTAAAAGTAAAAAGAAAATAAAAGAAAAGAAAAGAATAAAACAAAAATCTTGTAAAGTCTAAGAAATCTTCCAATTAATAATTATACATATCTAGAATTGTTAGCCTTTGACGTATTGAGCAAGGTAAATGACATGGCAAGTGACGCATTGGCAGTGAACACAAAAATCGCCACCCTCTTCCAACTGTACATGATTTACACACCAAAATAATATTAAAAATAAAAACACAAATACTCCAATATTATAGCCAAAAAAGAAGAAAAAGTTTATCTTGAATACCAAATCCATGATTCTCATCATCATGGTCCCAACCCACCCACACGCTTCAACTACTAGAGGCCTACAACACCTTTCTCTCTTTTCTCTCTCCGCGGAAATGAACGAGCGTTTGTAACTTTGTATGTGTGTGTGTTGTAGCATAGTGCACAATCATCTAGGTAGATTCTCTTTTGCTTTGCTTTGCTTTTTAGCTCTTAGGTTATTTTAACTTCTTTTATTTTTATTTTTATTTATTTGTTTCTTTCTGCTTTAAAACACCAAGACGAAGGCAACAACATGCACATTTATACAAAGCCAACTTTACCGACGCTGTTCAAACACGTAAACTCAAAAAGCACCCACAGTCACACCCACACGCACACATATGCACACTCACTGACACATACACTCAAACACACAAAAAGTCACAAAATACATGGGGATACAATATTTAGCAATACCTAGGAACACAATCGTTTATCAAAAAAATAAAAAACCTAGGAACACAACCAAAACTCTAGCTTGAGTTGAGTTGAAATCTAGACTTCAAACTCACTATTTCAGTTTTTTATTATTATTTATATATATTTTAAAAATTTTTATTTTAAAATATTTGTAATATGGGTGTATATGACAGCTAATCTGTAATAGATTTTATTCTTATTTTTATTTTTCTCATTTAAATAATATAATATTTTTAACAGAAATATATAAGATTTATTTATTTTATGAGAGAGTAAATATTGTGCTTGTAGGGTTCATCTCATATGAGATAAATGTTATATTATATATGTGTTATCTAAAATAAATTTTTTTTCCAAGACCTTCTATAAATATATATTTTTTATTATATGTCATTAGTAACTTACTAGAACCATCTTAATAATTATAAAATATTTTTTTGAAAATTGATGTGATTTTAGAATTATTTTGTTCTTCTCATAATAAATTTATATGATTAGTTGTTATTGAAGGCTTGGAGCACTATTATTTTCAACTTGTTTTGTTATTATTATTATTTTTAAGAAAAATGTTAATATATATCCTAAGAGTATGTACGGAAACTTCCATAACTAAAAATGTTATTATTTTCAACTAGAATCTTATCTTTTTAAAAATAAAAACTTGAAATCTTATCATTATAACAAACATATGAACTAAAAAAGTATGTGCGGAAATTTCGATAACAAAAAATGTACGAAATTGTGTTCGTGTCTATCTTTTATTATTTTTATTTTTAGGACAAATATTTGTGTCTCTAATAATAAACTCACTTTTAAGTTTCAAGTAAGTTCCACTCTCCACACATTTGCACAATTCAGACACTCTCTCTGTCTAAAAAGAGTTTCTCACTCTTCTCTCACTAGGAAATAGCCACGTCATTTCCTTCTCATTATCCAACCACCGCCTGCCGTCCTCAAAGTCTCTCTCTCTCTCTCTTTCTCTCTTTCTCTCTCCTCTTTCTAGTCTTAGCTGTTTCTCACTGTAGCTCCTTCCTTCTTCTTCTTCTCCTCTCTCTCTCTCTCTCTTTCTCTTCATTCATTCATATCTGAATCTTCTTTCTTTTCCCATATAAATATCCTTCACAATCCCCACATCCAAGTTTACTCTCTGTGAGTCTCTCTCTCTCTCTATCTGTCTGTGTTGTTTACTCAGAAATCAGCAGCTAAAAATGCCTGCTTGGTGGGGAAGAAAGTCCAGCAAAAACAAGCAACAGCAACAACAGCAGCAAAAGGCTGCAAAAGATCAACAAAACCCACTTACCACTAACCTCAATCCATCCAAATCGCCAATCAAAACCATCAGCAACACTAAGTCCAAAGACAAACCCAAGAGCTTTGATGGTGTTTTATCTAGGAATTCGCCTCGTGCCAGCAAGGACTTCGGACCCGGCGGATCCTCCTCCGGGTTCTCGGGTTTCGATTCCGATAGCCACCCTCTTCCTCGGCCGTCGATTTCTTCCAATACCGATCAAATCCAGCCCGGTGTGGTCGGGTTGGGATCCGGGTCGGGCTCGGTTTCCAGTGTTAGCTCATGCGGGTCCTCTGAGGATCACCCGGTTGCTCAGGACCAGGGTCACTTTGGTAATCACAGGTAGGTTTGGTTTTTCAACTTTTTTGTGTTAATCAATTCTACACCTTTGAATCTTTGATTGATTAATTCATCATTAAAATGTTATTACTGATGTATTTATTTGAACTGGTTTTATGCAAAGTTAGTAACTTTAATTCAATTTTGTTACCAATATAGGCAGATTCTTATTCACCCCAAATTAAAAATAAAATAAAAAAATTTTAATTTTTTTTAAGAAAGGAACTTTATCTCTAATTTTAGCTGTCAGAATTTTGGTTGATTTGAATATGTGGTTTTTTTTTTGGTATCCTATTAAAATTCCACATGAGGGTTTTTTTTTTTTTTGGTATGTGGAAGTGTTATTCTGGTTCCGAATCAAAATTCCACATATGGGTCTGCTATCAGTTCTGCTTTGTCAGTCTTTGGGTTTTGTGTTAGTCAATTGTAGGTTTTTGATTGATTAAATTCATCATAAAAATGTCATTATTAATGTATTTATTTGGACTGGTTTTTTTTAGCAATTTAGTAACTATGAATAAACACATCTTATCAAAAAAAAAAAAAAATTCAATTTGTTACCAAAATAGGCAGTTTCTAATTCACCCCATTTCCCAAAAAAAAAAAAAAAAACACTTTATCTCTAATTTTAGCTGTCAGAGTTCTGGTTGCTTTGAATATCTTTTTTTTTATTTTTTATTTTTTTTTATTTTAAATTTTAATTTTAATTTCTGGTTTCCAAAATCAAAATTTGACATATGGGTCTGCTCAGGCTTTTTGAACTGAGGTTATTTGCTACTCAAATTTAATTAATTTATTTATTTTTTTTGTCTTTCATTTTATTTTTTGTCAGATTTGGATAGCTTTGCAATGGGGTTTCCATGTTTACAATCAACATAGTTATAAACCATGTGGTGTGGGTGTGCTGTCAGCTTTGTTCTCTGAGCCGCATGAACCTATTTTCAATTTTGTCCGTTTCTATAGTTGTCTTTCACCCTGACAGCCTATCCGAGTACTTCCCTTTTTTTTTTTTTTTTTCCCTTTTTTTTTAACCCTGTAAATAGATTACTACCCTTGAAAAAAAATTATCAGAAGCTTTTAAGTTCTCTTGAGAATTTGAGCTATAGTCATGAAATTTCTATATTTTGCTGGACAATCTTGATCACATGCATTTTTCTGCACGAAACTCAGTGTTACTCATTGTAATAGTCTCTGCTGCTTTCTTCAATAACAAGGATGTCAAATACTTCATATTTAACATTCTACGTACTTACCTTGACTGGTTTATACATTTCCCTTTGATAAACTACAATTTTTCCTAAAAGCTTAAGCTATTAAAAAATTGTGAGTTTAATTATTTAATCATTATTCCAACACTCACTGTGAAGAAAGATAGCAAAAATTTGAATATAATGGACTGTACTTGGTTTTAGTTTTAAGAAATTAATGAAAAATCTGACCAATTAATGGCCTTGTACCAACTGGTACTTCTCTTTATGGAGGCAGAAGTCTAGGGTACAACTTGTTGTGGGCATGGGAGTAGTGAGGTTAGCTATTATTCTATTGTCTAGCTAAAATCCCAAAAAAATAAAACCTCAACGAATAATTCCAATTAAGCTTCTTTAATGCTACTGTGAATGATAAACTGTGTTGTATCTTGGTTGTAGAGGACATGGTGATACCATGTTTAGCATGAGATCAAGAAGCCCGGGTCCAGGGTCAAGGGGACCGACAAGCCCCACATCACCTCTTCACCCACGGCATTGCTTGAGCCTGGAGTCTCCAACTGGAAAGCAAGAAGATGGGAAGAGTCAATGTCATCGTCTGCCTCTTCCTCCGGGTTCTCCTACTAGCCCTTCTGCCTTGCCCAACACAAGAACGATTGTCAGTGACAACACAACTTCTTCACAGTCCAAATGGAAGAAAGGAAGGCTTCTAGGAAGGGGGACTTTTGGGCATGTATACCTCGGATTTAATAGGTAATTGTTGTGCATAATGGATATATTATTTGGTGCTTCCCTAATTTCGGAAATGAAGTTACATTATAGGTTAGGGTTATTAGGGGAAAATTTTAGTATTGTGTGCTTATTGTCACATAGACTCAAAGTCCCCTGGTTTTTTTATTTTTTATTTACAAAATAAGCTTACCTTTTCTATTGACTTTAACTATCAAAGTTCACAGAAACTAATTTAATTATGGTAACTGCATGCACTTGCCAGTTGGTATGGAGCCTTTACTATGGCAATACCAGGTAAAAAGCCAAGTTGTTATTATGATTGTTAAAAAAATGAAACAGGGAAAGAAACCATGTCTCCAGATAAATGAACTTGTATATCTATTGAGCAACTCTTATACATGCATATATAAAAGAAAAGAAAAGCAGAAACTCTTTAACTCCATGACTTGGAGGTCCATGTGAGTTGCCACATGTGTAGTGGAGGTGCACATCTGTTTTGAAATCAATATTAGAGACATGAAGTGTATGGGTGGTGTGAGTGGTCCAGATGGGCCTGAAAAGAACTCAGCAGCCATTTGATGAAGTAAAAAACTGTGGAAAGTGGAGTAAAGAGTTGCCTTTTTGCTATTTTCATACCTCTCTAATTTTTATAATTGCAACTATAACAGTGGAAGTGGGCAAATGTGTGCAATAAAAGAAGTCAAGGTTGCTTCTGATGATCAGACATCCAGAGAATGTCTCAAGCAACTGAACCAGGTAATTGATTTTAGCTAATTTATAAGTCTCTTCAGTTTTCACATTTTTGTTACTTGAACAGTTGAATTTGTACTGTCAGATTGCTTTACATCATCTGATAGTAGATAAAGTTTTTAACTGAATCTTTTCTTGTCAACAGGAAATAAATTTGCTTAATCAGCTTTCACATCCAAACATTGTTCGATACTATGGAAGCGAATTGGTAAAAATTTCATCTGATAAAGGCGAATAGATATGTGCATGCACACACAAGTCACAACCACATATATGTACACACTAATATAGATAGGCAAGAGACAGAGAGAGAGTGAAGGAATTTCATGTTCAAATTTATGTAATATATGAATATTGGATTCTGCATTCGTAATAATAATGAATTATTATGTTCTCAGGGTGAGGAAGCGCTATCAGTTTATTTGGAATATGTCTCTGGTGGCTCAATCCACAAATTACTTCAAGAATATGGTCCCTTCAAGGAACCTGTCGTTCAAAATTATACCAGGCAGATTGTTTCTGGGCTTGCCTACTTACATGGAAGGAATACAGTGCACAGGTATTTGCGTATCTATTGTGGTTCCTAAGTAGTTTATTCCAGGAATTGCAGCTTTGTTAGTTTCTTTAGGGTTATTAAATATTGTGGTTTTCCTGGCAGGGACATCAAAGGGGCAAACATTTTAGTAGATCCTAATGGCGAAATCAAGTTGGCTGACTTCGGCATGGCTAAACATGTACATTTATCTTTACCCCATAAACAGAAGTTTACTTCTAGAATACCTGGGGTATTTTTAGTACAAAAGCATACAACTCTACTAGAGCAATAATGTGCTCAAGTAAAGTGGGAGTGAAATAAATTTGTTTGTGTAATGCTGGCAATGGAAATTTATTTTGACTACCAAATATTTGAACCCCAAATTGTCATAAGATTTTGAGTTCTCTCTCTCATCTAATTTCTATGCAACCAACTGGAATAAAGGGCACATAATTTACTAGTATGAAGCAAGCATCACATATTGGGGAGGCCATAAAAATATTTGTCCTATAAACATTGAGAATAGTTTGTGTTTGTATTCTTCAATTTTTTATTGCTTTCCTGTTAATCATAAAAAACAATTCTGATTTTTGGTTATTCTGAACCAGATAACAGCAGCTTCCTCAGTGCTCTCTTTCAAGGGTAGTCCTTACTGGATGGCACCTGAGGTATATGCTTTTTGTCTCTCCTTCCACACCAACTCCCTCTCTGCTTCACACTGACATGTGCATTATCCTCTTTTTTCCACTCTGCATCTTTCTTGTTTTCTATTAGTGTTCACTAATGTTCATGTTACTCATGTTTCTATCTTGTTTTGTAATTTTAGGTTGTAATGCATGGAAATGGCTACAATTTAGCTGTGGATATTTGGAGCTTGGGATGTACGATTCTTGAAATGGCAACGTCCAAACCGCCTTGGAGTCAGTATGAAGGGGTGCGATATAGGATATTCAGAAACTTTTTTTTAAAGTGTTTGTTGGAACAAAATGGTTATGTTTGTTATGTTTGTTTCAACAGGTGGCAGCACTATTTAAAATTGCAAGCAGCAAAGATATCCCTCATATACCTGAAAGCCTTTCAAATGATGCAAAGAGTTTTATAAAGCTATGTTTGCAGCGAGAACCTTCAGCACGCCCTACAGCCGTAGAACTACTAAATCATCCTTTCATTCGAGATCAGGCAACTACTAGAGTGGCTAACATGAATGTGACCAAGGATGCCTTCCCTTTCATGTTTGATGGAAGCCGCACACCGGTAATGGCCTAAGATTGTCATCCTTTTCAATAGTGTATGCTTTATAATTTCTAATATAAGAGGACATGATATATGATGCCTATTTTGATTCGATTCTATTTGAAGTTATGCAACAGATATAAAGAAGAAATTTGGAACATTTTTTTTCTTTAAAAGAAAAAATCTCTAACTTACATATTTTATGGTGAAGGAGCTGTAATATTGACTCATGAAATATTTGATTACTATGTTCACCAAAGAGATAAAGAACATTGTCACATTGTTTAGGGCTTTCACTCATGAGCATTGTGCTTGTAAACGATATTTCTGATGTTTGTAGTGTAAATACAATATTATTTTAATTTAGTTTTATATAGTTTTTGAAGTTAATTTTATTTTTTTGGTCACGTTGATTTTATTTTAGGTCCTATTAGTTTTATTTTGAAAGTCAAGTGTATTTTCGTAATTCTATAATTGGACTTTTCCAAGTCAATTGGATTTAGGGTTAAGTCCTATTAGCTTATCTAAGCATGCTATTATACTCCAATGGCGACAGTTGGACAGTTTTTTTATGGTGTAATGTTGATTTCAGCCAGCCCTAGGTATTGATTCCTAGCCAAGTAAGCCAAGGTGTTGAATCCTAGGTTATTTTTGTTTTTCTATTCAATCATGTTGTTGCATCCATCTTGGTTTTTTCCAGCGTCAGGTTTTGGTATTAGAGCCAAATTTGATCCTGGTTTTCCAGTATCACTGTGGATCACAACTAGAAGCGCAGCTAGGAAAAAAAAAACCTATTGAACTCTACATTGCTCAAAACCCAAGCCCATGTTGCAACCCAAAACAACCCATCAACTAGGCAATCCATATCAAACCCCAAAACAGCTCAGGTTCCACCAAATCCTATCGGATCCATGTAGAAAAAACATAATTTCCCCAACTACCCACACTGCTGATAGCCATGCCCAACCACTGTTGTCATAGCTAAAACAACCAGTTCGGTTAGCAAATGTCCTGGCCCAATGCACAGTGGTAATGTTGGGAGGCACCTACGTCTGATGGATGCCAGGACCCCTGGATTTTCATTTTTTCACCAATTGGTTACATGAGATGGATCAGTTCTTTGAACCAGTAGGTTTATCTAATACTAAGAAGGTTAGGCTTGTAAAAAAAAAAAAAAAAAATGGAGCTATGGATTACTGCAATGGTGTTGAAAACCTTTGCCATAGATTGGACAAGCCCGCTGTTACTGATTGGGAAGAAATGAAGGTAAAACTTTGAGTGGATATCTACTTCAATCCTATTGAAAGAAATATCTAACTCGTTTTTATCAGTCGTTAGGATTGAAGTAGATATCCTCTCTAAGAATGCAGTTTGCTTGGATATAAACTTTCCGTTGAAAAGTTCTCAATGGTTAGATGTTGTTGCGGCTAACCAACACTAGGTGTTGATTCATTGGTTTTGTTTCTCTAGCTTGGTGATGATTTCAAGGAAGCGTAGGTGCTTATTCCTAGGTTTTTGTTATTTTGTTGTGCCTCAATTTTGTTGTGTTTGTTTTGGTTTTGTTTTTGCATCCATTTGTCTCTCAAATCTATTATATATTGAAGTGAAATGCGTGCTAGATTGTACTATTGTTGAAAACCTTAAATGACAAACTCAAATTTATTTCTATGATTATCATTACAAATCAGGAAAAAGGAACATAGAAATTAAAGAAAAAAAAAAGAAGAATCCTATAGGGGTCTTATGATTTGATGGTTGGAGTTTGATGAGCAGATAAGCACCTGATCAGGATAAGATTGTTTACACAATTTGTATGCATTTTAATCAACATGAGTTTTTGTTTGTTTGTTTTATTTATTTTTTAAATGAAAAAGAACAGCACAAGAATTAGAATCATCTTTTCAGATGAGATTTTAGAAAACTAAAGATATAAAAGGTTGATATATAGTTCCACTTTCTTTTCTATAAGAAATGAGGAAGGTCCTCAGTGGTAATTGACTTTGCTGAAGTTAAGTCTATATCCTCTAATTTGTTTCAGTCAGTGAAGTAGGCACTAAATCTAATATCTTACTTGCTTTAACTTTCTGAGCAGCCGGTGTTAGAACTCCATTCAAATAGGACAAATATCAATTTGATTGATAGAGATTATGCAACAATGCCAGTTGTTCCCACCAGTTCAAGTGCTTTGAGAAGCCCAAGGTGGCATCTCCTTCCTTTTTATCCTCATTCATGCTTAATAATTTTAACATTATTGAAGTGACTGACCTCGCTTTCATACTTTTTATGTGCAGGGATAGTGCAAGAACGATTACATCTTTGCCTGTGTCTCCCTGTTCAAGCCCATTAAGACAATATGGAACTGCACACAAGAGCTGTTATTTATCTCCTCCTCACCCAGCTTATGCTATGGGGGGACAAGGCGGCTACAATTTCAATGAGTACTCATCATATACAATGAGACCAAGCACAACATACACTCTCGATCCTTTTCATGAAACCTCTCCATATAGAGCTCATACCCCAGGTGGATCACCAAGAACAAGACCCATTTGAATGAGTGTAAATACCAACAAAAGCTAAAATGTTTACTTGTCTCCCTAGAATGCATCATGGAGTGGAGCGAGACTTCTGTATTAAGAGGATTTAGTATTCATGCTCCTTTTATTTTTCAGATATTTTGGCAGTTCTATTTTGCTGACCTCTTTTAGGAGACTGGATTCTTTCTGGATGGGAGCTTGAAGAAGTAGCGTAGAGAGGGGGGGAGTAGTAAGAGCTCCAAAATCATGGGCAGATGCTGGATTTCTTGATCTTGTAACACTCTCTTGATTGTTGTAAATGGAAGGTGGTCTCTGTGTTTGTAAAAATTTTATTGTATATTGGTCCATAGTATAAGCAAATTATAATAGTTCATCGCATGAAATCATTGTTTTTACCAACACTTTAAGCTAGATAATGAAAGGTTTCCCTGCTTAGATTCCTAATCAGGATCTAAACCTGTGTCCAAAGTCTGTTGACTCTTACCCTGTCAACTTGGAAATGTAAATAGGTATAGAATAGTTATTTTCTGATATCCACCTCAAAGATCAAGAAAACCAAAGTTTTATCAAACTCAGAAATGTGGCAACTGCAATTGCATGCTTCCTAATGTGGTTGTGACATGTTAACAAGCTTTTATTCTTTCAAACTAGTCTGAAAGGAGATTTGCCAGCTGGTTAATATATTTGTTTCTTGTATGTTCCATCTTGCTACGTTGATGTCTAGGATACATCAATCAGGCCCACTTGTTACTAAAGTTTCTCTCATCACAATCATAATCATCATCATCAGCATCTTATTTTAAGCATAGATGACCTAGTGTTTCTAAACCCCACCACAAGGATGTGGACTTAAATCTCCGTTTTTCTGAGAACATCTCTTTTCCTTTGTCTTCTTAGACCTTTCTTAGTAAATACTAAATAGTTCTGGTGGCATCAAATAGCACGGCCTCTTCTATTAGTTTTCTAGTTAACAAATAGGTATTCCATATATAGGTTCATCAAATCTCAAAACTCAGAAGTATACCTCTTGACTATAGCTGACAAATTCTAGGCCATGAAAATTCAGCAGCAGAACAAGTCTCAAATGGGGAGTAAAGGCCATCGGAGAAAATGAGAAATACTTGGGATTGCCATCTATCATAGGTTGAAGCAAAAAAAAGACTTTTGCCTCTATTAATGAAAGGGTGGCGGTTGATACATCATGAACAATCTTCTGCTTATAGGATTTTGAAGGCCAAATATTTTCCACAAGGGACTTTCATGACAGCAGCAATTGATAGACATGGATAGAAAGTACTCCGCTGTATCAATTTGATGAGTGGGTCAAAAGAGATGAAAATAAAAGTGGCCCATAAGTTGCCTAGATTTGCACAACATGTATCCAGTCTAATGTACTGGTTGGAGGAAGCTCCACCTCGTGTGCAAGCCCAAATTCTTGCTGATGTAGTATATATAATTTCCCTAAAAAAAAATTGCCCAAAATTACGGTATTACAATCCTATAATTTTTGAAAAGATTAAAATACAGCATAACAATAAGTAATAACATAGACACCAAAAAATCTGCTTAAAAGATTCTCTCTCTCTCTCTCTCTCTCTATATATATATTATAGGCGGATTCCAGTCGACCCACCTCACTTTCCTAGTCTATAGTATAGTTTCTCATCATCAACATCCTGGTGGTGCTCCAACATTCCGACTGAATAGGCGTCTTATTTTGCTAAGCACAACCCAAATTTTGAACATAGTAAATGAAAAGCAAGGAAGAAGATCTTCAATGAGTCTGAGAGACTATTGAGCTCAATTCATTTCCAAGCCACTCTTCTCTTATTCATTGTACTGCTGCATGTAAAATTGATGACCCCTGTTGTTTTTGTTGACAGAACTGGGACTTCCAATTATTTTGGTGATAATGAGACTGATCATCAGGCTTTGTTGGCCTTCAAAAGAAAGATCACACATGACCCAACAAACGTTTTGAGCTCGTGGAATAACTCCTTCCATTTCTGTGAGTGGGAAGGTGTTACGTGAGGCCGCTAACATAGAAGAGTAGCAAAATTAGATCTTTACTATAGAGAATTGGTCGGTTCCTTGTCTCCATACATAGGCAAAATCAGCTTCATTAGGGAAATCATGCCGGCAAACAACACCATTGGAGGCAAAATCCCTGATGAAGTTGGCCGTCTATTCAGGTTGCAAGTATAGATCCTGTCTAAATAACTCCTTTGAAGGGGAAATTCTTGCAACCTGAATAGAAGGCCAAGTGGAAGGAGTCATTCCTGGAGTATGGAATGTCTATTTTGGTGTGGAATGTCTATTCAGGTTGCAAGTATAGATCCTGTCTAATAACTCCTTTGATTTTGAAAATATTATATGTTTGAGAAAGATCTCTAAAACAATATTTGGGTTAAAGAAAACCAACTCAAAAGAAAAATAGAGACAAAAAACCTCCAAAATTTACATGGTTTGGCAATAACCTACATCCATAGGCGACGATGAAGAAATTTCACTAACAAATTTGGTATAATATAAATATGGTGTAGAAGCATTCTCACACAATCCAAATCTCAAATACACCCAAATAGCAATCCCTCACAATTACAAAGATTAAAGGTTGCACCTAAAACAAATAGAGACTTTTCTCTCCTCCGCAACACTCTCAAAGGGATTTCTCCATAACCCAAACCAAATCACGACCAAATACAAATTGCCATAAAGTACAAACCAAAGAGATAACTACTAAGGAAATTTGCACCAAATAAAAAGGCACAATACTGCCAAAAGATCTTACAAATATTAATGGTTGCGGCACACATAGAGTAACAAAAAGACAAAGTTGAACACCTCTTTGCTTATTTGCTAAATATGAGACAAGATATATTTTTGTTAGTTTATTTGCTAAATGTGTGATAAAACAATAGGAATTAGCTTATTTTTAAAAGGATAAAACTTAAGTAGTCTCTTGCTATCGAATAAGAGATCTAGGGTTTGAATTAGAGATTTATGGTTCAAATAATGCTTATACCAAAAACTAATTTATGTTTTGGCTTTATAATAAATAACAATAATCTTAAAGCGGATTCCATAGATTGGAATTCTATGGTCTCAATAATAATAATAATAATAATAGATTGGTTTTTTTTTTTTTAATTTTTATTATTACATTTTGAATTTTATTTATTTATTTTATAAATTGTAAAAGTTATTTTAACAGGTGAAGTGCTAAAGTAAAAGATGAAAAGTATGGTGAATTATGAAATAGTGTGTTAAAATAGCAAAAATAGCATTTTAGGGTGCTAAGTAGCATTGTTTGGTTCCTAAAAAAGAAAAGAAAAGAAAAAAAACACAGCATTGTTTTAGCACACGGATGGCTAAAAAAACAAAGGGGGGTGGGGTGAAATATTAATTTGAAATTCTTATAGTTTCAATTAAATTTTAACGTCATATATTTCTTATAAATAATTGACAAAATGAAAGAAAACGAAAATATTACCCACTTTCTTGTCTTAATTAGTGAGAGAGAGCAAATAGAAGAGAAGGGTAATCTCATCAAAAAAGAAAAAGAAGAAGAAAAAGAAGAGAAGGGTAATTTTGTAATTTTACATCAATTTTGATCCCAAAAAGATGTTACGTTGTAGTTCAAAACTTCAAATTAGAGAGGTTTATTGTAGGCGTGGCAAAAGGGCGGGTTGGGTCAATCGAGTTATGGGTCGGGTCGGGTTAACCTGTATTTTTTACATGAATTATTATTATTTAAAAAAAAAACATGTATTTTTCATTTGAAAAGTCACGCAACAAATTAATTGATGTAAAATGTATTACCTTGAATTCACCACTCATATCATGAATGAGTTTAGCTACACAAATTAATACTTGTTCAATGATTTTAAAATTATACAAATCCTAACATTATTAACCAAAAAAAAAATAGTACAAAAAATAAGTAAAACAAATACACAAGTTTTATTTTTACACAAAATCAACATCCCAAAACATAAAACAAAATTACAAATGTCTTATTGGATAACTAATTTGACAAAGAATAAAAACAAATAAAAAATTTACAATCTTGAAAACTAATTTTATAATATATTAACAATTGTGGTTGGCACTCTATTTTAATTTGAGAATATAAATTAAAATTTGATTGTTTACTTATTTATACATGGTCTCGTTTGTGAATATCATGTCATTGTTAAGCAACACATACTCTAGGAAATATCATAATTTATTTTGAAAAGCCATTTATTTCGGTCATGAATTGTTAAAAAATAGGCCTAAGTATTCATAATTTATGTTGATTTCATTGATACTTTGGATTTACTTTTTTCACACTGATGAATGTTTCTCATACATGTTTATAATTTTAAATATATGTTTTTCATTAACTCTATTGTAACCATATTATCTTGGCATGTACTTTGTTATTTGATATCTAAAAATCTTTACAGAATGCCTTAACCATTCATCTTTTAATTTATTTGCATGTAGTTATGTAAAGTTTTAATTGTTTCTTTAAAACTCACAACAAACAATTAAACCAATATTATCTTAATTCTATTATTTTTTTACAAGAAAAAAGTTTTAAAAATGGTTCGGGTCACGGGTTGGTCACAAGTCAGCCCGTTTTGCTTCGGGTCAAAAAATTCTGGTTCTAGTCGAATCAAGTCAGCAAATTTTGACCCATTTTACTATGTCTAGTTTATTGTAGGTTTTCAAAAGTCAAGGGCGTAAACTCATATTGACCATCTATAACAAGCACATGATATGGACTTTACACAGCTGTAAAACTTTTTTTAGAGAGTTTCAATTTATGGCGTTTGCTCCTGATGATAGCTCTTTATCATCAGACCAAGACACTAATCAGTTTTTGGTGTAGGCGGGGATTGAACTCCAAATCTCTTATTCAACCATCAGAAACTTTATCGGATGAGCTAACTGGAACCTATTATACAACTGAGAAACTAAAGACATGGTCGAGATGCTGCAATTATTGAAAAACTAGGGCACGATGTAGGCACATAACATAGATGGTATCGTGCAATTCCTAATGATTTACTACAAAAATACCTTAAACTTGAAATAAAAATACTAATAAAATTAATTAAATTTTAGGAACGAAAAATTAAAAAAAACAACTGGCTTAAAAAATAAAATAAAACAAAACAAAAGTAATTTTCTCTTTTAACCTCCTACGTCAAAAAATTACAATGCCACCTATATCACTTGAAATATAAACAAGCTGCTTAATAAAAACCTAACCGGTAAAAAATAAAACAGATCCACTATGAAAGAATTGAAGTTTGTACAATAGAACTTAGACTACTAATATCCTATTGCTACCTTGAATAGAAAACTTACTACCACGACCACGTGACAGCTCCGAGTCCACGGACTACTTTTTTTGATCTGCTGCAACCACAAGTTCTCCTACTTGTGACTTTGAGACTTCACTCAAAGATTTAAGATCTTCTTTAAAGTTTTTTATGCAGCAATTGAAACAACTATCAAGTTCTTGATGTAAATCTTGATCTTGATAGTTCAATGTGTGTGTATGAAGGTAAACACCTCTAAATCTCACAAAAAGATTCAACACACAACACTTCAAAGACTTTTAAAACGTAGCTAGGGTTTTTCTTTTTATATTTGAAGTAAAATATAAAACCCTACACATCAAACGGGCTTGGGCTGAATTGGAAATTCTGTAGAAAATTAAATCTGCACGTGGTTCGATCGATCGAGCCTTGCAGATTTTGTCCAATAATTTCTACAATCACTTGATTCCAATTTTACAATAAAACACACTTTGAGTAAGCCTAAACCTAGACTCTATGTTTTGATCATGGTTTGCCAACACATTACATATTGAAGTTCTAATACATTAGTCCCTAAGATCTTAGAACCTAACACGAGGGTCCCAGTACGGACATGACATGACAAGACAAATTGCACCGAAAATAATTTTGAAGTATTACTTCATGACATGGAGCTAAAGTGATAGTGAATGGTTGGGTGTTGAGCCAAAAAGTTACTAGAATGAATGTCTGAAATTTACTTTGATTAAAAAATTATATTTGAATGAATGGTTGGTGTTTAGTGTATTTGTGTTGTGGATATATAATAATATAATATTGATTAGTATTGTTGAATATTCTGTTTATAATGCTACCTGTGCGTTTGTATTCTTTTAAAACGCGTTTATCTTCATTTACGTGCATAGTACTGTGGGTCCCATTGTTCAAACACCAAACGCAAAACGTGCAATCCAAACGCATTCTATTTGTATTATTGGAGTGGGTGAATTTTCTATGAGACTATTTGTATTATTGGAGTGGGTTTTTAATTGAAGAGATTCTTCTTCTTCTTCTTCTTCTTCTTCTTTTATGGAAGCGATTCTTCTTTTTATTTTCCTGTTTGATATCAAATTTTTTGTAGTACTTTATGCTTTTATTTTTCTTATTTTAGATTTGGTATTTTCTAAATTGTGATAAAGTAAAATTATATGTGTGCATCACTTAGGGCCTGATTGGTTGGAGTGAAAATAAGGAGAATTGAAAATGGGAGAGTGAAAATAAGAAAGAAAATGGATGAGATAATGGTTGGATCCAGTAGTTTTCTCTCTTGAGATCATCAAATTTCAGCCCCGAATTTGAAGAGAAAATAGGGGAGAAAAGAGTGAGCTGATGGTAATTACCATTTTGTCCCCACTCCTTCCCTTACTATTTAGCGTTAACTCTCTCTCTTCTTCTTCTTCTTTTTTTTTTTGCACTTGAAATAATGTTTATTAAGTTTTTTAATACCCAACTCCAGTTTTTTCCCCTAATGAAATATTAAAAAAAAAAAAATTAATAGGGGCATAGAAGTAAATTTCTACAAACAATATTTTTTATCCTAATAAAAGAGTTTTTCATCTCTTTACTTTTCCATCTTTCAACCAAACACCTAGAGAAAATTAAATTTCTTTTATCCCTCTACTTTTCTATTCCCTCCCCATTTTCTATCCTTTCACTTTTCTATCTCTCCAACCAAATGAACTCTTAAGTGAATTGATAATTAATTAATTATTCCAATGCATAAATTGCTTTGGGTCAGAATTGAATCTTCACATTGTTCTATTTGGAAAATTATTGAATACTCAAAGAGTACCATAAATGCGTACTTCCTCCTCTCACGTGAATTGTGGGTCCCACCATAAATTTAATTAGCAGGACTCACAGTTATGTGAGAGGGAGGAGTATGCATTTATGGTATTTAGAGAGTATTCAATAATTACCCGTTCTATTTTTATTTCACTATTCGACTTTTGCTGTTCAGCAGTTTACCTCACCGTTGAACGTAAATTAAATTTCCCTTATTATTTGTACTCTCGTTCTTGTATTTTGAGTTTTGTTTCTTTTAATACCTAAAAGTGTGTCATTGTCATTGGCCTTTTTTGGGCATATATGGAGTTTCAAGCATGACTTTAAAAAACAAAAATGGTTTGGCTCCAAATATGTTTGAAGTCTTGGGCTCTAACTATCAATAAGAAGATGACATGTGTTTCTTCATATGCAATGTACATAACAATGACTAATATTATTTTCTTATTCGTGGTTGGAGCCTTGGGGTCTAAACATATTTGGAGCCAAATTTTATCCTTAAAAAACAAACAAGAATCTAACGAAGTTAACCTTCTAGTAATTTACATGTGTCCAAGTGCATAAAGAGTTAAAGAACCCAACAATGTAATGGAATTCCCTCGGGATTGAGGTGTACCTAACACTATAAACCAATGTAAGAGTACATTATTGGTTTTGCATCAATGTGAAATGTTCCTACTTCCTAGTAGTTTACTTTGCTTCTACATTAAGTATTGATTTAAGGAAAAAGTTAATGAAATCTCTAAGGGTATATTAGTTTAGAAATTATTTTTAGAAACTTTTTATTGAAAAAAATAAATAAATGATTTTTTTGACAGTTTTTAACTTTTTATATTTTTTATAAAAGTCGTATTAATTTTTTTTTTTTTAAATAGTCTATTAACAATGGTTTGAGCACCCGTTAACATGACACTTTATTTATATATGACCTCCACCAACTTTTAACCCACACCACTCACTCTCTCTTTTTCCCTCTCTGAACACTATCTTTCTTTTTCACATTCTCCTTTCTTTTCTTTCTTCCTTCGTCTTTTTCTTCTTCTCCTCCTCTTTCTTCTTTCTCTTCTTCTCATTCTTCTTCTTCTTTTTCAATTTGGGTTTCATTATGGGTGGTGATTTTGGATTTGCAATTTGGGTTTTATTTTGGGTGATGGTTTCGGGCGGATTTTACCGCTACTGTGAGCGGTGATTTTGGGCAAATTTCAGGCGGATTTCTTCACTGCTGCTGTTGCTTCTTCTTTTACATCTTCTTCTTCCTCTTCGGCATTTTCTTCTTCACTTCTGCATTTTGGGTTTGATTAGTTATATAGGTTTGATGGGATTTTTTTTTTTTTTCGAAGAGAGGGTTTGATGAATTTGAGATCTAGATTTAGCATTAATTCAAAGAATTTGATGATTTGTATAAATTTGTTGTTGGATTCAAGAAGATAGAGGAGAGAGAGTAGAGGGAGAGAGAGAATTAGATGAGAGAGGAAAGAGAATCGGATGAGAGAGAAAAAACAATTAAAAAATCAAATAGAATCACAAATACTGTAGCACTTTTATATATGCATAAATATGGGTGTTTTCTTTGTTAAAATGCGTAGAATTAACAACTTTTTATATTTTAAACAATTTTGTAACCTCTGCGGTTGCTCTAATCGATAATAAACTTAGAAATTAAAGAAAAATTTCTTCATTGCCCCCCGCCCCCCTCAAATTAAAGAATCTGCTCCTCCTTTAAGTTCAAAATTTTGAACTAACCCAGTAAGAGTAAAACCCCTTTAAAAAATAACAATAAAATGAATGGGTACAAAAAAGCCCAAAAAATATATTTGGTAAAAAAAAAAAAACATCCTCCCTTCTGGCCCAATCTTTTGCCCATGATCCTCCAAAGTCCAAATACTAACAAAACCCCAGATCTCGTCTAACAAATCCCAAATCACCAATTTATTTAAAATAAATTGAAGAAGAAGAAAAAAATGTCTACCCAATTGCAGCGCCTCCTTGCCTTGACATGCAGTCTGCGATCATCAGCGCAACGCCACTCCTAAATCAGTCCAACCAGTGGCACATCTCTGTCACTCTATCTTTGTTTTCTCTCTCGCTCTAGTGTTCTGTCTGCTAACACTGCTGTAAAGCAGTTCACAAATCACAAATGACATTTACGGTTTACCTGTGATGGTGAACTAGCTGTACAGCTGAAAAGCATTTCACACATTATATAAAAGTATATAATAGTTTTTTTTTTGTTTAATATAATAATAATAAATAATAGTTTGTTGAATTTATGATAGGTAACACTTTTTATATACTATCAAAGAGCATAATTTAACCCAAAAATTAATAATAATAAAAACAGTGTAACGTTATCTATACATGTTTGGTAGGAAAAATTATATAGAACTTAAGATTAATCATTGTGCTGATGCTCTAACAAAGAATGGATGTAATCTTGATATAGAATTCTGTGTTTTTTATGCTTCCCCTTTCTTTGTTATTGATCTAATCTGCTCTGATGTAAATGAGACGAACTATTGTAGGTTTACAACCACGAACCTAACTATTTTGACTTTTTAGTTTATATATATTATCCCTTTAACCAAAAAAAAAAAAAAAGATTATTTAAGAAATAAAATATTTGGTTTGGGTTATGGATTTTTTTTTTTCTACTTAAGAATTTTGTTATATTAAACTTTGGCCTTGGAAAATTTTTCTTGCTCCGCCACTATAATCTCATATTGTTCATACTCATTTCCCTATGCAACAACACATTTCAACTTTCTCAACAAAAAAAAAAACACATTTCAATATAATATAACAATTATTGCTACAATTTCATATTGATGTTATAACATACAGATGCAATAGTATATATACTACTTCTATTTTTTTTTTTTTTTTGTAATAATACTTGTTGTATTATGTCTTTTTTTTGGTAGCGTTCGTATACTATTCCTGTTTAGACAAGGATAACTACGCCACTAACAGTACCTACGAGGCAAACCTCAAGGATGTTCTCTCCACCATCTCCTCCAACAAGGAAATTGAAAATGGGTTTTACAGTTTCTCTGAGGGCACAGAACCTGACAAAGTCTATGCAATTGGTCTTTGTAGAGGAGATGTTAAGCCAGACATTTGTCGTAGTTGCCTCAATGCCTCTAGATATCGTCTCACACAGCTCTGCCCAAATCAGAAGGAGGCAATAGGATGGTATGACAATTGCACGTTACGCTTCTCAAACCGCTCCATATTTGGCATCATGGAAATTGAGCCATATTTCGCATTAATTAGCAATAAGAGCGTATCAGACTTAGATGGGTACAAGCTACTCCAGCCGCTTTTTGATAGCATGAAAAGTGAAGCCGCGTCAGGTGGTACGCTGATCAAGTTTGCAACGAGAATCTCAGTCGCCCCAGACTTGAGAACGATATATGTGCTTGCACAGTGCACTCCAGATTTGTCCGAACCAGCCTGCAGTGACTGTTTAGGTCATATTTATCAAAACATTCCACTATGTTGTGTTGGAACGGAAGGTGGGAGATTTTATACACCCAGCTGTAATTATAGGCTCGAGTCCTACCCTTTTTTTGACGTTACAGCTCATGCATCATCGCCACCACCACCACTCCCTGCGTCTTCTCTTACGAAAGGTAAAAAGAAATTCTCCTTCCTTTTTTTTTTTTTTTTTTATTCTTAGAGAAATGTTACAGGCATCGAAAAATGACACAAAATTTCAAATACATTCTTACAGTTCACATCACATGGGCGATGGGCCTCCACAATACAGAAATAGTGATTTTGGACTTTTCTGTTTATTTATTGTTCGAAACTTTGAATATGGACTTATGTCAATTTCATAAGGATTGGCATAAGAATTGTCATTATGTTAAATAAATTTGTCTTTTTGTAGCAAATCAAAATATACATTTCACAGTTTCTCTATCTCTCTTTTCCGAAAAGGGAATTAAGATTTAGGGAATTTCATATTTGCATATGTTGCAATAGCTATAAATGATTGAAATTTAAATTTAGAACTAGGTGCAATTGCTAGGATATTTAACTCGGTGTAATTACCCTCATTCCTCTCATAAATATTTTTTACTATTTTAACTTTTTACTTTCACTTTTTTTTTTTTTTAATTCAATGGTTGAGATTAAAATTTTTTTTTTTCAACGTTAAACCTCATTTATTCGTAGCAAAGTACATTACCTTACTTGATCTCTGTCCCGCTTTTACTTACCTTGTTTTATTTCTTATTTTTGTTGTGTGAGTGAGCCCACAATTGGGCCTCTTGGTCTATAACACATCATACATATAACAAACTAATATATATATATATATATTTTTTTTTTCAAGAAACAACAAACTAACTAATATTTTTAACAGCTATTTTACAATATTACAATAAGTCTATTAATGGGTATTTATATTAGTCTAATAATATATCTTAGACAAGCTAGAGTTAAAATACAAAGTCACAGTAGAAGTAAAATTATGATTTCTTTATTTGCTCATCAACTATGATTGAATTTAGGTTTTTTATTTTTTCATTGGATGACTTGGGTCTTTTTTTAACATTGACCAGCAAGGGACTTGCTTTTAAATCCCACCTAGAGAAGGGGGAAAAAAAATTGGTAAAGTTCATGTGTTTATAGTCCCTGAACTCTTGTGTGTTATGAATCTTGTAATTGAACTGACACTTGATCACAATTCCAATAAGAATGTTTAGGATTTAAATTTTCACTCTTCTATTGTAATTTTTTTTTTGTTTTTTGGATAGGTTCTATTGTAATTGTTGAACTAAAATGAAGAATTTCATGTATTCAGAGTTTAGGAGTACTCAAAATTTCCTACATCCTTGCTTGGATTTGCTTAATTTACTAGTCCGTTTTGGGTTTGATTTCATCTAGAAAAATAATAGTCCATTAGGTGTTCGCATGCTTCATGTCTCTAGCTTTAAAAAGCTTTTTACATAATTTCTTGACTTATTCTAAAAAAATATATATGGCATGAGTTCGGAAATAACGATTTTTAAAAGCGCCGATGTTGACTAAATAATGACTTATGGTGTGTTTAGATACCGCTTATTTGCTGAAAACTGAAAATTTATTATTGCTGAAAACACTGTAGCAAAATATTTTTTAAATGTATGAATAGTACTATGGGACCCATAAAACACTGTTGCTGCGTTTGTTTGGGGGTTGGCTGGTCCATGCGCATGGTCGAACTATCGCATCAAGTCCAAATTTTCCTCTCCCGGATGAAAAAAAAAAAGTTTTCACCAATTTTTTAATTTGAATATGATCTTATAACAATTTCATAAAGATTCTCATAAGAATTGTCATTTTTTTAATAAATTTGTTTTTTTTTTTTGGGTGGAAAATCAAATTATATGTTTCACAATAATCTCTCCTTTTCCCCTTATTTATTTCCTATTTGTGTGATATGATTTCGTTAAGTAGGACCAATCTACCGACGGATGAATAACTGAATTCAACGAATCAACAATTGACGCTTTTGGTTTTCCCAGGAAAGGAGAGAAAGAAAACTCAAACTGCCATTATCATTGCCGTTCCATCTGTTATTGCTATGATGCTTACCATCAGTACTTGCATATTTCTTAGAATGAAGAAGTCAAAGGATAATTTTGAAAGTAAGTCACTTACAATCAATTAGTTTCAACGTTGCTAGCATGTTATCCACTTATCTGAGAGGTGTTTTACTATATCAAACAGTTAGAGATAATGTACTTATCGCAATATCACTGAACATGCTTGTTTCTAAATTTTTTTTTTTTTTTAAATAACAAACTTTTCATAGTATGAAATTTGTGAAGTTTTTTATATATATTTGGCAAAGAAATTTTTCATAGGAAACACATTTATCCTAGTTTTGACTCTTTGAAGAAATGTTACTATTTAACGCAAGTACTTAAATCATTTGATTGTGTATAACTTGTTTCCTATTAATTTGAAGCTGTGGAAGGAATACAAAGTGTGGAATCCCTGCAATACGACTTTAGCACCATTAGAGCTGCAACAAACATTTTTTCTGATGCAAATAAACTTGGCAAAGGTGGATTTGGGATAGTTTACAAGGTAGGAAAACATTATGATATGGAAAGATATTAAGTTACTGTCAAACTGTGTTAAATCAATGTTTTAAATTCAATCATAGTGATCGACTTGAATTTTTTAATTTCTCTAAGGTAATCATCAATTATGTAAGGTAATCATCACCCGTTGTCTGATATAGGAAGATTTTGTTTTGGCAATAGGGGAAGCTTCTGGCTCTGGACAAGCTTGGAATTGTGATAATATATTAATATGTACTGATAAATAGGGGAAACGGCATCCAATGGACAATGAGACGGGAAAAAGTTGTAAGAAGAATAACGTCTATTTCAAGCAAATAAAACTTGAATTCACAAGGACTTCTGGAATCTACTAAAAAATAGTGGAGAAAACTCTTTGAATTCTCATTAAAGTGTACATAATTTTAGTTTACACGCTTTGGGGCTATTTTCTAGGCTCTAGAGAACTTGATTAGTGAAGAAATTTAACAGAGAGATTTAACTGTGTTTAGCAAGATTGATGAACAACAAGCAAGTACAAAGAGTATTTCTGAGAGTTGTAGAGAAAGTTGAGAGAGAGAGAGAGAGAGAGAGAGAGAGACGAAAGAGTGAAAAATGTATTAAACCTTGCTTAATTTACATTCTGAAGTATGATGCTGAATTTATACTAATCAATCTCACTAACTGAATAAAAACTGTAACCCTGGATTCACGGATTGGATTCGTATAAAGTGGAGGGAGTTAGGCTCAGCTCTCTAACTGGTTTACGTGCCTAGATAACTGACATTTACACATCCAATACGACACCGTTTAAGCAAGACCAGTGGCTCAGTTGTTTGCATAGTGCATTTTATATCATCTTCAACAATTAGCAAGTAAAATTATATTCTAAAAGAGATTCTATTTGATACCCTAACATAATAGAACCTTAATTTGATTAGAGAAGTCAAGCCTTAAAATAAACATGATATAGGGTCATTCTACTGTACCCCCTCCAAAAAAAGGGGGTACGGTACCCCCTAAATCTGAAACCCTTCATTTAGTATTGTTTTGATCTTAGCTGTTGATGTAATTTTAATGGGTTTTGGTTACCGGTTAAACAGGTTTTATATATAAACAAAAAATTACAACATTCATCAAACTTTTCTCCACTCACGTTTGCTTCTCTACCTCTGCTTGCTCTGTCTCACGTTTGCCTCCCTAAGGCTTCGCTTGGGAGGAGGGAATGGAATAGAATGGAAAGGAATGAAAAGAATCATTTAGAATATTCTTCTCTTCCCTTGTTTGGGAGTTTTAATGGAGGGAATGGAAAGCCCATTCCCTTGTTTGGGAGTTTAAGTAAGATGAAATGGAATGGGTAGGAGGGAACACTCATTCCTCTCTATTCCCTTAAAACCTCAAATTTTCCTTCTCCCCGAAATTGGGAGGAATGAGAGGGAATGGAATTAGATTTAATGATTTTTTTACTAAAACTCCCAAAATACCCCTGTATATTCAATTCTTTATTTTAAAATAGGGGTCTAATAGTAATATTGTCATAAAATGATTCCATTCCATTCCCTCAATGTTGCTCCCAAACAAGATTACTTACATTCCATTCATTTTCATTCCTTTCCATTCGTTTATTTTAAAACATCCAATCAAGGTTACTTAATTTCATTCCATTTCATTCTTTTCCATTCCTTTCCCTTACTTAAATACATTCCATTCCATTCCATTCCATTCATTTCCATTCTCTTATGATCATTCCATTCCATTCCATTCCCTTCCCTTATGAACTCCCAAGCGGAGCCTAAACAAAACCCTCAAAACAGACAGCTAAAACCATACAAGGACCAGACAGCGGCACACCCACAACCTCAAATCGGTAGCGCTTCCTTCTTCTCATCCAATCCAACTCGTCGGCGACGCCTCTAGCTTCTTCTCTTCCAATCCATCCTCAAATCGGCGGCACACTCATATCCAATCCAACTCGGCGGCACTTCAACTCTTCCCATGCGACTCGGCGGCGCTTCTTTTCTGCCATTCTAAATTGGCAGAACCACCCACAATCTTCAGGTTCTCTCTTTACATATGATTAACGCTGATATGGGTTTATATTATTTCTCTAAACTTTGTGGGTTTATGCTATTATTATTTTGTTTGAGTTTCGGTTCTTATATATTTGACAAATTTATCTCTACACCGAAGGGCTTGACAGTCCACCATTGATTGCCTGGATCACTACTGCCATGTGAAACGAAATTGTAATAAGGTTGCTGATGCTTTGGCAAAGAAATCTCGGGTTGGGCTAGAACTTCAGGTTTGGGTTGAAGACTTACCTGGGGACATCATCCCCCTTGCTCTGTTTGATGTTCATTAGTTTTCTTATGTTTTAATAAAACCATCGGTCTGTCTCACAGACAGGTTTCTCAAAAAAAAAAAAGAAAAAAAAAATATCTTTACACTTTTGAGTTTGGGATGTGAGACATGGGAACCCTTATCCATAAGTTGGGATAAGATTAGAATTGGTTGGGAGTGTGGGGAGGACACGATACTATGAACCTATGGACTTAGGAGATTTTTTTTTTTTTTTCAACCACATTGGGTGTAAGAACACCAATTTTAGAGTTGGTTTGTGCTATATTAAAAAATTGAAGTGTCCTAAGTACGTACAGAAATTAAGAAGAAGAAGAAGCATCAGCAATAGTTTTGAGGCTTTGAGGTGTTTGTTGAAATGAGTTTGTTCATATTGAGCTGCGTATGCATATAACAAATGTCTGTCTATCTTTTGTGTTATAAAAAATCTGGTCTTCGCTTTTTAATTCTTGGTTTTTTCCAATATTGGTCAGTGAATAAGTTAATGTACAGAGAGATTGAGGCTAAATAAAATTTCTTGTGTTGGAACTTTTTTTCATCAATTTCTAGTTTATTTTTTTCCCCTGGTTTCTTCTTCTTCTTCCATTTCTATTTATATTTTTTATAAAATAATCTTGAGTTTGAATCTGGAAAATTCTACAAGAAGTATTTAACTTAGGAGTACAGTTATGTGTAAGTTCAAAATAGCTTAAATCTGTTTTTACCTGCTTGCCCTTTTTGATAACAACATAAGGATCACTGCATCTGACATCCCTGACTGCAAGGTTTACCCCTCTATGGACATGAATCCTAAGCAGACCCAAAGGGCTCTCTATCTCAGGGAAAAAAAAAATCATATTTTTGACAAAAAACCAGTAGAACACAAAAGAAATGAAAGGACTTGTTGCCTTATGTTATGGCTTTGAATATTGAATACCCTTTTACTTAAGCAGAGTGGAGAACTAGTTGACAAAATAGTTAGATACTATCAAAGCCTAACCCAATTGTGCATATTTATAACCAAAGAAAGAAGACCAAGAACCAAGTCCTAGGTTTGGCAAGTTGCAATATTTTATACTGTTCATAAATAGTGTAACAACTAGTGGGTTTTGGAAGTAATTTTAATTTGATGGGTAAAAAATAGAAATACGCGCATAAAGGACTCTGGAATGACAGTGATTTGTATAATTTGATGACTGAATTTTTTGGAAAATGTTGCAATTTAGTGAATTTTATTTTTAATTGAAAGGGAGATTGTATTTTGTGAGTTGCACTAGCCTTGTTTATGTGAGTTGCCCTGCATGTTTTTAGATATCAATTTATGTTGTTTGATTGGTGAGGATGCTAAGATGCATATATATGAAAATGCTCTTAAAACATCCATGATTATTAATAGAAAATGGAACCCATCTCTATTAGCATTTTAAAACATCCATGATTATTAGTTTTATGGAGGGACAATGCTCTGTCATTATTCAGTAAGGCCCTTCATTAATTGATTTTATTTGATTTTGAAGTAATAATAGTATTATTGAAGTATACCTTCTCTATTGAAATTATTTGAATTCAGCCACCTTATCATGTCACTAGTAAAATTTTTTACTACTACTCCATCTAGTTGGTGTGCAAGAATCTGTAGAGTAACACTTCTTAGAAGCCTAAATGGTTTAGGAGAAGCAAATATTCCCTCTCATCTTCTGTCCAAGGTGAATGAAATCCTCACCAGTTCTTTTAGGTTAATGTAGGTGGTTTGCTATTTTTCACATTGTAGATGTGAAATGTATAAATCTCTGTTGGTTGATGGTATCAAATAATTTGAGCTTGTTGTGGGAAGTGATTAATGTAGGTGGTTTACTATTTTGCACATTGTAGATGTAAAATGTATAAATCTCTCTTCATAAAACTTTCATTTTTTATTTTATTATATATATATATATATATATATTTATATAAATATGTCCGGTCCTTTTAGCATTCCTTGAATTTTTATTTTTTTTTTGGTGTGGATAAGTGCATTCCTTGATAATGGTTGATTCAATAACTTCTTTTTCGGCTGTATAGATTTGAAATCAGCACTGGGAAAGAAGTGAAAAGATGGGAAATCTGCGCCTCCTCTGCCATTGACCACAATCCAGCGTGTTCATATCAGTAGGCTGGTTGAGAAATATGGAGACAATTATGAGGTAGGACACTATTTTAGATCTTAAAATTTTGTGAAATCAGCACTTTCCCTTGCTTAACTTTTTTTTTTTTTTGGCAGAGGATGTTCATGGATTCAAAGCTAAATGCCATGCAGCATTCAGTTGCAACTCTGGAGAAACTTTGCAAAAGGTATAATATGTATGGAAATACGAGGAATCCCTTAATACTGACAAAAAACTGAAAGGAATCCCTTAATACTTTCTAGTTAAGAATGGCTCCTTTTTGAGCAGCAATGTCTTTGGGATGCCTTGGAACTGCGCAATTTTGTTTTTGCTGTCTCAGTTTGCTGTATGATGTTAACTTTGTTCAAAAGAGGAGAAAAGAAAACAAAAATTATTCTACTATAATATGGAACTTTGGTTAATCGATGATGTTTTTTCACTAGTTCATCTGGACTTGGATATGGTTTGGTTGTTCAGTTCCCATTCCTTGGGGGCTAATAAAGCCCTCTAAGATTATGTATTTGTCTTTGAACATCCATGGTTTTAGATGTTGATCCGGCACACACACACACACATATATATATATATATATATATATATATATATATATGAATGGTGGCATCGACCTTGGCCTGGCGTTGGAAGAGGAGGCAGATTATTGGCATGTGTGTGGATGATAGGCCTACCAATCCATCTCAAGTTGGTCCGTCTTTCAACTGCATGGAAGACCAGCTCGATATATGGTAACTTCGCTAACCGTGCTTAACTGGTCTCAAAGGTTATGAGACAATGGTATATGGTAACTTCACTAACCATATTAAACTGATCTTAAAGGTTATGAGACAATGGTATAGACGTACGGTAGAGTATAAATTGTGAAGTGAAACATTAAGAGTGGGGCAAATAATTTTGGTCAGAGCAACCAGGTATTTGAATTTGATTGGGGAATCAAATTAATAGCACTCAAAAGTATTGTACTTAAGTGTTACCCAATGATTTTTGTTCAGTGATTAGTCATTTATATTTGTGCTCTTATATATATGCAGCAAGAGCAACTAATCCATCCAGGTCATGGTGCAAATGTCAATCTGACTTAACATGGCAGATTGGGTCTTCTATCTATAAACTGTTTTAGTGAACAAAGAGTCTTAAATCTCTATCAGTCACGGCATTGTGTGTAAATTTGTAGCTTATTAACATGGCCTTAATTGGCTCGTGCTGGACTAGCCTAAATGCTGGGGCTTGTCCTGAATTTGTGCTCACTGCTGTCGTGTTGGCTGCTGAATTATGCTAAGAAGCTATGTCAAAAATTGTTTTCTTCTTCCATTTATGACTGTAAACCAATATAGATGTCAGACTGTATTCCATTTGGTTAAGCTGGACCATCACAAACAATTCCAATAAATAAAAACACATTGTAACAAGTATACATGAAAGCTGTACATCTAATTTATTCCAAAACAAGCAATATACAAGTATCATATGTTCTTGAGAGAGAGAAAAGCAATATACAAGTATCATGGTTGGTGGTGGCTTTTGCTCATTTGGGGGTGGTTGGTGATGGCTTGCATTTTCACATGTTTTGTCATTCCAAACACTTGAAAATGTTTTTTGTAAAATATTTTACTGATAAAATTTTTTACATGTAAAATATTATGCATTTGAAATTATTTTACATTGAAACAAATGAAGCGTAAAACAACTTCATCAAGAAATACAAGAGATAGAGAGTGTCAGAATTGCTTCTAAAACGATTATATATATATATATATAGAGAGAGAGAGAGAGAGAGAGAGAGAGAGAGAGAGAGAGAGAGATTGAAGCAACTAAAAGAAGACAATGCCATAAATTATATGGTTTAGTCTCAAATCCTAGTAAATAAGTCTTACTTACGCTGAGGAGTTAGTGAGGGCTACTATCAGCCACCCATATGAATGAACAAAGTATAGAGATGAAAATTGACCTTTTAACAGCCAATTATGTTCAAATTACACGTTCCAATATTTTGTAGGAATAAAAATCAAACGGCTTTAGAATGAAGAGTTTGTATAAATTTTGTGAAACCCTGAATGCAGAGAGAGAGAGAGAGAGAGAGAAGTCTTCAACAACGAAAACATTTCATTGTTATTAGGGCTCTCTCAGACTTAGCTAGTGGAGACTCTGCAGACTCAAATGAGGCTCACACTTATCATTATGGTCAAAATGCTAAACTCTCAAGGACAAAATTATTTTGATAAATTTTTTTAAAAAGACTGGGTTGTTCGTTTTTGGTAAAATTGGTCAATTGTGCTTAATTTTTTTTAGCTTTTCTATTGGTAATTTTTGTCTTTGTGGAAATTTTTTAGGATGTTTATTTTGTTTTAGATGGGTTTAAATGTAATAATAATTTTATGAAACAAAATTGCATAGACACTTTATGTCACGCCCCAAACCCGATACCCGGATTTGTGACCATGACCGGCATGCTAATATCAAGCTTAAACCTGATATTAATAAGAACCAACTTAACTTTTACAAAAGCTTCCCTCCTTCCTTTCATTTTTGTTTCTTAACTTAAATGATATAACTTATCACTTGCTATTCAGAGCATCTACATTGTACTCCAAATACAACATAATCCACCAGATTAGTAAAGGTAAGATATATGGGAATTTAATAAGGATGCATGTAAATCAAATCATTTCATTCTATGAATATTCTAATAGGAGAACAACTTTTCATGCATAGTATTTTATACTATTCATAATAATAACTTATACGCTTTTCATAGGAAAATGATTGTTCTTCCTTTTCTTATCAGAATAATATTACCAAAACCTTTCGGATTTAATTTCTTTCATTTCTTACAAAGTCACCAAATGTAATATTGATTATTTAAAATCAATATATATGCATTCTCATTACAAAATAATCATTTTAACTTAAATCATATAATTGGTAACTTTGTCTTAAACTAGAAGCATCTTAAAGAATAACAAAACCTTTCTTCCTAAACTTCTTCTCGTAAAATATTATAATTTTCATAGTCATAAAACTTAACGTTTCATAAAGAATAAATATCTTATACCCTTTTAACATAAACTTGTACTTTTATCAGAAGCTTTATCTTTAAAGCGTAACAAAACTTCAGAAACTCTTATCTTTAAAGAATAGCTTTTCTTTTCATCATAAACTTCTTTTCATGAGAGCTTTTAACTTTTCATAATACATTTAAACAAAATCATTCTTTCATGATTAATAACATAATATAGCTGTTCATAAATAACTTACTGGTTAGTCCATATCTGATAAGTCTGTACTTATTTGGGAGGCTTCTAGCACCACGGTGCTAGGCATCCAGCATTCCTCACTATGCCAGGTATTCTCGGGATCACATCATAATACATATCTTTCAACTATGGGAGTAGGTTGACTTCCTCCACAAGTTGGCCGTAACCAACAAGGGTGGGTACAGCAGAGCCAGTCCCACTTAATGGCCAATCATATAACATTTTCCATGGAAAGCCAGTAATTAACCCCTACTAACAGAGTTCAGATCACCAGAGGACATAACCCGAAAACCTTTCATACTTATACATCATACTGAAATTTCTTATTTTGCATAACATTTCATAATAATAGCATTTCCATTCTTTTCTTTAAACATCATGTTCGTGAAAATTAGTAATGGCATCAATATGCTTAAATCATATACATAAGGTTTCGAAAGCTCATGAACATATCTTTGTTAGAATAATGATTATATGCCATATCTCTAATCAAAAACCTTTTAATGCATAATATACTTTAAAATAACCTCATGACTTACCAAATACTCATATAACTTATCCTTTACCTGAAAGCAGAGGAACCGAAAGCCTAAAGTCGAGAGGGCTTAGACTTGGGTACTGGTAACACCTAAACCAAAATCAAAGCTTATTACTGTCCATAATTCCTTATCATAAACTTACACATTCATCTCAAAGCCTATCTCTTATAATCAAGGAAGTCCTAATCCCACCTCAACGAGGTTCCCACAAACATATTATGCACACATCAACCAATGATGTACCAAACTAAAGAAAAACCATCATTCTCATATTTATATCATATCTCCAAAGGAGCCAACTTCATTTCAAAATGTGCTATGAGATTAAGCCAATAATGCATGCATAAGCATAAACTCTTTTAAGCATGGTCATATAACCATATACACTCACATGGCAACATACAACGCATTAAACAAGACAGCTTCATAAAAACAACATTAGGATGGTTTAGAACCCCTCATTTAATTACTAAACCTAGAACCAAGTTATACCAAATTAATCTATGATCTAAACATATCAAAAGATAAGCATATTAAATTATAGCTCAAAACATTCACCCTAATGATTCATAATCATTGGACCTATCAAATGTGAGGATGGATCTGTCAAATGTGAGAAAAAAGTAACCTGGTTAGGGCTGTCCATCCAATCCGACGACCCAACCCACCCGAAGGATCCGACTGGAACCGACTCGAAAACCGGCCAACCCGATCAAGTCATCGGTCGGCGGCAGGTCATTTTGTTCCAAAAACCGACTCCGACGGGTCGGTCTCGGTCTTCCTCCCCAAAACCCAATAAAACCCGATTCGACCGATGTACTAAGAATTTCCAGATTCCGGCAGAAATTTCCAGAATCCGGCTAGATTTTCTAGAATCCGGCGAAAATTTCCAGAATCCGGCAATATTTTCGGATTCTGGCAATATTTTCCAGATTCCGGCCACAAATTTCAAGATTCCGACTTCAAATTTTGAGATTCTGGCAACAAATTTTCATATTTCAGCGACTTATCAAGTAGATCTAGTGATATTTCGTCCAAATCAAGTGAAATCTCACCGGATCTAGTGAGATCTCTGTCGGATTTGGCATTTTTTCGCCTGAAATCAACTATTTCGCCTGAAATCAACTATTTCGTCGGATTTTTCACCGTGGACAGTTCCGACCGAACCGACCGTGTTTCCGGCGCAAAACCGACCGCATCGATCCAACTCCCTTGCCGGTTGGCGGCGGGTCAAGATTTCCTCAACCCGATTCTATCGGGTCGGTCTCGGGTTGGGCACAAACCCGACCCGGACCGACCTGTGGACACCTTTAAACCTGGTATAGCAGGTTACCTACTAGTGGGTACTGTACCCCCCATTTTTTTGGGGGGTACCGTAGAATTACCCATATATATATAGATATTTATATATATTCTTAAAGGCAAGAAAGAGATCTAGTGCAAGTGAGTTTACACATTAGAAGGAGGGACCTACAGGCAAAGATAATGTGCGGTTTAAGGCTAGATTTTTTTAATGGATATGATAAATTTGTAAACTGGCTAAAGTTGTTGATTTGGTTTCTTATTCACTTCCTATTATTGGAGATAACATTACATCCAACTATAAAGAAGTTGTGAACACATTTGAGAGCGGTGAATGAAAGAATGCTATAGATGAAGAGATGCAATCTCTTCACAAGAATCAGACTTGGGATTTGGTATAACTTCTTAAAGGTGAGAAAGAGATTGGGTGCAAAAGGGTCTACACAAAGAAAGAGAAACATACAAGCAAAGATAGTGTGTAGTTCAAGGTTGCTAAAGAATATGCTTAAATGGAAAGGGTTAAATTTCTCTATTTGTATTCCGTTAGCTTTAATTGTACAGTTTGCTTCCAAGTTGGCACAACTTGATGTGAAAACTACCTTCTTGCAATTTGCATAATACATATGAATTTGGAGAAAGAGATTTACATGTCTAAACTTGGTGGTTTTAAAGTTGTTGGTAAGGAAAATTGGGTTTTCAAGTTAAAGGAATTATGTATAGTTTGAAATAGTCCCCTTGATAGTGGTAGAAGCGGTTTAACTGCTTCATGATAGGGAGAAAGTAAACGAAGAGATTGATCGTTTGAAGACTACTTGCTTTATATGTTGTGATATGGTGGTGTCATGTAAAAACAAGGTAGAAATTGATCGTCTGAAGACTTAGTTGAGTTCAAAATTTAAAACAAAGAACCTTAAGAGGAATAGAAAATACCTGCTATGGAGATTGCATGAGATAGAGTGAAGGTACTACATAATCATTTGACTCAAAAAATAGTATTCGACTAGAGTGCTACAACATTTTTGTTTGGATTCCAAGACCAAGCTTGTGAGTACTCATTGATTAGTGCTTGTTATCATCACACATCGATGAGGAGCATGCGCACATGGCTCATGTCTCATATGGAAGTTTGGTTGGCAGCCTTATGTATGCAATGGTATGTACTTGGTTCGACTTTTCATAGGCCGTTAGTAAAATTAATTGTTATATGCATGATCAGGAAAAAGGTCATTGGCAACATGCTAAATGGATCTTGAAAAACATTTTGGGAACCACTAATTTGGATTTGAAGTTTAGGAGTGATGATTCTATTGGGAGATAGTTGGGGTTATGTTACCTAGATTATGATGGTGGTCTAGATAAGCATCATTCTACTACATGCTACCTATTTACATTTGCTAAAGCACCAACAAGTTGAAGGACGACACTGTAGTCCACTATTATATTATCAAACACTAAGGTTACAAACAATGGTTGTGAATAAAGCCATCAAGAATCAAGAAGCTGGTTGGCTAAATGGTATGATCGAAGACTTAATGATTCATAATCAAATCTTGCATGGAACTATCCCTATAAACAAGCTTAGCCAAGCCTAGTGTCACAATTTCAGGTTTGTTGGTTTAATTTAATTTCAAACACAAGCCAAGTTCAAGCTTATTTACCGAATAAGATTATATAATTAAGGTTGATTCCTTTTCTTATCGAACAAGCTTGAGCTTGTTTATGAATTACTTGATTAACTTCTTCTTTTTCCTTATATTGCAAAACCATAACTAAAATTTCTTGCCCTTCACAAATCAATGAATTTTACTATAAATGAATTGTTTATATTATCATTAAACTACAATATGAATTTGATATTATATGAACCTATTTACATACTTATATAATTCATTCTTAAGTCTATGTAAGTATATTTTCAACATGTATACATATAAAAATATATATGAAAAATTATATAATTAAATCGAACATTCATGTTCATGAATGAGTTTGTCACAAACATATTATATGTTTGAGTTTGTCTTGTTTAATAATCGAGCCTAAACGTATACTTAATTTTGGCTTATTTGTTTTTTAAGGAGCCCAGTTCAAACCATTCATAACCAGCTTAGTTCATTAATTTGTACACCTAATCCCAAACTTTTTCCCAAAACAATGTTGGACTCTATTCACATGGAAAAATTATTGAATACTCCGAGAATATCATAAATGCGTACTTTTCCTCTTTCACATTAATTATGGGTCCTACCATAAATTTAATTAGTGAGATCCATAATTATGTAAGAAAAAAACATACACATTTATGATACTCTGAAAGTATTCAATAATTAGCTCTTCGCATGCGGCCGAAAGACCTTACTTAGGAATATTACACGGTCCCACTCGATATATTGCCCCCCACTAAAGAGTGGTTAAAGTCTCTATAACTCAAAATTTTGCACTAAAGTGATGGGACCCGTTTACTGTATTAGAACATATAATTGCTACCCGTGTGCTCTTTCTCTCTCTTCCTTATCTTTCATTTCTTCCTTTCACTTACAGAGTACTAAGTCTAAATTTTCTTAGAACCCAACCAACCAACCATATTTTTGAAATCTGGCTCAAAAGAACTTGTCATAGATCCTCAAAGGTAGCCTATCCATTTGTACTCCATTGTACTCAGTTACTTCCATATTATTTTTATCAATTCCATCCTTTGCAAAAAAAATGGCTGAGACCATGGTGGGAGGAGCTTTTCTTTCGGCTTTTCTCCAGGTTTTTTTTGACAGGATGGCTTCTCGTGAGGTACTAGACTTCTTCCGCCGATGGAAGCTTAATACTGAATCTCTGAGGAAGTTGAGAACAACTTTACTGTATATCAATGCAGTGCTCAATGACGCTGAAGAGAAGCAAATAAAAAACCCAGCTGTCAAAATGTGGGTTAACGAGCTAAAAGATACTGCCTATCAAGCTCAGGACTTACTGGATGAGATTACTACTGATGCCTCGCGCTACAAGCTGGAAGCCGAACTGGATATTTGCATAAGTAAGGTACGAAACTTCAACTTGACTTCTCTTAGTTCGTATCTGGGAATTGAACCAAAGTTAGAAGAGATTCTAGGCAGACTAGAATCTCTTGCAAAGGAAAGAGACATCCTTGGTCTGAAAGAATGTGGTGGTGAGAAACCGTCACGAAAGTGGCAAACAACGTCTTTGGTAGAAGAATCCAGTGTATACGGTAGGGATGATGACAAGGTCTCCATAATCAAGTTGTTGCAGGCAAACGATAGCAGTGGTGATAACATTAGTGTGATTCCCATAGTGGGCATGGGTGGTGTAGGCAAGACCACCCTTGCTCAGCTTGTATACAACAACAAGTTGGTGATGGATCTTTTTGATGTCAGAGCATGGGTTTGTGTTTCACAAGAATATGATGTACTAAGGATCACCAAAAGTATTCTTGAGGCAGTCACTTCCTCAACTAGTGATAGTGACAACCTAGATCTACTCCAAGTTAGGTTGAAGAACAGTCTTATGGGAAGGAAATTTCTGATTGTGCTGGATGATGTATGGAGTGAAAATTACGCAGATTGGTATGCCTTTCTGATTGTTTTGAAATCAGGGGCATATGGGAGTACGGTTATTGTAACAACACGTCACAAAAGTGTTGCTTTAACTGTACGCACAGGCACAGTTCCAACTTATCATTTAATGCCATTGTCAGATGAAGATTGCTGGTTGTTATTTGCAAAACTTGCATTTGGCAACATAGATACTCAAGAATATCCAGAGCTGGAACTAATTGGTAAGAAAGTGGTGAAAAAGTGTAATGGCTTGCCTTTAGCAGCAAAAACTCTTGGCGGTCTCTTGCGGGTGAAGTTGGATCCTAAGGAATGGGTTAAAATATTGGAGAGCAATATATGGAATTTCTCAGACAGTGAAAGCAGTATTCTCCCAGCTCTTAGAATGAGTTACCATTATCTACCTTCATATCTAAAACCGTGCTTTGCTTATTTCTCAATCTTCCCTAAAAACTTCAAATTTAAAAAGGAGGAGTTAGTGCTCTTATGGATGGCGGAAGATTTTTTGCTGTCCACTGAAACAGAGAATTTGGAAGAAGTAGGTAGTGGGTATTTCGATGAGCTAGTATCTAGGTCATTCCTCCAACAATTAGGTGGTAGAAATATACGCTATGTTATGCATGACCTGTTGAATGATTTAGCTAAATTTGTCTCTGGGGAGTTTTGTTTTAGAATGGAGGGTAACAATTCAGATGGCTTGTCGGAAAAAACTCGTTATTTTTCATATTCTAGAAGAAAATGTGATGCCTATGAGAGATTTGAAGCCTTACATAAAGCCAAGGGTTTGCGAACCTTTCTACAGTCATCAAATGTTATACTCAACTTACTGCCAGCACTAAGAAGCTTAAGGGTACTATCTCTATTTTCCTACTGTAATTTGACAGAATTGCCAGACCTGATTTCCACTTTGAAACATTTGCGATATTTGGACCTTTCTCACACAGCAATCAAGGTATTACCTGAATCTGTCTGTACTCTATACAATTTGCAAACTTTGTTGTTGTCATATTGTCGTTCTCTCATTGAGTTGCCTGCCAACATGGGATGTCTAATCAACATGCGTCATCTTGATATAAGCGGAACAAACTTGATAAAAATGCCACTGCTAATGGGAAGATTGAAAAGTCTCCAAACTTTATCTGCTTTTATTCTGGGCAAAAATGGCGGCTCAGGAATCAATGAGCTGAGGGATCTTCGGCAACTTAAGGGAAGCCTTTATATTTTGAAGTTGGAAAACGTTGTCAATGCTAGAGACGCTTTGGAGGCCAATTTGAGGGATAAGTTACAACTTGAAGAATTAGTGTTGAAATGGGGTGGACATACGAATGACACCAGAAAAGATAGAGAAGTACTAGACCAACTGCAACCTCATGCATATCTAAAAAGGCTTACAATTGAAAATTATGGTGGCACAACATTTTCAGATTGGTTAGGACATGCGTCCTACAAAATTGAATATGTAAACCTACATAATTGTAAATATTGCTTCTTCTTGCCACCATTTGGGAAACTGCCCAATCTCAAGCACCTCTCTATTGTGGGATTAAATGTAGAGACTATTGATACAGATTTTTATGGGACTGCTGCTTTTGGGATAAAGCCTTTTGGATCGCTAGAAACTTTGCGCTTCAAGAACATGTTGCAATTGAAGGAATGGCTTCCTTTCACAGATGTGAACGGAGGTGCGGTAGCTTTCCCTTGTCTCCAACAGCTTTTTATACAAAACTGTCCTAAACTGACCCAGGGTCTTCCCGATGGCCTTTTCTCTTTAAAAGTACTGGTGATTGATAAGTGTCAGCAGCTTGTGGCTTCAGTTCCAAGTGCTCCAGCCATACGTGAATTGAAGTTGCAATATTGTCATAAGGTGTTGTTGAATGAATTACCACCTCTAGTGTTGAAGCTTAGAATTAGTGGCTATGATGCCTTGGAGTCCTTCCATATGGACAACAACCATTGTCTTCAAGAGTTGGATATCTCTGATTGCCCATCTCTCATGTTGCTTCCTAGTAGTGGTATATCTGATACACTAAAATCACTGAGTGTCAAGAACTGTGAGAAATTACTGTTTCCAATGCACCAATGCTATACATCCCTTGAGAGTTTGCACATAAGATGTAGTTGTAATTCTCTTGTGTCCTTTCAATTAGACTTATTTCCAAAGCTCAATCATCTTGATATCCATGGATGTCTGAATCTTCAGTCCCTTTCAGTTCCAAATCATGGACCACTTCAGCATCTTGCATCTCTCAGAAGCTTGGAAATTAGTAACTGTTCTAATTTTGTATCCTTTCCCGAAGAGGGACTGCCTGCCCCCAGCTTGACCTGGTTTCGTGTTGATAGCTGTTACAATTTGAAGGCGCTGCCTGAACAGATGCACACCCTGCTCCCATCTCTTGTTACTTTAAGCTTACAGAATTGTCCAGAACTTGAGTCGTTTCCAGAAGGGGGTTTGCCATCCAGTTTAAAATCACTTGAAATCTGTTCTTGTGACAAACTCATTCCCGGCCGCATGGAGTGGGGTTTACAGGGACTATCCTCTCTTAGAAGCTTCTGTATCAAGGGTAAATGTGAAAATCTGGAGTCCTTTCCGGATAGGGGGCTGCTGCCATCTTCTCTTATATCCCTTGATATCTGGGATCTTCAGCATTTGAAATCTCTGAATGGTGGTGAGCTTCAGCATCTTACTGAACTTAAAAATTTGCGTATTGGCTACTGCCCAATTTTCCAGTCCATGCCAGAAGGGGGTTTGCCAACTTCTTTAACTTCTCTGAAAGTCAAGAAATGTCCGATGCTGAAAGAACGGTGCCAAAGTGAGAATGGAGAAGACTGGCAAAAGATAAAGCATATACCAGTCATAGAATTTGACAATGAAGTGATCTCACGAAGTTAAAGTCTTTGGGAGCCTCAGCTCCTCATCTAATTGAACTTCTGCTCATGTACTCATTTTGCGCATCATATCATACTTGCTGCCAGGTGTGTGGATTGGTGAATTCTTTCTTCATGAACTTAAACATCTACTCAGTAAGAGGAACAAAAAAAATCTTAATTATCTGCTTTAACTTATGTCTTTCAGTGATCCTTGCATAAACAGTAGCAGCAATGCTAGCACTTTGTCAGTTCAGAAGGCATGGGGGATCATTGCATACTGGTGGAAGCCACGCTTGAACTTTGCCTATTTCATTTTTCAACTACATTTCTTGTCAATCCTTCGCAGGATACTACATATATCCTCTTTACAGGTTTGCATACAACAAGTAACAGGCTGAGGTAGTTCCAACTTCCAACCGAACAAACTTTTTTTTTTTTTCTTTGGCTAAAACCATCTAATAACAATTGTGTTTGTGGAATGTCTTCAGCTTTGGACTTAACATCAGACAAAGGCTCTGGCTATGTGAAGAGCAGTTGGAATATTTTGGAAATAACTGTTGAATGAACGACCCTCAGGCTGCACAAAGTTATGGTTACGGAATGCCATCTCTCAAATTCCTGATTGTTAAATTGAAGAAAGAAAATGCTTACAACTTTATTCCTCCAACTACTTCAGGCAGAATTTGCAGTTCTGGAAAGCTTTCAATGCAAGGATTGTTCAGTAGATTTGTGCTCTTGGTACTTGGTGTTTAACATTTCAAAATAATAAGGAGAGAAATTATTGTTGAGATCTGAGAAAGAGAGAGTTGAAGTGAGGAGAAAGAGAAGAGAATCCAGCCTCAACACCTAGGGCTACATCTTTTATGCATGCTCAATTGTATTTGTATGTACAATTATATATTTGGACCTCTTGTGCCATTACACATGAACACAAATATATAATTTTTTTTTTTTTTTTTTTTGAGAATTGAACAGGGATAATATATTAACCCAATATCTTTTACACTTGGTATGGACCACCTTCACATTCTCAATTTATGCTTAATTATTCTCACATATTGCTTACCAAATTTGACACTTGACTATTTATTTTTTGGACAAAATTTAGCTACAAAATTTATTGTAACATGAGGCTATAATCTTACTTAATAAAATAAAAATTACTACATATTGTGAAAATATAATTGTTGAATTGTATTTTTTTTACGTTCTTAATACCTATGTTAAATTTTGTTTCAATAGAGCTAGATTTGTGATTGTTGATTGTTTTTTTTTACTTTGTGTAGATTTCAAAGTTATTGCTTCCTGCCAATTAAACCTCATTTTTGCATCCGTAGACCATAACTTATATTATTTCTGCGAGGAACTCTAGAAGCTTATCCGTATGGTAGTGTTTTCTTTTTCAAAAAAAAAAAAAAATTCAAGTGTTCTCAATTCCCTGTATTACTGGTGTACGTCCAGCCCATATGCTTTGTTCAATTTTAATTGGATCTCATACTCTGTTCACTTTGCACAGGTTCTCTGGTTTGATCATGTATTTGGAGTGCAACTAAACCAACTCATGTCATGAACAATTCTTGTACCAATATTTAACCAGGTTTCATGGTATCAAACATTTTTTTTTTCTTGTGAAGGTTATATAAGAAATTTATCTTTCTTCATAATTTTGAAAGGATTGAAGTTTGAAATCTAATTATGGTTATCAGTTGAGACTTGCAATAGCCAATAGGCATGAAGGGGAAGCAAGCGACAGATTAATAGGTAGTCAAGGTCTTTGGCAAATTCCATTTGGTGATTCTAATCCTTAATAGAAATGAAAGCTATTAGAAGGATTCTCTTTTTATTTTGTGAGAATGGTTTCCTACTTTTGTCTGTATGCTTATGCATAATCATATTTGTTAGGTTTTGAATTATCAACATGCCGGTATTCAACATATGCATCTGTGCTTCATAGATTAAACTTATTTGGCTTTGGATGAGTTTTGAATTATAAGTGATTTATATCTAGTGAAAATTGAACAGGGTAACACAACAAGAAGATCAATAAGGAATGCGAAGCTCATGTTGATCTTCTTCCAGCAGCATCGGATTGAAAATCTAGCACTGAAAATTACATACATCAGGTGTCCTTAGCCTTTTCATTTTGTTTTTTTTTTTTTTTGTTTTTTTTGTTTAAGCACAATGAAATTTTAAGTTAACCCATGATTGCCTAACTCTGTTAGCTGATTTTAGAACACCGTTACTAAGTGTATGGTCTTTTAATGTCAAAATCTTCATCATGTATGTGCTTTTAATTTTCAGATGTTAATGTTGGACGATATCTGAACATTACTATCCTGTTTTGATTCTCAATCATATTCAGGTATGATTTTGAAACTTGGATATAATTTAATTTATTTATTAAACTTGTTCATTGTTTTTGTCCACTCATCTCATTGGATCTCTCTTATATAGTAGCGGTCATACGACGGATATTTGACAACTATTTTATGACTTGTGCAGATATGGAACTGGTGGACTCATTGTGTTGAGCACAAAAATATTGCCAGAAATCCATGCCTACCAAGAGTAAAAAAGGTTGGCTGACTAAAGGTTTTTTGTGGTAGTCTAGCAAGAGCCAGGGAAAATTAGAGACCTTTGGGGCTTCTTGAGGTGCTCCTTTCTACTGCAAAACTTTCTTTGCTACTATTCTTGTTACTGGCATACCAGGAACATTAATGATATTTGATTCCATCCTCCTGAAAACTATACTATTTTTTTTGCCTCTGGGAAGTGCTATAGTAGGATTCAGTTCTGTTTAAATGTAATAGATTGTAAAACCCTATATAGGCCTCTGTCGTAATGTTAAGAATATGATGTTTCTTTACTCAGTCAAAGTTTCTAAACGAAGAAAGTTTCCTTCTTTATGGATTCATATCATTTTGAGGTACATTCAATGTAATTGAGCTCAAATTAGCAAACTATGAAACTACAGCGGGTTACTTTCGGGTCATTGGATTGCAATGCTTGAATTTGGGTTCCTGATAGTGGCTTTGTTGTTGAATTTGGGCACTCACTCTCTTAAAACTTCTTCTCTTTAAATTTGTTACTTATTTATTTTTTTTCATTGAAATTCTATGGTTTTCTATGGTTTCTACTAATTTGGCTTTGTAAGGTTTGGTTGCATAGAGAATAAAAATGGAAACATTGAACAATCTCCTTTATTGTCTTGTTTTATAAAAATTTCCTTCATTTTCAGAGAATCAAAATGGTGATTTATAATTTTTCTTCTTTTTGTCTGCTATATTATTCATTGTTGTTTCATCAGACAATCAAAATTTTCATTCAATTTTAATTCCCTTTAGAGGCAATTCTAATCTTAGGCCAGTTTCATAGGTATATTATAGATCAACAATGTGAATTTGGGGTTCTCATGATATGTATTCTGAAGTATACTTGTTGGGATTATCTAGGGTGTATTTTGAATGAAGAAGCACGATATGTGTACTTTTGATTGCTAAGTGGAACCTAAATAGTTGTCGTTTACTTTTATATTGGATATGCATTGGCTAGCATTTGGTTCCTTTATTTATTTATTTATTTTTATTATTAGATTCTCCATTTTTATGTTGTGCCTCCTACACAACTTAAATATTTTCTCATTCTTTTTAAATCTCGTAGGCATTGCACTAGGATTGTCCACCAAAATTTTATGCCACTATATTAATATATATATATATATATATTTTTTTTTCCTTTCAAGATATTTCTGTAGTTCCCGCTTGTCAGATGTTGTACATGTTTAAGAATCTATATGTTATTTCTTGCTAAGAATATTTAACTGATGTTAATTCGAAAAAGAATTATCATGTCCATGAGATGCCACATGACTGGCTTACTGGTGGAAGAAGAATTTGTTTATTGATGTTTTCTTATGCATTATTACCAAAGAATATGTGAAACACAACCATTGAGTGGAATCGGTTTGAAGAGAGTAGTCCAGCTTATTGTTTGGTTTGGACCTGCCAATGAAACCCTCTGCATTCAAGTGCACATTTTCTGTCTGTCTCTCTCTCTCTCTCTCTCTCTCTCTCTCTCTATATATATATATATATATATATATGTATAAACTGATATAAGAAAGAGCCCAACTATATTAGAAGAATCTAAATTTGCTCAATTGGAAGATTGTGGCTTTTTAAGTACTGAGAATTTCACGGTTATGTAGTCAATTAGGTAAAAATTGGTGTGGCTTGCTTTAAAATCCTAGTTTTCAAGGATAATGGCATGGGTTGTATAAACTTCAAGAGCTGTAATGTTCTTGTTTGAAGTCAATTCTGATTATATCCTTCACGAGGGAGAGATTCAGACTCACGCCTGACTGCCTGAGTGCCTACAAACCTAAGAAGTACGTTGGCAGGAAAGGAAAACAGCGAAGGTGTTGACTAGATTATGTTTTCCTAAACTACACTTTTGGTTGATTTCGTTAAAAAATTCCCAGTAAGCACTCAGCAATCCGACAGGTACAGGTACCCATGGTCTCAGATATGCTTCAGTGTGTCTAAATCATGACCTTACTGTGAACTCTGCAAACTTACTTATGGCTTTCTTACAACTGTATGTACATATGATGTCGTATCTTGCTCCTATGTAGTTTTAGTTTGTTTTACATAGTAATATCTGAAAATTTGTGTAAACAATACTGTATCCGTAACTCGTGAAAATCATGATAATTTTTCTGCAGATAGCAATGGTTCAGTAACCCGATTTTGAATCTCATAAAGATTAGTTCTTTTTCACGGGCATTCAAATTTGATGCATAAAGATGAATAAGTCTTTGTCTATGTAATGTAAATGCAGTCCAATCCTTTCTAGTATGGTGCGTGCCCAAAAGATAGATACTGAAGCTTTCAATCAACGTCTAATTGGTACTCCAGCAGTCCAGCTTAGGCCAAAGCTAAGTATAATGAGTCAAATTCAAAGGGAAAGAAAGGGAGGCAAACAAGAGTTAAGATTTAAATATTGTCAATATAATTACACATACATATAGGCTATAGCTTAGTTCAGTGTATTCTTACAACTCTCTTCTTTTAGGAAACGACTACAGAAAATTTCCAAGAATACCAAAGATCAAATCCATTGTGACTAGTGTTAAATTGACTTGATGGATATCTGGATATGAAAAATAAGGTTCCTACAATAGAATGGATGGTGAAATGGAGCGCCGGTTGATAACTCTTGTGTTTTCTGCAGAAACTGTGTAGAGAATAGAGATCATTTGTTCTTTGAGTACTCATTCTCTAGAAAGGATTTGGACTGCAATACTGAGACTCTGTCTAATATCAAATCCTCATACCAGCTGGGTTGATCTTGAGGATTGGGGTCTTCTCTCTTAAAAGGGAATGCCTTGAGAGTTAGCTTAGGACCAATGCAAACAAATAATGGCCCAAGACATCAAGCTGTTAGGTGCGCAGGCCTTGGCATAAAGAGAAAGGGCCACAGGTTTTGGGCATGGGCCGAGAAACCCAATATTGCTTGACCCGATTACTTTAAGGTTGTTTTCTTTCTTTCTTCTGAGCTTGGGCTTTCGTACTATGGGTTTCCAAAACGACCCTCAAATATTTCACTTGCATTCTGGTCTTGGATTTGTCTAGTCTATTTAATTGTCTCTCACTTTACTAAACCAGTATCACCTATACCTCCACTCACAGTACTAGAAGAGCATTGTTTCCATACGAGATTTGAGCTTTGATTGGATTAGAATAAAGGTTGCACCTAAAACAAATAGAGACTTTTCTCTACTCCGCCACACCCTCATAATAGAAAAAAGTAATAATAGAAAAAAGTACACTCTTTTTCAATGTTAATTAAATTTAAAATAACGAAGTGTTTGAATTAAATTGGAGAAAATAATGTATTGCAACTATGTGTCTAAGTTAAATTTTTTTTTTATAAATATTTAATTTTGTTAAACTTTTTTAGTAAAAAAATTGAAACAAAAATCCAAACAGACACTAGCACAAGAATAGGAATTCAATTAGAATTCTACCAAACACACAAGTAGGCTAGGATTGGTCTTCAATGTCAACAGTCAATGGCACATGGGCAACATTATCTTTTTTTGTTTGTTTTGATATGCAGTCACAAGAGATAGCAACATAAATACATCTTCTTTCTTTTTTTGTCAAATATCAAGACCATGGTGCACCAATATTTCCGCCGAATAAATGCAATAACTTTGTCAAGCACAAAGGCAAACTTTTCACATTGGAAATGAAAAGGAAAGGAAAAGGATTAGAAAAAATCAACCTGTCCTATATTAGTACCATTGAGATTCTTCTTGTCATCTTTTATCATGGAAGAGAGTTTAGTTCTAAACATTTTAGAGCTATATTTTTTTACTTATTTTGTGACGATTTATAAGATTACTCATATGTAGAGGAAGACAGTCTCCACTTCAACGTTCCTAAATTGTTGAGAGAGCGAGAAGCAAAAGCAATAATAAAACTTTTACACCCAGTTCCTCTTATGACTTAAGAGGTAAATTACCATCAACAAAATTGGTTACCCATGTTGTAAAATAACAGGGATTCAAAATACTAAAGTTGATTTTGAAAATATTATATGTTTGAGAAAGATCTCTAAAACAATATTAGGATTATAGAAAACTAACTCAAAAGAAAAATAGAGATAGAAAATCCCAAAATTTACGTGGTTTGGCAATAACCTAGGTCCATAGGCGACGACGAAGAAATTTTTAGAACTATATTTTTTAACTTATTTTGTGACGATTTATAAGATTACTCATATGTAGAGGAAGACGGTCTCCACTTTAACGTTCTTGAATTGTTGAGAGAGAGAGAAGCAAAAGCAATAATAAAACTTTTGCACCCAGTTCCTCTTATGACTTAAGAGGTAAATTACCATCAACAAAACTGGTTACCCATGTTGTAAAATAACAGGGATTCAAAGTACTAAAGTTGATTTTGAAAATAGTATATGTTTGAGAAAGATCTCTAAAACAATATTAGGATTATAGAAAACTAACTCAACATTAATATTATTCTTCTACATTAATATTATTCTCCCTTACTTTTTTATCTCCCCACTACCCTCTACATTAATATTATTCTTCCTCTTTCCCTGCATCTTCCTTTATTTTTGTCTCTTCTTATTCACACCCTCTTATTATAAATTTGTCACTACCTCTTTCATTCTATGCATAGTTTTCCTTCACAAAAAAGATTCTCTCTCTCTCTCTCTCTCTCTCTCTCAATTTTTTGGTGGATTTTTTATTTTTCTTGCCTCTCTGCTTTAAGTTGATAATTTTTTATATTCTTCAAAACTTTATTTTGGTTTAGTTTTGTTTTTAAAATTTCTTTTGTTCTCTTTGATTGTTAAATATTATCGTAAAGAATTAAATATAGCATATAAAAATATAATATTATTCTATTACATAATATGATTTGGAAACTTTGGTATTAATTGTAATTTGGTATTTATTCTATTACATAGCATGTTTTTTTAATAGTGCTCAGTTTAGATGTTAAATTATGAGACTTTACTAATTTTTTTTAATCTTTTGTCATGGACAAAGTATTCTTAATAATTGTATTAGAAGTACTCTATAATGCCATTTATTTAGAGAAAAGCAAAAGTTAGCCAAAGGAAAAAAATTGGATGAGTGACAAATTTTAGCTTTTGCAATTTTATTTTAATTATTATTATTATTATTTTATAACAATGCATATATAGAAATTTAATTTTTAGATTTTGCTAATAATTTTTTATTTAATAATATGTTTTGGGTGGATGAAATTACATATTCTGCAAAGAAAATAATCTTAATAGATTATCAATAACAAATTGTTTTCCCAATTGGTCCAATTAATCATTGTTAAATTTTATTATTTTTTTAGTTATGCTTCTTGGTATTTTGGATTATAGGTAGAAAAAAATAAGGTTTGAGAAAGTTTGTTTAAAACTAAAAGAATAATTTCCAAATTTTATATTCTTTTAAATGATTTCCAAAATGTTATAAACAACTTTTATTAAAAAAATGAATATTTTCATTAACATGCCTTTTGAATTTTTGAGAAAATTGTATTATTTTCATTTTGGTACGACAAAATTTATATCTATGATTTATGATTTTTTCTATATTACACTTATGATTGTTCTTATAATAAATAAAAATATGATTATGAAATACATTACTCATTATTAAATTAGTTTAAATTGTAAAAAAAAAAATAATAAAACCACCATAAAAATAATTATCACATGTAATGTGCGGGTTCGCAGCTAGTATTAATTAAATTTAAAATATGAAGTGTTTGAATTGAATTGGAGAAAATAATGTATTGCAACTACGTATCTAAGTTTTAATTTTTTTTTCAAAGTTAATTTTGTTAAACTTTTTTAATTAAAAAATTGAAACAAATATCCAAACAGACACTAGCACAAGGAATAGGAATTCAGTTAGAATTCTACCAAAAGAATTCAAGTAGGCTAGGATTGGTCTTCAAATGTCAACAATCAATGGCCCACGGGCAACATTTTCCTGAGTCTTATTTAAGCAAGTTGCGTGGCAGCAACGTTGTTTGTTTTGGTACGCGGTCACAAGAGATAGCAACATAAATACATCTTTTTATTTTTGTCAATATCAAGACCATGGTGCACCAATTTTTCAGCCGAATAAATGCAATAATTTTGTCAAGCACAAAGGCAAACTTTTCACATTGGAAATGAAAAGGAAAGGAAAAGAATCATCACTTGCAGTAATGAGTCCAACACTATTGTGCTTAAATCGTGTGAGTCTCTGACTAGGCATTGAGTTGACTTCATGGGAAAGTTATTCAACTAATCCTGCTTCAGCAATATTAGAAAAAAACCAGCTTGTCCTATATTAGTACCATTGAGATTCTTCTTGTCATCTTTTATCGTGGAAGAGAGTTTAGCTCTAAATATTTTTAGAGTTATATTTTTTTTTAACTTTATGATGATTTATAAGATTCTTTATATTTAGAGGAAGATGGTCTCCACTTCAACATTCCTAAATTGTTGAGAGAGAGAAAAGCAAAAGCAATAATAAAACTTTCAATGCTATCTATCACTTGAAATGTAAAACAAGCTGCTTAATAAAACAATTATCAAACTTTTTTTCTAATGTAGTATGTAACATTAAAAAATTACTTTGAGATCAATTTTATGTTTACATCCCATATACTATGCGGTTTAAAATGTAATTTACTAATTTTCCCTTTGTAAACAATGCCCAACCTATAGGGATTGGGAAAACTTGGTTAAAACGTTCCCTTCATTTTTTCTGCAATCGCTTACTTCTTTCCTTCTTTTTTTTTTTTTTTTTTAAATAACTTTTGTGTCTTTGATGTCGTTTCTTTTTTGTTTGTTTTTGATATATTGTCAAAGTAAAGCAACAACCATATCCACCAAATGGCGTATTATATTCTAGAATGGACGCCTATTTTGTCATCATGAAAACCTTGTTCGTGCAACATTTCCTCCACAGACACCTTAATTAATCAAACACAACACAAAACACGCAGAATGAAAATGAAAAGGCAAGAAAGAAAATCTCCAGTTGCAGCTATGAGTCTGAATCTACTTTGCTCAATTCACTTCCCAGCGATCCTTCTATTGTTCGTGGTACTGCTGCATGTAAAAACACTTGCTGTTTTTGGTGATAGTACTGGCACCCCTAGTTATGTTGGTGGGAATGAAACAGATCATCAAGCTTTGTTGGCGTTCAAGGGGAAGATAACGCATGACCCTAGAAACGTTTTCAGTTCATGGAATGATTCCAACCATTTCTGCGAGTGGGAAGGTGTGACATGCGGCCGCAAGCATAGAAGAGTCACTGTATTAGATCTGAGTACCAGAGGTTTGGTGGGTTCCTTGTCTCCATACATAGGCAACCTCAGCTTCATTAGGGAAATCTTGCTCGCAAACAACACCATTGGAGGTAAAATCCCTAATGAATTTGGTCGTCTATTCAGGTTGCAAGTATTGTGGTTGTCTAACAACTCCTTAGAAGGAGAAATTCCTACAAACCTTTCCCATTGCTCCAATCTGAAGATTCTTAGAGTCGGTATCAATAACCTTTTCGGGTCAATCCCAGCGGAGCTTGCTTCTTTGTCAAAGTTGGAGGTTCTTATATTAAGCAATAACAATCTCACGGGACGAATCCCACCTTTCATTGGGAATCTTAGCTCCCTAAAACTTTTTTCTGTAGCAAAAAATGTTTTGGGAGGAGATATTCCAGATGCATTTGGTCAATTAAGAAGCTTGAATAATCTTGGACTGGGGGAAAATAAACTCTCTGGTTTGATCCCTTTATCTTTATATAATCTTTCGTCTATTATTGTTTTTTCAATGCCTACTAATGAGCTTAGTGGAAGTCTTCCTACTGAATTATTCCTCAACCTTCCTCTTCTTCAGTAGTTTCAAATTTATGATAACCAATTTACCGGATCTCTTCCGATCTCATTATCTAATGCTTCAGAGCTAAAATTCTTTGAAGTTGATAGGAACAATTTTACTGGAAAACTATTAGTCAATTTTGGAGGCTTACAACGTTTGGATTTGTTATCTATTTCTACTAATAATTTAGGAAGTGGAGATGACGATGAAATGAATTTCTTTCCATCTTTAGCCAATTGTAGCAATTTGCAGAAATTGAATCTGGAGGAGAATCAATTCGAAGGTATGTTGCCTAATGTTTTTGGCAATCATTCAACCCAGCTTACCATTTTTGCGATTAGCACAAATCTTATTTTTGGAGAGATCCCTTCATGGATGGGTAATCTAGTCAACTTGAACTACTTATGGATGCATGATAACAAATTTACAGGGACAATCCCAAGTGGTATTGGTAATCTTCAAAAGTTACAACGATTTTCCTTAAGTAACAATAGACTCTCAGGAAGGTTGCCAATTACCCTGGGAAACCTATCATTGATAAATGAACTGCATCTAGATAATAATAGATTGAAAGGAACTATCCCATCAAGTATAGGAAATTGCCAAAATTTTTTGTTGTTAAATCTATCTCAAAACAAGCTCAATGGAACCATTCCAAAGCAAATCTTTGCAATTTCTTCGTTGTCCATTTCAATTAATTTAGCTGGAAACTTTTTCACTGGATCACTACCATCAGAGGTCCAAAATCTTGTCCATTTAAAGGAATTGGACATATCTAACAACAAGTTGTCTGGTAAAATTCCAAGCAGCCTAGGCTCTTGCACAAGCCTTGAGTTCCTTTACATGAAGCGTAATTTCTTTCAAGGAGAAATTCCAACATCCTTGAGTTCTTTGAGAGGTATTCAAGTTATGGATCTTTCTCAAAACAACTTGTCTAGTCAAATTCCCACTTTCTTGGAGAAACTCTCCTTGAAGAATTTGAATTTATCCTTCAATGATTTTCAAGGAGAGGTTCCAACAAAAGGAGTTTTCGCAAATTCTAGTGCAATATCACTCATTGGAAATAGTAGGCTATGTGGGGGCATATCAGAATTAATGTTTCCGAAGTGCTTAACAAAAGAAGAGAAGAAAACAAAGTGGCCTCTTGCAATCAAAGTGGTAATCTCAATGGCAAGTGTGATTCTGATAGTAACCATAGTGTCATTTTTCTTATTTTATCGGCACAAAAATCAAAGAAAAGATAATCCTTCAGAATCTTCTTTGAGGCAATCACTTTTGAAAGTGTCTTACCAAATGCTACTTAAAGCAACTGATGGATTTTCGTCAACAAATTTGATTGGTGTGGGTGGTTTTGGCTCAGTGTATAAAGGCATCCTTGGTGAGGATGAATCAATTGTTGCAGTCAAGGTACTAAACATTCAACATCGAGGAGCTTCTAAGAGCTTCATCTCCGAGTGTGAAGCCTTGAAAAATATTCGTCACCGAAATCTTGTGAAAATCATTACTTCCTGCTCAAGTGTGGATTTTCATGGCAATGATTTTAAGGCTCTTGTTTATGAGTTCATGCCGAATGGAAGTTTAGAAAATTGGTTGCATATGGATTTGGAAACAAATACCAGGCAAGTAGATATACCAAATTTGAACCTTGTTCAAAGAATAAGCATTGCCATTGATGTTGCATGTGCACTCGATTACCTACATCACCGTTGCCCAATGCCAATTGTTCATTGTGATCTAAAGCCAAGTAATATTCTTTTTGATTGTGATATGATTGCTCATATTGGAGATTTTGGGCTTGCAAAATTTCTTTTAGAACTTACAAATCCGAAACAAAGCGACTCAATTGGAATAAGGGGAACAATTGGGTACACTCCTCCAGGTAACAACAATTTACTAAACTTTTTAATTATTAACATATGCTTTCCCACATTAACCATAATTACTTTTTGCAATCCCAAGTCGTAATGTGAACATATTTTCTATATCAAATATTTTGAATGGCAGAGTACGGTGTAGGATGTGATGTGTCAACAAAAGGAGATGTCTATAGCTATGGAATCTTATTATTGGAGATGATAACAGGAAAGAGACCCACAAATCCTATGTTTGAGGGAGGCTTTAACCTTCACAACTATGCTAGCATGGCATTGCCTAACCGTATAATGGAGATTTCAGACCCAAAACTTTTAAACAATGCTGATGAAGTGATTCAAAAACACAATTGTGGAGATACAGACAGAACAGAGGAGTGTTTAATATCCATGGTCAAGATTGGAGTGTCATGCTCTATGGAGTTGCCACAAGAACGATGGGACATTATCAAGGCCTTGTCTGAGCTGTATTTGGTCAGAGACATTCTTCATGGCGCAAAGGATTTAGCACTACGTTCTTGAATATTTAGAAGGTAAAAAAAATCAAACTTTTTACCCTCTAAATGTTGGTATTAATTTCTTTACTTACTTTGACATTTTCCTATTTACTTTGTTTTCTATTAACCAATTGCAGGCTCATAAAATTTGACAACGGATGGAAAGACATGTTTGGCGTTCTAGATAAACATGCTTATAGTTTATCGACGAGCATTCTACATGGTTCTTATACCCCGTCTTATATCTGTATTTTATTTGCGTTTGAGTAAATCAAAATAATTTCCTTCAAACTTGTATGTGTTTAATTCTATTGATATTATGTTTGGAAAATAAATTATCTAATTTCATTAGCAGTTGTAATATTTTGAGCTAACAATAAGATGTTTTCTTCACTTCCCATTCCACATCAATTTACTTTTTGTCAAAGCTTGAATTCACATTGTTAGAGATATATTAACCCATTAGCATAGGTTCAAGCTTAATTCTACTTTGCGTGCAAGCCAAGTCTCCTACTTGTACTAGAAATCTATTAGTCTAGGGTTTAGTCTACTATATATATACATGTTATGATTCATTGTAATACAGGATTTGTACTACACTATAATATATTATTAATGTAGCCTTTAGGGTTTCCTTCGTGGATGGATGTAGGCCGTTAGGCTGAACCACGTAACCCTCGTGTGTTATTGTGTTTTATACTTTATGCTTTCGCTTCCGCATTCATACTAGCATATTCAACATGGTATATCAATGCTAATATTTAACACACATAACCATGCTTGAGAACAATTAAATTAAATAAAAACGACAGTATGTTATACGAGACTTTCCTCAAAAGCTCCACAAGGTCAAAGTTCATGCCAAAAAACAAACACACGCAGTGTTGAACGTATGCTTTGTAAAAGGGACAATTCGGACGGCTTAGTGTTTTGACTCTGTTGGGTACGTGTCAAATCACATACAAGCTAGAAACGTATCAAAAATTCAAAATAAAATAGGTTGCTATTCTCATAACCTTTACCTAATCTCTAATGCATCAAATATAGTTGAGTTTCCCTTCGCATTATCTTTTGAGTTTCTGGTTGGTTGAGCCACTCCCATAGTTGATAGTCCCACTCCTCGTGGCTCGAGATGGATTTAGGAGTCCCTGTGTGAGCTGTATGCAGAGAGAGTCGCACATACAGTTACAAGGGGGTTCGCGTCTATATGTGTAGTGTGGTTGTTGGGCTTACCCCGCCCTATTTATTCCAGGATCTGTGTCTATTGGTGTTAACTTCGATCAATTAGCTAAGATTTTGACCGGATACGAAATCACTGGCGGTTGATCTAGTGGTATTTTTATGGGGATTTCAATATCCTGTTGTAAGATCCTTATGTATAGGTCCCTATGACTATGGAACAACTACATTATTAGAGAAAGAATATATATATTCAGTGTATGAGATAATTATTCAGCCCTCTATATGAACCTATTTCTTTTTCATGTTGAAAAAAAGAAAGTTTAGAGTTGTCATTTGGGATATTTAGGGGGTGTTTGGTTTAGAGGTAACTCAAATTTCAGTTCTCGTTACTCTAAACTCTAATCCAATTCTCATATCTCTATCTCTATTTTTCTCACATCTCACAAAAGTTTGTGTTTGGTTCTTATACCCGGGTGTAGTTCTCACCCAAAAAACCTCAAACTTGAACTCCCTTTCCAAATAACAACAAATATAAAAAAATTTAGTTAACGCCAGTAGCACTTTAGCATTTATGAGCCGGTTGCACTACGGTTGTTACTCATGCATCATTTCATTCGCATCACACCATATTTTCACGGGTTTACCGATAAAATCTGATATTGATTGACCCGCTGAGGGATATGGAAAAAGGAGAGACCGCATGAAATGAAACTACCTTAGTGTAGGTTTTATGCGGTTCTCGACATGAGAGGGAAGGTTCTTGGCGGGATGGACCTGTTTTTTAGTAGAAAATGAATTGAACCGCGCAAAATAAACTGCCCTAGTGTAAGGTTTTGTGTGGTTCTAAAATGATCAATCGACTTGAAGCGGGATTAGAATCGCACTAGATGATATGGGTTTCTTGACAACCCTGATGATGATCATGGATTTCCCTAACAGGATTTTGGACTTGCCGTGGGGTGGAATGCATTGATTGATTCGGTTATCAACTGAACCGACCAGTGCATCGAGGAAGGTTCCTTTGAGGAAATATATGAGGTTCAAGATATTCTAGGATGTTAGACGAGATGCGCAAAGATAAATTGCCCTAATGTAGACTTTGTGCGGTCTTGGTTGTGCGAAAGGAAAAAAAAAAAAAATCTCTTAAGGGACTACTTTGTTGCTGAACTTGCCGCGCACCACTGTTAATGCAAAAATCGAGGGAATCTTGGCTCCAAAGCTGTCTAAAACCCTCCATCCTTTAGATTTAAGCTCAGAATATGTATGGGTTTGTGCTAGAGGGGTTGAAAAACCCTGGCACGTGTCCCGAGGTGCAACGGCCACACAATGTGTGTCGGCTACCGGAAGCGTGCATTAAGGGCTGGGCGCCCCCCAAACCTTCCATATTCTGGTCTATGATTTCTGGGGTCTTCTCCTACATTTTTTCTTCACTAAAAACTCTTAGAAACACCATTTTTATACGCTTTTTCGCACAGATCTGCATCAGAACACTAGATTCTTTCAAATCTGATCATGGATGTTCTTGGGCTCAAGACTTATGATATTGTAGTAGAGCTTGAGCAAGATACTTTTCATGAGAGGGAGCTCAAGAGATGGTGGACTTCATTCTCTTTCAAGGATTGGGCTTACATCCAACAATTCCTCGGAGATGCCACTTCACTTTTTTGTACTCCTCTGGATTGGCACTTACTAGAGGCCATAGTTACTTGTTGGGATCCTGCTTTGAGGTACATCACCATTGGGGATGTGGACTTGGTCCCTACTTTAGAGGAGTATGATCGTTTTCTTTCTCTTCCTACCCCCGTGAGTTGGGTTTATCAGCCATCGGTTCGATCTCGGTTTCGCAGGAGGCTGGCGGAGCTGTTGAGTATGAAGAGGCTCGTTGTTGATGTGTTGAATTGATATGGGAGTGAGCTAGAAGGTAGCATGCCTTTCAATTTTCTGCTGGACCGATTCGGACTATCTAAGTGCCCTGTCGCTTACTGAGAGGATTTTGTGGACTTGGAGGAGCATTGGGTGTTCTACAAGCGCCAGGTCTTCATGGTAGCCTTCTTCGGCACAGTGTTATTCCCTTCTTAGTCGGGTTCCATTAGCTTTATAGTTCTACCCCTGGTGAGTACTCTACCTCATTGCACTTCTTTTATTCTATCTCTTTTCTTTGAGACCATTCGGTCTCTTTATTTGTGTCGTGAGATAAGTAGTGGTAGACTTGGTTGTTGTGTGCATCTGCTGCAGTTATGGTTTTATAGTCATCTGAGTGTAATATCTAGGGCACATTTCGTGGGGTTCTTGAGGAAGAATAGAGTTAAGATCATTGTGGCCCTTGATCTTCCTTTTACTAGGGACACCACTGGTTAGTTGCGGTATTTGTTTGGCTTGGGTCGCACTGACTGGACGTGGAGAGTTAAGTAGGGAGTTACTAGGTGGCAGGGTTGGATCCATTATGTTGGTTTGCTTAGCATCCCTCTAGTGGGCATCTAAGGTTGCACAAGGTACTTTCCAGGTATGGCTATGAGGCAGTTCAAGGGTAATCAGCATGTCCTTTGACTTAGTGATCTTTCTGTCATCACTTGTGATTATGCGCTTCTGATTTCTGGAAGGAGTGCAGGTTGACTATTTATTATCCCATTTGTCTAGTGGATGATTATGAGTGGTCTTCTACTGAGTTTAGAGAGTGGAGAGCTACTGATGAGAATTAACAAGAATTCAAGGATCCATTGCATGTTCCAGTTGGGCCTATTACTAGAGCAAGATCCAAGAAGATCAAAGAAGCACTTAATTTGCTGATTCTAACGCAAGACATTCCAAGCTTGGCCCAAAGGAAGATGAAGGCGTAATAAATTTAATCCAAGCTATTGAGGGTTGATCTGGCTTAATTAGGCGTGATTTATGGCTGATTGACTTTCCAGCTCCATATTAGTTAATAGACATTTTTCCTATTCTGGAGCTTCTAATTTCAGACCAAATCTACCTTAATTTTAGGCTTTTATTATTTAGAACGTTTTTTTAGCTATTTTCCTATTTTGGATCTACTAATTTCAGACCAAATCAACTTTTATTTAGGGCTTTATTATTTAGTATGTTTTTTATATTTTCTATTTTCAGTCATGTCTTATAAATAGCATCCACTCATTGTAATAGAGGATTATTGAATAAAAATCAGACAAAGGTGAGGCTTTGCTCTTCTTTTGGTTCTTCAAGAACTGTGAACTTATCAAGGATTCTTCCTTGTGGCGTTCAAACTTTATACCTTTGGTTCGTGATTCAAATATAATCATTGGGTCAAGGTCTGTTACTTATACTTTTGGCTCGCGTTTCACTTATAAACGTTGTGTCAAGGTTCTATCAAAATCTGAATTTTACCAATATTATTTGTTAGGTCTCAAAGCGTGTCAATTGAGGTTCGCATCAGCTATTAGGGATTTGTGTTTCATTGTTGACCTATCGGTTCCGGATCCTCTTGATCCCCGCCTTCCGGCTGATATATTGGGGGATTATACACTGGAGTTTCAAGTCAAAGTTAAGAGTACTCTTAAGGACCTAAGAGAGTGCCTGACAGAGGCTATCAAGGACAGGGATTGCTGCAAGGAGATTCTTGATGCCACGGTGGAGGATTATGATAAGATGGGGAGGACCTACGAAGCTGAGCTCGCCACCCTTAGAGCAGAGGAGTTCGGTCCCTTCAGCCATAAAGGTGGAGTGCACTCAACTGAGATCCCGAGTTGCGAGCTTAGAGAGTGAGTTGGTAGACCTTACTCAGAGATTCACTATCTTGGATCAGACGAGAGATGAGGAAAGGGCCATAGTGGAGACTAGTCGTGTTGAGGCGAGCAGTAGAGCTGATGATTTAGCATTGAGGCTATTGGAGGCTAGATCCTTCATCCATTCCACTTTGAGCCTGGACTACGGGTTGGCTGATGAGCCTAGTGAGCCACAGTTGGCTTTTTGTCGCCTTCAGGCTAAGGTAGCCGAGAAGTAGGAGGCATTGAGAGTTGCTGCTGCTGAGGTTGGCACCTTGCAGGCTCTATTTGACATAGAGAGGCAGAGCTCCACCTCGAGTCCCACTTTAGAGAGGGAGCTTGTCCGACTTCAACATTCATATAGCAGACTTAGAGAGGTCGCTAGAGACCTGGGCTTTAATGTAGCAGGGTTGCTTCATACTCATCCGTCAGATGATCTGATTCTTCACGTTGGTTTTTGGATGCTATGTAGGGTGGTGTCAGACCATTTGGGCCATGTTTGACTTGCTTGAGTTTTTTATGTTTTCAATTTTTGCACATGAGCTATGTAGTTAGTATTCCAACATGTATGGAAAGGTCCTTCGTAAATTGCTAGGCAATTATGTGCGGCCTTCTTTTGGAGTTTTTAAAGCATAGTCTAGTTTGTATGGCATGCTTAAAAAATGGAAAAAAGGTGGAAACGAAGATGTTTTTGCATATATTGATTGTCAGGAGATATTTATGTTTATGAGATTTGTGTTTTGGGTGCATAATGATGAAGGCATGAAAGGATTGGAAAGGTATAAAACAGGCATGTTTAATGAATATGTGTGCAAATACTTTGAAAATGCAAGATCATACAAATAAAATGGTAATGTAAGTCTATGCATATTAATATCTCCGGTTCCAAAGGATACATCTTGTTCTAGACAGATCTTTTCCTTTCCCATTGGGGTACACCTTCCACTGGAATGGGTCATAAAATCTTTGAATGGCCCACGGAGGGCCATGCTCATTGCAAACATAGAACAATCTTTTGGGGATCCTGAGGCGCCCTTATATCTTCCTCTTGGATACGGAGTCCATCCTTCTTTCTTGATCTTGATCATAAACTCAAGCGAATTCAACTGACTGATCTTTCTTCTAAAATGTGATCGGGCCAAGGTGGCTGCCTACGTACCTCCACTGGGAAGGATCAGGTTATCATGTAGGTCAACTGATATTACAAATTTTGATTGCCTTAAGTTTTGCCTAGACCGCCCTTTCGGGTTTTCAATCTAGCAGGCTTCCTCGCACTCTTTCTTTTGCTCTCCTTTTGCGTAGACTGCCTTTTCATAGTTTTTTTTGTATTTTTTTTTGTTGCTTTTTTTGTTTTTTGTTTTTTTGTTTTGCCTTTTTGTTTACATAGGAATGTAGAAAAAGTGGTTGCACTTGGAGGCTTCCTCATGCAAAGTACTGTATGACAGCATTAAAATTGGTGGGCATATTGAAGTCGTGCCTATCCATGTCAACTAGGATCAAGGCTCCTCCGAAAAAGGTCTTCTTCACCATATACTGGCCCTCGTAGGTCGGGGCAAACTTTCCTCTATGATCAGGCATGGCTTGGTTGCGCTTTTTCAAGATTAGGTCGCCTTCTTCAAAGACTATGGATCTAACTTTCTTGTTGAATGCTCACTTGATGCGGCGTTGGTACAACTGTCCATGGCACATTGCGGTCGTGTCTTCTCGTCTATCATGTTCAGTTTCTCATATTGGGAATGGGCGCATTCAGCTTTTGACAGCTCTGTCTGTGATAAGATTATGAGAGATGAAATCTCTACCTCTGTGGGAAGGACAGCTTCCATGCCGTTGAAGTTGATATGGTTTCCCTGTACAATGAATTTATGCTTTCTAAAAATAGAAATAAAAGAAAATATTTCCAAAATAATTTTACTCAGTCTGAAAAAGACAGTGTTAAAAGAAAATGGTTAGAAAAGATGAATCAATTGAAAAAACATATTTTGTTTTTTGATTTTCTTGAAAACCATTGTCTCAAAAGATGAAGTTTCAAAAAATCATGTGAATGTGATAAAGAAATAAAATTTTGTTAAAGAAGATAAAACCATTGTTAGGTCTAGTCATCCACCTCTTGAGACAATTTTGATAACTTGTCAAAAGAAGGAAGGAAAGGCCTCCTTTTTCAAAATTGCTGATGATCAAACCCCTATCATTAGTATTATTGAACAAAACAATTTTACTAATGAATCCTTACATGTTATTGGTCAATAGCTTGACCGTATTGAAGAAAAAATTGCTGAAAAAACTGTTTCTGTTGAAAAACCTATTTCTGAAAAATCTGTTTCAGTCAAGACTGGGAAACCTTTGATTGATTTACCCAGTCAAAGAGAAAAGGTTATGTTTAAAACCTCTCAGGCTAAAACCCTTGAGATTGTTGAGAAAATGCTTTCTGATTTAAAAGTCAAAATTGAGGGTACTTCTACAAGTACTCTTGCTGCTCGAACTATTTCAAAAAATGGAAAAGAAATTGTTTCTGAAGAATATACAGATTCTGATACTGTATCTTCTGTTTCTGCTAAAAATATTTTTGATGATGATTTACCAGAAATCAAAGATTTGTTGGAAATTCCAAACCCATGTCTTTTACAAAAAATTGGTATTCCAAACCTACTCCCCCTGATATGCAGTTTGAAGAAAGATCTTTTCAAACACAGTTTTCTGTTTCTGCTGATAAGCTTTATGAATGAAATATTGATGGTTTGTCTGAACAAGAAATCATTAATAAAATGGGTCATATGTCTATGGTTGGTATTGCTTATCAAAATAACCATGATTTTGATCAACCTGAAATTGTTAATTTACTTGTTACTGGTTTTTCTGGTACTCTTCGTGGATGGTGGGATTCTTATCTCACAGAAGAATCCAGAGACTCTATTAAACATGCTGTTAAAAAGAATGATGAAGGTTTGCCTATTTTTTATGAAAGTATTGGTCGAGGTATTCTTGATGGTGTTAATACCTTGATTTATATTATTCTCAAACATTTTGTTGGTACTCCATCTAATGTTTCATCTCGAGTTTCTGATTATTTGAATAATTTGAGATGTCCTACTATGTCTGATTACAGATGGAACCAAGATGTTTTCATTTCCAGAGTAATGCTCCGGAAAGACTGTTACAAGCCTTATTGGAAAGAAAAGTTTATTGACGGTCTGCCTCCTATCTTTGCTCATAAGGTAAAACAAGAGTTAATGGGTAAAAATGATTCTATTGATTATGATAATTTAACTTATGGTGATATTTTAAGCACTACTAAAAAACTTGGAATTAATATGTGCAATGATGAAAAACTGTTAAAACACCAGTTAAAAAATAAAAGAAAAGCTAAATATGAAATGGGTAATTTCTGTGAACAATATGGTTTACCCCCTATTGCTCCTTCCAATCAAAAGGGTAAAAAACATGATAAAAGTTACAAAAATTATAGCCATAAAAAATATAAAAAATACAGAACCAACTTTGTTAAACCCAATGATTTCTATGCTAAAAAGAAAAATGTTTCTAAAAAATATGATAATCAAAGATGAGGTAAGGGTAAATGTTTCAATTGTGGAAAACCTGGACATTTCAGTAAAGATTGTAAACAAAAACCTGGTAAGTTGAAAAACAAGTTTAACATGTTAAACATTGATGATAAAGAGCAAGAAGAATTATTCAGAATCCTTGAATCAAACAATTCGTCTGATTCTTTGGAAGATGATTTTTCTTCTTCATCTGATTCTTGCTATCAATCTGTTGATGATTCCTCTGATTCTCCTAATGTTATATATATATATATATATATATATATATATATATATATATCTCAACAATGAGCAACCTAACGTCTCCACCTCTCTGGCTCTCTTGGTCACTTTGCCTAGCGTACTCTTTCTCTCTAAAAAACTAAAACATTGCATCTTGAAACTGAAACATCCCATCCCATAAAAAAATTTCCTAAAGCACTATTAAGTTCCAGATCTAGAAAAAAAAAAAGAAGCAACATTTTGCTGCCCTCCCTTCATTGCCGCCCTAAGTTCCAAATCTGAGAAAAAAAGAAAAAAGAAAAAAAAGTAACATTTTGCTGCAAAATAACTCCATTACAGAGCATCTTCACAATATCTGTAAAATTGGTTCAATTGTACCAGTTTTCGATTATTCTAGTTAAACCGGCAGTTACCAGTTAAATATACTTTTTCTATTATTTTTGGTTTTTTTAAGAGAATTGGACCAGATTTGCTCCCTATTTTTGGTTGAACCGGTTCAATCGACTGGTCCAATCCGATTTTTAAAACTATGGTTAGAAGTATTTGGTTAAATGATTAAATTTATCATACCCGACTCATTGTCATTCTTATTTCTATATCACATCTCAAAATCGATGGATATATTGTCATTCTTATTTCTATCTCATATTAAAATCCATAATGATATTCAAAATGTGAAAGAGATAGGCTATAAAGATTCATCCATATTGTTGTTGTTGTTGTTTTTATTTTATTTTTTTATAGTAGATAAATTAGAGAAAATTCATTAAAGAAACCATTTTTTAGTAAATTAAAGAAATTTTAAGACTTTTCAAGAGCCCTGTAACTCAATTGGTTTGTACCTTCTAGTGTTTACATAACATCTAAGGTTCAAATCTCTCCTCTTGCGTTGTAACTATCAAATTATCAAAACAACAACAACAATAATAATAAGAGAAGAAATTTTAAGACTTGGAAACACCTCCAAATACACTATGAATTACAAAACTAATTAGTTACTCCATCAAAATAGTCAGGGGAATTTGATTCCCCACTTTTAGCAAAGGATTTTGTTAAGGATTAAGTTTTAAAATGCTCATTTTAACCATGATCGAGTTCTAACTATCCATTTCATAGCTTGTATTAGCCCTCCTTAAGACTTAGTATGATTAGCATTGCCTTAACATTTCTTCGGATCCAAATATGGTACATGAAAGCATCCCAACTCAACTTGCATAGCACACCTCTAAAGCGATTAATCTTACTGCACACCATTATGTGCTCTGATATTATTTATTGAGGAGATAACACGTAGAATTTTTCTTCAAATAAGACTTCCATTCACACATATATATCCAACACTTTTGTGTCAAAACTCTATTAGGTGGCATTTTTAATTCAACAGAAATATTATGTTGTAAACAAAATAATAAAAGAACTCTAAAAAAATAATCAAATATTAACATTTGCAATGAGAAAAACATAAATACATAATTGAGTGGGGAACTAAAAATGTAGATGGTTTCTTTAAACTCAATCTTTTTAGGGTAAATTACATAATTGGTCCCTATCCTTTACACCAAATGTCAATTTGATCCCTAACCTTTCAATTGCGTCAATTTGGTACCTAACCTTTCAGTATTGTATCAATTTAATCTCTGCCATTATCCGTTGGATGAAAAATTTTGATGTGTCAAACTGAATAATAAAAATTAATCAACTGCCAACTATATAGCCATCAACTATACAACCACGTCAAATTTTATATATATATATATATATAAAAAAAAAAACAAGTTTCTGTTCCCACGTGAGTTTTAAAGTTCGGGGAAAATTCTAAAATCTAAAATTTCTTCTTCTTCAACAGGCTTAACTTCATCTAAGATGTCAAATTTGACATAGGAAATATTAGTTAATGTTCTTTTAAAAATGAATTGTAACTTTCTTAAATCTATCATTTATTTGTTCTCTCTTCTGTATCTGTAACCACATAAAACCATTAAATCTAGAGGCAGAGTTTCACAATCAAATCTCAGAGAATTGAAAAAACAAAACATTTGTTTAGGAAAAAGAAAGAAACTGGTGGTGACCATGTAAAGCTTGCTGCCTAGGCTTCCAAATAGAAGCAAATCTTTGGCTTTGTCCAAAGCTTCCTTGAAAAAAATGAGAGCCTTAATAGTCTCTACAGAGATTTTGACCTTGATCTCTTCTAAATCTTTGAACAAAGGCTTCAAGAGCCTCAAACTCCTACTGAGATCGTGACACTGCCTTCTAAAAACGCATATGAAGTTTGAGATCTCGGGGATCTAGTCCACAACGCTAATATGATTCCCAAGTAGCACAACTATTTGCCCCTCCATACAAAGTAGGAGTAGCTTTGCTTGGTGCCATTTTTTGTTTTCTAAGTTCTAAAATACTAGATAGACTTGTAATTTAGGTTAAGCACCATATTTTTTAAACACATGGGTGAACAGAAATTTGGGGTTTTTAATTTGTCGTGGCAATACACTTGGGCATTGATGTGTGAAAGTTCAAAATGTGTGTAAAACACCTATGAACGTTTAGACCCCCAATTTACAAATTACCAATTCAAGCTAATTATCAAACAATATATGTGCGGAATATGATAAATAGCTAAAACAGAATTGATAAACAATCTAAACCAATTAAAATCACATCCACAGTAAAAATTAAATGGCAAAGATTAAGGGGAGAGAGATGCAAACACAAGGACAACACAACGATGTGTTATCGAAGAGGAAACCGAAGCTCTCGGCGTAAAACCTCTCCGCCGCCCTCCAAGCAGTCAATAATCCACTAAAGAATCAAGTTGGGATACATGAACAGCAAAAGACCCTCCAAGTCTAATCTACCTAGTGTACCTAAGCCCTCTAAGCTCCTACTCCAATGAGGTTATGCCGAACCTATTTCTTCTTTAGCTTACCGGATTCTGCTATAGCCCATAGCATCAACCAATAACCATTGGTTCCTTCCTAACTGCTTTCCAAAGCACCAAAAAGTCTTCTCACTGATATGGGTATGGTGAGAAAAGGATTTGGCTAAAAACCTCTCAAGGATGTAACAATGGAGAGGGTGAGAGTAAAGGAATTTGAAGAGTCTCTATGTAAAGATTGTGGATGAGTCAATTTTGTTTTTCTCTAGGATTTCTCTCTCAATATTCTCTCTGGAAGCTCTCTACATTTCGTGGGTATAAGGGGTGTTTATACTAGTGTGAGAATGGAATGCGAAAAGTCAGATTTTCCAAAACAGAGCTGGCTGGCGACTTGGCCTCGCGACTTGACTGAGTCGCGAGTTCAAGCCGCAAGATAACTGAATGGCCAGTCTGAACTTTTTGTCCTGTAGTGCTACAGCTGGCATGATGGTTCAGCTTCTCTGCATGCTTCACTCGTGTGCATCTTCTAGCGGCTTGCAAGCCGCGAGATCCAGTCATGAGTCTCTGCTTCACTGCACAGTCTTGAGCATTTCTTCACACTCTCTCACACACTACCCTTACAAGATTCCCACCTAAATACAGGGTTTCTAAGTGCTGAAATACAAGCAGATTGGCACGAAATAAAGCCAACAGAATGGTTGATTAAATTCAACCTTATAATGTGTAGGAAAAATCAATTTTTTATTATTCCATTTGACACATCAGATTTTTCCATCCAAAGGATAACGACATGGACCAAATTGACATGATACTAAAATGTTAGGGACCAAATTGACACAATTAAAAGGTTAGGGACCAAATTGACACAATTAAAAGGTTAGGGACCAAATTGACATTTGGTGTAAAAGATAGAGACTAATTATGTAGTTTATCCATCTTTTTATTTGACAAATTATTCATTTGAAAATTTTAAAAAGATAACAAGTAAAAAAATATTGTTTCCATTCCTAAAACTTACCAAAAATTCATTTTCCATTCCTAAATTTTAAAACTTATTATTTTTATTTCTAAACTTTCCTTAAACTTAAAAAAGATTTGGTCTACCTTAAAAATAAATAAGAGTAATGTTACAGTCACAAACTATTTTACAACATTTTTACAAAATGTTGATGTGACTAACCTTTTATTGGTTTTCATCTAGGCCCACTACTAATATCACTTTTTTATTTACCAATAATCACTCACCACATCAGCAGTTTGTAAAATTTTTTGTAAAATAATTTGTATCTCTAGCATTATTCAATAAATAAATAAAGTTCAGTCATCTATTGATAGTTAAATTTGGTCCGAATAGATGATAACTATATATATATATACACACACTCCAGATCTCTTATTTGACGACAAAAAATTTTACAAATTAAGTTAACAATAACCGACAATATGTAAAGTTATCTTTTTTTTAGAAACCTATGTAAAGATATCCATCTACATAGAAAATAATTGGTCTGAATTAGGCATATATGATCATATCAAATTAATTTTTTTTTACTTAATTTTTTTTTTTTAGAATCAATTTTTTACTTAAATTTGAATGGTTAAAAATAGTAAATATATGGGAAAATGACAAACTGTAACATATAGACGCTAGTCTTTTGTACGTTACACTTTCAAATATTTTGTCCAAAAACCTTCTAAACAAAAATCTTTTCTCAAGGAAACAAATATATACATTGCACTTTCATCTTATCCATTATAATCACTATTTCAAGAGAGAACATTTTGCAGTATCCAGTTGTACTAAACACATTATGACGTAACACGTTTAGTTTTACCCATGTTTTATCAAGCCAAACTAATTCACTTATATCTGGAGTCATAAATTTTTTCAGGGGCCAAACTAAATATATAATAAAAAAATTAAATCCAAAGAAACACACACACAATATTTATTTATTGCTTATACATGAAATTTTGTATTTTTTATTTAACATATGATATTTTCTTACGTAAACAAAAATATTAACATTAAATAAGTCTTTGCATCTTTACAAAAAAAGAAAAAAATGTAATTTTTTTTTTATACAAGATAGAAATTCTACTCTAGCCTAATCTATGTGTATATGTGTGTGAAGCTCCCTCCTAGAGACTTGATGCCCGGCCCTTGCCCCCCACACCTCACAAGCACTTATACTTGTAGAGTAACCAAGGAACGAGAAAAAATGTAATTCTTGACATATCTAAAAATATACAAATCAATTTAATAGCAATAAAATATAATTAAATTACATATGGTATACATTAAATACACTTTAATTTTATGAGTAGTGTATTAAGAGTAATTAAAGAGAATAAATTGCATTAGTCAACTATATAAATGTATTACAAGTTTTTAGTAAAAATCGAAAGGTGTCATAATTGAAATTTATGAGGATTTTTTAAAAGTTAAGGGGAATGACCTCTTAGCCCCCCTGGATAGACCATAATTTATTTCCTTATATTCATGCAACTTCGCTATATAACTGTATAGTCATTTACCCTGTTACACCATATTTCACACTCACATCTCTTTCATTGGCAACTTTCAACGAGATATCATGAAAACTCTCTCTGTCTTCTTCCTTTTTTCGCTTGTTCTCTTCGTCGCTATTGGTACGTACTTCATTCCTCTTACTTCACACTCTTCAGCCTCTTTTTATTTATTTATTTTTTTTTTTTTTGGGACTGCATCTTTGTTAGTTTACATACGAAGGAGAACTTCAAAATCAAATCATTTTTTTGTTCTTCAAAAACCGCGATCATCATCTCTCTTTATACGTGCAGTTTCTCATTATTTTAAAAATCAAGAAAAAAATATCATCTTATAATGATTGAAATTTGAGAGTATATAGCTTTAATAAGTCGTTGCTTAATTTTGACGGATAAACTAAATTAAACAAGGGGATATCTCTTCATTTACTCGAATACCTATGTCCTATATGTTCTCGTCCCAATCAATTCAAAATATTTGAAACATTAAAGTTTTCACGAAATGCAGTATAATTCGATTTTATTTCTCTTTTTAGTCAAGAGGAGAGTAGGAGATCTTATAAAGAAAACTTGATGAAAAAATTCATCAAGAATCGAAATTCTTACTAAAGCAACAAAAAAAGTTGCTCTCTCTCTCTCTCTCTCTGTGGTTGAAGTGTAAATGCCTAACCATCTATTCTCTGGAACATGATTACAGGCAACGAGCAGATGGTGGTGGAAGCTAAAACCTGTAAGACATTGATCAAACCGGAACTGCCTGGGTTGGACTGCCTGCCCGCCATTTGCAAGCCAGCGTGCCGGAGAAAGTACGGATCTCAAGCTAAAGGAACCTGCCAATTAGAACACTATTGCTACTGCTCTTACCCTTGTTAATCCTTTTCCATATTATTAAGGGTTGAGTGCTAAGTTAGTTATGGAGAAGACTCTTGTTAGAATAACGGTCACATGATTAAATTCATCAATTTCTAATAGTTAAACTATTAGGAGTATCGGTAATTTATCACAATACCATGTCTTGATTTGATCTTCAATAATAAAAAACCATAACTTTTTGCCAACTACTTCTGCTCTGGTCTCTCATTGTGCTCTATGTGTATTAGTAAGAGAGATCGACCCTGCTAAGATGCACGCTTAGCATCTAAAAAATTCATAAAAAATTCCTGCGGGATTGATTTTGTTGGGCAGCTTACAATTTATAATTGAGAAAGAGCTATCAATGTGACATGATGGCAGGAAAAAGCTAAAGACAAAATCATATAAAAATTAATAAATAAAAAGTGTATGTTGTAGTTGAACTTTGAAGGATAGAGACTCCAATGGAAATAAACTTCCAACATTATTAAAAGAAATTGCAAGATGTGAATAAGATTAAGAACAAATTCCAGATATAAGGAAACACAAAATTCTTATCCATTGACGCATGTGATATTTTCGTCCTAAATTTTATCTTCCAGAATTTTCCAACCGAAATACAACTGAAGAAATCCATTCCAAATAGTTTTGGTTCCCTGTTGAAAATTTGAAGTCTAGGGAGAACAATTTATGTGCTAAGGTAATTTGTTCTACACAATTAGTACAAGTAAACATGGGAAACTGGCATCATAACTCACACGATTAATGATTTGATATTTATTATTTATGCACCAATTTGGTGTTCAAGTAATCTAGACTGGCATAGCGCTATCTTCGAAAACACTGAGAGCAACAAATCTCAGTGGACTCCTGATATTTTGGCACAACTAGTCAACTGGATTGTTGGCATGTCTTAGTATATTTTGCCATGTCGTGTAGAATCTATTATGATGCTAGACATTGTTCCTCCCTTTAAATTGTTTCTCTAACGCAAAGCAACATTTTCCAATTGATTCTAAATGAATAAAAAGAGAAAAATTTACAATTTGAACGGTTTATTGTGGTACTATAGATAACTACATATCTCCTATCAACAGTTGCACCAATATCCAAGAACAGACCTATATGTGTTAAATGACATAGAAAATATCTAATCTAATAATATGATTTTTAAAATGATAATTCAATAAAAAGCTATTAAGCGGTGTAATTAGTGTGAATTTTACAATTTTTTTTCTTTTATTAAATTAACTTTTTAAAAAATTTGCAATAAATAATTAAGGAGAGAGAAAAATGCTTATTTATTACTTTCTCTTTCCTTTTTTCTTGCCTTTCACTTTTATGAGTTTTTTTTTTTTTTTTTTCCCCACTTTCATTATTACATCCTCCATCCCCAATTGTTGGTTTTGAAAATCCAACTTTTTAAGGGAATAACATTTATTGTCTCGTCTCTTAATTAAAAAGATAGAAGTTTTCAAAATTACTCTTAAAAAAAGTTCTAGAAAAAACTTTTTGTTTAAAACGCTTGTGTTTGGTATTGACATAATAGGAAACTTAGTAAATTAATGGTTTTTAATTTGAAAAATATGACAAAATTTTAGGATATCCCAAAATAGGATATGACCAACAATTTGAGATAGAAAAAAAATGATATTAATTAGGAGAGAAAAAAGCTAAACATGCAATAAATAAGGAGAGAAAAAAGCTAAACATGGTACAAGCTAAACATGCAATAAATAAGGAGAGAAAAAATGATATTAATTACGTAAATAGGTGGAAATTAATTGAGTATTTAATGATATCTTTTAAGCATTAAATATTTTGGAAATCTATTTTTAGACAGATTTTGAATTGTGTCACTTCAACTCAAAACTAATCGGTGAAGAGAAAGACACACACAAATCTTTTATGGCATTTGATATCATGACACACATGTTTATTTTTAGAGTGGTTGTAGGAAGTTGAATTGTGCGCTTCCCCCCCTCCCCCCGCCTTCCCCCCTCACAATGACACTCCTTCGACTCAAACCCTTGACCTTGGCTATGATACCATTTGTCGGATTGTGAGCTATGCAACTTCACCTAAAAACTAATTGGTGATAAGATAGACACACTCAAATATTTTATGGTATTTGAGTCGCAAGAGTTATGATATGCTACTAACCCTGCAACTCGAACATTTTCCCTCCTAGACTCTCAAGCACAATCATTTTCCCTTCTAGACTCTCAAGCACTTTGTATATGAGAAGTTGCCAATTAAGCTACAAAACTTTGATGTAAAAAATTTGTAATTTGAACACATCCCATATACTCATACAAAAAAATTGTTTTTATTTTTTAAATATTTTTTTATAGAACTCACAAAATGTTTGACATATTAGTTTTTCAGGCCTCACATATTTACACATCATTATTATATATTTTCTATTTGATTTTAAATCTACTTTATATTCAAATACTCAATTAAAACATAATCACATCATAGTTTAAAGATAAATGTTATGTCCACAACATTTTCACAACAAATACTAAGTAGCAGGTTGTTACAGGTTGTTAGTAGTGTGGCAAAAAAGTAATTTCAGTGATAAGTTCAAATTAGAACCAATAACAACTAACTACCTATGATTTGTTGTGAAAATATTATGAAAATGTTGTGAACATAACACTTCTCTATTTTAAATGGTAGAATAAGTAGTTACATCTACATCTACAAATACAATGATAATAAATGTCCAATTAATAACTATCCCAATTATCTTCTTTCTTTTTTTAAAATTATAATACCATCACAATTATCAACTTTCATAGTTCGACAATGTAAAGTTGTGATTTTCAATTATATTTTGTTGGCTTTATATTTTGTGGGATTCAATGTAATGGGTTAAGTGTGAGAAATTAGTGAAGAACTGTGAAGACAGGTCAACTCGCGATTAGCTTGCGAGTGGAGCAACCCACGAAAGGCCACGTGAGGAGCACATGTTGGAAGCTGAAGAGTTTTGTGCTTGATAGCATCACGCGAGTGGCTCGCGACTTGGCCAACTCTTACGCATTTAGTTAAGTAGATTAAAAGCAATTAAGCCATTATTTTGAAATTGGGGGTCTAAACAAGCTCTAACAGTTTTACTATTGAGCTTTCTGTAAAGTTGTGATTTACAACTATATTTTATGTTAGCTTTATTCCATGACAAAAAGTGTAGTAATTGCATTAATTTATTTCCTTGTATTTTGTGAGATTTTACTGTATTGCATTTGGTATTAAGTTGGTGAAGAATTAAGCATGCAATGAAGATTAGTGCAATTTCGCGACTCACTTGCAAGAAGCTCGCGACTAAAGTTTCTCGCAAAAAGGCCATGTGAGAAGTACATGTTGGAAACTAAAGAGTCAAGTGCCAGGCTGTATTTCACGAGTACTTCGCGAGACAGGCCATCTCGTAAGGTACCTGTGAAACTCTATGCCTGGAGGATTTTAAGTGTGACTTTCTCACCCTTCCCCCATACTATATATACCCTCATTACCTAAAAAAGTAATAGGAGGCTATTCAGATAGACAGCCCTAGAAAGTTTTCTACAACACAACACACCCATCTTTTAGAGAGAGAGAGCTACTCATCCTTTAGTGAGAAATCATTGTAATCTCTTCTCCTTCCCACTCCTATTGTCATACATTGAGAGGAGATTTGTACCCAAACACAACCCACACCTATTCAAAGTGTAGAGAGTGTTTTAGAGCTTGGGAAGTTTTGGGGATTTGCCAAAAGAAGCCAGTGAGGCTTGGCGGATGTGATCGGGCGGTATTGCGAGTTCCAGAAAGCTAGTGAAGACAAGACTCCGAGAAGTCCGTTGGTAGCAAGAGCTTGGAGGGCTCAAGTATATTGTGTAGACTAGGCTTGGAGAGTCTTTTGTTATTCATGTACTCCAACTTATTTACTAGTGGATCGATTTTGACTTAGAGGGTCGCGGAGAGGTTTTTCACCGAGTTCTTCGGTTTCCTCTTCGATAACACGTCTTGGTGTTATCTTGTATTTGCATATCTCTTCCCTACTCTTTAAGCTTTCATTTTATTGTTGATTGTGGATGAATTTGGCTTAGAGTAGGGTTATCGATTCATTGCGCATATTTACTCTTGTTCTGCATTTTGTTTAAGTTAGAGTAAAAGCAATCTAGCTGTAATTTTTAATTGGGGGTCTAAACAAGCTCTTGTGTTTTAGCACAAATTCGAGCTTTCACTTTCAAATAAAATCTTTAAATGGTAAAATATATTACTATACAAAAAAAATCATAATAAATGCTTATTAATAACTATTATAATTCTGATATTTATTTTTTTATCTAAAAAAAATAGAGAGAATCATAAGATGGGCTTTTAGTTGACTACATAATATTTGCAATGTAAAATTTTGAGGCTCACAAGTTTACACATCATGATTTTCATAAATATTTGATTTTTATTAATTAGACAGTTTCAAATTTCATATTTACACACACACATGCAGAATATTACATCATCATAATGGGTCCACTAGGGGAAAGGTATAAGAATGAAGGAGGGGATGAGTGTGAGGGGATCGGAACATCATTTGGGGGAGAGAAACACAAGAGAAAATTGAGAAACTAGAACACAGTACTTGGGAAAAGTGTCTAGCTCGGGACACCCAAAAGGGCACCTCAGTTATCTAATATTCCCCTCGAATAGTCTAATTTCTAGCAAATAACCACCACACAACCGTTCCAAACCATCATTCACTAGCCAGACTTCTTTTGGGATCTCCCGTTGTGCGCTAAACCCAGAACAAAATACAAATTAATTGGGGGTTCAAGCACAGCGAGCCCAAAGTCGTTGGAAAGAAACCACCACTATTGGTGCCATCTATAGGGTGGTTAGGCAGGAGATCTCCCCGACTTGCCAGTTCTCGGTCACCTTCAGGAACTCCCCTTGGGAATTCTTGTTGGAATCAGGGAGGCACAAAATTAGCCTTACTCGACTTTGGCAAACTTTGAAGTAGTAGCTGTGGATAGGTTATCACAACAGTTATATACTTAGTTTATATCATGGTGGGTGAGTTTTAAGCCGAACTGGTTATTTAGTCTGTCTACACACCCGACCACTTGGTAAAGGTTTGGTTGACACTAGTCAGGACTAAGCCTATAAAATCAAAGTAGTTGCACAAGGAGAGGACTAAAGGGGAACCTAACACCCCACTCTATCACGACAATCAAAGGAAAGAAAATTGCCCCTAGTACCCTTTGGTCAGCTATAGCCTCTTACAGACAGTATTCAATGAATACATTGTGTTTTGTTGGCTTTTATTTCGTGCCAAATTTGATTGTAATTATGTTCAATCTTTTGTACCCTGTATTTCATGTGGGATTTATTTGTAAGGGATGTGTGTGAGAGAGAGAAGGTGTGAAGACTCAAGGCATTGAAGACTGAAGTGTTTTCACGGGTAGCTTACGAGTAAGCATCCCGCGAAGTGATGCATGTGCCCTGCAAATGACTAGAATGCGAAGAGTCAAGACAGGATGGAGATAGCTGGTTTTCGCAAGTATCTCGCGGGTTTCAAATTTCATATTATCTCGCGAGATACCCGCGAAACATTCTGTTTTGCCAGACTGTCATTTCTGATACACACTTTATGTACCTACACTATTTATACCCACATTACCCACAGATGTTAAGGAATGCTTTTGAGAGAAAACCTTAGCCACAAACCTTGAGAGTTAGAAATTGTTATACCCACAATTCTCTACACAATTGCTTGTGGATTTTCCTCAACTCCTACCTCTCCATTTCCATACCATTGAGAGGTTGATAGCCTAAACACTTATCACACCCTTTCAGAGTGTTCAATGAGGTTTCGGTGCTGCTGGGAAGCATTGGAAGAAGCCAAGCTTTGGCGGATGCAATCGGGCGTATTGCGGGATCTGGAGAGCTAGACAAGACACGGTTCTGAGAAGCCTTGTTAGAGTAGGAGCTTAGGGGGCTTAGGTGCATCGGGTAGATTAGGCTTGGAGGGTCTCTTGCTAACCCATGTATCCCAACTGATTGTCTAGTGGATCAATTACCGCTTGGAGGGCGGCAAAGAGGTTTTACGCCGAGTACTTCGGTTTCCTCTTCAATAACAAATCGGTGTTTTATCTTGTGTTTGCATTCTCCTTCCCTACTCTTTTAGCTTTCATATTACTGCTGTGTTATATTGAATATGGCTTAGAGTTGTTTGTTTGTTTATTCGCTCGCATTTACTCTATTCCGCACTTAGTATAAGTTAGAGTAAAATCTATCGAGCCGTAATTTTTAAATTAGGGGGTCTAAACAGCTCTTGTGTTTTAACATATTTTTGAGCATTCATACATCATGAGGAATATTGTACCTGGCCTTAAAGGCCAGAACAGCCTTAGGAGTGTTTACTCGCCTAGCAAACCTCATTACTATACTAGAGAAAATACAATGAAAGGGGTAAGGATACTTACACAGGAATTGGTGGACGTTCTTACGGTGAGTGGCTCTCTAAGCAAAGAAAGGTAAGGGAGTAGCTGTAGACACCTCATTTTGTGCCCTTTACGACATGAACCCCCATTCCCCAATGATAATAACACTAGGAGGTCTAGGGCTAATCTAGGGTCTAGCTATGAAAATACTTTAGTTGAAAGATGCTTTTGAAGAGTTAAAAATCCTTACAAAACCCTAATGGTACGTACGCAACCTTGAGCCTGCATACACATTCTTAACTCTTGTGTACATGGCCACAAGCTTGCATACGCTACTAGGGTTACATAAACCCTGTAAGACAAGTATTTTACAAAATCTCGGCAGAGGCAATCCCACATTGCTTGGAATCGCGTCCACCCCTTCTTTTTGGACACTATAAAAGGTCCCTTGACCCTTTTCCCAAGATATAGAGAATCTACTCCAAAAAAGTGATTCAAAGAGAAGTTTTTTACCTCAAAAAGCATCTTAAACTAAAGTTTCTTGACTAGGACTTATTTTAGTCCAAAGCCTTCTAGTTAAACTTACTAACCCTCTAGGTATTTTTTTTTGTAGATTGACTGAGGAGAATGGTCAAAATCAAGCTCTAGAAAGCTTCTTGTGTGAGGTATTTGTCCTTACTTTTATCTCTTTATTTGTTAGTTTTTATCCCTATTTTATTGCTTTAAGATCTTTCTGTTGTTTAGGTTTGTTGTCTGTCTACTTAGGAAGTATGCTAGGTTGTTTAGATTAGGTTTTGATTGGTGTATGCTTGCAGATTTCTGGGCAGGTTTGCGTACACAGGCTCATGCCTACGTATGCAGCCTTATGTCCCTGCAAACGTAGGCATTTGTATGTGTATGGAGGTTCGAGGCCAGAAACTTAGATTTGTTTTCTTCTATGTTTTGTTAAATTAAATGCATGTCTTAGGTTCTGTTTAATTCTTTTTCACATGTTTTAGGTCCTGGGACAATAGTATAACATGTTTTAATCCCTCTTGGCTAGAATTGTATGATTAGGGTTTATGAATGACAAATCATCATGAACATGAACTTGCATTGATGCATAGGTGCTGTGATGTAGTAAGGTAAGTAAGATAAGTCATGCATATTACATGAACATGCATTTTGGTTGGTGGCATGAGTTGCTTGATGAACTTGGAATATTGTTTGGTTGATAATGCCATGCTATGTTTGAGGTATGCTTGATGATTATAGTTTATTGATGCTACTACCTTGTAAAATTTTTGTTGCCCTTGAGTAATAATGAATGAATGCCATGATAGATGAAAGTTAGGGTTTTTAGGACAATATGCCATGATTGTGTGAGTCTAGATAGCCTATTAGAAGACCCTTTGATGGTGTAGACACTCAATTTTGCACCCATGATTTAATCAAGGAGAATGACTTGAATGACCATCCATGTACCCCAAAAATCATGATTGCATTACATGCATCAATTTCTTCTTGTATTACATGCATCAATTTGTCTTTGCATTACAAGCATTAATTCATTGATTGCATATCATAAAAATGATCTTGAGATTCTAATGGTCATAATGGTGTGTCCAGTTTCCAAATCAGACCATCGAATCGAAAGATATCACGTGATCAAGTTGCACGGTCAACATACATTGTGTCTGGGTAGAGTCGACCACAAATGATCAATTTAAATTAATTCTGATTGGCTAAGCAATTAAAATTAATTAAATAATTTTGTGATTGTTTGATAATTAGCATTTAAAATAGGGATGCATGCATAGGAATAAAAGGGATGATTGGATAACAATAAAATTGTGGATAATCTGAACTTTATCAAGATTTATTTTAGGGTATTTATCTACAAGATAATTGTTCCTGAAAAAGCCTGAATTATCCAGAAAAGAGATAAAAAAAAATTATAGACTAAGGATGAAAATGCATCTAGGTGCGGGGACCGGATCAAAAAACCCTAAAAAGAGACTCTAAAACGCACCCAAACACGAAAGAACATTTGGTGTCCAAGAGCCCATTCGGCACTTTTGGGGTGCCGAACGGCACTTTAAAAGGGCCAAATTTCCCCCTTTTGGGCTTTGGCCCAACGCCCTTCGGGTGATGATAAGGCACAAGCTTTTCAATCTTTTCATAAAAGGATGAGTCCCGATTCGCGTTCTACACATCAGAGCTATTTTTTAGAGTCTTATGGCCTCTATAAATAGAGGTTGGGTCTCATAATTCAGGACTTTTTTTTCTACGCTCTGAGAGGCATACATTTTGAGGCTCTCAAATTGCTAATATTTGTTGATCCTCTCTGAGATTTGCTGCTTAAATTAGGGTTTTTAGGTTTCAAAGATAACTGAATAAATTTCTTTGAACCTTAAAACATCCTCTCAAGAACAAGGAGTGCTCATGCAAGAGGTTGTTTTCAATCACCCTATCCTTTCTTATACTTCTTGTTTATGATGACGCATGTTTTTCTCTATCCATGAATAATTAATCATTGTTTTGTTAAAGCATGATCTTGTTTTTTATACCATTGTTATGATCTTTTTCTTAATTCCAATAATATGCATGTGAATAATTATTTTTCTTAAAACAAAAGCAGATTTGCATCTCCCTTATATGTAGATCTGAATTTTTCTCAATAATCAAAAACAGATCTGCATCTTTCTTAGATGTAAATCTGAATTTTTCTTAAAATAAAAGCAGATCCACATCTTTCTTAGATGTAGATCTGAATTTTTCTTAAACAAAAAACAGAACTGCATCTTCATTAGATGTAGATCTGAATTTTTCTTAAATCAAAAACTGATTTGTATCTTTCTTAGATACAGATCTAATTTTTCTTTAACATATGTAGATTTTGAAATAAAGGAAAAGATTAAACATGATTGTGTTTGTGTTTGTTTTATTTAATTCATGTTACATAAATTTAAATTATGAGTGAAACTCTCTTCTTAAAAAAATATTTTTCATTTTTTACAACATAAAAACAGACCTGATTTTTCTGTTATCAAAAAACCATCTTTTTTATTATCATAAAAACAAATCTGATTTTTCTGTTATCAAAAACCATTTTTAGTACTTAAAAAATAACAAATCTGATATTTTTTTTAAATCAAAAGACTTTATTTCACGTGATAAACACAGATCTGGATTTTCTATCTCCAAAAACCACATTTTTCTACATCCTACAAAACAGATCTGGTATTTTGACAAATCAAAATCAATTTTTTTTACCAATCAAAACAGATCTGAATTTTTTAAACAAAAGAAGAGACTTCATTCATAAATAAATTTATGTGATTTAATTTTTATTTAACATGTTCAACATATCATTCATGACATGCATAAAAAGGTACATAGGTCACAAGAGTCTAGAAGACCAGACTTTGTCTGGGCGGAATGGGTGCCTAACACTTTCCCATTCCGTAACCTAGCCTCCGGATTTAGGTCTTTGGATAAGTAGATCTAGCCTTGTCTTTATTTTATTTTGGGTAGAATGTAACTAGGACAAAAAGCCATATAATTATTTGGTAGTTTGTAACTAGGAACCAAAGCCATGTAATTTTTCAATTTTCCAAATATGTAATTTTTTATTCAATCAATGAAGAGAATAATTCAGTCATGTATTTAGTTTTTTCTTATTTTTTTGTATAAAAAAATAAGTGGCGACTCCACACCACTTACCCAAAAAGAGAGGTGCCCTAAAAAGCACTCCAAAAGTCTCTCTTTTTTTGAGAGGCAACTTTCGAGGTCTCTCACAGGTGGGATTAGGATTTGGAACACAGTGAGTAGAGGTCGACCTACGGGTCGGGTGGGGTTAGGTGCCTAACACCTCCCCATCTTCATACCTAAACTCCAAACATGTGCTTTGGTAAAGATCAGTCCTTCTACAAGGGCACTATACACCCTCTGTCAGGTCCACCCTAGGCCGAGGCCTACTCCCATGGATTTGGGGAAACCCAAAACTCATCACGGGCGCTTGCCCCACACTCACCTCATAGCAATTGAGATTCAGTTGGATACTATTTAGCTCAAGCTTGACTGACTACTCTCCTTTTCCATTTGTGACAAAAAAAGGGAGAAAGTATGTGAAAATAACAAGATAGCATGCAGTAAAGGGGAGAGCATATAGATAGGGGGAGGCACCATTTCTCTTATTTCAGATGCTTGACTCCCTAGTGGAGTTGATAAAACATTGGGGACGTTTTGCGACACAGGCCAAAAATGCAAGATTAGCCCAAATCTCCCATTGCATTCTTTAGAAGTGTTTATTTGTGGATAATCAAGCCCTCCAAATGGATAATGAACAAAGACTAATGGTGCTTTAGAAAGAGAGAAATCAAAATGTCATAACTAAAATACAATAAAATGAAGAAATAGTACACAACAAGTCCGAAACTTCAACCCACAGTCATCGAGAAGAGGAAATTGAGAGAGATTGTGAGTGAGAGATTGTGAGGAAGAGAGGGAAGGTTCCCCTATACCCATTTATCCACCCCCAAACTTTGGAATTGTGAGGATGTTAGTTGGCTGAATGGGCTTTTTCCTTGAAGTTTCAACTTTGTGGGTAAAACATGATTCCTCTATTTTGAATCTAATTGTGGGCTTTTATATTGAGTTTTAGGTGCTTTTAGTGATTGGTTTTGGTCAATAGAAAAGGCTTTGGACCCCAAGGTGTTAAGCAAGTTGTAATTTTCAGGTTTTCTTTTGTTTGGATAAAAGAAAGGCTTACTTTTATCATCATTAAGGGAAAGGCTTGACTAAACCCCAATTGGTTCCCCATTTTCAATTGTTTCAGACCATTGGGAGGCTCAACTATGTGAGGGCTAGATACTGAGTTGGCGAGTTGACCAATGAAAGCCAATTATTTTTAAAGGCAAAAATGGATCGGACAAAAATTTTGGGCCACAGTTAGCTAGAGAATAAAAGCTTTTTGAGGGTGAAAATTTTGGGTACAAGACCTCCTCCATGAGTCTGAGGTGCTACTAGTGCCCCTTACCCACTTGATAGCACGCTTGGGCTAGGCTTATGCAAAAAGTCCAAAAGAAACCGACCCATACCCTCCAAACCACACTTCCTCAATCCCCCAATATGTTACATTGTCTTAAGCCATGCTTAAAATAATAAAATATAATAAAATACATGAATTGGGCTTGTGAAAAATAATGTGTCGTGAAAATGGGTATCAATAATTGTTAAAATAATAGTATGTTGGAAATCACAAGTAGTAAGGAGGGAACACATATTCTCAAAGAGGAACCCATTATATTTCTTGAGATATAAACATTCCCTTAGGATAATATAGTTAATCCTTCAATTACGAGATATAATTGCATAAAGAAACAAAGAATGTCATAATTTCTAGAAAAATATATATTTTATTTTGAGATAAAACTTACAATAAAATCATACAATGGAAAACTATGTATATGTTACAATGGAAAACTATGTATATGTTAATTATAATACAGATTAAAACGAAAAAGAATATTTATATTATTGATATATAATTAACACTTCCAGATTTTTTCAATGGATATATTCAAGGTTGAATTCACCATTCTCTGATGTTATAGCTATTGATTTTTTTTAATAAAAAAAAAAAAAAATATATATATATATATATATATATATACGTGTGTGTGTGGATACATACAACTTATTTGTTGAAATATCTATTCATTTTGGGAAAAAAATAATTAACTTCTACTATAATTATCAAAATCTAGAGCCTTTTGGAGGTTTTTTCTTAAACTAAAACTTTTCATTTTAAGAAATAAGGTTATGGCCTTAGAAGTTGCATTTTTCTTTTTATAAAGGAAAACATCCCAAAAAAAAAAAAAAAAAAAAAAAAAAAAAAAAAAAAAAAAACAAACAAACAAAAACAACTAAAAACCAATAGGTATCAAATTTTAGTAATATTTGAATGTTCAAATAGTTTGTAAAACACTAATGAACATTTAGACCCCCAATTTACAAATTACCAACACAAGCTTATAATCAAACAATATATGTGCGGAATATGAATATAAGCTAAACCCAAACAGGTAACACACTCTAAACTATAATTAATCAGAATCACAGTAGTAATTAAAAGGTAAAGAGAAAGGGAAGAAAGATGCAAACACAAAGATAACACAGCGATGTGTTATCGAAGAGGAAACCGAAATACTCGGCGTAAAACCTCTCCGCCGCCCTCCAAGCGGTCAATAATCCACTAGAGAATGAAGTTGGGATACATGAATAGCAGAAGACCCTCCAAGCCTAATCTACCCAGTGCACCTAAGTCCTCCAAGCTTCTTGCTCTAGCAGGGTTACGCTGAACCTTGTCTTCTCTAGCTTACCGAATCCCGCAATAGCCCATTGCATCAACCAAATTGAATTGCTCCCTTTTAAACTGCTTTCCAAACACCAAAATACCTTCTCACAAATATGGATATGGTGAGATAAGGATTTGGCTAATGTACCTCTCAAGGATATATCAATTGAGAGGGTGAGAGTAGAGGAATTTAGAGAATCAAAGGATGAAGATTGTGGATGAGTCAATCTTGTTTTTCTCTAGGGTGTCTTTCTCAAAATTCTCTCTGGAAGCTCTCTACATTTCATGGGTATAAGGGTATTTATAGTAGGGTATATGAGGAATGCGAAGAGTCAGTTACAACCAAATAGGGCATTTTGGTGACTCGAGCTCGCCACTGGAATGAGTCGTGAGCTAACTGTCTAGCCAGACTGGAAGTTTTGTCCTGTAGTGCAATAGCTAGCATGACCCTTCAGCTCCCCTTGTATGCTTCACACGTGTGCCATTTTGGTAACTTACCAGTCACGAGATCTAGTCGCGAGACTCCCTTGAATTGCACACTTTTGAGATTTCTTCACACTCTTTCACACACTACCCTTACATGAATCCCACCTAAATACAGGGTATCTAATTGCTAAATTACAAGCAAATTTGGCACGGAATAAAGCCAACAAATGATTGAATAAATTAAACCTTACAATCTCTCCCTTTGGCTATTCCATGACAATACCCTAAAACAGACTCTAGACTTAACATGTGAGTTGGGAACAGTTGCCAAAACTCACTCACACCTAACTCTAGAAACTGTAAAGCTCTTGAACCATAAGAACAAGTTTTTCCTGAAAACAACAACACAAGATGATCATTGAACTCAGAAATCTTGAAATGCATATGGAGTAAGCACAATGCAATCAAGTAATAAAGAATTAAAGTAGTAAAGCATGGCTTGACCAAACAGGAACAATCACTATAAATGGTGATCACAATGAACATTCACACAAGGAATGAACATTTGGACATACAAGCTAATAAGCTCAATGCAAAGTATCATTTGCATGTCCAACACTCAACCAATACAAAAACACAAGGTAATTGCATCAAAGATATAAAATCCAACAAGGGCACAAGAGTGAAGTACTAAAGAAAATGCATAACATTAACTAAAAGTACTGAGCTACAAAGCAAAGGTACAAAATAGAAATACTGAATATTAACTGAAATATTTAAACCAAAGTACCAAAAGCTTTGACCAAAGCAATGAAAACATCCATAAGTAAAATTATCCAAATGTAGCAACAAAAAACATAATTAGCTTAAACTTGACATTAAAAAAAATGCTTAAAATTTTTCTCCCCCTCAAGAGCTACTCCTACTCCATCTCCAAAGTTCTCCCCCTTTTTGACCGGAATGGCCAAAGGGCTACTGCTGGGTAGTGAAGCTGTCAAACTTTGCTGAGAGAAGATTTATTAGTTCTTGGATAGCAGCCAGCCTGTTAGATTGCTCATTCTAGACGTCTCGAAGCCCGTCAATCCTTTCAAGGATAATCTGAAATGCATCTGGAGGTACTGTAGAAGATGATGAAGCTCGGCTCCTTTTGCCACGGCTTCTTGAGCTTGAGGGTTGTCCTTCAGCTTTTGTTTTAGTGTCCATAGGTTCTCCTTGTGCTTGATCACCCTCCTCTTCATCACCCGGAAGACGAACTTTGATATGTGCAATAGTTAGAGCATTGATAGCTGGAGGAGTAGTCATGAGACTAATGTCTTGAGGAATTTCCACACCATTTGCTCGAAAGAGCCTCATGAGTAGACTAGGAAGAACCAGCTTTGGCCTTGAAGATGTTCTTGTTTCATCAGCAATAATGCATAAAGCATGAGCACTAATATCAATATAAGTGTTCTCCTGGAGCTCCATGAGGAAAATGGCTCTAGCATTATTAATGGTGGTCATCTTCTTCACCAGGTACAGGTTGAACATCATGATCAAGGTAAGGCATCTCAGATCAGGTGGAAAAGCAGTAATGTTGAGGCATTCTGTCCTTGTAATGAGTAAAATCATGCTCTAACTCCTCAAAACGAAGAACTTCATCAATGTCCTCCAAATCAATGTTGAACTCATGGCCTCTTATCCAACAATTGATTTCATCATCTCTTAAGATTGCATTGCCATAGAATTCTCGGATCAATGGTTCACATACCCCAGGGAGATCACCAAGGAGCTTGTCCCAACCTCTGTCTTGAAAACAACCTGGAATAAAGTAGTCTTTCAAATCAGCCAAGTCCACAAATCTCTCTTGGATGATTGGAGCCTTCTCATAGAACTTATTGTATCTTTCAAAATGTTTGGTAGACCTGAACCGAGTATTGTCCACTTTCTTCCTTTTCTCAGCCTTATGTGCAGTAGTCTTCTTCTTTGGAGTCATCTGCAAAAACATAGCAGCAAAGGCCACAAAACATAGCACAGCATATGGTAACACCAAAAATTAGTAACAAATTAGTAGCAATAAAATGGACTTAGAATCAGACCAAAGGTTTGATCTATAGCACAGTTCATTGACAACTTAACATGAGAGAACACATAGCACCAAAGCTCAACAGAGTTTTATCATTAAGGCCCCAAACATATTACATTGTGTGTGTGTGTAAGCAAATATCATCATGTAAAGCTAGGGCATGTTGCAAAGCACATAACCAGAGATGCAATTTTCAATCCTTGAAAACCATGAACTTCCTACAACCATTGTATTCCATGAAATCCTCAAGAACACAAGAAAATGCCTATGAGACATTTTACCATGGGTATGATATGCACAACACAACATAAACAGGATAATAAGCATCACACTATCAAAAACAAAAAAAACCATATAACAAACTCAACAAAATATAGCCAACCCATATTCGAACATCATATTTTCAAAACTTCAACAAAAACTCAAAATCCAAGAATTTAAGGGTTATAAACATGAAATACTTTGACAAAAGTAAAGAACCCATACGTTTTCTTGAAAATTGATGAAGAGATGATGAAGAAAAATGGGATTTTTGTGAGAACACGGTGAGTTTGTGAGGGAGAGGAACGGACAAGACAATGAACAGTCACAATGAGCAAGGGAAAACTGAAAAGTTTTTAAAACTGTCCTGAAAAAGACCCTTAAAGCGCAAAACACACGTTTTTCGCGACTATATTGAGTCGCGAACAAATCGCCAAAACAAGCCGCCAAAAACCCTTGTGACAACATTTTGAAAATTTTGTCTAAGTGTTTTTCGCAACTGGAAGTTCCACCCACGAGTCAGTCGCGTGGCGTGGGGAGCCGCGAAACCTTCTAAGTAACCCTCACGACTGAAGCTTCCACTCATAAACAAGTCGTCAAACTGAGTCGTGTGAATTCTAAAAACCCAAATTTTTGAAAAAAAATCTAAGTCTTTTTTGCAACTTAGGCTTTGACCCGCCAAAGAGTCGCGAAAACCTTCTGTGTAAGCTCACGACTAGGGGCTCGCGACTGGCTTGACCCGCGAGGCAAGTCGCCAAAATAGGGTTGCACAGTTTTTAAAATTTTTTAAAATTTTCAAAATAAAAACACTTTCCAAAAACAACTAAAATACTCAAAAACCTTTTTGTGTTTGATCAACATATAATTGAGCATGTGCAACATATTTAATCAAGTACAATCACACAAATGAATAAGACATTCATTGAACATAGACATGTGTGATGTGTGTGGGTACCAAAGATGAGATAGTCCTTAGTCTAATGTGAAACTTCAATGATCAATTCAACCAAGTCATACACAATTAGCACGAGGAAAAGTGACCAATCTCAATTATAGAAGTATGCATATATGACCTCCCACAAAACTCGATAACATTATTTTGAAGCTTTTCATTTGGCTCCATGTACATCATAACATTTGATCATTTTGAATTAATACATCTCATTTTGAGATCGATGCCTAAAATTTTCGATATTTCAATTTGATGAACAAGCCTTTGGCTTTTTGGGCATCATACATTTTCATAAAAGTCGTTTTTCCTTTTTCCTAGTCAAATACTAGTATGTGTGACGGCTTTTGCAGCTCATTATCTTTTTCATTTTGAGATTTACATTTGTTGAGCTCTTTAAACAAAAATAAAATAAAATGGTGGGAAGATATATAGGCACAAGTCTATGCAAGTTTCAAGATCAACAAAACCATTGACTAATCATTCATGACAAGTTTGAAAATCTATTTACAACAGTCACATAGATGTCAAGATTTTTCCCACAATGATATGAGTGCATAAAGAACAAGCTACGCTCATAAATGCACAAAGCCATTAGTACAAAGGTACAAGGCAAAACATGCTTGTGACAATACACAATAATGCCAATCAAACTTTTTGGATTTTCTACTTTTTATGTGTTTTTGGATTTTTGACACAAAAACAAGTAAAGATTGATCCAAAAAACATGCATATAAAGAAATGCAAGATGCACAAAATGCATGAAGATATGACATTCGATGCATGAAGGGTCCTACAAAGATCGAAAGAATTAGATCAAGGACCAAAAGAGCAAAAGCTCAACCATAGGAACCCTTCCTCATCCAAACACAACGATTGTTTGGAATGAGTGTCTCATGAGAAGTGAGATGAGGGTTGGAAGAATGAGAACCGGAGATGCACATAGACAAGGAGTTAAGAGCATTAAACACTTTCTTTAACAACATGCTATTTTTATTCAAATCCGGTTTACCCTTTTTAGCACAACTTCCAAGAAGCTCAATTTTCTCTTTTCTTTTGATTCTTTTAAGAGCATGAAACTTAGAGCAATGTGGTCTAAGATGACCAAAGGCACCACAATGGTGACATACAATGTGTTTAGGTCCACTAGGCTTTTTGGGAAGGGATCTAACAACATGGTTTTGTTCTCTTTTCAACTTATGACAATGAGGTCTTATATGACCAATCACACCACAATGGTGACAAGTTGGAACAAATTTAGATCCATCCAAAGTCTTAGGTTAAGACCTAAATGGAGGCTTTGACATAAGAGCCTTTCTCTCCACCTTTTGATTTCTTTTGTGTGAAGGAATGTACACCGATTTGTCCTTTAAGGTAGAACACACAATAGGCACAAAATCAGGTACCACAACATGATTGCAACAAATATTTTCATCATTTTTAGCAATAGGTTCAGCAATCAAACACTTGGCATACATCTTAAGAGATTCATTTTCACATTTTAGCTCATCAACAAGTTTGTTAGACAAAACAAGTTTAGCATCCAAGTCCATATTCAAACATTCAAACTCTTTCAACTTTTCAAGAGAATTTTCAGCAAGTTTCTTATATTTCTCAACCAATTTGTTGGATTCATTGAGCTTAGCAATCAAATCATCCTTTTCACAAAATAACTTGCTCAAATTCTTTTGAAACTTCTTAGCATTTTTCTTTAAGAGTTTGATGTTATGAATATCAACTACACCCAAAGATTCATGTAACATAGCATCACAATCATGAGGATTATCACTCATAGAGGCATTTTCACAAACACGTGGCATGTTACATTCATCAACATCCAAAACATGCATAGAGGCATACAAAGCACTATCCATGGCAAATAACACAAAGGATCACACTTAGGTATTTAAACCAAAACAAGTGTACCCACTCTAATACCAATTGAATGTTCAAATAGTGTGTAAAACACCAATGAACGTTTAGACCCCCAATTTACAAATTACCAACACAAGCTTATAATCAAACAATATATGTGCAGAATATGAATATAAGCTAAACCCAAATAGGTAACACACTCTAAACCATAATTAATCACAATCACAGCAATAATTAAAAGGTAAAGAGAAAGGGAATAAAGATGCAAACACAAAGATAACACAGCGATGTGTTATCGAAGAGGAAACCGAAGTACTCGGCGTAAAACCTCTCCACCGCCCTCCAAGCGGTCAATAATCCACTAAAGAATAAAGTTGGGATATATGAGTAGCAGAAGACCCTCCAAGCCTAATCTACCTAGTGCACCTAAGCCCTCCAAGCTTCTTGCTCCAACAGGGTTACGCCGAACCTTGTCTTCTCTAGTTTACTGGATCCTGCAATAGCCCATTGCATCAACCAAATTGAATTGGTCCCTTCTGAACTACTTCCCAAGCACCAAAATACCTTCTCAAGCACCAAAATACCTTCTCATAGATATGGGTATGGTGAGATAAGGACTTAGCTAATGTACCTCTCAAGGATATATCAATGGAGAGGGTGAGAGTAGAGGAATTTGGAGAATCAAAGGATGAAGATTGTGAATGAGTTAATCTTGTTTTTCTCTAAGGTTTCTCTCTCAAAATTCTCTCTAGAAGCTCTCTACATTTCGTGGGTATAAGGGTATTTATAGTAGGGTGTATGAGGAATGCGAAGAGTCAGTTACAACCAAACAGGGCATTTTGGCAACTCGAGCTCGCAACTGGAACGAGTCGTGAGTTTAAGTCACGAGCTAACTGCCTGGCCAGATTGGAAGTTTTATCCTATAGTGCAACAGCTGGCGTGACCCTTCAGCTCCCCCTGCATGCTTCACATGTGTGCCATTCTGGCGACTTGCCAGTCATGAGACTTCCTTGAATTGCACACTTCTGAGATTTCTTCACACTCTCTCACACACTGCCCTTACATGAATCCCACCTAAATACAGGGTATCTAATTGCTACATTACAAGCAAATTTGGCACGGAATAAAGCCAACAAATGATTGAATAAATTCAACCTTACAATTAAAATTTATAATAGGTTTGAGAGAGTTAGAAAGGCTTTGTATTTTATCAAAGAGAAGTAAGTCATGAGTGGGAGTTGAAATCGGGTGTTTGTGAGTTTTGAACTATATTCTCTTTCACAGGTTGGAGGCTTGTGTTATCTCCTTCCTCAAAATATCTAAAGAGAACCAAATTTAAAGGCAGAATAAGAGTTTAAATTTCATGTTTTTGATGAATTTGGGGATACCCAGATTTTTTTTATTTTTTATGGATGACCAAGTTTGTGATTCTTTAGGCGCTTTTCTGGGTTTTGCATGTTGGATTATATTCTCATAATTTTAATTGAGCATCTGTTTGGATATTAAGGAATTAAAAAAAATGAAGAAAAAGTGATTGGAAGCACAATCAATTGTGAAGGGTTTTTTACTTTTTTTTAGATATGTTGGTGAATTGTGAGTTTTGCTTTGTTAATTTGCACATTGAGGATTACATTATAAATTTTGGTAGATATTTTTTCTAGGGAGAGATTTAACAAAGCAATGAATTATAGCTTTGCTATTATTATTTTTTTCTTTTCTAATAAACGTTTTCTTTATGTTCTTTCTACTAAGATATGTCTATGGTTTTCTATTTGACTTTCAATGCTTTTCTTTTCTGCAGATTATTCAATCCAATAGATTTTGGGAACACACTGGACACCACCATTCATATGGTAATGCTGCAACTTAAATAATGCTCCCAAGTGCAGGATTGTCGCGAAGTAATAACTCGGTAAGTCCGAGGTCGAATCCACAGGGAAAAGGGAATTGATTAGCAAACCACAAGAGAATAAAACTAAAATAATAAAGTTTAATTGAAGAGATTTTTAATAGTTTAGTGAAAGTAATTTAAATTGAGTGAAAATAACAATATATTAAGGCGCTAAAATTTAGGGATCCACACACAACACATCTATTGGTAGTCTTAACAATATTTATTTTATAACTCAACTAAAATTCATACGAAGGATGATCTTAGTCGGATGATTTAACAATAAAATCTCAAGAATTAATTGTCTAAGGTAGTTTTGTGCAATTGATTGATTTTAGGCAAAACAAAACTAGTGAATTAGTTCGCAGGGAATGCTAAGCATTTAACGTGCCCGGAGTCTATGATAAATCAAAGGAATATACAAAACTAAACACTTTTCTAGATAAGTAAAACAATCAAAAACGTAAAAACATAATCATTAAAACCAATAAATAATTGTTAAGAACATACCAATAAACGGTTGGGTTTCACCCCTTGCCTTAGCAAGGCTTCTAGCAAGCCATAACACAAATAAAACTCTAAAAACTGTAAAGAAACTTTAAGAAAACCTAAATTATGTTCTACAGAAGCTCCCCTCTGAATTTTTCCCTAAAGAGCCTTTAAATAGGTCAAGGAATCCTATTACAAGTTGAATTCTCATTTGGAGAAAATCCCAGGTTTTTAAGCTCCACTTAACTGACGTTTGTGGCCCATTTAACTTCAGGATTCGGACTTTTGGTAAACAACAAAGTTGTATCCCTTTAAGTTAGCTTTCCAGCCCAACTTGAATCATCTCAATTGGACATTTGAGCCGAAAGGTATGCTCCAAATACTAACTGGTATGCAAGCTGGAATCCTAATCCGAATTGGATTTGGATTAGGTGCAAATTTCCTTTGATTCCTTGCTCCAATTGGACTTGAATTTAATTGGGTTGGTCTTCTTTGACTTCATCATGGCCCTTATAAAATTAAAGTCCATTAGCTTTCTTCTTTGCACAAATCTACTTATTTAATTTCATTATCCTACAAAAGACAAATTCACGCATTAAAATTCAATTAAGCACAAAATTGATTATTTAGCATTATTCCAAAATCAACTATAAAATGCATGAATTAACTCAAAATAAGTATGATAATGCTTTTCTAATAATGATATAAATATGCAAAATTAAGCTATTATCAGGGAAGAACACTTTAATAACTTCTTCATTCATAGTAGTTACTTGTAGTTCTTTGTTTGGCCCATTTTACCATATAATAATATTTGGAATTGTTTTAGTTCCACTATTATTGTTTTGGGATAATATATAAACTTGATTTTTTTTTTTTGACACATGAATATTGATATAGGGAAAAAAAAAAAAAGAAAAAAAAAGAGGAGATTATTGGCCCAACGAATGAGGAAGAACAGGGCAAAGGAGAGCTGAGGCATTGCAAAGCCAGTTTATGAATAAGCATCTTACTTTGATTGGTAATTTGGTGTTCCAATGTTTACTGCATAATCTTTATTTTTCACAAAGTTTCATTGATATTTTAAACTATATTTGTTTCTTTTTTATCTGTCTATAGTGTTTGTATCCTGTTTCAATAAGTGGACCAATACCATTGTTTCATGATGCCATTTGTTGAAATTGTTAGTATGTTGTTTTAGTTTATATTTTTGGGTGTTAAGAATAACAACTTGAATTTTGTGGTGAAGACTGTGTGCTTTTTTATTAATATATTTACTCTATTTTTTTCCCTTAAAATTTCGATGGAGATGGTAGTAGATTCAAAACATGTGTAATTTCTTCATCATCATTTTTTCCTGTGAAGTTTGATTTTTCTTTCATCACCACCGTTATCAATTCATCAATATTTTTAATCAAAGTTGAGTGTTTGATTTTTGTTTGTGTGTGTGTGTGTGTGTATATACCATTTCTCTTCGCTTTTGGTTCCAACAAACATAGTGGGTTTTGGTTTCAGGCTAAATCTCAAGTGGGGATTTCCAAGTCAGGCTCATTCCCCTCACCAATTCACCCTCCAGGCTTATTGTCATAGTTTTTCAATGATGCACACTTAGTGCTTTAAATTTAGCTTATATATAAGCCACCTCATAATTTTGAAGTCCATATTTAAGCCTAACAAAGTATGAATAGAGTATAGTGCAAATTTGACTTTACAAGCTGATCAACTTAAAACAATTTTAATGGGGATTGAAGTTTAGAATTTGATTTGAAAATTCGTTCTTATAGCTTGATTTTGTAGATATTAGACACTTGAAGTATGTAATCGGCTCTTTACGGATAATCAATTTGAGGATCTATTTAATTGTATAACAAGAAAATAAGGTCTCAAAATTTTCAACTTCATTGCTTAAAAAAAAAAAAAATTGTTGTCATTCCTTTGTACCCTATAAGTATGCAGTGCTTATTAGAGCAAATGAGGAAAAAAAAAGATTAAAAAAGAAGAAGAAGAATGATGACCAGTCGTTATGTTCCATTCAAAAAGGTTCAGCTCTTGTAGAGCCTCAATGGCTTTAACACCTTGCCAAAATGTGTTGTTTCAAGGTAACTCCCAAGTGGGCCAAATTGCATCTTATTATTTTAAGCTCACTATCGCATTCTTCAATTTGAATAGTTTTCTTGGAACACGTTGTGTCAATTTTGGGAATTTATTCAGGTAGGCAGTCTTCTTCTCTATTTCTAATCTACCTAGGGGTGTTCACGGTGCAGTGCGGTGCGGTTTTAGGCCATTTTTTGTACCGCACTTTGCGGTGCGGTTTAGCTAAAACTATAACTGCACCGCACCTTATTTTTGCAGTCACATGTGCGGTGCGGTGCAGTGTATAGTTTAGCCAAAACCATAACCACATCGCACCTCATTTTTGCGGTCACATGTGCAAAACGATGCAGTGTAAATTGAAATAGAATATCACATTCTATCATTGCTAGCTTCCCAATCTGCCTTTTCCTCTCCTTCCTTCTAAGCAAAAAGCAAAGTTTATATATATCTATATACCCAGATTCAATATCAAACAAAAACAAAGAAAACCCAGAAAAATTAAACTTAAATATCTAACATAGGACCCATCAATAAACAAATAATATCTAACTCAAATATCTAACATAGGAAGTTCCAAGTGCCAGTATACCAACGGCAACACAACAATCAATAAAAAAATAATATAATTAACTGGTTCAACGGTAGTGAATTGAACAAAGAAAAACTTTAACAATAGATTAACTTTAACAACTTGTCCTGAGTGAATAGTATAATAGGCCGATAGATTAACTTTAACAAAGAAAAACTTGAATTGAACACATGAATACCTCAATAGTAGAAGCAACTGGTGCAACGACAGTGAGTAGACTAGGTGGAAGTGTGGCGGCTAGGGTCTGACTTTTGAGGGCTGAGAGAGTGATAAGATTTTTTTTTTTTTTTTTTATTTACTAACAGAAGTTACATAACAATGAGATACGACTAGGGACTAGGGTATTAAATTATTAATGTATTGATCTTTTGTCCTTATTATATATATAATATTAAATAAATAAATATATTAATATATATATATAAAGGGTGCGGTGCAGTTTTCATATTATAAAACCGCAAACCGCACTGCATCATGCGGTGCGGTGTGATTATGCCATTTTGCGGGCAGTTTTAGTATGGTTTTTGCGGTTTGGTGAACACCCCTAAATCTACCTATGAATTTCAATCTTTATATTCTTTTGTGCAATTTCTATCTATATTCAACCAATGGATTTCTATCTTTATATTCTTTTGTGCAATTTTTGCAGCGAATTAGTACTAAAGATTCATAATGATATCACTTAGCTATCGATTGCTAACTACTAATTGTCTCAAAAGCTTAAGTTATTAGGAAATAGTGAATTTAATCACTTAACCATAATTCTAACACTATTATAAGAGAAAAATGTTAATGGGAATGTGCAATGGAAATTGGAATTGTGCATGTTGATCAATAGAACAAATGGGGTTTGATGGATAGCTTAATGTCATATTTCTATGTTCTGGTCTTTTGCAAAAAGGTTGAATAATATTAGACATAGCTTGATTTTGGATATAATATATGTTTAATTTTGAACTTGAGTTGGTAGCTAGATAACACAAAAGAAACTTCAATCAAATTGGATTTTTTAGCATTGTAGACATTACAATTTCAATGATTTCCTAAACATTAATGGTAACTCTTACATCTATCTATCTATCTATTATCTTTTGCCATTAAGGAGAGGCCTCATAACCATGTACCCAAAATCTCTAACTGCATGTCTTTTAGGCCAAGGGTGTGAGACCATTCCACAAACATTTTCATGCATGATGATTGCAACACTGTAATTGAGAGTGCTGAATTGTTAAATATTTGATTGTTTCTATCCCTCTATGTTGCCCACATTCTAAACAAAAGGTCACCAATGTTTAAGTTAGAGGCGATGCTTGCTATTGATATTGAGTCTGAATTCTTCTAGAGGCCTTCATATTTTTTTCAATTAAATTAGTCTTCCTCCCTCTAACTTTCTTTATGGTTCTTGGTTGGATATAGCACAAAGAAATTTAATTTAGTCAAACTACACAAATTTGAATAGTGGACAACATTGAATATTGTCCTTTTTAAAGAGGGATATCTTATGACAAATTTTTTGGAGGAAAGGGACAAGGCCATAGTTTGTAAAGTTATCGTGTTTAGTTTTGAGATTGAACACTTCGTTGTTAAAAATTTGTTTTTTGATGACTTTATGGTTTATAATATATTTATTTGTACTCAATTTTATATTAGGATATGATTTTTCTTATTTTGAATTTTCTTATTATTTTTCAGAATGATGAATGCTTGACTAATTGCACCTTCCTCTTTACGAGTTCACAAAAAATTCACAAAAAACTAATCTTGAGCTTGTGTTTGTCCTTTCTTCCTTATGAGTAGTTCTAAGAGTTTGTTTTGTAATTTATTTTGTTCAAATCCAATGTGTATGAGTAGCGACTAGTTTTCATATATTCTTCATGCTTACAAAATGTCAAGGTGATCAAAGATTAATAGTCATGCCATCAATCAATTGTTTAAATTTAAGTTTTTGTAGTTTAAAATAATGCATAAGAAATAAGTTTATTGGTCAAATGGTAAAAAACATCCAATTGGCATGTATGTTGAAAACATATAAAACATGTAATCCAACAATGAGATTTTAAAAATATGAATTCTATAATAAGTTTTTTTTTTATTTTATTTTAGAAACACACACACACACATATATAGGGGAAGGGGGATGAGATAAGGGAATACACTCACACTTCAACACCAAAACTGCATGCGGCGGTTAGTGTTGCGGAGCAAGTGATAAACCCCTTCTCAATATCACACCTTACCGATGTGGGATGACTCGACAACACTGAGTATCTTTTTTTATTTGAGAAACACACACACACACACACACATATATAGGGGAAGGTGGATGAGATAAGGGAATACACTCACACGCCAACACCAAAACTGCATGCGGCAGTTAGTGTTGCGGAGCAAGTGATAAACCCCTTCTCAATATCACACCTTACCTATAATAAGTTATTAGGTAGTGTAACATTGGATAAATAATTTGAAAATCCAACCTTTGGATTATATGTTCTCTATATTTTTAAAACGCATCTAATAAAGATATATTGAGTTATGTCAAAATTCCCATATTATATTATATATATATATATTTCAAAATATGAATTCAATAAAAAGTTATTGAGTGGTATAACATTACTTAGAGTTATACTAAGTATAACTTTAACCCAACCCATATAATACAAACCTACACACACATAAAGTTTTTTTCTTTCAGCAAGTATATATACCCAAAATAGTTTGACTTATAAATTATTGAGTTCTCACATATTTATAATTCATTATTATTCTAATATATTTATTTTCTATTTGAGTATAATTCTATTTTATATTCAAATTCTTCGTTAAAATCAAACCACATCATATTTTCTTTAAATGGTGTGATAGATAGTTACATTTATAAATACAATAATAATAAATGACTAATAATAACAATTACAATAATCCTTTTTTATATATATAGAAATACATCTACAATATTATTACAAAAATTTCATAACAAATCCTATGTAGCAAACTATTATTGTTTCTAATTTTGGTTCACCATTAAAATTATCTTTTTACCCACTAGTAACAAAATAAGAACCTACAACCTGAGACATGTTGTAAAATTGTTGTAAAAATATTGTGGATATAGAATTTTTTTATATATATAAAAGTTAACGGATACCCTAAAAACATTGGTTTAGAAAATATTTTTAGAAACTTTTTATGGATAAAGAAAAAAGTAACTGATTTTTTTGACAAATTTTTATATTTCTCATAAAATTAATATCAAAACTTTCCTAAAATGGTTCATTAACAAATGCTCCTAGGGCACCTATTAACTGTACCTTTTTTATATTTTTCTATTCTTAAAAAAAAAAAAAAAAAAAAAAAAAACAAACCTTTCTTATTTTATTTTTTATAATACCATCACAATTATCAACCTTTACATTTTGACAAAATCTTTAAATGATAGAATATATAACAATACAAAACAATCATAATAAATGTCTATTATTAACTATTATAATTTTGAAATTGGGGAAATTATAGTAAACCCACCTGTGGTTTGGCTCATTTTCACTTTGCCTATCCTTAATTTAAAACTTAACACTTTGCCCACCTATGCTTCAATCCGTTTGCTCACTGTTACCCACCTTACCCTTAGACGTTAGAAAAACACCTTTTTACTAGAAATCACAACATAACACGAATCAAACATCTACCCCTTAGAAAATTCCACATGAGACCTAGAACTTTGAATTCCCCTCTATATTAAGCTGGGTTTGTGATTTTCTGCATGTGTTTCATAACATTTTCGAGTTTCCAGCCATTCTGACTTAGGGTTGTCTCGAGGCCTTTTTGATTCGAAGCTATATCAAAGTAGGTATGAAAATTTGAAATTTTTTGGGTTGGGTTTTCTCCTTTTGAAAAATTGGTACGTTGGTATGTATAGCTGAAACTTGTGTATGTGTTGATTAATATGTAGTTTTGATTCGAAGGAAATTTGGGCAGTAGTTGATCACCAATGTCTTCTTCGAGTGGCAATTACTCAGGTTCAAGCGGGCATATGTGTAGATATGAGACTTGTGTGCTGAGAACAAGTCTGACAGTTGATAATTTTAGGAGAAGGTTTCTGGGTTGTAGCCAATATAAGGTAAGTTTAGTTTTCAGTTAATCAAATTGATAGTTTTTAGTTAATATGTCAAATTTAATTTATCAATAGGTTGGTCCCAAGTGCACTTTCTTTCATTGGATTGATAATCCCACTTGTATGCGTGGGAATGAAGCTGCTCCTTTGGTCTAACAAAAGCTATCTATACTGCTGAATGAGCTGCAACTTGCAAATGAAAGGGAAAGAACAGCTACACAGATTGTAGCAGAAGCTACCCAAATGGCATAAATTGCTCAATAAAGGTCAGCAAAAGCTATTGAGAGGGAGAGGAAGTTTCGAGCTTCCTCTATTAAAGCTAAGGAGATAGCTTTGAAAGCTTTAGAGCAAGAGAGAAAGTGCAGAATTGTACTTATTCTGTCATGGCTGTTTTTTGTTGTGGTTATGTTGTTTTTTTGTTTTGGCTCAAGTGAGAATCTCTAAATGATGAGATTGAGTCTGCTTGGTGGGTTGTAAGTGTGCTGCTGTGGTGTTTCTCAATTGGCCAGTGTTGGCTTGAAGCCACCTTGTTTTGTAATAGCATTATAATTTAATATAAAGTGTTACAGGTGTGGTGTTTCTGTGTCTGTGTTTAAGTTTAAAATGAATGGTGTTTTATGTTGACAGTAAGATAAAGTGAATTGTGTCTTGTGTTGGATGCTATTGGTGTTTGTGCTTAAAGTGACTTGTGTATTGTGCTCAGTACCATTTGGGCAGTAATGCTGAAAGTGTAGTGTGAACTGTGTGAACTGCTACAATCAACTGTAAAATAATAATATGCAACAAACAAAACCACTAGTCAAACACAACTGCTATAATCATCTATCATTAATTTAGGGATTTGGCTATACATGCCATATGCTTTGAACAACATAATCACTAGTCAAAATGCACTTACAAACCACTGTCTGGACTTACATGCCATCTGTCTGCACTTACAAACCACTAGTCAAAATGCATATAATTGCATTTGGTACAACAACCACAAAACAGGTCACATTTACAAAAACTACAACAAATAACACTCCCTAACAATGTCTTGACAACATAATCACATCTGCTAATTAAATACAAAATATAAAAAGGTGGTCTTGATGCCCTTTCTCCCATAATCACTCCCTCTTGCTATAATCATTGACAACCCTTGCTCCCATTACTGCCTTTCATCCCATAGCTGCCTTTTCCACCTCTTGTGTTACATTTGGGTGGTCATGATGCATTTCTCCCTTTGAAACTAGTTCCTCTAATACCAAGTCCTCTAGCAGCAATTCCTCTAATCCAAGATTCTCTAGTAGCAATTCTTTGACCAACTGTTGCACCAAACAAATTACCAACACTTGCAAGCTACAAAATATTAGAATTGACTAGTTAACTACCCATTCTAATTTTGATGAAAAAATATCAAAGCTACAACTTTACTACCTATGATGATGGTGCTCTAGTGTCCCATGTTTCTACAGGGGTGTGTATAGTTGGCTAGCTTGAAGAGTACCATTGTGCTCTACTAAAGGGAATCCTTAAAGTCTGACTTGGTGGCTGTGATCTTGAAGGCTGGTTGGATAAGGCCATGTTATAAGGTTGACCAATAGGTTGGGGCTGGGATAAAGATGAGAGTTTATATGAAGATGAGGCCTGAGATCTTGGTCTGCCTGTAGAAGGCTTTCCATTTGCCTGCAGCCAAATTTCAGCATGTTATACAGTTATTGAATATTTTTGGTAACAAGATTATTGACATACAAAATAACTTACTGCTTTCTCTTTTTGCATTCTCTTCCTCCTCTCCCATGGTGTCTCATCAGTGACATTAGTCTTGCATCCTCTTGCATTATGTCCTTCCCATTTACATTTCCCACACTTGATTGGCTTGTTTTGTCTAGAAACTTTGTAAGGATTCCTTGGCTCATCAGCACCCCTCTTCCTTAGCTTGGGTGGCCTGCCTGGTAGCTTATAGATAGTAGGTGCAACAGGAGCAGGTTGCCTACTTGGAATCCACTCAGACTAACCAGGCATAGGAGGTATGGCAGTCTTGTATGTCTCTACATAAGCATCCTTGTAGTAGCATGGATGGGTATAATCTTCTAGTTTCTCACGATTTGTAAAAATGGCTGCAACTCCATGCTTACAGGGGATTCCTGTCAAGTCTTATGCTCTACAACTACAAGTCTTATTTACCAAGTCCACTGCATGCCTTTCATGCTCATTGTCAACTTCATACACAAACCTCCCAGATGGCACAGCACAAAAACCCTTACTTTCTACTTTCAACTTCTCCAACTTGTCTTGTATGTTTGGACATAATTTTCCACCTTACTTTTCTATGCCCATCCTCTTTGTGTAAAGTCTAGTCATAAGCCTAACCCTAATCCATTCCAACATTGATAAGATTGGCTTATCCCTAGCCTTCATAATCATGGAATTAAAGCTTTCACTCAAATTGTTCACCAAACAATCAGTCAAAGCCCTAGGAGTAAAATGAGATCTAGTCCATTGTGCAGTATCTAAATCTGCAAGATAATTCGAAGCTTCTTCATCTAACTCCTTCAGATACTGCATCCCCCTCTTAAATTCCCTAGCTAATGTGGTACCAGCACACCTCCACAATACACTCTTCAACTTCATACCCTTGTGGTTAACCTTGAAATTGTTGTATATGTGCTTCGCACAATACCTATGCTCTACAGTTGGGAATATAGTCTCCATTGCAAATATAAGGCCTAGGGTGTTACAAGTATGTAAGTAAACATTTAGATTGTGTTGAATACATATGCAAAATAGAAAAAAAAAATGGAAGCAAACAACATGAATACCTTCTATCTATCACTAATGAATACCAGATTCAGATGCTCTGGACTGCCAATATCATATGCAAACTGCTACAAGAACCAGATCCAGCTATCCTTGTTCTCTTGTTTAACTACTATCATTGCCACTGGGAATATGTTGTCATTTACATCCTTGGCAATGGCAAAGAGTAATTGCCCACCAAACCTACCCTTCAAGTGGCATCCATCTAACCCAATAAATGGTCTACAACCACCTAAAAACCCAAGTTTTTGAGCATTGTACTTAATGTACATCCTTTTGAACTTAGGTTGTGCATTCTCATCTTCCATCTCTGTTTGCAATATCACCTTACTTCCTACATCTGTCAACCTTATCATTTCTACATAATCTCTAAGTAAACTATACTGCTACTCTTCATCTCCAGTAATCAAACCCCTAGCCTTGCTTCTTGATCTATACACTTGACTAAGACTTAAATCAACTTAAATTTGCTACCTAACATAGTGTTTGACACGTGAGACCTCCCAATTAGGATTTTTAGCAAAATCTTCCAAGTATCTGTTTGCCACATATGCTGATTTGACTTGACCATTCTGGAATGTTAGGGGGCAGGTACATTCAGGATTAAGTGTCTTGATTGCAAATGTGCACTCTCCAGAAATCATAAAAGCATAACACCTCCATCCACATTTATTCGTACAATGTACAGAAATCTTCTTCTTCTCATTTAACTTCTACTTGATATCAATATGATTCTAAATAACATACTCCCTCAGTGGCTTCCTAAATACCTTGGAGTTTGGACATTTCATTCCTTTCTTCAATTGAACATTTCTCATATCAGTCTTCTCATTGAATTCTAGGTAGCTAGGCCTCTGCTCATCATCAGATCCCTCCATACTTGCAATGTCATCATCTAGAGCTAGTTTAGCCCACTCCTCATCTACATCTACATGTGGAGGTTGAACTGTGTTTAGCTGAGGTGGATCATTGGTTGGCTGAGGTGGAATAGTGTTAGGTGGAGAAGGCACACCAAATATGTCATCATCAAAGTTTAAGCCTTCTAACCCTTCATTCAACCAATCAAACTCCTATTCAACTGCAGTTGCTACATCATATGGTTCTTCAACCATCCCATCTAGTTCTTCAACCACCCCATGTGGTTCTTCAACCACCACACTATCATCATCACTCTCCACTAAACCACTTCCATCTACCCCTCCATCAACTCCACCAATCCCTCTAGCAGCATCAACTAGAAACACCACAGGAACTTCAACTGCAATTGGAGCAAAGCCACTTTCCATATACAATATGATGAGGTCTATTGACCAAGCTACATGAAGCTTACACATAGACACCACATTTGCATCATCATGTATAAGCCTCAAGTCTTGGTCCAAGTTGCCCCCAGGAACTAAATAATGAAACCTAAATAGTTCAACAATCCCTAAATCACTGCATATACATTTTATTTTAAAATAACTAAGTAGATCAGGATCATGACCATATACTACCTCAAATTTTTCACCAAAATATTCTAAATTTGGGTTCCATAGAAAAGTATATCTATGATGAACCTCGAAGTCAAAGTATATATCACCTATCTGCAATAACAAAATAATATTTAACACATGGACAAATAAAGAATTAAAAAAGAACAAACATATACAAACAAACACTACCATCTTTCTATTTTGATTTTGAGGGGCAACATACACATATAAGGGACCACATAAAGCACATGCAAACACTATACCCAAAACCCAACGAATTCCTAGGGTCCACAAATACCATGACAGACAAAATGCCCATAAATATCAACAAATCCAAATGATTTTGTCACATTTTTCATAAACATCAACAAATCCAACCAATATTATTAATAATGATGAGCTTAGGCATATAGATGCATGTAACATTCACTGATTTATCAACAAATATAAAACCCTAGGAAAAATTCGTACCTGGAATTAGGCCTAGATATATGTCCCTCGATCACACCGTTGCTCGTCTCGATCTCTTTTATCGCAAAGGAACAGATTGACAAAGGGGATTTACAGATATAGAGGGGAATTTGAAGTTCTAGGTCTCGTGTGGAATTTTCTAAGAGGTAGATGTTTGATCCGTGTTATGTTGTGATTTCTAATAAAAATGTGTTTTTCTAATGTCTAAGGGTGAGGTGGGTAACATTGAGCAAACGGATTGAAGCATAGGTGGGCAAAGTGTTAAGTTTTAAACCACGGTAGGCAAAGTGAAAATGGGCCAAACCACAGGTAGATTTACTGTAATTTCTCCTTTCAAATTTCTTATTTAGACAAATAATAAAAAAGAGAAAATTAAAATTTGTTGAAATTTCTTCTACATTGTATGTGTTACTAACTTAAATATTATATCTTCTCGAAAAATAAAAAACTTAAATATTATCAAATTCAAGATGCTTGAATTTTGGTTAACCTCATAATATTGTGCAACATAAAATTTTGAGACTTTACAAGTTTACACATCTTGATTTTCATTTTTTTTTATTTAGTTTAAATCTTTATCTTATTATATTATAATCTTTGTTAATTAGAAATTTATCAAATTTTGCATTTAGACAAAAAATAATAATCATATTTTACTTAACTTTTTGTGTTGACCTTATTAATAATACTGTTCAACATAATAAATGCCTAATGATAACTATGATAAATGCCTATTAATATTATATTATTCTATATTTAACCTTCATTAAAATATTGTCATATTATATATATATATATATTTATTATCTAAGATAGAAATTATTCTCTAGTCTAATTTAAATGTATATGTGTGTGAAGCTCTTTTTTGAAAACTTAAACCCCAACCCTTGCCCCCTTCCCCCCCCCCCCCCTTCCCCCCACACCCACACCCTATAAGCACTTATACTTATAAAGTGACCATTGCACCAAAGATGTGTCATATTATATTTCCTTTTAAAAGGTAAAATAGATAGTTTAATTTATAAACACAACTATAGTAAATACTTATTAATAACAATTATCAAATTTAATATTTGGACACAAAATAAACGAAAGGGGAAGGGGAAAAAATGCATTACGTGGAGCATATTCCTAGCATATATATGTGCATGGTCATTCACTAGCCAATTGTATCTTCTCCCACATTGGCAACATTAATCAAGAGACCTAAATCATGAGAACTCTTTCTGTCTATTTCCATTTTCTCCTTGTTCTCCTCGTTACTATCGGTAAGAATACAATGTATGTAAAAGTGGTTACAAGAACATAGGATAACTGTTCATTTTCTCTTGAAGCTAAGTCCAATATATGCACACCCCCTGTTGATCCAAAATCTTTGAAACACTCATTAAAATTTACACAAAAAGCATTATAAAAGAGGAGATCTAATGTCCAATTCATGGATGCTGCCTTTATGGGATTAGAGACCTTCTATGGTTTATTGAAAATTACAACAAAAGCACTAATTTTTTTTTTTTAGAGTTAATAACATACTACCAAGAGCTTTATAGCTCAATTGGTATTTCTTGATGTTTCTAATAAAAATGTCTATGATTCAAAACCCTTCTCCCCTAATTATCAAATTATCAACAAAAAAAAATTACATACTTAATTAGAAAAAACAAAAAGACTCTCTCTCTCTCTCAAAATATTTGAGTTCAATGCCTAACCATTTATTCTTAGTACTTTATTTTATTTGTTGAATAATGGTCACAAGTGGAGGAGGGGATTCTAATCCTGGATCTCATCTTAAGGGACCAAGTAATATTAATGAGTTACAAACCTCTTGGTATATATCCAAAGTAGTAGCTAGGACTAGGATAATGTGATAATGAGCGAATTGTGACTAGATTCTTTGATCGATTATCAAATTGATATTCTAATTAAATCGCAATCATGATTATAGGCAATGACCCCATGGTGGTGGAAGCTAATAAGCGCAAGAGAACTTTCCATCTCTATGGATCGGGGTGCTTGCAATATCTCTGTATAGGTAACTGCCAGTACAAGTTCGAACCCAAAGCTCATGAAAAAGGATTCAGATCCTCTAGATTTCTTAGGGTACTCTACTAAATAGATTTCCTTAAATTTTAATCATTCTTTAATGATTATGATCTAGATTTTGCAATGTTAGCATTCTATTAATAATAATCTAAATTGTTTTGTTTGCAACATTATTTTATTATTTTAAGAGTATTATTAGTGGAATGCTAACATGGCAGAATCTAGACACTTGAATCATATAAGAGTGGTTAGGATTTAAAGAAATTTATTGGTAGAATACCCTAGAAAATCTTAATCCCATTGGAAAATGCATAGAGACATTAGCTTGCGAATGTTCTTACCCTTGCTAATCCTTTCCATATATTAAGCAATGAGTGCTAATTTTCGGGTTAGATTCTATTAATAAAGTCCAGCGACATCTCTCTCTCTCTCTCTCTCTCTCTGAATATCAAGTCATAACAAAGAAAACTGAAAAGGCCAAATGAAACACTCATTCAATTATAGGTTGAAACTCTTTCTTAAAAAAAATATATATATATATATATATAAACAGATTACCTCAATATTTATACAGCCACTATTCTTTGATTCCTTTACCAACAATATAATTGAATTGGTTTGTTTCATCAACAAAATAAAAAATTAGATTGGTTGAGTTGGAACTACCTCTCTCAATTATTCTAAATTAACCACTTGATATCATCATATCTCCTCATCGAGAAGTTATATTGTGTTTCCAGTGCATGTTTCTTCTCCCTCACATGAGGGTGGACCCCATATGCACCAAAAACATGATAGAGTTTTTCCTCCTCATCAAATTCCACTTCAATCGTGTGGTAGAAAATTCTATCTTTTCGTAGTTACATTGAGCATTAAAGATTAAACTAGCTAGCTATGTTGCACGGACTAGTGAATTTTGACCATACACCTGTGTCGGACATGAGTTAGACACTGATAAGATAAGACACGCCCGACGCGCCCAAAAAAGTACCCAACATGTAATAGGGGCATTTTTTCCAAAATAACTATAAAAGGCAAACTATTTTGTTAGTTAGCAAACTTTTGAAGCAATTTTGCTATCTAGCAATTCAAGCATGTTAGTGTCAATTTTGAGCATAAATCGAGTATTATGTACTCGATTTCCCGTTGCGCCACAAGTTGAGGTGGAACTCGAGTTTCAGCTATGGAAATCGAGTCCACTGGACTCGAGTTCCTTGTCTGGTCCACGTAGGATAGCCACTGAAATCGAGTCTACTGAACTCGAGTTTCAGCTATGGAAATCGAGTCCATTGGACTCGAGTTCCTTGTCTGGTCCCACCACTACTTTTCAGGCTCTTTTGGCCACGTGGATATATAACTCAAGTAATTTAGACTCAATTTCTATTAATGGAAATCGACTCTATTGGACTCGATTTTCATGAATGGCCACCACCCCTCCACGTGTCGCATGTGGGTCCCAGCTGGGACCTTTTTTCCCCCTTACCCGTCTCACTCAATCTCTTCAGCTCACACTTCTTCACTCACTCACAACTTTCCTCAACTCTCACACAATACTCATCTTAACAACACCCTCTCTCACACAATACTCATCTTAACAACACCCTCTCACAGGTAATGTTTTTACAATATTGGGAATATTTTTTCTTAGTTAATATTGTGGTTATTTGCTAGGTTTTTTAAAAAAAAAAAATTAGAACATATTAGGAAAATTTTTGTTTTTTGTTTTGTTAGTGTAAATATTGTGATTAGTTTATTTGTTAGTATATTGTGATTAGTTTATTTGTTAGTATATTGTGATTATTTGCTAGTTTTTTTTAAAAAAAAATTAATATTATGAGTAATTATTGGGAATATTTAGTACTAAATATTGTGATTAATGTTATTACAACATATTGGGAATATTTTTTTTTTTTTTTTGTTAGTGTATATTGTGATTAAATTATTTGCTAAGTTTAAAAAAAAAAAAAAATATTGTGATTAATTATTGGGAATATTTAGTACCAAATATTGTGATTAATTATGTTATTACAACATATTGGGAATATTTGTTTATTTTTTGTTAGTGTAAATATTGTGATTAAATTATTTGCTAGGTTTTTTTTAAAAAAATTAATATTGTGATTAATTATTGGGAATATTTAGTATTGGGGAAATATTTAGTACCAAATATTGTGATTAATTATGTTATTACAACATATTGGGAATATTTGTTTTTTTTTTTTTTTTTGGTTAGTGTAAATATTGTGATTAATAATATGCTAGGTTTTAAAAAAAAATTAATACTGTGATTAATTATTGGGAATATTTAGTACTAAATATTGTGATCAATTGTTAGGAATATTTAGTACTTTTAGGTCTTTGTCATGGGTATGAAATGGATTATGAGTTTGATACCTAAGATAGTATTTGTAGCCTTTTTAGCATAACTTATTTCAAGATATATTTGTTTAAGATTTGTAATAGAGATTTCAATGGATAACTAGTTGGTATAATATTTGTGTTCATCATAACTTATTTGAATGGGTTTTGAAAGTCGTGCCCCTAAAATGATTTGGAATTTTAAAAGAATATGAAATTGGTAATGACTATTTTTGTATGTGACCTAAGGTGAGTATATGCAAATTTGGTTGAGGTTAGTATTGTTGGCATTTCATACACAAAGTTTTGTAATTGATGTTGATTGAGAGTTATAAATTTGTCACTAACACAATTGCACTTGATGATCTATAGGTTGACAATGATCCATATAAATATATACTACGGTGGACCCCTTAACAATGCCAACCCTTATGACAGATTCCCATTTCAAGGTCCGGATATCCAGTGCTACTGTATGATGATACGCCGTAAGCTAAAGACCCTGAATGATTTGAAAGTAAAAATTATGGAAGAGCTGCAAGTGAACCCTGCTTTGCATAACATACATATTACTTTCCGTTCTCCACATGAAGTCCTCAATCAATGCATTAATTACAGACATATGGCGATAACAAGAGACAAACATGTGAAGATCATGTTTAGCAAGATGCAAAAATGGGAACAAGTAGCAGATTTTGAGTTATACGTCACTTTGGAGCCACGTGCGGAAGTCGGCGTAGAGGAAATTGTACAAACAACTACATCTCTACAGTTTGCAGTCCTAGATGATCGATGCACCACATTGGGAGGCTATACACCCCCTTTTCAAGAGACACCAACAACAATTGAGAGCGAACCTGGTAATAGATATGAAAATCAATTTTGTACACATCAAGGTGAATCTTCTACACTTCCAGTAGTTGAAGATGAAGACGAAGACTATGTTGATCATGCTGCCATTAATGGTGAAGATCTTGACGATAGAGATGAGTACGAAGAGAGGATTGAGCGATACGACTTTGACAGGAGTGTTAATGACCATGAAATTACTCCAAATCCTCATGTTGATGATATGGCTAAATGTGATGAAGATGATGCGGATGCTACTATTAGAGTTCATCATGTTACAAATACGACCCCTATTTATGAACCTCTTGCCTCATCATTTTATGCAAATACTTGAGAAAATATGGTTGATCCTGAAGTTGTTCAGCAAGCATTTGCTTCTTCTTGGAAAGAGGACATGAATTTTAGTACAAGGTTGATTTTTACGAATAAAGAGGCGGTGAAACGTGCACTAACAATTTACGCCACAAAGCATAACAGAAACTTTATGACTAGTAGGTCGACCAAAAATAGACTATCTATGAAATGCATGGATGAGTCATACAAGTGGTACGTTGGGGCAATCGTGTAGCCTAAACTCGGACTATGGATGGTCATATCTTATGGGGATCCTCATAGTTGTATGCCCCTTGGCACGGCCCTTGATGGTAGAATGATGGATTGTAATTTTTTTGCAGCAGAATTTGTGCCAACGTTGCAAGAAAATCACACGGCCACAATTGATCACCTCAGAAACTTCATTAAAGCAAAGTATTATGGACATAAGCTTTCTTACTATAAGATATGGGATACGAAACAAAAGGCTATTGCAAAGATATTCGGGAATTGGGAAGAGTCTTACCAAAGGTTGAGAAAGTTGTTGTTGGCATACTTCGATCAAGAAACTGGCACTTGCAGGGACGAGTTTGGTGATTCAATATTGCGCTATGTATTTTGGGCTTTCGCTCCATGCATTGAAGGATTCAGACATTGTAAGCTAGTGATCAGTATTGATGGGACCCATTTGTATGGTAAACATCAAGGGGTGTTGTTGATTGCAATGGCCACCGATGCCAATAACAAGGTTTTGCCTCTCGCCTTTGCCGTTGTGGACAAAGAGTCAGGGCCTAGTTGGGGGTGGTTTTTAGAATGCTTCAAGATTTCACTGGGAGATGTGATAGCAAATCAGGATCCTGCACATGATAGAACCATGGTGATGAGATGTAATATGCCATAACCTTTGTATATATGATTGTAGCTATTGATCCCAAAAAACAAAAATAAAGCGGTTATCAAGGGAAATTAAAATATCATCCCAAAAAAAAAAAAAAAAAGCAACAACGGGAGAAAAATAAAAGGATGCAATGCACTTGATACATTTGTTTTTAGCCGTTTATCCTGCTACTTATGTTGTGCATGCTAGTATAAACATTGCCATAATAGCAATCCAACCCATTACCCACCATGTTTACAATGAATACATACATCAAAATTTGATTCTCTCTGGCTTTCACAATTCAATTTGGTTATCTTAGTCCAATGCTAAAAGACTGAAACAGTCAAACCTCTCTAAATCTTATCAATGGTAATGTCTTTAATTATCTGAGTGTAACCTTTATGTAAGGGTGTGCAACAGTCAACCAATTTAACTCAACCCAACTAATGGGCATGACTATGCATTCAAAGCTAGTATTACCATTGACAAACTTAGAATTTTAGAAATGGAAAAAAAAAAAAAAAAAAAAAAAAAAAAAAACATAATGTAAAAGGATAAGAAGAGAATATAGAAATTCAGCAAGTGGTCGATTTTAATTTTACCTCGTCTTCCCAAACAGGGCACAATCGATGTTCTGTTAGAAACCTTAACACCTAACGCTCCATGGGAACAGGACCAAACTCATCAGGGATCTCAGCAACAACGGCAACCATACTGCATGAAGTTTAGGGAGTCAAGAGTAATATAAGCACATGTTGAAGATAAATTGGCAAGGATCTCAATGTATAGCCTAATTTCTTGCACAAATAATAAGTATGACAATCAACCATAGGGAATAAAGATACATATAAAAAACTCAATATGCTGCCAACAATTGTAAAAGCAAAGCTTTATGTTAAGATAAAAGAAAGAAAGCTTAATTTGCAACACAATTCTGACACCGAACTCTTTTATGTTTATTATGACAATCACATCTCCAATAATAGATAGGAATCTAAAATGTTTAAATCAGACGCTTTGATCCTATGCTTGATTTTTGTACTATATCATAATTATTTTCAATCAAATCCAATACTTATAAAATTATAAAATTCTAGAATTAACACTCTAATTTAACCTTTCATTAGGATGTTGTAAGCTTGCACTGAACACTACCATAAAAGCACTATCAACAGACCTTCAAACAAAGAGTATTTTGATAAAAAGCAACACTTCAGCTAAAAGTATAATATATTATTAGTAGATATAGACTATGAAAAACGCGTACAATACTTTGAATGGTCAACATTCTAATTAAGAAATAAGTCAAAATTATCTTTAAAAATGATGCAAACTAGGGGGACTAACTCAACTTAAACCTATATTCCATATCAAACAATAACAAGCTGTCTTCTTTCATTATTGTTATAGATTTTGCATTTTGAAATAAAATACTCAAGAAAGCTACAATGATAGCTAAAGAAAGCTACAATGATAGCTAGCTGCAATCATACGACACACTTGAATGAGATGATTCCATCCATCTGAGAATGAGTTTTCCATAGGCTTATAGTGATAGTAATCATAACAGATCACAAGAATTATGTGAAGCCTGTGATGTAATAACAAAGCCTGATTGTTATCAATGCATTAATCATGTGGCAATAGGTTAATGATTTGGTAATGATGCAATTTAATATATTAAAATTAAAGAAAACAACAGGTGCGCAGGTGCTGGAAGTTAAAAATGCTAGATCAAGATGCATGTACCCCACATCTACATGACTTCTATATCCTATATAGCATCTGTTTCTAGCCATATTGATGCTACAATCATAGATCAACACAAAGATTCAGCAATTACTCTAAGTTAGTACTGCATTACCAAGCAAAGAATTAGAGAAGTTCAAAACCAGCACATAAATACATAATGCAATTGAAAAATGTGATAGGTAAGAACCAAAAACAGTACTTCAAAATACTGGGATGGGGATTCATATAAAGATACAATTTTTTTTTTTTTGGAAAAATAAAGATACAATTTTGATAGCATATATTAGATTTTATGCTATCAGTTGCAAGGAATAGAGAGAGAGTCCTTACTTTTGTGATAGACTACCAGCGGAGCCAACCAAAATCAGTGTCTGAAGGAGAAAGGCTGAGCGAGGCGGAGACGAAGCGACGGAGCAAGAGGGGGCGACGGCAACGAAGCAAGAGGGAATGAGAGTGAGCGACAGCAACGGAGAGTGAGAGGGAATGAGAGTGAGCGACAGCGACAGAGCGAGAGGGAATGAGAGTGAGCGACAGCAACGGAGAGCGAGAGGGAATGAGAGTGAGAGTGAGAGATACTAAGAGTGAGAGGGAATAAGACTAAGAGTGAGACACTGAGTAATGTGTTTTGAACTTGAGTTTTTAAGTGTGATCTGTGTTTTGATGGACATATGGAGGGCCGAAAGGAAATCGAGTTCAAAAGACTCATTTTCCATTTAAACTTAATCAAGTCCAATGAACTCGATTTTTGGGTCTACGTGGACACTTTGTCCACCTCAACTATTGGCAAAATGGCAAAATCGAGTACAGTATATTCGATTTATAATCCCAAAATCGACTTCTTTGGTCTCAATTTGTTAGATACCAAAATAGTTTCAAACCTTGGCTAACTAATAAAATAGTTTGAATTTTATAGTTATTTTAAAATAAATAAAAAATCTGTAATAGGCAAAAAAATATATATTAAATTCCAGGTAGGCCCAGACACTGTTGCGACACATCGGATATGTCCCGGGCACGAAAGAGGGTTAAAATAAAATAAAAATAAAAAGGAGAACACCAGGATTTTGAAATCTGGCACAATACTCACCATCATCATGTTAAAGGAAGCAGATATCAAGTAAAAAACTATAATACTATCATCGTCTTCTTCTCTTTCTCTCGCCGAACCTACTACAGCCACCATCGCCATCTGCACTTGCTTCGTTTCTCTTTTCACAGTTGCTTTTTCGTTTGATCTCATGAGGCAGTCAACTTGCTTTTCTGTTTGATTTTGACAAAAGTTGAAGAGCTATTAACTCTTTGTGGCCAACGTCATGTTCTTTTGTTTTGAGGTCAGGTGATTTTTACTTTTTATTTCATGGTCATGTTAATTCCATGACCATGAGCATATTGGGCCGGCAAATGGGCTGGGCATATATAGGGACTGGATTCTTTGAAAATTATTTTCAAACAAATCCCTATTATTTTAATTTGAAAATTTTATTGTTATTATTTAATTTTAAAACTTAAAATAAACATAAATTATATCCAAAAATATTTAAAATATACTTAAAAATAAATATTAATTAATTAATTAATTCTCATACCCTAGACGTGTCGTTCCCTAATTTTTCAAGAATTATTGTGCCCCCGTACTTGTACTTGTGTCCGTGCGACTTAGCTAGGTAGTAATTATAATCAATTAGCTCCTAAATCTACAATGAAACTCAAAACTCTAATCTTATATTAAATCATTACTATTGTCAAGACTCAAGAGCCCCTTGCACTTTTTAACAAATCTTTATTGACTCAATCACAAACCTAGGATAACCACAAACCAACATGAAGAAACGCTCAAAAATCAACAAGCACCCACACAAACTGATATACATACCCAAACATAAATACAACTCACAAACAAACCCTCACGAACCCCATGGCCTCTACATTGTAAATCTACACTCATGCGCGATCAGGCCACTACTCTTGAGATAGGTTCATTTTAGAAAGAGTAAAATGAATATAGTAAGCCACTATCGTTGGTGGCAGTATACCACGTGTCATTTATCCTATAAAAATAAGAAAGAATGAGAGTGTTTTAAATGAGATGGGAGCCAAACCCAAAACAAATAACCCCAAAATTCTTTAAGTAATAATGTTTATTTATGGATAAAGCTTTAGCACCCAATCAAAACCAAAAGGCAGATGAAACCTAGTATTTTATCTTATAAAAAGAATTAGAAAAGCAAACTAATCCAGATTTTTAGCTTCCAAGCGAAGAATAACTCCAAAAATGACTAAACAAATCAAATAAATGTCAATTTAAGTAAATCATGCTAATTAATTAGAAAAAATTATAGTTTACCACCCTAAATTATACTCAATATTTCACTTTAAACCCTAAACTTTTTGAATACACGTTTTGCACCCTAAACTTTGACCCTTATTAGACTTTGCACCTTGATGTCAAGTTTGTTATTATGTTAGATGGAAAGCTCAGTCATGAGACTTGCACATGAGTAGTACCAAGTCAAATGACCCAAATTTCCCTCTTCCAACCCCATCTGCATACCATTTCTCACTCCAAATTGTTCCACAATTTTTTGCCACACATATTGTTGCACAACCACCTATTTTCAAGCATGAGATCCATAATAAAAAAACCCACACACCGACACATGGCCAAAAACCAGATCACAAAAACAAATTCACATGAATACAAAATCACAAACACAAATTTGGAGTAACCTATACAAGATCCACAAAAATAAATCCCCAATTTTTTTATCAATGCAATCAAATCACAAACACAATTCTCAACCAACCCATCAGCAAGATCTGCCATGAGAGAGAGAGAGAGAGAGAGAGAGAGAGAGAGAGAGAGAGAGAGAGAGAGAGAGAAGCTAAATCATACCCAACCAAACCAGTTTTGAATCGTGATGCACAGTTAAAACCTAAACCAATTCTGAATCCTGACCTAACAAAACCCAAATCGGAACCAGCCACCATTGCCCACCACCACCCGTGACCCAACGAACATATTTCACCACCCTCCATCTTTGCCAATCTATGTGGATCAGTGCATGCAAGAAACCCAAAATACCAAATCACGAGTAAGAGTGATGGACTGAGACTAAGGGTTTATGGATGTAAGGATCTTTGGAACTTTGACTTGGAATATGGGCTTTTAGGACTTTTGATTTGGTGCCACTTAAGCAAAGGTTACGTCTGAGTCATGTGATTGAGCTTTCCGTCCAACATAATAGCAAACTTGACATCGGGATACAAAGTGTAACAAGAGTCATAGTTTAGGGTACAAAAGATGCATTCAAAGATTTTATAGTTTAGGATAGTAAAATATAATTTCCTGAATTATTAATTAAATAAGAGAATCTTGTAAAATATATATATATATATATATATTTAAGAGAAAACATTTAAATATTTTGGTGAAAGCAAAAGTCTCTAAGTCACAGTCCAAGAATGTGAGAGAAATGGGCCCAATCAACTACTAATTTTTCTTTTTCCCTAAGGTGGATTTACTATACCAAATAAAATGCCGACATAATATTTTTTATTATTTTATTAATCTGGTGTTAGGTAAACATTTTGTCAATCATGTTAGCATTTTTCATCATTGAGATGAGGACAAGCATTAGAATGAAAATTTGTTGAATAATCTAAAAATATAAAAACCAAAATAAAAAAGATTTTACTAATGTGTAGGGCATACAATAGTAAATTATTTTTAAAAACTTTTTATGAAAAAATGAAAAAGATACAAATTTTTTTGGCAACCTTTTTATAAAATATTTCTAAAAATAATTGAATAATGAGTGCACATTAGACCCAAATAATAAAAAAAATGCCCTAAAATATAAAGACAAGAAGTGTTCTTACGTAAACCCAATTATACCTTTGCATAACGGTAACAACTAACAACTCATATAAATTAACAAAACAAACTCATATGGTTAGTTTAGTTAGTTGGTTAGTTAAATGCTATGAATCACTCTACTCTCTTCCGCGCCTCTGCTGCTCTTTTCCCGCCTCATCACTCCACCTCTTCCACCAGGTCTCACTCTCTTTCTTTCTCTCTCTCATTGAGCACTTGTTTTCAGTTGGGCAATTCGTCAAACACAAAGCGTGCAGTCAATTTTGAGGTTTCTTCTGCCTCCTTCTGTTCTGATTCTCATATGGGTATATTGCTTTCTGCATTTACAGGACTAATGTTACTGACAACATTGCCATTGACGGTCGGAATGTGAATTTCTCGATCACGACAAGGCAGGGAAAAGTCGTGCCGATTCTTCGGGACTGTTCGCTTCGAATTCCTTCTGGACAGTTCTGGATGCTTCTTGGACCCAACGGTTGTGGAAAATCTACCCTCTTGAAGGTACACCAAAATTTACCATACCAAAATTGCTTTTTCTCTACTGGGTTGTTTTGCTTTTAGTGAATTTTGAATTTGTTAGATTGCTTATGTTTATCAAACAATGTCAAGAACTATGTAGATCTTGGCTGGTGTTTTGAGTCCCACGAATGGAACTGTGTACGTGAAGCGGCCAAAGAGTTTTGTTTTCCAAAATCCAGACCACCAGGTGTGTTCTTTATCCATTTTTCATGTTGTAATGTTTATGTTTGTAACATTGCAGTTCGAGTATTTTCACGTTTGGTTGCACGTATAGGATTTGACATGTCAAACTTTATGGTTTTCAGCCTCTTCCGTGTTATTAATGAAGAGTGAACTTCATATATACTATGTAATGTAATAGGACTCTTTGACTAGATTCCAAGCCTAGCTTTAAATTTTCCCCTTTTTTTAGTGCAATCATAGATGCGAATAGAGTTTTGGAGTTTGAATTAGTTCCCTAGTCAAGGTTGGAGGTAGCTGTGATTCGTAAATGCTATTCTCGTAACAAGCTCTAGCTCAAATGGAACATTTTCTTTATAAGAGTAAGGTGAAGGATGGGATTGTGGATTCAAAGACCCATCGGATGCATCTGTAACTTACCAAGCAAAAGACATAGTAGGTTAGTTTAGTCCTATTCTGTGGTTGAATGTCCTTTTACTCTTTTCATATGGAGGTTGATAACTGAAACGGGTGTAAGGGTTGATTTAACTAAGTTGTGGAATGAGCTGCTTTCTTTGATTGGCTTCCTAGGACTTTTTTGTTGGAAGAGGTGAAATTACAGGCTAGTTCTAGAGTCAGCATTCAACTAAAGAATTCAAGAAAAAGAATGTCAGATGTTCACCCCTTTCCTATACCAGCAGAAGGATTTTTATAAAAGCACATAAAAGATGCTAGCATGTCAACTTCATTGACATATCTAGTGTTCATCCGTGAACTCGTTCATTCACATTAGATGTATGGGATGAAAGTAGAGTTACTGAATCTGATCTTGAGAAGAAGCAACAGGAAAGTTCCAAAGCTCCAACGGTCACTTCAGTTTAAAAGAGAACAAAGCTTAAAATGGTGGCGTTTTATTAAATGAGAAACGGCACCGTTTTTATGTTGACACACGCACGTCGGTTTGATCAGAAGCTCTTCCTTCTTCTATTCTGACCTTACTCTGTTTCACTCAAAGCTTCCAAAGTCTAGATATTTTTGGATGTAGATATTTTGTTATAATGTACAGCTGTATTTTCTGTTAGGGGTTGTTAGATAGAACCTTCTAGAGTAGTTACCATCTGTAATGTATAAATAGTGGCTACAGGTTTACGTACTATTATTGTGCAAGCTTAATAGAAGATTTTCTTTGGTTCTTCATTTCCAATCTCTCTGTTTCATTGTTGATCCACCATTGATAAACCTTCAAGCTTGCTTTCTTTCATGGTATCAGAGATTGAAGAGGAGGAGTTTAAGGATAGGAACTCAAATTCAATAAACAAAACATGCCTGGATATATAAATTCTTAGGGTGCATGGATCTAGACAAATATAACCTTTGGAGTGGGTAGGATAACCAAGAAAGATACACGGTTTGGTATGGGGTTGAAGTTTGTGCTTATTGTAAGGTCTGAGAAGAGGGAAGCATGTGCAACCAAATGTTCTAAGATGGAGTAAATCTGGTTTGGAATGAAACAACACTTCCCATGAAGATTTATTATGAAGTAAAGGTGTGGGAAGCCTATTGATAATGTGAGTGGCTGTGGAAACTGCATAAGACCAATAGGACAAGGGCAAGCTAGAGTGTGAGAGCATGGTTAAAGAACACTCAACAAGGTGTCTATGTTTTCTTTTAGCTGTGCCATTTTGTTGTGGAGTGTGAGGACAGGTTGTTTGATGAAGAATTCCATGACTAGAATAGAAGTGATTAAAGGCAGAAGAGTTAAACTCACCCCCACCATCAGTTCTGAAAACCTTAAGAGAAGTGTTTAGTTGATTTTCAATATAAGCCTTGAAGTACTTAAAAATATCAAACACACCAGACTTATTTTTAAGAAGATAAACCCAAGTGAATTTGGAGTAATCATCAATGAAAACAAGTTAATATCTAAAATCATTGATGGACATGACAGGAGCTGGTCCCCATACATCACTGTGAACAAGTTCAAGAGGCTTAGAAGCAACAAAATCAGATTTATTGAAGGGTAATTGATGCATTTTACCACTAAGGCAATGCTTACAATGACTTGCTGAGCATGGAGCAGTGTTATTACAAACATCAGTACAATGAAAAGAAGATAAAGCTGTTCTAAGTACATTGTCACTAGGGTGACCTAGTCTGTGTTGCCATAGCAACCACTTATGTGACTTCTGTACATGAAAAGAAGTAGAAGAGGAGTGGTGTGAAGGAGATGAAATGGACTGTGTTGAAGGAGAAGTAGTTGAATGTGAGGGCAGATGCTTGGTGAAGAGCTTTGGATAGATTGGGTAAACCCCATTCTCACTCAAGCCCTTGTAAAGGATTCTCCCTGTAGGAACATCCTGAATAGTGAGCTCATCAGCATTAAAATGGCAAGAACAATTATTGTGTAAACAAAATTTGTGAACTAAAAGAAGGTTCATTGCTATTCTAGGAACATGAAGCACATCCCTAAGAATAAAATCATGAAATTTGGTAGAGAGAGAAGAATTACCAATGTGATTAATAGGAAGAGATTGACCATTGCCTACTGTGATCTGATCTGAACCTTTGTATTGTGATTGAACAGAAAGATTGTTGAGGTTAGCAGTAAGGTGATCTGATGTACCTGAGTCTGCTAGCCAGGGATCTTGATTGTTGGTCAAAGCAGCATTTGAAGCTAAAGCCATTGCAGCTAGCTTGGTTGGTGGATTCTTGCCTTGATAGGCAAAATCCATCCTGTGATAGCAGTCAACAGCTATGTGACCTGCCTTTCCACAAATCTGGCAGATAGGTCTTTCATTCTTGAAGGTTTGACCCCCAAACTGAGCCGTATGAGTTGAATTGTAATTCTGTTGAGGCTGATGAGTGTAGAACTGATGTTGACCTCCACCAGTATTGTTGTTGAACCTTGCTCCACCTCTGCCTCGATTACCATTTTCCTTCCCCTTCCTCTATTAGAGCCACCACCATGATTGTGTGACTGAGGTTGATGATTGCTAGAATTCTTACTGCCAGAAGCAAACATAGCCAGAGAATGCAAAAAACTATCAAGATTCTCTGTCATAGCCTGTTCTTCACTTTGTAACATGATTGAAAGTTGTTCATAAGTGATTGACTCACTTCTAGTGTGAATTGCTGAGCAAAAATGAGCAAAATCTTTAGGTAGACCTCGAAGAACAATACAAATAAGTTCTTCATTGTCCACAACTACTCCAACTGCAAGGAGTTTATCACGAGCTACCTTTATTTTCTGCAGGAAAGTGTTCACTGAATCTGAACCTTTCTTGAGACTTTGGAGCTCCAATTTCAGATTGAGAATGTTTGCTCTTGAGGTTGAAGTAAACCTCTGTTCTAGAGTATTCCACACTTCCCTTGAAGTGGTGATTCCAACCACAAGAGAGAAAACTTGTGGAGTAAAAGTGGAATTGATCAAAGAAAGAAGAGCTTTGATCTTCCAGGTTTGGAAATCTAGATTCACATTTGAGGTCAAATGTCCTTGAGTATCAAGAAGGAATTGACCAGGTTGAGAAGTAGAACCATCAATGTGCTCTACCAGAGAGTAAGCTTCCAGTATTGTGATCAACTAGTGCCTCCATGGAATATAGTTCGTATAATCAAGCTTGATTGACATCAAGTTTGACATGCTAGAAAGCAGTAACAGTGGTGAAGGTGGTGAAGGTGTTTGTGTAATGGTTTGTGCAAGTGATGGTACGCCCATGATTTACTTCAAAAACACAATATGCTTTCTGCCAAGCCTGCCAAGACACCTTGTGCACCTAACCTCAGATTGGTTCCTGCCACTGGCTCTTTGCTTGCTAACCCTCATGAATATCGAAGTATTGTGGGCTCTCTACACTATTTGACCTTTACCAGGCCTGATCTCAGTTTTGCTGTGCATCAGGTCTGTCAGTTTATGTCTGCTCCAGATGAGGCTCATTTAATTGCTGCCAAACGCATTCTGCGATATGTTAATGGGACTCTCAATTTAGGGATTTTCTTTCAACATGGCCCTTTGTCTCTCTCTGCCTTCTCAGACTCAGATTGGGCTGGAGACCCTTTTGATCGTCGCTCCACCACTAGGTTTTTGGTTTACCTTGGTTTCAATCCCATTACTTGGTGTGCTAAGAAACAGGACACTGTTTCTCATTCTTCTACTGAGTCGGAGTATCGCGCTCTTGCCACCACTGCCGCGGAGCTTTGTTGGATTCGTCAAGTTTTGAAGGATCTCGGCATCTACCTTTCCTTTGCTCCCAAGCTCTGGTGTGACAACGTCTCAGCTCTTGCTATTGCCTCCAATCCTGTGTTTCATGCCAGAACCAAGCATGTTGAGGTTGATTTCCATTTTGTACGTGAGAAAGTGCTTCGCAAGGATCTTCAGGTTCGTTATATCTCTACGGGTAACCAGCTTGCTGACATTTTTACTAAGAGCCTTTCTTCTTCTCGGTTTCTCTATTTGTGTTCCAAAACCATGGTGTCCATTGACCCCTTGGTTTTGAGGGGGGATGAAAGTAGAGTTACTGAATCTGATCTTGAGAAGAAGCAACAGGAAAGTTCCAAAGCTCCAACGGTCACTTCAGTTTAAAAGAGAACAAAGCTTAAAACGGTGGCGTTTTATTAAATGAGAAACGGCACCGTTTTTATGTTGACACACGCACGTCGGTTTGATCAGAAGCTCTTCCTTCTTCTATTCTGACCTTACTCTGTTTCACTCAAAGCTTCCAAAGTCTAGATATTTTTGGATGTAGATATTTTGTTATAATGTACAGCTGTATTTTCTGTTAGGGGTTGTTAGAGTTTGTTAGATAGAACCTTCTAGAGTAGTTACCATCTTTAATGTATAAATAGTGGCTACAGGTTTACGTACTATTATTGTGCAAGCTTAATAGAAGATTTTCTTTGGTTCTTCATTTCCATTCTCTCTGTTTCATTGTTGATCCACCATTGATAAACCTTCAAGCTTGCTTTCTTTCATGGGATACCAGTGAGCTCTAGCTAGGTGTTGGTGGGGCAGCAATGCTCCATGAAGTCATTTTGGTGCTGATAAACTCGGCGGAATAGATACTTCAAATTTAGCACTCATACTTCTATGTATTTGATGTGGATATGTTTGATGCATATTGGGATACTCATGTTAAAAAATTAATTTAAATCATGGATATGGCATGGATACTTTTGAGGATAATTAATTTTTCTTAAGAAAAAAGGAGGTTTAAATGTAAAATATGGGGCTTAGTGTTTTAGAAAGTTAGGAATCTGTAAAATTCCAAATTTCTATTTTTACCGATTGTCTCAAAAGCCTCTAGTTTTGAGACCATAATAAATTACCAATTGTCCGAAAAGCTAAACCTGTTTCGAAATGGCGAATTTAATTATTTAACCAATAGTTGAACATCTATGAATCAAGCATGGATCATGTGTTTTGTTGGTACTGACCACTTCTAAATTAGTTTTATTGTTTATACATATTTCATGCCTTTGGTGTTTGTTATATATCTTTTAAAATTTATTTAAATGTATCTATTGATTAGTTAAGGTCTTTCGGATTTTATAGTATTTGTATCATATCCTTTTCCATATCAGTGCCAGTGCTTCATAGTCAAATCGTACCCTTACCATACAAAATGAAAAAAGAAAAATTAAAATATTATCTTGAGGTTATTCTTACTCATGCCTGTATGCTGTTATTGAATGTGATATTAACATCTGTAATTTCCTTTCCAGATGAAATTGTTTGCATCCTAACATGATGTTTTGTTATTGATCTCTAGAACATTTTAATTGAGACCATTACAATTCAAAACATGGATGATTAGGTGAAACCAAAACAGTTTGCTTATTATTGTGGCTAGAAAAATGCTCAAAAGAACTGCCAGAAAGTGCCTATGATGGCATTCCTCTTTTGTTGCAGGTAGTGATGCCTACAGTAGAAGCTGATGTGGCATTTGGTCTTGGAAAGTTCAATTTGACCTGTGGTGAGGTTAGATCCAGGGTGTCTAAAGCTTTGGATGCTGTTGGCATGTCTGACTACCTGCAGGTAATTTTTGTGCATCGATATCTTTTGGTTAGTTGAAGTATTTGCTAGAAGTTTGACATCTAATTGGGCTTTTGTTGCATTTTTAGAGGTCTGTTCAAACGCTCAGTGGTGGTCAGAAGCAGAGGGTTGCAATTGCTGGTGCTTTAGCTGAAGTTTGCAAAGTGCTGTTATTGGATGAGCTCACAACATTTTTAGATGAAAATGATCAGGTATTTTATTTTTTAGAAACGAGATGGAATATTTTTAATCCTTTGTGCTGTCGTATTATAGACACATCTATGGAATGTTGTATGCATTCAAATAAAAAGATTTGACAACAGGATTCATTTAACAATCACCTATTTTAACATTATGAATTACCTTTTTTTCCCATTAGTGCCCAGTAGTTGTTTACTTTTTATTTGTAGCATATATGAACCCTTCCTAGAAGGACATTATCCATGTTGAGATAGCATTATCCTCTTGCGTTGTAATATGATTATGAATTGTTTTACTACAATCTTTGGAAGATGTTCAATTCCTTGTATGATTAGGATTTTCTGAAGATGGTTTCTTTTCTTCTTCTTCATTTTCCCCCACTTTCTAAATCAGATTGGGGTGATTAAAGCAGTAAGAAATTCTTTGGATAGTTCTGAAGAAGTGACAGCATTGTGGGTGACCCATCGTTTGGAAGAACTCGAGTATGCCGATGGTGCTGTTTACATGGAAAATGGGGAAGTTGTCATGCAAGGTGATGCAGCAAGTATACTGGATTTTATTAGAGTTAGGCAATCTGCTTACATCAAACAAATCAATTCTTGAACAAAATCTGCCTTCTGTTTGTTAGAGCTAGCGAATCTGACCCATTTATTCTGCAATGGCAAGCTTGTTCTTGCTTCCCTTTGATATATCTTTGTAAAATAATGGGCCAAATGGTGATGCTCATTGGCTTGGAAGTTTGGAAAAGCAGGTCTTGAGTGCATTCAAAACTGCCTACACTGGCCATTTATTTTATATTACATACATGTTTATTGAAATTGAAAAATATATTTAGATAATCTTATGGATAAATATAGGTTTCTTTATTATTATAATTTTTTTTTTTTTTTTGGGTGGGGGGGATGCTTTGAGGACAACCTGATGCGGAAAACAAATTCCAATCAAACATTCAAACCTTTGTGGTCTAAAGAAAACTGGTAGGTTTCACTTGTTCTCCTCAGATTTCTGGTTTAGATTAGAGCAAACCCTTTTCAGTTGTCATTACCACCAATCCCTGCAGTATTATTTAACAAACATAGTTTAGTAGATCCAGTTCGAGTAGCCTCTTGTAGGATCCAATGACCAATCACAGCTTCTTCCTGTATGCATTTAAAAGATAAACAATCTAGAGGCATTTATGAGCCAGCTTTTGAATGAACTTTCAGGACCATCTCTTGATTCCTTTCCTCTCTTGTTTTTATAAACAACTAAAGATTTCTCTTGTTTTAATAAACTATTACTAAAGATGTTGGACATAATGAATTGGGAAACAGATAAGATAACCAAAGAGAATCTAAAACCAAAGAGAGTATTTTTATATTGAATAGTCACACATCTAACCCACCACAACCTCCTGTAGTATTGTATTGAAATTGATATTTTGTACCATCCACTACACTACACGTTTTTTTTATTTAGTCATTGTTGGACTGCGTTTCTGATATTTTAGTTGAAGACTAACTAAACTTTTGTTTGGTGAGCAACCAAATGTAGAGACTGGCCAAATTAGTCCACATTTTCATGCCTCTACTTTAGTGGATTCTGGCCAAGTTATTCTTAATTTGGTTCTGGCTTCCTGGAAGTGTCACTGTCACATATATACTCCCTAGCTGAAGATTGTTTTCAAAAGCACCAACTTTGCAAGACCAATCAATTAGGAAGAATAACTTGTGCTTATATGACTACAACCTTGAACCTGACCATTTTACGTTTATTAATTGTACTTTCAAAGAGTATGGTGATTCAGATCCAAGCACATGCCAGAAAGGTGGAATTTCAAGATCTTGAAATTCTGACAAGCTCTATGTGAGTTATTTGAGTTATTTCATGGGCGCTTAATTTACCTCCAATTCCAGAATATTTAGGTCATATACAAAATGAAAATTTCTTTTTATTGGCAACAATAAAATTCAGCCAAAATTTTAAGCAAAATATCTGCAAAATTTGATAAAATTTCTAGCAGTCTAAATGTAAAATAAAAATTTAAGAGATACTAATACTACTTAATATTCTTTCGGGTTCAAGTTTCCGATTACAGGAATTTATTTTAGGTGATTGCAAAGTTGGCTGTTGATTAAAGATGATAAACTATTTTATTTCAGACCATGAAAAGTAGACCGCAGGATCATAGAAGATTTAAACGCAACCTGTGACTCCACTTGAAAAACTTAAATCATATTATTGGATGGACAAAGTTTAGCTACAAAATTGGTTGTAACTTATAACTACAATCTTACTTAATATCTTTTTATTGGAGGTGAATTTTGACAAATCTACCATTAAATTACATTTTCAATTTATATCCTTCATGCTTGCAAAATTTCTAGAAAATTAAAGATCAATAGTTATGTCATCAATAAATTGTTTAAATTATATATTTTTGTAATTTAAAATTATACATAAAATATAAACTTATAGATCATATAATAAATAATATATGACTGACACAAAATTTGATGCGTATTAAAGTGTAAATAGCATGTAATTTAACTGCTAGATTTTTAAAATATGTAATAATGTTAATTTTATTAAATTTTGTCCTTAGTGGATTACTCTTTTACTCTTACTTTTTTCTTTTTCTTTTTCAAGAAGAGAATTTTAATTAGAATGTAAGATGAATTTTCCGTAAGTATTGTCTCCTAGTAAGTTCTAGTTGATATTAGTTGTTTTATCTTGTAAATCAAAACTTTGAAATCTCTACATGTGTGTATATATATATATATATATATAAGGAAAAATCATGTTATACGTTATATAGCTTCACGTTTTTTTTTTTGCTGAATATATAGCTTCACGTTTTGAGTCATAAAATACGTTATTGTGAATAAAACACTGTGTACAACAAGCACAGACCATATGCATAAATTATGCCAACTTTTACTTTCCAATCACTTTTTTTTTTTTTTTGTTTTCATGAGGAAATTTCCAATGACTTTTCGGAAGCTTATATAATATGGTACTTGAATGGCATTGCACAATCTACGAATGCTTCCAAATACTTATTGACATTTATATTGGGGTTATCAACATTGTGTCCTCACTCAGATTCAAGGTCAACGATAAATAAAGAGAAAAGAGAAGTAATAGTGTGCAGCCAAAAAAAAAAAAAAAGAGAGAAGTAATAGTGTAATACACATATACATGAAAGAGATTGGGAAGAAAGAAGCCCTTTCATTGCGTTATAGCATTGGTTGTTGAATAAATATACATATAGGTCTTGCATGGATATCAAATTGGATTTTTCACTAGATTAACGTAATTAACTTGGTACTAAATTTGTCATTAGGCTTGAAGTTTTTTTTTTTTTTTTTGGTTAAATTACTTGTGGGAAGACTTTCGTCTCGACCTCCAATCAGGTATTGTTCTCTATGGAAACGGCTTCGTGCCTATCCTCAAGGGTTTGTTCAATCTCACATCGGGGAGAAACGCCTCTCACTCATGCCTTATAAGCCTTTGGCCTAAGGATGAGTGTACCACTACTACACAGGACAATACTTGATTGGGGGTCGAGACGAAAATCCTCCCACAAAAAGGTGCCTTTTGGGGTTTAAGGGGAAACCCCCACCTTCCTCGGGACTGGACCGTTGAGGCCGATGTCACCCGAGTGCACTACATTACTAATTTAATTCTCCAATTACATGATAAAGTTTAATGTGATCCCTTAACTAAATGTGTCAATTTATTTCTCAATTTCTAAAATTCGGTCAATTTCATTGTTAATTCTCTTCTTCATTTAAATTTTATCAGATTTAATAGTTAAAATTGGCTTGATTTTAATAATTTTACACTTTTTATAATAACCTTTTAACATCAACTCCGTTTGCTACATCAACTAATTTTGTTTAAATTAGATGATGAATAGATTTAAGGATAAATTTGGCTTAATTTTGAAAGTTGAAGAACTAAGTTGATAGAATTAATAGTTAAGAGACTAAATCAATAAATTTAATAGTTGGGAACTAAATTGACCTTTATCAATAATTGAATGACTAAAGTAATAATTTAAACCTTTTTTTTTTTCAAAAGCTGAACTCAATACCCTTTTAATTTTAACAAGGGAAGATACCACCTGCCTATGGAGTATTGTCATTGTCACCCCTTTTTATAATGCTCTTTTAAACCTCAAAAGCTTTAAGATAATGAATTATTAAATATGTTTGAAGTTATTTTGCTTCAACCCAATTATGTGATAATTAAAAAAATAGTTCATGTGTAGTTTGAGTCACGTGACTTTTATAATAAATTATGTGATTTGTTTAAATAATACACATGAATAATGTTATAAATCATCACTTAAGAAGAAGATAATAGTTTACATGATAAATGCTATGTAAAATGGAATTGTTTTATTTGTCATTATTACTAACAAATAAGACAGAGACTCCAATGAATACCACTTGTTTTTTTGTTTTTGTTTTTTTAATTTATTTTTTATAATTTGATATTTACAATAAAAGTAGGAGAGATTTAAACCCTAATGTTTCTATTGGAATAAACAAAAAGTTTCAGTTGACTAGTTGAATTTCAATATGCTTATCACACATGTTACATAATATAATTTATTATCTATCCCATTAAAATTAAACAATCATCCTCTTAAAAAAAAACAAATAAATAAAACAATCGCAAACAACCATCTCAATATGTAAAGAACTCTTGAAAAAAAATCATACAATATGGTTACTTATATAACAAATTTATCATTCTTTCCATCTTCTTTCTTCCAAATGACTATCTTTCAATATCTTTTTTATTCGTAAATATTAAGTTATTATAATATATATATTTGACAATATATAGTTTTATTTTTTATTTTTTTATTATACAAGATATAAATTCTACTCTAGCGTAATCTAAGTGTATATGTGTGTGAAGCTTCCTCCTAGAAACTTAAACTCCAGCCCTTACCCCCCACATCCTAGGGGTGTCAATGTTCGACCCAACCCGCGAACACGACACGAACCCAACATGGGTTTTTTCGGGTTAGGGTTGGGCCTTAATGGGTTTGGGTCATAAACGGGTCGACCCGAAAACGACACGATAAGAAACGTGTTATAAGCGGGTCAACCCGCGTAACCCGCAATAGACACGTTTGACACGCCAATTTATTTGTGTCAACTCAAAATGACACTCTTAACACAACTCGTTTAACTTGTATAACAAATAAATATTTATTTTATTTTAGATTTTTCAAATACCTTTTATGTCCAACATATATTTTAAATTTAAAAAGAAAAGTGAGTAATTACAAAAATTTATAAGGGATATAATTAGAAATTGAAACTTTACAGACCCTAGAACTACTAATACTTTTTTTTTTTTTTTTTTTTGCATAGAACTTGCACAAATGAAATTGGATGAGCTTGTGGAAGATGTTATGAATTTGGACATCAACAAAGAATCTATGGATGATAATCATGGTCATAGTCAGGATTAGTCTATTGTTTGCTCAAATTCTTTCAATATTGATACTTAGCATTTGACGAGTTCCAAGTATATTATATTTTTGTTGAATTATGTTATTTTATTTTTGTTAAACTTTGTTATTTTGAATTTGGGTTGATATGTATGCACTTCTTTTGAAGTGTAAAAAACTTATTTTTAGATGAATGTTATATTTTTTTTGAACTATATTATTTTGAATGTGGGTTGAAGACTGCTTTTTGGGATGTAAAAAAAATTATTTCTAGATGGATGTTATATTTAATATTATGCAGGTTGAAATGGGTTGTGTTACATTCGTGTCAACCCAACACGACTCGTTTATTAAGCATATCAAATGGGTTGGGTTAGGTCAACCCGCCTTATTAACAGGTCGGGTTAGGGTTGAAAGATCATGACATGATTATTAAATGGGTCGGGTTAGGGTTGAGCCATTTAGTCGAATACCCTTACCTTGACACAACACGAACCCGACACGCTAACCCGAATTGACACCCCTACCACATCCCATAAGCATTTATACTTGTGGAATGACCATCGCACCAAGGTGTGCGGTGGTAAAATATATAGTTAATAGTATATGTAGTTAGAATATTTTTATTCAATAATTTAACTTAAAGAAAGCATGAGTAAATTAAACGAATGCCTTAAGAAAAGAAAAAGATAGTAATAAATGAAATGAAGGAAAGATAACATGTTTTCAGGCAATAATTATTTAAATACAAATATAATTTTTTTTAATTTATAGTAATTTTTTAAATAAATAATTTATTATTTTATAAGCATATAATTACCACACTACATAATCACAATTATGCCATCAAAGGTGTTATTAATAAATTATTGCAACAAAAGTCGTGAAAGGTATCGAATATATTGGATATATATTATGCATATTTCCTTTCATAGCATGAATTTTATAGCTATTCTTCTCAAAAAAAAAAAAAATATTTATAGCTATATAAAATTCATATATTATAAAGAGATGAAACATATAAATATATATATATATTTTAAATGCATAAGATAATTATTAGCATACAAGCAATAAGTTTTGCCTTAAAATAATTATTGTTATTTTTATTATTATTGTTGTTATTGATTTTATTATTGATTTTAGAAAGGAATCCTGGAAGTAGCAAAACAAGCGCACACACGGCACACCTGGGCTGACCAAATGCTATAATGCGCACCCACAGAACAGCGCATCTTAGCATCTCACTTTCATGAAAATTGCTTCCATTACAAAACTCAGAAGTCCAATGGTGTTGATTTGACGAACGTAACCAAAAAATAAACAATGTATATATAATTTTTTTTTAAAATTAAAAGATAAAGGAAAAAAAAATTCAAATCCCAAAATACTTTTTAAAAACAAATTTATCACTTTGGAATCTAAAGAAGGTTGGGTGCCAAAAATTCAGCTCTTTAAATTCTCTCTTTGAAAAGTCTCTCAAATCTTGAAAAGGGTCTCAGTTTTTCTGCCTCAATCTCTCAAATTTCTCTGCTTTTGGTCTATTACTGTTGTGAGTTGTGACCCTTGATGGGTTTTCTCTAGGCATGTGCAGCTTTTGAGGTCTGGGCTTAAATGGGTTCAAGGTAATTTTTTTTTTTTTTTTTTATATTTTATCTGTGGGTTATTGTTGATTTTTTTTGCTTATTGGGTGGCTAAAAAGATTGTTCTTTGTTGAAAATGAAATGGGTAATTATTGCTTTCTTGTTTCTTGCTCACTGATTGTTGATAAATTTTAAATTTTGGGTTGTTGGTAATCTCTTTTTTAAGGTTTACAAATTTAACATATTTGCAGTACTTGTTAACTACTTGATAACTGATGTTTAAACATGGATGGAAACTGTTTCTCAAATTCTCTCTCTCTCTCTCTCTCTCAAAATTTCTTCATTTTATCAAATTATTGTCCTGCTGGTTTTTATTGTATGTTCTGGATATTATGGCACGGTCAACTGGCAGCTTTTGCTAAAGCTCTGTTTGGTAGATGAGAAATTGGATTAATTAGAAAGAGATCTTTGAATCTTTAAGTAGGCATCCCAATCCTCCTCCCTCACCAGACATCTTTTGGCTGGCAACAATAGAGTTGTGGTTGTTGTGAAATTGATTGTCTAGAATAAGTCAAGATGAATATTTGAAGTATCTAAGTCTATTTTGCAGTATATGATAGTTTTAATGCTAACATAAATGTTTAACTTGTGAATTAGATATTTATCTATGACCAGACTGTTAGATTAGTGTTCATGAATTAGAAGTTGTAAATAGCCTTCCATAATCCATTCTTTAATAGTAAAAAAAGGGTGTTTATTTCTGGTCATCTTTTGAGTATAACAAAAATAAATGTTCGAAATCCCGGTTTAATCACATGTTTGATTAGAAAGAATCACTATAACTTTTTGGTAAGATGGGTGGGGTTATTCATTTGCAGGATAGGGGCTGGTGTTAGTAGTGAGGCTAATGAGATTGATTGTGTTTTTGTAAGAACTGTATCCAATCTGTTTGTTGCTTGTTTAAGCATTCATTCTTCTCGGGAGATTTGTGGGTATTTATTTGTCCTCTTGCAGCATTATTTGGAAGAAGTTAGTTATTAACTTTGATACTATTATTGTTGGTACTGGTTGGAAAATACTTGTGGCAAGATATGGCATATAGAATGGCTTGATTAGATGTAATTGCCATTTTCAGTGACCGACTATGGACATTTCATAGCTCCTTAACTATTGTCAAATATATACTATGTTATATTACATTTTCTGGTGTTTTTCCTTGATTCTGTTAGATTCACAGTTCCCACTGGGACATCAAAGATGCCTAGGTCCATGTTTTGATGTTCAAGACCTGTGTCTTTAGGAGCTTTTCTAGATTCTTCTGATCCTGTTTCTGAAAGAAGTCTCAAGGAAAACATAAGTAAGGTTTAGCAAAGGGTGAATGAAGCCTTAAATATCATGAGTCAAAGGGTGTGCTAAATAAGTTCTCCTGTCCATTAAGAAGAGTAGATAACAGGGGTGCTTTGCTCAATTAAGTGTGACTGTATTGTACTCGATGCTTTCTAAATGGAAGAAACTATAGATTCTATAATTTTTCTCCCAATCCTTTTTATTTATTTATTTTTTCATTTTTTCTTTGTTTGGCCTGTAAGATTCATTGGGAGCCAAACCATATTTACTTTGTGTGTTTGAATTTATTTATTTATTTTTATTTGTCTATTCTCTTCTACTCTGGGAACATTAAATAAAACTCAGTTTCAAATGTTGGCCGATAACTGATATTCTCCCACTTTTGTATAGGTCACCAATTGCAATGAAGCCTTTTGAAAATAATGAAAATGACTTGGAAAATGGTTTCGACAAAGACACAGAGAAAACAACACGAAGTACCAGGGTGACGAAAATACCCAATCAAGCCTTATTGTCTGGCCTTGCATATTGCATTTCCTCATGCAGCATGATATTGGTTAACAAGTTTGTGCTTTCCAGCTATGATTTTAATGCTGGTATATTCTTGATGCTGTACCAGGTAATTCAATGTAATTGGTGTTCCTTATATGAGATTGAGATTCTTGATTTTATTATTTTTCCTTTTTAATTGATAATAATTTTGTTGGGGTTTACTCAATGTCATTAAAATGACTGGGAAACTGTTCTGATATGATATCTACCAAGTTGATGACCCTTAAATATACTTCTGTGGATGCAGAATTTTATTTCAGTTTTGATTGTGTCTACATTGAGTTTTCTAGGCATGATATCAACAGAACCACTAACATGGAGATTGGTTAAGGTCTGGTTACCTGTGAATTTTATTTTTGTTGGGATGCTCATTACAAGCATGTTTAGGTATGACATTTTTCCAGTTTGTGCTCATCTTCATACTGTTTTTGTAGTAACATGGACACCTTTTAATTCTATGATTTTTACAAGACTTTGTTCCTTAAATATGATTAATCTTTTGTGCAGTTTGAGATACATTAATGTTGCTATGGTCACTGTCCTGAAGAATGTTACCAATGTGATAACTGCTGTTGGTGAAATGTATCTGTTCAGTAAGCATCATGACAACAGAGTCTGGGCTGCTCTATTCCTAATGGTATGTTGAGCTCAAAATGTGAATTTGGGATTTAGTTGTTTCTAGAATTTTCAAATTGGGATGTGGAATAAGACAATGAAATTCATATTCTTTTTCTAGTTAGGTTCATTGCTTGCATCTAGTAGTGTATCAACCTTTTTGTCAATTTTATTTTTGTTGATTTTATGTTGCCCACATTTTCTCCTCCCCTCCCCCCTGTTTCTTATACATGTCTTAAACAGTTAAATTCATTTCAGATATATTATTTAAACTAGGGGATCAAATGTAACAATTGAGAGTTTATAGACTAAATTGTGATAGGCCACCCAAACCACAAGGGATAAATTTGGGCTAAAATGAAATTATTAGGTTTCCATCGAAAGTACCTCTATCGATTTCATTTTAATAAAAACTTAAGGGGACAAAATTTAACAATTGAAAAAAATTTATGAGACTAAATTGATATCGGGTCAAACCACAAAGGGGTAATTTTGTTTGTCCATGTTAGAATTGTGTGGTTAAATGATTAAATTTACCATATTAATCATTTAACCTCACAATTATAACAGTCCAAAACGTGCACTATCTGTATATTTGGATGGGACTCAATTTAATCCAAACTTTAGGGCATCAAATGCAGCAGTTAAAAGTTTGTGGACTGAATTGTGACCGGAATGATTAAAATATGAATATGATAGCAGGCACCAAAGATTGGTCGGCCTGCAGAATAGGTTGTTCGTCTGAGGTTAACATGTTAACAGCTTTACATGGGCGACACATGTTTGAAAGGGTGCATTGCTTGTGCCAATGTGTCAATGTATATATGTGCGCAATGGTTATCAAGATGAACTCTGATTAATTCTGTGTTGGCTGATGTAAATTGGTACCAACTAAGCTTGTTCACTTTTAACTTATTGGGAATTCAAGGCCTTTATTACTGGATTTGCACTTTTATGAAGATTTTTATGTAGTAACTTTGCTTTTATACATTTTCATGAAATTACAAATGAATAAGTTTGAATTGGCTTTACCTGTGGCTTGTGCAGATCATTTCAGCAATTTCTGGAGGGATTACTGATCTATCTTTTCATGCTGTTGGCTACACATGGCAGCTTATTAATTGCTTCTTAACTGCATCATATTCTGTGAGTGCATAATTTGAACATCTGGATTATCCATGAGCCAGGCCTTTGTATGTTATTTATATTTAGTTCTTTTGCATCCATTACAGTCTTTTAGCATAATTTTGGCGTTTTGACATTTTATATTGAGATTTCTCTTTTTCTTAGTAAAAAATTGAAAGTTGGGCATAAGTATTAGTTGTTAGGCTTGCTATGCAGTACAAGGTTGAAAACTCTGGTCAATGGAACTAATTTCCAAATAGAGTAGTTGTCAGTGTCCCCCATCCCCCCTCCTGGGGTGGCGGATTCTTGTTCTTATGTTGGTCTGAGTCTATTCTCTTACAAGACAACTTTTAAATCTTTGGAGGACTATCATGAGCTTTTTTGTGGCTAAGAAAATGGGGGATGCATTCCCAATATGGTCAAAACCTTTGACGTTAATGAGTACTATGAACCATAAGTTACGTAAAGCTTATGAAAAGATAGTGATATGTTGAAAGTGTATGTATAACTTAAGTAGGCATCTTTTTATGGAGTGAATCTATGTGCAATAATTATAATTTACTCAGTTGCATAAAGGAATTTCTAGTGGTCATACACTGTTGTAGAATTTTGTTAGTTACACTCAAAACTTCAAGTTTGAGGTGCAAACATTAGACACTTGGTTCAACAAGACTCCCATAGGTGCACTGGGTTCTTGTATTTCCATTTGGATTGGAGAGTGGTTCCCCATTTGTTACTCCTGTCCCACTATGTTGGTCCTTCTTTCCCTTTTTTTGGAAAATCTATTATAATTGTCTATTTGAAATACTTAATAGAAAAAAATGATAATAATAACAGATAGTCCTTCTAGTATTAACACGCAAAACAACAAAGGCAAATTCAAAATGTTTTAGAAAAAAGTAGAGATGTTTTCTTAAAAAGTAGGAAATTGTATAGAGGAATGACATATTGGACGAAGAGAGTTAGTTGAGTTAATGGGCGCATTTGTTTACCAGCTCTCACAACATTACTTGTTATATTTTAGTTTAAGTTTAAAATGTAGCTGATGTATTATCATCTTTCTTTGTGCAGTTGACTCTACGTAGGGTCATGGATACAGCAAAACAAGTTACTAAATCTGGAAACTTGAACGAGTTTTCAATGGTCTTGCTCAATAACACCCTATCCTTGCCTTTAGGGATTCTTCTAATTTTTGTTTTCAATGAGGTGGATTATCTCTTCAAAACGTGAGTTTTTTTTTTTTTTTTTTTCATTCCCTTTTTCGGAAATTATTTCTTTAGTAATAGTATATAGCTAATATACCATGTCATCTGTGCTATAATAATTGGTATTGTGTTTTTGATGTATAGAATTTATCTTTTCTATTAATAATTATAGATGTTCAGTGTTTGCATAAGTTGATATTGTAGTGTCTTTGAACTTCAAACAAACTTTGTACGACGTAATGATTCATTTTAAAGCAGAATACATCATATTTATTGGAAGCAATTTCTTCTCTTGTATACTAGATTCTGGCTATAAAGCTAAATTTTCTTTACTACAATTATCACATTTGGTCCGTATAATCATCTTATTTGGCCCATGTAATCTAAAATTTGTTTAGATATTGTTGGATATAAGTAGAAATGAGGAAATTCCTTCATGGCTATCAGCTTATCCCAAAGGGACTCAAATGCTATAGTATGACTGGCCATTTTTAGTTTTTATGAGATTAGTAAAGGTTAACTAGAAGCTCAATGGTGTGTTCTGGCTATTGCAAGATTAATTTGAAATCTTGCACCCAAGATTGGCTCCTTTTCCATTCCCAACCGTTATTTGCTAAATTCTGAAATATTCCTGGTTATAGAATGGATACTGTCCGGTAAAATTCTCCCACAAGAGAGAAATCAAAAGTATCATAATAGTTTTCCCTGCTTATCTGTCCTTCTTGTCCTGGTCATTCATTCCTTCGTTCTTTCTCCCTTTTTATGTACTCTTCCTTATGTCTTCCTTTCTTCAACACTGGTTCTTTTGAGAGTGAAAGATTTCTTCTTCTTCTCCTCTTTTTTTACTCTTTCTTGTTTGTATAATATGCTTGGTTTAAATGAGAAACCATTTTGCAAGAGTTCCAGTAATTTATCCTATTGCAATGAAATTTTATTCCGATTCCTGTTTACTACTTGTGAGCAGATCACATTACATCATACTCACTAACACCCCCAATGAGACCCTGTCCCATCTCCATCCATCTTTCTTGCTAGAGTTTATTAATTTCATTCAAATGGCTGCTTTCTACACAAGATAGAGATTGTTTCACTACTCCAGATTTTGTATCAAAAGATCTCCCACTCAGGACAAACTATCTCATTTTTACAATGACAGCTAGCTATATGATCATTTTTCTTCTGTACTGATGAGTATGCTTTTATATCAGTCTTCTAAAACATGGATCTAATTATCAAACTTGATTACATTAATTAATATTGTAACCTATAAAAAAAATACATTAATTAATGTTGTATACAAGTATTGTAACTTGCAAATAACATGTCTACAATTCTTTTAACGATATGTTATCATAACTTAACCGTGGATATAAGTTTTCTAACAGTATGCCAAGAAAACTGATTTTCTTTTATCAAAATTGTCTTATTCAATCTTTTGGATCTTGGATTGAATTGGCAGGCCACTTTTGAGATTGCCAACCTTCTGGCTGGTAATGACATTAAGTGGATTTTTGGGACTGGCAATCAGCTTCACTTCTATGTGGTTTCTTCATCAAACTGGGGCTACAACATACAGGTGAGATAAGAATACTTACTTACCTCCAAAAAGAAGCTAATATGTTACTTTTTGGGTAGGATCCTTTTTTTTTTTTTCCTAATTGAGAATCAGATGACCCCAACTTTGAGAATGAACTTAGTATCGGGTTAGAACTTTTATTTGCCATTATTATTATCGTTTTTATTTATTTATAACTTCTCCTTAGTGAACAAGGTTCAAATAAAATAGAGCTCATGTTTGGTAAGAGTTGAAGCTTTGTGCAAACTGGCCACCCAATTACAAACCATTGGCATATGATAAATGCTTACATTGGGTTGATATGGGTTTGAAAGTTTAGTGTTGGATGGGGCTGATTCAGTTGGGCTGGTCTTATGCCATTAGGAACCATTTGTATCAAGTCAAATGAAGTTTGACTGAAAATTTTACCAAATATTTTTTTTTTTTCCTCAAAAATTAATCATCGGTTTACTTTGCTTAAACCATTATGCTTATCTTAGATAAGACCATATTAGTGATCAATCACACTTATGTACATCTCTAATCACTAAACTGCGTCCTGCAGCCTTGTGGGTTCGTTAAATAAGATCCCTCTGTCTGTTGCTGGCATCCTCCTTTTCAAAGTTCCTACCAGCTTGGAGAACTCCGCAAGCATATTCTTTGGTAAGTTCTATCCATATCATTGACTTCTTCCACAAACAAGAAACAAAACTTTGAATTTGTAGTTTTAGCATTACCAACACATTTTTTTCACTCTGTAGGTCTTTTGGCTGGAGTATTCTTCGCTAGGGCCAAAATGCGTGAGAGATCTCAAGCCTAAAAGGCAGTGAAAGTTATGGTTCTTTACAAGATAACCAACTTTTGCACTCTCGTGTAAACTGCATCTGACTGCTTGACTATCCCATGAAGTTGTCACGAATAGTCAGTCAAGAAGTGTTGTATGAAAAGTATGTAGAAGGAGTGAAGATCTTGGCCCATTTACAAGTGCTTTCCTCTTGAATTTCCTTCTTACAAAGGAGAGCAGCCTTCTATTGGAATGGATTGAGTGTCTGGGTTTGTTTTATTGAGGGAAAATGCCGTCACTAATTCCTTTTCAGATATGTATTGTGGAACGTAGCTCTTATCTTTACCCACATGTATCATTGTTGTGTCTTATAGATTTTCACATTGTATTTGAAACCTTCATATCTACGTAATGAGTTAAACGAGCTGCTCAAGATAATGGTGAAAGTGGATTTTACTTCAACAAGTGAATGCAAACAAGCTTTTGGCTTGCTTTTTGATAAAGAAATGTAATTGATTGATATAGTCATGCCTGAGAGTTGGGGCACTTGACATTTCCTATTCGGAGCCGCATGTATTTGAATGCCCCAAAATTAATTTGTTGCCATTTCTTTATCAGTAACACAACCAATAACATAGAAATGGTAATTCATCAGCCAAAACTTGTATTGCATCAAATGATATTTCTCATCAGCCTCTGGAAACTCCTTGGAGAATCAGAAATTGTAGCGATGCAACACTAGAGCAGCCCATGTGTTAGCAGGTTGGTCCTTGCACAACTTTGTTTTCGCTACTTTTTTTAATTTGTCTGCTGGCCCCTCCATTTTTTGTTGATGCAGTCAGCTAGGGTCTCTGTTCTGATGTGGCTGCAATTGTTAATTCTAGTTGTTTTAATAAAGCTTTCGCATGTTTATCCCCCAAAAAAAATTGGATCAGCCAAAACCGGAATGGTAATTGGGTGTGAAATCTTTGCAGCACTATGAGATGGTTGGACTCAGGGCTCAATGTTTGTGATAAATGTAATTGCATTAAAATGGGCGCAACACCGGACATTTTAGGTTTTCCAATCTATTTTCATCTTAAATCTTCAAGTTACACTGATCAATAACTTCATTTTGTATTCTCATTAAAAAAAAAAAAAAAAAACATAAAACATAAAACAAAAACTTGATTTTGTATGTCTTTATAATCTCACTGTAGTGGATCCAAATCTAGTTCAGTTGACTTTTCTACAATAAATATATTGATTGAGGAGGCTCTGCTAAGGTTAGGTATCATGTTAGTCTTGTATGAATAAGGAGCGGTGCCACACTAGATGATAGTAGGTTCTTCCTTAGATCAAGTTGTGACCTTGGGTTTGTAAACCTAAAATGCCAAAGAGAAGCTCAATGGTTGGTCATGGAGGCTCTGATGGCTAGGTTAGTGAAAACCATGAGAATACTAAGGTCAAAGAGAGAGAAGTGTCCTTGGGAGAATGTCAGGCGAGTCAGAAGGGAGTTAGATAAGCAAAGAGAAAGTCCTTGGACAAATCAAAAAGTCTCTGAAAAAACCAAAAAGTTTCCTCAAGAGAATGTATTCAAGTGAGTCAAAGATAGTTCCTAAGAGGGCCAAAGAGAATCATTGAGAGAATGTCCTTGAGAGAGAGAGAGAGAGAGAGAGAGTCTCTTTCCCAAATGGTTTTCCTTCATTATATAGAGAAATGTGTGGTTGTAAGTACTCAAGAGAATATGTAGTGATAGGTGAATATAGAATGTTTAGTTACCGATGTTTTTTAAGTGAGACCTCCACACCCACCATTAAATTATACTTTATAGTGTCTATTTTTATTTTCCATGCCTATAAAATATTAATATAATGAAAAATCATTATTTTAGCATGGGAAAAAAGGCCCATATTTCCTACTCTATTGCAGTGCCTAAGACGACGTCGTCGCAGTATAGCTTGTCTGTGTTCCATTCCGTATTGAGCCCACTCATCTCCACAGACAGAGAAATTGGTTAGTTATTCACCAACTTTGACTTTGACTTTGACTTTGACTCTGTGAAGTACACTCTGAAGGCGTTGCAAGACAGAAACGACGTCGCTTCAATCCAATACCCAATCCGAGAGCTAGGTTGTCCGTGGAGAAGAAGATGGAGACCCAAACCAACAACCCTAACCCTAGTCCAAACGGGAACTCGATAACGGGATCATGGCCGGTGTGGCCGACAGTGGACGGGTCACTGGGGCTATCGGAAGATGAGTCGGTGAAATACGCACGGCGGTTCTACAGGTTCGGTTTCGCGATGCTGCCGTGGCTTTGGGCCGTCAATTGCTTCTACTTCTGGCCTGTTCTCCGCCACTCTCGCTCCTTCCCTCGCATTCGCCCCTGTACTCTCTCTCTCTCTGCGCTTTCAATTTTTCAATGTTGTTGATTTTTTAGGCTTATTGATTTTCGTTATTGGTTGAATCGAATCTTTAAATTAAAGTAAGTTTGTTTCTTTATGTTATGTTATGTGTATATAGAGGAATGAATGTTAGTTTCTGATAAAGATTATGAGAATTGAGAACCGTTTTACTTTTATCTGTGGGTTTGTTTAAGATGATATAGATTGGTGGCTATATTTGTCGGTGTGGTACTTGGCAATTTGACTATCAGTAAGAAAAAAGGGGGGACATCCACAACAGAGAGAGAGAGAGAGAGAGTTTCAAAACCCATAAGAATTATCCGAGAATAGATGTAAAACTAAAAGTTCCAAAACCCACAAATTACAACACAGTTTCGAAACCCATGAATCATAACAAGTTTATCCTCAACAAATTAAAAATCCATGGCATTTAGAATCTTAGAATCAAGAAATGAAAAAGTTTAACCTTTAGAGCAGATCTGAAATCCGTTTTCTTTTTCTCTGTTCTTGATAGATCAAAGCCGATCTCTCTGATTTAGAGTTTGGAAGCTTTGCACTCTTTGAGATTGAGTGTGGGGTGGTGACCGGAGTTTGAGGAAGGCGGACTGCGGAGGTGGCAACTGAAGTAGAGGAAAGAGGTAAGAGAGGTGAAGGAGGCGCCGGGGGGGTGGGGGCAATTGGGCAAGGAAGAGAAATCTGAGGGGCAGGGGGGTATATATATACGACCAATGCAGTGTGGTTTTTTTTTTTTGGAATTCTGAAATGAAAACTGACAGCCACACTGGCTGACCTGCCATTATCTTTTCACTTTTCAGACACCAATTTAGCAGCAGCCAGAAGCTGTGCGGCCAGCTCAGCTCCAGTTGGTAGCATCAGTTCTTGTTGGAACTTGAACAACCCTATCGCTAATGAATCTGATAATATGTACCTTCTTGTGTTTGGAATTTTGATGAAATGCTTATCCATTAAGGTGGGTAAGTTATTACACTTGGGAAATAAGAGAACTTGTGTCACAATTTTTTTACTTAAAAGGAAATTGAGATTCCTTTTAGATGTTAAAGCTCAATTCTTGGCAGTGAGCTCTAACTCAATGATGCACGAGAAGTTGGAGAATTTGTCCTAGTATGCTTGTGGTGAGGTTAGGATTCAAAGGATTTGTGGATCTAGGATTTAGAACTTTTAAAAAGAATGGTTAAGGCTCAAAATTGGATAGTCTTTGATGAGTTTTGTATGGCCGTTTGATAGAGAAGCATGCGAGGTTTTAGGGTTTTGATAGATAACTGGAAGGTCTTGACTTGGGGTTGTAAGGAAGAAGGAAAACAGAGAAAGTTATGGGTTGTATGAAAAATATCCATGGACAAAATCACAACAAGGGGAAGAAGAAAAGAGAGAAGAGAAAGGGAGAAAAAGAATAATATGCCAGCGTGCCTCCGTGCTAAAACACTAAATTTTTTATGAATCAAGTTCATCTATTCTTCGAGTATATTAACTTGAATTATATATAGGACTCCTAATTTGACTAGTAAACTAAAACCTAATAAGGTAATAACTAATAAATGATAACTTGGTCTTGAACAAAATAAAACTTGAGATATTTAGGATCTCCTAAAAAATTCTAGGCTCTACTAAACTACCAAAATACCCTTGATTTGTGGGGTTGTAAAAATATAATTTGCCCTTAAATACAAATTTGATCACAGCCCATTAGATAAAGACCCTAATTAAAAACTGTGTTAAACCTAGAACACATGGAACAAGACCTTTAAGACCTGAGGACTTTGACTTTAATTGGACTACACACATGCGCTCCACAAAATAAATCTCGAATAGCTGAATTTGTGAAGTATTAACAAATTAATCTTCCATGTTTGCATCACTCAAACAACACTTCCTTTCCTTATAAAAGCGAGGTAAAGGATGAGTTTGTGGATTTAAGACCCACCAAGTGCATGTGTAAACCAATGAAACTTTTGACCCGCAATCACAAATTTCATTGTAGTTGGCACATCAAATGTCATATGGGCTTATTATGCATTGTTTGGTCGAATCATGCTTATTTAACCAAGAAAGGAGTGATCATTGTATCCCTGGAGGTTTGCACCAAACAGAGAGAAATTTTAAGGTTGGCTATGGACCTTCTATAGACTATTTGGGGTTGGGCACGAGTATATTTTTCGCCATTCTATCCTGACCAACATCATACTTTCTGTCACATCTTTGATTAACATGTCTTTTCAATTCTGGTTTATTCAGTTGAGAATTTGTATTAGATGTCATCCAATTTACCAATTCATTACATATCAATCTGGTACTGTAATGTTATAAAACCTTTTATAAAACAAAAAATGGGAGTCCTCTTGTGTGGAGGTTGGCTGTGGCACTCTCATTGTAAAGCAAAGAAACGTTTTACCCGCAATCACAATGGCATGTCATATGTCATATGGGCTTATTGTGCATTGTTCATTTGTTTGGTTTAATCACACATATTTAACCTAGAGAGGAGTGATCATTATATACATGGAGGTTTGCATTATGCATTAATTATGTGTGATGCACTAGTTGTTTTATGCCATGTCAAAGCTTCCTGTATAATGTATTATTTCCTATTACATACATGAACTAATTCACTAAAAAGGGGAAAAGAGAACAGAAGAAGCCATGTTTTGTTTGTCTGTATTTTTGTTCAAATTTGAAAGGTCATCCTAGGTCTAAATGTCGTGCTCCTGATCTTTGTGGGTTGAATTTTTATTGCTTCAAGAGATATGGTGTGCAGTATTTCTGTTTTTCAAGATGCTTGTGTCTGAGTGTTTGTTCTTCCCTGCTTTCATTCTTTAAGTTTGCTGCATCTGCTCAACTTTGATCTAAATTTATGCATTATTTGCTGAAGACATATCTCTAGCTTAAATAGCACTTTCACAAAAATGGGCGAAGGGTGAGGTTGTAAGTTTAAAATTCATTATATGCATAACTTGCCAATAAAAAAAATTTCTATGAATCACTTGGTGGTGGCAGTTATATAAATAACTGAGTTGCTTACGATGTGTTGTGAGAGGTGCACACTTAAATTAGATGGATATGGTCTGCCATCATGGGGACAGGGTCATGTTAGATATTTTACATTTTGAAATTCTGTTCTTTTCTTCAAGTGGATTTATTTGTTTGGAATTATGAATTCCTGTTTGAGCCATTTGTCCATAAATTTTCCATTTTCATTTTTTCTTGTCTTAACAAACGTTTGGTTTTGCAGATGTTGTGGGATCTGCAGTTGGGTTTACTGTATTCACAGCTCTTCTGTCATCATGGGCCTTTACATTTGCCATTGGAGGAGAGCGTCTCTTTGGACCTGTTTGGGATCAACTTGTAATGTACAAGCTTGCTGATAAATTAGACTTGACTGGTTGGAGCTAGTCTTATGCACTCTTTTCTGAATTTCATTGTTCTCAACACTCTTTGTATTACCTCTCTCTTTCTTTCTAATTATCTTCTTTTTTTTCCTTATGTTGGGGGTGTTACTAGAATTCTTTTACTTTCTTTGAACACATGATTTTGTGTATAGATACATAGATTCTATGCCGAGAGTTTTACAGTGCTGTGTATCCAGTGACAAAGTTATTGAGGCCTTTCTATACCTCAACTTGGAATTAATATTCAGTGTCGAAAGTAGTAGCCTTTTTCAGTTATAGAAATATATATCCTATTCTTATACAAAAATAATAATATTTTGCGGATTAAGAACTAGGTACTACAGAAATTCTTTGATTTTGTGTACTTGCAGATGAATGTGTAATTAAGACGATGTCTAAATAATAGATTTGACCAATGATGTGGAAGAATGCAATACCTCAAACAAAGTTAAGTTTTTTCTTAACAAAATAAAGATGTATACAAAGATTTATAAAATTCAACGTTGAAGCCGTGTCCTAGTGTGTTACTGGCACCAAAACACATAGAACTATGAGCTATGTGATGACAGCAAAATTTTCCTACACAGGGCTTAGTGGACTGATGTGAAGCTGGATGCACAAGGCTTGCCCTAGTATGCAATGGGATGGCTCACTCTACTTCTCTACGTGGCAAATTGTAGTTGCTTGTCACTTTCGCATGGATCTATTACTTTTTCTCTATCATTCACAATATCTACCATGCGAATAGTTTTGTTTGGTGCATGCTAAAGTGTTTTGTCTCTCTTTTTTGTCCAACCTCAATCCATAAAAGGTTTAGAGTATTTATAGGGATTTTTGAAGCACATCTCTATAGAAATGGGGGATAGAGTGGACGATTAAGTCTAATCCTCCTCCCCTTTGTTAGGTTGAGAGGATGGGTTAAGGCTTAATTTTCCCTACTGTTTAGAGCAGTCATTTTGCATTTATTATATGGAGACTATCAGTAAGTGACAACAATTAATGCGGAGATGACAATTAGCTTCTTATGAACATTATTTGATAATCAAAAAGTACTTATTACAAATATTGGGAAATGTTAACGAGTTCCGTACGGTATTGGTTAAAAATCTAATTAAAGAAAGTTTTTATGGAAAAAGAAAAAAAAAACAATTAATGTTTTGACAGCTTTTTTCATTTCTCATAAAAGTGATGTCAAAACTTTCCTAAAATGGATTCTTAACCAATGCCGTACGGCACTCATTTACAATACCTCTTTAGGTAGGAACTGACCTTCCTTCTTGATCAGTCCATCGTTGACTCATCGGAATGAAACTAGGGTAACCATTTGACATGTCATTCCCTCTTCTTTAATGAGGTAAACATTGCCGAGGTCTTCTGGGCTCCTCTCTCTACTCAGGTTGATGCTGGGCCTGTGGTACTTTCCTAATGGGCCTTCATGGAGAGGTGATGTAGGAATCCCTTCAAATATACTAAACTATCTAGCAGCTAAATTAGAATTACCGACACCAATTTTTTATTTTTTATTTTCGCATGCCGACCTCTTTGCATTTCATTTAGCAAAGAATATTCTACTTTATTATTATTATTATTATTATTATTCAACAAATAGTTAGAAAGTGTGTACAACCAAGTCAGCAAAAAAAAAAATATATATATATATATAATCAGAAAAAAAAAAAAAAAGTCAGCAAAAAAGAACTTCGTACTTTACCGTTGGTGAACCAGACTCCTTCAAAATTCTCCCACATATGCTATCACATCAACATCATAAATAAAGCCATGAAACTTATTCGATTTGCAGTTTTTTATTTTCTTAGAATTATTCTTATGAAAGTACGTACAATTCTATTCTATTGATTTTAGAAACAAATGGGACCATTGACAAACAATGAGGCAACCATAAGAGTAGCTCAACTGTCATTTTCTACTGGCACTAATTTAATTAAGGTATACATATATACATCCAATCACTCATGGATGGCACAATGTACAATTGGACATGCATTGTTGCCAAATATGACTAAGAAAAGGACAGCTAAAAGACCCGCCAACTGTACATGGTAACTGAGAGGTTGGTTTTCAATTTTCAGGAGGATGGAAATACAAGAAATTGGTTATCAAGCCAATCAATAGGATATTTTCACAATCTATTGTGTAGTACTCCAAGTCATAAGAGCTCATCATTGCTGAGGTCAGATTTTATTTATTTATTTATTTATAATTTAATAGTTACAATGGACAAGAGATTTTAAACCCTGAATGTTTTTACTAAAAACACCAAAAAAATGTCAAGTAATTAAGCTACAAAGTTTTTGGCGTTTAGACCATTTTCTTTAAACAATTGTATTCTTGCTTTGCAAATATATTTTCGAATTGTATATGGTGCTGGTGGTCTTCAACGTTGGCCATTTTTACCGTCCCAAATAATTTTTAATAAGTTGGCAAACGTAGGAAAGATTTGATTTCCTTTTCCAATAACTTGCCTAATCTCTTTTGGATCCTTTACACGCGCAAGTTCATGGTAATGTCAAAATGGTGTAGTCAAAGTTGGATTAGGCAAAATGACGTTGCTTAGTATTATATGCCAAGGTTTAAGGAGCACAATGAGCTAGAAGGTGTTCAAAATTCTTGTCTAAGTTGAGAGCTTCTTCTCTTTTTCCTTTTTAATTTATTTTAGGTGGAGTGGGGTGTTAAGCATATCTTAGTAATAGCATTATCTAGTATTTCGAACATAGACCTTTAGAGTTTGATTCTCTCATTCCTCAATTAGGGGTAAAAATAAAATTAATAAAGTGAAAGGAAAAGTTGAAAGATAAGGATGGAAGGGGTATATTCAGTGTCTTGTCAAAGTTGAGAGGGTAAGAAGAACCAAATTATTATGAAGAATCAAAGTTGAGACTTGAAAGTGTATGGACCTTCTCTTTTTTTTTTTTCTTTTTTTTTCAGAACAGTTAAAAGAATTAAAACTCCCGTACTTTCTTTCTTTTTTTTTTTTTCAAGGAAACACTAAATTCAGACATGTAAAATTTCAAAATAGAATTCTTGAAAATGAACTTTTTTTTGCAGCTTCAAAAGAAGTAGAAAAAGGTTTAGTTTATATTCTTCTAACCCATTATATGACGATTACATAACGATTTATAAAACTATTATCTTACTAAAACTATTCTTTGGAAAGAGAACAAATGTGTCAATTTTTCACTTCATAAAAAAGTGAAAATTTAAAACGATAACATGATGACTTTTTTCTAATGGCCAGTGACTGCAATTCAGCTAGGAATAATATTGAAAACTGGAAAAAACCTTGTCAACTATGTACCCCTAGGATTTTTATTTTTTATTTTTTGGCAAAGTTACTTGTGCGTCCAATACCTTTTTTGGGATTGAGACATCAACTATACACGTGCTGATGTATTATATATATATATATATATATAAATGAATTCTCATGTAAAATTTAACAAAATTTATTAGAAAATTAGAAGAAGAAAAAAAATTCTTTCTGGGTCATCTTGAGTGCAGGATTTCAGTACACCTTGCATCAACATTATGTTGCATAAGTGAGTTTCAATTAGTTCAACTAAAAAAGCATTTTATCGTTGAATACGAGATCTGTAATTCAATATCTGCCTACACTAAAAATCAAAGGGTCCGGTTAATGTGTGCCCTTAAGTCATCTATTTTTGAAAATATTTTCTCGGGAATTAAAAAAGCTGTCAATACTTTTTCAATTTTTGAAATTTTTTTTTTCGAAAATGGTTAATTATTGTGTGCCCTTAAGACACACATTAGCAAAATCCAAAATGAAATGTTTGTATTAACCTGATTATAAAAAAACAATCATTATACAGTGAACTTTTATAAATTGACATTCTATCATATCTATCAAAAAGACATTATACATGTTGCATAAAATTAAGTAAAGTACCGGCAGGGGAAGATTTGCACCAGCTCTTTGTCTCTCTCTTTTAAAGGAGGGTAAATAGGCTTTTGCCTATTTCCAATATTATATATATACATATTATTTAAAAGCCACCAAATATGACCAACTTTATATTTGGACCTAATTCCATTTAAAGGGTTTGTTGAACTTAGCGTACAATATTTGTTATTTGAAATTAATGGGGGTGGGTTTCTTACATATCAAAATAGACAAATTACCCCCTAATAAAGTATCACAAGCTATAGGACTGAGACTTTTTCTGAAAATTCTTTTTTCCTGTTTGAGGAAAACTTTTTCGTGAGCTTTTAAAACATATGTTTTTCGTTTTTTTTTTTAAAGTTTTTTTTATAATTATTTTCTAACTTTATAGTTGATCAAAAGTAACAGCAGATGCATGGGAGCTAGGAAAAGCCATCATATCATATCATAAGATTGAGAAAAAGGAAGAGGTCTGGTCTAAAAACAAATTCACACTCAAAAGTATCTTTATATGTCACATAAATTAACTGCAAAGAATCAGAAAACCGTGGCCCCAGTCAATAGAGAAGGCTAAGGGAACAATAAATATGTAATATAATTGTAGTCATCAAAAATGCAAGCCAACTCTTCTTCTTCATACATTCCTCTCTCTAGTAGACTTATGGGATGTCGGTGGTATTAGTGCCGGTTATTAAAAAAAAAAAAAATTAGTTGAGAGTACAAGAGTTTGATTTGGTGTAGTACAAATTTTCAATCTGTTAAACAATCTATAGATTAATAATTAATAATAACTAACCATAAACTGCCTTGTAAGACCGGAAGAAATTTGCCCAAAAATTTTACCAAGAAAATAAGAGTGTAAGACTAAGTGCCTTAATTAATTTTTATTTTTTGGACTTATCACCAACACGCGTGTATGTGAAATTCGTTACCCTTTGTTTGGCTTTACCCATGATGTGCCTTAATTATTCCCATCCTATGCATGGCAATCTGCTTCTTCCTTAGCTTTTATATATTGGCGTTTGCTTTATGGATCATAACCCAAAATTTACTTATTTATCTTTGCAACTAAATCATTTCTTGAAGAATGAATTCCCAATTATCATTTTTTTTTTTGTTGGCTACGTGATCCTATGGATTTTGGTTCCTCCATTTCCCTCTCAAATTATTGTGGGTTGCAAATAGGTTTTTCCTTATTAAGAGAAATGCTTATTGATAGATACAAAACATGGCTTAGTTTGTTACCAAAGGTTTTCATCAATAATAAGGGTTTTATGTGTCCAAATCGGATGCCCCATTATTCATTTACCATCATGGTGAAATTTAGGTATATATATTCTAGAGTGTGTCAATGACATTTTGGTTACTAGCAACATGGCCAATTGTAATTAAACTCTTATTTCCAAGTTGAATTAATAATTTTCTATCAAGGATCTCTGAGTTTCTTGTAAAATCTTGAATGAAAAACTCTTAAGACTTTAGGGACTCCAATTTTAGCATCAAGTAAACTCTCCAAAATTAGTGGTAAACCTTGAGCCAATCCCTCACTTTACTGTTAAATTGTTGATAGTCTACAATATATATCTTACTTTCACAAGACCGAATATATCTATCCATAATCTATCTGATGATCATTGTGTATTTTACAGTACTACCTCAAGCACATCATTTGCTAGCTATGACATTTCTATCTAAAAGCATTCTTATATTCATCTTCAAACCTTGTTCATTAGCAAATTTGGCTAGGTGTGTATGATTGCCAATCCACTATCCAATGCTGGATTGCTATTCATCTTGGCGACAACTCATCTCCTGGTTCTCTCAAAAGCAAAGGAGAGTTGCTCATTCCTCATCTAAATCTTAGTACAGAGCCCTTGTCGATATTGTTACCAAACTCTCTTGGATATCTTGAAATATTATTTGAAATTCATATCTCACTGCTCATTGTTCCTACACTTCAATGTGATAATATTGGTGCTACTTATCTCTTTGCCAATTTGATTTTTCATGCACGTACTAAACAAGTTGATATAGTTTTTTATTTTTTTCATGACAAGGTTGCTCGTAAGGATCTTCAAATGCATTTTATTTACATTGCCGACATCATGATCACAGGTCTCTCCTTTAGTCGCTTTATGTTTCTTCATGAAGGTCGCCTCTCACAAGTCTTCAACTTAAGGGGATGTATCAAAGAATGTATATATATTTGGACTTGTATTTTAGGTCTCTAATTTTTTTTTTCTTATCATGTGCTTGATTACGTCAATGTCTTATATAGAAATGCATATATAATCAAACTCCACTTTACATGTGATATTATGGCATAGGTTTTAGCCTTGTTTCAACCATATTAGCCATTTTGCTAATAGTCCAGTAAGAATAAAATCTAAATAGATTTTTTCCGTGCTAGAAAATTATGTAGGTTTTTTTTTTTCATACCTTAATATATATATATATTTTTTTCATACCTTAATATCCCAATGGCTTTCGTAACTAGTGTCCATCATCCACGTCTAAAATAAATATTATTAAAAAAAAAAAAAATACAACAGACAACAAATTTCGTAACTTTTTTTTATATAAAGAATTTTTGTATATAATTCAATAATTATAAAAGGATGTTTGAACCTTAGGCAATTTTACTGAAAACTCCATAAAATATCAATTGAGTTATAAAACTTTTGGCACAAGTTGTACTTTCAAAATCTAAGAAATATTTAGTAATTTCTTGTAGGAAACCCGTGAAAAGACCATATAGTTTATATGTGTAACAGTCATATAGATGAGCATAGAGCTTAAATTCACAAATTTGAAGACTACATGTGTATATAATAACAATATTCTCTGTCGTCTTTTCCATCAATAAAATATGAGTGCATGGATTTTTACACAATTAAGTTCTATTTCACTAACTGGAACCGGCCGGGTTGATCTTTAGTCATATGAGAAAGTTTAGTACGTTTGAGGTTTGCTTGTTATATAAGTATCATGTTATATCTGGCATTAAAAGAGAAATAATTCATGTACTGTACTATCTCCATACAGCTGCACAATATGAACGGAATGATGCATAAGAACTTACCAAATACATGAAAGAACCTTATTTCAAATTAGTTCTTGACAGCAATACATTTAACCACTCACTCCAACTGATATTAATGAACTTCCTCATTCTATCACTCTAATAAACTGCATGGAACAAAATACTTGTAAAATTGTACAATCTTAAAGAATACAACTTCATGTTGTGGGCTTGCCTTGCCTCATCAGATGCAAATATATAGCTTTCCTATTAATTTGCCTAACATATTTACTAACATGCATGAGAGAGAGAGAGAGAGAGGGCAATAATTGGGGCAAAATGGGTGAATTGCATTACAGGCAATAAGCATAGGCAGTGGTTGTAAATGTGTATTATATAATTAAATTTAGCACACCCTATTGTGTGAACAGATAACAAAAGTGACTTTTCATCCATAACCCAAGACCTAGTCTCTCTCTTCTTATATATATATTTTCTTACCTCTCTACTTGTTCTGCTTGCCTACCTCTTATGAATCTTAAAAACTTTCACGTCATGTGATTAATTGGTTACCATAATAAAGTTTTCAATCTGGTTTTCATTATTGTTCGCTACAGAAGATGAAAAAATCTAGAAGCACTATTAACAGTGAAAGTGAAAGTGGAAAGAGATGCTATAGAGGGCACTGGAAGCCAGCTGAAGATGAGAAACTCCAACTACTTGTTGAACAGCATGGTCCCCAGAATTGGAATTTTATTGCAGACCATCTAGAGGGAAGATCAGGTAATATGGTATCAGAGTTATGTTTTATCTTTTTAAAAATAGTACGTAACAGCGTTATGTCCGATCAATTCTTACCTTCCAACTCTTAATGGTCTGTTTGGATTGAGAGGGAAGGAGGGGAGTGAAAGGGAGTAAAATAGAGATATTTTCAGCTAACTCTACTCTACTTCTCCCCACTCTCTCTCCCTCCTCCCTCAATCCAAACAAGCCCTAACGGTCTCAGTATTTTCCTCTCATGGTACCTGTTCAAGCTGTAAGAAATGGGGTTTTCAAACTAATTTTTTCTTTGTATTGTAGGGAAAAGTTGCAGATTGAGATGGTACAACCAACTTGATCCCAATATTAACAAGAAGCCATTTACAACAGAAGAGGAACAAAGGATTCTTGCAGCTCATCGGATTTATGGAAACAAATGGGCTTTCATAGCTCGCTATTTCAAAGGTAGAACTGATAATACCGTGAAGAATCAGTACCATATAATGATGGCAAGAAGAAAACGTGAAAGGTTCTCAGTCCAAGGTCATCGAAGTCACTCCAAGTTCCAAAACCTTCAAAAATTAGGGACCTCATCCATGAGTTCATTACGTTCTTTAAGTTTTAGCCAGTCAACGATGACAACAGATACATTCAGTGTTGATATTTTTGGTGGAGGAAGAAAGAAACATTTAGGTCCAGGTATTTCTTCATGTGCCAATGAGCCATCACATGGTTTGAATAATTAGTCTCTTTTCTTAATATTGTTACAACCCTATTTCTTGTGTGTATAATAATAACACAGATTTCATTGTGCCAGGAATCCCTGTTGTATACGAGGTTGTTCCTCAATCTTTCAAATTCTTAAATTTTGCTGGGGTTTATGAAAGTGAAGAAATGCTCAACTTAGAGGGACTTGATGATAACTCCAATGCATGTTGGAACTTGAAAATGGCTTCTGAGCAAGATCAAGGAGATGGATCGATCACTCACAAGGCTGTTCCCTTCATAGATTTTTTTGGAGTGGGAATCTCTTAATAATAATTAGTTATGCGAACTCATTCTCATCAGCTGAGTTCTTTGAGTCTATATCTTATGTACTATAGCCTCATTTATCTTTATATTACATGCATAAGAGAATGTCTATCAACATTTAGGGCCTAGCTTAGCTTGAATTAAGCATATTGAGGAGGCTGTTTTATATTATGATATGCAATTATTGCATATCACGGAACTGCAGTACATATTTTGTGAAGCTTAGCTTGATTTAAACATATGGACGAGGCTGTTATATTTCTTTATGTTTATGATATATATGCAACTTCAACGCAGCAATTATTGCATCACGAAACTGTAGTACATATTTTGTCAAATAAATGATAATTCACTTTCAGTCATTGATAGATGTAGGGTTTTAAATGAAAAATTCATTTAAAAAAAAAAAAAAAAAAAAAAAAAAAAACTCAGCTTAGCTCAAGAAAGGTTTTTTTTTTTTTTTTTTTAAGAATCAGCTCAAGAAAGTTTGTTTATCTTCATTTATTTAGTAAACGAGCGTCAAGACCAAGCGTAGGTTTAGAATCAACTATTAAATAAGTCAAGTTTAAACATAATAATGTTTTTATAAACAAGCTTTTAAATATAAGTCTCAATTTAAATATATATATATATATCATATTATATGATTATACGTATACAAGTACAAAAATATACTTATTGATGAATTATAAAACTTTATAAACAAGTTTGAATGACATCAAACTATTATTTGTAATTTATTGATAAAAAGTCTCTTTAATAGTAAAATTATATATATATATAATTTTTAATAATACAACATTGGTGAATATAATTTTTATAAGTTCATAAACAAAAATTATTTTATGTAATCAACTCAAATAATATAACTTTCAACTATAATTTAGTCAAAGCAGTTGTCCAAGCTATCCCAACCTACACTATGAGTTGCTTCAAACTTCCTTTGGGTCTTTGCTCAGAAATTGAAAGTTTGATACGGAAATTTTGGTGGGGCCAGAAAGGCGAAAGAAGGAAAGTGCACTGGGTGAAATGGGAGACAATTTGCCTCCCAAAAAAGGAAGGTGGTATGGGCTTCAAGGATCTAGCCAACTTCAACGATGCTCTCTTGGCTAAGCAAGCTTGGAGATTACTTCATAATAAGGACTCCCTATTCTATAGAGTCTTTAAAACGAAGTTTTTTCCAAATTGTAGCATTTGGGAGGCTCAGGAATCTAGCACCAGTTCACACGCTTGGAATAGCATCTTGAAGGGAAGAGATGTCCTACTCAAGGGTGCAAGATGGAGGATTGGTTGTGGAGAAACCGTGAGCATATGGAATGATGCATGGTTACCATCTTTAGAGCATCCACGAGTCTTATCTGAAATTGTTCCAGGCTTTGAAGATGGGAGAGTATCTGATCTCATCAATCCACTCACAAGAACATGGGATCTCAATTTAGTGCATGGATTATTGTCACCGAATGAAGCTGATTTGGTTCTCAGCATCCCGTTGAGCCGCACACCTGTGGAGGACAAGATCATTTGGCCCTTCACCCCCTCAGGTAAGTATACTGTAAATTCGGGTTCTAAATTTCTAACTAAATCCAATTTTGTGCAGACTCCTTCAGCCAACCAGCAGCGGCAAAGTGGCATTTGGAACCAGATTTGGGGGCTTAATGTTCCTAATAAAGTGAGGCATTTCATATGGAGAGTGTGCAAGGAAGCGGTACCATCAAAGCATAACTTAATGAGGAGGAAGATCTTAGTGAAAGATAAATGTGAGCAGTGCGGTGTGGAGTCCAAAACGGCAATTCATGCAGTCAGGGAATGTGCCATGCTCGATGAAATATGGGAGGCTGTTCTAGGTTTTGAAGGTCGAAGACAATATGCCATCTCAAACACTAGAGACCTGATTAGTGTACTACATGAGAAAAAGAAAAATCTGGAAATAATGGCCATGGTGATGTGGACGATTTGGTACCGACGCAACCAGCTCCGAGTCAGTTCAAACGATTTTCCTAGATCGCAAGTCCTCCAACAAGCGACTCAGTCCTTGGCTACCTTCCAACAAAGCCAACAATCCTCCTGTCAGCTTTTAGCAACACCACGACTTCCCCTTCCTGCACAGTGGAGTCCGCCCCATATGAATTGTTTCAAACTGAATTTCGACGGGGCATCTTTTCCGGAGTTGGGCAAGGCCGAACTGGGAGTGGCCGTTCATGATAGCCAAGGAAACGTGATTGCTTTGTTGTCAGAACAAGCGCTTCTACCATTCTCATCAGATATCGTGGAAGCCTTGGCAGCTGCAAGGGCGTTGGTTTTTGCTCAAGAACTGGGTATAGCTGATTTTGTTCTTGAAGGAGATTCAGAAGTGGTGATTAACTCCCTTCGCAGCAATGAAGCCTCATTCTCTTCGTTTGGCCACCTTCTGGAGTCAGCAAAATCCATGCTTGTGTCAAGTACTTGCATAAATTTCTCCCATGTATGTAGAAGTGGTAATAAAATAGCTCATAACCTAGCTAGACATGCAAGAAATGTCAGAGGTTTGTCAGTGTGGGTGGAGGATGTTCCACCACACTTAGTTAATGTACTCTTTGCCGAACCTGGCTGATTTTATAAAAGTAATAGTCTTCATTCTCAAAAAATATATATATATATATATAATTTAGTTATTAATTGATTCCATAGATTTGTAAAAGGATAAGAAAAAAAAAATTAATCATGGTATATACAATATGTGAGAATGAATAAATTAATTTAGTAACTCTTGAGCAAACTCAAATTTGTTCGACAAGAAAATGAACTATAAGTTTGAACATGTAATTTAACTTGGTGATGAACTAGAACTTGGCACATGTTCGAATAAAGATTGTTAAGTTCTAAATGTTTAGGATTAAATATTTAAATTTCTATTTTTATGTATGCTGGCAAACCGAGATCAAAACATATCTAGATTATGTATTAGACATTGCTCATGATAGTACAAGTCAGGATTCAAGAACATTGAAGCTGGAGAAAGAAGATTTTACTTTCAGTGAAGTTCGACCGATCGAACTTAAGCCTTGACCGATCGAAAATCCCAGACAGTATTTTCTGCAAAATTCTATTTCAATCCAAACACTACAAAAACGTTTAAGGTTTAAAGTAAAACACTTATGGGTATAAAAGGAAAACTCTAACTACGTTTTAGAAGATCTTGGAAGTCTTATGAGTTACTTCTATGAGATCTGAAGCCTTGACCGATCGAAAATCGTAGACAATATTTTCTGCAGAATTCTATTTCAATCCAAACACTACAAAAACGTTTAGGGTTTCAAGTAAAACACTTATGGGTATAAAAGGAAAACTCTAACTACGTTTTAGAAGATCTTGGAAGTCTTATGAGTTACTTCTATGAGATCTGAGAGGTTTTGTACCTTCTAACTTAACAAGCATTTGCAGGATCAAGAAATCTACAATCAAGAACTGGTGGAACCAAGTTGCTGCAAAAGATCAACTACTGACGGTGATCTAAAACCTTTGAGTAGGATCTCAAAGTCACAAATGTGGGAGTTTGTGCTTAGCAGATCCAAAATAGAAGAGTCTGTAGTGTCGGAGCTGCACGTGGTCGTGTTAATAAGTTCTACTTGAGATAGTTTAAGATTTAGGGTTTAAATCTATTGTAATCTTCCATTCTATCATAGTAGATTTGTTTACCTTGGGGATAGCTAGATTAAATTCTCCTCAAGTTTTTACCTTGAAACAATTGGTTTCATTGATTATCCTGAGTCATCATATTATTGTCTTCTTTACTTTTCCGCACTAAGTAAAATGTTTGCATGTGTTTAACCTAGATCTTATAATTAACCTAAGTAAATACTTGGCTAATTCATTAGGTTAAACTAATCTATTTTTAAGGGGTCTAAACAAACAAATACAGATAAATAAAACAATTATGAATTTTTAATACTTGATTCGACTCGACTTATTTACAATCCTAGATAGATGTTACTAGTAAATCAAAATCATTTTGAAAACTAGCTATATACGTGTTGTTTAGCCACCCACTTTATTGTGAGTCATCCTCTACATTTTAAGTTGTGTATCATCCTCTCAATTTCAAGCGAAATTAAGAAAATCTATTTCATAATCAATATTTTATTTTATGTGAATCTTTAAATTTGTAATATTGAGGGTCCGTTTGGATATAGCTGAAAACCAAAAACTGAAAACAGAAAACATTGTAGCAAAATAATTTTTAAATGTGTGAATAGTGCCGTGGAACTCATTTTTAATGAAAAAGTTGCTGAAAAGTGCACGGGACCTACCGGTGTGCACAGAAATGTCAAAAATCAAGGCTCAATAGTGCGTGAACAGTGCTTGAACAGTACTCAACAGTGCACTTGTCCCCTAAAGCTGAAACACGTGTAGAAGAAAAAAAAAAGAAAAAGAAAAAAGAAAAAAGAAAAAAAGAGCAAAACGCAAAACGCAAACGTAGGTTCATCTGGATCCAAACGCTCACTGAATCTAAGATACAAAATGAATTAATCAGATGATTTCTTTTCCCTACCGTTTCAAAGTAAAGTAATAAATCATACTTTCTAATATTACATTTCCATAAATACACTATTGACAACAGCTTGGAATGTATTGGCAATTGAAATTCTACATGTCAGCTCCCATGTTACGTTATAAGCAAACTTGTTGAAAGTTATAAGCAAACTTTGTGTTGATGATTTATAGCTAGGTCCAGATTGAGGTAAGTAATGCAAAACAAATCCTACTCTAATAATTCTCAGCCTCGATCTCAAAAATCTCAGCCTTTACTGGTTGAAGTTTATCTAAGAATTCTTTAAGACAAATATTCTCAAAAAAAGAAAAAAAAAAAAAGATATTGGACTCTGCTTGTGGTAAGACAGTACTTAGAGAGAAATCCAAGCATTCAGATTTGAGTCTTCAAGCAATAATCGAAATTAAGTATGAGGACAACTAAGAGCATTTGTATCAGATCATGTAAAAATTTATGTATATTTTAGTATAAGAATTTACTTTTTTTTTTATAAAAATATTCATTTTTCAAAACACTCTACATCAGATCATCTATTTTATACTACATTTCATTAAAATATTATTTTTCTTGATTTTTTAAAATTGTTTCTCTTTCTTCACACACAACAAACCATCATCCACTCTCTTCCTTCATACTCAGGATATGTAAAAAAAGAATAAAAAAAACTAAATGACAAATAAAGTGTCTATTTAAATTAACACATTATTGTAGTAACCATGTATTTTTACACAGCTTTGCATGACCTAATGTGATTAAATTTTGAACTTGGTGGGTTCACACCAGCTGAGGAACTGGGTTAGGGAGGTTTGGGTTTAAGCAGAGGTGCTGGGTTAGGGAGGTTTGCCTTCATTGTGGGTTTTAATTTTTGATTTTTGAGTTTGGCTAAACAGTGTTGTATAAAACTTCAACTTTTGTGTTATCACTTTGGCAAAACGACATTGTTTTGAGACTGATTTGGCATAGGAAAGAAGAAAAAAAAAAAAAAAAGTAGTCAGCAATATGATACGTCACTTAATAGCAAAATCTAACTAAAAGGAGCGAATTGCTAACAAAACCAAACTTTGGAGAGAGGGGGATAAAATCAAAATTCTGAAATTTTGGATATAAAATCCAAACAACTCCAAATTTCAGAGATGTACTTTGTAATTTACCCTTTTGACTTGAACATTTTTTTTTATAATACAAGCACTGACGTTAGTGTTTTAAAACTTTCTCAATTAATATTGGTCCCTTGGCAAAAGATGACAAAAAAAACTTTGAGTAAGTAATTGATCATAGGTAGAACGTAGGAGTAATTAAATATGAAGCATAATACTTACCGGTTATTTACACGCTATTTGCATGGACACTAGTTAACATTTTATAAGAGAGAAAATCAAAAGTAAATTAAAGGACAAAAGAAAAAGCTATAAAACAAAATTATATTAATTATATCCCTTGTTTGGTTCCTTGCACTTCTAAATTCTGAAATATGATATTCTGGGTGGGTCCGAGACATACATATATAATATATATATTCCTCACACTATTCTTTTTCTTTTGTACGTTTTCCCCTTCCGACAAACCAAACATTAAAAGATAAGAAAATTTAAACACTACTGCAGGAGAGAAATTCATCTCTCAATTATAATGGTTAAATATACAGGAAATAATAGAGTACGTTACAAACATATATATATATATATATATATATTATTTTGGCTTTTGTAATGTCGGTTGGAATTGTGGAATTCCTTTGTCTGAAGATCTTCTTTTCCTAAATTGAAGTTGGTGATGACTGCTTTATTTATTTTAAAAAAAAAAAAAAATTGTTTCTGAATTGTTGATGACTGATTGACTGCTTCGCTATATTCAGCTGAAGGCTTTTTGGACGCTGGGAAAACATTTTCTACGTAGGTCATGGGAACTGAGTGCATAAAATCATGATTCCTCTCTTAAATAAAAGAAAAATAAAGCCATAACTTGATAAATGTTGAGAATTATGAGTATTGAGTAGGAAGATGATATTTAGAAAAACATTTGCGACTTTAAAGCATGTATGGAATATTTTATTTTGAAGTGATAATTGTTTCTATTTTGAAAGAGTTTACCATTGGGTTTCACTTCTAAGATACAACAAAATAACTAAATGCAAATATCTATTATGTTATGGAGAATTTAACTAAAAATGTTGGGAGGAAATGAAAGAAAATTGAATTTGATTCAAAACCCTACAAGAAAAGGTTATATGTTCCAAGTGCTAAATGCCACACACGTATGTGCATGCACTAGTATGTTCATAGATTTATTCTATTATTTCTTTATTAATTAGTACTTCTGTTATTTTATATATATACCCACCAAAAACCTTTTTATGAGAGACAAGTATATTAAAATATACTCACTTTCAAATCACAACCGACGCTAAATTGTTTTTTAAAGACTATTGTAGCACATTGTTCATACCATACATTTTTCTTGTTATTCAAAATAAGTTACCAATAATCTTGTTGTACAAGTAATACTTTTATCTCTTTTAAAACATAAATTTATGAGACTTTAACGTGTCTATAGTCAATTATGTCAGGAGATATTCTTACACGGCACATTTTGCATTCCTAATGCTTCCATAATTTCCTTTTTAATTTTTCTTTACCTTTTTTTTTTCCACACAGTCCGACCATTTTTTCTATATCACTCACAACCGACCACTTTAAAATTGTAACAAAAGTTGTGATACAAAAATTTATATCCATAGACTTTCTTTTCTTATGATCACAACAGCATTTGAAAGCCTGATCCAGAGATATATCAAGCGTTAATAGGAAAATTGGATGGCTTTAAACCTTCAAAAGCAATGACAAAAAATAGGAATCTTGCATTTAACAGAAAAGTAAATAATAAATATTTATTACAAAGCACTTTAGAAAATTAGAGAAAATCTTTTTTTTTTTTTTTGAGAGAAAATCTAGGAAGACAACTTTTGTGTCATAACTATTGTCACAACCCTAAAGAGATAGACTGTGATCAGGGGCATCCCAACAAATTTGGAGGCCTAAGGTGATATATTTAAATGGGACCTTTTTATTATCGCTTCATAATTTTTTATGACAAAATCCATTCTTTTTATTTTGTAATATGCTTTTGTTTTTTTTTGAAAAATGTTAAAGCTATAATAAATTTTACTACAAAAAAAAACTAACAAACAATGTAGTAATGAATGTGATTAGTGACATTTCAAAAAAATAAATAAACATATATTTGAATGAATGATATTAGAGATATTATAGATTTTATAACACGAGGCTTATAAAGATGTATCACCAATTACAAAAAATAATTCAAATTGCATTTAATAGGTTCTTGATGTCCACAAATCATATTAATTGTAACATTAATTTGTAAGGGCTTTGAAGTTAAATTTATAATATTTCTAGTATTTTCTTATCTGAATTATTTCTTGTAATTAGTGACACATATATTTGTAAGACCCATGTATTTAAGGTTGTATGTATTATCTCTAGCATTGCTCAATTCTTTGAAACTTCTTAAAAGTAGAAAAAAATATGTAAAACTAATTCTTTTTCCTATATCTCCAAAAATATAATTAAAAAATATATATATATATAAAATTTTGCCCTAAAATTTGGGGGCCCTTCTCTAGCAGAGGCCCTAGGTGATGGCCTAAGTGGCCTAGGCTTAGGGCTAGCCCTAACTGTGATTGGTGGAGAAAATATGATAGGTCTATATAAAAATAATTGTCGAGGGCATTTCAACAAAGGGCAAGACTTAGGTACAGTACTTAGGTGTTGTTCCTTAGTGAGAGGAACTTAAGGAATAGCACCTAAAATACTGTACCTAAATTTTGTCCTTCAACAAATTGTGACAAAATTAAGTTGTAGTCATAGAACTATTTAAAAAATGTTTAGTTAACGAGTATCCTTAAGATATTTATTAATATATACCATTTTAGAAAAGTTTTAATATCACTTTCATGAAAAATATAAAAAAATTAATTGTTTTTTATAAAAATTTCTAAAATTATTTCTTAAATTAATATGTTTAGAGCATCTATTCACTTTTGCCTTTTAAGAAACTTCAATCTTATTAGTCTTGCCGTTGCCGTTGTCAAAAGTTTGGATCTCACTAGTTGGATTAGGTAGTATAAACTATAAAGCACATATATACAAGACACAAGGGACAACCTTGGAATTTGATTTTTATCCTGTTACCATTGAGGTTTGAGATCAATGTATAATGAGGGTTGAGAACTTTGGGGCCTATGAGCTCTGGCTCAACTAGTACCACTACCACATACAAAGCAAGCCACGTATTTAACCATTTGGTTTGCCTTATATAATAAGACATCTGAGCAGAAAGGGTCCAGATGGATACAAATAAGATGCTCTAAAAAACTTTTATTTTCAATTGAAGGTTCTCAAGTTTCTAATTTTATTTTCTTATTTTGATTCTTAAAGGTATTGGTGTTGATTTAGTCATGTAAATTATGGGGAAGGTAGGTGTATATTACGTCGTTGAAGTTATAGACTCTTTTTTTTTTTTTTTTGAGAAACAAGTTATAGACTTAACCGTTAACATCTGCAATTGTGCTGTTAGACTTCATGTATGTATATTTATGAGTGCAGTTAACGAGTATTTTTAGAGTATTTGTTAATAAACAATTTTTAAGAGTTTAGATACTATTTTTACAGAAGAGTAGAAAAAAATTGTAAAAAGCAAAAATCAATTATTTTTCTTTTTCCATAAAAAAATTTCTAAAAATATTTAGGATATCCGTTAGCAAAATCTTATTTTTATAAAGATAGGCGCCGTGTAAATGATTCAGATTTTGTTTGCCATGGGCCACTTGATAGAGATGCCATTGGCCCTGGTAACAAGAATTAAGAGCAGACAAATGTCTATGATCTATCTGGGCATTCCGGAGGAGAATGTGTTCCACATGTTTCAAGACACCTTTGTTTTCTTTTTTTCCCTTTCCCTTTCCCTCTCCTCTAGCATCTAGCAGAGTTAACGACAAATTTTTTTTAATTTAAACCATTAACGTTTTGTTTGCTTAATTAGTTTTTTTTTTTTTTTTTTTTTTGAGTTAAGTAATAGTTTTCTACCTCTCTCTCTCTCTCTATATATATATATATATAAGGATTCATCTCTTTTAACTGGACTTTTATGTGATTCAAAAATATCCTCTTATATATATATATATATATATATATATATATATAAAAGAGGATTTCTCTCTTTCAACTGGACTTTTATATAGTTCAAAAATATTCTTATTAATGAAGAGTAATTTCATTTAGAAATATGATTATAAATGTCAAATAACAAATTTTATTTTGAATTCAAAAAGAAAACTTCTAAAATTTAAGATTTTTTTTTTCACTTTACGTTCAAAAAAAAAAAATTACAGTTACTTCTTATTCCTAAATTTTATCCTTTTTATTTGTTTAAAAAAAAATATTTCTAAATTATAATAAATGCAAATTATTAACCTTTATCCAAAAAAAAAATAGCAGAGCCTTAGCACGCACAACTTGTGTACTAGGGCCAATGGCATCTCTATTAAGAGCACGCACAACTTGTCGGGTTTCTCCTCAGACCACAATCCAATCTGGTTATGCACTGATGATGTTTAAAGTCGTTTTTACAGAGCTCAAAAACCCTTCAGGTTTGAGTCTATATATGTGGTTAAAGGACGATCGATGTGAAGGTGTAGTTCACTCTGCTTGGGACATGGGATCTGGTGGTAGCCCAATGGAGAATGTTTTATTGAAGGTTAGTAATTGTCAATCTCAATTGAATACTTGGAATAAGAAGGTTTTTGGCAATGTTCGTTTAATATTGGTTCAAAAAAGAAAGCAATTAGTAAAAGTTGAAGCTTTGTTTATGGTGGGCAAGGGGCATGAAAGGTTGAAGTCCTTGTCAAATGAGATTGATAAATTGATGGAGATGGAGGAATGCATGTGGAATCAAAGGGCTAAGTCTGACTGGCTGAAGCATAGTGACTAGAATACTAAGTATTTTCACTGCCGATCCTCAGAACACAATATGCGAAATTTTATCGCTGGTTTAGAGAATGATGTAGGTGATTGGATTAAGGAGGAAGACCGGATAGGGGATTTGCTGGTTGGATATTATTCAGGGTTGTTCTCTTCTTCAAATCCCCTGTTACTTGCAACTGTTTTGAATGGGGTTGAACCAAGAGTCTCTTCGGCCATGAATAATGATTTGGACAGACCTTTTGAGGCTAGTGAGGTGTTGTTTACCCCTAAACAGATGGACTCCTCCACAGCACTGGGTCCGGATGGGTTACCTCCATTGTTCAATAAGCAATTTTGGGATAAGGTGGGAGTTGAGGTTTCAGATGCCGTACTCTCTGTGCTCAACTCAGGTATTATCCCCGAGACCCTTAATCGTACATTTTTAACTCTTATTCCTAAAGTAAAGAGTGCTCGTCGGGTTATTGATTTTCGACCCATCAGTCTTAGTAATGTATTGTACAAACTTATTGCCAAGGTTCTTGCAAATCGCTTGAAACCACTTCTACCCCAAATCATTTCAGAAACACAAAGTGCCTTTATGTCAGAGAGGGTTATTTTTGATAACATCTTAATTGCACATGAGATGCTTCATTCTCTAAAGGCAAAACGGACTGCTAAGTTGGGATATATGGCTTTGAAACTAGACATGAGCAAGGCGTACGACCGGGTTGAATGGATTTTCCTTGAGAAGATTATGCTGAAGATGGGGTTTAGCGAAAAATTCATCCACCTCATATCCATATGTGTTCGTTCTGTCACCTACTCCATTATGCCAAATGGTCAGCCCCATGGTTTATTTCTCCAGGGCGAGGGCTCCGGCAAGGGGACCCTCTCTCCCCTTATCTTTTCTTATTGGTTACTAAAGGTCTTCATGCCCTCTTCATGAAGGCTGAATCAGATGGGGAAATAAAGGGAGTATCTTTATGTGCAACTGGTCCACGTGTTTCTCATCTTCTATTTGCTTATGACAGCCTTGTATTCTGTCGAGCTACTATCTCAGAATGTGTCCAAATCCAGTCAATCCTGCACCTCTATGAACAAGCTTTGGGCCAAATCATCAATAGGGGGAAAACAAATATTTTCTTTAGCTCGAACACCTCCTTTCAGACCCAACAGGCTATTCAAGCTTTCCTGGGTGTTCCAGCAATTCAGAGATATGAACAATACCTCGGTCTCCCATCACTGGTTGGTAGAGATAAAAAGAAGTCCTTTAGTATTATTAAGGAAAGAATCTGGAAAAAACTCAAGGGGTGGAAGGAGAAGCTATTGTCTCAAGCCGAGAGGGAAATACTTATCAAGGCAGTAATTCAAGCAATCCCGACTTACACAATGTCTTCTTTTAAGTTGCCAAAATGTCTTATTAAGGATATTGAAACTTTAATTAGGAAGTTCTGGTGGGGATACAGAGGTGAGCAGAGGAAGATTCATTGGATTAGTTAGGAAAAACTTTGCCTCTCAAAAAATGAAGGTGGTATGGGTTTCCGAGAACTGAGTAAATTCAACAACTCCCTACTCACTAAGCAGGTTTGGCGTTTAAACTCTCAGGAAAATTCTCTGTTTCACAAAGTGTTCAAAGCAAAATTTTTTCCTAATTGTTCTATCATGGACTGTGATAACTCAAATAAGGGTTCCTATGCTTGGAAGAGGCTCTGCCAAGCGAGACATGTCATAGAGCTGGGTTCGGTCTGGAGAGTTGGTGATGGTCAGTCGATACAGATTCGAAGGGATAGGTGGTTGCCAAAAACTTTGTGTTCTAGAATAGTTTCTCCCCTATCAGTTCTGCCCCCTGAATCTAGAGTTTGTGATCTAATTAATGCCGAGACACACACCTGGAAGGTCAACTTGGTTAAGCAAGTCTTCATCCCTTAGGAAGCTAGTATTATTCTCGGCATCCCACTGAGTTTCCAGGGTGTTGCAGATAAGCAGGTTTGGCTCCCTACCCCTCAAGGTACCTTCTCAACTCATAGTGCCTATAAACTTCTTACTGGTATGAGCAGACAAGTGCTGCCATCTTGCTCAAGTCCTGATCGTAACCACTTGATGTGGAATAGCATCTGGAACTTACAAGCTCCACACAAAGTCAAGCACATGATTTGGTGGGCTACACATAATGCTCTCCCTTCTCTCTATAATCTTTGGCGAAGAAATGTGGTTAAATCAGTTCTTTGCTCCAGTTGTAAATCTGACAGTGAAGACATTGTGCATGTTTTATGGAGTTGTGTTTCCCTTATTCCCATTTGGGAGTCCAATGAAGTGACAACAAAATTACTCAGGTACAAGTTTTTCTTGTTTGCTGATCTGTGGGAGATGTTATTGAAGATGAAGGTTAGATGTAAATCTTATGGCCATGATTTTCTGGTTTATCTGGTCTAGAAGAAACTCGGTAAGAGTGGGGGAGCAGTTCATTGAAGTACAGCAGATTCGAAAGAGAGCGATGGGTTACCTCTAGGATTTTCAGCAGGTGCAATGTAGTAAGGGTCATCGATCTCTGTCAAGTGAAAGAGTTGTTCAGTGGATCCCTCCTATATTTCCACTTTATATAGTTAACTTTGATGGGGCCACCTTCATTAAGTTAGGTGCTGCTGGGCTGGGTGTAGCTATACGTGACCATACAGGTTGTGTTCTTGGAGCCTTGGCAGAAAGAATTCACTTGCCATCTTCTCCAGCAGTGGTTGAAGCTTTGGCATGTAGGAGGGCTTTGTATTTTGTGAAGGAATTAAGCATATTTGAAGTTTCTGTTGAGGGCGACTCTGAGGTCATTATCAAGGCTATCCTAACAAGAGATATGGCCAATCCGGAGTATGGTCACGTGATAAGTGACATTTTGTTTGTAGCAAATGATTTTCGATGTTGTAATTTTTCTCATGTAAAATGCATAGGCAATTCAGTTGCCCATTTTCTTGCCAAGAAATCTGTTTCTGGCAATGAGCTACAGGTTTGGATTGAATCCTCTCCTGATGATATAGCTCCCCTAGAAACTCGAGACTCGTTGTAATCTTTTTGAGTTATTGAATAAATTTCTTGGCCTTCGGGTCGGGTTTCTCAAAAAAAAAAAAAAAAAAGAGGCTAGTGTGTGTATATATATATATATAAATAAATTGATATTGGAATTTGGAAGTCTAAAATGATGTGTTATCCAAAGCTTGCACCACAGCATGAGTCCATAAGCGGATAAAAAGAATGTAATATCACAGGCCGGAGATCTCTTCTACAAGTTTAAACAACAGTAATTAGTCTGCATAATAAAAATCAATCCAAGAGAAGATAAAGTTAAAAACATATTAACCGATTTGAAAAAAAAATTTCGCAAACCTTCTAGCCGTGAAACAGCTTCTGCAATATTGTAGTATGCACTACAATTGTCACATACAGCCTCAGCCAATCCTTTATGTTAATCAACTACAATAGGAAATATGCATGTCTCCAACAATAGGAAATATCCGTGTTGATTGTATTATCATAAGTGAGGAGGTTGTTGGCCTCTTGGAAAGTTCCTGATGTGATATGTTTGAGATCGAGTGTGTTAGGGATTGTCACGGTCAACAAGGCATTACTATGGTTGATGAGGCAGTATTTTTAATTGAGAAATTACTCTTATACCATTGCTCTTTTTAATTTGGCTTTTCAAAGTGGCTTGTTGTTGGTTTAGATAAGTCATTAATTTTCTCTCTTTTTTATTATAAAAAATGATAATTTAGTTTTTATTTTTTATTTTTTTATTCTCACATATACTTAACCAATTTTTTTTACCTTTTACATTAATAAAATTTTAAGGCCAAAATACATTCCTAGCCCTTGAAATTCACTAAATAAGCACTTTTGATTATGAAGGTTCAAATAAATAATATCGGTCATTTTGTTAACTTCCATTCGTTTTTTTTACTGTGACTAATGTTGAATGAAATTACATTTTTTAAGTGATGTGCACCATTTTTCAATATTAAAAAATGGGCTGTGTTTATTCCACACGGTCTATTACTCACATCGAACATACATTTCAATTTTTTGTGTATGATGTGTGACTGAGTGCAATAAGGTGTGCATTAACAATTACTATTAAAAAATTACACATCCTCCTTGACACATCAGAATACGGAATACACGGTACCGATTCATGGACCCAAACCAAACCGGTCTTCCCCAAATCCAAAACCCAACCCATACATCAGAATACACAATAGTATTTAACGAATTTTAAGTTTTGCAATCAGAGTATGCATGCATACAATACACACAATGTCTTGCATGTCTGACATATGTTACTAGTAGTACATAAGAAAGCTTTATTATCTTGCACATGGATATAGATTCCACAAGCGTGGGATTCATCCCTATGTGAGAGAGGCAATATACACAACCGTTACACAAGATAACACCTAACATAAGAAGACAAGCTGAAGAAATGAAGGTGTTGGCAACTTTTATTTGTGCAGAACTATTGATTGGGGACTTCTACTTTCATGATCAACCAAAAATTTAACAATCCTTAACCCTTTTAGTTGCTCCTCCCCACTATTGTGTTCTGCTTCATTCTCCTGATATCCAAACTTTTGTAAAGGTTCTAATCTATTTGTTCCTTTTGTCAAGGACTTCAGGTGGATAATTCCTGTCTTTCTTAGTTCATCACATTCTTCTACTTGTTTTTTTTTTTTTCACCCTCACGACTCCTAGAGCTTGACAACTGCTATATTAAATAAGTACAGAAGGTAATTGAATCAAACGATTTCAGCCGAGGCAAATTTCAAATACGAACATAAACTCATCAATTGAATGAATTGTAAATTCTATACATGGTACACTTCTGCTATGGACCTCTGTACATGTTCAGTTCTGGCTCTCTCTCAATGTCGAATGTGTCTCATCAGTAATTAATAACGAAAGCATAACAGAATCATAGAAAAATTTGCAAATCTTAATTACTGTATAAAATCTGGAAATCATTAGAAGAACCAATCAGGCCAACCAAGTTCAACTTCACAATACTATTGGTTTGGTGTCAAAATTGAAGGCCGATATCCAACCAGCAGTGCTCTGCAAACTCTACGGTGCACCAGGTTGATATCTCACTCACCCAAGTCCAGAAAACAAATTTATATGGACTACAAAAGCCAAATCCATTCAAGCCAACCATAGGATCACTGATTCAATTCTCTTACAGAAGGATGCTGCGAAGTAACTCCCAAGCGAACCCTTCAAATTCAAGCCTAATCTTTCTGAATATACGATTCTCCCAAAGCAGAACTGAACCGTAAAGTGCATGCATGAACAGAGGGAGTATGTTGAAAATCCATATTAATATAGAGGACTTTATGATCTTATTTTATGTAGATTTACATCATAGAAGTATGACTGATTAATTTATTAACAGGATTATTTGATTACATAAAATGCCTTGCATGCAGATTAGTACTTAATTTTGAGTTCGCGGAGTTAAACATGGCTTTTAGTCGGAAGATAATAATTAGCTTGAAAAAAGTTAACCTAAGCTCTACTTTGAAGCATATTGTGTTCTGCTTCATTTTCTGGATGTCCAAACTTTTTTAAAGGTTCTAATCTTATCTGTTCCTTTTTCAAGGAGTTCAGGTAGATAATTCCTGTCTTTCTTAGTACATTCTAACACATTCTTCTTGTTTTTCCACCCTCACAACTCTTACTGTGTGACAACTGCTATATTAAATTAGTACAAAAGGAACTTGAATCATCTGAGTTCAGCCAAAAATAATTTTTTCTCTTATGGTGAACCAGAAGCAGTTACAGAGGAAAACTTTCAAAAACAGACATGAACTAATCAATTGAATGATTTGTAAGTTCTATACATGGTAAATTTCTGCTATGGACCTCTGTACTTGTTAAATTCTGGGTCTCTCTCAATGTTGAATGTGTATCATCAGCAATTAATAACGAAAGAATAACAGAATCCAAGAATAGTTTGCAAATATTACTCACTGTATTAAATCTGGAATTCATCAGAAGAACCTATCAAGGCAACCAAGCTCAACTTCACGAGACTGTTGGTTTGATGTCAAAATTGAAGGCTGATATCCGACCAGCAGTGCTCTGCAAGATCCATGGACACGGTACACCAGCTTGATATCTCACTCATCCAAGTCAAGAAAAAAAAAATTTATATGGACTGCACAAGCCGAATCCAGTCAAGCCAACTATATGATCACTTTTTTCAAATCTCTCAAAGCAGGACGCTGAGAAGTAAGTCCCCAGTGAACCCTTCAAATTCAAGCCTAATTTTTCTGGATGTACAAATTTGGAGTTGTTCAAAGAAGCTATGAGTATGAACAGCAAGATGAAGAGCCATTGTTCTGCAACTGGGGACATGGCATTGGGAACACCTCACTAGCAAATCCTGAAATGAATTCACACTGCCACGCCCTGGACGGAGCAAGGCCAAGAATTGTAACATTTTTTAAGCATATTTCTTCAAATGACGCACCCTCAATGCCCTGCAGTACAGGGGCTTTTGTTGAATTTAAACTAACCACATTACTTATGAAAATACCCTTTACTTTTGGAACAGCTTTGGGATCCCATCCTTCATCAGGGTGGTCATTAGCTCCTCTACTGAACCTTATGGGTATCTTGACTCTCTTCATGGTTATGTTACTAATACTGATATTTGCTATATATCCCCCTCTACCCTTATCTGATTTTATACGCACCCCAGCTGCTGAATCCCAAACATGCAATTCTTCAATAGTTACATTTGAAATCCCACCAGACATCTCACTACCTATTCCAACCCCAGAACAGGTTGGGGTAGTTCCGGAAACTCTCCTGACAATAATGTTTGAGCTTGGACGGGCAATGGTGATTCCATATTGGTCCCAACCACTCTTCACTGCCACCAGATCATCCCCACTCTCGATGTAACAGTCTTCAATACACACATTTGTGCTTGAGTCTGCACCATTGAATCCAATATTTTAAAACCATTTATAGATTACAGTGCAAATTAAAAGGAATACAGGAATCCAATGTAACAGTCTTCTTTCTTTCGCTAACTGAACTAGTTAATAAATCTTAATGCAGTGCACATTACAAGGAAAAAAGGAAGAATAGAAAACATGTACCATACCTGGATCTATACCATCAGTATTTGGCGCATTGAGAGGAGCCAGAATTGTCATGTCTTTGATAACAACATTACTGAAACAAATGCAGAGTAAGTAGTTAGTACATTTCAAGCATAACATGTCAAAGTAGTAAGTAAAAAGAACCAAGTCAATACTCGGTATTTCATATCAGATTATATTAGCGTTTCGACTTATATCCAAGGTCAAAATGCTCCATATTAAGCTCAGAACAAAGAAAGCCTACAGGGATGAGGTACTATCTTCTAGGAAACTTGGTGAGAGGATATGGGGCAGCAACCATGTATTCATACATGGGAGAAAAGTTGTCCTATGTCGAAACCTGCTTGTTGCACCTCTGAGATTCAGAGGCACTGAAGCATGGTTTCAATATCAGAAAAGAAAAAAAATATTCAGCTCGCGTTCTAATGTCAAACCAATGTCTTTTTGGTTTGGGTCAAGACAATTGAATCATGTATGGTTATATTGCTATTACATATTACTTTACCAGAAATAAGCAGCATCTGAGGTAATCAAACACAAATATCATATACTATACAGAAGAAACAGAAACAACGTGGTATGAGAATGTCTACGGACACTGAACCTGCAGTAAACAGGATGAATGGTCCAAAATGGAGAATTGAGGAACGTAAGGTTTGAAATTAGAATGTTGTTAGAGTTCATTAGTTCAACTAGGTGGCCTCTAGTGTGCTCCAATGTTCTGTTCCACCATAGCTCCCACCACATTTTTCCTTGGCCGTCAATTGTACCATTCTGTCCTGAAAGACAAATCATCAGATAAACAATCTATTGGAGACAGCAGATAGCTTGTATTAAAAAATAAAGAAATAAAAACATAAATAAAATTCAGGTATACTTCACACTTTTGGTTTGACCAAAGATACTAGATGATATTGCAAATTGTGCACAAAAACTATTGCCAGCCTATAGATGTCACGGAAGCAATTTTATTGAAATTGACATAACACCTACCATGATTATTTAAAAAATAATTCATTTAAAATTTTTTATTTTTAGAAAAGAGGATGATGGCTTTATATTCGCCTTCCACCACCTAAAACGTATAATAGATAAGTTAAAAACACTTCATCATTTAACTAAAAAAAATTATATAAGAGTGATTCCATCTTGAAAAGGTCAGTTGTTTCCACTAGCAATTCATGATTCATTAGATTTCCTTATAGAAAGGGTCACTATACTCTGAAGTTTTTGTGAAGGTTATGATAGTTTTTTTCTACAATGTCTACTGTCACAGAGAAGTGAAAACATAATAGTATCAAAATAAAATTTGCCTACACAAATGATTACTAATGTTAAATAAGTCCTATTTGATTTTGGACATGCCAAATGAAATTAAATGTAGAATTTTTCAAGAATTTGTACCATTTTTTTTTTCCAAATCACATACTTTAAACATTACCACCAGATTAACAACAATTTGCATTTAAGAAAAAAGGGTGTCTTGTACCTGTAATGACAACGTTAGTGAGACCATCTCCATGTATAAGGCTTATATGTCTTCCCCCTAATCGCTCTCTCCCTCTTCCATAAGAAGGCAATGGTTCTATTATAGGCCATTCTTTCGGGTCCTATGAATGAAAAAAATAAATAAATAAAAACCAGATGATTTAGCAACTTACTAAAATAATAGAAGATGGATTGCATTTTTAGCCTCTCAAATACTATGTTTGTTCAATTTGGTCTCATAAAACTTTAAATTTAATAATTACGTTATTATGTCTATTTTCCCGTTTACTAACTAACAAAATATTGAAACATCCTATATTTAAGAAACTAAAATCAAACCAACCCCAAATTCTAAAGAACAAAAAATGCAAGCAACAAATGGATGGCAAAACAAATATACATCAAATCCAAACACTAGCAAATAGACACTATCCCAGGTCAAACACACAAACTACTCTCAATCTCATACACAGAAGGGCAAATAAAATTATGAATAAAAATATAGCTGAAGACGAAATTTACTTCCCTAATATTATTTTACTATAACTAATTAACTAGTCTTAGTCATAATTACACACACAAGGACCACTTGACAAAAACATATTATAAAAATGTACGTGTAGTTTGATGGAAATAATCTTTGGTAGGCCCCATAGCCGCACATGTCAACTTTCCGAATCTTTTTTCACATAGAAAAAAAGGCATCAGCATGAGAACCATGAGTATGACTACCTTTTTGCTTAGTGATCCTACGTAATCCCAAAGATACCCTTCTTTTCAATTTCAAAAAACAATAAAATGCCCTTTATACACATAATTTTTCAAACACAATTCTAAAAACTAAAACTAATTTACTTCCATGGAGAATAATATCAGAAATATTTGTATATTTTATTATATCAACCTTTCGAATCACAAAACTAATTAAGACATTTATTTGTTTTGTTATTGAAGCAGTATCAATCATATTCTATTTTATACTGTGTTGAATGTCAACTTATAGACCCACATTTAAGGTTTCCCTTATGTGAGGAATTTTTTATTTTTTTTTATGTTTTGTATACTGAGTGAACTAAATAATTTCACTAGTTTGTAAGTTTGTAAAATTGGTCATAACATTATCAATTTTCTTTCAACATTCAAGTTATATATAATGCACCATTTTGCTTCTCCAAAGCTTAAAAAATTTTAAAATATTATTAACACAAAAATTTCTAGATTTTATAATGTCATTAACATCTAAACAAACATGAACTAATTTAATATCTATTGAAATTTAATAGTAAAACTAATAGTTTAATGACTCAACAACTAATAAAATAAAAATCCAAATCAATATATATTCAAATAATATTATAATAATATAATTGCATCAATGCCTATTATAAACATTAACACTAAAATCAAAAAGACAGTGATCAAATTGAATAGTATTTACTTGCCTGGGAGCCAAGAATTACAGCACCTTCTTCAAGAAACAGAGTGAAATTACTGGTAAGGTTAAAGCTCCCAGTAACCCACTTTCCCTTCGGAACGTTCAGCTGGGACCCACCATTGTGACCGAAACCTTGCATGTACCGCACCGCCTTCCGAAACGTTTCGGTGTTGGACGTTTTCCCGTCGCCAACTCCGCCAAACTCGGCTATCGACATCGCCACCTTCCGCCGCGGCAGTCCCACGTGTCCGAAAAACCCGGCACAGCTCCTCGGGTCAACGGACACGTCGTCACCGGGTCGGGACGGCCCGGAGACGAACCGTATCGGGAAAACGGATTTGGTAGAGAACTGAAGAAGGAGAATCGCGAGGAAAGTGAGGAAGAGAAGAAGAGGTCGCGAACATGAAGATGAAGAAGGACTGATAAAGTTACCCATGATGATAATTGGTTTGTTTGAATCCATATGTATATATTTGTGATTGACAATCACAAGGGAAGGCACGAAAATGCAAAAAGAGGAAGTTTGTTTTGATGGTAAACGCGTGCCGGTGCATTCTTTTTTTTTTCGTTTCTTTGTATATGGAAATATTGTCTTAAAATGTTTTGTGTGGGGTCCGCTTTGGAAAGTTTGAACCGAAAAATGCTTTGATCCGGTTTGTCCGGTATGAAAGGTTTTGATCAGGTGAGGACGAGAGTAAGAGTTGAAAAGAATTGAGGTGGATGTTTAACGTGGACTTGTTTTTATTTTGTTTCTGTTATGACGTGGCGGATGGTGATTGGGTGATGGGTTTGGGGGGATTTGGTGGGGGTAAAGCAGAGGATTGAGATTTAAGAAGAAGTATGATGGTGTTTTTCTAGGTAAGGTGGTGAGAAAGAAAGAAGCCGCTCTTCACGGGAGACTTTTGAAGGGTATACTTTTTTGAAAAACAAACAAATAGGGAAGTAATAGGATGTGTTGGATGGTGAATTGTACAATGGTTTGCATGATGAACACGTGATCGTGGTGGTGCATCCCAATATGATCAAGAGGAAAAGACACCACCCACCGTACATTGATTGCTTTTTTGATAAAAGTCCTCCGTACCAAGATTGTCTAACAACTTCCTTTCAAGTGAACTTGCGGTGTGTATATATATATTTATTATTTTTTTATCAATATATTTTTTTTTTTTTAATTTAGAAAAAGCATTTTTTTTTTCGTTTATGTATAGTTATTAATCTTGGATTGGACTTTGATCCGGTCTATGAGTTGGATTACTAGATCAATGGTTTAACTAGTGGGTCAGTGATCGAACTGCAAAGTCAAATAAAAAGAATTTAAAATTTATATATATATATATATATATATAAGTTTGAGAAATCATTCTATAAAAAAAAAAAGTTTGAGAAATTATAATATGAATATGTAAAAAAAAAAAAAAAAAGGCATATGCCTAAATCAAACTCACTATTATAATTCAAAATCAAGGTTTTACCAGCAATAATATTAGAAATTCTATAAAATTCATAAGCAAAATAAATGAATGTCATAAGATTGCAACAAAGTTTTTGCTGAATAAAATCTTATTACATGTCTTAAAATTCTATAATGCCATTCGTCCAAATAAATATTAGTCGTCCATATCACAGGAAGGTATAGACGACCAACCAACACTTAGTGAATTTCAAAGTATTTTCTTCAAACCCAAAACAATCGGACCACGATCTACTATTCCAAGACGTGGGGTGAATTCCCCGAAATTTGCTCCATTCTTCCCACCAAGCCCACACATCTCCCATGTTGTTAGTGGAACCTAACAAGTAGACCCACTCCAAAACTCTCTATAAAAAGGGCCAAGCCTCATCCAACCAAGGTATGTTCTACTATTCATCAACTCACTATATATACTTAAGTCCTAGAGAGAAAACTGACTTAACCATCGGAGGGTCCTTAGCCGGTTCACCTCGATCCCCCTCAATAGTCTCTTTCTATTTCTTTCCAGGTCATCCAACCGCTGTTGAAACTCGGAGCATTCAACCTACTGATTTTCAAGCATCATCAAAATAAATAAAGCACAAAAAACATAAACAAAAGAAGAGAAAATAAGGTTTAAGCAATAAACTATATAACATATACTAGTATACTCATACCTATGTGCTAACTAACTAAGTGAAACTAAAAAATGATCTGTTTAGATGCATAGTCGCAAGTTTGGGAAACTAAAATAGTGAAAAGTGATGGGTGGGGTAGTGTGAATCGGCAAAGAAGTGAGAGAACATTGCATTTTTTTCTTTAACTTTTCTCTTATTTAAATTACCATATTATCACACATTAAACAATAAACAAGTCAATCTGATAGACCTATTAATATAATTTTACACAATTCACAAACCTAGTAGGGTTATTAAAACTCAGTTGGGTCATAAAGTTTGCTTTTACCCACCGGGTTTTTATCAATTTTGACCGGATCTTATGCACATTTGATTCAAATGATGACTAGGATCAGTCTATGTGTTGGGTCACCAAGTTATCGGTCCGACCAGACGGGTCGGGTTTATTAACACTACGTTTATGTTTGGAATAGTTTATAATTTTCCATAAACTTTGAAATCAAGCAATTTTTCTATTTATGTTTTGGAAATGATGAGCAAATACCTCACTATGATCAAGTTCTCTATTAAACCCTGGCATAATCTTTTGATTTCTGAAATATTCTATTATGTAATGACTAAAATAGCCCATACAAATTATGTGATGTGTAAGAAACATATTTAGGGCCCTGTAATTGATTATTAAATATGTTTAGAACAAAATTCATTGAAAGGGACGATCCTCACTTGCACATGCATATGAACATGGACATTAATAATAGTGTGTGGTGTTATGGTGGTGTTATGGTGATGTTATAAGGTAAGGGTGCATACAATAGTAACGTGCTTATACATCGATCATTTGACTGATAAGATGTATGACAAAATGAATTATATGATGAGATGCATGACAATGTGAAGAGATGCATGGTGAGATGTGTGATGCGATACATGTAAGCATGATGGTGTATGTGAATAGATGAGGCGATGTGTTTGTGTACTTTGTTTTTGTTTTTGTTTTTTTTTTTTTTTTTCATATTTAGGGTAGCTTATTAAGAGATTCCTTAATACCCTACAAAAAACGAGGGCTATAGTGGCGTTTGAAAAACGTCGCTATAGATCCTAAAAATGCTGCTATAAGTCCATCTAGGTTATAGTGGCGCTATAAAATATTGCTGTAGAACCATGGCTATAGGTCCCTAACTACAAATCTAAATCTATATAGAACTTGGCAATGAAACACAATGAATAAAGGTCGACCTATGACTCGGCAATCTTAAGTGTCTAATACTTTTCCAAAATGTACCCTAACTCCAGATCTAAAATTTGGTGTGATGTCCTCTACAAGGGGCCTAAACTAGTTCCTAAACTTAAACCAGGTGGCAACTCCTACTCCTTTGTCTCTTGGCCCACTTGATTGAGGTGTACTCCCAGATGGCATAACTCAAAATTTCTAGTTGTATTAAGCCATGGTACTTGCATATATATTGTATGCATAATTTTTTTTTTTTTTGGTTAATTTCAATTTTGGAGGTTGGTTACTTGGTTTTCAAACTTGAAGGGCCAAGTATGATCTTCTTATATATTGTATACATAATTTTATTTTGTTTTGTTTTGGAAGGGGATCACCGACCACTGATATAGTGATATAAGCTAGATGGCCACTTTTATTTTTGGATTTCTTTTGGCTAAATTTCAATTTTGAAGGGCCAAGTATGATTTTCTTAACACTATCGAATTTATAATAGAAAAAGAAAAGGTTTGATTTTCTTAATAAAAACTTTTAAATTTGATCTATTAATAGCACTATTTAAGAGCTCTTCAAATTTCAAAGAGATCATGGTCTCTCTTAAACTTTTCGTAGGTCCATTTCTTTTTTGGTAAATAGGTCCATATCTTTTTTCTTTTCTTTTTTTGCTCTTTTTGACAAGTCATAGGTCTATATCTGAGTTAAATGGCACATGGACTTAGCTTAACCGGCCAGTTTTTAATCCTCAGATTGTCCAAAATCAACGCTAATAATTGAATATTAACAATTGGTTCTTTGCCATTTCATGAAGCAGGAAAAACTTTAGATAAATTCTTTCCATATAGTGGGGTTGATGAGGTTGATAATGATATCAGTAATAGTAAATTCACAAAAAGACTCTATGGCAATTTGACTATTCAAAGTCTACTCCTCCTATATTATCTCTCCAATTTATGAAGCTCCACCTTCATATCAATCTCATTCTTTGTAGAGATCAAAAAATTGAAAGAAAAAAAAAATCATGGACAGAGAACAAGAAGATCTCCAATTTCTTGGTTTCTTTGGGGTCTTCAAAGAGTCCTTCAAGATAATCTTCTCATGGAGAAGAATCTTCAGCCAAATCACCCTAGCCCTTATACTCCCTCTCTCCTTCATCTTCTTAGCTCACATCCAAATCTCTCAACTCCTTTTCTTCAAGATCGTGAATGACCAAGACACCTTGGATTTCGATGAACAGGGTGGTACACCAAGTTACAACAAGCTCTCCAATCTTATCTCTTTTGAATGGGCAGAATTTTGGCTCTTCAAATTTGTCTACTTTACTTTCCTTCTTATCCTTTCCCTTCTTTCAACCTCGGCGGTTGTTTACACCATCGCATGCATATACACAGGCAAGGAAATCACGTTCAAGAAAGTCTTAGGCGTTGTCCCAAAGGTTTGGAAGAGACTCATGGTCACTTTTATGTGGAGCTTTGCTATTGTTTTAGCCTACAACATCTTTTCTGGAGTACTGTTCTACTTTTGGGCACGTTATTTTGGACTGTACAAGATTGGAATTGCAATTTTTGTTGGTCTCTTGGTGTTATACTTGATGGGTTTTGTGTATATAGGCCTACTTTGGCATTTGGCAAGCGTTGTATCAGTGTTAGAAGATGTGTACGGGATCAAAGCCATGATCAAGAGCAAGGCCTTGATAAAAGGTAAGATGGGTCTTGCTGTGGCTCTCTTTTGCACGCTGACAATTCTTTTCATAGGGGTTCAGCTATTGTTTGAGAATTTGGTTGTGCTGAACATCACACGAAATACAACAATCAGAATTGGAATTGGAATTCTTAGCTTTTTGTTGCTATTCAAGGTGTTCCTATTTGGTCTGGTTGCCCAAACGGTTGTGTACTTTGTTTGCAAATCATATCACCATGAAAATATCGACAAGTCCTTGTTAGCAGATCATCTAGAGGTTTATCTTGGGGAGTATGTTCCGTTAAAGGCCAAGGATGTCGAACTAGGTGAATTTGATGTCTAGTTATTAGCTAGCTATGTTATTTTTTGTTTTTTAGCTAAGCGATGTCTAGCTGTATATGCTTGTTTTAATTATGGACAATGCTAGAGAAAAAAATCTTACTATTTAGGAGGTTTAATTTATGTAGAAAATGAATGAGGCCCTATTTGGTTCACTACTCACTCATATCCTAGTTTTCATATCTCAGTTCTCATCACTCAATCCTCTATCTCACGCCTCATATTTTAATTCCCAATTTTCTACTGACTTAGGGGTGTTTGGTACATTCACTTAAAAACTGAAAATTGTTATTTGAAAATATATATGAAAATACGTGTGGGTGAAAAGTATGTAAAAATACGTATAATATTATTTAAAAACTAAAAATTATTATTTGAAAACATGTACCAAACACCCCTTAATTCCCATTGTGTTTGGCATCAAAACTTGGTTTAAGTTTTTAGATAAAAAAGCAACTTTATCTCAAACTGTGGAGCCCACTGGTCTTAAGAGCCCGTGTGAAAGTAAGAAGAAAAGAGCCAGGCATTGAAGAAGCTCCTTAGAAGAATGAAAGACACAGGCATTGAAGAAGCTCGAATAGAACTTAGCTGATAGTGACTATCTCTCTCTCTCTCTCTCTCTCTCTCTCTATATACAAAAGTTAAGCAAATTTCTTATGCCACAATATCAAAATAAACTCTTTCTGCTTCTTACATTTCAAAGTCTTTGTGCAAATTCCTTCTCCACAGTTAGCCAAAACCCACAAAGCTGACTTTACCCATCTATATTCTATATAATACTAAAAGCTGAAGCGTAGCGTTTAATGCTGCTGCGCTCATGTTGAGCCACGTCAGCATCCATGTCATTATTTTTTTTCTTTCTATTTTTTTATAATTATTTTTAATATTTTTTTTATTTCATATTTACATTTTTCCAACATTTCTCCCTCCCTCCCTTACCTTTTCATCTCCCAACTATTTCTCCAACCTTTCTCCTTCCTTCATCTTCTCATCTCCCCACTATCTTCTACATTAATATCATTCTTCACATTTCCCTTCATCTTCTTCTATTTTTGTCTTTTCTTATTCACACCCTCTTACTATAAATTTGTCACTATCTCTTTCATTCTATGCATAGTTTTCCCTTACAGAAAAAATGTTCTCTCTCTCTCTCTCTCTCTCTCTCTCTCACACACACACACACACAATTTTTGGGTGGATTTTTATTTTTTATTTTTCTTGCATCTTCGTTTTAGGTTGATAATTTTTTATATTCTTTAATCTACTTTAGGTTAATGCGATTCAGTTGTGTTTTTTTTAATTGTTGTGTTTTTTTTCTCTCTCTCTCTTTGATTGTTAAATGTTATCCTATTGCGTTATAAATGATTAAATATAGCATATAAAAATATAATATTATTCTACTACATAGCATGATTTGGATAATTTAATTTGGTAGTTATTGTAATTTGATAGCACAATTTTTATAGTGCTCAATTTAGATGTTAAACTATGAGACTTTAATCATTTTTGTTTATTTTTTAATCCTTTGTGGTGGACAAAGTACTCTTAATAATTATATTAGAAGTACTCTATAATGCCATTTATTTAGAGAAAAGCAAAGGTTGGCTAAACAAAAATTATTGGATGAGAGACAAATTTTATCTTTCCAAATTTTACCTTAATTATTATTATTATTTTATAACAATGCATATATAGAAATTTAATTCTTAGATTTTGCTAGTAATTGTTTATTTGATATGTTTTGGATGGACGAAATTACAATTTCTGCAAAGAAAATAACCTTAGTAGATTATAAACAACAAATTGTTTTCCTAATTGGTCCAATTAATCATAGTTAACTTTTATTAGTTTTTTTAGTTACTTTTTTCAGTGTTTTGGATTGTAGGCAAAAAAAATAAGTTTGAGAAAGTTTGTTTAAAACTAAAAGAATAATTTCTAAATTTTATATTCTTTTTAATGCTTCACAAAATGTTATAAATAACTTTTATAAAAAAAATAAATATTTTCGTTAACTTGCCTTTTGAATTTCTGAGAAAAATTGTATTTTTTTTTTCATTTTAGTACGACAAAAATTATTAAATTTATGATTTATGATTGTTCCTATATTACATTTATGATTATTCTTATAATAAATAAAAATATAATTACAAAATACATTACTCTTTATTAAATTAGTTTAAATTGTATAAAAAAAATTTAATAAAACCACCATAAAAATAATTATCATGCGCAAGGCGCAGGTTCGCGGATAGTGATTTTAAAAATTGGTACAATCAAATAACCAAAAAAGGAAGCGATTATTAGTTTTGTGTTCCGACCGGTGATCGAACAGGTGATATCATAAATATTTAATTAATAATTTTAAACTTATAAAAATATATAATAATTTTATGAATAATAATATATCATGTTATAATATATAATAAATTTTTTATAAAAAAAATAAAAATTAAGTGAGTTTTCACCTATAAACATATTAACATTACAATGTCATCCTTAAAACAAATTAGTACAAATTTCACAAACATAACTTGATGTTTGGAGAAATACCAATCAAGTCCAAAACATTTAGAAACTGACCATCACAGTCCTTATCCTCAACCAGCTTGTAACGCCGGTTATATCTCTCCTCTCTCTAAGGAAAAAATTGAAGAACAATAACTTTCTCAATAAAACAAACAAACAAAAGAAGAAAAAAAATGCTTGACCACTAACCCAGCAAATCCCACAAACCCAGTGACCACCGACCACAAGCAAAACCCACAAACCCATTAGCAAAAACCCATCTACAAACCTAGAACAAGCAACCACAAACCACCAGCTTCAACAAATTCAAAAATCCAGCTAAACCCACAACAAAAAATGGATAGCCACAGTGGCAAGCAAATGGATTCTGTGTAGCTGTGGTGCAAACACTTTCAGCATCTACTCCTCAGTTCTAAAATCAAGCCAAGGTTACGACAATCAACGTTCTACACAGTGGCATTCTTCAAGGACATTGGCAGCAACGCTAGGGTCCTCGCTCGGCTCCTCTACTTCGCCGTAACACTCAAAAGACAACTTTAACTGGGGGTGGTGGGGCATGGGTGGTACACGTGGTGGGTGCGATCTAGAATTTCTTTGGGTATTTTATGATATGGGCTTCTATGGTGGGATTGATCAACAGCCACTAGTGGCATTGATGTGTTTGTTTATATTCTTGTCTAGAGAGAGAGAGGTGTAGAGAAGAGAGGTCAGACCGTCTGATGGAGAAAGATTAGGAACACAAAAGGATCTGGAACTTGAGACTTAGAGAGAGAGAGAGAGAGAGACTTGCACGTTTGAGAGAAAGGGAAAAATGAGTAACAGAGGATTAACGGGTTAGGGTTAAAGTTGTCTTTAAGGACTAAATTGATCAATTTTGAAATATGTTGGACTTGATTGGTATTAACCCAAACCTCAAGGTATATTTGTGAAATTTACCCAACAAATTAAAATAATTAGTGGCATAGATGGCCATCACTATAAAAAAGTTGTACTCAATCTTGAAAGCTTGTATAGAAGTCTTTATTTTTTTTATGACAAAAATTGTAATTGTTGATTATAAAAATAAAAATAAAAAACAAAAAAACTGTAGTTGTTGATCTCATAAATTATATTATAAAATTATTAATATAAGAAAATAGTAATTGGTTTTTTATGAAATCATTTTAAAGAAAAGTGTAGTAAATTTTAAGTTATTTCATTTGATTAACAAAAATAATCCTCTTAAGAAAGAAAAGCAAACAAACATTAAAAAAAATCGTGCTCGTGACTTGTGCAGTTGTGCTGTTTTACCAAACGTCCAAAAGGACCAAAACTATCCACCACACAAACTAATATCATTTCCTTAAATAATAAAAAATAAAACAAAAAGTAAAAAAAATAAAGAGTCCACAACCCTAATGCCCCTTATAAATACTAAGTGCAGCCCAGCCGCCCACTTACTCTCAGACCACATCTAAATTTCTCTCCCTCTCACAGATTGCAAATCTAATAAATTTCTCAGATTTCATAGCTGCCCACTTGCTATCTCATTAATTTAAATTTCTAGATTTCAAACCTCCATTGTTACAAATTTAAAATCTAAATTTCTCTCTCTCTCGTTCTCTCTCTCATAGCAGTGACGGCCCTAGCACTGTGGCACACTAGAAATCTATGGTGTGCTTCCAAAAGGGAGTTGAAAGTTAAAAACTATGATAAAGATTTGTAAGTCAAAATCTGTAGATCTGCTGTGAATGTTTCAACTAAATGATCTTTTTCTTTCTATTTATAATTATTTCAAGAGATTAAAAAACAAAAACTAAGATCAAAAGTGCCTTTGATTGCTTTAGGGCCCGTTTGTTATAATTATTTGATTGCTTTAACATGTATTTCCAAAAAATACAATGTAACTAGTACAACATTATCAAACGGCCCTTGATTTTGGGATCATTTTGGCATTTTAACAGAACTGTTCAAAAACCGGTTGAGTCGTTTCAGTTTTCGGTTTTCACAGTTAACCGGCCAGTTTTTGGTTAATTTCGGTTTTTTACTACTTTTCGGTTCTCAGTTGAACCGATTGAACTGGCCAATCCAGTTCAGTTTCTAAAACCATGACTTTACCAAAAACACAAACTCACTACCCAGGCCGAATAAGAAAGAAACCTGTAAAAGACTACAAGAATCCAAAAAGACTTGCAGCTCTAGTATCAATACCATAAAACCCATAAATTACAACTATTAGTGAAACCAAAAATCACATGCCAAAGAAACCCATCAAAGACTATAAGAACCCAAAAAAATCCACTGCTCTTACATTCTCAATCTCATACAAACCCAAAAATTACAACTTATTATTCCAAAAATCAGCCAAATGAACCTAACAAAACCCACATATTTTTACAGAAAACCCAGGCCTAAAGAGAAGAGAGGGAAGAGGATAAGAAGAGTGGGTCTGATTGAGAAAGAGAAAGAAAGGGGAAAAAAATAAAAGAAGAAAGAGAAAGAAAGATAAAAGAAAAAAAAAAAAAAAGAGAGCAGCTAGGTGGAGTGTGATTGAGACTAGACATTGAAGTGGGTCCCACATAAATGCAAAGAATTACAATAATGCCACAATAACTCATTTCTTATCACTCGAAAACAGTCGAAACTTAGGGCCCGTTTGGTTTAGTGATATCTCAGTTTTCATAACTCAATTTTCAAAACCCATAACTCAAACCCAAAACTCATAACTTAGTTCTCAAACCTCACTTTCACTCAAAATTTGCAAAACACATGTTTGGACTCAGTTCTCAGTTACATATCTCTACAACTTTTCCCCAAAACCGTGGACCCCACCACTGACACTACCCAGTGTTGCTACTATTGCTACCCGCGTCTCTCCATCTCTATCTCTCTATCTTCTCCCTCCCTTCAAACCACAGCCACTCACCGGCGCCATCAACCACTACAAACCGATCCACCACCACTAACCTAGCCACTAGCCACCATCAACCACTACAAACCGATCCACCACCACAAACCTAGCAACCATCAACAAAACCCATTCATTAACAAAACCCATCAACCATCAACAAAACCCATTTATCAACCATCGACAAAATCAAAACCCATTCATCAAAATAAAAATAAAACCCATCAACAAAACCCATCAACCATCAACAAAACCCATTCATCAACCATCAACAAAATCAAAACCCATTCATCAAAATAAAAATAAAACCCAGCATCAGAGACAAAATCAAAACCTAGCACCGGCGATCATGGTCTTGGTGTTTCGAGGCTCTCGATTTGATGGTGGCGGCGGAACTGGGCTGAACCAGAGAAAGGAAGAAAGAAAGAACCAAACAAAGAACCAGACAAAGGAAGAAAGAAAGAAAAAACACAAAGAGAGAGAGAGAGAGAGAGAGAGAGAGAGCGAGAGAGAGAGAGAGAGAGAGAAACCGGAGAAAGAAAGAAAAAGAAAAAAGTGGGAGAAGAAAGAGAGAGGATAAAGTAAGAGAAAGGTAATGCCATCAACACATATGGGCCCCACAGGGGTCAAAAATTTACAATCCTGCCACTGAGTTATGTATCTCAAAAATTGAAAACACCAATTTGGTGTTTTCGGTTTTCATCACTCACACTCAAAATTTTTGATTTTGAGTGATGAAAACAAGATTAGGAAATCAAACCAAACAAAAAAAATTGTGTGGGTCCCACGTTTTTTCATCACTGAGTTATGCGTTTCCAGTGATATCACTCAAAATTGGCCTAAACCAAACAGGCTCTTATTTTCAATTTTCATTACTCTAACTCAATTTTTTGAGTTTTATATCATAAAAACTGAAAACAAAAATTTAACCAAACAATACAACCAGGTGTGGGACCCACGAAAACTGAGTAATGAGTGATGAAAACTCTCTAAACCAAACATGGCCTGAGATTCCCATGAATGTAGCTCCCATTTAGAAGGTAAAGAGTATATGATTATACAATTATAAAGTAGCATATTGGTTTGGATTTACTTATGGCGAATTTATTAAATTTATTTGAAGTTGCACAAAATAATAATTACAATCTTAAAAAGTGATTTTAAGAAATTGCTGTAAATAAACTAAAGAAAAAAAAAAAAAAAAAAAAACAAACAAACGAAATACATGTTGATTATGAGATTATCCACTTTCTGAGCAAGTTCTAAACTGTAAGCTCTACTTGATTATCCAAAAAAAAAAAACAACAACAAAAAATAAAAGTAAGCTCTACTTGAATTTTTTTTTGCCTCAACCATGATTTGACTTTCTATCACAGCTTAATTAATGAGAAATAAATTCATGATTCAACATGCTAAAGTGACCCAAAGGAAAAATTATTTTATACGACAGACATATAATACATCTGTGAGACAGACACAAATGTCTTATATTCTTAGCTCATACATAAATTTCTTGATTTGGAGACAAATAGTAGCATGGTTATAAGTATCCCGATCCAAATCTTAGGATCTTACGATCTTAAGATCTGACATCCCTAAACCTTTCTAGATCTCACTAGGATCTTTACTAAGATCAAATTTGTGTGAGATCCAAATTTGAGATCTTCTAGGATCCCGATCCCATAGCGATACTAATTAAAGATCCTATGATATAAAGGAAAATTTAAAAAAAAAATTCCTTTTTGGGCCTCCAAATGGAGCCCATATGCCCCAAATTGATAAATATATATATATTTTTATATTTATATTTAATATAAACTTTTTTTTTTAAGCTAGGTGACAATAAAAAAACAGTTTATACTATTAATGATAAATCTGAGTTTGGTGATACAAATGAAAATGAAGAGAATGAACCTTCAAATGCAACATTAAAAGATTTTGATGACTATCTAATGGATGATGTGACTGCTAACAATAACAATAATGTTGTTTATAATCAACCGTACTTTGAGGAACCCATCCAAGATAACCAAAACTTTGGTCTTGCTGATTGAGTATGTTTATGGAGTTATTTGAAACATTGTTATTTGCTTTGCTGTGTTTTGTTTACTGAGACATTATGTATGCTTTGAGTTGTTTAACTTAAAATTTGGTATTTGTGAGTTGTGACTTTTGAACTTTGAATTTTATTTATTTATTTCTAATTTGGTACTTTACTTTTTATTAGTAATTTCACTAATTTGTATTATTTTTTTTTCAACTTTTCTTTAATATATATTATGAATTATAATTATAGGTATTTTTTATATATTTTTTAATTGGAAAATAGGATGTTACGATCCTCATGCTAATCTTGCGATCTGATCTCTAAACGCTCTCATCGATTCTATGTAGGATTTCGATCCTGACAACCTTTAATATCAGTTTTTTTTTTTTTTTTTTTTTTTGAGAATCAACTTTTAATATCAGTTAGTGACAAAGGATAGGCTCAAATTAAATTGCCTTTTTAGTTATGGTGTTAATTCTAAAGTTCTGCACGATTGCACCTTGGTCTACGTTTTGTTAAAGTGGTACAAAGATTATTGGGGTTATATTATCTTGTAAATGCCGACAAATATTGAAAAAAAAAATTAAAGAGAGAGAAGGAAATGTAACTATGAAAGTCCAAAAGAGAAATTGACCAGAGTTTTAATTTCATTAAAAACTTCTAATCAAACTAGATAGAAACAATCTCTTTTTGCAAGCACCTCTTAGCCCATCCAATAATCTTGGGGGCACTCTGCCTCTAAGTTGAATACTCCCAAGGTCTCAATTGCGTAGAACCAACTGTAGAAGGGGGAACCAAAAAGAGGTTTATCAAAAAAAAAAAAAAAAAAAGGTTTTTCCTCTATTGTGTAGAGAATGGTCTCTCTGTTGTGTAGAGAAGTGGGTTTTTCCTCCTTCTCTTCAACAGTAGAAGTTGTCTGTCCCTTCTACACGAAGGAGAGTTTTATTTTGGGGTTTGTCTTGTTTGTTTTTTGTCTCTCTATGGATATCAAGCGTATTCGTGGAGCTTGTGGGGTTTATTTGTTATGGGGCTGGGGAAACACTTTTCCTTTTGAGAGGAGTCTACCACACTTTCTACGTCGACTAATATGGAGGAATTCAGCCATGTAGTTGGATATGGGCTTTATGCTTGAAATTAGTGCGCCTGGTTTTTACGAAAGTAATTTTCCACTCCCACAGAAAGCCTTTCGTGATGCAAGGTGGAAACCAGCAGCAAGAGAATCAGGTATGGAGGTCAGCCAGGAAGCAGATTTTCAGGCGAACATGGAAACAAATGTATTTTCTGGTGACCAGCAACAGTTCAGTTCTAGTCTAAAAGCACCACCTTATTTGGCTAAGGGAGAAGATGTAATTTTTGTTCCAGGTTTCGATGAAGGCAGAAAATCCAGTTTCAGATGGGCAAAAGAAGTCAGTTCATGCCAAGTTCCGGTGGTGGCCAGCTCAGGAACAGATTCACCGGAAAATATCCAATCAGACATTAAGGTAATGGTGGAGGAAGGAAGCAATAAATGTAGAGAGCCATTAAATGTTGAAACCGTGAGTATGGGGAAGACGTTACAAACAGAGGCCGTATTTACTCCAAACGGAAAGTCAGTCTCAAATGAATTCGGACCAAATTTGAACCAGATTCCAGGTGAGGAAAATATTAATTCAGAGATATTACTTCCCAAATCAACCTCGTCTGCTGAGCTGTTTGATATCCAAATAAGGGAAATCAATGAGGCCCTAATCAAGTTTAGAAAACAAATGGATGGGGAAATAAAGGCAAAAGAGGCAAGCAATGCTGAAATTACTCCTCAAAATCAATGTAATGAAGCAAAGGAAGGGAATGGGGCACGTGAGGTAGGGTTGGTACAAGCACGTGGGCAACTTCAGGGGTCTGGCCGTGTGCATACACAATCTATCCAACAGAAGATTAACACAGCCTCTCCAAATAAAACTTATACTAGCGGGGGAAGAAAATATCAAGCATGTGCAAGGGTGGTGAAAAAAAATGGGGCAACAAAATTAGTATGCGGTAAGAGAGGTAGGGAGGATCATCTAGAGTTACCAGGCAAAAGCAGATTGGTTTCAAAGGATGATGGGAGTTCTTCTTTTTCAATGGTGGAGGCTGTGCGTCAGCCCCGCCAATCGCCATGAGTGGCCTTGTGTGGGACTATCGTGGGCTTGGGAACCCATGTACAAAGAATAAGCTTGTAGACTTGTTGCGGGCAAAAGATCTCTCTGTTGTGTTTTTAGCCGAAACATGGGCAGATGAAACTAGGCAAAAATATATGTTGAGGAAGAGAAGGTGCGAGAATATATTCATTGCCCCAAGATCAAACAAGGGAGGTGGATTACTGTTGTTCTAGAGATCAATTATTGATGTAACTGTGGAGGTTTCAAGCACAAATTACATCGAGGCACTGTTTCAAGAAGAAGATAGGGCAAGGATTGGAATGATTTTTCGAGATTGCCAAGGAAGAGCTTGGCACAAGGTCGAAATCATCCCTCTCCCCCTAACTGTCATGGAGCTTGAAACTTTGGCTACATCGAAGGCTCTACAGTTTGCTACTGATCTGAGTTTGAATGATGTCATCCCAGAGGGAGATTCAGAGATTGTTATAAACGCTTTGAATGCAGACTCGTACTCTTTGGCATCCTTTGGTTTATTTAGTCAAGATGTTAAATGTTTTGCAAATTTATTTCATTGTATTAGGTTTTCACATGTTTGTAGAGGAGGAAATAGTAGCCCACAACCTAGTTCGACATGCACGACATGTCACTGGTTTTCAAGTGTGGATGGAAGATGTCCTATCGCACACCATTGCTACTTATCAGGTAGTTTTGCCTACTATTTAATAAAGTTCAAAGTCTTGATTCTCAAAAAAAAAAAAAAAAAAACTATGAAAGTCCAAATAATCTCTTTATTTTTTTTTTTAAAGTCCAAATAATTTTTTCTGCACTCCTAGATATAATTAAATTAACTATCAGTGCTCACCCAAAAAAATAAAATAAAAAAATAAAGATTAACTATCAATGGAGGTGTCTAGCGGTGGAGAATACCAAATTAATTATAATTTCTTTTAATAATATTGGGAATAGTATGTGATAAATACTCTAATAGAATTGTGTGTTCCAGTCAAGATTTTTGTAACTATCAAAATTCATGTATTACATGTATCATGGATAGAGTGACTCGTTTGTTTCAATAAATAATATTTATTGAAAATGAATTTTTTTTTTAAAAAAAATTGACCCCTTTTTTTGTGCTTTTTGTGCTTGATTGAAATCCTAAAATTGCGATAAAAGTATTTTAAAATATTTGGTTTGCTCCTAAAAAAATCATTGTCTCAAACTCCTTTTTTAATTACAAATAATTATATGGACAAGAACATTCATTCATGAAAATAAATATCAAATGAAAAAATATATAATATTTTGAAAACCTCAAATTTGGAATTTACATGAAAAATTAAGTGAAAAAATAAATGTTTTCAAACAAAACAAATTTTTTTTGGATTATAAAGTCAAAAGTTGGTCAAGACTGCTCAACGGTGTATGTGTACAGATAAAGAGAAGGCAAACTGTAAAAAGAGAGAGGTTACCGTAAGAATTTTTTTTTGGGTCGTCTGCAGTTTATTTTTAGTGATTTTTAATTTGTTAATAATTTTAATTTTAATTTTTTAAATTCTCACACTTTTTGACTTGTTTTCCATTGAACACAAAACACAAAAAAATATTCCTTTTTAACTTGCATTTTCGTCCTACCCAACACATCTGGCAAAACAAAAAAGCATTCATATACGCATAAAAAAAATAATTAAAAAACAAAAAAGCATTCACATAATTTTCCAAGATAAATTATTTCAAGAGAAATATTTTCCAACTCAGAAAAAAAAAAATTTTTTTTTTTTAGTCAATTCCTTTGGCAGTAATTGTTTTTTATTTGGGAAATTTAATTATTAGAATTCAAAAGTGAGAAAAAAAAAATAAAATAAAAAATAAAGGCGTTTTACTAAATTGAATTTAAAGAAGACTTGGAAGTCGGAAGCAAATACTTCACTTGCATTATTTGATTATTTGATTTGAATTCAAAAATAAAAAAGTGAAAGCGTGTTCACTTCGCTTGCATTATTAATTCTCGAGGACCCCTTTATGTCTTTATCCTTCTTCTTCTCCTTTTTTTTTTTTTTTGCTGAATTATGTATGTCTTTATCCAATAGATTAGGACATGACTTGTTTTCCACTCTCGATTGCTGAAGACTGGGAGAACATAGCTTCAAGTGCAATTACTAATCTACCCTGTTATGTTTTAAAAATAAAAATAAAAAATTTATTCTAGCCACATAAATGATTAGAAATGTGAGCAAAATGTTTATAATTTCTGAGCTATTTAATAATCGGGATTATGTGCTTTTGGATAAGCAATTTGCATGGTTTGACAAGTCTATCTGGCATTGGCTTATAAGCTAGGTTTTTTACTTTTAACTTTTATATACTACTTTTTAAAATCTCGTTTTTTCAAAATACAAATATACTTTAATATATTTTCAGCAAAATATTAAATAAGTTATTCTCAAATGAACACTAAAAAGTAAAGAAAAAAAGTCATAAGAGACTAGAGTGGGACGAAGAAGTAACGAACAAGGAAAAAAAAACACTAAAAGAAACTAATTAGGATAAAATACAATCAACACTCCTAAGATTTAGGCCAATGTTAGTCACATTCAAGACATTCCAAAACTAACCAACTTGATCTGACTAAATTTTATCCAACTAATATATATATATATATATAGAGAGAGAGAGAGAGAGAGAGAGAGAGAGAGAGAGAGAGGTTCAAGTTATACCTTTTTCAAATTATTGGATTTAAGTAGATCCAACAATAAAAAAAGACTCTCATTAAAGCTAATATTTTGATTAGAATCTCATTAATTATATTTTATACCTATCTTTAAACCCAAAAAAAGTGTTACTTCTGACTCTCTCTCTACGTTTCTCTCACTGTCTATCATAGCAAACCTTGAAGCCTATTCATCCACAGATTCTTCAATACCTTGTGAAATTTTAGATAGAGATGTAGAGCTCTTGTCACTCACAGGACCACTGACATAGCTTGTAGTCACTCCAAAATCAGTATCAAAACTTCCAAAACTCAACTTGGTTCTTTCAGACTCAGAGACATGGATATTTTTGAGAAGAATAACAAGCTGACATTGTGGAAGATGTAACTCCTCCAGCAAGAAGATTGACAGAAACACATGCCTGCAATGGCAATAATTCATTCAAAAGAGAATCAACTAGGCAATAGAGACAAAAAATGACAAAATCTATAGTTTTCAAGTAGCAAAACACATGTACAATGTTCAGAAAACATTAGATAATTATTACAACCATAACTTAGCTTACAAATCAGCAAACTCTTTTTTTTTTTCTTTTCTTTTTTTTTAAATTGATTGGATAACCAAATCAACAAACTCTTATTTAAAAGTATACATGCCCCAGATAAGAATAAAAATCATCTGCCCTGGACTACATACGGACTGACATAACAATTCAAGGAATACAAGCTGCAACAACCAACTTTAGCATCCATGGAGAGTCTGAAAGAATCAAGTTGAGTTTTGGAAGTTTTGGTGCTGATTTTGGAGGAACTACAAGCTATGTCAGTGGTCTTGTGAGTGATAAGAGTTTTACATCTCTATCTGAAATTTCACAGGGTATTGAAGAATCTATGGATGAACAGGCTTCAAGGTTTGCTATGATAGACAGTGAGCGAAACGTAGAGAGAGAGTCAAGTATAACACTTTTTTTGGGGTTAGAGATAGATATAAAATATAATAAATGAGAAATAATTAATGAGATCCTAATCAAAATATTAGCATTAATGAGGGTCTTTTTTTTACCGTTAGATCTACTTAAATCAAATGGTTTAAAAAATGTTTAACTCTCTAGAATTACACCAGGTGTAACTTGAACCCGTCTCATATATATATATATATACACATCTTGTAATATGGATCATTATCAAATACATTTTGTGAGGTACACGTTATACAACTGACCCTCCTATTAGACTTATGTCACTTTAGACATAAAATGATCACATGGACATCATGTGAGCCACAGCATGTGCATAATAATTGATAACCAATTCTCACCTAGAGGTCGAATTTAGGGTCTATTTGGATACTACTTATTGTTGAAAACTGAAAACTGAAAACACTGTAGCAAAATAATTTTTAAACGTGTGAATAGTGACGTGGGACCCAGTTTTAAAGTTATTTTTGCTGGAAAAAAGTACTTGTAGGTCCCGTGAATAGTGCACGGGACCCACTAAAAAACGCACGGGACAGCAGAAATGCAAACGTTGAGGAAAAAACGCTATATCCAAACTAACACTTAATCATTTTCCAACTTGTCGTGGAACCGATCTTTTTAGAATTAAATTTGGAACAAAATGGTTTAATTGCATTATTTTAAATATTGCAATATTATTACAATGGTTTAATTTGTCAATTTTGTAAAACATGGAGAATGTTTGATAACAAACGACACCACAAGGGGTCTCTTTAGAGTTAACCATAATTAAAAATTGTTGTATCAATGGAGGTCACAATGCTCTAGAGAATATTAAAATAATTATAATTCTTTAAAAATATTAAGAATAATATATATATATATATTTTGTGGATAGGATTAGGAATAGTATTTGATATAGAATTTGGCTTCTTTTTAGTGCTTTTGTGCACTAGAGGTGAAACGAGACTAACACATATCTTAAAATGATCACGTGTTAATTCTGTGTCTCATCCTATGCATAGGACGGAAGATTCACCTTTTGATAAATACCCAAAAATTAAATTGTGCTTGACATGCATGTATCTTGGATAAAAAGATTTTTCGTCTGGTTATTTCAATAGATAATGTGTTTTAAAAAAAAATTTATCACAGATAATGTGTTGGTGGCCTATGAGACACCAACACATGCTAGGAAGAAGGGCAAGAAAGGGACCTTGGCATTGAAATTGGATATCAGTAAAGCCTATGATCGTATGGAATGACAGTTTTTTCAAGGGATTATGGAAAAAATGGGCTTCCCAGCACTGTGGATAGAGAGGGTGATGAGTTGTGTCACTACTCCATCTTTCTCTATTTTGGTGAATGGTAAACCTTATGGTATGATACATCCATCAAGAGGAATACGACAAGGTGATCCATTGTCACCGTATCTATTTATTTTATGTGCAGAAGGCTTCACTGCTCTGTTGGCAAAAGTAGAATTGGAAGGGAGGATAAAAGGGGTTTCTATTTGTAGAAGGGCACCCAAAGTTACTAATCTATTGTTTGCAGATGATTCTTTGTTGTTTTGTCAAGCTATACAGAATGAAGGGCATGCTATAATGGAAATTCTTCAAACATATGCAAAGGCTTCAAGGCAATGTATAAATTTGGAGAAGTCATCAGTTTATTTTAGCAATAATACAACAGGTAGTCAAAGGCAACAAATTATGCAGATCTTGGGGGTAAAGGAGGTGAAGAGGTTTGAGTCTTATTTAGGGTTGCCAACCTTGATTGGAAGAGCCAAGTATCACACTTTTTCTTATTTGAAAGACAGAATTTGGAAGAAGCTGCAAGGATGGAAAGGTATGTTGTTATCTAGAGCTGGAAAAGAGATCCTAATAAAGGCTGTGGCCCAATCTATACCTACATTTACTATGAGTGTTTTCCAACTTCCTATGAAACATGTGATGAACTGGATAGCTTGTGTGCTAAATTTTGGTGGGGTCAAGTAGGTGATGAAAGGAAAATCCATTGGAAAAGGTGGGATAAGCTGTCAACTTCAAAGATGGAGGGTGGTATGGGATTTCGAGATTTGAGAGATTTTAATTTAGCTATGTTGGCTAAACAAGGTTGGAGAATGATTCAAGGTAATGATTCCTTGTTATACAAGTGCTTTAAAGCAAGGTACTTTCCTCGATCTTCTTTTCTTGATGCTAAAGAATCACCTGGCTATTCCTATGTGTGGAGAAGTTTAATGGCTGCCCTACCAATTCTTAGATCAAGGTATTGTTGGAGGGTTGGCAATGGGTCTTCAATAAGTGTATTAGGGGATAGATGGATCCCCAACCTTCGCACAAATAAAATCCTTCATCCAAGTCATGAGTTGGTTGGTGAATTGGTTGTCTCAGATTTAATTAACCCGAAGTTGCATGCATGGAGAAGTGATATGGTTATGTCAATGTTTCATAGAGAAGACGCCGAAGCAATATGCAGAATTCCTCTTAACCGAAGGACTATTTTAGATTCTATTATTTGGCTGCACAATAAGAATGGGAAGTTTTCTATCAAATCAGCCTATAAGCTTGCAAGAAGGACTCAATGTAATGGAGATAGGGCAGAATCTTCAAGTGGCTGTGCTGGGAAAAAGGTTTGGCCGGTTTTGTGGAAGCTTCGAATGCCAAATAAAATTTGTTAACGTACATTATGTTATGGGCTTTAGGCCCAGTTAGATTACTTGTATAGCACACTTGTACTTGTACTACACTTTACTTGTACCGCACACATATGCCTCCTATATAAAGGCACTGATGTATATTCTTTAATCAAGAAATACAATACAAATTATTCAGTATTTCCAACATGGTATCAGAGCCATCGCTCTGACTTTTTCTTTGCAGTCTTGTCTCTCATTGGTGTTATTCCAGACTCACAATTGCTTCTGCCGTTACAACTGCTGCTGCAGCCATTCGCCGTTAAACCTTTGACGCATTTCTGTCATCGTCTCTGGTTCCGGACCTGTAGCCCCCGTCGTTCAGAGTCTCGAGACCACTGCCATACCGTCACCGTCGTGATCCTTGCCCCGATTGTGTTTTCGCAGGCACCACTAAGATCGTCCTCCGCCGATCTACTCATTCGTGGAAACCTGACCACCATCGGAGCTCACACGCGCCCTCACGCGCCACCAAAATATTCTGCGCCAAATCTCACGCGCTCCACGCGCCTCCACGCGCCGACTCTCTTCTCCACGCGCCTCCACGCGCCAGATCTTCACCTGCTGACGTCAGCCTTAGGTGACGTCATCACTGCCACGTCATCTGCTGACATCATCTTCTGCTGACGTCACCCGCCACGTCAGCTGACGTCATCGTTAACCAAGCCGATTGACCTTACCGTTGACTTGCGTTGACTTTGACCGTGGTTGACTTTGACCGTTGACTTTTCTTTAGAGTTGACTTTTTGCAGTCCAGGTGCTTCTTACCCAGTTTTTCGCGTAGATTTCATTTTTGCAGTCCGTTTTTGCATATATTGCTTCTAAATGAAGAATAAGGACAGGTCTTCTTCTTGTTGAAACAATCGTCGCCAACAATCCAGCAAACGTTTTTGCAATTTTTGCAAACGTTTTGGCCACAATATTGAGACTTGCTATCATCGCAACAATTCAGCTGTTTCAATTTCTGCTGCTACTGTTGCTAACACTGAGAGTGTCCAACCAAAGGCTCCCATCTCTGCACAGTCTAAGTCTTCAGGTCGCACTTTCACCATGTCCATAGATGACCTTAAAAACATTATCGCTAATGTCATTCGTATGGTTGGTAATGCATCTTATTCCTCTTCTCTCTCAGCTTTATCTGGTATGTCTCCTTCCTTCCTGCTTATGGATTCTGCTTGTTGCAATCATATGACACCTCACTCGTCCTTATTTTCTGAACTTAAACCTGCACCACACCCTCTTAATATTCGCACATCAAATGGTTCTACAATGTCTGGTCATAATATAGGTTCCGTTTCGACCTCCAACCTTTCAGTTCCTGGGGTCTTTAATGTTCATGACCTTTCTTACAATTTATTTTCTGTGGGACAATTAGCTGAGTTAGGTTATCGCATTATCTTTGATTATTCTGGATGTATTGTGCAGGATCCAAGGACGGGGCAGGAGCTTGGGACCGGTCCCAGAGTTGGGCGTATGTTTCCCGTGGACAACCTTCGTCTTCCACTTGTTGCTTCTGTTTCTGTTGCTGCAGCTGCTGCAGTTTCTTCTATTCCTTCCCTTGCACTTTGGCATGCTCGACTTGGTCACGCATCTTCTTCTCGGGTACAACAATTGGCTTCTAGAGGTTTGTTAGGTTCAGTGTCTACAGAAAATTTTAATTGTGTTTCATGTCAGTTAGGAAAACAACCAGCTTTGCCCTTCAACACTAATGAATCAATATCCACCGATATCTTTGACCTTATTCATTCTGATGTTTGGGGGTCTTCCTCTGTCTCTAGTATTGGTGGATCTCGATATTTTGTTGTCTTTGTTGATGATTACTCTCGCTATAGCTGGATTTTTAATATGAAACATCGTTCTGAATTATTGCAAGTATATTCTAATTTTGCAAAAATGGTTGAAACTCAATTTTCCAAACGTATCAAAATTTTTCAATCTGATAATGCTCTTGAGTACACTCAATATGCTTTCCAAGCTGTTTTGCATTCCTATGGCACTGTTCATCAACTAACTTGTCCAGGTACCTCTCAGCAAAATGGTAGAGTCGAACAAAAACTTCGTCATATTCTTGACACTGTTCGTGCTCAACTTCTCTCTGCAAAAGTTCCTGCTCCTTTTTGGGGCGAAGCTGCTCTTCATGCTATTCATGCTATTAATTGCATTCCAAGTCCTGTCATTCAAAATCAAACTCCATATGAACGCCTTTTTGGGTCACCTCCAGACTATCACCACCTTCGCTCCTTCGGTTCTGCTTGTTTCATTCTTCTTCAGCCACATGAGCATAACAAACTTGAGCCTCGATCAAGGCTTTGTTGTTTTCTTGGCTATGGCGAAACTCAAAAGGGGTATCGGTGTTATGATCCTGTTTCTCATCGTCTTCGTATCTCCCGCAATGTTGTCTTTTGGGAACATCGCCTCTTTGTTGAGCTCTCTCACTTCCGTGCCTCCCTATCTTCCTCCTCTGTCTTAGATATTTTTCCAGATGAGGCACATATTCCCCCTGTAGCTACTCCTGATCCTCCTGTAGTTACTCCTGATTCTCCTGTAGACTTCTCTGTCCAACCACCAGATATCCTTGATGCCTTTCCTAGTTCACCCTTTAATGAACAGGTGGAAGATGAACAGGTCGAAGACGAACTACCCAACCCTGAGCTTGGGTCCCCTGCTCCTGTTCCGCCTGAAGATCTTGCACAAGACATTCCACCTCGTCACTCAACTCGGGTAAGATCCATTCCTACACATTTACTTGACTATCATTGTTACACTGCCCTTGCTACACTGCACGAGCCTCACACTTATCGTGAGGCTTCCACTGACCCTTTATGGCAGATTGCAATGAAAGAGGAACTTGATGCATTATCTAAAAACCATACTTGGGACTTGGTGACTCTCCCTCTTGGGAAATCTGTGGTTGGTTGTAAGTGGATCTACAAGATTAAGACTCGCTCTGATGGGTCCATTGAGCGCTACAAAGCTCGTCTTGTTGCAAAAGGTTTTACACAGGAGTATGGGATTGATTATGAAGAGACTTTTGCTCCGGTTGCTCGAATCTCATCTGTTCGTGCCCTCTTAGCTATTGCTGCTGCCAGTAAATGGGACCTTTTTCAGATGGATGTCAAAAATGCATTCCTTAATGGGGATTTAAGTGAAGAAGTTTATATGCAACCTCCTCCTGGTATCTCTGTTGAATCAAACAAGGTTTGTTACCTTCGACGTGCACTTTATGGCCTTAAACAAGCTCCACGAGCTTGGTTTGCCAAATTCAGTTCTACCATCTCTCGCTTGGGTTACATGGCCAGTCATTATGATTCTGCCTTATTTCTTCGTCGTACTGACAAAGGCACCATTTTACTTCTCCTGTATGTGGATGATATGATCATAACTGGTGATGACCTTAGTGGCATTCAAGAACTCAAGGATTTTCTCAGTCAGCAGTTTGAGATGAAAGATCTTGGATATCTCAGCTACTTCTTGGGTCTTGAAATCATTCATTCTACAGATGGACTTTACATTACTCAAGCCAAGTATGCCTCTGAACTCTTGTCTCGAGCTGGACTCACTGATAGCAAGACTGTTGACACTCCAGTTGAGCTTAATGTGCATCTGACTCCCTCAGGGGGGAAACCATTGTCTAATCCCTCTCTTTACAGATGCTTGGTTGGCAGCCTAGTTTATCTCACAGTTACTCGTCCAGACATCTCCTATGCTGTTCATCAGGTGAGCCAGTATCTGTCTGCTCCACGGTCAACTCACTATGCTGCTGTTCTGCGCATTCTTCGATACCTGAAAGGCACTCTCTTCCATGGCCTTTTCTACTCAGCTCAGTCTCCTCTTGTACTCCGTGCATTCTCTGATGCTGATTGGGCAGGGGATCCCACTGATCGCAGGTCCACTACAGGTTATTGTTTTTTTCTTGGTTCTTCCTTGATTTCTTGGCGAAGTAAGAAACAAACTTTTGTGGCCCGCTCCAGTACTGAAGCAGAATATCGTGCCCTTGCTGATACCACATCTGAGCTCCTTTGGCTACGATGGCTTCTTAAGGATTTGGGTGTGTCCACATCCTCTGCTACTCCCCTTTATTGTGACAACCAGAGTGCCATTCATATTGCTCACAATGATGTCTTCCATGAACGGACTAAACACATCGAGATTGATTGTCATTTTATCCGTTATCATCTTGTCCATGGTGCTCTCAAGCTTTTCTCAGTCTCCTCCAAAGATCAACTTGCAGATATCTTCACCAAGTCACTTCCTAAGGGACGCACTCGTGATTTGGTTGACAACCTCAAGCTGGTCTCACATCCACCTTGAGTTTGAGGGGGGCTGTTAACGTACATTATGTTATGGGCTTTAGGCCCAGTTAGATTACTTGTATAGCACACTTGTACTTGTACTACACTTTACTTGTACCGCACACATATGCCTCCTATATAAAGGCACTGATGTATATTCTTTAATCAAGAAATACAATACAAATTATTCAGTATTTCTAACAATATGCAGAATTCCTCTTAACCGAAGGACTATTTCAGATTCTATTATTTGGCTGCACAATAAGAATGGGAAGTTTTCTATCAAATCAGCCTATAAGCTTGCAAGAAGGACTCAATGTAATGGAGATAGGGCAGAATCTTCAAGTGGCTGTGCTGGGAAAAAGGTTTGGCCGGTTTTGTGGAAGCTTCGAATGCCAAATAAAATTAAAGTATTTGGGTGGAGAGCATGCCATGATATATTTGCCTACATACTACAATCTGTCACGCCGTAAGATCATAACTGAAGATAAATGCCCATTATGTACCAGAGAATCGGAGACAACAACTCATGCATTGTGCGAGTGTGCTACAGTGCAAGACATATGGGCTGGCAGCATTTCGAAATTACAGAAAGGATGCTCTGGTTTTCGGGATACACTACAGCTGATGGAGTTTCTGGTGGACAGATTATCGGTTAAGGAAATGGAGCTGTTCTAGGTGCAGGCATGGATTATATGGAACCAAAGAAATTGTGTGGTGCATGGGGGAAAATTGAAGGATCTGAATTTCCTTAACAAGCGAGCAGAGGAGTACCTTAAGGAGTTTAAGCAGGCTCAAGCGCATTTGACAGTCGCTCGGGTCGAGCAAACCAGCAACGAGGTGTGGCAACCACCACCACCATCTATCTATAAGCTTAATTTTGACGCTGCTGTTTTTTCAGGGCTAGAGAAAATAGGGATAGGAGCTATAATTCGCAATGACAAGGGGGAGGTTATGGCGGCAATGTCTGCTGTTGGGCTGAGTATAGAAAACAGTGAAGAAGCTGAACTTCTTGCCTGCAGAAGATCTTTGGAGTTTGTCGTGGATGCTGGGTTTACAAGCTTGATTATTGAAGGCGACAATGTCAATGTCATACAAGCCATCTCTTCATCTTTGCCTAACCATTCACTTCTTGGTTATGTGGTGGATGATATTCGTCATTTGATCCATGGGTTACATTGGGCTATGCCTAATCAGATTAGGAGGGGAGGGAATACAGTAGCACATGTTTTTCCCCAACATGCTAGAAATTTAGATGATGATTTGTATTGGATGGAGGATTCTCCTTCACCAGCTTTGGTAGCCTTGTATCATGATGCTTCATTATTATAATTGAATGAATGTTTCCTTCTAAAAAAAAATAGAAAACTTTTTATAAAAGAAAAAAACATTTATAAAAATTAATTGTGACCCTAAAAATGAGTTAGGAAACATTTTTAGTTGTTTGACTCTCACAAAACCTATTACGAGGAGAACAAAGGTCTCCTCCAAATCAAGTTTTAAACCCCCGATGTGGCAATCAATAAGACTATCCATGTGTTTTAAATCACAAGATTCATTGAATTATTTAAAATAACCTGCATGACTATTAAACAAGTCATGTTACTAAAAATATATATATGGATACTCATTTTATTTTCCGTCGAGTGAATTGTATAAAATTTCCTCCAAACTTCTTGACAAAATTGTATTTGTTGGATTTTTTAGGTTTAAAAAAATTATTTTGTTTTTCAAGGAAATTTGATTATTTGAAATAAAAAGTGAAAATGCGTTTTTTGTTTTGGTGTGGTAAAAATGGTGAATTTATTTAATATTTAGAGAGCAAAGTACATCAAGTATGTCTTTTAGACACCTGTGGGTGATGTCTAGTTACAAAATGAACCATTGGGCACTCTCTAAAAGTACCTATCTGCAAAAATTATCATATATATTTACATAACATGATACAAAAGATGGAAAAAGGGAATAGATTTTCAGGTGGCTTCTTTGCTCCCTTCTCCTTTTTTGCAAACCCATCTGCAACTTCGTTGCCTCACAATCAATATGTGAGATGAATTTTACAAAAGACTTCTTGTATGAATTTTTAAATTTTTTTTTTTTTTTTGGCTGAATAAATTTAATAAGACTTGGAAGTGAAGTACTTGGCTTGCTTTATTTGACCACTTTGACTTCAAAAATCAAAAGTGAATGCGTGTTTACTTTTCTTGAATCAAAGAATACTCGGAACTTGGAAGTTGGAAATGCTTGGCAACTTCGCTTGCATTATTAAGTTAATCTGATCACCACAAACCCAACGCCAACGGGGACCGTCTTTATTGTGTCTTTAATCTTTATCCGAAAGACTAGAACGTGACTTGGAAGAAGAAGAACGTGGGACATGGCTTCAAGTACAATTACTAATTTGCCCTGCTGTTATAGTTTCAAATTATTTTTCTTTTTTCATTCTATCCACATCAAGGATTAGACATGTTTTCAAAAAAAAAAAAATTATAGTTTTTGAGCTATTTAATAAAAGGGATTATGAGTTCCTAAAAAAAAATAATAATAAAAGCGATTATGAGCTTTTGGATAAGCAATTTTCTTTGGCAAGTCAGTGAATTGCTGCACAATTTTATTTCTATTCTTTTTCTTTATATATGTAACTAGTCGCTAACCCATGCTTTGCACGGATTAGTTGAACAAAAATTTTAAATTTTAAATTTGCCTAAAGTTATGATCACTTAAAAAAATAAGTTACAATTTAAGAGGGAAAAAAATACTAACACCAATAATGTTAGGCATGCCATGTCTATTATCAATTATGGCATCCTTTCTTTAATGAAAATTAAGGTCTCAATATAATCTAATCCCTCCCATTGCTCAATTTGTTTGCAAAATCTTGGGTTTTTTCTTGCCCTATAAAATGCAACCAAAAAACCCAAAAAAAAGAAAATAAAAACTATAAAAGTTTTTACATAGAAAAAAATAATTAATTACACTCAGAAATGTCATTGACACTCAAAAAGAGTCACTAATCTAGAGCAATAGGTTTTGGAAAAGTTTTTTTTTTTTTTTTTTTTTTTTTTTTTGAGAATTGGAAAAGCTAATTTAGTGTTATAGGCAATAGTTATAATATTTTAACACGTAGAAGAACAACAACAAAAAGGCGTATCAGATGAATAAATTGACTTCGTTAGAGAATGAAGAAAAATAAATGCACTGGAAAGAATAGATTTTGGAATATATGAATGTAAAAAGAAGAAAAATGAAGTACCAGTTGAAAGGCCATAGAGTTTTAATTGAAATAAAAGACGACCAATCTACGAAGCACTTGGAATACTCCTATTATCTGCATAGCCTCGGCTACTACATTCTTGCCTCTCATCTACTTATGATTCCAACTTTTATTCTTGGCGAGAGAAAAGAGCTCTTGCCTTCAGGTAATGTAACTGAGAAAAATGTCACAAGAAACATATCAACACCCTTTTTGGTTCATAAATAATAAAAATCTAAAGAACAAATTTATGAGGTTAACGCATAACCTAAGCTTGTTCATCAAGATTAAAGACCTAGCAAAGTAAAAAACAATATAAAAAATAGAGTAAAAATACAAAAAAGGGTCATATATATGAAAAATAATTTTTTTTTAAATAACAGTAATTTATAATTCTTAAATTATATTAATTCAAACGGTAAGGAAAAATATATGACTACATAATAGAAAAAATATAAGAGAAAAATAGGTTACCTCAAAAGAATAATGCATGACTATAGCAATTGAAATTTGTCAAGACAATTTCATATAATGCAAAACATGAACTAGATGTTAAAACTTCTAAAAAGCCAAAAGAAAGAGTAAAGAATCAGAAGATTCAATACCTAGAAATTATTGAAAAAAAAAAAAAAAACATATGACTACATAATAGAAACAAAAATATAAAGGAAAGATGGGTTATTATCCATGGCTAGCAGTTGAAAGCAGCAAGGTATTTTCAAATATTGCAAAAATTGAATAAAAAAAATTAAGTTGTTAAAATTCTTAAAGGCTTAAAAAATTGAAGAATCAGCAAAAAAACATATGACTACATAATAGAAAAAATACAAGAGAAAGATAGGTTACCTTAAAAGAATAATCCATGATTATTGCAATTGAAATTTGTCAAGACAATTTCATATATTGCAAAATATGAACCCAAAATTTAGTTGTTAAAACTTCTAAAAAGCCAAAGGAAAGAGTAAAGAACTAGAAGATTCAGTGCCTAAAAATTATTTGAAACAAAACCAAAAAAAAAAAAAAAAAACATATGACTACATAACAGAAAAAATTGACAATTCTTATCAACAAAAACACAGCAAAATTATAATTAAAAAACTCTAATAGTGATCTAGTGACCGGAGAATTAGAGAAGGAGAGAAGGAAGAGTCAAAAAAAAAAAAAAAAAAAAAAACAAATGAGAGAGGAGGTGTTTGCGTAAAGAACACAATAAAAATATAATTAAAAAACCCTAATAGTAATATAGTGACTGGAGAATTAGAGAAGGAGAGAAGGAAAAGTCCAAAACAAAATAAAAAAACTGTATGAAAGATGAGGTGTTTGCGTTTGAATGCATCTTAAAAGTCCTAAATCAAATTAAAAAATATAAATAAATAATACTGATGTGGAAAATTGTGGAGAGGTCAACCAAAAGTCAAAGGCTTCGATTTTATATATATACTAATATTATGCCTGTGCGATGCACAACTTAATCAAAATTCATATGTAAATAATTTTTTTATTAATTTACTTAAAATAAATGAATATTTTACTCTTAAGGTATCATAAAATGCATATATATATATATAAAATTGAATGGAAGATGGTAGAGGTGCCTAAAAATATATATAAATATTTATATATAAAATGATTTTCAATAATACATTGAACTTTAAGACTCAATTAATCACATATATTTAAATGGAAAACCCTTGAATTTAATAATTAAAAAATATCTAAAACAATAATTGAGATCATGTTTAAGTAGAAATCTCAATTCAATAATTAAGAACAATATAAATTACTAAACATTTAAAAAATTGAAGTAGAGAGAGACTCACATGAGAATTTAATTTTTGTCCTTGAAAGCATGGAAGAAGACATTGAAACTTGAGTGAGTTTCACCCTACCAAGTTTAAGTTTATACTTAAAGTTGAAGTCCTGTATGTTGCACGTTACATGTGTGTGTATATGCATGAAAAATTATTTGAATTTAATATTTATTTTAAAAAAGAGGTGGTATAGTCTTAGGTGGTGTAGTTTTACCATTGTCTAGCTAATTCTTATTATAATCCCTTTGTTTTGCGGGAGAGAGAGAGAAACGCTTCTTTTGAAAAAAAAAGTCAGCATATAATATATAATAGCTAAGATATTAATCTTTGGAAATAGTGTCTCATACGGATTAGTATTTCAATTATGGGTTTTGGTAGTTAGAAGTTAGCGCATAGTAGTTAATAATTAGAAAATTACTTTGAAATTTTTTTTTGAACCAATCCCTTAAAAAAGTTATAGTAGAGTTTAAATCATGTTAATAAATTAACTCTCTAACTATTTTTTTTTAAAAATCACGTTAATAAAAAGTTACTGATAAAACTATTATTAGTAAACATTTATTAGGCTTATCTATTTAGCTTTGTTACCAAATTTATATAAACTCTTTTATTTTCTTTTTCTTTTTTTCAAAGAATATAACACAACCAAAAACCTATAAACAACAATTTAAATTCAATATAAAGAATATAATCAAACTTATTCATAATTTAAAATTAAAAAATTAACACAAATTATAAATTAAGATATAAATGTAGAAAAAGAACAAAGAATAAACTTGTTTGTTTTCTCTATCACTTTGAGAATTGAAAGTGTGAGTATGTAACTAAAGCCTGAGCCAATTATTGTAGAAGAGAATAAATAAGTACAAAAGTTTAATATTATGAATTAGGTTAAAACGTATGTGAGAAGTTTTTATTAATTTTTTTGAAGTTAAAGAAAAATAGCTTAAACAAAATGAAAAAATAATAATGAAGAAAGAATGCATACCTATCATGGGATTTAGGCATTTACATATTGGAATAAACTTCACTTCAAAAATGATATATATATTAATATTAATATATAGGTTCTGATATAGAATTTAAATCCTATTAGAATTAAGACTTCTAATCAATTTGTTTGTTGCTATCTAACAAATCCCATAAAAATTGAAAAAAAAAATGTCATATGAATAGAAAGAAAAAAGAAAACCTTTTTTTATCAAAAAAAGGAAACTTTTTTTTATAACCAAAAAAAAAAAAAAAAAAACAACAAATGTTTTTTTTTTTAGAAGAACAAACGTTTATTATATATAGATACTTTTTTTTTTTTAGAAGAAAGAGAAGATGTTTACTTTAAACTCAAATACTTATTACCTTATTTACAATTTTTTTTTTAACTTTATCCAAAAACATTTTTGGTAAATCAGTATGAACAAAAACCTCTATCTTTTGTTTTTCCAATAAAGTTGCTGTGTTTTTTTTTTTTTTTTTTTTCTTATGACTGTAATATAATTTATTTAATAATAAAAAGATTAAATGAAGAATTTGGATTGTAATCAAATTGAGACTTATCAACTTAAAAATTATAAGAGAAAAAGATAAGAACAAGAAAAAATAATATCTATTTTTAAAAAAAATCTAAGTCCCGTGCATTGCACAGTTTTAGGTATAAACTCATAAAAAATATAATATATTTTTTTTTAAAGCTAAATGACTTATTATTATATAATTGAAAGTAAAAAATCATGCTACATGTGTGTATATATATGCATGAAAAAAAAATATAAATTAATATTTAGAAAGAATCCATAAAACGATATATTGAAACAAAGTTAAGCGTAAACTTATAAAACGTATAATTTTATTAAAAATAATAATAGCTAAATGAATTATTATTATTATTATTATTATTATTATTATTATATAATTGAAAGCAAAAATCATGCTACATGTATGTATATATTATATTTTTTTAGTCAAAATGCCCCAATAAGATTAAGGACATAAGTTGGTGTAACATCAACTCAGTGAACATATATTAGCCTAAAAATATATCTAATATTTTTGAATGACTAAAGAACGATTAAATAATTATAATCTTATATAAATATAATCACTCCAAAAACACTGATTATAATCTTCTTCTTTTTTTTTTTTTTTTTGAGAAGATAATCATATATAAATATAATCACTCCAAAAAAATTGTTCATTAAAAGTGTTTAAATAGTATTATTTAAAAGCCAAAAATATTTATTTATTTTATAGACTTACTTTTAAATCAGAACTATGTAGATCTATCTTTCTAATTCTACCTATACCATGAAATTTTTTGTAACTCTAAGCAATGTCACTCCTAATAGAGAAATAATTGTTCATTAATAATCAATCTTCTTTTTAATCTTGCAAGTCTTGTTATTTTAACATTGTTCAACTATTTAACCCAAACAATATATGCCGCAAACAACTAACAATAAATATTATTTGAAAGACGAATTAAGTGCATATAGACTAAAAAAAAAAATACTTGCATGTAGGTCGGTGGTGGTGAAATCAATGTACAACAATCTATGATTTTGGAGAGACCTCGAATGAGTAGGAAAAAAAAAGTGTGTTTATGTGTACTATGTATGATTTGAAACACTTAGACAATTCTCCTAGTAGTTTTGAGGTTTGGTCTTCTTCTTTTTTCCCCTTTTTGCCTTTCAAGTTTTGGTATAAGAAGGATTGGATTTAGCTCTACACGTTAGCTTTTGATTGAGCTTGACCCGTAATGCAATAACATTGCAATTACTCACGTCACATGAATGTTAATTACCACATGCTCTCTCTCTCTCTTTGTTTTTATTATTTTAAATAAAAAGATTAGATGAAGATTTTGAATTGTAATTAAATAAAAAGTTTTATCAACTTAGAAATTATAGGAGAAGAAGATAAGAACAAAAAAAATATATATTTTTATTATATAGTACACTTGTCACTATCCCGTGCACTGCACTGGACAGTTACAAATGAATTAACTTTTATAAGACAAAACACTATATAAATATATATATATATATATATTGAGAAATAACCATATTATGTCATTTTTTATAAGATGAAACAAATACATACTACTAATGTTTCTCCCATACTATTCATTTCCACAAAAACAATTAATAGATATTCACAACATGAGGGAAGACATGACAAACATACTTATTGCCTCCTAGACATCAAATTTCATATGCATATTTTCAGATATCAAGATTCTTTGATGTCAAACATGAATAAAAATATTTCTTTTAGCATTTACTCAATTTGTAGTTCGCATAGAAATCTGGGGAAATTATTGTATACTCCTAGAGTACCATAAATGCGTACTCCCTCCTCTCACATGAATGGTGGGTCCCACTAATTAAATTCATGGTGGGACCCACCATGAATGTGAGAGGGGGACCTATGCATTTATGGTATTCCGGGAGTACCTAATAATTTTCCAGAAATCTCAACCATATTGCCACAATGCATTAAAAAAAAAAACATTATTCATCATGTAAAACTTTTTTTTTTTTTTTTTTTTTTGAGAAGGATGTAAAACTTTAGTTAAGTCCATATATTACCTTTAAGGAGGCACATAATAGTTGCATATTTAACTTCATAGGATCTATACATTACTAAATATTTTACAATTTTAAGTACAATCTACATCAGTAGGAAACTGTCTAGAAATTAAATTGAATTAACCATTTTTTTTAGAGAGAAAGCACCCCTTATATTTTTGAATTGAGAAAAAAAAAATTCTTGGTCAATCACATTGATCATCAATCAATTAATCATAACTCGATTCATGATCATATTTAATAATAAAAGAGGAGTTACTAATAAATTATATATTTCATAATTTAATCAAATCCAAATCTATAGAGGTGTAATCCATCCCTCTTAGTGGACTTTTTGTTCTAATGAAAACAGGAGGAAAATATAAAGTATAATTCAAAAATTTTCACAAACTTCAAAAAAAATCTTACAAACCTCAAAGTTCATGAACATATTATAACATAAAAAGAAAACCAAAAACTACCCTTAAGTTATGGAAACTCGTTTATCACAAATCAAAGCAGTACACTTTCTCATTAAAAAGTCAATCTTCTATAATAATACATAAAAGAACTTCAAAACACCATCTCCAAAAAAAGCCAATCTAATTAATGTAAGCCTTGAAAATAAAATATTTCGATACCCATTGTGTATCTATCTATAATTTGATTTTTATCTTTTCTTTTAAATTTATCTGTCAACCTTACCTTATTTTGTAACTTCAAACTTAAAATATGCAATTCAATATTTCCAAGTGAAGATTCTCATTGGAAAAATCTAATAGTTATAAATCAAAACTTACAATTCTTAAAAGTATGATGTCAAGAGCATAAAAAAGCTTTGGATAAAGGTGTAATATATGCCTTTTGATTTCTCAAGAATAATGCTATAAGAAACTGTAATGCATCCAAATGCTAATAATCACTATTACATACCAATCACAAATTGTTGTTACAGTCCAGAGTTTCTTTTCCATGAATTTGGTGAGATCATAGGAAAACAAACCAAATTTCTCATGCATATATATTCACTTTATAACCTAGCAAATAAAAAAAAGAATTATATTAAAGATGAGAATTGGAGGAGAGGAAAAGAAACAACAAAACTAACCCCGCCCACTCCTCTTTTATTCAAACATGAACCACAAAAAATTAATTAACCTCCACTCTCACACAATAAACGTCGAATATGGTGGAAATTAAGCAAACACCAAAACTAAAACTTTATACCAGAAATACAACTTTTCATGCAAATTGAAAAATAAGGACTCCTAAATAGAAAAGCTACTGGCTTACCACAACACAATGACTCCAACTTGACCATCCGGTTTTGAGAGATAAGAAGTTGCTACAACGATTTTACGTTTAGGGTTTGTGAAGCATAATTTTTTTTTTTTTTTTTGATAAAAAAATCCATACATATTCCATGGTAGTTTTGTTTTTGTATGACTTTCACATCTTCAAGACTTTCAAGCCACATCTCAACATTGTCATTCCACAAATTTTTTTTTTCTTAAAGAAGGCTTTGCATTTGAGCAAATAATGCTGACGGGGAAATTTGTGAAGCTTAGCAAAAAAGCAGGAAGTTTCGATTTTATATATATATATATTCTAACCTCGCAGCTCGAATCTTTTTTCCCCTAAACTCCAAGCACTTTGTACATGAGGAGGTGTCAATTCAACTACATGACCTTTGACATTTAATATGGACTTAGTTCAGAACAAATAGACAACATATTGTGTGCCAACTGCCAGCTACCAAAAACTTTTCAGTTTTTTTATTTTTATTTTTTTTGGTAAGGACACTTTTCAGTATTTAATATAGAAACATCAATAATTCAAATTTTCTATCGCCATTATAACTTATTATTATAGGAAAGTGAAGTACATATTGTGACAAAAATTTAAATAAATATCAAAATAGTATTAGTTAATATTTATTTAAATATTAAGGACATAATAAAATACAATTTATAAGACTCAACTACTCTAAAAAATAAGTGAACCCCATATTGATTTAATGGTATTGAGAAACCACATAGTAGTAGATTAAAAACTAAATTATCTCCCAACGCAACAATTTATTTTTTAAAAGAAATAAATTAAGTGTGAAAGAATTTTTTTTTTTTTCAAAAAAATCAATCATTATACAATTTTTTTTTTTCTTTATCCTTTCAGTAATTCAAACAAATACGAGGGTCGTTTCACATTTGACAGTTGACACTGACGTAGATTCCCACAAACACGTTTTTGTTCTTTTACTAGTTATAGAACTTAGAATATATATTTTTTTTTTTGGGAAAGAACTTTGAAGTTTCTTAGAAGTAGAACTGCTTGTATTTAAAATAAAATTAATATTATTAAATAAATAAATAAAAACACCCACGCACATAGTAGTTGTCAAAGTCAAATCATCTGCTTTACTATAAGAGCATCACAATTCTTTCTTTCTTTATTTACAAGCTCTAGCAATCACTCATTCATTCTTGTCTTGGTGAATAAGAAGGAAACAGAAAAAGAAAATTGAAGATAATGGACAGAGCACAAGAGGAGCTTCAATTTCTGGGGTTCTTTGGAATCTTCAAAGAGTCCTTCAAGATCATATTTTCAAGAAGAAAAATCTTCAGCCAAATCACTCTAGCTCTCATCCTCCCACTCTCTTTCATCTACCTAGCTCAAATCCAAATCTCCCAGCTCCTTTTCTCCAAAATCATTGACCACAATCAGGCCTTAGATAATACACAAAAGAACTCTACTAACTATGAAAAGCTTTCTCATCGCATCTCTGCTGAATGGGCTTATTTCTGGCTCTTCAAAATAGCCTACTTTACCATCCTCCTTATCTTATCCCTCCTTTCCACCTCTGCAGTTGTTTACACAATTGCATGCATCTACACAGCCAAAGAAATCACCTTCAAGAAGGTCATGAGTGTTGTTCCAAAGGTATGGAAAAGACTTATGGTCACTTTTCTATGTTGCTTTGCCATTCTCTTTGTTTACAACATTGTTGCAATAGTAATAATCGTCTTGTTAGCAGTCTTTTTCTCAAATAGTGTGATTGGAATTGTGATTATAGTAATTCTTGTGATCTTATACTTGATGGGGTTCGTTTATATAAGCATAGTTTGGCAATTGGCAAGTGTGGTATCGGTTTTAGAAGATATTAGGGGAATTCAAGCTATGAAGAAGAGCAAGACTTTGATAAAGGGTAAGATGGGAGTTGCAGTTGCTTTCTTTATCCTGCTTTATACTTGTTTTGTTGGAATTGATTTGGTATTTGAGAATATTGTTGTGCTGGAGAATGTACCGGACATAGCAATTAGAATTGTAGTTGGAATTCTTTCCTTCTTGTTCCTATTCAAGCTCATTCTCATTGCTCTTGTTGTCCAAACGGTTGTCTACTTTGTCTGCAAATCATATCATCATCAAACCATCGACAAGTCTGCTCTAGCGGATCATCTTGAGGCCGTTTATCTTGGGGAATATGTACCTCTAAGGAAGGATATCCAATTAGGTGATGCCTAGCTAAACTACTTGTGAAAAACAAAAACAAAAACAGAAGTCTTTTTGTTTATTTCTAGCGGATCATCTGGAGTTTTATTATCTTGGCTAGTTTGTATGTACCTCTTAAGGTCAAGGCTATCGAACTAGGGGAGTTTCATGTCTAGCTTAACTTGTAATGGTGAAAAACAATCTTGCTTATGTTGTAATATATTATATATACATGATAATGAATTATCTTATTGATGCAGTGTTCCTTGTAATGGGTTCAATAAATTATCTTTCTGTTATTTCTCTTGGCTTGGGGGCTTACATATCTTAGTGGTAGCGTGAGCTGACATTCCTGTCACAAATTTACTACAAAGTTAAATGATGATTGTTAAGCGATGTGTGTTTGCTGTTGTGTCCATGTCAGAGCAAGCCCCATCTGTGTCCTTTTGTTAATTATAGATGTGGTTCAAATGTGACCCTAATAACAAAAAAAATTTCATAATTTTTGCTAAAAAACTAAAAAGAAAAAACTAAAAACTAATAAGTGTTTTGCTTATTTCCAGAGGATCATCTGGAGTATGTATTATCTTGGGCAGGTTTTATCTCCCTCTAATTTCTAAAGGTCAAGGCTGTCCAACTGGGGCAGTTCCATGTCTATAGCTTATGTTGTAATATTTTATATATAGATAATAATGAATTATCTTATTTATACAGTGTTTCTTGTAATGGGTTCATTAAATTTTCTTTTTAATATATGCTTAGGGGTATATATATCTTAGTGGTAGCATGAGCTGAAATTCTTGTCACAACTTTACTACAAAGTTAATTGATGATTGTCAAGCGATGTGTGTTTGTTATTGTGTCCGTGTCAGAGCTAGCCCCATCTATGTCCTTAGTTAATTGTAGATGTGGTTCAAATGTGACTCTAACAAAAGAAATTTTCATTAGTGTTTTCCTTATTTATAGCGGATCATATGAAGTTTTATTATCTTGGGAAGTTTGTAGGTACCTCTAAAGGTCAAGGCTGTTTAACTAGGGGAGTTACATGTCTAGCTTAACTTGTTGTGACGAAAAACAATCTTGCTTAATGTTGTAATATATAGATGATGTTTTTAATGAATTATCTTATTGATGTAGTGTTTCACGTAATGGGTGTTCTGTTAAATTTTCTTATTTGTTATTTTTCTTGGGGGCTTATATTTCTTAGTGGTAGCATTAGCTCAAATGGTGTTAAGCCTGATGTAACTTGACTACCAAGTTAATTGATGATTTAACAAGTTCAAAGTATTAAGCAATATATATCATAACGGAAAATTTTTAAGTACTTTCGGAGTATAATGAAATGGTGCTCTCTTTTCTCACATTAATAGTGGATCTCACCATGAATTTAATAAATAGACCTCACCATAAATATGAGAGAAGGGAGCACAATTCTCCGTGCTCTGAGACTATGTTTATGTCAGAGCTAGCTTCAATCCAGCTTCCATCGTCTGGCCCCAAATAATAATAATAAATCTATAGCTTCCCTCAAGCTAAGAAAAATGTGACTCTAAGAACAAACACGGAATTTTGAATTTTTGTGGAAAAAAAGAAGGAAGTTTTGATAAATATTGTAGGGATTGGGAATAACCTTGAATGTGGAAATTGGCCTCTTTGTCTTGGGGTGGCCCTTGTTCTTAGTCTCTTTGTTTTTATTATAAGTTAGAAATTGGTCTTGGTCTCTTGAATTATGATATCCCATGCCTTGCAAGGCAACTTAGAGCTGGCACATTGACCTCATCTTAAGGTGTCGCAAATTTTGACTGGGCAAGTCAAGATTGTAGCTTGTAGGTGCGGAGCTGCTTCCTCCATTAATATCACTCCAATTGTCCAATTGGATTGAGATGGGATTTTCATCCCAGGTCATGTTATTAGGTGAGATAATTGACAGTTTTTCAGATTTATTTCATTATAGAATAATTTTTGTACCACACACTTTCACATACACTTTGTTATAATTATCTTATTACGCTGATTGTGATTAACTATTTGTCATTATCACATGGACTTTTTTTTTTCTCTACTACTCACTGTCTATAACGTAAAACAATTGTGGCAAAGTGTCTATGAAATAAAACAATTGTGGCTAAGTGTTGTGGAAGTGTGTGGTACTATGGAATTATTTGTTCATTGCCTAATAATATGTAAACTATTAGTAAACGATTATTGGCTCAGTGGTCACTCCAAAACAAGAAGGGGAAAGAAAGAAGAAAGTGAAACATTTTCTACCGCTACTCTGCTTCCATGCTGCCATCAATTATGAGCAATATATTTGGTTACCAAACACGTACCTACTATGAAACTAAGGGTGCGTTTGTTTTGGGTGAAAATAGTTTCCGGAAATGCTTTTATGTAAATGCGGGTGTTTGGTTGCGCATGGAAAATACATTTTCCGAAAATGCTTTTCAGTTTTAACTTATTTTGGGTGAAAATCATTTTCGTTTTTATTTTACCTTCAAATATCATTTTCCGGAAAACAGAGAGAGAGCTCGCGCGCAGAGAGAGAGAGAGAGGAAGAAGAGAGAGCCCATCGCCAGTGACCACGAGCCTTCGACTTCGCCGGCGACCCAGAGCCTTCGCGCCACGAACCCACGAGCCCATCACCGACTTCGCACCACACCGATCACACCGCGCCTTCGACTTCGACTTCGCACAAACCCATCACGAACCCACGAGCCTTCGACTTCGCACCGCGCCGATCGCACTGCGCCTTCGACTTCGACTTCGCACAAACCCATCGCGAACCCACGAGCCTTCGACTTCGCACCGCGCCGATCGCACCGCGACTTCGACTTCGACTTCACACGAACCCATGAGCCTTCAACTTTGCACAGCGCCGATCGCACCACGCCTTCAACTTCGACTTCGCACGAACCCATCACAAACCCATGAGCCTTCGACTTTGCACTGCGCCGATCGCATCGCACCGCGCCGACAAACCTATTCACACCGCGCCGATCGCACCGCACCGACTTCGTACCCTTCGACTTCGCCGATCTCTCTCTGTGTGATTTTGATTTTTGTTGTTGTTGTGGTGGTGTGGGTGGTGGTGTTTTGGTGGTTATTCTGTTGTGTGGTGGTCGGTTTTGTGTGGATGGTGGTGGAAAATAGCATTTTCAGAATATTACCAAACACATTAAAATATTTTCTAGAACAATTTTCATAATGCAACCAAACACTTGAAAATATTTTCCTTTCCCAAAAATAGCATTTCCGAAAAATATTTATTTTCCAGAAAATATTTTACGGGAACCAAACACAGACTAAAATGACTTATTTTCCATTTTAGAAATGGCAAAAACTAATGGCTTTACTTTACTTAATGCCATTATTTATAATTTAAAATTAGATTGCCAACTCAAAGCTTAAGAGTTAAGACCACCGCACACCCTTGGTGCGGTGGTCACTCCACAAGTATAAATGCTTGTAGGATGTGGGGGGCAAGGGCCGAAGTTCAAGTCTCTAGGAGGAAGCTTCACACACATATAGGCTTAGATTAGGCTAGAGTAGATATTCTATCTTGTGTCAAAAAAAAAAAAAAAAAAAAAGCTTAAGAATTAAGAGTATAAAACGAAATCGCAGTTAATGAGTATGGACTTTGCATTATTTTTCAATGTCATTATAGTTAAGGATCTGTTTGAATACCGTTTATTTTGCTGAAAACTGAAAATTTATTTGCTGAAAATACTGTACCAAAATAATTTTTAAACTATAAATAGTGCCGTGTGGGACTCAAAAATGCATGATTATGCGCGTTTTTCATGTTTTTGACTGGATCATGAACAGTGCCGTATGACTAACCAAAAACACAAATGCAAAACCATTTGCACGCAAACGGACGCTTTAAAGTTAGATGGTCAACTCAAAGCTGAAGGATAGAAAATGATCCCACCAAAACTGATGAGAATGGCTTTTTTTTTTAATTATTATTATTTTTTTTTTTAATTTTTAATTTTTTAAAGCCGGAGAATGGACTCTTTCATACTACATACTAGTACTATAGAGCTGACCTCTATAAGACTATAACCACAAGTATAGATGTGGTTCAAAATGTGACTCTAATACCAAAGAAATTTTCGTAATTTTTGCTAGAAAACAAAAAAGCAAAAACTAAAACTAAAAATAAAAAATAATAAGTGTTTTGCTTATTTCTAGAGGATCATCTGGAGATTGTATTACCTTAGGCAGTTTGTATCTCCCTCTAATTTCTAAAGGTCAAGGCTGTCCAACTGGGGGAGTTCCATGTCCATAGCTTAACTTGTTATAGTGAAAAATAATCTTGCTTATGTTGTAATGTATTATATATACATGATAATAAAATTATGGTGAAAAATAATCTTGCTTATGTTGTAATATATTATATATACATGATAATAAATTATCTTATTGATACAGTGTTTCTTGTAATTGGTTCATTAAATTTTCTTTTTAATATATTCTTACTGGCCTTATCAAAAAAATATATATATATTCTTACTGGCATATATATCTTAGTGGTAGCATCATGAGCCGAAATTCTTGTCACAACTTTACTACAAAGTTAATTGATGAAAATCTACCTAGTGATTTGGATGTTGTATTTTAATCTGATTTAAATTAATGAAATTTCTTACTGTTTTCTTAAAAGAAAAAAAAAAGTTAATTGATGATTGTCAAGCGATGTGTGTTTGTTATTGTGTCCATGTCAAAGCTAGCCCCATCAATGTCATTGGTTAATTGTAGATGTGGTTCAGATGTGAAAATAAAAGAAATTTTCATTAAGTGTTTTCCTTATTTCTAGCGGATCATCTGGAGTTTTATTATCTTGGAAAGTTTGTATGTACCTCTAAAAGTCAAGGCTGTTTAACTTGGGGAGTTACATGTCTAGCTTAACTTCTTGTGGTGAAAAACAATCTTGCTTAGCTTATGTAGTAAAATTTATACATGATGTTTTAATGAATTATCATATTGATGTAGCGTTTCATGTAATGGGTGTTCTGTTAAATTTTCTTATTTGTTATTTTTCTTGGGTTAGCATTAGCTCAAATGGTGTTAACTGTTAAGCATGTCACAACTTGACTACCAAGTTAATTGATGATTTAACATGCTCAAAGTATTAAGCAATGTATATAAGTTGTTGTGTCCATGCCAAAGTTAGCTCATCTATTTTCGATGTGGTTCCAAACACAAGGTTCAATCCAGCTTTCATTTTCTGGCCCCAAATAATAATAATAATAAATTTAGGGTTTGGTTAACAGGTGCTCTTAGGGCATTTGTTAATTGATTATTTTAGTAAAGTTTTTATATCATTTTTATGAGAAATATAAAAATTGTCAAAAAAATCAGATAATTCTTTCTTTTTCTATCAAAAGTTTCTAAAAATATTTACTAAACCAATACCATTAGGACATTCCTTAAATTTTCCAGTAAATCTATAGCTTCCTTCAGGCCAAGAAAAATGTGACTCTAAGAACAAAAAAGGTTCTGATAATTTTGCAGAAAAGAAGGAAGTTTTGATAAACATTGTTGGGATTGGGAATAAGTGAATAACCTTGAATGTGGAAACAGGGCCTTTGTCTTGGTCTAGGTCTTAGTCTCTTTGTTTTTATTTTAAGTCAGAAATTGATCTTAGTCTCTTAGACTATGATATTGATATCCCATGTCTTGCAAGGCAACTTAGACTATGGTGCCCCATGACTTGCCTAAAACTTAATCAGAAGCAGCACTGTCTATGGAAAATACTACTTACTTTCCTGCTAGGCTTTGAGAAATCAAGCCAGTGGTTGGAGTTATTAAGGTGTCGTAAATTTTATACCTTGAAATAGAGATGGCACATTGGCCTGATCTTATGGTGTCCCAAATTTTATGATTATAGGTGCGGTGCTGCTTCCTTCATTAATATTACTCCAGTTGTCCAATTGGATGGAGATGAAGGTGGGATTTTCATCCCAGGTAATATTATTAGATGAGATGATTGACATTTTTTGGATTTATTTATCGAATAATTCTTTTAGCATACGGCACTTTGTCACGATTGTCACTGTAATCAGCCGTTTGTCACTATCACATGAACCCGTTATTCTTTCTTTGCCAATCAAAGTTTATCACATAACATAGTTGTGACAAAGTGTCCCTGAAACGTGTGGTACTAGAATTATTCTTTCATTATCTAATAATTTGTAAGCTATAAGAATACGCGTCATTGCTTACTGCTCACTCCAAAAAAAGAATGGGAAAGAAAGAAGAAAGTGAAACATTTCCTACCGCTACTCTCTGCTTCCTTGCTGCCATCAATTATAAACAATATATTTGACTACCAAACAGGTACCTACTATGAAATTAAAATGACTTATTTTCCATTTTGGCAAAAACTAATGGCTTTAATTTTCTTAATGCCATTATTTATAATTTATAATTTAAAATTAGATTGCCAACTCAAAGCTCAAGAGTATAAAACGAAATCCCCACTGCAGCTAATGAGTATGGAATCTGCATTATTTTTTCAATATCATTATAATTAAAATTAGATGGTCAACTCAAAGCTCAAGAGTAGAAAATGATCACATCAAAACTGATGACAATGGCTTTTTTATTTTCATTTTATTATTATTATTTTTAAAGCCGGAGAATGGACTCTTTGATAATAGTACTATATAACCACAAGCAACTCCCAATGCAAGAGCCAAGAAAAACAAGACAGTTTATTATTGCTTTTCTGGGTCTTTAAATAATGTTGAGGACCATTTTTATTTTTATTTTTGCAGAAACCCGCTTATTAGAAGCCCAAACAACAAAATAACCCAACACGCATGATTTCTTTTCCATTTTATCTCATCCAATGGAGCTTTTTGGTACTTATAGTTTGGTTGGAGGAATAAAAAATTGGAGGGATGAAAATTTTTTTTATTTGATTGAATAGTAAAATTAGAAGATAGAAAATGTAGTTATATAAATTTATTCTAATACCCTTATTACATAAAACGTAGAATATACTATTTCTTTGTACTCATTAAATAAGAAGAAAATATTACTTATTATTAATTAAAATTAATAAAATAACATTTTATAAAAATTAACACATAATATATATAAACTTATATTATTTTCCTTTTGTTATTATATATAATATATATTATATTATATTATATTAAATCGCTGGAAAAAAAAATAAAAAAATAAAAAAACTAGGAAAATAAAAAAACCTGTACATGTTTTTTTTTTTAACTTAACTTGGTAGACTGTTTGTATTGTTATGAGAGGCAAGTTTAGTGCAAGTTCACAGAAGACATGGTCCTAGGCCTCCTGGTCAACACAGTGGCATAAACCTGGACGTTCTATATATATATATATATATATAAAAGAGAAATTGAATTTCCCTCAATGACAACAACTAGTACAGAGCAGAAAACAACAACAACCAAAAAAAAAAACAAAACAAAGCAAAGTACCAAAATAGACCACCTGGACAAAGCACAAAGCACCACAATAGACCACCATCCACCAAAACAAAGCACCAAAATAGACCACCAAAATAGACCACCTGTGACTGCAGACAAGCTGCAAAAGAGATATGGATTGTGTGGTGAATGTGGTTGTAGGGTAGGTGAGATATATTAATGGATACATTTAAAAAATATACATTAAGATACATAGTATAATTCTTACCTATATAATTTAAATATTATTAATAGTCATTCTTATTTTTTTTTTAGGAAAAAACTTATGTACAGTAATTTAGGTACTGCTTTTTAGGTTCTCATTTTTAGATTTTGTCATGTGCCTACTTAACTTAAAAAATACACTTCCATCCATGAGAAAAAAGCTATATGGTAGAATCTTAAAAGAGGAACCTAAGGAATAGCACCTAAGTACTGTACCTAAGTCTTAGTATCTTTTTTAATTCTTTAGAAAGTCTTGTAAGAATATTAATAAGTAGAAAATGTAAATTGTCCATTTTTAAAATTTTTTATGTTTATTAATTTTAGACTCTTTGGTTTTTGTATACAATAACTCATTTGGATGGATATTTATGATGTAGTCTCATATTTGACTCCAAAATTAAAAAATAAAACTCTCTAAAAATAAATAATTTATGACACATGGTGCAAAGTTAGACTTCAATTGTAGAATCTAATTGGATTTTCTTTAAGTTTTACCTATTAATATAAATATATATATATATTTATATTGGAGTAATTTGGTAACTTTGTTGGCAACAAGCTTCTCACGCTTGTTTTCTCTCCAAATTGGAGAGATTAATTTTTGGTGGGCTTAGGAGAAAATGTATGGGCCTTACCAAAAATCTTTCTACTTTTCTCTCCTTACCAAATAGCACCCAATCCTATTATCTCTCTTTTATTTTCTATCATTCCTATTTCACCTTCAACCAGACACAACTTAAGTATACTTCTTTTTTTTTTTTTTGATGAACAAAAAAAAGAGCCTCACACGTGTGATCATTGACCCGGCCCACTTAAACCCGTTATTGATAGTGTGGGGCACCCCTGGGCATGTTAAAACTATTTGCATCATGGCACAGCATTTTTACGAAGCGCACGACTCGAACTTGGCAACTCCTGCACTCGTAGGTGTGACCAAGTCCGGGACTCCTACCAACGCGCCACAGCTTAAGTCTACTTGAAGGGATCTATTTTGGAGGTATGATCTAGAGGGCCCAAGAAAGGATTTTGGTACATTTTTGGGCTCAAAGGAAGAAGAAGAACGTGGGTTTGGAGCATATACACGTCCATGAGCCCATAAGTATGCCATGTGTAAGTCAAAATCTAAAAAATAAAACTTTATTGTAAGAATATTTCCGTTATTTCATGTTGATTAACATTTAATGATAAATTCACCAAGGGCTTTGTAACTGAATTGGCACCTCCCTATGCACAAAGTACTTTGAGGTCTAAGAGAGAAGTATTCAAACAATGAGATTAGCAGCATATTATAATTATCTCTTTAAAAAAAATAAAAATAAAAAAAATAAAAAACCACTATCATTAAATGCTCGGTGACATAAATAATCCCCTAAATTTAACTGCTTCAATAGGCTGTAAACTTTTAAGGGAAGCCAACCAAGTGACCTCCACTAACCATATTACCCAAAATCGACACTAAACCAAATTATTTTCACTTTCCCATGAAACCCATGGATCAAAATTACCAAAACTCAAAAGAACCACCAGTTAAGAATAGTCCCTAGGGATTTTAGACATCCTTAGAGACCTCTATAAAAGCCAAGTTGGTGGGAACTTTAATGTGTTCTTCACCAACCTTATACTACTTCATTTACAATTTTTCAACAAAACACATTTTTGTGTCAAATGCAACAAAGGCCAAAACAAGTTTCTTGGGTCCTTGATCACACATGGACAATACTCTCTCTCCCCCGTTCACAACACTCTAAAGTATCCCTTTTTTGTCATAAGCCCGTCTCCTTTGCTTGTTGTATTTGTGGTATAATTTCTTTTATTCGCAAGATAATGCTTTTGTGTGCAACTCATGAGCCAATGCTACTAGCCCTCACCATAATATGGGTTTACGATGGTAGCAAACTCAACTTCCATCTTGAACTGAGTCCAAAAACGAAGCCAATCCAAACATGACATGTGGCATTATGAAGAAAAAGACTCCAAAAAATTGAAAGAAAGTTAGGTTATTGGGTACACTCCTATCCGTGGAAGTGGCAAATGGAAGAATGTAAAAATAAAATTCCTATTTTCAACCCTACATGTTCTAAATGCTCTAATGCCAATCAAAAATTTTAATTTTGATCCTTTTGGGTTGTTTTAGCTCCTCTTTCCACGTGACATGTAAATGGCCTTTTGACTTGGGTTCAAAAGGGAGTTGAACCCACAACTCACTTCAGTGCCTATGCTAATGGTACACGTTGAGTAGCCACTCAAGGACTATCACTTACAAAACACCATCTACAAAGTGATCTTTGCAGCATAATGAATTACAATTACAATTACAACACAAAAGATTTGGGGACGTTAGAAAGAAGTGGTGAAGAAGAGAAAGAGAACCCATGCTTCCACACACACAGCAACACCCTTACAAATATATTGGATTAATAAGAAAGGACTAAAACATTAATGAGACTTTATAAGAAATTAGAATCCATTATAGTTTTTGAAGAAGTTAGAGAGTGAACATCTTAATTTATTGAGACTAAAACATTAACTTAATCAAGGCCATTTTTATTGAGAGTGAACATCTTAATTTATATAAAAGTTATCATTATTTTAATAAAAGGTAATTTTACTAATTAAATGATTATACAAATAGCACTTTACTTGTAAAAATTCTTAACTTCTATTTGTCAAGAGTCTTGTAACTTAATAATCTATATATCTATATCTATATATATAATAATAGGTGAAACTGAGAGAAACTCAAATTAGAATTCCAAATTAGAGTTCCAATTTTGCGTCATGTGTCTTGAATTATTTATTCTTAAAGTTTTATTTCTTAATTTTAGAATCAAATGTGGGACCACATCATAAATATTCATCCAAGAAAATTATTAAGTACAAAAACCAAAGAGTCTAGAATAAATGAATCGTAAAATAAAAAGTGTTTCACAATAATTTTTTTTAAAAAAAGGACAATTTACATTTGATACCTTATAATATCCACACAAAATTTTTTACAGAGTTAACAAAATATAAAAATAACTATCAATAGTATTTAAATTATATATATATATGAATTATATTATGCATCTTATTGTATATCTTTAAGTGTTTCCATGCGTATGCATGAGGTTACAAGCTAGTATATAATAATAGGTGAAGCTAAGAGAAACTCAAATTAGAATTCCAAATTAGAGTTCTAATTTTGCGCCATGTGTTCTAAATTATTTATTCTTAAAGAGTTTTATTTCTTAATTTTATAATCAAATATGAGACCACATCATAAATATTCATTCAAGTGAGTTATTAAGTACAAAAACCAAAGAGTCTAGAATAAATGAATCATTAAAAAAAAGTGCTTCACAATAATTGAAAATATATATATATATGGACAATTTACATTTTATATCTTTAAGTGTTTCCATGCGTATGCATGAGGTTACAAGCTAGTATATATAATAATAGATGAAACTAAGAGAAAATCAAATTAGAATTCCAAATTAGAGTTCTAATTTTGCGCCATGTGTCCTAAATTATTTATTCTTAAAGAGTTTTATTTCTTAATTTTAGAATCAAATGTGGGACCACATCATAAATATTCATCCAAGTGAGTTATTAAGTACAAAAACCAAAGAGTCTAGAATAAATGAATCATTAAAAAAAAGTGTTTCACAATAATTTAAAAATATATATACATATATGGACAATTTACATTTTATACCTAATAATATCCTTACAAAATTTTTTAAAGAGTTAACAAAATATAAAAATGACTATCAATAATATTTAAATTATATTATACATCTTATTGTATATCTTTAAGTGTATCCATGCATATGTATGGGGTTATAAGCTAGTCTATATATTTAATAATAGATGAAGCTGAGAGAAATTTAAATTAAGTCAAATTAGAGTTCTAATTTTGCGCCATGTGTCTAGATTTAGGTGGGGGGTCACACCATAATTATCCTTCCAATTATTCAATTCAAATATAAGATTAGAGTCTAATTTTGCTCCATCTGTCTACATTTAAGTAGAAGTGTGGGACCACAATATACCATTCTCAAAAAAAAAACGTTGTGCTCCTTTTTTTAGCTGAATAAAACGTTAGGTTCACCTCCCCTTCCAGACTCCTGTGTTTTACATTAAAATCGACCCATTTTTGGGAAGTCTTTAGATTCTGTCCCACATCAGCAAGAAATGTGCCCCATGCATACCTTATAAGCTCTTGGGCGAAGGCATGGTGTACCACTAACAAATGTGTGTTAGTGGTACACCATGCCTTCACCCAAGAGCTTATAAGGTGTGCGTGGGATGCATTTCTTGCCGATGTGAGACTGAGGTGTCAATCTCAAAATCCTCACCTTCCATGTCGCTTGAAAACAAAACCGTACAAGCTTAGCTCTCCAAAGCGGACAAATAGCTTGTGCGGGAAAATCCCCCACACAAGACCTATTCCACCACTTATGGATGATAAGCGTCAGGCATCTTCTCTGTAAGCAATGCATAATTGTTCCCTCTCTCTCTCTCTCTGTGATGATATCATATATCCTAGATTATAAAATTGGGTACCTGAAAACAGTTTCTCTAAGTTACTCCGCTATTACCTTTTCTTTTCTTTTTTAAAGTTAGTTGTACTGCCTAATTTCAGATAAATTTAAAATGATACTATAACTAAAATTCTCTAAGAACAAGTTTCGACAGATTTAGAATAAAATTTAGGCCAAAACATATTATTGTGCTCTAAGTTGCTAATTACTTTAGTTGTGCTCACTGTTAGTTTTGTACCCTTTTCTTTTAACTACCCTCCTTCTCATGCCACATCTTTTGATTGATAGATTTATTTACTCAGCAGGATACACAAACTGAAGTTCCTACTTTGAATGTCCACTTGAGGCGTAAGTTCCATTTTATTGATTATTTTGAAATCCTTTGAAATTTATATTTAACAATGTTGTTCATGCTATCTAACTCGCATTCAATATTACTGCTTCTAACAAGCAGATTTACTGAACCATGGAATTTTGGCAAGCCAACACAAACATGTGAGAGTTGTGGGGCTATTCTATGCTATGAAGAGAAGAATGTCAAGTTAAGAAGACCATCACAACCAAAGTTTTCGTTGTGCTGTTTGGAAGGACTAATTTATTTACCTTTGTTAAAACATGCACCTCCAGTTCTTGAAGAATTGCTGAATTATAGTGGCCCTTCATTTGTAATAGTATATCTAATACATTTACATTTTATTGTAGCTGTCCAGTATAACAATGTCCAAAGGATACAGCTTTCTTAATCAAATATCTGATGCTAAGGAGACATGGAGAATTAGAGTGAGAATATGCAGAATGTGGAAAGCAATGAATAAGAGAAGTGGAAATAACCTCATCAGTCATGACATGATCTTTATTGATAAAAAGGTTAGTATACTTCACAACAATGAAATGTTTGAATCTTTCAACTATTCATTGTATTTGTTATATAATATGTAAACTAACTTTTGACTTCCATTTTTTTTTTTTTTTACAGAAAAAAACTTAATGCATGCAATTGTAAGAAAGAATGTGTTTCGAAGATTTAGTGTCATCCTACGTGAAGGAGGAACATTTATCATTTCAAACTTTAAAGTAATCATGACAAATAAAGGTTATAGACCTGTTTCAAATGACCTAAACATCATTTCCCTGTTAACAACTTCGGTTAAGGAATGCAATGAAGAAAGTGAACTCATACCTATGCATGCCTTTGAATTTGCAACATATGATTGTATCAACCGTCATTTGAATGATAATTCTTACCTAACAAGTAAATCATATTTTACTTCACCTCTTCTCTACTTTAATTAATCAAAATTCATCCTTCAAATATATTTTTAGCATATAAAAACTCTTGTAGATATAATTGGAAAATTATTGCTGTTGGACCCGTTGAACAAGTTCACTTTGACAACAGCTCTACAAATATAAGAAATCTTCAAGTTCTACTACCTCAGTAAGGTACATTTCATTTTACTGCCATTGATTACAGACAATGTACACTTTATCTTAACCTTTTTAATGTCTATTGAATGCTGTAATGTACCATCAGGGACAGAGAACTAAAACTTTCATTGTGGGATGAAAGTGCTGAAACAATTACTGAAAATGACTTCAAAGAAGGTGAAGGTCCATACATAATTATTGTTACTTCAAAGACTATAAAAGCATTCCAAGGTAACGAAAGATAGATAGTATATGTATATGTAACATTTTTTATATATGAAAAAAATGTATATGACAAATTCTTCAACGTGTTTTATGGTTTTTTTTTTTTTTTTTTCTAAGGCAAACTAAATCTTAACACCACAAGTGCAAGTAAAGTCTACGTCAATATGGACATTACAGAGGTTTCTGAGCTTATTGACAGGTTCATAAACATTTACTTTACTAATTCTCTATGATGGATTATCAATGGATTTTTTTATTTTTTAAATTGATCTCTTGCTTTGTTCAGATATAAAGTTGTTGAGGATGAATACAATAATGTTGTTCGATATATTCCAGTATATTCCAGCACGTGACAAAAATCCAAAATTTGAATCAGAACTAATAGTGCAAACTACGATGTCATTGGCAGAAATTAAAGCATTGGAATGGGTGGAAGGAGTCAAGGTTTTCTTTATCTTAAACTATTTCAAATCGAAATTTTTATTATTCAATTAAAACTAACTACAATGAATGATTTTGCAGGAAAAGTTTTTTAATTGTTATGCTGATATTGTAAACATAGAAACAGAATTTGGGAGGAATTATATCCCATGTCAACTTTGCAAACGAAAAGTAAAACAACAAAATAATATGTTTTGGTGTGATACTCGCAAATCTGAATCTCAGTTCTCTATGCCTAGGTGACCAAATTGTTCATTGCTTATACTACATAACTATTAAAATGACTGCATAGGAAAACCAAATGATAATTGCTTTAATTATAAATGTAAAAATAACCTTATTACATTTTCTAACTTCTCTCATTATTATATTCAGTTACAAAGTAAAAATCCAAGTGAAGGATCATATTGCGACGACTTCTTTTGTTCTTTTTGATAAAGATGCAGAAAAAATAATTTAGAAAACTGTTTTGGAACTTTCTTCAAAAGTATCTAATCTAAATTCTTAACCACTTCCGATTTTATGCTTAAACCTAATGTTTCTATTATACTAACAAACTTTAGATTTTACATCATATTGTGCAGAATCAAGAGCCAAACAAAGTACCTCAAGAAATTCAAAACTTTCTTGGCAAATCCTATACATTCCAAATAAAAGTTGATGATTACAATGTCAAAGAGGGATGGGAAGTTTACACTGTCACAAGTATCTTTAAATCTGAGTCTAACAAACACTAAGGAGATGTTGTTGCTGACAGCATTCAAATGAAACAATTAGAAACACCGGTCAACCATGGCCAAACTATTGCAAATGATCCTATCAGTACTTCAAATATTAAATTACTTACAATCTTGAAGGATGTAACTGATGCCAACATAATAGATGAGAGCATTGGAACCATGATGAACCTTATCCTTGTAGTTATGAAGAATTTGTGGTTACGTGCAAGAGATGCTCGATCGACCTTGAAATGTTTAAGTTGGTGAATAAGTTTTTTTAAGTTTGACAAACAAAAAATATATATATTAATGTCCCTCTATATATTTTAAATAATAAAATGCAGTATTCTCTTCTCTTTTTTTTTTCATTGTAGCATCACTTAAATAATAAAATGTAATATTCTCTATTTTTATTCATTGTTTTATCTAATGCTATCCTTCGTATGATAAACCAAAAAAAAAAACCAATAGCATCACTTAAATAATAAAATGCAATTTCTTTTCATTGTTTTATCTAATTCTATCCTCCGTGTGATAAACCCAAAAAAAAAAAAAAAAAAAAAAAAAAAAAAAAAACAGAACAAAACAAAACAAAAATTGACCAATAGCATCACTACAATTAACCATTTCCGTGCAGTAGCACAGGTTGCATACTAGTATTGCATAATAGGTAAAATTTAGAGAAAATCCAAATAGATTTTAATTGGATTCTCAATTTTGCACCACATGTCTCATTTAATTTTTAATTTTTTGCCAAGTGAATTATTAAGTGTAAAAATCGAAGAGTTCAAATCCAATTAGATTCTAAATTAGATTTCAATTGGAGTCTAATTTTTCACCATGTGTCCATCTAAGTGAATTATTGGGTGTAAAAACTGAAGAGTTTAAAACCAATTAAATTCTAAATCATATATATAAATATATATATATATATATATATATATATATATATTGTAAGGGCCCGTTTTGAGTTCCTAGCCCAAAAGGTAGATGGACTTAGGCCCAAAAAACTCAAAACAATGAATTTGTAGATAGTGGATTGGAAAACTGGGCTAGAATGAGTTGGACGGCAAACAAAGTGGATTCAAATGACAAGAACAGAAAGACAGATTGGTTTCAACTAAAGAGAACCGTCCTCGGCACGGTCCGAGGAGATCAGTTCTTGTATCTTTCTTCTAAGTTTGATTACAAGTCTGTTTTCTGATTACTACAATATTTCTCTCTTCATTCCTCCTCTCTTCTTCCTCAAGGGTCTCTCCCATTATATATCTCCCTTTCAATGATCTTGGTCCTCCAGTTGTTGATCATCCAAGGCACTACTTGAGTGTTTGTCCTATCGGACACCTTCTCTAGCCCTCTGTGAGTTGGGGTAGCCAAGGCAACACTATTCAAGGGTCTTCCCTACATAAATGCGGCTAAAAAGTTAGTTGCAGAGCATTCAATGTGGTGGCAATTGCTTTTCCTTAGATATTTCCTAGCTCCCATCCCTCTAGTACATTTATAGTGCGTGTCTTTATCAATAGAGACTCTTAGGTCGTCACCATGGATGACAGGAGGTACATCTTGATATTCATTGCGCTTAGCCGAGGGGACATTCCTCCTCGGACAACCTTTCCCAGCCATTACGATCATAGTCTGTCTGTGAAATTCGAGGTATTTCTTCTTTCTGGCTACTGATCTGTTCCCGAACTATTGTGCCTCCTCGGACAAGCCCAAGGCCCAATACATATTTGGACCTGCGTCCCCACATATATAATGAGAAACCATTACATATTTTAAAAATGTATGGTTTAAAAAAAGTGTAAGCTATTACCATGTATAATTTAAACATCTTCTAAAAAAAAATTATAATTTGAACAATATAATTATAATTGTTTTTAATTGTACCCATACATATGCATGAGGCTACACCTAGTTGTTATAACTATTGAATTATCAAAAATAAAAAGCTTTTATTTGGTACAAATATATAATTTATAAACAAACATATTTTTAAGTTGATTAATGAACAATTTTTTAAAATGTCATTTTTTTCCAAGTAAATAGATACTTTTATTCAACTTAAAATTTTCAAGCAAAATATGTCATTGAAAATTAGCTAATCCAAATTTATGATTGGATAAAATCCAGCTTAATTTTATCATTAGTTTAAAGCCTCATTTTTTAGATAAAAATATAATTTTATTCAAAACTTGCTTTTTAAACAAAATATACCCCTGGGAATTTCACTTTGGTTGGGTGTTTCACTCAATATATAATAATTATGGGGAGTGGAAGAGTCCCCACCCAGGCCTAAAGCCTAAGTCCTAGCTAGTCCCCATGGAATGAATTGGGCCAGGCATATATACTTGTAAGAAGGCCCAATGGACTATATAGGGTATGGAAGAAAGGCAATAGGGGTATCCCGAGCACCAAGAAGGAGGAGGGCAACTTTAGCAAATCATTCCCTTGAAGTAGACAATAAGCAAAAGAGAGTCGAGCCTTACCCGAGGCAAGGTGCACGGATAATCCATATCTGACTTCTAGAAGGTACCTAGAATCTCGGGGAGACTTTCAGAACACGCAAGAATGTTGAAGATCTTCACCTCCGCATTAATGAAGGGATTTTCACCTAACCTCTGCCGCATTGAATACATATGAGACAACCTGAATAATACAAGCACCATCAAAAGTCAAAATTCCAAGATAAAAGAAGGGAGGAAATCAATAAAGGAGAGGAAATATCCCTGAAAATTTGGTTGGCGACAGGACAATTGTAGAGATAAGAATAAATAATGTACCTATATAAGGGGAAAGACAGGCAAATAGGAAGGGATTGGAAAAATAGAGAAAAAAGTGAGAGAAGGAAGAAAAACTATTTGTCTGAAAAAGAGTGTAACACCACGGGAAAAAGAAAATTTCCTAATGTAATACTTTAGCTTCATCTGAAATATATGGTGTTATGAAATCAATTGTTTGAGTTTCTCATTGTGAAGTATTTATTCCCTGTTACTCATTTATAAATAGATTGCGTTGGTCAATTAAACTTTACCCAGTTTTTGTCCCTCACAATAATAATAATAGAAAAATTAAAAATTAAACTTTCACCCCTTTACAATATTTTTCAAACTATTAATTTGCTCAATTGAAGCCCTAATTTTTTTATTTATTATTTAAACCCTTACAATCTAAATTAAGTGTTAAACTAGATGAAAAGTGTGAGTACATATTGATATAATTCCTTCAGATTCGGGGATCAATTGATCAAATGAGTGAAAGTTTATGATGAAAAAAATGTTAATTTTCCCTAATTTAATTATTATTATTATTTTATTATAAAAAAGTTGACTTTGGAGTCCGGAGTACTTGAAGTTGAGGACAACTGGGTGGGCAAAGCCGGTGGACAACCCGGAAATTCAATTTAAATTCCATTTATACCCCCATATATTTGGTTTTTTTTCTTTTATTACCAGCAGTTTATTACTTCTCCTGTAGGGGTAATATAATAATATTTGTCTTTCTATTCCTCTCAAACAAACAAAACATACCAATCTCTCCTGAAACTGAAAGGATCTCTCTCTCTCTCTCTCTCTCAGATTTTTTTTGGTTTCTTCATATTTCCAGGTATTACAAATTCATCTTTGCCTGTATTTATTTATGTATCTATGTATGTATACATGTGGGATCTTCGTTATCAAAAAGTGTTGCGTGCTGCATTGAATTATGGAACAATATATATATATATATAGATTTGATTCCTTGAAATTGTGTTTTCATGTTTATCTTTTTTAAGTGATTGATGCAATTTTGAATGTCTTGATGCTATAACTTTGATGGTTATGTATGAATATATGTGAACTTTGATTCCCATTGTTTAATTTTTTTTTTTTTAGCAATATGAATGTGTTGGAGTTTTATCAATACTTTAATGTAAATCCCATTACTGATTTTTTGTTTTTTTAGCTTATTCATTATTTTAATCTTTGTATCAATGTTATTGTTCAACTGGGTTGTGAATACAATTTTATTTTTCTGTGTATCAATGTTATGTAATTGGGTTTTTGATTAGGTACACACTATTACTGGTTGGTTGTGTTTTTTGGAAAGAAATTGGTGGTCATATCAGTTGAGCTTCAATGGGGTCGTCTTCGAATCAGCCAGAGTTTGATTACTTGTTCAAGTTGTTGATGATTGGGGACTCTGGGGTTGGGAAGAGTAGTCTCCTTTTAAGTTTTACGTCCGATGACTTTGAAGATCTATCGCCCACAATTGGTGAGTGTTTCTACTCATATGCACTAGCCAAGGTTTCAATTTTGATATTTTCAACATGTATGCTCATTTACTGGAATGGAATAAGAATATATGTCATTTTGATGCGTAAATGGAACTAATGTATTCTTTTGCTTTATTGTTTTGGTGTGAAGAACCATGAAGTGTTAAACAACTAATGCAAATAGTTTGTATAGGCTCGGTTGGATGATAGTTTTGGTTTACTTGGGCCTCTAATGATGAAAGTTTTGATTAAAATTTTTAATTAGTTCCTTCTGCTACATGTATAATTGACCAAAGACAACACAGGGCACTTCTTCTTTCTAATGCATAAATAAAATTTTCTCTTCGCAAATTAAGTTGAGCTGGAATAATGTGCCCCAATGTCATCAATTTTAGCATTTTTTATAATAATTTCGTTTTTGATCAATACAAATGGACTGTGTTTGACAGAGTATCCAGTTTTCTATTGATTGGAATTGAATACATCATGGTTAATGGTCCAAAATTTAATCATCAAACCCCATTTTATTTTATTTTTTTCTCAATTCTCAGCTAATAATTTCTGCTTATGTGAGAACATTACTATTTCATCATGTTATCTTATGACTATCAAAATCACTATTGTAAAAAATCCAGTTAGTTTGATGATCTTATGTCTTCATTTATGAGTGTTCTATGCTTTCTTATGCAGGTGTTGATTTCAAGGTGAAATATGTTGATGCTGGTGGAAAGAAACTGAAGCTTGCAATCTGGGATACAGGTAAGTCCAAAAGTGTGATGTGCATTGCTATTTGTCTATCTATTTATTTATTTTGCTAAGACAAGGATTTAGTTTATGTTACACAAGCACACACATGTCTGTGTGTATTCATATGTGCGTATGGTTGAGCAGTTGTGTTTACAATTTAGCCAAGTACCCCAACGTGAGTTCAGTTTCTGCCAACCCTGGTTGAACCTGTTGTACTGCAATGAATTAAATGCATTTGCCACATGGCTAACTTTGTACTCTGTGAAGACATAAATGTAACGAAAATGAATTGCCAGTTATCAGTTTGTGTATTACGTTGACATTGACATGCAGGGGGCTGATCAGATGGTATACTTTGAGACTCCTTCACATTTTTATCTCCAAATATTATGTGATTTGAATTATCATCTGCATGAACAAGCATCTATTGAGTCTAACTTAAAGTAGTTGCAGGTAATTATTAGATCAACTTATTAAAAAAAGGATCATCCTCTTGCATCATTTTGCTTGTCCTTCTAACCAGATTATTAGTTTCTGGCCTTATGGTCAGAAATATATAATTGTATTATGCACATCACTATCATCAGAACTCAACTTCTAGTTTCATTACTAATAGGACCACTTAGCTGGTCTGCTAGGTAGGATAAGATATTCTTATATTATGTTTTTTTCTTTATACTAGACCTTTTGGAAAGAATTTGCCTCATCACTTTGTTTATTTGCACAGCTGGTCAGGAAAGATTCAGGACATTGACAAGTTCATATTACAGAGGCGCACAAGGGATCATTATGGGTAACTATTACTTTCACCCTAGCTTCTATATTCTATTCTCACTTCCAACTTTCTTGTGTTAGCTTCATACAGAAAAGTTGCCTGGTAATGGCTCATCAAAAATTAGTGAACAGGATGTTGCATTTAAAACTTAAAAGTTAGACTGCAGTGGCTTCTGTGTATTTGAAAAAAGACTAAAAATGCTATTACTTGTTTACAGTAATCTAAGATTTTAATACTACAAATTCCCTTAAACTGTGATGTGTCCATGTTGTTTTGGTGCCTTGGATAGTGAGGAAGTCAACTTCTAGGGACCAACGGTTTGAAGCAACACCTGCATATAAAATTGTAATATGATGTCTAGGCTCCTGAGGGTGTGGCACCGCCTTGTTGGATAAAATAATAAAACCAGAAATCCCAAAAATTGTGAAAAGTAGCTGCCTTAGCACAGGTCTCAAGACAATCTACTATGCATCAAGGAAGTTTGGGGAGTAGTTGCTTTACCGCATGGAAAGAAATTCATGAGGAATTACTCTTAAGAAGGTAAAATGTGTGGATGAGGAATGTTAGCAGAGGCAGGAAAGAGATTCCAGAAGATTTAGATCTTAAATCTTGAGTTACATGGGAGTTGTGATTGGTTCCTTAGATCTCACTTTGTGCCAATTGGCTCCACCTTTTCTTATGTTGATTGATGAAGTTGATTTGTCATGGATATTGGATGCTTGATGCTGTTGTGATTATTTAATAGAATAGTGGCTTATTTAGCTTTTACTGAAAACTTTTTGCTGAAAACGCGTTAAAGTATACTTGTACTTTGAAAAAAGTGAAAAAAGTACGGAAAATTGATAAAAAGTGGAAAAAAGTGGGGTTTTAAAAAGCTGTACATAAAAAATAAAAGCTAAAAATTAAAAGCTGAAGCTGATGCCAAACACACTAGTAAACCATGATATTGTGATTATTTTACAAGATAGTGGTTGTCTTAAGAGTGGATGGGTGGACTTTTGAGGGTTCTGAATTTGCCACTCTCTAAATTGAGGCATTGTAAGATCCCTATGTAGGATTTGTTTTCTATTGCCTCCTTGAGTCCAATGGTTACCTTCCCTTGTTCTATTCAATTGATGGACTCCATGGAGTTGGGTTGTATAGCTTTTATTTTTATTTTTATTTTTTAATTTTTAATTTTTAAAGTAGTTTTTTACTACAAAATTATATTGAGTTCTCACACAAATTTGACCATAGATTGATTTTTCTTTTGACGGAGTGTTTAAGATGGATTCTGAAGGGTTGTGCTTGAATCTAAATATGCTTGCTGCAAAATTAGGGGATTACAGTTTTTTCTACTGGGGTCACATTATAGGTGAATTTCATGCAATTTGTGTAAAATTTATGCTGAAACCAAGATTTTCAGATCTATTTGCTAAATTTTACTTCAAGTTCTAAGTTATATTCATGAACTTGTTTTGCTGATTGTTCCAGGAATTGTTGATATAAATAATTCTGTACCCTCATTTCAACAGATAGCCATATTTGGGAATAGAGTAGGAAGAATAAGTTCTAAAGAATAATTGAATTGATGCTCTAGTTATAGTTGGGTTTGTTTCATGGAAATTGAAACACTTAGCTTCATGAATGGAAGCGTATTTCCTTAGTCGAAATCATATTGTAGATAGCACAATTTATCCTTTATATATTGTTCATTGGCAACAATGAGCATATTGTAGATAGCTGAACCATAATGTTCTGTTGGTATACTCCCTGTGTACTTGCAGATATTTTGATTAATAAAGTTTTTATTACCTTAAAAAAAAAAACAATGAGCATTCTGCTATAAACTTAAGATTTCATATTTTTAATTTAAGTCTTTCCTATCAGTATATAGTTAATCAGTCCATGCTCATTTTTTGAACCAGCCTGTTTAAAAAAAATAAAAATTTATATTTGTGATTGCCTCCGCTATAACAAAATATGGAATACACAATAAGGGGACGTGTGGAGCCTTGCTCAGCTATCATATTGACATCTCATGATTAAGTGGTGGAAATAGTTTTCTCTTGAAAAGGAAAACAATGATCAAGTGATGGCAATACTCTGTTATGAGACAATTTTTTAACGTATAAACCTATCAAAATTATTATTTCTAATTGTTGATCTGGTTTTGTAAGCGCAACAGTTTATGATGTAACAAGGCGAGAAACATTTACAAACCTCTCTGAGGTGTGGGCCAAGGAAGTAGACCTCTACTCAACAAACCAAGACTGCATCAAGATGCTTGTTGGAAACAAAGTTGATAAGGTATTTTAATGGAGATTTACAGATTCAAGTGTTCTTTATCTTATTTTTACATTTCAAATATTCTCTCTCTCTCAACTTTAGTGTGTGGACTGTGGATGGATATCCCAAACAAGATATGGCAGGAAAAGCAGCCAATGGTCTTTGTATGAAGCGGTGGCAGGGAAAAAATACTCCCATACCTGAGCCAAGAAAATATATAACTAAAACGAAAAGAACACTATGAATTTGATGCTACATTTGAGGGTTTCATTCATATTTGGCTCATTTTTTATTTTCCAGGAAAGCGATAGGGTTGTAACAAAGAAAGAGGGAATAAACTTTGCTAGGGAATATGGATGTCTATTTATTGAATGCAGTGCTAAAACTCGAGTTAATGTACAGCAGTGTTTTGAAGAGCTTGTTTTAAAGGTATGGGTGTCAATAAACTCCTTTTAACTTGATACTTGTAAAAAAGAAAAGTTGTCAAGCTAGTTTATTATTTAACTTTAGTATATGATTGTGTATATTTACGAATTATCTGGTCAACAAACAAATTACAGCATGAATAATGATTGCAATCATGTGCAGATATTGGATACACCTAGCCTCATAGCTGAGGGCTCTAAAGGGGTGAAAAAGAACATCTTTAAAGAGAAGGCACCACAGCCTGATGCATCAACAAGCAGTTGCTGCTGATGCTGATTCAGTGTGTCTCATCCAATTCCTGGATGTCTAACCAGTACCTTGGTTCCATTCCAAATCATTGAAGATTTTTTATAAAAAAAATTATTATAATTATGTTTGATATTAGTCACAAACACGGGTGGAGCCTTGTGCAATGGATATAATCTTTTATTGAAGTATATTATGATGTTTAGGCCTGGGAAGAAACGCTGATATGATACAACAATTTGATTCTATATGATTTGTACAAAAATGTCGTAATTTCCGTTGATGATACTGTTCCATGTTTCAAGCTGTATGACTTTTTTATTTTTTTTATTCATGTAGAATGTTGGGTACCTCATTTGTACAAAATGTTGGCCAACTTATTGGCAAATGCTTACAATATATGTCGAGTGAAAACGAAAGTTACCATTGCAATTGGCGAGAGTGCCATAGCCATATTGGACTATTGCAGTCCCTTGTTTAACCATCCACATTTTCTGATGTTTGGGAGGGCCAAAAATGCAGCTTGATGTATAACAAGCTCATTATATAGTAGAAAACAGTTTCCAAAGCATAAAATGTTTCAAGAACGTTGCATACTTGACATGCTATCACAAATAAAGTTCATGTTACAACTACGATTTTCTCTGTGCTCTCTCTCTCTCTCTCTCTCCATAGACCTATGATTGACGGCCATTGATCGACAGTTAAGTCGTTGACCCTTTTTCAAAGGACTTTTTAGCTCAAACCAATCGCTTTCCCACATGATTTTTTTGCATAAATTCCAAAATTTGAAGCTTGTTTTTCCATCAAAACCATAGAAATTTATTCTCATTTAGGGTATGTGTTCACTTTCATGAATGATGGTTTTGTTGGGAAAATTATTTGGAACTACAAGAAATATAAATATTTTCTGCACAAGCCAAACAAAAAATATTTTTTTAACTCATTTTTAGGAGAATCAACATAAGAAAATAGTTTATTTTTCACAATATGATATACAAAATATGAATTATTTTCAAATATATTTTTCATTGAAACAAATGAAGCATTAAAAACTTTAATCTCAAAATCTAACCCTTTCAAAAACTCTCTTCCTTGTAGGAGCCCTTCTCTCTCCCTCTAGTAAGAGCACCCTCCCTCTCTCCCTATAGAAGAGATCCTCCCTCCCACCCTCTGTGGGGCTTCCCCATGGAGAACAACCTCATTTTCTTCTTTAAACTTTCAGTACCTTTTCTCTTAGGATGCTATGGAACAGGAAATGATTGGTGGACTGCAAAATCTATGCCTCACGAAGGAAGAGGAAGAAGAAATATCCATCAAAGCAAGGAGTAAAGCAGACCTTTTGGAGGAATGTTCCTTAAGTTTGTTTGGTCATCTACTCTCCAACAGGCAGCAGAACCAAGGGGCATTGAAGAGCACTCTAAGGTCTGCATGGAAGATGGGTTCGGAATTGAAAATAGTTGATGTAGGAAACAGTATTTTACAGTTCAAGTTTAGTTCTAGGTACCAAATGGAGTGGGTGGAGAGCAGCGGACCTTGGAATTTTGAGAACAACCTGCTTCTCCTTTGCCGATGGAAGAAGGGACTCTTCACAGCAAATATAGTCTTCACCCATTCCCCCTTTTCGGTGCAACTCTAGGGCTTACCCTTTGAACACATGTCTGAGGATGTGGGCAGAGACATTGGAAACAGATTGAGGCGATTTATAGAGATGGACAAGCGAGCATGCTAATCGGACCAAGCAATGTTTATGCACATCAGATTGATCTGCCGATAGACAAGCCTCTTCGGAGGGGGGGAAACCTGGTGAGTCTCAATGGCGAAAAGTTTTGGATTAACTTCAAATATGAGAGACTCCCTACGTTTTGCTTCCTATGTGACAAACTAGGCCACGATGACAAACGTTGCCTAGCTTTTCCATACTGGCAAAACACCTCAAAACAGTATGGTGAATGGCTAAAGGCAGGGGGTGCTTTCAAAGGAAACTCAGGTAGACAAAGAAATACTCCTAGAGGCAGTCGTGAAGAGGAAAGTGATGACACAGCCAAGGAAAATGGGCAGACATTAGTAAGGCACCTCCAAGTCGCCGCGGTAGATGATGGCGGAGGTAGTGCAGGCAGCGGTAGCTTTCAAAAATCAAAAAAAGCTAGCCACATGTGGGGTGGTGACACAACTGAATTCCCAACGTGTCAGACGACGAAAAATGGGGCTAGATAGGACAAGTTAGAAAAAGATGTTCAGCACTTGAATGGGGGGTCTGGCCCACATGATGATGAGACAGTACATAGCATTGGAAATAGACTTGGAGCAGGTAAAGAGAGAGTTGTGAATGATGCACTCTCTAAAGTGGCCCTTCCACTCCATGAGGCCGAAAATTCTACAGAAGTGACTAGCCCACACAAGCCCAAGAAAGAAGCTCAAGCTTCTGGCAAAATGGAGGAACACAAACCGGCCCAGGAGTTAACCCAAACGCAAAAAGGTAAAGGGCATTTAAAAAGAGCTGCCAGAGAAAAAGGGCAAGCCCACTCCTAAGGGAATGAGAGCCAAATCCAAGTTCTGGGGTCCAAACGCTAGGGCACTGAGGTTTTTACTGATGATGAAGAGCTCATGGTTCACAAGAAGCAGTGTGGAGGCTTTATTGGAAGTTCTAATGATCAGAATTTGTCAGCGGTGGCTGCTAGGCAACACCGCCAAGAGCCATGAATTCGCTATGCTGGAACTGCCGGGGGCTTGGGAACCCCTGGTCAGTTCGAGCGTTGCACGATATGGTGCGACGCTGGGATCCCAGGATAGTGTTCCTCTTAGAGACTAAATTTAGAAAAAGGCGTATGGAAAGAGTCAGAGACAAATTGGGTTTTGCAAATGGACTTATTGTGGCAAGCCGTGGCCATAGTGGAGGTTTGGCCCTTCTATGGACAAAGGAAATAAACTTGAATATAAAGAGCTTCAGCAATCACCATATTAACGCAACAGTCACAGAGGCAAACTCAAGCCTTGAATGGAGAATTACTGGTTTCTACGGTCACCCTCAAACGCATTTGCGTCATGAATCATGGAATCTTCTCACACTCCTCAGTAATCAAATGCAACTTTCTTGGTTTTGCTTCAGAGATTTCAACGAGATCTTATCTATGGAAGAAAAATGCGGAGGAGTTACTAGATCACAAAGCCAAAAGGGCTTTCATAATGCCATTAACTTCTGCGGATTCAAAGACTTGGGCTTCAGTGGACCGGACTACACTTGGTGTAATATGCAGGAAAGGGACAGAAAGGTATACTTAAGGTTAGACAAAGCCTTAGCCACGTGTGATTGGATTGAAAAATTTGGTGAAGCCAAGGTCCACCACCTGGTTGACTCCACCTCGGACCACTGCGCTCTATTCATCTCTGACCCCTTAGCCATCAAACGACCCCGATCCCGACGCTTTCATTTTAAGGCCATATGGACGAAGAGAGAGGAATACAGAGGAATTATTGAATATGTTTGGGGTTCTATTAGCGAAATGAATACACTGGAAGGTATGGCTAGTGGTCTGAAGTTATGTGCCTCTAAACTAGCCTTGTGGAATTCTTCCACCCTCGAGCAGCTACCAAAGCTGATTCAGGAGAAAAGGAAAATGCTTTCCAGCATGACCCAGCAAGACAAGGATGGTTCTCTAGGTGTGGAGATTAACAAGGCCAGGAAAGAAATAAATGGGCTTTTAGATGATGAATAGATTTACTGGGGGCAACGTTCCAAGGTCCACTAGCTTAGAGAGGGTGACAGAAATATGAAATTCTTCCACGCCCAAGCATCAAAAAGAAGAAAGCAAAACACGATTACGGAGATCTAGGATAAGTATGGGAGGTGGTGTGAAGATAGAAACAGCATTGCCAATGCTGCAATCTCTTACTTTGAAGACTTTTACTCCACTTCTAATCCGAGTCAGATTGAGGAGGTTATAGGAGCAATCCCCACTAGGGTGACTGATGAAATGAACACTAAACTGACTAAGAACTTCACTAGGGAGGAGGTTGTGACTGCACTCAAATAGATCCATCCTACAAAATCCCTAGGGCCCGACAGTATGCCAGCTATATTCTTTCAAAAATATTGGAATATTGTTGGTACTAATGTCTCAAATATGGTCCTAAATGCTCTTAATTCTAGCATGTCATTAGCTGATATCAATAAAACCAACATTGCCCTCATCCCCAAGATAAACAACCCAAAAAGAATGACTGACTTCAGACCGATTAGCCTCTGTAATGTGATTTACAAGCTTATTTCAAAAACTTTAGCCAATCATCTCAAAGTTTTTCTTTCCATTATTATCACTAAAAATCAAAGTGCTTTTACTACAGATAGACTCATCACAGATAATGTTCTTATAGCTTACGAGTTAATGCACTACCTAAAACACAAGAGGGAGGGGAATGACAGCTTCATGGCAACAAAACTTGATATGAGCAAAGCCTTTGACAGGGTTAAGTGGGGTTTCATTGAAAGGATCATGAGGAAACTAGGGTTCAATGAGAGGTGGATTAACCTGGTTATAATGTGCATCTCCTCTGTATCATATCCTGTCATTATCAATGGTGATACCTATGGAAATATTGTTCCCTCTAGAGGTCTCAGGCAAGGGGACCCCCTATCCCCCTACCTGTTTCTTCTTTATGCCGAAGGTTTATCGGCCTTCATCTATGAAGCAGCAAGAAATCAGCACTTGAATGGCATATCTATAAGTAGAGGGTGTCCAAAGATCACTCACCTTTTCTTCGCCGACGACAGCCTCCTCTTTTATAAAGCCAACAGTGAAGAATGTAGGAACCTCAAGGTGATCCTTGGAAAATATGAGGCAACTTCTGGGCAAAAAGTCAATACAGATAAGTCTTCAATTTACTTTAGCTTAAACACTACACTAGAGCTTAAGGAGGTAATCCTTAATATATTGGGGCCCATGCAAGATTCGAGGCACACCAAGTATCTGGGCCTCCGTTCCATCATTGGCAGATCTATGAAATAAGTCTTTGCGGAGATCAAAGAACGAGTGGGCATGAAGTTGGCTGGTTGGAAAAGGAAATTGCTTTCTTTGGGTGGGAAGGAAATTCTCATTAAGGCGATGGCCCAAGCCATCCCCACCTACACAATGAGCTACTTTTAACTTCCAAAAAACCTTTGTGATGAGCTTGAAAGAATGATGAGGAACTTTTGGTGGGGGCAGAAAAACCAAGAGTCGAAAATCCCCTGGATTAGTTAGAGGAAGATGTGCAAGACAAAATCTCTTGGGGGTATGGGGTTTAGAAACTTGCAAGCATTCAATCTTGCCCTTCTAGCAATGTAGGCTTGGAGAATTCTCTCAAACCCAAGCTCATTGGCAGTGTAACACCCCAACCTAATTGCATAATTAATTTATGAGTTTATATGCATGTTATTATCTTAATTACTTTTAAGTGTATGAAGCTTTGATTTTGTGAGGTTATAAAACCTATATGCTCTTTTAATGTGATGGATATAACTTTATAAAGGTAAGGATACATATATATTTATGTGTATATATGCAAAGTTATATTATTATGTGGGCCTTTCTAAAATTATAAGTTTATAAGAGGTGAAATGTATGATTTCCAAAAGTTGGAAAAGGTGGGTGATATTTTTTCCTAGCAATACACGTATCCCACCCCAATTTGTCCACATCTCTTATTTTCTTTGGCTAGCCCAAAAGTCAATTTGCCTTATCTTTCTTTTGCTGCATCTGAAGTCCAGCAGCTCATTTCTCCTCTTTCTTTGTTCTTCTTTCTTCTTCCCTTCTTACACGGCAACATCTCTCCCTTCCTTTCTCACTGAAAATTCTGGTTTCTTTAAAGAAGAAATTAAACAATTAGCCATAAGGTTTCATCTTCAAAGTGTGTGGGTAAGTAAATTAAACCTTATCTGATTTTGTGTGTATTTGGATAGTATAATGGTTTGCTTATTTTCCCTCTTTGTTCTCTACTCTGATTTTGGAAGTTGAATTGGTGATTCTGTTTTAGTTAATTGAAATATTGATGATATTGTGATCAATTGAATGCTTATTAGGGTATTTTAATATGTATACTATAGGTATAAAAATATCCAAATGGAATTAAGGCCTTTTGCTAATTGTTGATGATTTTTGTAAGAACATGTGCTGAGGCTGTCACTGTGACAGATTTGGTGTTTACAACAAGAAAATTATGTATTAAATCATATTCTGTGAATTAAGAGGCTAGGAGTAGTTTTTATGAATTCTAAGACACACATGGTTGTTATGGATTTGGTCTCACAGCATTTGGATAAGTAGAAGAATAATGGTTTAATTTCTAAGTTACATGAATTTCTGTCAGGACAGTTTTGAGTACACTGTCTTGCGTGATTTTTAATAAATCATGGGTTGATGCTTTGACTCCGAAATTTTTATGGTGTATACTGGACATACAGGGGAGTAGTTCTGTAAAATTTCATGACAATTGGATGTGTGTGGACAGCCCGTTTGTATTTTACAAATGGGGTGTATGCTGCTGGAATGGGCAGTGAACAACATATACTACCCCTGACTTTGTGGATTTAATTCTCAAGTTAGGATGTATGTTTTGAGCTATAATTTAATATGATTATTCTTTGTTATGTTAGGATCATATATGAATTTTATGAATTGGTTTCTCTATGGTTGGGATGCATATTGTGTTTGATGATTGTATAATATGCTTTGGGGAACTTTATGTGATAGGAATTAAGATTTTCTTGAGTTTGAGAGTTAGGTCGTGATTGAGGTATAAGTTTATATATTAGGAAGAGTTTGTCCGTAATAAGTTTTGGATTTTCGTTTAGGTGGCGAGAACGAGAACACGGACACTTGAGTTCCTCGTGTACAATCTCTCGCGCCTTCTGTTTTCAGGTAAGGGACTTGTGACATGTGCTTTTGATAAGTATAAAGATTATTTCGAAAAGTATTATGCATTAAAGCTTTTGATTAAAGATATTACATATAAGCATGATTTAAGCAAAATATATGTTCGTGAGTTGTTCAATATTATATACATGAAAATTTTAGCATATTGATGCTAGTACTTATATCACAAACATAATATTCAAGAATGAAGTGGATATGCTACTATTATGAAACATTTATGTAAAAGCAAAGTTATCAGAAAAATATAGTTTCGGGTTATTCCTTTGTTATGTTCTGAACTCAGCCAGGAGGGGTTATAGTACTGGCATTTTCATGGAAATTCTGATTGGCCATTAAAAGTGGGACTGGCTCTGCTGTACCCGCCCTTGTTGGTAACAGCCAACTTGTGGAGGATGTCAACCTACCCCCATGGTTGAAAGTATGTATTATGATATGATTCCGGAATTACCTGGCATTGTGGGGAATGCTGGATGCCTGGCACTCTGTGCTGGAAGCCTCCCAAAGTTGTGACAGACTTACAATTGGATTAACAATATGTATTATAAATGAGCTATTAAGCTATTTGGAAAGTATAAGAAAAGTATGATGATAAGAAAGGTATATTGAATATGTAATAAGTCTGATGAGAAGTTATGATGAAGTATTTGATAGTCTGTTCAAAGATAAGATTATTGAATTATGTTTAAATTCCTTATTATGTCCTTTTATTATTATATGAAAGGAAAATGAAGTATTTTCATCTAAAAGCTCGTAAGTTATTTAAGAATAATATTAACAGTATGAAGGCTATTTTATCGAATCTGGCATATCCATAAAATATTTGATTTACATGCATTCTTATTAAAGGCCCATGGAGCTTTAAAACCTTACTGGGTTTCGCAGCTCACCCTATTATATTTCAGTGCACAGGTTCTTCCTGGAAGCAGCGAGAGTATTAGAGGTGGCAAGGATTCTGTGTTTTCTCGTTTGTTAGATTGTAGAGTTTTTTGTTGTATAGCAGTTTAGCTCTTTTGTTGTATAGGAGGAATCAAGATATACTTGATCCTTGAGCACGAATGTAATTCAGTATCTTAGTTTGTTTTGAACCCCAGTTGTATGTCTTTGGGGTTAGGTTTGTAATAAGAGTTTTGCTAAACGTTTAGCTATGTAATATTTACACGTTTATCTTAAGTTTCAGCCAAGTGGTAATTTTCCAGGTTCAAAGGAAATGAAATTTCAAGGTTTCCATTATATTTGTATATTATGGCTTTTATGCACGGAAATAAGCAGGAATTCAAGAAACAATTCTTGATAAGTACCTTCAGTTTAGGTTGGTTCGTGTTAATATTGAGGTAAACTTGATATTAACATGCCGGTCATGCTCTAAATCCTGAAGTACAGGTTTGGGTCGTGACAGGCAGCTCGCATTCTCAAGGCAAAATATTTTCCCTACTATGATGTGCTTAGCGCTAGCTTAGGCAGCAACCCCTCCTATACTTGGAGTAGTATCCATAATAGCCTTGAGGTCTTAAGAAGAGGTTCCCGTTGGAGAGTAGGGAATGGTAGAAGGATCCATATCTGGGACAACAAATGGCTCCCAACTCCCTCAACCTTTAAAGTCATTACCCCCCCTTGGATTACTGAAGACTATCCCATGGTCTCTTCTTTCATTGACTCAGATATTAGGTGGTGGAAGGCCAATACCGTCAGAGCTCTCTTCTTGCCTTTCGAAGCAGACACTATTCTCAAGATTCCTTTGAGCTACAAACTGCTCGAAGACAAGATTTCTTGGATTGGGAATAAAAAGGAGAATTTTCTATTAAAAATGCTTATTTTATTGCTGCCAATCTCCTAGATTCGTCTAAGGAAGGTCAGTGCTCATCGGGTGATCCTAATTCCCCTATGTGGAAGAAACTTTGGAAGCTAAAGCTCCAAGAAAAAGTCAAAATCTTCGCTTTGAGAGCTTGCTTGAATGGCCTACCAACTTTGGACAATTTGCAGAAAAGGGGTCTTTGTACCAACTATGCTTGCCCAGTCTGTGAAGAGGAACCTGAGTGTCTATCCCATGGCTTAATATCTTGTGACTTTGCCCTCTCTGTTTAGACCCTTTGGCAAGACTGCCCGCTTAGCTTGCTACTAGAAATAAGGGATTTTAGAGACCTTGCCCTCCATATCCACTCAAATTCCCCAACACAGCATCTGGAGTTTTTCTTTGCCATTTCCTGGTCAATTTGGCATAACAGGAATCTGCGTTTCCACAATGAAGGCAACCTTTCCCTCTACAAGCTTGGGAGTTGGCAAAAAGACTTGTAGACGACTTTCATGGAGCCATCACATTGGACTTTCCCCCTAAGCAACTCAATCATATGGGCTGGTCTACACACCCTCCTAGAGTCTACAAGGTAAATGTGGATGGTGCATGCTCCCTTGAAATAGGATTGAATTCGGGAGTAGGGGTGGTTATTAGAGATGAGTTTGGCAAGGTTATAGCAGCTCTATGTAAGTCACTCCACTCACAGTTCCCAGCAGAATGGACGGAGCTTTATGCTCTAAAGCAAGGCATCTTGTTGGCTCAAGAAATGGAACTCTCCCACGTCATCTTTGAATCTGATGCTCTCTTGATCATCCAAGCTATTAACCAAGGCTTTATTGGGGGTGAAGCTGGGCACCTGGTGGAGGGTATTTTGCATGCCAAGGCTTCCTTCTCTTGCTGCTCTTTCAATCACTTGAAAAGGGACTACAAAAGGGTTGCTCATGAGCTTGCACAGTTTACCAAGATCAACCATTTCACCCAAGTCTAGAAGCGAGTTACTCCACCTTTTGTATCTCATCTAATCCTTTCAGATTTAGAGCCCCCCCCCCCCCCTGCGCGTGTATCCTGCTGTTGGCTCTCTGTTGTAATCCTATTCTTGTTAATGAATTTTATTTCTTCTCAAAAAAAAAAAAAAATGAAGCATTAAAAGACTCGGTTATGATGCAAATATGCAATGCCAAACCTCACTAGTGAATGATGGTATCCAATATGCATGGGCTAAGTGGCATATACTATTATTCTTTGGGCCTTTGAGTTAGCACAAACTGTGAATTTGCATAAGATCATTGTGGAGGCAATGCTAAAAGTTGTTTTAATGCTTTGAATTTTAAGCTTGCCCAATGTTGATTGGTATATTTCTACTATGTTGAGTAATGCTGTACAACTTAGCCGTTATTTTGATTTCTATGCATTTTAGTTGGGTTATGAGATGCAAATAGTGTTCATGCTAAGTTGCTTTTGCAAATAGGTCTTATATCTGTTGTAATAAGTTTTCCCTCCCTTCTTCGGATTTAACAGAGTTTAGGAAGGATGAAAGAATGTTGTGGTTTGTATGTTTAATGAAATCATGCATTATATATATATATATATATATATATATATATATTTATATATATATAAAAGATGGTAAATAATAGGGCTCATGCAAAATATATCTATATATATATATATAAACTTTTTTTTTTTGTCTGGACTCATTTGTCTAAATTAAGGCGTATTTTCTTAAAATAATTGTTACAATTTGGAATGGGGTATCAAACTTTTATTCTTTTCGTTGAGGATACTCATAATATCATTAAGTTACAAAACTCTTTGTATCTTAAATAGATTACTAATTAGATTTTGATTCAACTTTGATATAAGTACGACTCAAACTTTCTTAAGTATTTGGTTCAATTTTTTATATGGAATATTTGGTTCAATTTTGAAATAAGTTCAATAAAAAAATAAAATTAATTCAAAGTTAAACAGACTTTTATTTACATCTAATCCATCAAGATTTATTTTTTTTACCAATCTAAAAAAAAGAGGAGCCACTTGTCACTTGGCCTTGCCAACAAAAAAAAGGGAGTAATGAGAAAAATTAAGAATATAAAAAAGAAAAAAATAATAAAAAAAAAGAGTTAAAAACAATAAAAGCAAGAAGGTTTTGGCACCAAAAGTAACCAAACAAACATGGGTGCTTCTAAAGCATCCATTTCCCATCTTCTTCTTCCTTCTTCACTTCGAAACTCCAACAACCTTAACTCAAAAGCTAAACCCCTACAAGTAAAAGTACCCGTCTCCAAAACCCCATTACAACCCAACACCAATAGGCGCTTGTTCCTCTTCTCTCTCCCTTTGATTCCTACTACTTTTCTTCTTTTTACTCCTCCACCTAGTCCTAGTAATAGTAATGCAAACACAGCTCAAAAACCCAATTCTCTAAATTATTCTGCTCTCGCCACCTTTGAACCTGTGAGTTCTGAAGAGAGAGAAGCTAGTGCCACCATTTCTCGCAGAGTTTCAGAAGCTGTGGAGTTGTTGGACAAAGGGAGAGAGTTACAGGCTCAAGGTGACTTTAACCAGGCTCTTCAATATTTTACTCAGGTAATCTTCAGGCCTTCACCTTACTTACACTCTTTGTTTTCGTTTCTGGGTTCTCTTTGGTTTCTCAGAATTCAGATAAGAAAAAGGAAACAGTTTGTGGACTCTATTTTTCTGAAAAGATTTTTTTTTTTTTTTTTTTTTTTTTTTTTTTTTTTTACGATGAGACATTTTTGTAGTCTTATACAATTAGCATGATTCAAATTGAAATTCAGGAATAAACAAATGTTGGCTTTATTATGTTTAAAGCATTGTTTTGAGTTCTAAGAGAAATCAGAAATATATGTGCTATTGTTCTCCAAATTGTGTGAATTTGTTTAGTGCATGAAAAAACTTCTTATCATGGGTGTACTTCAGAAGGTCTTTGTTGGGTCGTTGTTCCCTTTTGGTTTTAGTGGTGCTACTGCTGACTATTGGATTACTTTCCCAAGATGTTACTTGAAAAAATGAACTCTGCCTCTCTGTATGTGCTGCTCCCAAGAGAAGGATTGCGGTAGGTTGACGGCTAACATGAAATTTAGTCACTTTATTATGAATGGATTTAGTACAGATATACGTTGGGTGTCCCCTACTAGCAGCATGCTGCATTGGAATCCAAGTGCAGTGAAAGTGGGTAAGGATTGCTAGGGCGTTCCTTGTAAACAGTACGTTATATTGGCGCTAGAGTGTAGTGAAAAATGGGCTAGAGTTCCCACATTTTGATAGACAGGTGTTGGTAAATAAATGAGTCCATGAGAAAAAAAAAATTCATATAGATAGTTAAAATATAGGGTGTTTAAAGGGGAAACTAATGGAAATAGTAGATATCAAGACTAGGAGGAGAATATATAGTGTGTGCTTGCAGGAAACTAAGTGGATAAGTGAGAAATTTAGAAAAATTGAATATACATAGTATAAATTATGGAATACATGAAAAGATAAAAAGGAAAATTGGGTAGGGTTAATCATAGATTGAAGATGATGTGAATCATAAGATAAGAGCAGAATGGACAAAGTAGAGAAACGCATCAAAAGTATTGTGTGGTTGTAGAAGACTTATTAAGTAAGACTGTTATAGGACCAGTTTTGTTTTATAGTACTGAATGTTGAGCTGTTAAGAAGCAACATTTTCATAAATTAAGTATAGTTGAAATTAGAATGTTAAGATGGATAAGTGAATGAGGAAATTTGCTTAAAGGTAGGGGTGGCCCTTATTCATTAAAAGATAAGGGAGAGTCATTGAGATGGATTTTACTGTGTAGATGCGAGGGATTAATGCACTAGTGAGGAAGATCGAGTTGTTTCAAGTCAAGGGTATAGGAAAAGGTCCAGGAAGACCTACAATAATGTTACTAGAAGTAGTAAAAACAATAAATGGTAATTAAAGAGGTAATAGATAATATGGATTCAGATAGAGATAACATAGTATGACAAAAAAGAGTACATGTGGCTGATCATGATTAGTTTGTCAAGGATCCATAGCTGAACCCAAATTTTGGTTCTATGGTTTGGCGGTATTAGTTGAAAAAATGGTGTTTATTTTGACATTCTCTTAAGACCAGATGATCATTTATACAAGCAGCACATTTGCTGTGACATTTTGGGTTGAGAATCAAACGGTGTCTCCACATGTTTGGAAGAGTCCAATCCATTGTTCCAATCGAGCTACCTGCACTATAGTATAAGAAAGATATGTTCTTTGAAGACAGAGCAACATATGAAACTGTTTGATCATAGGTAATAATAGCTCTGGCATACCTGTTATAAAGCACTTATAAGTTTGGGCATTTTAAAGTTCCTTCGAGGACATCTGATAAAATTGGAACAATACATAGTAGATTAGCATGGCCCCTGCTGATGGATGACACACATAAATTGAGAAATAGTCCAAATTTTCAAAAGTTCTATATATATATATATAAAAAGGGAATTTTAAAGGCAGCTCTCACCCCATTTTGCTGACTCTGGTTTTCTTGCACTGAAATGGAAGCAACTGGCAAGCTACTAGTTCTTTTAAAAATCTATAATGTTGATATTTGTGTGGGTGTGTTTCATGTTTATGTGCATATACATTCAATATATCTATCAGTTAGCATCATGTTTACAACACAGTAGTTCATAATATAAGCCCAAGATCATTATACATCATGCAACATTGTTAAATAACCATTTCATAATATCTATGTTTGTCATTAATATCCAATGATTGTTCATATCAGGATAACCCATAACCACCAATATGTTAATTGACCCCCATTGTTCCTTTCATTTTTAATTGTGGGATGGGCTGGGGGGATGTTACTGACTTATATAAACTCATCCCACTCTCACCTATTACATGGTTCAAGACATCCATGAATATGTGCAGCATAGTCGATTCGTAGCTTTAATAGATACGGAGAGCACTGTGGAAGTTTTTCCAGCACAATTTTTTAAAAGCATTTGATCACCTTCTCTTTCCTGAGAATAGCAGTGAGTGCCCCAATCTGATGACATTATTCAAAAAGCTAGATGTTAATTTTTCTTATGCATTTTCTTCTGGCTGTTTTTGTGTTTTACACTATTTTGTTTCATTTAGTAAGATTCTATTAGTTTTAGAAGAAATAAAAATTTGAAATGGTGGTTGTTAATGTCATCCAATACAGCATGTATTATTAGGACAATGATGTTGATATGTTACTTCAAGGGAAATCAAATGCGGTATGCAGACAATGACGTCTAAAGACCAGGAAAATTTCTTTCCTTATGTAAAGTCAGATAAAAATTAGCAAGAAACAGTTTTCCTTTTTTCCATGAACATAATACCTGTGACTTATTGGCTTTTAGTATATAAAACCCATATCTACCCTATGGAAACCAAAGATTATGAGTAACAGCATGTATACATAGTGCAGCAATTTCCAAAATTTCAATTGAAAGCCATGTTGAAGAAGATTCCTTTTGCCAGGATTCTTGTTAAGTAATTTGTAACAATATTTAAGTTCTCTAGATAGTATGGCATTTGCCTTGCAAATAATGTACATAATTAATAAAAAAAATACCTGTCTAATGCTGGGAAGATTAAATATAAGTGCTGGTGTGAAAAGAAGATAAGCACATAGCTATAATTGGTTTGATGACATTTCTTCAATATTTTGATATTGTAGTATGTTAAAATTTTATAACATAGTAACTAATAAGTACTTCCTTAGAAATGCCACTTATTTTCGTAAGAACGATTAAGTAAGTATTTGTAAAGTTGGGTATGGATCTTTATGACTGGATAATGAAACTCTGTTGACATTCTATGTGAAACAATATCAAAGATGTCCCTGGAAATTGGATGATAAATTTCCTCGGGGGTGAGTTAGAAAGTTGTATACTCCATTTTTCCATGAGGATAGGATCATAATCTATCACCTGTGTCAGTTCTTGATTACGTAGCTCATATAATACATTTTCTTCAGATTTAAATCAGGTATTTTCTTGGGTTCCATGTTCTTAGCTTTTTGCTATGGTGCTTTGCTTATGCAACTCTTGGTTGCAAGCGCATCTAAAAATTGTAGCTCACCAACTCAAGTTTAAGAGTCCCTATCGTCACACCTTTATGGATTTTTCCACATCTGAATTTGATAGGCTCAAACTGATAGTGCTGCTGACTATTATCACCCAGGCACATATATAAAGCTTTCTGATGTGGCACCAAGAAATGAATATGGCATCCTTACTGTGTACCAACATGTGCCTTCATTGCTAATTATAAAAAGAAGAAAGTTGAAATAGAGCAGATATCGCTTGCGGACTTGTCTTCAATATGTTGCTCTTGCCATGTAATTCAGGGTCTTTGACATAAAAACGCACCAATTAGGACTTAGGTTCCATAGGAATCTCCATTGTCTTGATGCATCATTTGAGTTCTCATGGGCTTGTTGATATTGAGAAGCCCAGTCACACATGGTGGCTTGTGCATAATAGCCACAAATTGTTTTGTAAAACTAGCTTTTAGGACTAATATTGTGAATAATGACACCTTTAGCTCAACCATATCTCTGTAGACCTGAATTACTCATAATTACATGGTATCAATTTTGTTTGATGAAATAATTCTTTTGGGTCTTCTATTCTGTGTCCTGTAGTGGTTCTTTGGAATTGCTTGCTTTAGAGAGGATTTTTACCCAACTATTGGTGTTACACATGCAAAGCATGTTAATCTTTATTGTTTGTGGGTCACTTCTCTTGAAACTGTTGAACACCTGTAAACACAACGCTTCTGTTCTGCGAAACTTGTTTGGACACTTAAAAAAAAACCTTCACTTACCTCAAGATTTGCATAATTAAACTGGTAATAATTTTTGCCAAATGCCATAATTGTCTTACTATATAAGCCACTGTACATGACTGTATGTATCTGTAATAGAGGAATTGCTGATATTAAATTCTAGTGGTTCTGCTGCTGTACACCATTATTTATAGTGCATTGTTATGGTTGATATGTGCTTGTCTTATTAGAATCATATAATTATGACATTATTAGGTCAAATATGTAGTTTCTGTATGACTAGCCCTTAAAAACCGAGGCAAATTTTAAAAATTGAAGTGTATTGGAAAATTATTTTACTTTACCCCGGTAATTATTCAGCAGAGGTGCAAGAATTTTCACAATTGACATCACTTCTATATCTCACTTCAGGTGGTTGAGAAATACAAAGACTTCGCCTTCTCAGACTACGCAAGAGTAGGAAGAGCATTGGCCTTGTACGAGGTTGGTGACAGAGATGAGGCAATTGCAGAAATGGAGGATGTGTCCATATCTCTGAAGGGATATCCAGGTATTTCTACATTCCTGAAATATGTGAGGAGAAACAATTTTGGTCAATTCTTTTAAGTATTCTAATGTTTGCTGGGTTAATCTGCAGAAGTTCATGCTGCTCTAGCAGCAGCCTTATATGTGGACAAGCATGCTCTACTGTTAGCTGAAAACCAATTCACTATTGCAACTCTGCTTGATCCTCACTATACAGATCTCTCATATGTAAAAGAAACAAAGCATTGGCCTCCAAGTTTGGTCAGTTCTTTGCAACACTTCATCAGTCTTTCCTAGGAATCTGTATTATACCTTATACAACTTGTTGTCAACTAGGACATACTGTCGTGACCACCTTTGGGTTCTTTGGTCACTTTTACTAGCAGACGATTATTAATATATATTGTATTAACTTGATAAATTATTACAGTGAAAAAATGGCATATGGGAATTATGCATCTTGCTGAAATGTCTATTCTTTCATTTTCCTCCATTCTTTTTCTTGGTTTGGGGGATGTGGGTGGAGTGTGGTATAAGGTTTTTACCATATTGGTAGCCAAAGACATTTTTGATTCCTTCTTTTTCGCTTTGTTCTCTTTTTCTTTGTCTAATATTACTTAGTCCATGCCCATAGTTGTCTACCTGCATTTGTTAATAGCACGTTCATAGGTGAATTTAATATTGAAGTCTAATTAGTACACTACTAGAAGGTTTTCCCTTCTTCAAGCCAATAATGAAAGGAAAAATTTTAGGTAGAAGATTCCTTAACCTAGTCTCTCTTTGATCATTATTCACCATCTTTACCAACTTATAATTTGGGTTATTCCTTTATAATCTCTCAAACAAAGAAAAAACAAAACAAAATCTCTCACCTTTTTTTCTTTTTCTTTTTTTCTTTTTCCTAGTTACATATATGTTATGGGGCCCATTGAGCCCAAACATGTTGTAAAGCCTAAACTTGTACTTGCAAATCAAGCAACCTAGGGTCCGTTTGGATACAACTTATTTTTGCTGAAACTGAAAACTGAAAACACTGTAACAAAATAATTTTTTAATGTGTGAAAAATTACTGTTCACCCTTTTTTACTGTTCATAAGCCTAAAATCACTATTCATGGACAATGAACAGTGACACAGCGCTGATCTTAAAAAAGAAAAGGAAGAAAACGCAGGTTTGTTGAAAACGTAGACCCAGGACGTGGATCCAAACTCCACCCTAGTCTTACTAGGATTTGAAGACAAAGAAGAGGGTTAGATTAGGCTCTCTATAAATATGCTCTATTGTATAAGTTTTGTATTATTATATCAAAATCCATTTGCTCCTTTTCACACTTCATCTCTTTAATTGGGTGGGGAAGGTCGGCATGTGTTGGTTTTCCAATTGTCTTTATCAATTATTATTGATAGTCCAATATTCTGACGACAAAATGAATCTGATGTCTGATGTTTCAATGCAAAACCAATTGTTTTCTCTAATTTTGCGTGTGGTAGTGTTGTCAATTGTCACTAATATGACCAGGGCTTCACTAATCCGTGCGTCTCAATATAATCTTTACCTAACTGCTTTTGAATAATGGTAAGTGTAAAATCACTGTTGTATCAAAGTTTTTCATGTATATCTCATACAATGATCAATGCCTGATCAATTCTGGCACTTCATTTATTAGTCCACAATCCAAAAAGTTTGCTTCAAATTGGTCTCTTTTTCATAATTTCCATATGTGATAAAAGTGTTACTGTGTTGGTAGAGATTAGCTCAGCTAAACCAACTATTCAAGCTTACGTATCAAACATTATTCATGTAGGAATTGACCTTAAAAAAAGAGAGAGAGTGGCATTTCACTTTTGACCCAATCAAAAGGTTGTGACGGCTGTTTGGTACTGTAACATATCCCCACTGTGGTAGTGCCAATTTTCTTCAGACTTTTTTACCTTGTTCTTGGGCAAAAATAAGTAGAGATGGTGTCATTTTGCCGAAAATGTGGACCATTGCAATACTTGAGTGCATGCCTATTCTCAATTCTGAAAAGGTATAAAGAACACTCACAAATTATCATTGACTTGTATAGCCGTTTGTGGGTCCTCCCAAAAAACATTCTTCAGTTTAGTTTGGTATGCCCCGAATTCTGCTCCAAATGGATCAATGTGAAACTATGTGCGCACTGGAATGGCTTGGTAATGGTAATTAACAAAACAAAGCAAATTGACCACTTTTGTGTGTATCTGCGTGCGTGTGCATCTATACACTATATAATAATGAAGGCTTTACAATAAATTTTGTAAAACTCCTGTTGCGCCATGTTATCAACATCATTTCCTATCCTTTTTTGTTTGCAGTTTTTTCAGTTTGTTCAACCTAAATCATTTGGTTCGACTGTTGCCTTCTTAAAATTTTCTATTTCATTCCCTTTATGCTTTCTTAAATTATACCGTTTCACTTTGTTAAATCTTTCATCTTTTTCAACTATTCTTAAACTCTTGATAAGATATCGTAACCTTTTTTCTTTTTCTTTTTTTTTTTTTTTTTTTTTTTTTGTGTTGTAGATATCAAAAGACAAGCAAATATCCATACGATCCGAAAGTCCAATCAACTAGATGCTGTTTCCAATATGGTTTTATCCAGAAAATTGACATCCCTAATAGACAAGAAGAAACTTCTTCCCAGCAATGGGTTGAATGTACTTAAAGTGCCTTGCTCTCTTGACTAGACATCTGTGATAGTGAGCAGCTCTGTGGTCATGCAATGTAATATCATAGATTTGTACATGAATGACTACATGATAGAAAAAATGATTAAAATAAGATTTTTAAAATGAAAAATGCTAACAAATGCCCTTAATATCAAATATTTGTACATGAATGTAATATCATATTTGTACATGAATGAATACATGATAGAAAAAATGATTAAAATAATATTTTTAAAATGAAAAATGTTAACAGATGCCCTTAAGAGTAATGGTTAATAATTAATTTAAAAGAAATTTTTTATGGGAAAAGCAAAAAAAAATTAATGTTTTAACAACTTTTTTCATTTCCTATAAAAGTAATGTCAAAATTTTCCTAAAATGAATTGTTAACTATTACCCTAAGAGCACCCGTTAGTATGACCATTTTAAAATAGGGGCAGTAGTTTTAGTCAGTTTTTTTTTAGAGATAATTACAACATGCTGCTAACCCCACAGCTCGAACCTTTTCTCCTAGACCTCCAAGCATTTTGTGCATGAAAATGTGTCAATTCAGTTACAAGACCTTTAGTCAATTTAGTTCTTATAAAAGTTAAAGTTTTTAGTTTTCACTCAATTTCAAGAAGGACTGAATTAAGATTTAAGATTGAGGGGGAAAAAAAAAGATTACACAGTTACCGCCACTAGTGATTATTCAATTTGAGATGACATGAGACATAAATTACAGAGTTAGCTGATTAGTTGCAACTTGCAATTCCCAAAATGATAATGATGCGGCTTTTCAATGTTCAAACTCCAATCAATCTCTAAAAAAGAAGGATTAGGATGCCTTTTAATATTATTTCACGCAGGGTATGATGTATGGATTAACTTCAAGTGGGATGAGGTTTTAATAAATCTGCCTAAATTTTTTTCTGATAAGAAGTTTAAAATCCATGAATGAGGCTATCGAACGGCTAAGAACACATCCATTATTTTGCTTTTGAGGCTACATAGAAGGCTCGTAATAGCATCACTAACCTGCTCATTGGCCTTTTTAACACATGATTTCAATAAGATTGAGACTAGTAATAATGTAGTATGCTTCTATTATACACATTAAGTATTAACACAACAATTCTACTGTGGTATTAGTATGTATATGTTTGAGGGTTTTGAGTCATGATTTCGTTAATGAGATTCTTGTATAGTGATAAGGGACGAAAATCACAATATGAACTGTGTTATTCTTTGTTACCATGGCAAGCAATATAATGAAATCTCCTCAAACTTTTGAGAGAATCTGCCAATGTTAGCATCCCCTTTAGTTGGCTTGACTGGCATGAATCGGGATCCAACTAAAGTAGATGCTGACATTAAAGTTTCTGAATTTTCAATTTATGAAAAGAGAACATATATGAATTGTACAAATATAAAGTTATAAGGAAGCCAATACACACATAGAAAGTAAGACCCTGCACATGCACTATCTTCATAGGCATATCAGTCATCCCATACTGTATATAATCTAGACATTTTTAGAATCTTCATCCCACTTGGATCTAAGCAGCTTGAGCAGCATTCTTGCCTTTGTTTTGGTCCTACAATTACACTGGCTTTGCAGAAGCAATAGTAACTGAGTCAAAATTCCAGCATCAATTGCTTCTTCCCTTGCCTGTAAGGAATCATAACATATGATCATAAGCGAGCTAACTGCATTCTCACTGCCTTCATGATCCGATACCCTGAAAACCATCCTAACAATAGCATGAATGCCATTTGGGTTATTAATTAATTCCTCTTTTGCAGTCTCTAGTCCTAAAAGCTTCTCTAGTGTTGCCATTGCCATTGGTGCCAAGTTTTTTTCACCTCTTTCGGCACTCATAATATAGGTTATGAGTCCATCTATCGCACCTTCTCTAACCAAATTCTCTCGATTAGACTGCAATGAAGATAAAGCCGATAAGGCTTTAATTCCAGCCTCAGAACCATTGCGAACAAGAAGAACCACTTTATGCAAGAGATCATTGGTTTTTCCAAGCATAGCAGAAAGCTCTTTTGTCTCCGAAGATGATGATATTGCCTCTATAAGAAGACACAAGCTTATCTTGACCGTGTCAGTGCCGTGCTCAAATAAATCTAGGAATGATGCTAATTTAGACTCTTCTTTAAGCATATTCAGACACTCCATTTCATCGAGAGGCAGCAATCTTAGAGCACAAGAAAGTGCTACGTCAACAAACTTTAAATAATCTTCGGCTTCGGAGAGTGTGGCTTTTACTTTACCAAAAACTAGTTGCAAAAGTAGAGGCAAGAAGCGTAATTGGATCAAACATGAATTTCTGGATGAAGATACCTCAGATAAAACTCGTATCTTTTCAAGTGTTTGGAGCTTGTTTTCTAAGGTAACATCATGAGATTCAAGGTTGCGTTTTAGTGCAGTTAAAGAATCAATTGTTGCCAAGTATTCAGGATCAAATTGGTCACCCATATGAAGCCACTCATCAATCAAATGGCGTAGCGTGTGATTAGGAACCATGGATGGATCATGGAGCTTCTGCATTGTGATAGGACATGTGAGATTACCTGCAGCGAGCCATTTTTCTATGCTTGATCTGTCATAGGTTTGGCCTGTACATAAAGTGACTGGATCTTTGAACAAGTCTAGACTAATTGGACATGTAAACAAGTGGGGAATGGACATGTGAGATTCTCTCATGGAAGAACCAACACCAGCAGATTCAAGAACAAAAAGAATTTGAATACCTTTGTTTATGAACACAAGGAATTGGTTAAATTGTGATTCTCATAAGAAGTAAGAAGTGAGTGCTAAAACATACCACCACAAGATGTTTTTTAGGAAGTGAAAAGACTGATGTACTTATAATGCAAAATGTGGGGTTTTATGACAGTTACGGTGGAGGTGGGTTCTTTCATATCAGGTACTAGTGCTAGGAGTGCAACTATGACATATAAGATTGATAAGTGGAACTGAGTTATCAAAGCTCTGAGAGGATACAAGAAATAGATTGTGAAGATAAAAGGAAGTGAAGGAATGGAAGCAGAGAAAAGTATGGATAAGTAAAAAGGACTTACACAGTCCACACTTGCAGAATGTGAGAGAGTGTTGTGAGTTTTTTGCAGTCCACACTGACAGACAGCACATGAGCAAAGTGTATAATCTTAGTTGGAGGAATCAGATGAGAACACCAACATACAAACGGCAGAGAGGACCAAAAATAGGCCTTATCCTAGTGAAAGAGTGGAAGTAATATGATTGTGGAATTTGATTGTGGAATTGGTCCCCCACCTCTCTCAATATAATATCAATTCAGTCAAACTGACCCACCTTAAGAAAAAAATAATAATAATAATTGCAATTGTCTTTGAAGTTTGAAGTTTGAATACACCACATAAGTTTGAAAAGAAAAATAAAAAGAAAGAAAATTGTGTCCCAATGAGAGAGAGAGAGATATGTGGGGGTAATGGAATGGTAGTCACAATGTTCATGAGACTAGCAATTATAGGAGAACCACCCAATGGAATCACAATTTACACATCTCTTTGTGCATGAACAGAACTAGCTGCCTTAATCACTATACACTTTTTTTTTCCCCTTACCTTAAGTTATTTCACCATGGTTAAATTGCATATTTCATTGGCTCCAGTCTTCTACAAGTTAAAAAATTTCCCCAAGTTGAGTTAGCCAAATTCTCTTTCTAGTTCCTTTTTCCTGGTCCTAGTAAAAGCCACAAGTATATTATAATTTATAAGTATGTGTGACATCACATTAAACTGCTTTGAACAGAATAGCAAAAAAAATAAAATTGTTTAGGTGAAGTATTGAAAAGTCAGTCAATCCACACAAGATTGTACATTTCGATAAATACTTTTTATAAATTTATTACAATTTATATTATTACTTTGATGGTGAAAGTGAAAGCCCTGCTAGCCGATAGCATGAAAATAACATTTTTTTGATAAAAAAAAAAATTTCTAGAAACTTTTTTTTTTTCCCCTCTATTGCGTATTTGGTTGCATCACAACTCAGAAGAATCGACAAAGTATAATTTTCAAATATGTTTATGCTGATTAAATATTCACATACCACATTTTCTAGTGTCTACCTTAGTTTTCCAGAATAAATAGCCGAAATTTCTGGTAAAGTTGGTCGAATGAGTTGTACTTTTGTAGTTTTGTACCTATATTTATTTGTTTTTTTTTTTTTCACCAATTAAATTCAACTCTTTTTTTTGGGAATCTGATTTCCAAATGGGACGGCACTTAAGGGCGTCGTTCTAATAATGTTATTTATATTTTTTAGAAATACGTATAGATAAAAAAGTATGTAAAAATATGTATAATATTGTTTAAAAACTAAAAAATGTTGCTTAAACTACCGTATCAAACAGCAACTTAATATTTGAATACATGGATGCAGGGAATTAAGATGAACATGCATCAAAAAAATTCTTGGAGGGTTCCCCAAGTAAGTATAGAATCAATTTAGTGGCTAAAGTCATTGACTTTTGACTGCTGCCAAACTTTCATATTCATACCTTTAATGGTCAATTTATAGCAGCTCGTGGGGTCCAAAGTTTCCAACCATTTGATGGCGGTCGAGCAGTCCACATTTCTAGAGAAATAGTTATAAATGAGCTTACACCCCAAAAAAACAAGTTATAAATGTAGGACTTAAATTATACGTAAACTTTAATGGAAGATTAACAGGGAGCATAAGCATTTTGGATAATATTTATATCTGTAGGACTTAAATTATACGTAAACTTTAATGAAAAATTTATGAGAAAATTTGCTTAAAAATGAGATAGTCCCTATTGATAGAAGAGAAATATTATACTAATCTATTGAGGATCTATAGTTGACCTCTAAATTTTGGGACTAATGCTTTTTTTTTTCTTTTTTCTTTTTTTGTTGTTGTTGTTGCTGCTGTTATATAAGCATTTTGGATAATAAACCTAGATAGTAGGTATATTGAACTTGAAAGACATGTCGTAAATTTAGAGGTCCAAAGTTCCATCCACCATATTATCGATTTGGGGATTTCTAAGGTGTCTTATGAGCAATAAGTGAAATAGTCTAGTCAAAGAAGAATCACTTCCTTGTATAAAAAATAAAAATAGATAATAATAGATACATTAAGGAGTTTTTTTTTTTTTTTTATAGGATACACCAAAAACTGATTGGTGTTTTGATCTGATGATAAAGAGCTATCATCAGGAGCAGACGTCATAAGTTGAAACTCTCTCTCAAAAAAAATATATATATATATATTTATGAATTTGTTTTTTCTGAAATTTTAACTCAAATGATATAAGATGGGATGAAATTAGACTAAGTCTTAGGATGCAAATCCTTTATATTTTATTCTATTTTGTAATTACTATTGATAGTGGTTTGAGTCATCTTCCAAACCTAACAGAAGCGAATTGCTTTCTAATGTAATTTATTATCAAATTACATACAAAACAAATGCATAATGTGGGGAGAAAAGACAGCCTACTTTCTTTCCTTTTCTTTTCTTTTATTTATTTTATTTTTCCCAATAAATCATTAAGCCCATATATCTCTATCGACTGGGTAGGCAAGAAACAAACTTAAATGTGCCCCTAACAATGGGTAAGTTTGGCAAAACGAAATTGTAAGGTCCATGAGAGAGAGAGGGAGAGAGAGAGATCTCCAAGCAACAAAAGGACAAAACAAGGGCCAACAACGAATAAAACTAGAGATTAATATGGAGAAATTGTGGCCGTTGAACACTATCTTGTCCGCCATTAGAACATATCAACTTCCACTAAATGATAGAATTTGATGATGGATATTACATTAAGATGCTACTCAATCATCACTACCTGAAAAATTAAAAAAACCAAATTTAATTCAACAATGTAATTGAGGAGCACACGTAATTTTGTGGAACTTTAGTTACTTAACACTAACATGTAAAACTATGCTATTATTTGCCATAAATTCCCTATAAAGTTCATGAAAATGATTTACTAACCCCTCCATGATTTCTTATATAGTATTTCTTTTTACATGGTAATTGATTTCATGAGTCCACAATTCACTATTTGTTTTCCCTCCCATGGCTCCATCATTTTCAAAAATCTAATAATGATAGTTTTGAGTTAATGACATGGCTTCTTCTACACTTACTAAAAGTGTACTTTTACCCTTTAGGCCCATTATAATGATAGTTTCTGAGTTAATTTTCCATGAAAAAGGGTCCATCTGTTGGTGGGTTTCCCACTGTAATCATAAACCACGTGTTTGGACATGTTAAAGAAATCATGCCACTACTCGAATTGTGCGGAAATTTGTGCTTGGCAAACCATGCTTTATGTCTATGGGGAGCTACAACTTCTCTCATAAGAGAATTATTTGGAATATTCATTATTAGGTCATTAGGGTTTTGATTGGTCGGAGGACAGAAAAGTGAGGGATAGAAAAAAAATTTAAGTTTTCCTCTTATCAGCGTTTGGTTTGCGAAGAAAAAGTAGGGGAGTTGAAAACTTATTTTATTTAGTTGAGAAGAAAAATAATATAAAAATTAATATTTGTAAATTTACTCCCATCTCCCTACTACATAAAAAAAATAACGTTTTAAACTTTTTTTTTTTTTTTAAAACCAACATTTAAGCTTGAAAAGGGGGGGGGGGGGGGTGTAGGGGGGAGTAAACCAATGTGAAGGGGGAAGAGGGGCATGGTTGCATTTTTCCATTTAAGCTCACTTTTTTCCTCGTTTTCACCATAATTTGGGAATAAAACAAAACCTCTAAAAAATGTGGGCCTAGAGAGAAAACAATTCTCCCCTCCAAAGTCAACCCCCTCCAATCAAACACACTATTTTCTCTCATACTTTCTCTTCTCCAAGTCGCTCTTCTTTTCTTCCTAACCAATTAGCCCCTAAGTAATGATAATGGATTACTTTGGTAATGGAAATCAAATAAAATTTACCCAGATTTAGAGAAATTTCTTTTAATTTATTACGTGTTTTTGAGTATTTTAATTTTATAACTCATAAAACATTAGTTAAAATAATATTTTTATCCCAAAAATGTAGTATAGATTCTAATTTTGTTCTTAAAATTTAAAGGGTGTTCTATTTCCATCCTCAAAAATTAAAATGTTCTACATTTTGTCCCCTTTACACATATATTGTGTTTTAGGCAGAGGTGTCAATGTTTGGCACTATCTATGAACACGACACAAGTTTTTACGAGTCAGGGTTAGGCCTTAGCGGGGCTGAGTCATAAATGCGTATAGAAGCCATTAGTTTGGTCGATAACTTTTTTAAACTGTGGGGAAGGTAAGCTCTTCGTAAAAATTTCAAGTCAAGTTTGCCTCCAGCAAAGATTAATTGGGCTGCATTTTTATGAAGAGCTTACCTTCCCCACGGTTTAAAAAAGTTATCAACCAAACTAATGGCTTCTATACGCATTTATTTGTTGGAGATGTTAAGCAATAATCTTATCCTACATGTCGTTGATAGTCTATATTTCTTTTCTTTTCTTTTTTCTTTTTATAGCTAAAATAATAGTCTATACATCATATATGGTGACTCAAGGTTTCTTTTATTTTTTTCAAAGCGATAGTTGATAAAAATCTGACAAAAGAACCAAATTGATAAAAAGTTATAAGTTAATTACGTGATTTGATTTTTTTTTTTTAATATAAATCAAGGTCAAGAATAGAGTTAACAACTGCACAACAACAACATCAAGGTAACCAAAAAAATAAAAAAGTGTATGCGGTCACAAACAATGTATAGCCCACAAGACCCGCTAGAACTTCTGGTTAACATCTGGTTTAGATTCCATTGCTAAACCTAATTGTAAGATTTTAGTTACAAAGGCCACTATTGTGTTTTGACTTGTTGTTTTGCCTTGAGCTTTTTTGTTTAGCTTTTAGTTATTAACTTTTATGTATAATTTTTCAAAACTTTTTTTTTTCTCACTTTTTTAAAGTAGGAATATGCCTTAGCGCATTTTCGGTAAAAAGTATATGGCAAAAAGTTACATAAATTGATGCTAAAGGCACACTAGCTCCGATTATCAGTTTAGTTAGTCTACAACAATCTCTCTCTCTCTCTCTCTATATATATATATATATATGATTAGAAATCTTAATGCTACTATCTGAACCCCTGCCCTTCCTGTACCCCAAACATGTATGATGTGGTTGGTAGCTAGATATTACATTTTAAGACAAAAAAATTAATGGTACTATACTTCTGTTCTAGGCCTGAAAAAATTTAAAAGTCTAAATCATCCAAAATGCATTGGCAATATAGGACTTTGTCATTACCTGAGCGTTTTAATGTTTCATTACTACTAATCATTTATATAATTTTTAGCTAAATGCCAAAAGCCTTGTACCTATTTATGATGTTTTTAAAAACGACATTTATAGTTCAAATCTTTCACCTCCTAATCAGCAAATTATCAAAAAAGTTTCATTTTCAACTAAGTTTGTTACAAGGGCTTTATAGCCATTATGTTTGGTTATGGTAGTTACAGATCTATTATTATTTCCCTTCAAAAAAACAAAAGATACGTTGTTATTTCCATGTATCTCATTATTATATTCATTTTCTCACAAATTCACTTTCTTTGATTCTCTATTTGTCTTTTCTGCACCCTGTTTTTCTTCTTTGCACTCTGTTTTCCGTTCCTTTTCATTAGTTTCTTCTTCTATTGATTAATTGCGACTTATGAGAAGATATACTTTAGAGATGTGTTACGCGTATAATATTTTCACAACAAATTATAAGTAATAAATTATTATTAGTTTTAATTTGAATTCACAACTTAAATTATTTTTTTGTCCGTCTGTAATAGTTAATAACAATTTATCGCTTAGAATTTGTTGTGAAAATGTTCTAGATATAGCATTTCTCTATATTTTATCCATCACTATTTGTCATGTATATGATTTTTTTTTTTTTTCATTTCAAATTTTGATTATTTTATATATATAAGGGAAGAAAGAAAAAATGATATGCAATAAGTTGTCGTTAGTGAAATATAAAATGAAATATTGGGACATAAAATTTCATTAAAAATAAAATATCTAAAACCATAAGCATGAGATGTTGTGATTTGGTGAAGAATAAAGTTAAACACTAAAATGAGAACTTTTTTTTTTCTTGAATAAAAAAAGAAATCTCCAATATGAACATATTGACACCACATCACATGATAGTAATAAATAATATCACATATACCACACCACTGCCATCGTGGCACAGCATAGAAGCGTAGTTGCTCGTACCGCTAAAGCAAAAATGTGAACAGAAATTTTTTTTTCCTTGTGATTACATACGTGTAGATGATAAGGACTTGTAATAAGCGTGAGGTTTACGCCCAGCTCATCAAGTTGAAGTTAAGATAACCTTTTTGCCTTTTATGTCGTCGCTTCTAAATTAACGGTCAACTTGAAGTCACCTTCAGCATTAATGTCTCTTCTCTTCTCTACCCTTTCCTCTTTTTAAGGCTGTGTTGTGTGGACTGGGAATCAATCAATAAAAAGATATCTATCTCAGATTCTCATCACTTTTGGGGTTAACACTTTTGCCTTTTGGATTCACGTTTCAGACCTGATAAGATACATATAATAATACACCTACTCTGTCATAATTAACTAGGCCATCCTTCTACTTACTAGTCTGGATGTAAAAGAGTTTCAAAATTTTCAGTAATTATAATTATGATTTATGAATTAAAAATATGGGTTTTGGAGTTAAATATATTTAATGGATTTTTTTCAATTTGACTATTTTACTGTTGATTTAATTTTTTTCTTTTTTTTTTTCAATTTGTCTTTCAATCATTTGAAGAAAAGAATTCCTTAATTTTTGTATTTGGAAAAAATAATTTTATCTAAACAATAAGGTTATTTTTTTATAATAATGAAAATTTGACACCAAAAGTCATATTCAATTATATATGTAGACACTGTTATACGAAAGAAACAAATGGTATCATAAGAATTCTATAATGATTCCCCTAAGAAAATAAATAGTATTTACTCAAAAAAAAGAAAAAGAAAATAAATAGTATGATAAGAATTCTATAATGGTTTCCCTAAGAAAATAATATCGGTAATAGTTATCTTATGAACTTAATATATATATATATATATATATATATATAAAAGCATATATTAACCGGACCTTTTTAACAAAGACACTTTGAGAGAAATTGATATAAAATAAATACTTAATTTAATTGCTAATTTAAATTCCACAGTAGAAACTAGAAAGTATAAATTATTATTAGATTTTATAACACTTCTATGATAATTACCTTAAGAAAAAAACATTGATGATCTTATTATTATATGAACTATAAAAGATCATGATTTCGATATGATAAATTACCAATTATTTTAGAATTTTAAATTATAAAAAATTATGAATTTAATTATTTAACATAATAAGATTTCATGCATTACACCATAAAGTAGACAGATTTCATTTTTATTCAAATCCAATGCTAGTACAATATGGGGAATAGGAAATACCTAATCGCTAGATTTAAATTTCACCTTAGAATATATAGAATAATAAGAACAATAATGAACTACTAAGAAAATAATTTTTTTTTAAATGCTTAGAATGTATATTGTAAAATGAGCTTACATTAAAATAATAATAATAATAATATAAAAAGCTCAAGTAATGACTAGTAAGATAATAAATTAATTAAAAAGGCTTGTCTAATGCAGCTTTTTAATTTTGGTCTAAATGCTGCATCTTTGGTTGAAAGGGAAAGGGAAAGGGACAATGACTTATTGGCAAAATCTAGTGCTAAAGACGAATGACAAGATCCCCTAAAAGACGGAAAAAACATGACCCTTATTGCACGCGATAGAAAAATAATGGTTCTCTTATTTTATTTTTTCCTTAAATTTTTTCTTAAAAAAATATTTTAAAATTTGGATAAAATTTAGCTACCAAATTAGTTGTAAAACTAACTACAATTTTCTTTAAAAAATTTAATATTATTACATATTTTGAAAATTTAATTATTGAATTATTTGTCAGACAAAATTTAGCTACAAAATTGATTGTAAAATTACAATTTTCTTTAAAAAAATTAATATTACTACATATTTTGAAAATATAACCGTTGAATTATATATTTTTTATACTCTTAATACATATGTCAAATTTTGTGTCAATCGGATATTGTTTACTATATAGTCTATAAGTTTATATTTTATGTATAATTTTAAACTACACAAACTTACAATTTTAACAATTTATTGATAGCATAGATATATATTTTTAATTTTATAGAATTTTTACAAGCATGGAGGATATAAGAAAAAAATGAAATCTAATTGTGGATTTGTCAAAATTCACTTTCAATAAAAAAATATTGAGTAAGATTGTAGTTTTAAGTTACAACTAATTTTGTACTTAAATATTATCATTTTAAATTTTGACACAAAGATAGATGTGTTACATATAGGACTGTCCATAGACCTGCAAAAGAGTACCGTCTTGTTGACCCATGGACCGATTTTATAAAGCAAAGATTTTCGGTTAAGTATTGATTTGGGTGTTTTCTCACTCATCTAGGGTTTGACCAAATTTATCGATGATTTATGCTCACTCGATTAGTCGACAACCTATATGTCGACAGTCGGCAATGGTTTCAACTCCCTAAAATTTTGATGGATCACATATGGCATCCCTCAAAGTTTTGGGGCGTGTCTAGAGCTCTTCAAGGGGAAAAAAAATATTTAAAAAAAATTGAAGGTGTTAAACAACTTTCTCAAAGAGCTTTATGGATTGCCAAAAGTTGAAATTGTTATAAAACCCAAAACCTGTGCTTTATCATTAAAGCTCTTTTTTCAGGAAGACTAAGGGCCTGTTTGGTCTCTTAACTTAAACTCACATTTTTATATTTTAAACAATATTACACATTTTTTCACTCACATGTATTTCAAAAAACTACAAAAATCCCATCTCAAACTACAAAAATCTCATTTCAAACTACTCTACCAAACACCTCTAAAATGCTCATACCGAAAAATCTGTCCAACTAAAAATTATTTCGTTAAAACTCTATTTCATACAATAATACCACCAAAAAAAAAAAAAAAAACAACAACTCTTGGTGTGCTAATGCAAACATCCTGTTTTATATATATATATATATATATATATATATTTTTTTTTTTTTTGAGAAAAAGGTAAAGACACTTTATTACAGAAAATCAAGCTGAAAAACATCATTCAAATCCGGTGGAAGATCTTCTAACCACACATCAATATCTGTAGATGAAATTGCTCGACGAGCGAGGACATGAGCTAATCTATTACCCTTATGCTTAACTTTGTATAATTCTACAAAATCCAATATTTTTTTCACTGAGATTTTTTTATTTACATAACATATGTATGATGAACTGAGAGTCTCTAGCTCTCCTAACTTTGTTATATTATTATTATTATAACATGGATTCACCTTAACCAGTAGAGTGTATATTTATAATTATTTATATACACACTCAAGTGCACATATCTTTCTCAAAAAAAAAAAGAAAAAAAAAAGTGCACATATAATGATATAAGTACGTTCAACATTCGCAAAATTTGACCAAATAAAATTTTTTTTTTGACTGGATAAGGATAGAAGTGTTTCATTTGATTTCTCCGTACTTACATTATTCAAAAGTTTGAATAAAATGAATTTGGCTCTAGTTGAAAATTTGACCAAGGAAAACATCCAATGCAATTGGCAATTTGGCAGTATTAAATCCAACTAGTAAGCTGCCGTGCGATGCACGGATAATTTTATGATATTTTATGTAAGATGGTTTTGAATAATGTTATACATATATTATAAAAAAAAAGTAAACTAAATTAGAGTAAAGAAATATATGCATTTTGAGATATTAAAATTTAGTTTAGTAGCTTCATTGTATATTTGTAGCTTTCTCAAGATAAGATTATTATTAATTTTTTAAATTATGAAACCAAAAATAAACGAAAAAAGTAACTGGACAATGAAAATCAACTAATTTGTGTTGTGTTCACATATTTCATACCATAAATTGAAAGTATGTCCAACTCTCTCATGGCCTTTCTACTCATCGATAGTGCAACATTAAGACATGATGTGGGCAAGTGTGTATTCAAGTGTTTTATAGATGATTTAAAATTAAACTATGGTAGAAAATGGCTTTACATTGCATATCAAATATTCTCTCTACTTAAATACCCAAAACAAAAACTATTCAACCAAATTACCCAAACCTAAATCATACTTAAGCCCCTAATTTTTTTTAAAAAAAAAAAAAAAAAAAATTTACTCATAGGGTTTTTGGCGTCTTGATGGTTGTGGGATGCCAGTATAATAGAGGTGGTGACCCCTCAAATTCCTCTTTCTCTCTCTTTCAAATATTTTGTCGGTCTCAAGTCTTTTATTTTGGTAATATATAGTGAAACAATGCGTTTTATTTAACAATCTATAACATTTTTGTGTCTCTCAATCTCTCTTCAGGGCCTTATGTGGTTAGTTATTACTATTAGTCCTTAATTATTATAATTATTTTTGCTTTTTAAAAAATGCTAAAACGGTAGGTATGTCAAAAGATATGAAGAATAGAAAAAGATGTTGTGTAAGATTAGGCAATTAATGAGATATTAATAAGATAACAGTAAAATAAGTTAATATGAACTTTTGGGTAATAGTAAAAAAAACTTAATGAAAGAGGTAAAAAAAAAAAAAAAAAAGAAAAAAAAAAAAAAGAAAAAAAAAAGAAGCTAAATGCAAAATGCAAAGTTAGAGTGCCACTTGGCAGTATCTTATGCTTTTCCACATGAGGTCTCTGCATTTATATATATAAATAATATATATATATATTTTTATTTATTTATTTATATACATAGATTGATTGATTTCAAAATGAGTTTGGCTTTGGTTCAAAAAAAAAAAAAAAAAAAAAACTATTGAAAAAAAGGCAAATTACAGTCATCTCCCTTAAGGTTTGAGGAAATGACATTCCCCCCAAACCTGAAGGAAAAAAATATTTTTCCCCCTTGACATTCATTTGACCAAACTCTGTTAAATTAAAATTTAAAATGTATATTAATTTGCCCTTTGGTTAATGGTAGATTTCCAAAATTACCCTCTATTTATCCTTAAAAGTTTTACTAAACCCAAAATAAATTTTCGTCCATGTTTATCTCATAAATTTTGATGCAAAGCGTTGGTGAGAGGTGCAATTAAAAAATTCAAGAATCTGCAAACTTATATAATATCAATTGGTAAGGTGCAACTAAAAGCGACTAAGCAACATGTTTTATAATATGCTCTTTTCATTTTAATTTTTTTTATGTGAATGCTCTTTTTACTAACCATGGTAAAATTTTGGTAAAAAATTTTTTGATAAAAATTTGGAATATCATGTTACCAATATTAATGAAAGGGGGGAGTGTAATTTGTAATTAAAAAAAAAAAAATTCAGCAAGGGGGAGGTTTCAGATTTGGGCCTTTAAATCAAAATTTCCCCTTTAGGCCTACAAATAATGGTCTAGATTTGTATTTGGGCCAAATCTAGCCCTGACAAGAAAGTTCAAATCCGAAAAACCTAAAACTAACCAAAAATGTCATTGATAATGGATTGGGCTTCAATGAACCCATTTATCTTAGTTATGGTAAAAAAGGAAAAAACCCAAAATTCATTTCAAACGGATTGGTGGGTTTTGCGTTTAAAAGATAGAGGCAGTTCCAGTAAACAACTTGGGAGGGAAACACAAACAAATCTCTCAAAGCAAAATCCGAAAATTAAAAAAAATAAAAAATAAAAATCACCCATTTTTTAGGCAAGCTTTACATGGTATGAACTCTACCTTATGTTTTTGTATAGGTTGTTGATGTGTAAAAGTTAATTCTACAACTTTTTTTTTATTGCACACCACCTGTTTGTTAAAATGCCTCTTTATGCAGTTTCCTCTGCTTTGTTCTTCATTTTCTTGTAAATATTACTGTATGTATAAAGACTTGCTATTCTGTACATTGCAACGATCTTATATATAAATTTGAAGTAATGGGTCTCTATGTTTCTTTGAAGCTATGTAGATGCTAGTCTGAGTAGGAGCAATGAGGCTTCTGGGGTTGCCAAGTGTTTGCAAAACACATGCCATACTTCAAAGCATGAACCTTGCTGAAGTTATTTCATCGTTTTCGACAATTATAGGTAACTTGTTATATGCCAGCTTGAAAGCTATCTTCAAGGTGTATAAACCATTGTATATCAAGGTGCTTTGATAGTTGCTTACAATAGAAAATTCAGATGAATTTGATATTTTTTCTGTAAAGTATCAGTTCTAGGATTTTGAGACTTAAAGTGGTTTCTTTGTTACAAACTCCTCTTGTTGCATGTTGGCTTCCATATTCTTCTTTCACATTCCATTCTCATTTTATCAAATGGTCCTACCTCTCCATAGGGAGATTGGGGGGGTGGGGAATTTTTCTTCATGCATCATGAATAGTTTAATTTATTTTGAGCTGTTTAAGTGGCTGCACTTCCAGGACCTGGAGTGCTCAATTAATGCGTTCTTGTTAAATGGGCTACAACACAAAGCCTCAAAAACTGATGCAATTTCTTGTGTCTGTCTATTTAATCATTAGGCTCTAAATTTCATAAACTAGGCTATCCCAAAAAAGAAAAAAAAAATCTCTTATATAAGTTATAAATAATCCTTCATGTATTGCTTTTGTCATGAATAACTTGAGACATTCATAACTTGTAACAGGTAAATCTGCTGGAAGATTACAGTCTTGTGTAGAATATTCTTCTTCCACTGCTGCTAATAAAGACACTGACAAGGAGACTGGAAAAATGACATTGGCAGAGAACTTAGCCTGTCTTGTTGAAGAATCTTCTTGTGTTAACGAGAGAAAACCCAAGAGTCGAATGGAGCTCAAGAGGTCTTTTGAACTCCGCATAAAGAAGAGGGTGAAGGAGCAATACATGAATCAGAAGTTTCAAGACCTAATGGCCAAAGTGATTGCCAATCCAGAAACTCTTCAGGATGCTTACAATTGTATAAGGCTAAACTCAAATGTAGACACATCATTAGATTATGACAGAACCTCTTTTGAATCCATTGCTGAAGAGCTTTGTAGTGGGAGTTTTGATGTCAATGCCAATACCTTCTCTATCTCAACAAAGGGTGCAAGGAAAGAAACCCTTGTCCTCCCCAATCTAAAGTTGAAAGTTGTTCAGGAAGCCATCAGAATAGTTCTAGAAGTTGTTTACAAACCCCACTTTTCTAAGATTTCTCATGGTTGTCGAAGTGGGAGGGGACACTCCTCGGCATTGAAGTACATCAGCAAAGAGATCTCTAAAACTGATTGGTGGTTTACATTATGCATAAATAAAAAGCTGGATGCTTGCATTCTTGCCAAGCTCAAATCAATAATGGAGGACAAGATAGAAGATCCCAGCTTGCATGCTATCATTTGGAGCATGTTTGATTCCCAGGTACTCAATTTGGAGTTTGGGGGTTTCCCTAAAGGCCATGGTCTGCCACAAGAGGGAGTTTTGTCTCCAATACTAATAAATATATATCTTGACCTCTTTGACCGTGAATTTTACAGATTGTCAATGAAATATGAAGCTCTAAATCCATGTTTTCATACTGATCAAGATGAATCCTATTCCAAGCTGCGCAGTTGGTTTAGGAGACAGCTGAAAGGCAATGATCTCAACTGCAAAAGTGAAGAGAATGTTAGTCTAAGAGTTCATTGTTGTCGCTTCATGGATGAGATATTTTTTGCGGTCTCCGGTTCCAAAGATGTTGCTCTTGGTTTTAAGTCTGAGATTCTTAATTACTTGCAGAATTCTTTGCACTTGGATGTTGACAATGAAACAGAAATATTACCATGTGAGGGACCTCAGGGGATTCGCTTTCTGGGCTATTTGGTTAGAAGAAGAGTTAGAGAAAGTCCTGCTGTAAAAGCCATTCACAAGTTAAAGGAAAAGGTTGAATTATTTTCTTTACAAAAAGAAGAGGCGTGGAATGCCGGGACCGTTAGGATTGGTAAGAAATGGCTAGGTCATGGTTTGAAGAAGGTTAAAGAGTCTGAAATCAAGCATTTAGCTGACAGTAAGTCTGTTTTGAGCCAAGTTTCCTGTTTTCGTAAAGCTGGGATGGAAACTGATCATTGGTACAAGCTCTTACTGAAGATATGGATGCAAGACGTTAGAGCCAAAGCAGCAAAGAGTGAGGAAATTATCCTTTCTAAGTATGTTGCAGAACCATCTCTTCCTCAAGAGCTGAAGGACTCCTTTTATGAATTTCAGAGGCGTGCTGAAGAATATGTTTCATCTGAGACATCTTCTACTCTTGCTCTCTTGCCGAATTCTAGCTCTAACAAATCTGACACAATCACAGAGATTACTGCTCCTGTTAATGCTATTAAAAAGAGGCTTTTACGATATGGATTGGCTACATATGAAGGGTACGCCCGTACAACTTCTCTGCTTATTTTACAAGATAACACCCAGATTATTGACTGGTTTTCAGGTATTGTTTGCCGTTGGCTTAGATGGTATTGTGAATGTGATAATTTTAGTGAGGTAAAGCTCTTAATTTCTGATCAACTTAGGAAATCTTGCATTCGTACTCTAGCAGCAAAATACCGGATATATGAGAATGATATAGAAAAGCGGTTTGACTCAGAATTGAGTAGGATTCCATCTACCCAAGAAATAGAGCAAGAGATGGCCAATGAGACATCAGATACCCAAGCTTTTGATAATGATGAGGCTTTAATGTATGGGATATCTTATAGTGGTTTGTCTTTACTTTCCCTAGCAAGAGTGGTGAGCGAGTCACGGCCTTGCAATTGTTTTGTTATGGGATGTCCATCTCCAGCACCATGTGTATATACTCTTCATGTGATGGAAAGGCAGAAGTTCCCAGGCTGGAAGACAGGGTTCTCAAGCTGTATTCATCCCAGCTTGAATAGAAGGCGGATTGGGTTGTGTAAGCAGCATTTAAAAGATTTGTATCTTGGTCAAATATCACTTCAGTCCATTGATTTTTGTGCCTGGAAATGAGTGCTTTTAGTGAATACATATCGTTAAGCAGTGGATACATGGCCTGTTGAACACTTCTTGATGTATGTAGAAGCCATTGAAGTAACAGAGGCATTGAGATGCTAATAGTTTGCCCATTTCAAATTGTCAGCATGGGAACATCAGATGTTTTACAAATGTGGAAAATTTTCAAACTTGAGTTATTTTTTCAGGTTAGTATTTGGATTATATAATTTTAGAAGCATTGAAAAGGTATGTTTTTCACTAACAGTGTGCTTGGATGGGAGGCGAGGAGAAGGGAGTAGATGGGAAGGAGGTGGGGGTTTATACTCTCCCAATTTGGATGATTTAAGGATGTGGGAAAGGACTTGAGGGGATTTAATGGGATAACTTTCCCCTTCAAACCTCTTATTTTCAATTCCCTCAAATCAGAAGATTTGGAGGGGAGGGATTCTAGGTTTATAAAAACTTTTCAAGTTTCCAAATTTATCTTTAGCATTTTATCAAAATTACTGACTATACCAACCATCTACACGATCATTTTCTTTTCCTTTTTTCACTCATAGTCTCAAATTTCTTCTCTCAGACTCACTCTCAATTTCACAAACTAATTCCTCAACTTGGAGCTGCCATCGAGTCATCTTACACCCATAACCTCCAGGTTCTCTCTCTCTCTCTCTCTCTCCTTTGTGGGTGGGTGTGGGTTAGATGAATTAGAAGAAGAATATTTTTGTTCTTTTGTTGTGTTGTTTGGATTTTGGTTGTTAGTTTGAATTTATTTTTCCCCGTATATGGTCGACGTGTTTGATAATTTGCTTATGTTATTTTCTTTTTGGTTTTGGGGTTATGTAGAAAATTAGAAATGGTAATTTAGATTTTTAGGTTTTGAGGTTTTTGTTGATGTGAAGTTTATATGGGTATCTGTGGTGGTTTTGGGAGAATTACCATGCATTAAAAAAGAAAACAAACAAACAAACAAAAATGGACTGTCTACCAGCTTCGGCTGAGACTTTGAAATTGAATATGATGATTTAGTCGGTAATTGCTTTCTTTAACTGTAAATTACCGCCTATAATAGCATAAATGGTGGTTATATTCCTCTAAACTTCAGTCATATAACGCATTTGTTTAATGTTGGAATTCATGCATGGACTAAATGCGTACGTTGAAATTTCTGTGAGTATTCATTTCTTATTTTCTATTTGGTTGATAGGAAAATAAAGGGAAAAAAAAGAGTATATATAATTTGACTCTTTTTTTTTTTTTTTTTTGTCATTTGTTTTGTTTATTGAAAAATGGAAAAGTTGACTCAAGTTAAGTGGAGTGTGTTTTTGTTATTGGTCCTAATAAGGGAATATTTTAACATTGAATATTGGGATTCTTTTTGTGTATTTTCTATGCTACCAAGTAGGCTTCTATAGTTCCTGCTTTGTTTTATGTATCACAAGTTCACAACCATTGTAGTTGTTCTGTAAGCTATAACTACTTTTTGGATTTTTTAGGTCTCTTATGTGCTTCCAAGTCCAGATATTGTTTTCTATTTGAGAACTGTGAGGGTTCTACAGAAGATGTGTCTTGTCCTTGTTTTTGTTGGTTATTCTGGTCTTCCTATAGTTGGTTCTGATGAAGCCATTCTGAGCTTCCTTTTCAAAATTTTCAATTTGAAGTGTTCCTCCCTTTGAAAGTGACATTTACTAAAGGAAATGCATATTTGGTTTTCGGAGAGCTTCGATATCATGGATGATGACAATGATTTTATCGCATCTCCTCAAACATCCTCAAGCTCCCTCTCAAGCTGAAACATCTTCAAAAAAAAGAAGAAAACATGAAAAGATGATAAAGATATGGGGCAAAATATGATGCTATTCGATATGTAGCTTTCAGTAATTAGGGAAGGAAATTTAGCAATTAGAGAAAAAAATTCAGTTAATGACACAACATGGGAATTTAGGCAAGATTGTGAAGCACGTGCTATCTCTATATCAAGAATCTAGCCAATAAGAGGTTTTATTGGTTATCCAATAGAGAGGTGCAAGGAACTATTGCTTGCAATGATGCCTGATCCTTCAATCTTTCCAACAGTTAGAAAATTTCTTTCCTATTTATACTCTCATCAATTTTCTGTATATAATTAAAAATAAACCTGTTGGGGAGGGGGGGAATATATATATATATATATATATATATATATATTTATATTGATGATGCACAAAAAATCTTCCGTGAACCAATGGTCCAAACGGAGAGCTTTAGAAGAATTGCAAAGATGAACACACTTTCGGAAAGCATTAGTGTGGGGCCGGCCCATCAGCCGATGACTCTCCGATGAGTAAGTCAGTACTCATAAAATCTTGAAGAACTCTAGAAGCATAAGGGTAAGGAAATTCCACTTATACCTTAGAACAGAGGAGGTCTGGTGTTTATATAGTGGCCTAGAGTTGATTGCGTTTCCATAATTTAGCCACTTTCTTTATAGGAAGTGTGATAGGAGGAGCGGAGTTAATAGCACTGAGATTCTCAGAGTTCACTTTCCATATTCAGAGGATACAGGTTGGTGGATGGATCTTTTGGTGTAGTGCGTAAGAGTTTTCATATGCATAGACGTGGAGTGGAAAGCACACACTTGCAATGGATGACTAAGGTGTCATTGGTTGGCTGGGGTGCCATCGGATGGCTAACCTGAGTTAACCTCTTTTTGATGCCTGAACTTTAAGTTGAGCTGAAAGTAGTAGATATCTGCTTGAAAACAAGGGAATGTAGCTACACTTTGACAATGCATGTGCATCAACTGCGTCTGGGGTCTGTCCCATCTCTTTGTGATTTCGTATATTGGTTTGAAGTAATAGAATGTATTTTCCAACTTTTTTACTTGATTTGTTCCCCCAGGCAGCACACACACATATATATGTTGAAGATATTAATAGTAGTATCCATTAGTAATTAAATATTCTTATACATAAACTTATTTTTTAATGTTAAAAATTTGTTAAATTCATTGTTAATGCAAAATATATTGGGTGCAATAAGTAATTTTTGGTATTGAACTAATTTTTGTTATGGTATGTTATAATTTTATTCAGTTATTATTATATGTTTTAGTTAAGAATTATTTTGGTATATATGAATGATTCATAATGAATCATAATAGAGTGCATTTTATGTTTGATATAGTATAATGTTATATAGTCCATTTTTATAAAATTTTGTATATAAATATGACGTAACATTTTATTGAATTATTGAATTATTTATTTATTTATTTATTTTCATTTGATAGATGTAATGGGGGAAGAGAGATTTGAACTTAAGATGTCTCATTTTGAAAATATATATATGTATGTGTGTGTGTGTGTGTGTGGGGGGGGGGGGGGGGGGGTAGAATACAAAAAGTTTGTTTTTTTTACTCTAAACTTTAACAAGTTTTTTTTTTCACCCCCAAACTTTGTAAAGATTTTTTTTTCAATAGTTTAGAAATAAAAATAAGGATGAAAAAAGAATTTTTTCAATAGTATAGGAATGAAAAACAAACTTTTAGTAAAGTTTAAGAACATAAATAAAACATTTTCAATAGTTTAGGGACGAAAAATGAGTTTCTTAAAGTTTAGGGATGAAAAACAAGCTTTTAGTAAAGTTTAGGGACCAAAATAGTATTTTTCTCAAAAAATATCAATTGAGTTACGTAACTCTAAACAAAAAGCCTTGTAGTGGAATATCAATAGTGGCAAGGAGGTACTTCATTCAAAAATGATTATATGATATTCTTCATCATCATCGTCATGGCAGCAACAACAATATGCATTGTTAAATTTTTTTGTTATTATTATTATTATTATTATTATTTAGGGATTAATAACCCTAAACACTAACCCTAAGGTTGTGTTTGGTTGGAGGTAAAATAGAAATGATAAAAAAGAAACAGGGGAAAACAGGTTTTGGGGTTATTTGGTAAGGAGAGAAAAGTGGAAGATTTTTGATGGGGTCCAGTCATTTTCTTCCCGACCCACCAAAAACTGATCTTTTCATTTTGGAGAGAGAACATGGTTAAAGCTTGATGCCAATTGATGTTACTAAATTACCCACAATTGTTAATATCTCTCAACTACCCCTCCAACTACTTTTTCATCTTCACCACACAATTCATATTTCGTTTCTTCTCTCTTTTGCAACTTGTTTGTAGTTTGCACAACTCTCTACCTGTATGTCTCTTACCCCATTTATTTTTTAGGTTTAATTGGACGTGAATTTATTTATTTATTTTTTACTTTTATCTTCTTCTTTTTCTAGGCATGATTTTTTATTTATTTATTTTATTTTTTTTGTTAAACTTGGGTGATTGCCTTTTTTTTTTCCTAGTTGGTTGTTTGCCTTTTAAAAAAATAAAAAAAATAAATTGGTCATCATTTTTTACTAAGGGCATATGAGTAAATTTATACAAATTCATTTTTTTCATCTCTCAACTTTTTCACTTCCAACCAAACATAAACGAGGGAAACAAAAATCTAGTATATTCTTCCACTTTTCTATCTCCCCAACCAAACAGGACCCTAAGACTATCTCTAACTCTAATCCTTACACTAACTCTAACCTAAATAGTATAGTATACTGCTTTCTCAAAAAAAAAAAAAAAAAAAAGTGTACCTTTTTTTTTTTTTTTTTTTTTTGAGCAAAAGGTAAGCCTAAACACTAATATTAAGACTAATCCAAATCCTAACGTCTAATGCCGAGATCTGCCATCACCAATCTCTCCGTGCTGCTTCACGAAGCTCGGAATTCCGCCACAGGCCACTGAGATCTGACTTGCAAGTTTCGATCTCCACCTTCGAGCACAGCCACTAGGCATTGCTGATGAGTTCATGCTGCCTCTACTCCGAAGAACCCTAGCGATGCTTTCGTGACTGCCCAGTGCTCTTTGAAGTTTCTTTTCTTTTCTTTTCTTTAGTTTCCTTTGAGGGAAGAGTGGAGAAGTGAAAGTGTGAGGAGAGAGAGGGCAACGGGAAGAAATGAGAAGGAAGAGAAAAAAAAAAATAAGAAAAGAAAAGAAAAAATATGATTTAAATATTCCTACCAGTGTGAACACTTAAATAAAATAGTGTTTTTTAAAACCTTTGAGCTACATGTATAGCCAAAGATAGCTCTGCACTGTAGCTGAGAAATCAAAATTTATGGCTTTATCTCCATCAATGCAGCTCCAATTTTGCAGTTGGTGGTGCTAAAAATAACAATGACTTTTTAGTACCACCAATAATAATGCTCTTATTCTGAAAAATAAAAAATAAATAAATAATGCTCTTAAGCAAGTGATTAGTAGCTGTATTATTTTTTTTAATTTTTTTTTGATACAATATAGAAATTTTACTCAAGGGTGTGCGGTGGTGTAGTTGCATTATTTTTATTATTTGGGAAAGTAGTAGCTGCATTAATTGTTGTAAAACATAATCAAACATTGCATGTAATTGAAAGACCACTTTTGCATTTACAACAGAGTTTAACCGACTTGTAGTCAAAATATTTCTAAAAATCACCATTGTTTGAATTTAAAAAAGTTGGATATCTCACTATTGGATGACAAAATAGAAATTTGGCTAATAGTACTGACTACTAGTATTTTGATTTTCATGGTGCCAGTCTAGTCACCGTTTCATTTGCTTAAAATACTTTTTTTTTTCCCTAAAAAAAAAAACGTTTTTTTTTTTCTCCAAACCATGTAACAGTAAAAATGTGAACAAAAAAACATTCATCCAGGATTTTTTTTTTCCTTTGAAATCAGCAATACTACTTCCAATTTCTATTAACAAAAAAGCATGAAATTAGTAATGCTATTTTCAATTTAGAAAAAAAAAAAAAATCCAAATTTGGTGCCAATCACCATAGAATGGACACAATAAGTTTAAACTATTATACTATTATTACACTTCTAGAATTTAAACTAATGACGCGGATTTCATAATACATATTCGAACCTTATATTACATATTCGACCATACCAGGGAAAAAAAAAACACAACAAAAAAAAGAAAAAAAAAGTCAAACAAGAAAAATGAAAAAACAAAAAAAATGTTGGTCCAAATCACATACATCCGGCTATCAAAAAAAGTATCAACCATAATTTCAACGAAAAAAGTGTCAAGAGAGAGAGAGAGAGATGGCTACAATAATAAATTGCTTAAGAGTAGTACCCAAAGTAACAAACACAAACACTGGACCCTCCGTTTCTCTCTTCACCAAAAGGGTCTCTAGATTAGCAATAGTAGCATCATTTTCGTCCTCAACAATGTCTTACGAAAAGGAACTCGCGGCTGCCAACAAAGCCGCCTCTCTCGCTGCTCGACTCTGCCAGGCATGTGTCTCTCTCTTGCCTGTATTCTTTGCTCGTTTTTTGTTTGTATGAATGTAAATGCACACAAAAGAGACATAGGCATGCAAGGTTTCTGTTTTTGTGATTATGCAATGTTTGATATCTTATGATGTGTGTGTGTGTGTGTGTGTGTGTGTGTGTGTTTTGGTCTGTATTGGGATTATTGTTAATTTGAAGATAGGGAATTTGTTAATTTGAGAGGAACCCAGAAGCTAAATTCATTGTTTGAGCAAAATTTAGAGCTTAATGGTGTTGTTTGAGTGAAACCCAGATCCTAAAAATGATTATTTTGAGCAATTCAGAGCATAGTGGTGTTATTTGAGTGAAACCCAGATCCTAAAAATCATTATTTTGAGCAAAATTCAAGCATGATATTGTTAGTTGAGTGAAGCCCAGAACCCTCACATCATCATTTGAGGAAAATTCAGAGCATAATGGTGTTAGTTGAGTGAAGCCCAGAACCTAAATTTATTGTTTCAAATTTTTTTTTGAGTATGATAGTGTAATTTGAGTGATTCCCACAACCTAAAGTGCTTATAACTTATAAGATCAGATGGATTTTAGATATAGTTGTGCTTGGTTTAGCAATATTGGAACACTGATACTGTTGTTTTATACTGTCTGGACTCTGGAGCAAATATAAAATTCAAAATTGTTATCCCTTCTCTTATAAAAAGATAAAAAAAGAAAGAATTGTTATTCCCTCTTTTCTAATTCTTTTTGGCTGTTTCCTTTTTATGCAATCTCTAAATGTTGTTTGTGTTTGCGGTTTGAGCCCTGAAATCATTGATTTAGCAAAATCCAAAATCTAAAATTCTAATTTGAGCGAAGGCAATACTGTGGGTTTTACAAATCTTATGGAAATCTTCTTTGTTTGCGGATGGCATGCTGCTTGTGTATTGTGTGATGTATGGGCATATGACACGTCTCATCTTTGTATCTGAGTTGTCATGCATGACATGTTGTTTTGGAAAGGGAAGTTTAAATGCACAGAAATTTTTTTAAAAAACTTTAATTTGACGTTTATTTTACTCAGTGCAGTTTAAATTATGGGATTTTTTGCATAGTGCTTATTTATACCGAGGGTGAACTTCCTCTTCTTATCTGGATATGTGGTATAGACTCATAGACCTAAGCATTTTTTAGAATTAAATAAGGAGTGCATTGTGCAACACATTCCTATCATAGTTCCATATTTTTGTCTGGTTTAATATGACAGTTATGTACCTTTTGTAGAATATGATTGGTCAGTAATTAAGGCCGAAATGTAAAATTTCATCTGGATTTTGTGTTTATGGATATATTGTATTTTTTTTATGGAAAGCTGATTTGATAGGGTGTCATTTTTTCCTCCAGAAAGTGCAAAAGGAACTGTTGCAATCAGATGTCCAGTCGAAATCAGATAAAAGTCCTGTGACAGTGGCTGATTATGGTTTGTTGTCAAACCCTTCTGTGCATTTCTTTCATTTTCTAGCAATCTATTGTCTCTCTTTCTTGTTCTCATAGTTAATACACGTGAACCCTGATCACAAAAGGACTTTACGGATTTTTAAGAATGTATAGCTTAGTCTGGTTTATTGCATAGGCAGAATTGTGAAATAATTTCTTTTAATAAGTAAATAACTTTATAAAAAAGTGCAAAAGAGGGGTGCAACCCTAGTACACGAGAGGCATACAAAGGAACAGCCAAAAAAAAAAAAAAAAAAAAAAAAAAATTAACCGGTAAAGTTCAGGTTATCTAAAAATCTATAACATCTGTTGCCAAAGAAGGGTAGGCGCCTAGCTCTTATTAATATAAAGATAGTAGAACAATTACTTCAACTTTGTTACCCAAAGTTTTTTTTTTTTTTTTTTTTTTTTTTTTTGGCTTCAGACATGCGTGCGTTTCTCTCCCTCCAGCTACTCTACATCAGACACGAAGGAATTACCTTCCAAGTTGCAGCATTGACATTTTTTTTTTTTTTGAAAATCCTCCCCAACATGCCAAAATTCAATGATGAACTTTGGCACAACCCAACTGACCCTAAAAAAAACATAGAAAAATATTCAATAGACCACAAATCTCTAGCAGTCACACAATACAGGAAAAGATGATCCACTGATTCCCCATCAAATTTACACATGCAACACCAATCATTAACCTCAATACCCTGTTTAATTTCAATTGTTAGAAGTTCACCCTTTGCAACTGTCCAAGCAACACAGCCACCCATGGAGGAGCTCTAATATTCCAGATAGCTTTCCATGGGTTTCTGTTGTCCCTCCTTCTCTCAATGCCTTGTAGTTATCATTCACACAAAAAACATGGCTTTTTGAAATATTCCAAACACCAGCTTTTCTGCACCTTCATAATTTTTTCTAGCAGCATATAAAACATCCTAAAATAACTTAATGGACTCTAATTCCCGATCTTAAACTACTCTAATAAATGATGGATTACACTGAATGGTACCTCCTGAGAAATCCATGAAATCTGCCATGGTTGAGGCTCTCTAGCTGTTAGAAACTGCTCTGGGCAGGAGTTCTTGAAAGCATCATCCCCACATCAGTGGTCATACCAAAAAGGAATCCTAGTTCCATACCCTACCTCAAAACGATTAAATCTAGCAAAAGTAATCCATCCATTCCTAATGTCCTTCTAAAGACACACACCATATGAACCACTAGCAACATCCGAACACCAACACCCCAAGAGATTCCATATTTCTTTTCCATCACTGTGCTCCAAAGAGAATCCATCTCCACTGCATATCGTCATTGCCATTTGTAAGTAAAGCTCGGTTGAAAACCAATAATCTTCGGATCCCCAACCTCCCAGTTGGATAGTATTACAGTAAGTATTCCAATTGACTTGGTGGAATTCATTACTCCCCCATACCACCCCATAAGATATCCGTTTGAACACCCTATCCTATATGCAATTCTAGCGGGAACAAGGGACAAAGACTTGGGATAAGTGGGAAGGCTAGAATGTTTACTCTTTATCTATGTGAATATATCTTCCTTTGATAGATAAATCTTGGGTAAACTATAATTTTGGTCCTTTAAATCAAATTTAAAAAGTTTAACTTTGGTTTTTGAAGGTGGCATTTTAGTCCCTCCATTAATTTTCCATCAAATTTATGCCATGTGATTTAAGGCATCCTCCAATGTGATTATTATCTGAGGGGCACTAGTTTTATTTTTCTCCTCTTGTCTCTCTTCTTTTACTCCCCAGTTTCCAACCTCCTAGGCTGTAACCCAAAAAAAAAAATCATCCACACTCAATTCATCCCAAATTAGCATACCCAAAAACCACAAAATTATTGTGAACTTAGACCCCAAATCAAGTCAGCAATTGGTTATGAGGCTTTGTATGTGGCTGCAATGGTGGGCATGTGTTATGTGGTGCCACAGGCTTTGTTCCCCAACTGTAAAACCGAGTGAACTTGTTCAATCCCTTCTAACTCAGTCTCCAGCACCACCTTCACCACCATGTTGATGCTGGATGTAGGTCTTCACCAGCAAGATGGTGTTGGATTTAAGTCCTTTCTTAAGTGAGAATGTCAGCCATGAAATGGATAAACTCGTGACTCATACTCAGCACCTGCAAGACTCATTGGATGTCACCTGGTCAATTGGGAGATGAAGCCTTAGATGGCTCAGGGAAAGAAGGCCAATGTTGCCACAACCACGTCATATCCTGAGCCGACTTTGAAGTCGATGACTTTTGGGTTTGGCATGATAGATATGGTTAGGTTTATCGCTTATGCAATGATCTAAAAAATAATGACAAATTGGGGCATGGGAAACTCAACACCATTGAGTCTTGTGTTTTGCTAAACATGTATTGTTCTTCAGGTTATCCTTTTGTATATATCCTGTAGACATGAGGTCATATTCTGTTTTCCTAAAAAATTTCATTATTACTTATCAAAGCATACTCTATTCAGGGTTATACTACATGCAATTCAGTAACTTTTGAGCTGAATGTGTTACCTTTGAATTTCTGTGAATAGAACATGTTGCATATATAACCATATCAGTAGGTCTTTTTTATCAATAGGTATTCTAATAACTGTCACATTGTCCACAGTCATGCTTTAAATTCACTGAATTGGCTATCCAATTTTCTTTTCTGTGCGTATGTGGCTGTTGTGGTTAAATTTTTTTGTTTTCACCATTTCAATAAAGGCTATGTTATAAAGTATGTTGGTCATTCCAGTGCTTGTTCCATTTTTAACTTTTAGGATTGACGTGAACTGAAATTGATTGCCATTTTGTTTCTATTGCTTACCTATGATTTCCAGGTTCACAAGCTCTAGTTAGTTTTGTGCTGGAGAATGAACTTTCTTCTGAATCATTCTCATTAGTGGCTGAGGAGGTGAGTGTGAATGCTTTTGCTAGACTATCCAGAGACATGCAGATGCTGTATTCTTTTCTCCCAGTTGAACGATCTTTAAAGCTTAAATTTTCTAGGATTCAGGAGATCTTCGGAAGGAAAGTGGCCAGGAAACACTACAGCGTATTACAAAACTTGTGAATGATACTCTTCTCAGTGATGGATCATTTAGTGTTTCTTCTTTAACCACAGAAGATGTGCTTAGGGCCATTGACAGAGGCAAGTCTGAAGGTGGTTCTCATGGGCAGCACTGGGTTTTGGATCCAATAGATGGCACTAAAGGGTATGGTTCAAAACTTAGAATATGACTAGTGCTTTAAGGATTTGATCTCTTACCCAAAAAAGAATTAGGTATCTCAAATAGCATGTTGTTGTTATAAGCATTTAGTTAAATATAGATGGAGTTTTTTCTGGACTTGTATAAAATGGTAACAGCTTAACCATGGTGGCAATAACTAGCAAAATTGGAGCTTACTGGATCAAAGGTTTGGAAAGATTTCTGTATAAATTTCCTTTGAAAAAATGGTCTTGATTGATTGTGTGCTTATGATTTTGATCATTTATTCTTTCCACCTATAGATTTATATATGTTGATAGCTCTTGAATTTGTTGTTTCTTGGCTACATTCATCTAGACATGAAATGATTTATATAAACTTATAAGGCTGATACCAATGAGCTGTAGCTCAAAGGGCACTTTGTCCTCCCTTAATAATTGGATGGACAGTAAGGTCATGGGTTCTGAACTCATGGGGTTTGTGTATAATTAATTATAAAAAATAAAGTAAAATAAATGTAATAGGCTGATACTGGAATGGGAAATTTATGAAATTTGGCATCTGATGTTCTGCTTTGGGACGTATGATTTTCTGCATGTTAACATGGAACAGTAGGCAATGTGTAATGCTTTCATCTGAACTAATAATGTTCTAATGCTTTCCTCTTGTGGATACTAAAAGTCCTTTTTCACAATTGTTTCTGTCCATTTCCATATGCCTTTATTGTTTCTGAGCCTTCCTGAAGTCCTGGTTTTTCCTCCATGTGATCCAAATCACTTGTAACTTTTGGCGTCACATGAGTGATGGGACATAAATTGATGCATGGAAATGTTTGCAAAGATTTGATTAATATTATGACAAATTTAGCTATGGTGACATCTCAGGTGTTTGGCATTGTGATAGGAAATGAAGTACGTTTAGAAAACTTAAGGAACTAGACAAAAATCAGTGGTCTCTAACTCTCTTTGGCGAAACTTCCTTTTTCATTGCTTTGTTTTGTACTTTCTATTTGCTGATTTATATATTTTATCAATGATTCACTTGTCAACTGAGTGCTTATTTTCTTAATGCATTCACTTGTCAATTGAGTGCTTCATATTTTGTAATAGATTTCTAAGAGGAGACCAATATGCTATAGCACTGGCATTGCTAGATGAAGGGAAAGTAGTGTTGGGCGTCCTGGCTTGTCCAAATCTTCCATTAGTTTCCATTAGTGGTGATAGTCAGCATTCTTCAAATGATGAAGTGGGTTGCCTTTTCTTTGCCAAAGTTGGTGCAGGAACGTATATGCAGTCACTGGATGGTTCTTCGCCAAAAAAGGTTCTCACTTGTAGGAAGTTATATCAGTGCTTACTGTATTTATATAGGTATTTGGCACTTCAAACCAGTTGTCTTTTTATTGCCCGTTGTAGGTGCATGTCAGTGCTACTGAAAATCCAGAGGAAGCATCACTCTTTGAATCCTTTGAAGCAGCACACTCCTTGCATGACTTGTCTAGCTCCATTACAAAAGTAGTTTGTTCTCTATTCTCCTCTATTAATACTATTATTGCTGTTATTCTTTTAAATTTCTTGTTTTAAAATATTTATTTGTGGACAGAAACTTGGTGTCAAAGCACCACCGGTTAGAATTGACAGCCAAGCTAAATATGGGGCACTGTCCAGAGGAGATGGAGCCATATATCTACGATTCCCTCATAAAGGATACCGTGAGAAAATATGGGATCATGCTGCTGGGTGCATTGTTGTGACTGGTAATGAAAATATGTTTTCCATCTTTCTTTTCTCTCACAACTTAAAGTGGCCTAGGTACAGGTCTCTTTTTTGGATATCCTGTCTTTCTCACTTTTTTCTGATACCTCATGATGATGATATGTATTATTATTATCTCACAATTGAAGGCTTTAAACTAATAAAGCATTCAACTAGTGATGACTCCATAAACACAATAGGCATAGGGAGGGACCCTATGCAAAATTAGTGAGACTAGGAGATATCAGCTGTGTCAATTAATTAAATCACATGACAATGAGCTTTAGCCCTAATGTGCCCCCTTCTCTTGTAAGAGCATGGTTGTGGGTGAGGTCGGTTGTGGGTTCAATACCCATATCAGATGCATGTGAAACTGATCAATAATAAGAAGTATTTATTTAACTTGCATTTCTGATACCTGTGCTTATGGAATTTCTTTAATGAACTTTTGCAGAGGCCGGTGGTGTGGTGACAGATGCTGCAGGGAACCCCTTGGATTTTTCTCAAGGAAGATACCTTGATCTTGACACAGGCATAATTGTTACCAATCAGAAATTGATGCCATCACTCTTGAAGGCAGTTAGAGAATCCCTGGATGAGAAAAATTCATCCCTGTGATTTTCCTGTTGAACACGAGATCCAAATCCTGGATTTTGTTTACCCAAAACAACTCAAATAATTCCAATGAACTGTAGTTCAATTACTATAAAAAACTCAATGATTTTTACCTTTATACTGGTAAGTGTAAAATTTTGTAATTTGATGTAATGAATTATTTGATTAGATCCTTGTTAAGGAATTTGAGCAGCCTTAGGTACAGCCGCAAGAATCTAAACGTCCATGGCTGAGTTTTGAGACTTCTCCATTAATAATTAGTGGTGCCAGTAATCCTTTGTTTAATTAATTAATTCTAAAAAGATAACCTTTTATTTTTATTTTCCTTCCAAAATGTTAGAATGACATTTAAACAAGCAACATTCATGGTGACATAAGCTACTGAATCTCTGATGGTTTTTCCTAATTATAATGGTAGGCAGCTTAACAATTTATCCTCAGGAACTAATCAGACGTCAAAATGATTGTTGATTTCAAATGGGTTATACAGTGCAAGTAATAAATTTTCAAAATACTACTTTTAATTTTTTTGTAATACTGAGTTCCCTTGAAAATATTTCCGAACCAAGCAGACAAGCACTAAAAGAATAATTATTTCACATGGCGTGCAAAGTTCGGTGTGGTAATTGCCAATTGATGCTCAATAAGATTGAAAAGTATATTATGCACCAGGTATATGTAACAATTACATATATGTTGAACTCGTATACATGTAACCATATGCATGTGAGAGTGATGTTATACATACTTTTTAGTTATTACACAAGAAACCACCTTCAATAAGATCTTGTTACCTGATAAACCATAAATTTACAGCATGGCACCCATCAATGGTTACATAACCATGGTTCCTGCCAGTGGGTCTTCCGTTGAACTCCACAAATCTTAACACTTGAAATCTAGATAAACTCTTTTAACGCCACAAATCCCATACCCCTAGTGTGTTCAAACTTCAAACCCGAACCTCTGTACTTAATAGGTAAAGCAATATCATTAGACTACAAATTCATTCATAGGCCTATCATTGAATTGGTTTTTTATGGATCACATGATAGAGTGGGGTCAAATTGAAGCCAAGAAAGACAGGCGAGAAACTAAAGAAAACTCAAAAGCTGCAAAGGGAAAATAGCTTCAAGAGTCTTGTTGGAGACTGCTCAGATTCAGTTGCAAAGATGTGCTGTTTGTGTCACTATCATATATTGGACAAAATGTGCAAGAGCTCACATCTTTGGAGTATCAACATTGGATAAAATATACCTTTGAGAGGGCTAATTGCATATTACCCTTGAAACTGCAAGCGTTGAATCTTTCAATTACAATGGTTGTGATAACAAAAAATTCAAGAGAACAAATTCAACCTTTATTGGAAGTAGATTCCAAGTATAAAAAGAATCGTCGAATTCTAGGCAGGAACATCTGATGGGTAGTCCCGTGGGTGTCTTCTGATTGTCTCTCTAAGCAGTTTCTCCTGCTCGTGGAGATTGGATGGGGGAACATCATATACATCTGTGAAAATGTCTGCCACTGGAGGTTTCTCAGCTTTTTCTGCAACTTGAATTGCATGCAGTAGCTGTATCAAAAGCATCATCAGTGCAAAACTTTCATACTATAATACTTATATTTGAGTGTGACTATCCTGAAAACATGACCAGGATGCTCATGAGAAAACTTTTGAAACAAAAGAATTAAAGAAAGCATAGTGCAGAATTATTATTATACACATGGTCTTGAAATTGCTTCTGATATATATGTAAGTTCTACCTGCTGCCTCACACTGCTTCTGAACTCTGACTCAGCCTCACTGCTCCACCAATCTTTGCTTTTAATCCATTTTCTAAATCTAGTTACTGGGTCTCGTGCCAATTTCCACCATTCAATCTCATCAACTGGACGATACTTGGTGGAATCATCAGACGTGGAGTGATGTCCCACTCGATATGTTAGAGCCTGCAATGAAAAAGATCAAACCAAATCTGTAGTCAGGGCATCCGGATTCTAGAGTTCATCATGGTGCCTCTCAAAGCCCGAGAGGTTGTAAAAAAAAATCCTTATTACCTCAATTAAGATTGGTCTGTGTTCAGTTATTGCCATTTTACGTGCAGCATGAACTGCACCATAAATGGCAAGTGCATCATTACCATCTACACGAATACTTCGGACTCCATAAGCAGAACCTCTAACAACTACACCATCACCTGCCAATGAATGGGTGAAAAATGTGTCAGGATACCCAGAGACTTTCCCTAATAAGAATTGTCAACATACAAGAATCCATAAGAAAAAAGAAAATACTTCTAAACTGGTCTGAAGTAGGGGTGCTGATAGCCCATCCGTTGTTTCGACAGATAAATATTACTGGGGCCTCCAAAACCGCCGCAAAATTTAAAGCAGCATGGAAATCTCCCTATCACATTACTCAACGTATTAGAAGATAAACAACCCAAAGCAATGCTTCTCAAATTAAAAAAGCCCCTTGGACTGCTAATGGAAATGAATCATTTTACATGTTTTTCATAGCCACTAAAAAGCTTTATCCTTTGTTCAGATGGAGGGAGCTTGGGGGGTGGGGCTGTGGGGGGAAGATTGTTAAAATATCTGTTCTAGACATGCCCTTAAGTGTGTTCTCTAATTCTCAAGAATAGGGTCAATGTAAAATGGTGAAGTTACTACAAAAACTAAATAGTCACTTGCTAAAAAAGAATTAGAAAATATTAACAACAATCTATCTGCCTTTGTATGCTATTGATACATACAGGAAATGGAATAGGCTCATTTCAAATACTATGACAATCAAAATTTTCTGAACATACTTTCCCATTATATTCTCATCAGCATTTTGAAAAAAAGAAGAAGAAGATTTTTCTCTTCTGATAATGCTGATACAAATATACCTCACTTGAGCCACCATCACCAAAATAGGTAACTGCACATGCGTCTTTTCTATCCATCTTCAGAGCATATGCAGCACCAACAGCATGGGGAAGTTGTGTTCTGCAAACAGTAGGAAACACTTGTGGCATGACTTGCCTGATTTTTGCCTTAAGAAACTCTATATAACCTCCTTATGGATAAGCAATCAGCTTTGTAAATTGTGCATAGACAAGGTTCATATCTTACGCAATTGTTGATGATACAGTAAAGTAATTGTGCTTGTTAGAGCCATAATGGATAGGCATCTGCCTGCCTTTTCCATGATCAGCTTTGTTTAGAAAACACTGATTTGCAAATTCTTGAAGGGTGAAACCACGCCATAATAGCACTCCTGGCTCCCTGTACTGCAAGGAATATCATATAAGCCTAGTCTAGCATCAATTTTAAACTTGCATATATCAAATTACAATATAATGTGATATGTCAAAACGACAGAGATGGTGATGAGCGTGTTTGTGCATACTGCTTGGAAGGATTGTAAGGGAAGAACACATATGCATGCATGTGCTTGTAACCTGAGGGAAGACATGGTCATCAGCAGTGAGAGCTGCTGCAGTTGCAACGTTGATGGCCTCCTCTCCAATTGTGGTCAGATAAAAGGAAATTCTTCCTTGCCTTTGTGCTTCATAAAAAAGAGTGTCCATGGTTTGAAGTGTAATCATGTCAGTGTACATTTTTACAGCAAGTTCCTCGCTGACCTAATTACAGTGGTATCCCATAGATCATTAGGATCTTTTGTGATTATATACGGTTATGGAAAAAAAAAAAAATCCATCTTCTGTGAAATGGGGGAGCGAAATACCTGTACTAAATTGCTGCCCAAAATCAGCTGACCATTGTCATCAAGGACTCTGTAGCATTGTGTACGCTCCTCGGGGGATTCAGCTATGAATGTCATTTTAGGAGAGAATCTAACCTTTCCTCCTGGAAAATCCAAGACCTGAAATTGAAGATAGATTCAGTAAGTACAAATAACAGCTTGCACGTGGAACGTTATAATTGATGTCCTGTCTAGGCATTGACGGTTCATTAGGAAGCAACTGTAAAATATCTTTGGTTGTGCCTTTCTACGGAAATAAATTTGTATGAGAAGTTGTGGTGGCCTGTAATCTATCCATAATACCTTGTATGTCCCATTATATATTCTGACAACCAAGCAAGTGGCATTGGCCTACAAGTCTTCTGACTGATGTATCCAAAATACAGAAAGTTATGATCACCCTGGAAATTTCTAATAGCCAACTCTTTCACGATCTTTATTAAAACAGTTGAAAAATCTTACAATGGCCATTGCAAGTTATTCCTTCCTCTGATTGCTTCCCAAAATATCCGAAAATATAATAAGTGTCATATGTGAACATGACTTGAATTTACATCACACAATGGGATGTCTTCATCAAAATAAACAAGAAAATTTCCTCACACCACATTTGTAACTTTACTAGATGATTTCTGAATTGGACATGATCATCATCCTGGTACACATGACCATCAATTGCATTGAATTTGATTTATGGAAGGTCATTTCGCCATTTTGATTGAAAAGAATTGGAATGCCAATACTCCTAAACTAGTCCATTTAAGATATGGAATAAAGATACCTCGTAAATTTGTAAACGTGACTCTTACTTTTATTTCAATCCATTTAGTATGGAAAGCTCTAACTCTAAACTAGAAACATTATTCACCGCTCCACTAAACATGCGCAGTGGATTACTCCAAATTAAAATACAATTGACAGCATGAACATGCAAATTTTCCAGTTTATTATAATATATCTGATTATCCATAAATATAATACCTAAAATATTACAACATAGCCCATCAATTCATGTAATTCCAATATAGAAGCTAAACAGGTGCAATTTAGAGGGGGCTTTAGGATCCAGGTGTTTGAGTTCACTTGACATTTTGCCAGCCAACAATGTTTTTGGCCACTAAAAGCAATGCTAAACTTCTAAAAGGCAGGCCTTATTAGTTCATCCAAAAACATGACCTTTCTACAATTAATTAATTATAAGTAAAATCACAACATCAGGATGGATTCAATTAATCTTACAATAAATAATAAACAAAAGCATAATTGAGGGACAAATAACCAATTCAAATAATCAGCCCTGCCAATTATTGCTTGCTACTGGTTCCATAAGACAATAAGTATGACACATTATAATTTATCAAACACATGGAAAAACAACACAAGAAACAAAATGATTTGGTTATATTCAAACCACAAATATACAAAAAAAATTCAACGTACAATAAAAGTGTTCCAATTTTTATTTTTTGGGTAAGTTTTATTGTACCTTGTTGTCATCAGCATCATTGAGAGAATTCAATTGTTTTTCGGGTTTGGTTGATTTGAAACGACAAGCAGAGAAAAGAGTTGCTTTGACACTCAAATCTGCATCTGGGTTTCCTAGATTATGAGCAATTGGAGCTGTAACTGGAAACTCTTGATGATGGGATGAAGTAGAATTCCAAGAACTGGGGGTGATCATATCAAACAAACCCATCCTGTATTTTAGATGGTTGATAAGTTTTGGTGATTTCCTCATGCACAAAGCCATGAGAGATAGAATCAAAGATTGAAATTAGTTTCAAGTATAACAAACTGAACTGAAAATGGAGAGACAGAGACAGAGACAGAAACAGAGAGAGAGACACACACACACAGAAGCTTCAACGCAATCCCATTTATGAGTATGGTTAGGTCCCTGATTGCATGACACGTCAGATTTTTTAAATAATGTCTCCCTGTTCCTTTTCTTTTCGGTACAAATATTCCTCCATTTATGCCTTATCCGCACTAGATAATACTATTAAAGTATGCTACGTCCATCCAGTCAAAGAAAAAAAAAAAAAAAAGGAAAAAGTTTGGTAATAACTACAATTCTTAAAATCATCTTTTTATTAGGCTTAAATTTTGATAAATCAATTATTAGATTATATTTTCTTTTTGAGATTAAATTCTGTAAGAATGTGATGTAAAATTCATATTTTATTCCTCAAATCTTAACATGTCACCTCATCTTATTACATATTTAAAAATAAACACAACTACACACAATCAATTCTAATATCCATAAAAAAATCCAACCAAATTAGGTTTTTATTAAAATGTATTTATTAAGTGTGTTAGGATGTATTGAATTTTCTAACAAATATGGCAATTTCTTATTAATTGGTGTTAAACATGAGTTTTACACTCCATCCTTACCAAATTTGGACTCTTTCTTCTTATATCCTTTATACTTACAAAATTTATAGAAGATCAAATATTAATAGCTATGTTATTAATTAAATATTTAAAATTATGCATAATAAATAAGTTTATAGATAAAAAAGTAAGTAACATCTAATTGATACGAAATTTGACAGATGTGTTAAGAACATAAAGAATATGAAATCTAACGGTTAAATTTTTAAAATATATAGTCATGCTAATTTTTTTAGTGGGTGTTGTAGCCATCAGCTAAAATTAAGTTTGTAGCAAACTTTGTTAATATATACTAGCCTCATCACACGCGTTTCGCGAGTGTGATGATTTATTTATTTATATTTATTGTTATAATGTTTAAAAGTGAGACAAAAATAGTGTCTTAATTTTTAGGATTTTTTTTTCTACATGATTTTTTTTTAAAAAAAGGTAATTTATATGTGGGTTTAAAGTTTGAAATTTTGAATTTAAAATAAAAAGTGGTAATTCAAATAAAGAAGAGAAAGGAAAAAACTTAAAACTTAGGAACAGTAAATTACTTTTTTTAAATAATTTCACAACAAATTTTAGGTAGTAAACTGTTATTAGTGGGTAAAAAGTTGATATCAATAGTGAGCCAAGATTAAAACCACTATTAACTTACCACTTAAAATTTGTTTTGAAATTATTTTTGAAGTAGTGTTGCTCATTATTAAAAGCTTTTTTTTTTTTAATCTCCAAAATTAATATAAAATATTATTTACCAAATGACTATTGAGCTCATGGGGAATGCTAGCATAATGGAGATTATGTGAAATCTCTTTACTTGTTTAGGACTAATAAGAGCCCGTTTGGTAGGGTATTTCAAATACTCATTTTCAGTTTTTAAACAACATTACATATACATTTTCACTCACATGTATTTCAAAAAACTACAAACAACACTACTTAAACTCCTCTACTAAACAGGCCTTAAATATCTTATGAGCTCACTTTATGGAGTGGGCTCACATATCGTTGATTCCATGCATCTGTTGGACCCATAATTTGTGAGTGACATGTTCCATGGAGTGGGCTTACTAGATACTACCTCATTTGGGAGGAGGAATAAACTATAAAGTAGAAAAGAAATGAAGTTTTAAAGAATAGTCTTTTTTTTTTTAATTTTTTAATTTTTTAATTTTTTTTTTAATGTCATCATTTAAGTTTTTAATTGAAGGTCCCTATTAACTCCATTTTCTAGTCCCTGATGAATTGGAGGAGAGGTAAGGAGTAAAATATATATTTAAATGATTATAATGTAAACGAATTTACATCACCGTGAAAAATAAATTTATATGGTATGATTACTAAATTTGTCCTTATAATGAATTTATTATGATGATATTTAGATTACTTAATCAATTCTTTTTTGCAATTGTGATGGATGAGCTCACTAAATAGATTCAAGAGGAAATCCCTATGTTTGGTTGGGGAAATTATTAGAAGGATGAAAAATTTTGGAAAGAAAAGTGAGGAGAAAATGAAAGTGGGGGGTGTTTGGTTGGGGTGAAAAATAGGGAAGAAAATGGTAGAGTACATGAGTTTATCCCCAGCCTATCAAAAATCAATCTTCCTAAATTGGAAAGAAAATGGGAGTGGTTATTGATTTGCTTGAGACTATTCATTTACTTTTTTACCCTCAATTATAACGTTTTCTATCTTTTATTTTTTTGTCATTTCCTGTTGTCTTTTTCTTTCATTCCTGCCACGGTGCCACACTCCCACCAATTTGTTGCTTGTTTCATTTTTTTTTTCCTACTTGTTTAGCATAAAATCTGTGCTATTTTTTTTTTTATTGTTTTATAATTTTTTTAATAAATATAATAGCAAAGAAAAATAAAACAATATAATGTGTAATGTTTTAATTTTTATAAGATGTAAATTTATTAATTAAATTTGATAATAAATAATATTTTCCTTGTTTAATGTAATAAGGACATAAGGGTAAATTTATACCAACTTTATTTTCCATTCTCCCATTTTTCATTTCAACCAAACAAATGAGTTTTTCGTTTCTCGACTTTTCTATCCTCCTAACCAAACACAAATGAGAGAAAATTAAATCTCTTCTATTCTCCTACTTTTCTATCCCTTTTCTATTTTCTATCCTTCAACTTTTCTACTCCTCCAACCAAACGGACTCTCATATGTGTTTGGTGGGGAGAATATAAAAGTGGAGGGATAGAAAACTCATTTATTTGGTTGAGAAGAAAAGTGAGAGGATAGAAAATGTAGTGTATATAAAACTATTCTTATGCCCCTATTGCATAATATAAGAAATAATTTCCTTACAATCATTAAAAAATATACTCATCATCAATTACAATTAAAAGAATAACATCTTATAAAAATTAACACATCATTAATATTATAATATAATTTTTTTTGTTAATATATATATATTTATATATAACAATTAGAGTTGCCTTGTAAAAAAAAAATTGAGGTGAAAGCCACCGTTAGATATGAAAGAACCCCACCATTAATTTAAAAAGGAAAAAACAAAAGCAAAAGCAATTGTTTGATTAAGAAGAAAAGATGTGCACGTGCTTAGAGAGGCCAATATGTGCGCAGATTTTTTGGCTAGAAGGGGCTGTTGTATGCAAGATGATTTTGTTATTTTCGATCAGCCTCCCTCTGTTGAAATTCTCCCTGTTTTGTATGCAGATCTGTATGGTGTGTCATATTGTAGGCTGATAAGCCCATCTTTGGTGTCTGTAAACAGATAGTTGTTTTATTATATAATCCTTTTAACCAAAAAAAAAAAAAAAAAAAAAAAAAGAAGAAAAAAAAAAAAGAAGAAAAGATGTTAAATAAAAAAAGTAAACGTAATTCAATGCACAGGCACAATAAAGAAGGGAGGGGCAAATTCAGCCTCTGCTGGCATCCTTTTTTTCACTTCAATTTTCCCCCAATTTGGAGAGAAAATGTTTTGGTGAGTTCAGGAGAGAAAACACCCAGATTTTTCCTTCCACAAATTCACCTAACCCAACATCCCAGTAAATTTATTTCCATCCCACTTTTCCCTTATTTTTCTTCCATCCTCCCTAAAATCCTCCCAACCAAACAGACTCTTAGTTCTAGACTTCTAGTGGATGAAACTAGATGTGGAGTTTATGTTAAGTTAGAAATTTGGAGATACACTTTAAAACTTAAAGGCTTTCAATTAAGAAAGACTAAAACGTAATAAACTTACATTCAATATACTATGTTTTGAAAAAAAAAAAGAAATGGTACTCGTAATATAAGTTTCACTAAAGTAGTAGAGACTTGATAATAAAGAGATACCACAGAGCGAGAACTTTTAATATTTTGGATCAATAACTCATAAAAATTGAGAAGGTTAAGATGTGTGAATCATAAAATAAAAGCATGACAAATTAAGTTGAGAAGTACATTAGGAATATTGTGTGATCGTAAAATACCTATTAAGTTAAAGGGAAAATTTCATAATATTGCTAGAAGACCAACTATGTTCTATGGTACTAAATATTGGAGTGTTAAAAAGTAACATATAAATAAAATGAGTGTAACTGAAATGAGAATGTTAAGATGTATGCTTACAAGATTACAAGTGATAATAAATTAAAAATAAAGGGAAAAAATTCACTTAAAGATAAGGGTGAAAACTTATTGATGAAAATATGAGGGTGAGTCGCTTGAAATGATTTGATTATGTTTAGATGAGAGAAATTAATGCACCAATGAGAAATAGTAAGACCAAACATATTATTAATTGAAGTAGTGAAAAATGACATATCAATTAAGGAAGTAACAAAAAGTATGGCTTCAAATACACTATTTCACAACATGGTTGAGTATTAATGTTATAAACCCATGTGTAGAACTCACCCTTGAAAACTGGCTTGCAAAGGAATGGTGCCCAAGAGCTTATAAACACATAGTTAAACGTATACTTAATTCATGTGAGACACTAGGATTATAGCATACCACTACACTGCGGTGCCGAGGTCCACGACGGCTCACTCCAACAACACTGACTTGATGGTAGCCTTTTCTCTTTTGGTGGCTCCACTCACCTATCAGCTATTTTAATCTAGCCTCTAGGTCGCCCTCTTCGGGATCCAACCACAAAGCTGTAACTCATTTGATCTCATACTCAATGAGCTACACTCGATTATTCGAAGTGGTGGTTGGTTCTGATATCAAATGTTACAAACTCATGGGTAGAACTCACATTTGAAAACCAGCTTGCAAGGGGAAGGTGTCCAAAAGCTTATAAACACATGGTTAAGCTTATACTTGATCCATGCGGGACACTAAGATCATATCAATTAACTTGAAATTAAGATAGTTTTTATCTTTTTGTCAAACCTATTACATAGAAGTTAAAAAAAACGGTAGGATACCAAACCTTTCCAATTTTAAAAGTGTTTTAGTAACAATTTCAAAACTTCAAGGATTAACTTAGAAAAAAAGGTGAGAAAAAAAAAGGAAGAAGAAGAAAGAATGAATAAACAAATAAGATGAATAATAATATATGGATGATTCTTTTAAGTGGGGTGGAGAAAGTTGTCAGTTGAGTCCAAAATGTATCTTATTAATTGTGCATTCAAATAGTTAAGGGTGCAAAGTATGTATTTATATAGTTTAAGGTGGTAAAGTGTAATTTTCCCTAACAGTTGATTCAATCTCATAAGAGTGACAAACAACTATCTCAAGCAGTTCCTTTTTAAGAAAATACATGTGAAGGGAACTTGGGAGTTAACAGTTACCTCGAAGCAGTTATCTAAATATTTCCAGCCAAGGTTTAAGGGAATGAATGCAGCAGAAATGTGACACAAGGCACAAGCAATAAGATTAATTGTTAAAGCCTCAATTATAAATAAGGAGAGATATTCCAACGTTAGGGAAACTCAATTAGATACAAAAATTCAAAGTATCATCTCTCTGTGTCAGAGCAATTTGTAACGGGTATTTAGGCTGGTGAGAGACTTTATGCATGTAAATTTGTAAAGTATTTATTTTCAATTTGAGTTCATTTCACTTTGAATAGGCTTGTTGTCTTTGGCTTAATTTGGGCTTTTTTCTTGTTCTTATTGTTAACTTGTACATTTTACATAAAAGTCCTATTAAATTAGGCAGTATATCAAACCAAGAACTTGATCCTCGAAGTGAGATAATTGCCTTCAATAAGTGTTGATATTGTATTTATAGAATATCATGGATTTCAATGGTTTTGTAGGTTACCATAATAGGCTTGTTGTAATCTTTTATATACACTATTGTGTAGCCCATGATTATGCACGAGAATGATGAATTATAGTGGTGCTATTGATGTTAATTTGGGTTATTAAACATATAGGACATACTTTGACCAAGACATTTGGAGGTACTAAAATAGTTTTTCCTTTCAATTTTCATTTATGTCAAGTTTTTCATTACATTACTATTACATATATAATTTTGAAAATCATTATTGTATACTACATATATAATATTAATTCACAATTATTGTCTGTAAAATTCTATTAAATATAACACAAAATACAATAATAAATTGGTCAAATAGTATCTCCTAAATTGAATAGGGATAGGTGCATGGGATCGATCAGCTTAATTACAGTTTGTTACATTCAATATCTTTGTATACAAAATATCTTAATAGAAATAGCATAAAAAATATGCTCATTAGTTTAAAAAAAATAACAGCAAAAATCTAAAAAATTTAATTTGTATGGAAAGCTAACAAAAACAAAATCTAATTTTGATTCTAATTGAATTTTTTCTAAACTTTGGTTTAAAAAAGCATATTTATATATTATCTAGTTAGTAATGGACCGTACATAGTCATAATATATTACATGGACCGTACGTAGTCATGGTATATTACATAAATGATTTATAAACTTGAATTGTTTTTAATTATATATAAAAAAGCTCATAAATATAAGATAATTCAAAAATTATTTTTTCAATGGTTTATTTAAATCAGACTCCTCATTTTTTACACTGAATTAACTCATTTGGCACAAAAATTAAAAAACTTAGATTAGATGGGTCACATGGCGCAAAATTAAACTTTAATTGAAATCTAATTTTTACACTGAATTAACTCACTTGGCACAAAAATTTAAAAACCTAAATTAGATAGGACTTTTGACGCAAAATTTGACTCTAATTGAATTCTAATTTGAAATCTAATTAAATTTTCTCTCACCTTTACCTATATATATATATATATATATATAGATTACACATTTCAATATTTTTTTGATAAACCCTTCAATTGGAACATTATTTTACACAATTCAATTGAAAGATATATTCGTCACAATTTGACCGCCTTTTGACAACCAAATTTTACTAAATTGGTCCTACTCTTTTTCTTCACATAAAATTCAAAATTTTGGGTATGTTTCTTCATCCAATGCTTATAAATGGAGAAAATTGGCAAATGCCCTTTTCAAAAAAAAAATCTAGCATTTTTTCCAATTTCCCAAACTAATTAGAGAAATGCTCCTCTTTTGAAATTCGATTTTCTCAAAATTGAGTTTTAAAAAAAAAAAAAAATTTGGAGCCCTATAGTGGCGTTTTAAGGAAACTATAGTGACGTTTTAAGGACTTATAGTGGCGTTTTGGAACTCAAGCTCCAAGGACTCGAGTTACATGCAATTTTTTTTTTCTTTTTTTACCTATAACTCGAGTTCATGGAGCTCGAGTTTAAAAATGCTACTACAGGTCCTTAAAACGTCACTATAGGATCCTTAAAAACGCCACTATAGGGCTTAACTCGATTTTGAGAAAATCGAGTTTCAAAAGAGGGGCATTTCCCCAATTAGTTTGGGAAAGAGAGCAAAATGCTAGATTTTTTTTTTGTTTTTGAAAAGGGCATTTGCCCATTTTCTCCACTTATAAATGGCTCAAAACCATGTTCTATAATAAATTCAGACGATTCATAGTAGCTCAAGCTCAAAGAACACGCTTTCCTTTGTCGAAGTCTTTAGCCAATGGCAATGTCGTCCTCAGCTGATGTCTTTTGGCCAGCAATGATGCTATCCTTTGTTAATGTTATTCAGCTATCCACGACGTATCCTTTACCAATATATTTTATGGTCGTTGTTGCTTTTGTAGCCAGCCAACCACTAGCATAATCTTCCTTTACCTATTGTTTGTGTTCCATCATATTTGTGCTCTCCTTGATTATACATTCTTTCCAAACTGAAGTTATGTTATGTTAGAGATAGGATTTATAGGACTAAGGTTGGGTAAGAATATTTTTTTTCTCTCCTCTCTGAAGGAGCTTTTCCTCTCATCTCGGGTGAGCTTAGTTTCTTGTATTTTAAGGTAAGGGCTGTCTTCCTCCATCACAACTTGAGTGGTGTGGGGAAAGTTTGTTTCCACTAATTTTGCTGCTCATAACATTAGTGGACAGGAGCTCTCTTAGCGATATTACCAAACATATACAGTGAGTGTCCTCTCAAGTCCATCAATGGATTTTGATTTTATTGAAAGGCTTCAAAGTATCAACTTGACGGAGGAGGAATGTGAAGTTATAAAGGTTTGATTAGGAAATCGTGCTAAGATACTGGAGGAGTGTTCTTTAAGCTTAATGGGCCGATTTCTTATGACGAAACCAATTAATATGTGGGCTGCCAAAAATCTACTAAGGTCCGTGTGGAAACTTGGCCATGACCTAAAGATTACGGATGTTGGTGAGGGGTTATTGCAATTCAAGTTCTCTATGGAGAGCCAATTGAATTGGGTCCTAAACAATGGTCCGTGGAGTTTCAACAACCACTTACTGCTATTGAAACAATGGGAGAGAGGAATGACGACGTTTACCGTGGATTTCAAATACGTACCAATCTAGGTCCAGGTTTGGGGACTGCCTTTTGATCTCATCAATGAAGTTGCAGGGAAAGATATAGGTGGGGGCATTGGGAGAGTCTTGGAAGTGGACTGCAAGGCAATTGCTGTTGACCAAGCTCGCTTCCTTCGGATTCGAGTAGAATTGCCCTTGGACAAGCCAATACAGAGGGGAGCTCCAATGCTTAGCTCGGAGGGAGTTAAGGTACATATAGCTTTCCAATATGAATGATTAGTAGGGCTGTGCTTTAACTGTGGCAAGCTCGGACATGAAGCAAGGGACTGCTTGCACCCGATATCGACTAAAACAGGTGAAAAGATATATGGGGAGTGGCTTAGGGCTGGGTCGTGACGACTAGCTAAATCGGGAGGTAGGAGGTTTGGAGCACAGATTGGTGGTAGGGACGATACCAGCGATCAAGACAGGGGACTGGCGCAAACACCCCAGCAACATGGTGAGAGCACATCAAACGTTAGTCCTGCCAACCTGAAGACCGTTACGGACAGAGAGTAATGGCAGGCATTAATTACGGAATTAGATGCTGAGATTGATTTCATGAGTAAAGAACAATGCCCCCATCAATGCGCAATGTAAACCGATTTCCCTGAAATCATGCAACTCGATATTCTGGGGATGAAATTAACTTTAGTGCCAGTTACATTTATGGATAAGGAAGGGGGAGATAATACAACAAACTTAAGTGATGAAACCCTAGCGGCTACAATTAAAAATATGTCACGTGCCTCTCCATGTGATACCAAAAACAAGTCCTCACCTGCAATACGCAAGTGGAAAAAGAAAGAGCGATGAGAAAACAATGAAACGGGACCGATACAGACACGGAGTGAGATTGATGGAGACAAACCAATTGGGCAGAAAAGACAGAGACGGGTTAGCAAGGATGATGGTAACACAAGGGGAAGAAAATGAACCAAGGCATAGACAAACAACTCACCATGCATAGCGGTGGAGGCTGAAAGTCAGCCTCGCCGAACACAATGAATGTCTTAAGCTGGAACTGTAGGGGGTTTGGGAACCTCCATACTGGTGTAGTCCTCTCTCACTTGGTGAGGGAAAAAGTTCCCAAAGTTTTGTTTCTGATGGAGACAGAGTGAATGGTGGACGAGATGAAAAAAATTCAAACAAACTTAAGGTACGATAATATGCTCGATGTTCCCTGCATTCATAGGGTAGGTGGTTTAGCCATGCTTTGGAAGGAAGAGATCATTCTACATATTCAGACTTACTCCTAAATTCACATTAATACTCATATCATGATTGGCCCAAACAATCCCTAGAGACTTACGGGTTTCTATGGAAGACTGGAAGAACATTGCAGGCATGAATCATGGAATTATTTGAAACATCTACACACTCGAGACTCACTGCCGTGGGTATGCTTGGGAGACTTCAATGAAATTTTGAATTCAGCAGAGAAGCAAGGCTAGCTCCCAAAATCCCACCGACTTATGGAGGCCTTTCGTAGTACATTACTGCACTATGGACTTATTGATCTGGGGTATCGGGGTAATATATTTACATGGCACAATGGACGGTCAGGGGATGCTTTTATTCAAGAGCAGTTGGATAGGGCATATGCTACACTGGATTGGAGAGAAAGGTTCCCACAGGCAGTGGTGAGCCATTTGCAGGTATCATATTCGGACCACGACCCAATGTTTCTAACCCTCCATGGCATTATAGGAAACACAAGGAAAAATAAAATCCCCAAGAGGTTTGAAGAAAAATGGGCAACACATACCGAATGTGAAACCATTATCCGAGAAGCGTGGAGTATAAAACCACCTGAGGGCAGCCCTATGTTTTGACTATTCTAAAAAATTAGAGCTTGTCGTATGGCCTTGGTAGGTTGGAGTTGGAATATGGGAAACTCTAGAACATAGATTGAGGAGAAGCAACAACTCTAGACCCTTACAGCACAGAATGAACTAGCAAACTTGGGGTTAATACAAAGAGTGAGGGATGATATCAATGCTCTCTTGTTTCAAGAAGAAGTAGCTTGGAGACAACACTTCTGATCCATTTGGCTGCCAAGGCGATTAGTCTTGCTAATGTGGTCTCTAGGATTGTCTCCAAAGTTTTGGCCAATCGGCTAAAACTAATCTTGCCCAATGTAATTTCTGAGTCACAAAGTGCTTTTGTGTCTAATCGGTTAATTACTGATAATACTACTGTAGCTTTTGAGATATTACACAGGATGAGGAACAAAAGAACGAGAAAGACGGGGCAAATGACCATTAAACTGGATATTAGCAAAGCCTATGACCGTGTAGAGTGGGGCTTCCTCAGGAGTATTATGCTCAAATTGGGTATTGATGAACAATGGGTTCGGTTGGCAATGGAAACAGTGTGTACATCTTCCTATTTGATGCTTATAAATGGCGAACCTAGAGGGTACATTACTCCATCCCAGGATATCAAACAGGGTGGCCTATTGTCTCCATACTTATTCCTGTTATGTGCTGAAGGCCTATCTTCCTTAATCTGCCATGTAGTTGCTGTAGAGAGGGAAAATTCCCGACCTATCACAAGTTGACACGTCACACTACCAAGTCCACAAAATACAGCCAATTACAAAGTGCCACATATTGCTACTAGGTTTTACTATCACTACTCAGAAGCCAATGAAAATTTGCCAAGTGTCATGCAAAAACCAATCACGCATCAGCGCATGTAAGCGATGACACAAGCAGTCTCGCACGTGTAAGCGATGACACAAGCAGTCCAGCGCGTGTAAGCGATGACATAGGCAGACCAATCAGGCTGTGACATGTGTCACCAATTAGACTCCGCCACGTGTCGCTCACCCACTCCCAAACTCCTATAAATAGAAACCTTCCTAAGACATTTGGGGGGACACAAAAAAAAAAGCCACCTGAAGCACAAGCAGCATCAGAGAAGGTTCAGAAGTATCAGAAATACAGAAGCTCTGCAGGAATCAAGCCTCAAAGCCTTCAGGAACTTCAAGAACTTCAATGGTGGGTGGAAAGGCAAAGATCAACACCTTTAAAGACCTTGGGGAAAAAATCACAAGGAGAGTTATGGGATGGAAGGAGAAATATATTTCTAAAGCAGGTAGAGAAATTATAATCAAAACGGTTGCTCAAGCAATCCCCACATATACTATGGGAATATTCAAAATCCCTAAGGCTCTATGTGATACCATAAACTCTACGTTGGCAAAATATTGGTGGGGATAAACAAAGGATGGGAAGAAAATCCATTGGATTAATTGGAAGAAATTATGCACTCCAAAGAAAAAGGGTGGCATGGGTTTCCGGGACATCCAAGCTTTTAACTTAGCTTTATTGGCTAAACAAGCATTGCAGTTGATCCAAGATACACATTCCTTGTTCTATAGGGTGTACAAATCAAGATATTTTCCAACCTGCACTTTCATAGAGGCAGTCCTTGGTAACAATCCATCTTAAGTGTGGCGGAGTTTGCTGGCAGCAAGAGACCTTATTCGGGAGGGTTCAATCTGGCAGGTGGGTAATGAAAGAAGCATTGAAGTCTCAACCCACAAGTGGTCTCACATAAGCCGGTATTCATTGGAGAGCCTCGGCCAAACCTGATGGTAAGTGAATTAATGGATGAAAACTCTCGGCAGTGGGATAGGGAGAAACTTTTTGATCTATTTGCATATCGTACTCGGATGGAGATAATGGCCATTCCATTATCACAGATTGCAGGCAGAGACAAGTTGAGGTGGAATGAGAATCGGGGAAAAAAATTCAGCGTGAAATCAGCTTATCAAGTAACACTAAGGTTAAAGCAACAATCCCATGTTAAGCATTCCACTGCTGCATTGGATAGGCCTATTTGGAACAAACTATGGTCCCTAAATGTCCCACCCAAAGTTAAAACTTTTATTTGGCGAGCTTGTTCAAACATTCTGCCAACCCGTGACAATCTACATAGGAGGAAGATGCAGGTGGAGCCAAGATGTGGATTCTACTGCCAGAGATAAAAAACAACTGAGCATGTGTTATGGACATGCCTTTTTGCCAGAAACGTATGGGCATTATGCAGAGGGAAAATCCAAAAATGCTCCAATGCAGCCACAGACTTTTTCTCTTTATTTCGGCTAATGGTGGATAGATTGTCCAGTAATGAATTGGAGAAGTGGGCTACGGTGAGTTGGGCACTCTGGACTGCGAGAAACAAATTTTATTTGGAGAAGATTCAGTGGCACCCTAAACGAATCCTTGGCGAGGCACTTGGTTACCTACTGGAGTACCAAAGATTGTGTGCTTCATAGAGATATGCTGGTGCTATTTTCTTTAGCAGATACATGTAATTGGTTTTACTTGGTTTGGTGTCACACGACCAAGCTGTACTTTGTTATAGTGGTTTTCATCAATAAAGTTATTTCTATCTTCTACCTCAAAAAAAGAAAAAAAGAAAAAAGAAATTGGATTTATGAGTTAATTAGGTAGTGGTCCAAGAGGCCTAATTATATTGTAAAGTCTATGTCTACCTAAGCCTAACTCTTACTCCCTATGCATGATATGCTTAGGGTTTATTGTAAACAAAAATTGATAATATAGTGAAGATGTAGCTGTCAAGAGCTTTCCTCCATGAACGTAGGCTGTTTGGCCGAATCATGTAATCTTCATGTTCTCTCTCTTCTGTCTATACTCTCTTTTTATGTTTTTATATATGGTATCAGAGTTACGGTTTTTGTCCTAACAGAATGTTCAAGAGTATTTATTGTATTTCTTGGCATTCTTTTGCTACCTTCGTCTTTTCTACTTGTGAGAGTTCGCGTCTCTAGCCCTCCTATTTTCTTGTTGGGCCAAACCTACACAAACAGATGGAGTGACATTTATGCCTCTTAAAATGGTGGTTCTACAAATAATATTTTTCCCCTAGATTGAAGGTTTTACAATGGAGTTGCTACTTATTTTATTACATGAGAAAATACGAAACCATAATTGAAATAAGATATTTTGTGAATGGTAGGAGGGGAGAGCAAACAAAAGGTTGAAAATCTTGACGTTTCCCTAATCTTCTAGTAACAGCTATTAGGGTTAACTTTAAAAAATCATATCTCACTCATTTCTTATATAAATTGGGCCTTTCTTAATCTCAAATGAAAGCCCCAAACGTCTTTTTTTTTTTTTTTTTTTTTTTCAATAAAAAAAATCTCACTTAAAAATTCAAAGTGGTATGAGAGATATTCACAAAAGAGTAATGCTACATGAACAATTTCTTTTTACAAGTTATTAATGTTGCAAATTCTTACTGGTTCTCGTTTGAACCCATTACTGGCATAACTTTTTTACTTTCCAATAATCATTCACCACATTAACTGTTTGTAATTTTTTTTTGTAAAATAATTTGGGGCTTTAACATTTTCCTTCATAAAATAGTGAGTGAAGGGCATTTCCTGGAAATGATTTTGAGCACAATCAACATTAATAGTCCTCAAAATTAACTCCATTTTAGCATTAATAGGCTCTAGTTAACTCTATTTCAGAATTAATAGGACTCATATAATGACATAAGTATCCCAATTAAAAAAATGATTGTACAAATTAGTCATGGATCATTAATGTTTGACCATTTAAATAATCAAGTGTATGCAATCTTATAATTAATTTTAGTCCAAACCAATAGGATCATGACAAGTCACTGATTTCAAATTGAATCCTCATTGAAAAGTTCAGAATCATTTTTAGTTCAGAATCATTATCAAGACAAGTACTTGTGGGTGACTTCATTCACTTTATTTCACTGCCAACGTATGGTCGTCAGCCTATGAGAACAAGTAGTATAGGCGAAAGGGGGTAAACACTTGCAAATGTGAAATGAAGAACATACACAAAGAGAGAAGAGTCTCTATCCATGGGTGGTCAGATTGAGACCTAGAATCGACACACTCAAGGTACAATTTGTCTTTTTCTATCACGTGTGGCCATTTTAAACAACTTTCCAATAGAAAATAACTTTGTTTAGGTGAATGTTTTACCATATAGTTATTATGGTAAGTGATAGAGTGGATTTACTGTAAGTGATAGAGTGCATTTATTTATTTGCCTTCCAATTAAATGTCTCATCATACATGCTTCTCAAAAAAAAAAAAAAAAAAAAATGGTCTCATCATACATTGGAAGACCTTTTTCTTTTCTATAAGTTGTCTTCTCCTTAAATACTACAAGCTTTTTAGTAGTACCTATCGCATTTAAGTTTGATGATCACACATGTCAATTCATTAATTTTTAGTAAAAATGATTTAAACTTTGTCTAATCCAATATCACTAGTTTATTAGCAACAGCTTCTTTCAAAACATCTTTAAAATGAGTTGATTGATGTAATATGTTATGTTTATTGGTACACTCATCCTTGTTAACTTGAAACTAATGAGATTCTTACAAGTAACTTGGCTTTTGTGAAAAAGGGCATTCACATAACAATTCTATTGAAATCAAGTGATTATAGCTAAAAGGCATTACTTAAATTGTAAGATACTTAACATAGTATTGCTCATGCTTCAAAAAGGCCATTGTTTTTAGACAACTCTTTTTGAAAAATAAAAAGGAAAAAAATATTTAATATAAAATCAAGTTATAAATTAAATAGTGTTTATTTCAAATGTGTCAAATCATTCAACTCTTTATAAAGTATAAGAGTTGAAGCCTTAATTATCATCTTGAAATTATCTTATAACTAAAAAATTTTAAGTGGGAGATCGAATATCAATGGATAGGAAATTTATGAAACAACTTTTGACAGGGATGAAAATATTTTTTATCCTCATTTTCCTTGAAGTGAAAGTTATCAACCTTCACTCTACCACTTTCCGTCACTTTTTCGTTCAAACTTCAAACCCAGCCTCCTAATCTCCCAAAACATGATATTGCTAATAGCGAATTTCATGCTTGTATTAAAAAGGAATTTATATTTTGTGAGGACGCAAAAAATCAGGAGAAATTTGGATTTTGTATTTTACGTATTTCTGAACACTGCTTGATCAACCAAAGGCATCTAAATGATCCAGATTGTTGTGCCGCTAAATATTTCCTAAACTTCTGCCTAGGAAATAAAAGCAAACATCCCCTTCATTTGGGACTTTGTTTATTAAAATGTACAAAAACCATCCCAAGAGGCACTTTTAGATATGGTAATTTGTCTTAAACTTAGATTAATTTGCTAATTTCACTCAATCTCTCTATTGACATGAATGCACATGTCCTTGAACCATATATCTATAAGCAACCAATACCTTTTTATTGGTACATATCACTTAGATTAAATCCATCCAAAGCATGGGCAAGGATTAAGTCATTATTCTCATGGATAATGACATTATATAGGATTTCCCATTTGGTACTTTTAACTTGGGACTGAATGTATTCCCATATGAAAAATTCTAACCATAATCATCAAAGTTATGCTTAAAATTAGACTACATTATTGAGAAGGTGTTAGAAAAAAAAATATAAAGGAATCCAAAATTCCTGAAGAGCAATAAGTCTAAAAAATATATATGAGTCATTATATCAAGTTAATAATATAAAAATAAATGTATGGATCCACGAAAATGATAGACACAATGTTTTAGCTAATGTTTTATCTTTTGATACTTTAGGTCTTGTGTTTTACTTTTTAAATGCTACCAAATTAATGTTGTGTTGTCATTTTCTTTCTTTTTGTTATATAGTGGTTAGTTTTACTCTTTTGCCTTTAAGAGGAGAATAACTGTATAATAATATTTTTAAATTATATATGTCGTGTCTTCATTGTTGGTTTACGATCGAGGTCACATGTTTGACCTAGTATTATTTGATTAAAAAAATTACAATTTCAAAGTATATAAATTTCGAGTTGGTTTCAAGAAAAAAGAAAATCATTAAGTGGAGCTTTTAATATTTTTTGGTTGTTGTTTTTTTTTATAAAAAAACTATGTTTTTAAGCAAGATTGATTTAATTCTTTTTTCGAAGAAAATTTGGTTTTTACTTAATGAATTATTTAAATTTACTAATCAAAATCATGAGAATTATTGAATTAACTATGACTATTTTGGGATACGTTTTTTGTAAAATATATATATATATTTTTTTTTGTTGGGATTGTTCCTATTTCGGTTTGTATAATTTCATAGATGATAATTTCTTGCATGATTATCAAAATTGTAAATATATTTTTATGAAATTTAGCATTGACGGATGCTTAAACAATTTCTCTTAAGTTCTAGAAATGTTATCTCTTGTGGAGATTAATCTCATAGTTGTTGTTAGATTAAATGATTAAATTTACTATTTCTTAATAGTTTAAATTTTTGGGACAATTGATAATTTAACATGATATAAGAGCATGAGATCTTGGGTTCAATGATTAAATTTATCATCTCTTAATAGTTTAAACTTTTGAGACAGTTGTTAATTTATCAGTTGTGAATGTCATGAGCATGGATTATATACTCTAGCACCATTAATTAAAATTTTGGAACAATCGTTAATTTAACAGTTTAACCGTTGTGAATGTCATGGGCATGGATTATATACTCTATCACCATTAATTGCAAACAAGTTGAAACATTGAGCATCTACATGAGAGAACTATGGTGGACGAGCTAATCTCATCAAGCTTGTAAACATATGCTATGGATTGTTTTGATATGTTCTTTGATTTAATAAATGATGATTGTATTAGTTATGAGATATAGTTGAAAGCTTTGATAACATGATTAGTCAGTGACTAGGGGTGTCAATTTTTATCCATATCTATGAACCCGCCCATTACCCACCTTATTTGGATAAGTCTTAACCCAACCCATTTGAATATATGGGTTAAATGGGTAAAGACCCATTTGGTTATTTAATTAGATGGGTCTAAATGGATAAATCCACTAATATCCACTATACCCTGTAGAGAGGGAAAATTCCCGACCTATCACAAACTGACACGTCACACTACCAAGTCCACAAAATACAGCCAATTACAAAGCGCCATATATCGCTGCTAGGTTTTACTATCACTACTCAGAAACCAACAGAAGTTTGCCAAGTGTCATGCAAAAACCAATCACACATCAGCGCGTGTAAGCGATGACACAAGCAGTCCAGCGCGCGTAAGCGATGACATAGGCGGACCAATCATGCTGTGACATGTGTCACCAATCAGACTCTGCCACGTGTCGCTCATCCACCCCCAAACTCCTATAAATAGAAGCCTTCCTAAGACATTTCAGGGGACCAAGCCATCTGAAGCACAAGCAGCATCAGAGAAGATTTAGAAGTATCAGAAGTACAGAAGCTCTGCAGGAATCAAGCCTCAAAGCCTTCAAGAACTTCAGCCTCAAAATCGAAGAATATTCGAAGTAGAATCATCCAAACTATCTGCCTAGATCCAAAAGTTTGCGGGAATCAAGCCAAAAGCATCCGAAAACATCAACAAATCACAAATCAGTGAAGCTCTACGGATCCAAGTTTCTAAAGCCCCGAAGAACTTCCACTACAAACCTTCGAAGATGAAGAACATACGAAGAACATGAAGAACGTGAAGAACAAAGGATTTCTAACAAGCTCATAGCCAAAAATTCATTGTAATTTCGTTTCAACAATCTTCGATCCATCCCTCAACCAAATTGAAGGATATTTTGTGTTCGAGTCAAAATCACATTATTACAATTCCAACCAACAAGTCTTTCAAGGAGATCGAATAAGAGGATCACTCTTTTGTAATTTCAGAGAATTGTACCACACATTCATCAATACAAATTCGCATTTGTGAAACTATTTTACTTGTTTGATTTATTTCGAACTAGAAATTTAGTCGTCTACATACCCATTTAAAATTTAAAATTAAATAAACCCACAAATACCCACTAAACCCTTCTAAAATCTAAAACTTACATAAACTTAAACACTTTCCCTCTTATTTTCTAAGCCAAAACATTCGGCCCTCTCACTCTCACGTTTCACTCTCCTTAAACACTTTCCCTAATATTTTCTCACTAACCAAACAAATCCTATAACTTTTTCACCAAAACATCCTGTAAATCCAATAGATCCATAGAAACTAAATTCCCCCCCCCCCCCCCCCAAAAAAAAAACAATAAGAGATTAAATTCACCACCTTTGATAGATTATTACTTCCTGATTCAACAATTTCCGGAAGATTGAGAACCACACCGTTAAATTTTATCTTAAGAATCTTCTAAGAAATTATAAAAAATAAAAAAATAAAAAGGAAAAGTCAACAAATTTAGCATACGAAAACTCAGCGATACTTACTAATATTATTTATAATGTTAACGTTAATGTTAATGAAAGTAAGAGTTGGTACAAATTTAGAAACGCAAGCAAAAAAGATTTAGAACAATGCCGACAATAGCAATTAGATCTCTCTCACATTAAATTACAAAACGCACCGTCTACCAAGAATTGGAGAGCTGGATGGAGAGTCTTTATCTCTCTCGGAAATGGAGCGAAAACTGAAGCTTTTCAACTCCGTTCCCGGAGAGTCGGGACCTTTTTTTTTTTTTTTTTCCCAAGAAACAAACAGAATTTTAGGGTGAATTCCCAAAGAAAAAGAGAAAATTTGTGTTGTGTGAGCTCAGCTCTGAAAGAGCGAGCAAAAAAAAAAAAAAAGATCTGATATTTTCTCTCTCTTCGATTTGAGAAATAAAGGGAATTTGGGTATTTAAGGGTATTTGGTAATTTTGGAAATCAATAGGGTATTCAACTAGTTTTAGGGGTATTTGGGTCATATTGGGTTAAATGGGTAGGTTACTAATTAAATGAGTTGGGTGGGTAATGGATAATTAATTTATATATAAACAGGTCATAAATGGATAAATGGGTAATTATACACCTAACCCATTTATGACTCAACCCGCCCATTTGCCACCCCTATCAGTGACTATGGCTATTCATTACCATGATTCGTGATACCAGAAAATTACAAATTTGGTATTTTCTTTCTTGCCTTTTAATTATGTAAATATCATTTTAACCACCTAACTATTTTACCAGAAGGAATATTCTTCAATGTTTTATTTATCCACGTTTTTATTATTATATATGTTTCACATATTTTGTGTGCTTTGGTTTCATATTGAGTTACAGGATTGCTAAATTCGGTGGAAGAGCAAGACTTGCAATATAGAAAAATTCAAGTGTCTCATTTTGAATTACGATGTGTAATAATTTGTTCAGGATTGTCTTACCTGATTCTAGATGTTTTATATTTAAGTTTTAAAACTATTTGAAATTATCTAGTATGTTATCATGCTTTTATTTTAAATAAATAATGTATTGCTAGTTGTAATTTCCTTGTCAAGTAAGGTTTATTTTTGAAGTTATATTTTGTTTTGTTTGATGATTTGAAATTTTTTGAATAATGAATGCAAGATGTATTTTTTTGATGTACTATAATTTGCTCCAATTATATTGGGAAAAGGCCTAGGTTGATGGAAGATTAACGAAACATACCAAATAGCTCACTGCTAGCACCATCAAGATGGTCTACTTCCAATCGAATCAGGACCTAACCCAGTCAAACTAGACTGGTCGAACCGCAACGAACTAGCTTACCTGAACCACAATGAACCAGCTGTTCATCAAACCAAATCTCCATGACCCTAGACTCTAGCCAAGTTTGATTGTTGACTTTGATATTCTGATTAGAGTTGACTTTCTTCAACAGAGTGTGTTGCATTTTGTTTTTAGCATAGATTCTGATTTTGGGGTTCTACATCTACGAAATTCGTCAACTCATTTATGTGCTTCATCACGTCAACGGTCCTCAGGCTCTCAATGTAGCCTTTTTCAGGCCAAGCAAGCCATCCTTGGTCACTAATGCAACCTATTTAGGCATATGTTGTCTTCCGGCATTCATATATTGTCGCTGGTTGCTGTGATAATTAGAAATTTGTACGTTCATTCTACACGATATATTTTCCATCCATATTGGTCATTCATGGCCATCTTCAAGGTATTTGTAATTTATCTTCATGAGTTCAATTTTCAAAATCAAGTTGTTTTCAAGCTTCCACCTCGTGTTTGAAGGAAGATGTGAAAGATATTATGTTTATGAGTTAATTATGTATTGGCCTAAGAGGCCCAGTTATATTGTAAAGCCTATGACTACCTAACCCTAATTCCTAATCTTTATACATATCCTACTTAATTAGGGTTTATTGTCAATAACAATAATTGAGAATATAGTAAAGATGTAGCCATTAAGAGTTTTCCTCTATGGACATAGGCCGTTAAGACGGACCACGTAATCTTTGCATTCTCTCTCTTCTCTATATACTCTCTTTATTTAACTATATATTCTAACGTGTTCAAATTAACTTTGAGTGGATGTTTCATTAAAAAGAAGAAAAAACTTTGAGGGATGATTGAATAAGCTACACCATAAATATCATGGACTGAAGAGAGAGAGAGAGAGAGAGAGAGAGAGAGAGAGAGAGAGAGAGAGAGAGAGAAGATGTAGCCAATTATATAGTAGAGTCTATGAATACCTAACCTTAACTCCTAATCTCTATACATATCCAGCTTAATTAGGGTTTATTGTCAACGATAATAATTGAGAATATAAGAGAGAGAGAGAGAGAGAGAGAGAGAGAGAGAGAGAGAGAGAGAGAGAGAGAGAAGATGTAGCCAATTATATAGTAAAGCCTATGAATACCTAACCCTAACTCCTAATCTCTATACATATCATGCTCAATTAGGGTTTATTGTCAACAACAATAATTGAGAATATAGTGAAGATATAGTCATTAAGGGTTTTCCTCCGTAGACATAGACTGTTAAGACGGATCACGTAATCCTTGCATTCTCTCTCTTCTCTCTCTATATTCTCTTTATTTTTCTATATATTTAACATGTTCAAATTAACTTTGAGCGAATGTTTCATTAAAAAGAAGAAAAAACTTTGACGGGTGATTGAATAAGCTACACCATAAATATTATGGACTATGCTTTTGTAATTCCCAATGGTTTTAACTTTTAAGGTCATTGTAGTGAGGGAAGGGGATGGCCTCCCTGGGCTTTTCAAATTGTCCCCCTCCCCCACTATTTTATTAGAAAAAAAATTAATTAAATTACGGTCAAATTTTATATAATAACTCCTTTCAGTTTTAGAGAAAAAAAATTACATACTATATCTCACTATTTTCTTATAATATTTCATTTTTTGCCATATAAAGCATATTTTCATAAAAATATATTACTAAATCTATTTGGTAAAGCGAGGAGCCTTGTAACTCAATATATTAGCATTTTTTAGGATATCCAAGACATCCCATATTTTTTGAAACCAAATTCTTTTCATTTTGCATTTAAAGAGCTAGAGATATGGAAATCCAAGGAGTTTCTTCTTCTTCTTCTTCTTTTTTTTTTTTTTTGAGTAGAAGAAAAATTCTAATTTTTTATGGTTAAAAGTTTGGGACATGTTATATGTTAGGTTTTAGACCTCTGTAAACACAGTTTGTTTAACCAAATTTACAGCCAAGTTGCTACTTAGTTCAATTAAACAGATCTAGGTTAAACAAATATCAGTCATATCACAAATAGCAGAAAATTAAAGAATGCAACGATATGATGATCGATGAAAATAATGAAACTGTCCAGTTTCAAGGTAAAAAACTTAGAGAGGATTTAATCTAAACAATCTACAAGGCAACAATTCACTAATAGAATGGAAGTTTTACAAAAGACTTAATCCTAAATCTAATACTACTTCATGTAGTACTTATTCACGTGACCACACGCAGCTCTGAATCCACGGACTCTTCTATAATGAATTTGTTGCATACAAACACTCCAATTTGTGACTTTGAGTACCCCACTCAAAGGTTTAGATCATCAACTTTGGTTGACTTGATTTGTAGCAACTTATCTCCTCCGGTATTAGTAATTGGATCTTCTTTCCAGTAGATGTTTGTTGAGTTAGAAGTTACAGAACCTCACAGATCTCACATGAGTAACTCACAAGCCTTGGAAAATGTGTATTGGGGTTTCCTTTCTATACCTAGCAGTGTTGGACTCAAACTCTAAACGTTTCGCGGGCTTTTGAGCCTGATTTCAAATCTGCAGAACTCTAGTCTCAGTCGTTTGAAGGACACACTCGATCGATCTAGCTTTACAGTTTCTAAATTCCTCTTTCTGCACCTTGTGTGTTCTTGAATCTTGACTTGTATCAACTTGAGCAATGTCTAAAACTCTTCAAAGACACTAAGATCTTATACTAGACTAGTTTTTGTACTCAGTTTGCCAACATATAGCAAATTTAGTTCCTAAACATTTAATCCTAAATATTTAGAACCTAACATTATACTTTTTCATCCATAAATTTTAATTTATTTTCTTCTTTATTATATTTCTCTTATTTTATTGTACATGTTATGGTATATAAAAGTGACATTTATTTTGTGGATTTAAAAATTAGTAATAAATTTAGCTTGACCCCCTTGAAAAAAAGTTCGAACTACATTTAAAGTTATCATTTGGATTAAACTAACATGACTATATAATTTAAAAATCTAATTGTTAAATTGCATGTTTTTAAATATTTTTAACACACGTCTAACTTATTTTTTATGCATAATTTTAAACTACAAAAATTTGAAATTTAAACATTTTATTGATTACATCTCTATTGATCTTTGATCTTCTAAAAATTTTGCAAGCATCAAAGATATAAGAAGAAAATGTAATCCAATGGTGGATTTGTCAAAATTCACATCAAATAAAAAGATATTGAGTGAAGTTGTAGCCTTAAACCATAACCTAGTTTGTTGCTAGACTTTTTCTTTATCATATTAGAGATTAAATTCTATAAGGATATGGTGTAAAACCCAAGTTTTACCCCTCCAATCCCAACATGCCATATCATCATATTATATATTAAAGAATAGGCACAAACACACTTAATCAGTTCTAATATTTATTTGAAAATCCAACTTAATTGTGAGGTTATTGAGATATTACTATGTATGGTAGGATCTATTGAGTTTTAAGTGAAAAGTTGATGTGATAATCTCTTATTAAATGGTATAAAACAAGAGTTTTACACCCTATCCTTGCTGAATTTGAACTCATCATATTACGCCTATTTTGCTCTCTTTGAATGTGTATGCATATGAAATTAATAATAAAGATGTAATGTTGATCTTTATACCGTGAACGTAAGTTGTCAAAATAATAATATCTTGTATTCTCTATTTTTCTCCTCAATAATTCATCTTAATATTCCTATATATATATATATGTATATATTTATATATATATATATATTTCTAATATAAATCACATAACGTTTTAGGCCAAACTCATGTTTTTGTATATATATTTTTGGCCCTTCAAAGGTCTAAGCATGGAAAGTTCATTAATCCGAACATTCTTAAACATGTGTGGAATAATATATCCGGTGTGTTACAACTTACAAGTGCTTGTTTTACATCCAGTTGTGGAAGCTTACAGCATAGATGACAACAAGCTAGGCTAAGCAGGCAACTTTTAAAGGATATGTTGAAATTTTCTTTAGTATACAATGGTAACACAAAGTAACCCATATATTGTTGAAATGAGAGTTTTTGTACACTGTATATGACCTTTCTTTATACATCGGTGACACAAAGTAGCCAGCATAATGAAAATCAGAAAAAAGATAAAAGATTACTTGGTAAAGATATCAATCTTACACTTTGACTAAGATTTGCATTTCATGCACACATAGGTATAAGGCCTACATGATAACTAATCTAAAACTTAATACTAAATCTACTTGGGAAAACTTGTGTCATCAAATTCATCATCTATAGCTGACAAAAACATTTCGTCAGGGCTTGAAAGCTCCGTTCCATTATCTTCATCATCGCTGTTGCAGAACCATTGCGCAAAATTGCCTTTCCTCTCATAAACTCGGCATAAAACCCACTTACTACAATCCTGTAGTTAACAATAAGGGGAAATAAACTAACTGAAGGTAAGAGTGCCATTAATTTATACTCCAAACTTGTATGAAATATAAGAATAAAATGTTTGTCTTTATGCTTCACTAATCACATCGATCCTATTATAAGCTGTTACATGTCTTTTTTCTCCTTTATAAAGTAATCAAATTTATAAAAAAAAAAAATCAAACATATATTAGGGAGTATAAAGTGGAACACTAATTGTTGGACTTGGACATATGGTTTCTATTAAAAATTACACTATATATGGAATAAAAATCTATTGTTTCACTTTTTGTGTTTCGCTTAATAAAAATTATTTTTCTCATTTTAAATTCCATCAATTACAACTTATCACATATTTTTCTTTTCTTTCCATAAAAAATAACCAAAAGGAAAAAAAAAATCACACATGAAAAGTTAATGTAGAAACAGTTTAGCATTTACTCACTATTTTTCGTTTTCCTCTCCTGTTGTGCAATGCACCCCTCAAATCATGGTTGCAAAGATGATATTCTTGCATTATCCAATCAGTTTCAACACCACCTGGAGCTTCACCAATGTAGAAGACAAGATATTTCTTGATTCCCACTTTGTTACCAGCATTGGTGACTATAGGTTCATCAATAATACCCAATTCCATCCAATATCCATTTTTTGTGATCCAATTTTCTGTCACCTTATTGCTGAAGAAATAGTACACACTTCCACTTGTCAATGCCTTACCTATATATACAACACAACCCATATGATTCATTAGCTATATATATGTAATGAAAATGATCAATAAGTCATTTTATTACATGTCTAGAACTCTAAACAGAAATATACAGAACAAGACACAAAAAAAAATATTATAAAGAAACATGCCATTGAATTCCCAAGGATCATGCAGACAAAGATCAAGATCTGGAATTATGTCAGGATGGCATGGTAAGAGTGAGGCCTTGCGAAGGAGAAAGTGAAGGACAAGTTCTTCATCAGTTGGACAGAAATGGAAACCAGGAGGTAGGTTGACACTGCCATCTCCCATCCTATAACAATAAATATATGAAACAATTGGTCAAAGAAAGTATGTTAGTAATATTGAGGTTTTCTTTTTCTTTTTTTTGAATGATAGTAATATTAAGGTTTGAAACTTTGGTCAATTATATATTTATAGTGCTTTGGAGAGAGAGTGATTGCTTGATTACTGTTCAAAAATAGAAATGAGTTGGTCGATAAAAGACGGCTGTATTAGTAGTACATATTAAACAAGTCATTTAAGGATAAGGATCAAAATAATTCTTCCACTTCAAGCAAGTCATTAGAGTTTTTTAATACATAAAAACAAGAGAACTTGTGGAAATATTACGTTTTATGTGTACATGTCTTAGTTTGATGATGATATATGGGACAAGTATTAAGTTAAATTTTTTTTTTTAAATAAAAAATTTCAAAATGTTGATATCTTGACAAAATTGTAAGGCTTAAATATTCTTTTACACTCGTTTACATACATTATTTTATACATATATCAATAATTAATATGAGGATGTTTATATTTTGACACATAAAAATATATGTGAAAAAAGAAATGTGAAATAGCTGAAACCCAAATAGTAAGTACTATTAATAGATCAAACGAATGACCGTTAATGACTATTGGGTCAACCCAATGCCAAAGGCAAAGGGAAAGAAAAAAGAAAAGTAAAAGATAAAAAAGTACTAATAATGCTAATTAATCCATGGACAACCATGACATAGCACCATTTTCTCCGCAGCCATTGCAAATTATGGTTTACAGTGCATAAAGGAATAATTATACTCGACACACATAGAATGTGTTTCAAAACAAGGCTAAAGTAAAATGTAAAGGCGTCAAAATGCTCAACCTTTTACTATATATAATTACTTAGTTTCCCACTTTGTAGTTTTTTTTTTTTTTACTCAAAAAAAAAAAAAAAAAAAAAAAAAACTACAAAGTGGGAAACTAAGTAATTATGGTCCATACGTGCAGCTTTCATATGGCTAATCTTTTTCCAACAAGAATTCAAAAAGGCTAGGAGGGAAATACTCTCTCTCTCTCTCTTGGTAAAACTTAACTACAATTCCTAGATAGATGCAGCATATTGGGTTTCTGAACAATTGAATTCAAACGTACACTTGGATACATTAATATAAAAAAATGTTATATTTTCAAAGACAATTAAATTCAATGTAATTGAGTATTTGAATTCAATTAGGTTATTTTGTGTTTTTTTTTTTTTTTTTTTTTAAAAAAGAGGTTATTTTGTCTCTAAATTAAGTTTTACCCTATATTACCCTTCTATACAAATTGGTTGGTTTGTCTAATCAACATATCCAAGTGGCTATGCTATCATAGCAAAGTGCTCATAACAACTCTCCAATGAGGTGGCTCCTTAAGGTTTAACTGAGATCTTAATAAGTTAATATTGACAGAAGGAGATAAAAACAGGTAAGGATTTGCAAACAAATTCCTATGTCCTATCACTATAACATAGAGAGAATGGATTGTGTAGAAGTAATATTACATGATACATGTTGTCACAAAAGTTAAAGAAACCCAGGACCTGGACATATATAATTATCAGTTTATAACCCTATTGCTGATTTTTTGTTTCTGAAATTTATGATTGCTAAGTTGACATTAATAGTTGATGCTTTATCCGATCCAAAAAGGAAAAAAATTTGATGCTTTATATAAATTGTTTTTCAAAATAATTTTGCTAACACTCCATACTAGCTTGTCCTTATTGCACACAAATTGGTTGACACATCAAGTTTGCTGTTGTTCTAAATTCATATCAACAAACCTTATTAGCCACAATCATGAAAAAAAAAGAACCTAATTTTCATAATAAAATTTTCGAAATGATATTAGATATGGATGAAAGAGCTAGTGGACAGAGTTTGAAGTATTTGACCTGTCAATCTTTGTCCGCATTCAAAGGAGTATATGTCTGGTTTATATTGAAAGCACAGGTTAACTACTGTTTTCAAAAGAACCGGTGGCTTTCTTTAAGGGCCCCAAAAATAAAATGGAACACCCTCAATCGTCATTCCTTGTTAAGAGGGCATGCATTTCCATTGATTACGAGTCATTTTCTACCTTCAAAGTAAATTTTGTCTTGTCATTATCTTTATAGAAACATAAAGAAATCAATTTGATAAAACAATTAAACCCCATTCCCATTACGTATATATTCAATCAACAAAGCTTCCTCACTTCATGGCTATCACAAACAATAATTACAATTTACTAAAGGTATGGAATCAAGTTCTCTCTATGTAGTTGGTAGGTCACTTTTAACTAGCACGACTTGTTCCCATGACAATTGTTAGCTTACGTAGCATGACAATTCATGCTTATCCTTCAAACTGATAGAAACCATGATGTATAATGGATTTCTTCTGGCTACAGTTGTGAAAGCTGCTTAATTTGTTCAACAAATTCTTTTACCTTGTCAAGCTTTTGTATAAGATATGTATGGTTGCCTTTTTCAACCAAACTCTTAACACCTTTTTCTTCATAAGAATGATGTGAAAGTACAACTTATACCAACCAAAGTGGTTTCTATTTAGTAAGTTTTATTTTTTATTTTTTATTTTATTGATATATTTAGAGTTTATTTAGATAACGCTTATTTTACTGAAACTGAAAACTTATTACTGAAAATATTATAGATAAAAGTAAAAGTTAGTTAAAATAGTACAGTATGACCCATAAATAGTATCAAAAAGTACCGTGAGACTCATGAATAGTAAAAATTAAACTGAATATTAAAATAATTTATAATTTTCATTACTTCCTAAACGTACACTTAGTAAGTTAATTCTTTTGTCATCTTTTCTATCTATCTGAATTATTTAGTTTGTTCAAGGCAAGTTTTAGTAGATATAAAATGAGTTTCACAAAATAATGAAATAGAATTAGAATAATGGAGTAGAGATGTTCAAATGACAACAAAGCATATTCATGATGTTCTTTTAAAATTTGAGGAGACAGCTCTGTTTGAAGTGACACCTATATTTGTACTACGTGTGGCGTGCAGAATGTTTTTCCTGTACATTAAGCTTCCAAAGCTTGATAATTGATGAAGTACAAAGCAGCTTCTTCGCTATGTTCCTCGTCAGCGTCGATGGACGAACCTGATTTCTTGTTAAGAACAAAGAGAATAGAGGTGAAAGACACCGGGATCAGAGACGGATCCACAGGGGGGCCAAGGGGGCTCGGGCCCCTTGGCCCAAAGAAAAAAAAGGCAAAAAAAAAAAATTGGGCCCCCCTAGCCCAAAGGAAAAAAAAAAAAAAAATTTAATGATTATATTTTTTTTATTTCTAGAATTGTGCCTCACTTTTCCAAAAACTTAGACTCCCTCTCTTTTATTTAGCCTAGTCCAACTAGCAACTACCCAGCTCAAAAACTTAACAAAAACAAAATTTTAAAATAAAAAATCTTAGTTAGCCCAGTATTAGAGTCCTAGTATTAGGTGTTCTAAATGGAAAATATTTAGTATTTAAAATACCAAATATCAAAAACACTACTGTACAAGACATTTCAAATGCTATATTATAGTAGCAAAATTAAATTTTGGTTTGTGAAAAAAAAAAATATATATATATATATATTTGCAACAATTGATGCTCTTAAGAAACAATATTATTTTGTATTTTTTTTTGTCTTTGTTGGTAAATGATTACATCTTAATGTATTATGAAACAATGATTTTGTGTACTGATCTTGATTGATAGTTTGTTAGTACTATATGGATACTTATTTGAATTTTTTTTCTTCTTATACTTCGGCCCCCCCTAACTTGAAATCCTAGGTCCGCCCTTGACCAGGGTGGTGCCAGCCATAGGCCCTCCGATGCTTAAGTTAGATAATCTCTCTTTTGAAATTTATAGCATATACTGCAATATGATGTGTCTGTGAGATTACTTAATTGAGCTAGCTGGCTTTATATAACCAGTACTCGGGTTAATGCATTTGTCCATTAATCTCCCCTGGACGTTGCACCTGGGTGAATTACTTCATTAATGGCAATGAAGTCTCTCCTTAAATGGGCGTTTGTAACGTCTGGGCGGTGGCTCATAAAGAACTTTGTAACAATCTTCTTGCCGTTACACATTGCTAGCTGGATTGGTAGAGTTATTTTTTACTTTAATGTGCTTATAGTCATCCATTGCAACGGACGGTCATTTAATCACTACTCGTCAATAATAAAGAGACTTATTACCTCTTAAGTTCCTTAAATAATTACATCTGTGTTTAGTGTTTGCTACGAGTAGATCCCGAAACGGTCTTGAAAATCATGGGTAATTCTAATTCAGCATGTAAATAGTCATCACTTTGTTGGTCAATAACAATTCTTTATGGTAATGAAACTATAAACCCTACTTCGTACCAAAAAGATGCCAATTTTCAGGATACATATAGTACATATCGAGCAATAATCTTAGTACACCTAACCTTCCAGTCGCCTTAATCAATATGTAATGTTTATCACAGACATATAGGGACGGTTTAGTCAATTTATTTATGTTATGTGAACTAGTATAGCGGGTGTGTAGGCCAGAAGTCACGTGTTTCTATTATACTTAACACCAACATAGATGATAAGGTTTCTCACCAAAAAAAAAAAAAAAAAAAAAAACATACATGATAAGGGGTGGGTTCCAGTTAGGAACATATCTAAGGGGGCCCAGGCCCACCTGGTCCTAAATTTTTTTTTTTACTAGTTATATTTTTCATTCTCGCAGTTGGGCTCCCATCTTTCAAAACCAGGCCCATCTCCCATCTTTCAAGCTACGGAGATTTAGATAGACTATTTTTTTTTTTTTTTTTACTAGTTATATCTTTCATAAGTGTTTTTTTATTTATTTTTGTCTTTGTTGGTAAATAATTACATTTTAATGTATTAAAAAATAATAATTTTGTGTATGTGTTTTGGTTATTAATTTATTAATACTATATGGATAACTATTTGAAGTTTTTTTTTTTTTTTTGCTATACTTTGGCCCCCCTAACTTAAAATCTTAGGTCTGTCCTTGTTTCAGTTAGCTCAACTGGTAAAATCTCTTTTCATTGAATAAGATATTTGAGATTCGATCTTTACTTACATAAAAAACCAATTGATGTCTTGGTCTAATAATAAAATTAAAAGATAGCAATCATCAAGAGCGGACGCCATAGGTGGAAATAAAACCCTACCAATATCATTTTATAAAAATAAAAAAAAAAAAAAATGAAGAAGAAGAAGAAGAAGAAGAAGAAGAAGAAGAAGAAGAACTAGGGTGGAAATGTAAAATTTTTCCTAAAAAGTTTTCAAGCGTAGAGAAATAGAACTAATATATAAAACATACTATTGTAACTTTTTTTTTTTTTTTTTCTTTTTGAGAAACCAAACTGAAACCAAACTGGGAATTTATTATCAATCAAAAACAGAAATCTTAATGAACATAAATAAATAAATAAAAAGCCAACGGAGCAATGTCTCCGAGTAGGTCTTCTAACCAAACCTGTACTCCGGACTAGCTTTAGCGTTTTTTGCCAGAGCGTCTGCAACCTTATTACTGTTGCATTTTACATGACAAAAATCAATCTATAACTCCGGACCTTACTATTGTAACTTAACCATAAAAGTATCCAATAGTTTCAAACTTACATAACTAAAGACGAATTCATTACTTAACTAAATGAATTGGATACAGCAATATAATACAACTAAACACACTTTTAATTAGGTTAGTCAATCAAATATTAGAAAGTTATAATTGAATATTTTAATGAAATTATGTTTTTGATTTCTGTGATAAATTTATTTACTAGTCATTAGTTATATATTTTGTTGGGCTATAGATTGATCTCGCTAATTAATTCAATTACCCAAGTTGATTAATTATGTCAAATTACATGCAATATGTGAAGGCACGAACAAATCACCAAATAAACTAAAGTGCAGAGAAAATTAAATTGATACTATGATTTGTTTACTAATGGGGAAAACCACTCACAAGGCAAAAACTCTACCGAATGATTTTCAGGTCACTACTCTCAAGAATCACTAATCAAAATCAAGAGATTACAAGTACAAAGAATCTTACCCCAAACCTGGTCTATCCCAAAGTACTAACCTACAGTTGAATCCTTATGCCAATCCCCAATTGGTCTTGATTTTGTAGAGATTTCTTCATTTTGTATTGATCTCAATATGTGACTAACTCCTTTGCACGAATCCCAACACATGATTAACTCCGAGCAACTGAATCTTGTTGTTGAATGCAAAGTTCTTCAATACACTTTGAAGAGATGGAAGCACTTGATTACAGAATTCTAAGACGCATATGAACGCAGTAGCTTTACAATAAGTGTATCTCTTCTCTATGTGAGTCTCTATGTGTATGATGACATTAAAATAAACCTTTTATATTCCCTAGAAGTTTGGTGAACAAAACCCTAGTAATTCAAGTCATCATGGACCGAAAAAAAGATTTGAAAATTTTGGATCTACGTAGCTCGATAGATCGAGAGATATCGAGCTTGTGTCGAGACTAGTTTCGAGGTACACTTTTTCAGCTTTTTTCCACTTGTTTCTTGGTGCAGTCTTCATGTCTTTAATAATACCACTTGTTAAAAAGTCCTAAGACATACTTTATGATATTTTAGAAACCACTTAGAATTACCCAGATACAAGTAAAATGCATTTTGTCAAAGCATTAGCCAACTAATGAATAATATGACCCAAACAACTGGGATATTACATACAAAGAAAATCAAGAGACAAGTATATATAGAAGTGTAGATGTGGATTGTTGGAAGACTTAGACCCCAATTAAATTAATGAATTACCTAAGTTAATTAATTATTCAAATTATGTAATGGCCCAATTGTGTTTACAGTGAGCACATTATATTCCATAAATTAAGTACAGGGGAAAGTAAATTTGACACAGATGATATAATTATAATGGGAAAACCTTGATGGAAAACACCTCAACGGGTGGTTTGAATTTTATCACCAACTTGAAGAATTAACTATGTAAAATGAAAGTTACAACAATGCAGAATATACATGATCCTCTTAGTATTGCTATAGTTAAAGTTACTCATGTGACCACATGTAATTCCAACCTAGTTAAACTCTTCTACTTCGTGAATCTCTTCGGTGCATGGATACTCAATCCATATCTAAAGAGTGTAAAATTAGGGATGATAGATTCATTTTAATAGACCTGACGGTACTAAATTAAGTGGACTGTTAGTTTCTCTACATGGACGGATTCGAGATACACGAACACGAAGTGGATGGATCTCAAGGCCACGTAGAACCCACATGGCTTGAGTGGCCTCCAAGGAATCATAAATGGAAACAACTTGCGTCCCACGATTAACCCAAGCCAAATAGAATCCCAATATGAAAAGAATCCCAACATGAGAAGGATCCTGCAATATATATGCATTTATGATAATCTTCCCCGTAAGGAAACTACGCAAGAAACGGAGGTCGACTCTACACCACTATAAAAATCCAAAGCCCTTAGAAAACAAAATACGCATAATTTACCCCAACTCTGGCACTCTAGGGTTGTGAGAACTTTTTTAACTTAACCTTCGGAGGGTCTTTGGCCGGTACCAAACCGGTGCTCTCCTAGGGTCTTCTTGCTTTGTGTTGTGTAGGTGTTGTCTTGAGCACGTGAGGACCGTGTAGCTTACTGACGATTTTCGGCATCATCAGTTGGTACCGTTTGTGGGAAAGGATATAAGCCATATTTACCGCTTCTCGGACAAAAAGTTGCATGGTACTTACTCGTTCAATGGCAACAACCACTAACAATTAGGGTGACGAACCGCACACCACTGCTTTAGAAAGACAAGTTCAAACCCTTGCAATAGCAGTGGAACGCCTTACCAAGCAGAATCATGACTTAGAGGAACAACTGTGCCAGAAGAACGCAACGCTTAATACCCAATAAGAAGACCAGGAAGGAACTAACACTGAAAGAAGGAACCAAAAGGGGCCGGAAGGCAGCAACGCCCCTAGTAGACAAGAACGACAGGATACCAGCCATCCAACCGGCACAAATACGGCTCCCCCTCACATAGTCGCAGAGATGCAGATGATGAAAGAATGGATGGACTTCATGATGAACACCCTCAGAGGACGAGTGTCCAGTGACCTCGACGACTTGGTCCATCGAACTGATTCACCATTCACCACATCCGTCTTGTCGTTCCCCCTACCACCAAAATTTCAAATGCCTCAGGTGGAAAGCTACGACGGATCTAAGAACCCACTAGATCATCTAGAGTCCTTCAAGACTTTGATGCACCTGCAAGGAGTGGCAGACGAGATTATGTGCAGGGTCTTCCCCACTACGCTGAAGGGCCCTGCAAGGATTTGGTTCAGCAGGTTGATGCCCAATTCCATTGGTACCTTTAAGGAGTTGAGCGCCCAGTTTGCCTCACACTTTATCGGGGGGCATAGGTATAAGAAATACACTACATGCCTAATGAGCATTAAGCAACGGGAGGATGAGACGCTGAAGTCTTACATAGCCTGCTTTAACAAGAAGGCTCTCTCAATCGATGAAGCTGACGACAAGATACTCGTTGCCACGTTCACGAACGGGCTGCGGAAGGGTAAGTTTCTATTTTCCTTGTATAAGAATGACCCGAAAACCATGTCGGATGTGCTCTACAGGGCTACTAAATACATGAACGCGGAAGATGCGCTACTGCCTCGCAAAGAGAAGCCCAAAAAGAGAGAAAGACAAGAAGAATCACGGTAGGACAGGGGGCGAAAGATGGCCAGGAAGGTAGATAGAAAGGAAGATAGGTGCTCTAAGCCTCCCACCGGAAGGTTCGCAAGCTTCACCTTGCTGAACACCCCTATTGATCAAGTTCTGATGCAGATTAAGGATGAAGGAGCCCTGATATTCCCTGGTAAGCTGAAGAGAGACCCTAGCAAGAGATCTAGAGACAAATACTGTCATTTCCATCGCGACCACGGTTATGACACATTTAACTGCTACGATTTAAAACAGCAGATAGAAACTCTAATCAGGCAAGGGAAGTTGCAAAGGTTCATCGGTAAGGAACGGACAGACTAGCCTCGTGAACCACCTGCCAGGAGGGAAAACGAGAATCCCAGACCCCCGCTAGGAGACATAAAGATGATAGTAGGAGGAACCACGGCATCTGGCTCATCCAAGAAGGCACGCAAAACCTACCTATGGATGGTTCAAAATGTCTAATTGACAGGATTCGTCCCGAAGATGGCACGAATACACAACACTGTCATTGGCTTTATAGAGAAGATGTCAGGCGTCTCCACCACCCTCACGACGATGCGCTAGTGGTTAGCATTCAGGTGGGTGACTTCAATACCCACCGAGTCCTTGTGGATAATGGGAGCTCTGCCGACATCCTCTACTACCCGGCGTTTCAACAAATGAGGATTGATAGGGAACGACTAGTTCCGATTAACGCCCCACTAGTTGGATTCTGAGGAACAAGGGTACACCTCCTAAGAGCAGTCACTTTGCCCATAACAGTAGGAGATTACCCATAGCAGATTACCAGGGATGTCACGTTCCTGGTTGTTGACTGTTCATCTGTTTACAATGCCATCTTGGGCCGACCTACTTTGAATTCATGGAAGGCTGTGACTTCAACCTACCATTTAATGATCAAGTTCCCCACGGAGTACGGAGTAGGAGAAGTACGGGGAGATCAAGTAGCGGCGCAAGAATGCTACATCACCATGTTGGAGATGGACGATCATTTGTAGACCATGTGTATAGAAGAACAGCGGACGGTGGCAGAACCAGTGGAAGGATTGGAAGAAGTGCTTCTTGACAACTCCAGGCCTGAATGAACAACCAGGATCGGCACTTTGGCTAGCCCGCCAGTCCGTCGAGCTTTAATAGCATTTCTAAAGGAAAGCCAGGACGTATTCGCCTAGAGTCATGAAGACATGCCCGGAATAGATCCATCCATCATAGTCCACAGGTTAAACGTGTCGCCCTCCTTCTCCCCAATCCGTCAGAAAAAGCGGGTGTTCACGTAGGAGTGCAACAAGGCCATAGCAAAAGAGGTTCACAAATTACAAGAAGCAAACTTCATCTGAGAAGTGTACTACCCCGACTAGCTAGCGAACGTGGTAATGGTCAAGAAAGCCAACGGAAAGTGGAGGATGTGTGTAGATTTCACGGACCTAAACAGGGCCTGCCCCAAGGATAGCTATCCTTTCCCGCAGATTGACACCTTGGTAGACTCAACCGCAAGACACTAGCTGCTAAGCTTCATGGACGCATTCTTTGGTTATAACCAGATCATACTGAATGAGGCGGATCAGGAGAAAACTTCATTTGTAACCAGTTAGGGTCTCTTTTGCTACAAAGTGATGCCATTCGAACTCAAGAACGCAGGCACCACGTACCAAAGACTAATGAACAGAATGTTCGCGCATCAAATTGGAAGGAGTGTGCAAGTTTACGTGGACGACATGCTGGTAAAAAGCATAAGGGAGGACAACCACTTAAGCGACCTCCAAGAGACCTTCGACACCCTTCAGTCGTACAACATGAAACTAAATTCAAACAAGTGCATGTTCGGGGTGACGGCTGGAAAGTTTTTGGGATTCATGATATCCCAAAGAGGTATTGAAGTCAACCCAGAAAAGATACATGCAATAATGGAGTTAGCACTGCCAATGACGGTCAAGAAGGTACAGAGCCTGAATGGCAAGGTAGCTGCGTTAAACAGGTTCGTCTCAAGAGCAACGAATAAGTGCCTACCTTTCTTCCGCACTTTGAAGAAGTCGTTTGAATGGACAACCGAGTGCCAACAAGTGTTTGAAGATCTGAAAGAATATCTTTCTTCTCTTCCATTACTAAGTCCGTCCATGCCAGGGGAAGAACTATTCCTATACCTAGCCATTTCCCCGGCCGCTATCAGGGCGGCTCTAGTCAGAGAAGAGGGTGGGGTGCAGAAGCTCGTATACTTCACAAGCCGAGCACTTCGAGAAGTGGATGAGAAGTACCCCCCAATGGAAAAGCTTGCTTTCGCGTTAGTAACTGTGACGCAAAAGCTCAAGCCGTATTTCCAGGTACACACTGTGGTCGTCCTGACAAATAAGCTCCTGCGTAGAGCTATAAGCAGCCCTAAAGCTGCAGGACGGATGGCATTATGGGCAGTTGAGTTGAGTAAATTCGACATACAATATCGGCCACGCACGGCTATTAAGGGGCAAGTAGTCGCTGACTTCATCGTAGAATTTACTCTTGTAGAAGGCCAGGGGGCAGAAGAGAGCCCACAGTGGAGCATCCACACAGACGGATCCTCCAATAGGCAAGTAGGTGGAGCTGGTGTGGTACTCCACAGCCCAAAAGGAGATAGGATCGAATGCATGGTCTATCTTGATTTTCCTACAACCAATAACAAAGCAGAATACGAAGCCTTGATAGCGGGGTTGGACCTTGCCAAGGCGGCAGGAGCTGAAAATTTGGTCGTATACTGCGATTCCCAAGTAGTAACTAGTCAGGTTAATGGTGATTATGAATGCAAGAATAAACGGATGAGGAAGTACCTCGAACAGGTGAAGGATCGAGTTAGCAACCTCCAAGTAAAGTTTGTTCAAATCCCAAGGGAGGAGAACGAGCCCGTGGACCGACTTGCTAAAGCTGCTTCAGCGGAGCACATGCTCATCCCCGGTCAGGTATTATCATTCGTTCAAATCTCATCGTTAATAGATGATGCTAGTGTGCAGGAGATAGGGTCTGAAAACTATTGGACGACACCAATAGCATCCTACCTTAAGGACGGTGCGCTACCTGACGACAAGGAGGCTGCAAGGAAGTTGAAGGTTCAAGCAGCTCGCTTCATTCTGATTAAAGACGTTCTGTATAAGAGGGGCTTCTCCCGACCGTACCTGAGGTGCCTCGTCTCGGAGGAGGCAGACTATGTCATGAGAGAAGTCCACGAAGGAGTCTGCGGAAATCACTCTGGATCATGGTCGTTGGTGCATAAGTTAATCCGAGCGGGGTACTACTGGCCAACCATGTAGAAGGATGCCCATGCATACGTCAAAGCTTGCGAAAAGTGTCAGAGATTTGGCAACCTCATAAGGCAACCAACAGAGGAGTTCACCCCAATGACGGCCCCGTGGCCGTTCGCTCAATGAGGGTTGGATATCATGGGCCCCTTCCCAACAGCAGTAAGACAGTTGAAGTTCCTGGTAGTCCGTATTGACTACTTCACCAAATGGGTAGAAACAGAAGCCCTAGCCACCATCACAGAGAAGAATGTGCGTAACTTCGTATGGAAGAACATTATCTGCAGGTACGGTATACCTAGAGTGCTTGTCTCGGACAACGGAAAGCAATTCGACAACGACACGTTCAGAGACTTCTGCTCGCAGCTAGGGATCAAGAACCACTACTCATCGCCCGCTCACCCTCAGGCCAATGGACAAGTTAAGGTCACGAACCGATCCCTGCTCAAAATTATCAAGACTCGGCTCGAGGGGGCGAAGGGTATATGGCCAGACGAACTACCAAGTGTTTTATGGGCATACAGGACAATTGCAAGAATGCCTACAGGGGAGACACCGTTTTGACTAGCATACGAAAGTGAGGCAGTCATCCCGGCTGAAGTAGGACTTACAAGTTACAAAGTAGGGAACCACGACGAAGGCAAGAATGACGAAGCTATGTGCCTGTAGCTTGATCTGGTGGAAGAAGTCAGAGCAACAGCTGAACAGAGGTTAGCACGGTACCAGAATCTCATGGTCAAGCACTACAACTCCAAGGTCAGACACAAGGACTTATAGGTTGGAGATCTCGTCCTGAGAAAGGTGATGAGCTCCACAAAAGACACCCCCCAGGGGAAGCTAGGACCTAACTGGGAGGGACCATACAGAGTTGCATCATGGCATAGGAAGGGAACCTACCACCTGGAGACACTGGACGGGCAAAAGTTGCATCACCCATGGAACACAGAGCACCTGAAGAAGTACTACCAGTAGACGAGCAACGACACTCCTAATTTCCAGTTTATTTCCTTTTAATTTAAATTTTATTATCTACAGCTTCTTTTAAGCCCAAGGGCAGGTTTTGTTATCTTTTAAAAACAAGTTTTACATATGGTTACCACAATAAGAGGAGTTATTCAGAAATGCCATATGTTTGTATCTACTTTTCTACAGTATTAAGTCCAAATGGACGGACGCCTCCCAAAAGGGGTGATTTGAAATATTAAGTCCAAGTGGACAAGCTCATCCCAAAATAGGTGACTTGATATATTAAGTCCAAATAGACAGACTCATCCCAAAAGAGGTGATTTGAAATATTAAGTCCAAGTGGACAGGCTCATCCCAAAAGGGCTGACTTGAAATATTAAGTCCAAATGGACGGACTCATCCCAAAAGGGCTGACTTGAAATATTAAGTCTTGATATATTAAGTCCAAATGGACAGACTCATCCCAAAAGGGGTGACTTGATATATTAAGTCCAAGTGAATAGGCTCATCCTAAAAGGACTGACGTGAAATATTAAGTCCAAATGGACAGACTCATCCCAAAAGGGGTGACTTGAAATATTAAAGTCCAAGTGGACGGGCTCATCCCAAAAGGGATAATTTGAGATGATAAGACCAAGTAGACGGACTCATCCCAAAGGGGGTGATTTGAAGTGTTATGTCCAAGTGGACGGGTTCATCCCAAAAAGAGGTAACTTGAAACGTTAAGTCCAAAAGGACGGGTTCATCCTAAAAGGATAACTTGTGCTTAAAGTCCACAAAGTGGACGGTTACTCCTAAAATGACTAAAACAGTCCATAAAGTAGGACGGATCAAGCCCGCAAAGTGAACAGGGCCATCCAAACTAACAGCTTGTAGTTGTCAACTTCACAAGGATGGGTTCGTCCCAATTAAAGCCCAAAGTAGACGGATTCATCCTAAAGGATGAGCTATATTTATATAACCATAAACTAAACGGATTCATTTACAAGAATAAAAGTAGACGGATAATTTAAAGTAAGTAATCAAATATTACGGAAACCCATAAAAGGAGAAGTCTAGATACAGAAAGCAACGGTTAAATTAAACAAACTATTCTTCAAAATCTTTACATTTTAGCCATTAAAAAAAAAAAAAAAAACTACTGCTGGGTGGGAGTATCTTCATCTTTCTCTTCTTCAACTTGAACTTCATCAAGATGACGGGTACTGTCCTCAACGGTTTTGATTTGGCTTTCAACATGAACGGTTTCTCCGTCACCACAAGGGTCGTCAATGAGGGCATCATCAGCAAATAATTCATCCGTGCTCTCAGAGTGGACGGGCTGAACTGAGGTCTAGGCCTGGGCGTCGATAGTAACGTGTGACAAGTCCAGGTTTGGAAAAGAAGCTTTGACTTGACGGAGGCAGTTGTTGAAGCCGTCAGTAAAAGAGCCTTCGAGCTCTGCCAGGAGGGCGTCGGAGTCATGGTACTCGCGTATCGCTTCTTCCTTCGCCTGACGGAGCCAGTCCTTGGTGTCATTGATTTTTTTTCTCCTTATCCTCCAAGACTTGCCTCAACAGCTCCGTTTGCTTCTCAAGCTCTCCTCTGACTTGCTCGGAGTAGGCAAGCTTCTTCTCCTGAACCGTCTTCCAAGCCTTTAACTGGTTCAGCTCGTCCTTCGTCGAGCTTGCCTTCACCCTAATACGGTCCAGCATCGTCTCATGGTTGAGGCAACGACCTAGCAACCCTTTCATCATTAGCATCGCTTGGAAACAAAAGAGGGGTTAGTAACCAGGCAAGTTGAAGGAAAGAAAAAGAGGAAGATGACGGACACATTTATTTGTGTAATGCTAAACAGACTCGTCTCCCCCATGGCTTCCGTCCCATAGTTGCTCAAGTCCTCATAGTTGTTAGCTATGATGATGGACGAGAGCTGATCCAGCGCATACTTGGAATCCTCGCGGAAGAGGACGGGTGGTTTTTCAGTGTCTAAGTTGACCAACTTAGCCCACGTCCTCTCTAACAACTTAGTTTTGTTGAAATTTTTTTCCAAAAAGCTCCACCGTTCAAGTGTGACTTGTGGACGGTCTCGAGCTGCAAAAAGAAGACAGTTAAAGTAACAAGCAAAGCTAACACAATTAAACACCTAGATATAGACGGATGCATACTGGACGGGGGCATTATACCCCAAGTTTTGTCGATGGGCTTGTACTCTTGGTCACCAGGGTGACACATCCACTCATCACCTTCAATAAAAAAATAGCGACTCTTCCAATTCCTATTAGAGTAGGGGGTGTCGCTCACGAGTTTTAGCAACGGGCTCCTTAGCACAAAGCTGTACATGCATTTGGACTGAGCAATCTTAGTCGGACGATAACAGTGAAAAAATTCTTCCACCGTCAACCTGCGTGCCTTGTCAAACATGGCCCCGTATAAGACCTCCATGCCTAGGAAGACCCTCCAGGCATTTAAGGAGATTTGGGTGACGGCCAGCCCTAAGTATTGAAGGAGGCGACGGTGGAGAGCACTCAATGGGAATCTGAACCTTGCTTTCCGCATTTGCTCATAAACTCCGACCCCTTCGACACCCTCATAATAACACTTCTCTGACTTGTAGGGTAGACGAATGGGTATGGGAGCGGGTATCTGGTACTTCTCCCTAAGTGTGTTGAAGTGTGCTTCTTTGATGGAAGAAGTGAAGTCATTGACTATCCACAATGGAAGCATAATAAATTCCCTCAGTCCATCAGGACCTATGATGGATTGGATTAGGGGTTCAGCACCAACCAGGCCATTAGTGGAATCACCCTCTGGCCTATCCGTATCCAAATCCTCATCTCTTGTGGAAGGTGAGGTGGCTGACGGATTCCTTTCGTCACTTACGGTGCCAGGGTCTTTCTGACCTGACAGGAACACCTCATCGTAGCCTGCTCCATCGCGAACACACGATTAGTTACTTGACGCACTAGACATCTGTCACCTACACGTGACGGGTAAACCCTAAGACACTGACAGATCTACATAGACGACGGGTGAGCAAAAGTCTTAAAAAATAACAAGGGAATTCAACGGAAAGGTGAAAAATACTTACCGGTTGAAGATGAGCAACAAAAGAAATGTAGATGACGGGCGCACTAAGTGGACGATATGCTAGTTTATCAAGGAAGACAGTAGCGCTCTGATCATGAATTCGCTGAAGAAAGTAAAGAATGAGAAGTGAAGAAATAGGTTTATATAGAGAGAACGGCACGGAAGACGAAGGGACGTTTCGTTCCAAGAGATCAACCACTGAAAAAATGACACGTGCCCCTACGACATTAATGATCCTAGGCTAGCCTGTCAATCTGTGTACGCTTCTCAGGATACGAGTTAAACCATCACTCCATGGGTCCATCCAAAGGAGGTGACGGACTCATGGAGTGAAGGGGCAACTAAAGAGTGTAAAATTAGGGATGACAGATTCATTTTAATAGACTTGACGATACTAGATTAAGTGGACGGTTAGTTTCTCTACATGGATGGATCCGAGATACACAGACACGAAGTGGATGGATCTCAAGGCCACGTGGAACCCACATGGCTTGAATGGCCTCCAAGGAATCCTAAATGGAAACAACTTGCGTCCCACGATTAACCCAAGCCAAATAGAATCCCAATATGAAAAGAATCCCAACATGAGAAGGATCCCACAATATATGCGCATTTATGATAATCTTCCCCGTAAGGAAACACCTTCCTATGCAAGAAATGGAGGTCGGCTCTACACCACTATAAAAACCCAAAGCCCTCAGAAAACAAGGTACGCATAATTTACCCCAACTCTGGCACTCTAAGGTTGTGAGAACTTTTCTAACTTAACCTTCAAAGGGTCTTTGGCCGGTACCACACCAGTGCTCTCCTAAGGTCTTCTTGCTTTGTGTTGTGTAGGTGTTGTCTTGAGCACGTGAGGACCATGTAGCTTACTGACGATTTTCGGCATCATCAATATCTAACTCATCACACAACTTTTTGATGTAGTAGTTTTTGTGTTGATGACATCACTAGAATACTCTGGATCTTCAATGTAGACCAGAGATGCAGCATGGTACAAAACCCTTGGTGCATATATGTCACAATAGTTTCTCCAACTTTCACTATCTCTCTTATCTTATAATGACCTAAAAAGCATTTTTAAATGTCATGGAACCCCAATGCATGGATTTCTAGGTCACTTGGTCACCATGGCTGTAGACTGAAAAGTCTGGAAAAACAGAGCTTGACTTGTTGACTAGAGTGTAACTTGGAGTCAAGGTTTAATGAACCTTAATCGGTCAACTTGTAATTGAGCCTTTAAAACCTCTTCTTCTTGAGCAATTTCTTGACCTGTATTCTCGTGTTTTCAATGTACAACTTCAAACACCTTCTTGGACACTAAAACTCAACCTAAAAACATTAAATTACATTTTTGGAAATACGGTTGCCAACACTAGATACATTTGATCCTAACATGGACCAAACTGCTAAGTTTAAAATGTATACAAACTGTTAAAGTTTACTGAACATGTGTGCAAATTAAATCAAGTCTGTTAAGGGAACTGAGTACGTGCATTGATCAAGTATGTTACATGGTAGTTGGTTTTTTTAAAAGGAATAGAAACGCTTATAATTGGTAGCTTAGAGTGGGGATTTTGACCAAAGGTTTAGTATATATGATCATGTGGGTGTGCGAGTGTAATGTACTCAGATCAAATGCAATTTCTTTCTCTCGCAGTTTCTTAGCTCATTCTCTCTATTTTCTTCTTTTCACTTAACTCATATTTCTCTTGATTGTTTTAATGCATATACTGCAAATTTTACATAGTTTGAAAGCCATATGATCATAGCTTCCTGGTCAACCGATTCCACAGCCTCGAATGCTTTACTTAGTTGTCCTCAAGCTCCAATTTTTTTCTATCCAAGATCTCCAATCTTGTTTCTATGAAGCTTACTAAAGAAGCTTACTAAAGGAGCTTGCTAAAGGCTAGCAGCAGTAGGACTAACTATAAACAATGAGAAATTGTGGCACAAAATACTGGAAGAGTTGCCGCACAAAATACTGGAAGATTTGCCATATTAGTACCATGCCTTTAGTTCTGCAAAAAGAACAAGGAGTGAGCCATTATCCTTTGAAGAAATCCATGTACCCTTAAACTCAGAAGAGCAATCACTGAAAGAAAGACTCATCAAATGACTCCACACAGTACTCGATGGCCAAGGCTGCAACATTCACAGAACAAAAACCAGGAGTGAACTCTTTTACACAAGAATTTCATCCTCACCACAGCAAAAGTAGGGGCAAATCCAATTTTAAGGATGTATGGACGAAAGTCACAAAATTTAAAGGATAAGGAGATATTGCAAGTGATCTTCAAAGAATTGATCATTCCATTTTTAAGTAACACACAAACAAGCACCTCAGTATTTGAATGTACACTCAAGTTGCAATTATTGAAACATATTGAAACATCCATGCATCCTTTATTCATAGAGGGATCAACTATTGCTACAAAATGGGAAAAAATTACTTAAAAAAAAATCACCCCATGAAGGGAAATATAAATACAATGACGTGTTGTATGGCCAAAGCACCAATCCTAATGCTATATGTATACTTTCCTGTTGCCTCCTCATCGGAAAAGGCAAGACTATAACTCAAATTTCCTCTTGGCACACTTGTTGGCTTTCATAAGCTCCACTAAGGAGGGAAGAGGCTGAGGCACAGGAACATTCATTGTCCTATAAAACTTCCTCAATCTTTCACTATAGCTCTTTGATGATCCAATTGTTAAAGAAGCACTGTTAAGAACTTCAGTCTCTTTATCCACTGACTTCAGACATTGAACTTCAATATCTGCTATACCTGTCTTGCTTTCTGACTTATGGCATTTCACTTCAGCTTCCTCCTGGAATAAGAATTCTTCTACTTTGTTGGCAGATATTTGTGGAGGGTTACTGTTGATAGATGCAACTATTGGACCTACATGTGAAAAACTAAAATCTTGGAGACCAAGTCTCGCTCTTCCAAATAATGTCACTTTTTTGCTTGGGGGGGACAATTTTATAAGTCCTTTTAGGCCCGTAGATACTTTTACTGGTTCAAATTGAGGTTGAGCATAAGCTTGGGTGTGCTCTTCAACCATAGGAGAACCACTAACACCTTTGATGGATACATCCACATCTGGAGAACCTTCCGTGGCAATATCAAGAAGCTTCCAGATAGGGTCATTTGGAGCTACTTGATTGCCAAAGCAGTGTTTCTTAACAAAATCTAGCTCCATGGCCCTACAACTGGGGGTTGTTGAAACAACCCATTTAGGCACAAGAAGTTGCAGGGCCCATTCTAATTCTTCCTTGGATGAGTGAATTGAGTAACAAACATGCCAAACACCAAATTGGTCCCTTACTGCTTCATTCATTCTCAGTTTTCTTTGACTTCCATTCTCCGAGAACTCTTCCTCACATGCATACCACTGTGATGATGGGCGGATTATGAGAGGGGCAGGCTGGCAGTGAGCTTGGGCCTCCAAAAGCTTTGCTTTTGCTCTTTCATATAGTTTAGGAAATCCATCTAATACCTGGAAGCGGGACGAGGAATCTTCAGAGATATTGTCAGGAAATGTTAGGGTTAGAGCTTGGAAACACTCTGGATTAGAGGCTTTATCAACATAGATCTTGGACCCAAATGTTTGGGACACATATGCCAGAATTTCTTCCTGGCCGAGAAGGTCACAGGTCAGATACACCACAGGGGCATCAGGATGCTTCCATATACAATTAATAACCTATTTCATGGAAACGTAGTTTGAAATGTAAGAAGCAGATTGAGGTTATATTGATATTGTGACATAAGAAATGTGCTTAACATTTAAGATAGAACTGTAGAGAAAAACAATCACATGCCCACACACGCACTCACTCCAACGCGAGAGAGAGAGAGAGAGAGTCATAAACTGCTAAGAAATATAATAATAAAACATAAACATGAAACTTTTTTATTACGCTAACAATCGTCAAGATTTTAACAAGGAGCATAAAAGGTCATCTATTTTAAAAAAATTTGAATGGAATATATTTCTTTCACAATTGGATGCCCTTATTGATTACTATTACTGATATACAATAATGTTAGTAAGAATTCCCAAAGCCTGCTTAAGTGCCTTACTTATGGACACTAAGATAATGATACGCATAACGAGAATGAACTGTGAATTAACAGCATCCATTTATGATACATACCTAAACTAGAGCTCATATTAACCTTGAGGTTTCATGCAGCAATAAAAAAAATGTGGAGGAAAATAAAGTATCCTAGTTTAAAATTAGGCCTACATAAGAGCTCATTTATAATTACACATCAAATATGAATGCCTGCTAAATGAATTAACCATTGATGAGGTTCGAAATCAGGTTTCTAAGGATATGCTATCTACAGAAAAAATTTCACGATCCATAAATTACAGATGCAGAATATTGTTTCCACAAATTTTCAAAAGATTACCTTAATGTAAAACAAACTAAAACTACAAAGGAGCAAGCAAGATAGATACTATCAATGGTAATAGCCATGAAAATAGATTTTGATTAAACCAAATACAAGTATAAAGTATGTAGGGCTTATAGTAAGGTCATAATATACACATCACAGCATGTTTGAGACCACTGATCACTTCAGACATTATAAAAGAAACATGAATAGAATGAAGACCATGGGTACCTGTTGGATTGCTGAGTGCTTGCTGGGAAGGTTCTGACGAAATCTCCCAAATGTGCAGTCTAGGAAAACATAATCAAGTTGACACCTTGGTACTTTTCCTTTCTTGCCAACAAACTTCTTTGGTAAACTTTGTACACACTCAGCCGTGAGTCTGCAATCTCCTGTGTGCAAGATATTACCAAAATTGCCTTCAAACAAGAACATTACAGCTCCTGAGGTTTACACAACCCATGCCAGAAAAGGGACAATCTGTCAATAGAGCTTCTCAAAATCATTTTAGGTTTTGAACACAAATGAAAGAAAGAGATAAATGCATAATCAAATGGGGGATCTATTTGACAAGTAATTTATCAAAGGAGTATTGAACTGTATGAGTCTGCTGACATTTTATCTTTCGCAAATATTAATGATTTTCCCTTGGCAACATGGCTCCTGAGATATCTACTAAGTTGATTGTGCTACTTTGCTTTTGTAGAATAGTATTTACTGACACACAAGCTCCCAAGTAGAAATTTCACTTAGGTGATGCATTAGAAACCATTTTCTTTTGTCAATAAAACTTAGATACAGTACTTTAGATCTATTACATTAGGTTCCCCAATTGAATTCAAACAACTAGACCTAGTTGCATTGAATTTAATTGTGTTTTAATGGTCAATGCAATCAGGCGTTTGAATTTAATTGGGGAACATAATATACTGCTCCTAAGTTTCACCATTTTTTTTGCTAAGAGCTGATGAGAATTAGAAATAATTGCCTATACATTCCGCAAATTAAATGATCCAAGAATTTTTTATTATTTTTAAGAACTTTCTGAACAAGTATTACTAGCATTGTTGTTTTCCTTTAGTTCCCATAATTCCTAAATCCAAGACATTCCTAGCCTAATTATGTCAATATGATGCAGGCACTTGAAAATAAACAATATAATAGAAAATGTTTATTATGTATAGTTTTGGAATTTGCTTGTGGGAGATATATTGTTGTGATATGGCACCATATCCTAATCTTATATTCTCTGCTCTGACTTCGTCTATTGTTTATTAGGTATATAATTTTCTTCTGTGCGGACACATTATTGCACATCATTTTAAGTGTGACAAATTATTTACTTAAAAATGCAGATATTAGGCCAGAGATACCCAACTGTTGCCCAAGCTCTCTAGGGGAAATTATGAACCATGTTAAAAGGCCCAACAAAAGACCAGCGATGGTTGAAGTAGTAACCATGTTAAAAGCCACGGACACTTAAAGGGCAAAGGGATGACACCTATTTACGAACAACAAGGCTGTTTATTCCTTAAGGGCCTGTTTGGATTGAGGGGGGAGGGAGGTGGGCAAAAAGGAGTAGAGTAGAGTTGGCCAAAAATTAGGCTAATTTCCAATCAACTCTACTCTACTCCCTCTCCCTCCCCCTCGATCCAAACGGACCATAAATCTGTATTTAGCTAGACCACAGAGCAGAAATTTGATTTGTCATGCCTGAACTCATAAAATAGAGTAACATCCTCCCCTCCCCAGTACTTATTTTTGTTGAAGTTATAGACTTTTTATTAAACTTGGCTTCATGCCATTCACTTAAATTTCTCTCCAAAATAACTTGGAACTACATATCTGCTTTGCCTGCTAATTCATCCCTCTCTAATTCCAAGGGTAACATCCACTCCAATCTCTATTCAATCGTAACCATTATAAATACAACATATCATTATAAGCTCAAATTTAAACAAATCCTATCCCTGAAATATGCATATATAATATGAAATATCCAACAATAAGAACAAAATTATACGATTTCCACAAAACCCACATGAGCAAACCAATTAAACAACAAAATGCAATACAGAGCCAATCAAAAACTATAAAAGAAGAACAATAAATTACCAGGGCAGTGGTTGGCATCAAAAGCCGTGACAGTGAAAGCCCCATCAGGATCGTCCACAACCACCGATTGCCCAATTTCAATTTCCACAAACAATGAATCATCAAGCTGCACAAACCCCACAAAATTAAGCTCAACCCAATTAAAAATAAAAAATAAAACCCTGAAAACAGAGACAAACCTGGGGGTAGTGTTGAAGGACTAGAGTCTTGGTGAGAAGGGTTGAGTAAATAGGGAAAGAAAAGTGGGAAGAGATGCCAAAGGAGTGGTCTTTGTGGGCATGAGTTAAAAAGTGGTGCCTCTTTCTCTTTGAAGAAGAAGTCCATGTGTCCACTGAGAATGGTAGCCCTTTGGGCATTTCTATTGGCATTTTCCTGCTACTAATTTGTGTAGGGAGAAATGGGTTTGAGAGGAAAAAAAAATGAATAATGTTGTGAAAAAGTTTTCCTCACAGAGCTTCTATAGAAAGAAAGAATGAGAGGGAAGGAAAATAAAAAGTTTTCCAAGTTGGGGGGAAATGTTTTCGTAAACAGTTGAGGATAATGAATCGAGATCATTAACTTTAAGCCCGACCCGACCCGACCCGTTCATCCATCATCCAACCGTGTTTATTACTTTATTTTCTGTTATTTCTTGGGGACCCGTAGGATTATGTTTAAGTACCCTTCGATTTTGGCAAATGACGGAGGAGACTGTTATTTGGGTCTAAGGCGGTAGTCTTAACGTGTTAATGACTTAGGAGGAGTGTTAATTCAGCCCTCATCTACGAATATTGAATCCAAATAAGGTAGTAGTCTAATAGATTTTCTCCCTAGTGTTAACGTACTTAGGAATGTATTTGGTGGTTTTAGGAATTTTTTTTTTAAAATAGTTACTAACAAATTTAAATTATACAAAATTTAACAAAGAGATAATTTGAATATATCAACGTTAACAAAAAAAGAAACACATACACACACAAAAATACATGAATTATTATAATTTTTTTGTACTAATAAAGAGAAAAAGAAAAAATAGAATAATAAAAGATAAAGTGAGAACTGAAAATGTTGAGAGAAGAATAATAAAATGAGAGAGAGTTTGAATGATAATAGAAAAGAAAAAAATGGAGGGAGAGAGAGAGAGAGACGGATGATATTTGCTACAACTGCGAGCCAAACTAAGAAGAGTAAAATTGTTGTGACTGCAAAGCCAAAAAGAGCATAATTACAAGCATCGCCAAGGAGAACATACGACCACAGTATTTTTCTTGAATTGTTTTTTAAGGAAAAATGAAATTTGAAACTATTTTTATGTAATTAGTTGAACGAGTTGCAAATTTGAATGATTAGAGTTTTTTTTTTTTTGAATAGGCTTTTTGTTGAATTTTTTTTTTTTTTTTTTGACTGTGAAGATAGAATTTTATTGATTAAAGGGTTTGCAAAACACCCTCTGAGAGTATACAAGACCAAAATATTACAGGCCCACCTCTTTGGCCTTTGGGTTACGTAACCGTATAATAGTAAAAAAGAAACATTACAAACAAATGGCTGGTCACGTAGCTTCTTCATTAGCTTGTCTCTGTTCCAACGCTGATAGTCCTGTAAGAGAGTTGATGCACCCTGAAGAATGTCCTTTGGTTGGGACTGTTTTTCCTCAAAGCAGAACCTGTTCCTGGCGTTCCAAATGGCCCATGCCACTGTTGCCCAAGTCTCCATTTCCTTCCCTGTGAGCTTTTCCTCCAACTGTCGAACCAAGCGGTAGAAATTCTGCACCACTATTCCACATTTCTGCAATCTTCCTTGCGCCATCGCCTATACGTTTCTGGCCATGAGGCACTCCCAAAGTGCATGTCCAACTGTTTCATCGGTCTGTCCGCAGATTGAGCACAGTGGGTCTATAGGTACTTTTCTACGGTAGAGGTTGGCGCGGGTGGAAGGATGTCAGTGCACGCTCTCCACACAAAATTCCGGACCTTTGGTGGTACATTCATCCTCCAAATCCTATTCCAAAACCTCTTCTTTTCGCCTACCGTCGAATGTTCATTTCCTACCTCTCAGTGCAACCGAAGGGCCACTTGATAGGTAGTCTTAATCGTGAACTGCTAGGCTTTGTTTTCTCTCCAATATAGTTTGTCCGAGTGTTACTGAGTTGAAGATTCAGAATATCATTTTGTGTGGCTTGCATGAACGTGGCCTGTATCAAGGGACAATTCCATTGCATGGATTCGTGGTGGATGAGGTCCCCCACTGTCAATGTAGTGTCGGCACCTGGCTTGAACAGAGGGGGGTGTGGTAGCCACTTATTGCTAGTAATCTTTATGCTCTGCCCATCTCCAACCTTCCACACAGACCCCACCCGAAGTACATCCCTTGCAGCTAGCAAGCTACGCCACACGAAGGAGGGATTGTGGCTTAACTTAGCATCCATAAATGAACACCGAGGAAAATACCTGGCTTTGTAGACCTGATAAAAGAGAGAGTGGGATTTGGTAACCAAGCGCCATGCTTGTTTCGCTAGCATAGCAAGGTTGAAAGCATAAATGTCCCTAAATCCCATTCCACCCCTATTTTTTGGCGTGCATAGTCTCTTTCAATTAATCTAATGGATCTTTTTTTCATTTCGTGTTTGCCCCCACCAGTATTTTGCCAGGATTGAGTTGATATCCTCACACACACTTCTTGAGATTTGGAAGATGCTCATAGAGTAGGTGGGAATTGCTTGGGCCACGGACTTGATCAATGTCTCCCTCCCCGCCTTTGATATGGCCTTTTCCTTCCACCCAATCACCTTTTTTGTTATCCTCTCTTGTAGTTCCTTAAACGTGCCCACCTTTGATTTACCCCCAACCATAGGCAGCCCAAGATATTTTTCACAGCTAGTCATGACTTATGCCCCCATCAATGTCCGAATAGCTTCCATATCCCTTTGGCTTGTATTTTGGCTAAAAAATAGTGTGGTCTTTGCCCTATTAATAGCCTGTCCCGAGGCCTCCTCATATTGTGTAAGGATATCAAGCAATTGGCGGCATTCTCCAATCTTTGCTTCATAAAATAATAGGCTATCGTTTGTAAAGAGGAGGTGAGAAATACGGACTCCACCCCGGCAAGAGTAAATACCCTTCAATCTATTTGTATTGGCTGCCTTTCGGATCAAGGAGGACAAGCCATCAGCATAAAGCAGGAAGAGGTATGGAGATAAAGGATCACCTTGTCTAATGCCTCAGGTTGGTGTGATGAAGCCTTTGGTTCCCCATTAATGAGGATTGAATATGTGGCTATTTTCACTGTTTCCATAGCCAAGTTCACCCATTGTTCATGCAGCCCTATTTTTAGCATAATCCACCATAGGAACTCCCACTCCACTCTGTCATAGGCTTTGCTTATGTCAAGTTTCACTGCCATGTGACCGGTCTTTTCTTTCCTCCTATTTTGCATACGATGGAGCATTTCAAATGTAACAGTAGTATTATCTGTAATAAGTCTATCAGGAATAAAAGCACTTTGGGCATCAGAAATAGCATTGGGTAAAATGGACGGGTCCGTGTGTTGCCAAAAGTATGTTGACTCCATGTCTGATCGGCATTTCTTTATTTTCTCAAACAGCCGGTTCATGGGGCTACCCAAGGCTTGTGAGTGGGTCCAAGATTCACGGATTATTTGTTCACACTCTGGGTGCGACACCCATTTTTCTTCAAACCAGTGCAGCTTGTGCCGTTGGAGAGGAGTAGGAGCAGCAGCCGGTGTAGTGTCTAGTAATATTAGGTCATGATCGGAGTAGGAGGCCGTCAAGTAGGTCACCTTCGCTCTTGGGTGTAACTTCGACCATTCCGCCAATGCGCATGCTCTATCCAATCTCTCCTTCACGAAATCTTCTTCAGCTCTCCCATTGCGCCATGTAAACCTGTATCCATTGTAACCAAGGTCTATTAGTCCACAAAAAAGCAAAGCACTCTGGAATTCTACCATGGGAGGCAGTGGCTTAAGTAGTCGGCCATTCTTCTCGCTAGAGCTCAATATCTCGTTATAGTTGCCAATACACATCCAAGGTAGTGTAGAGCGACTGCGAAGGTGTCTAAGTAACCTCCATGTCTCCGGTTTCTGTTGTTCATTGGGGTATCCGTAAATGCCCGTTAGTCTCCATGGTTGTCTTGATGGAGGGAGGACCTGTGTGTCAATGTGATGAGAGGAGTAAGTTTCGTGTCAATAACCAGTTCAACTTTCCAAAACAATGCCAAGCCACCTCGTCTACCTTCATTGGATACCACTAACATCCCTTGAAATCCCAACTCTGCCTTTATTGGTTCCATCTCTCTGACTTTCATTTTTGTTTCCATAAGAAACAAAATGGTGAGAGCTTTATTTCTCACCAATTCGGCTAGAACCTCAACTGCCCAGCGGTTCCCAAGCCTCCGGCAGTTCTAACTGATGATATCATTGTGATCGGTGGGGCTGTGCCGCAGCCTCCACCGTTTGGACAGTAGTGTGTGTTGTGCCGGCCTCACCCTTAAGCCGTTTGTTTTTTGCTTCGTCAACTTGGTCTTCATGGCTGTTTGCATGGTTGGAGTGTCTTTTTTTCCCCACTGGACTCGTGTACTCTGACGTGGTTGAAGGTTTTTTGATTGATAGTTTTTTTGGTCTTTCAACTCTTTTCCACATGGTTTGATGTTTGACCCATGGGTCCTCTATTGGTGTACATGGAGTTGCAGATGGGGTGTGGCTGTAATGTTGATCTTTCCATAGTTGACAGGTACACAATAGAGCTCCCCCTCGTAATGATCAGTTTCCATAATGGGTTGGTTTTGATTTGACGTAATATTTTTTTCCGGAAATATCGGGTCAGTTGGTAACGTATATAGAGAGGATAATGGTGTAGTTAAATACATTAAATGTTGTAATGTACATGTCGGGCTTGGCTGGGCAGTTTCCAGAATTTCTGTGCTTTCCTGATCCGTACTGCACATGTCCGTAGGTTTCGCTGGCGGCGTTGTTGGTTCTATTGCTGCGTTATGATCTCACCGGTTCTAATCCGGGCTCCTCTGTTTTTTCCTCAGCACTTCAAGCTTAAACCGAGTACCAGCCTTCAGCTAGTCCCCATACGGTCTTCCGTTCTTGTCCGTCTCGGTCGCCGACTCACACTCCTTCATATCATGGCCGATTCTCCCACATGCGAAACACCAACCCACTAAACGTTCGTATTGGAACGCTACTTTGGCTTCATCGCCCTCCGGACTGACTATAGGACCACCTCTCCGCAACGGTCTGTCTAATGGCACCTCCACTTGTATACGAAGGAAGTGGGCTTGATCCGTTTTGATGCCTTTGCAATCTACTTCGATGACTCTACCCAGCCCCTGTCCAATGTCATGACCGACTTCCTCAATTGTTAAGTCAAATGGCAGCCCCCAAACTTGGACCCACATAGGTAGGTGGGTGAAGTTCACCGTTCTCACTGTCATACCCTTTTCCCACCTCCGCAGGACGAGAATTTGGTTGTCAGAACACCAAGGACCATTATTCCAAACCCAATTTAGCTGGCTCTCCATGGAGAATTTAAATTGTAATAGACCATCTCCGACTTCCACCACCTTCATGTCGTCTCCCATTTTCCACATTGATCGCAGTAGATTCTTGGCGGCTCTCATATTGATCGATCTGGTTGTAAGGAATTTTCCAATCAAGCTTAGAGAGTATTCTTCCAATATCTCTTTTCTCCTGACTGGTCTTATTGTGATGGCTTCATCTTCTTTCGTTGTTAACTGCAATTTTTGAATACGATCTAAGAAATCAGAGTCCATGGCGCTCCGCCTAAGGTAGGGAAGCCCCTAGTGGCAGTGGCTCTCTAATCCCGTAGGTACAAGCCTAGGAGAAAAGAGAGGAATAAGACTCACTCACGGTGAGAAGGAACACTCCTATGCTGAGGAGAAAAAATTATATAAAACTCTACTTAAATAATTTGTTCATTTGTTGTTATTTGGACTAGTCTTGTTTTTGTTTAGGATATTTTTGTTGTTATTTGAGCTAATTTTTATTAAGAAGTATGTTTGGAGGGCCAAAACAATGTTCGGAGTAATGCTACATTAACAAAATTTCCACAAAAAATCTTATGCAATAAGGTGTTATTGGTGAGTAAAAAAATAATGTCAGTATTGGATTCAAATTAGAATCAGTAACAACTTACCACATAAGATTTATTACAAAATTATTGTGAAAATATTGTAGATGTAACATTACTCTTACTTTTGTAGAACCAAATTCTTGTGATTTTCAAGTCATGGTATTCAACATTTTTATTAGGGCAGTCAAAATAGGTTAGTTTATTATAATTGGGTTTAACAAATTTGTTTTTGGAAAAAATTTATCGGGAATTGAAAAAGCTGTCAAAACTTCTTCAACTCCTGATAAAACTTTTTCCAAAAATGGTATACTATTGTGTGCTCTTAGGGCATACGTTAGTAAAATCCATTATAATTTTATTTTGCAAGTATATATAAATATTTTTTGCTAGTCAAGGAGGTCCTATGACCTCCCTAAGTTAAACATGGAGCTGCCATTGGGTCTATAATCGAGCTTGGGTATTAAAAGATAGCCTTGTTTATTCATTTTATTTAAAACACTAGTAGAGCTCGAGCTCATTATCAAACAAAAAAACTTGATTTATTTTTTTGTTAAAATTTTTTTAAGTTCGAGGTTGTGCACAAATTACTTTTACCCCATCACAAATTTATGAATAATATTGTGAATAAGTTTTTCTCTAAGAGATCTTTATCTAGGAGCTTCTATATAGAATTTGAGGGAAGGGAAGGAAACTTTTCTAGGAGGGGAAAGTTTTTGTAATTTTTAAAAATATATATATAGAAAGAGGTTAGGAAATTTTTGTACAAAAAGAAAATATGAAAAAAAAAAAAGGGTTAAAGAGTATGTTCAATTTTTTTTAATATGAAAAAAAAAAATATGGGTCATATAGAACTAATCGACCCATCAAAAACCAATAAAGATTATCTTTTGTATCGTATATAAACATACAGGTCAGATCAAATTAACTCCAAATTTTATAATTTAATCTTTACAATCATAGGCCAACTTGCAAAATATAATTGAATTCTTGACTAAGTTAATATGATTTTGAAATTACATGTATGGTACCTACTTCTTGCAGATGTGATTTGCGTTGATATAACCAAATCAAACATCCATCTATTATTTGAGCTATAACTTTGAAGAAAAATATATTAATGAGAATGGGAAGCAAGTGGAAAATACTACTTATTATTGGCTGAAAATACTAAAACTGCAAATGAAATTACATAGTTAACTTTCCAAGCATAATACTCAGGTTCATAGAATCCGGATATAAGACAAGGTATAAGAAACAAATAGAACACTCCTTGTTCAATAAACCAATATCACGCTTATCTAGTATGCCATTGAAGATGGAGTACGTTCATGTGTCCACTGAGAATGGGTATTTTTATCGGCATTTTAATTTCCTACTACGTACTATGTTTTGGGAGAATCGGTTTGAGAGGAACATGGCACATTCTCATCAACACGTAGGTAAAGTTTATGTGAATAACAACCTATTTTAATCTACGAAAAAACTTTGGCTACAAACTTGATTGTAGTAGCATTAGGCTTCAAACTACTTTAAGAAGCTGAAATGTTTACTTTGCACATGACTCACTTGTTGGTTGGCTAAGCGTGGTTAAGAGCATCTTTAGCAATTTCTCTAAATTCATATACTGTTTGGAGAATGAATAGTAAATTTTTCCTTTTACCTATTTACTTTTTCAAATATACTTTCCAACAGACTCTCTATATTTTTCTCTATCCTATTAAAATATTATTTCTTTATTCTTTTTTTAACATTTCTTCATTCATTCCTAATGTATATATTTTACAAATTCCGAACAACATTAATAATTATATATGTTTTTTTAATGAGAAGTGTTGCGTCTATAACATTTTTTTGCAATATTTTCACAACAAAATCTTATGTAGTAAGTTGTTACCAGTTCAAATTTGAAGTCACCACTTAAATTATTTTTTTACTCACTAATATCAACTAATAACAATCTGTCACTTAAAATTTAATGTGAAAGTATTGAGAAAATATAGTGTAACATTTCTCAATTTTGATTTCTTATTCTTTGTATTATTTTTTTTTCTTTCTTTCTTTAGTTTTTTTTTTTTTTTTTTTTTTTTCATCCATAAATTTTTTCTTCTTTCTTTTTTTTTTTTTTTTTTTCTCTTATTTTTTCTCCTCCACACATGTACACCTACCCCTATCTCTATCTTCACTTTTGTTTTACTTTTTGTTTTTCAAGTTCTTGATCTCCAGAACATATCTCCAGCTCTCCCTCTTTCTCTTTCTTTCTCTCTCTCTTACACACACACAAATCTCTCTCCCTCTATCTCACACAAACAAATTCTCTCTCTCTCTCTCTCTCTCTCTCTCTCTCTCTCTCTCTCTCTCTCTCTCTCTCTCTCAGATCATCAATAGAGAACAAAGACTAGAGAGAGTTAGCCTTTTAAATCCACGTTCATGCAGGCCGATCATCCTCCTCCCCACTTCTAGGAACATGCAGCTTAATCAGCATATGGGTCAGACCAGCATTCTACATTTTTTTTTTTTTTTGTTTTTATTTGTTTGATTAGTTTTATTTTATATGAAAGATTGTATTTTCTCTTTGTTTTGATTGTCTCCCTCTTGAGTTCAGAGACAATTGAGAGAGAGAAAAAAATTTGGGATGAGTTTGTAGCAGTTGTAAATATTAAGTAAAAACTAAATATTTTAATTGATTGGTTGAATTTTTTATTCTCATAAATTGTTTTTCTAATGAACTAAGTCATCAGACCAAGAGAGCCACTGTTCATTAGCAAACAATTTTTTGCTCATGAACAGTGATTTAGAGAGACTGTTGGAGTAATCTTTTGTGAGTTTACTCTCCAAATTTTGGGTCTAAAGAGCTTGTTGGAGATGCTCTAAGTAAGTTGTGTGCATTGCGCTTGAAAAGTACACATACCAACTTCTGAGAATGGTTTGTAGTCTAAAGCTCTAACCAAGTTTATAGCCAAATTTGTCCTTAAAGTAATGCATTATTTGGCATACCTGATTATAGGATCATATACAAACTCATCTTACTCGACATGCAGAAACTTGGATCTTATGGAGCTTCTTAGAAAAGTCGTGTATAAAATAGATTGTCTTTAATTTAATGGTTCTCAACCATGATTAGGTCACTCCAAATTTTGCAATTTCGTCTTATCACTAGCAGAATAGAATTAACTCCTTAACAGATTTGACTAGCCAACATGATCTTGGAAGAACATGAATGGAACCTATTACTCCTTATTCTGTCTTGTCAGGCATTGTTATCACGTGATTACTTTTGTTCTTGAAAATTGGGTAACCATCGCATGGATATATGTGATTTGCATTAATATAAACAAATCATCCATCCTTCTATTATTTAACTTCAACCTTTGAAGAAAAATGTATTGACGAGGAATTGGTAGCAAGTGGGAAATACATCTTATTATTTGTTTGAATATATTACAACTACAAATTAAATTAAATAGTTAATTTTCAAAGCATAATATCAATAGAATTAAACATAGATACAAGTTTGAGGGAAATTATTTTGAGTTACTCACAAACGTATAAAACACAAATATAAGACAAGGTATAAGAAACATGCAGAACACTCCTTATGCAATAAACCATGACCATGCTTATCTAGTATGCCAGAAGAATCTCTCCATCCATTGTAAAACTTTGAAGGATCGTAGACTTTATGGGCCTGCGATACAACATAAAGAGGAAAATAGCAAAGTAAATTATTTAATTAATACCAACATTAAGAGGGTGAAAAGTATGATTTTTGACCTTCCATGTAGTCAAACATGTTGCATTAACTCCTAGAGCCAAGAAGAATGTCCCTGATCAAATGCAGCTCAGAAATGGCCTTGCTAATGTCCCATCGTTCTTGTGGCAAATCCACAGAGCACGCCACTCCAACCTTGACCATGGATATCAAACACTCCTCTTTTCTATTTGTAGGGCTAAAATTATGATTATCAATCACTTCATCAACATTATTTAAAAGCTTTGAGTCAACAATCTCCATTACACAATTAGGCAAGGCCATGCTCGCATAACGGTGAAGGTTAAAGCCTCCCTCAAACATGTGATCTGTGGGCCTCTTTCCTGTTATCATCTCTAACAATAGGATTCCATAGCTGTAGACATCCCCTTTGGTTGACACCTCACTTCCTAGACCGTACTCTGTCATTCAAGATATTTGACATAAATAATACATTCACATGACAATTAGGGATCTAAAATTAATGTAATCATGGTTAATGTGGGAAAGCATATATTAACAATTAAAAGACCAGTAAATTTTTGTTACCTGGAGGAGTGTACCCGATTGTTCCCCTTATTCCAATTGAGCTGCTTTGTTTTGGAATTGTAAGTTCTGAAAGAAGTTTTGCAAGCCCAAAATCTCCAACATGAGCTGTCATATCATAATCGAAAAGAATGTTACTTGGCTTTAGATCACAGTGAACAACTGGCACTGGGCAATGGTGGTGTAGGTAATCGAGTGCACATGCAACATCAATGGCAATGTTTGTTCTTTGAAGAAGGTTCAAATTTTGTATCTCTGCTTGCTCGGAATCTGTTTCCAAATCCATATGTAACCATTTTTCTAGACTTCCATTTGGCATGAACTCATAAACTAGAGCCTTAAAATCATTTCCCTGAAAATCCACGCTTGAGCAGGAAGTTATTATCTTCACAAGATTCCGGTGACGAATATTTTTCAAGGCATCACACTCAGAGATGAAGCTCCTAAAAGCTCCTTGACGTTGAAGATTTAGTACCTTGATTGCAACAATTGACCCATCTTCACCAAGGATGCCTTTATACACTGAACCAAAACTACCCACACCAATCAAATTTGTTAATGAGAACCCATCTGTTGCTTTGAGAAGCATTTGGTAAGACACTTTCAAAAGCGACTTTCTCAAGGTAGATCCTGAAGACTCATCTTTTCTTATATTTTTGTGCCAATAAAATAAGAAAAAAGACACTGTGGCAACTACAAGGAGCACACATGCCACTGAGATTACAATTGTGAGTGCGAGGGACAACCTCTCTTTTTTAGTTAAGCAGCTGGGCAACCTGAGTTCTGATATGCCCCCACAAAGCCTGCTGTTTCCGACAACAGATATTGTGCTAGCATTTACGAACACTCCTTTTGTTGGAACCTCTCCCTGGAAATCATTAAAGGATAAATTCAAATTCTTGAGGGAGAGTTTCTCCAAGAAATTTGGAATTTGACTTGAGAAGTTGTTTCGAGAAAAATCCATGACTTGAATACCTCTCAAAGTACTCAGCGATGTTGGAATTTCTCCTTGAAATAAATTACCCTCCACATAAAGGTACTCGAGGCTTGTGCAAAAGCCTAGGCTACTTGGAATTTTACCCGACAACTTGTTCTCAGATAAGTTCAACACCTCTAAATGGACTAGGTTACCGACTTCTGATGGTAGTGATCCTACGAAAAAGTTTTGTGCTAAACTAAGTGAAATTGACAGCATGGAAATTGCAAAGAGTTGCTTTGGAATGGTGCCAGTGAGATTGTTTTGAGAAAGATCTAGTAACAACAAATTTTGGCAATTTTCTATACTTGGTGGGATAGTTCCTTGCAATATGTTATTATCTAAGAACAATTTATTTAACAATGATAGGTTTCCGAGGGTAATCGGTAACCTTCCTGAGAGTTTGTTGTCAGATAAATCTAATAGCTGTAACTTTTTAAGACTGCTAATATCATCTGGGATTGTCCCTGTAAATTTGTTATTGTTCATCAATAAGATTGTCAAGTTAACCAAATTACCCATCCCTAAAGGGATCTCTCCAAAAATAAGATTGTGGCCAATATCAAAATAGGTAAGCTGGGTTGAAAGATTACCAAAAATATTAGGCAACTTACCTTCGAATTGATTCACCCCAAGACTTATTCTCAGTAAACTGCTACAATTGAGTAGAGATTGCAAGAAATTCATTTCATCATCATCTCCACTTCCGAAATTATTTTCATCAATTACGAATTCCACCAAATGGTGTAACCCTCCAAAATTGTTTGAAAATTTTCCCATAAAATTGTTCGTGAAAACTGCAAAATATTGTAGCTCTGAAGCATTAGATAATGAGACCGGTAGAGATCCGGTAAATTGGTTTGAATAGATTTGAAACATCTGGAGATGTGGAAGGGTGAGGAATAAGTTTGTAGGAAGACTTCCACTAAGCTCATTTTCATACATTGTTAAATAAGTAATAGACGAAAGATTATATAAAGATGGAGGGATCAAACCGGAGAGTTTATTGTCACCCAGTGTAAGTATGTTTAAGCTTCTTGATTGACCCAAGGCATCTGGAATGTGTCCTCCAAAGACATTTTTATATGCAACAAAATCATGGAGAGAGCTTAAGTTTCCAATGAAAGGCGGGATTCCTCCTGTGAGATTGTTGTTGCGAACATTAAGAATCTCCAACTCTAACAAAGAAGCAAGCTCCTTTGGGATTGACCCTGAAAGGTTATTTATACCAACTCCAAAAAATTTAAGTTTGGAGCAATGGGAAAGGTTTGCAGGAATTTTCCCTTGGAAGGAGTTAATAGACAGGCTCAATCCTCGCAACCTGAGTAGACGACCAACTTCATCTACAATTTGGCCTCCAATGGTGTTGTTGAAGAGCTCGATTACCCTAATGAAGCTGAGGTTGCCTATGAATGGAGACAAGGAACCCACCAAACCTCTGGAACTCAAATCTAATACAATGACTCTTCTATGCTTGTGGCCGCACGTAACACCTTCCCACTCGCAGAAATGGAGGGAATCATTCCATGAGCTCAAAATGTTTTCAGGGTCATGTGTTATCTGCTTTTTGAAGGCCAACAAAGCCTGATGATCCGTCTCATTCCCACCAAAATAACTGAAGGTGGAAGTACTACTACCCGCAAAAATAGTAGGAATTTTTACATGCAGCAGTGCAATGAACAAGAGAAGGATGGCTTGGAAGTGAATTGGACACAATAGTCTGAGGCTCATTGCTGCAAGTGAAAATCCTCTTCCTTGCCTTTTCATTTCCAATGTGCAAAATTTAGGTTCGCTTAATAAAATAGGGCGTCTATATAGTGGAAATATGGGTGCACTAGGGTCTTGATGATGACAAAATAGGCGTCACTTCTACAAAGACCTAGACTTTTTTTTGTTGTGACAACATACAGGGTAGTTTCGTCCTTGTGCCATTGATATTGATCTTGAAGTTAATTTTTGAGGTTGAACTGCAATTATTCTTTGTGGGTAACCAATTAGACTTCTTTTGTGGGTATTCGGTTCATGGCTTACTTTGTGACCACGTACAAGATAGTATTATCCTTGCGCTATTGATATTAATTGTGAAGTTGACTTTTGAGGTGTGAACTGCAATTTTTCTTCGTTGATAACCAAATATTCATTTTTTCTCTGATGTTACCTGTGTTGTGATGTGCTTCCTACTCTTTGGAAATTTTGCTATTGTGATTGTTAGATAAAGCGTAAGGGATTTGTCATTGAATCATATGGTTTTTTCAATGTTGTTGGATATATAATATGCATGAAAACAAACAATTTGATTTAAAGGAAAAATGGAGGATTAAAGAAATTATGCATGATTGCAGAAAACTTGAATAGAACTTGGTAAGCCACCTTTCCCCCACTAAAACATGCATCTCATGACTGAACCAGCACAGGCAACCTAGCAGTAACCTCCTCATAGTTTGGGCATGGAATTTGTTTTGGTTTACAAAGGGAAAATTACATTTCAAAATCCATAGTTTATGAGGTGTAACTGTGTAAATATAAAATTTATTTCAAAAGTACTTTTTTCATTTTGCCATTCTTTCACTTTTAAAGCCTAAAGACCTTTGGCCAAGTATGTTCTATAATTGTCTTATTAAATAGCTTGCATATATTTCAAGTAATATAATTGATAGGCTTTCTGAAACTTATCAAGCAAGGCATAACCCATGATTGGTATGCTGTATATTTATTATCAATGAACTTTGGCATTATTTTTAAAGTTTTTGACTTTATATACAGAAGCTGCAATATTTGCATTGAAATTTTAAGTTTCTTATGTTATAAGTTTACTGTATCCACCAAGATAAATACTTCTCCAAAGGGAATATGTGACTTTGAAACTTCGAAACTTTACGAAAGAAAACCCACTATGTTCTAACATAATTATTTTGTTGAAACATTGTTGTTCTTGTTTTCTGATGAATAATAAATCGACTAAATTGTTCTCAGAGTTGTGGCATGATCATTTGTTGACTTTTGATTTGGGTGATGTATACATGAAATATTTGATAATAAATTTTTCTCATAGTTGTGAACACAAGAAACAATTAACGGTACGCAATCTTAGAAAAACAATATTATAATTTTCAAGGTAAGTCAATTAACAGAAACGCAAGTGTTTCTTCACTGCATTGGTATCCACTGTGAGAAAAAAACATTGGAGTGACAGAGTGTCAGTTTACTGGAGTATATAATAACTTTAAAGTCTACTGGTGCCGGAAATTTTACTAAAAGGTTTGAAGATTTGGATGTGCGTTTAAAGGCCAAAATACCACTATCACTGCAATAAATCTGACTTTTTTCAAGGGTCAAAACCCTTAAAAAAAGCATTATTAAAAAAACCTTGAAAAAAATTATTTTAAGAGTCCAGTTGACCTTGATAACCTTTGAAACAAATACCGTCGAAAAGAAAATTTTAAAGGCCTTTGTGACCTTTAAAACAAGTGCTCTAATCTTATTTTGAGGGTCAAGAGACCCTTAAATAACCTTTTACCAATGTTTAAAAAATTTATATTTACAACCTTTGATAAATAAGGTTATTTAAGGGGTCTCTTGACCCTCAAAATAAGATTTTATTTTATTTAAAAAAAAACCACAATCATGCACAATATATATATATATAAATATTATTATTATTATTATTATTATACACACACACACAAAAATTCACAATTGTTGAGATGATATGCTATGATATTGATATATAGCAAAAGTGATATATTGCTACAATTACACTTTTTTTGATCTCTAAACTCAAACCTACAAATTAACAGATTAGGAGTCGCATACAAATTGCCGATATGTCAATTATTGTTTAAGAGAAAAGATATCAACAACCACACTTTGTACAAAGACCAAATCTGTCCAAGAGTTAAAAGTGTTGATACATTTTATTCTTCATCATCATCTCCAAAGCAAGAAGTTATCAGCTAGTACAATTGAACATTTCAGCCATTATGGGTGCCCTCAAGTTTCTGAAAAAGAGAGAATGATACCAAAATTTTGTTAATTTCCCAGCAAATATATCTACACACCTTTCAACAATATCAAATTCAAGATACCCACAATTTCAAAAAGAACAAAAAAGGCACAACAGAGTTCATATATCTAAATAAAACATGCTGATTAAAGAAACGTCATTCACCAAAAAGAAGAAAACTTGGAAGAGAAGAATACCAATACTCCATGGAAAAGGATATTCCAATCCCACACCCAACAGAAACCCCAAAAGAAAAGAATTTTAACATGAAAAGAGAAACTCCTATTCGCGTAAACTCTCATCTAAAAGTCAGATTAACCCGATCAATATTTATATGATCTAATTCAATAGTCAACAGGGGCAAGAGTTTTAAATTGTAAAAACAAGGTTCTTTGCACAATCTGACATGGTAGTAGGTGAACAGAGCAAATCCTAAATAACCTTTGAAATAAAGTTGAGTAATATAACCTACCGCATTTTTATTTATAGATTGTATCGAAAGATTTTAGTAAACCCTCGATAAAAGAGGGTTGAAATAACTAAAGTTTGTTGTAGTGTATTTGGCAAAATATGTATAGATCTACTATTGTTTGCTAAATAATTAGGGATTTATCATTTTTTTTTAAACTCGAGTTTGCTGTGTAACTCGAGTTTCACAAAATCGAGTTTCATAAACTCGAGTTCCATGAAAAATAACCACCAATTTTCTATGTAACTCAAGTTCTATAAAAAATAGCAAGGCAAACTTGAAGACTATTTTTTCAAAGAATTCGAGTTTCTAGAATTCAAGTTACACGGCAAACTCGAGTTTCAAAATGGTAATAAATTGCTAAATATTTTGCAAATAGTAGTATATTGCTAAATATTTTGCTAAATAGTAGTATATGGCCATTTTTGACGCGTTTAAATTCAGCATTCAGTAACTCTTGGAATCTTTAATCAATCAGTATCAAAATATCCCTTCAAAAAAAAATCAATAAAATATATATATATGTCAAAATGGATATTTATTCCTAATCTATATATATCTAAAAGTTAAAGTGTAGCATTTATTATTGCTACGCTCCAGTTGAGCCACATCATCACCATGTTACAAAGTTTTTTTTTTTTTTCCTTTTTTTTTTTTTGGGTTTCCACTTCACACATTCTCTTTAATCAATCTCATTTTCTCTCTCTCAACTCATCATCTTCCCATCAAACAAACGGCTAATGTTTATACTATTAATGACTTTCCCACTGAATCCAAATTACTTTCAATTTAGCAATCAATCTTTCTCTATCTCTATTTGACTTATCATCTCCTTATAAAAAAAAACGGTTTTTCTCCCCATCAAAACATTCAATTGCCTCCCTTTGGATTTAAAATCCACCAATTTAATTTTTTATATTTAGATTTTGAAAGTCTATTTGAGGTCCTCAAATTACAACTAAAATTAGAAAGTCTATTTGAGATCAATTTTTCTTTTCTTCCCTTGAACTTCTTTGCTTTTCTACTGCAATTTTTATGGTTTGTAGTTTGTATTGCTTTCTTTCCACCCTATAAGTCACCAAATTACAACTAGAATTGAAAAGTCTATTTGATGTCAGTTTTTCTTTTTCTTCCCTTCAACTTCTTTGCTTTTCTGTTGCAATTTTTATGGTTTGTACTTTGTATTGGATTTTCTATTCCGGGGTTGTAAATACCATGTTTCTTTTTTCTCTTTTTCAATTGATAGTTTATTTCTTTGTATTCATGTTCACAATTTTTCTTTACATAATTGCATTTTGCCCATTAAATTTTTTTGTATCTAAAGAATTGGAATGTATTTTTTTTTGTTTTAGTACATGAACATTTTCCTCCCATTTGTTTATTTTATTTTCTTAATGGCTTTGTAATTTTTTAAATTAAATACTATATAAATTCTTGCTAATTTTCTTTTAATCTCATCAAAATTTATGCTAATTTTTAACTTCTTAGGATAACTTGGAAGAGGAAACAAAATATTACGATTGATAGGTATGGACCGTATGATCCTCTTTTTCTTTGTATTTGGGATTACAACTCAGCTTTATATGGTTATTTTCATTATTTTTTTTTTTTTGAAAAGTTACGATGTAAAGTTTTGTACTGGATTTTCTTTTCTAGGGTTGTAAATACCATGTTTCTTTTTTTCTTTTTTCTTTTTCTTTTTTCTTTTTTTTTTTCTTTTTGAATTTTCAATTGATAGTCTATTTTTTTGTATTCATGTTTGTTGGGTTAAAATGAATTGACCCCTTGCAAATTAATTAATTACCCAAGTTAATTAATTAGATCAAATTACATACAATAGCATGGTAGCACAAAAAAATCACCAATTATACTAAATGCAGCGGAAATTAGATTTGACAAAGGTGATTTGTTTACGAATGGGGAAAACCACTGAGGCAAAACCCCACCAGATTAATTTAAGGTTACCATTTCCAAGAATCCACTATTATCAATTACAAGCGGTTACACGTATCAGGAATCTTACCAAACCATTCAGCCTATTCCAAAATACCAACTTACAGTTGAACTCTTACCCCAATATCCAATTTTACTTGTATTGTAGCGGAAATCTTTCCGTTAAATGCACGAATCCCAGTACATGACTAACCAATGATGCACAGATCCTAGTACGTGACTAACTCCAACAACTTGAAGAGGTTGTTGGCTGTAAAGTTCATCAGTTCATCAACAATGAAGATCAGGAAGCTCCTTGATCACAAAACCCTTGGCGTAAAGACACAGTAGCTTCTACAAAGAGAATAATGAACTAAGGCACTTTCTGCTTGCGCTCTCTTGTACGACGACCTTCAAAATAAGCCTTATATATGTCTAGGGTTGTGAGAAAAGAAACCCTGTACAAATATTTTAGCATGGGCCGAAAATCAAATTTGGAAATTCTAATTTCGTAAGTCTGGACAGAAACAGCTTGTGTCAAGCTTGTGTCGAGCTTCAACATTAAATCTCGATAGAAAGGATTTTGTTGAGACTTTTGTCGAGCTTTAATGAACAGCTCTTCTTCACTCATTTCTTGGTCAGATCTTCATGGCTTTAACACTTGACTTGAACAACATGTTTCTTGAAGTCTTAAACCCATCCTAGATCTACCCAATTACAAGTAAAGTGCATTTTGTCAAAGGATTATCCAATTACATAAAATATGTCCCTAACAATCTCTCCCTTTGGCAATCTGTGACAAAATCACAACAAAACAAATAATCATGAGAGAAGTCTTAAATCACTCAACTCATAACCACTTGTTATATTACACAATAAATCTATCCCTACTACAAATTCTTGAAAAATTTTGCAAGAAGAGAGTTCATGGCAAGATAGACTTTCACAACCTGTCTTTCTAAAACACTTAAACAAAACTCATCAAAGCATCATGTGTGAAATAGAAATAAAGATTGCATACATAAAGAAACATGTGTATAAAGAGAGAAAAGAAATAACATATGTAGAGGTAGGTAAATAAAATGGACATACATCATCATCATATATAAGAAAAAATAAAGTATAATGTATGTCATAATAAAATGGTCACAAGACCGGTGTACAAAAGGCTAATGTAACTAAAAGGAAAGAAAATTACATAAAAACCTCACTACATCCCTTATACACACTCCCCCTAACAAAAAAAAAATTCCTATACTAACTCTCCCCCTAAGTACAAGACTACTCTCAAACCCAAAACTACTCCCCCTTTTTGTTACGAATGACAAAGGGCAAGTCACTGAGAGGTCGTCATCTCGTCATCACCGGAAGAGCTAGCATCATCCTCATCATCATCATCAGGTGAGGCCTTTGGAGAAGGAGAGGGAGAAGGAGCAAAGCCAGCCATGCGAGCCTGTTTGCGGGCAATGCGACCAATTTGGGTGTTCAGCTGACACATCTCATCCGTGAGATAGTCAAGACGACCACCAAAGTCAGCCTCCATTTGCTAAAGCTGCGCCATGATGGCCTCGAGGGTCACTCCACCAGCTACGGAGGTAGAAGGAGCCGAGGAAGATGGCAGAACAGCAGAAGCTGCAAGATCGGTCGTTTCTACTCGTGGCCGCTTCGGTCGAAGCTGGGCCTCGCTCCGCCGGATAGAACCAGCGCTGATGGCACCCATGGTGGTGAAAAGAGGAGAGAAATGAATGGGAAAGTGAAAGTGCTGAAGGATCCGCGTGATAGCTGAAGGAAAGATAAGCTTATCACGGGTAGTAGAATCCAAATACACATCTAGAATAGATGTGATGAAGTGATAGGGAAAGTCCATAGAAAGATCCTCCATCAAAGCAAGAAGAAAACGAGCACGAGGCTCAGTAATGGAGTTATAGTGAGACAATGGTGTGAGAGTGAATGTCATCACCATGTTAAGGAATCTCGAGCCTTTAGCAAAACCTGAGCATGGAGTGTTTAGCTTACCACCCCATATGAAAGGAGTCTCACAAAAGTGAGAGAGAAGCTCGTCTTTGGACACAGTCCGTAGACGATTATAGCTAGGGTAGTCAGGATGCGCTACCCTAGGAACGTGTAGTACCTTGGATATAAGATCTAGAGTAACTATGATACGTGTACCTCGGAATGTGGTAACAAACTAAGGCACAGAGGTATCGATGCCGTGTATGTTGGAGTAATTCTCCTAAATAAACACGACGGAACACCGCGAGGGTTTCTCACAGAGAGATTCCCATCCTTGAGTCCGAATGACACCGGGTAGCGGAGTGTCGGCAAAATCCGACAGAATAACCTGGCGTTCCAGATGAATACCACATTTCTAGAAGTTCTCAAAGAAGTCCATCTAGGCCTTCTCATCATGGAACCAAATATGAAAAGGTACAGGAGGATCAGAAGAAGAAGATGACCCGGAACCTTGACGAGGGTTCCGAGCCAAAGTAGATTTGCGAGGCTTGAGTGCCATGACGCAGTCTATCCGAGAGAAAGAGAGAGAGAGAGAGAGAGAGAGAGAGAGAGAGAACAGACGGAAACACAAGTTCAGAAAAAGGAAAGAAAAGAAAGAATGTATGCATGAAAAATGCATGAACATGTGACATGAGAATTTAAGAGCATCATAGGTAAAACCCAATCCAAACCTATTAGCACTCACAACAATAATCAATCACACACATCTAATATGCATGAAACATTGTTATAATGCAATAAGGATGAAATGCATGAGCATATAACAACAAATCAACACAACCCAACCCAAAAATTACACAAAAAACTCAAAAACCCCAAATTTTTTTTCAAAAACCCAAAACCTAGGTCTAAAAATGCATGAATGCATGAAAAAGAAGTGATTGAGAACACTTACCAAGTGTTTGGAGCTTGATCTAGGCCGAAGAACATGTGGGTGAGGAGATTTGAGAGAGAGAAAGAGGTTTGGGTCGAGAGAGAGAGGTTTCTATCGAGAGAGAAGTGAGAAAATGAAGTCTGAATCGTGCCTTAGCTATATATAGAAAATGTAGCTCGATGGATCAAGATAGCTATTGAGAATCTGTCGAGCACTAAATCTCGACAGAAGTGAATTTGTCGAGGTGCTGTCGAGGATCTGTCGACGGCAAAAATCACCTCGATGGATCGAGAAACTGTCGAGAATCTATCGGTCAGACAGAATGCATAGAAATTTGTCTCAATGGATCGAGAAGCTGTCGAGATTCTATCGAGAAGAAACCTAGAAATCTCGATGGATCAAAGATCTGTTGAGATTCTATCGAGGCTGAAGAAAGAAAGCTCGATAGAAATGAAATCTGTTGAGGATCTGTCGAGAAAAGGAGTTTTCCAAGGGAAGAGAACCACATAAAGATGAATGCAAGAAGCAAGCTACTTAAACAAAAGATCCAAGCAACATGTTAAGCTCTCAAAACATCTCTTAACATATAAGGATAGCATCCATAGATCCAAGAACACACACACACACACACACACACACACACACACACTAACACTAAACAAGTCTAACCAATTTAAGACAGTTTAGTGAGCATATATCAACACATGTATCTCCTGTGATGGTCAAATCACATTGCACCTGCACATGTATCAAAAGTAGCGAAGAATTTTGTGTGTTATGTGTGAAAACATAACAAGTGTACACAAGTTTCTCATATTATGACGATTTGAGATATAAGAAAATCTAATACACTTACACACAATCATAACTGTTTGATGGGGACTATCACCTTCGAGGTACATCATATAACTCCCACATCTCCTAAAAATATGCATAAAACCATATTAAAAGCGTTTTGATTCTTTTTGCTTTTATATTCTTTGCATATTTTCTTTTTGAACATATCATGCATGGGCATAGAAGAAAGAAGAGAAATACCCAGTTATGTAAACCAAAACATCACAATTTTGCTATGCCGAAGCACACAGATTTTATACATGATTGGCGGACTTTAGTGGTGAGATGATTATTTATGCCTTTCTCTTAGGATTTTCTAGTCCTTCCCATCAAAAAGAGTGATATGATTATTAAGAATAAAAGATTACTTAATCGTACTCATCACCAACACGAGCCACAAAGCTCACTTGCTTAGTTATGCATTAAAATGCTCATCTAAGTTACAAGAGATACAAAGTTTAGAAAACTTTGTTTCAATGGCCATCTAAGGTACACAAGTACCAATATACACAAACACACACTGTTTTTGTATTTTTCAATTTTTATGTAAAACAAGTAAAACAAAATTGAAAACAAACAAACAAAAACATGCAAACATATAAAACATAAAACTAGATGCAAATGCATGAGAAAGGAGGAGAAAGGAGGAGAAAGAGGAGAGATCGCAACATAAAGATTACACCAATGTTTTGGCATAAGAATTCAAAACGTTTGCTATCAAGAAGCTTAGTGAACAAGTCAGCCTTCTGATCATCAGTGTGGATGAACTCAAGAGTGAGTGTGCCATCTTCAACAAGTTCCCGAATGAAATGGTGTCGTATCTCTATATGTTTTGTTTGAGAATGTTGAACAGGATTTTTAGAGATGTTAATGGCACTGGTATTGTTGCAATAAATGGTAAGATGTTCTTCACGAATACCATAATTAAGAAGGAGTTTTTGCATCTGGGTGCAACAGCTACCGACAGGGATGTATTCAGCCTCAGCAGTGGATAAAGAAATGAAATTATGCTTCTTACTCATCCAAGAGACAAGATTATTACCCACATAAAAGCAACCGCTCGATATACTTTTTCTATCATCAGCATTCCCAGCCCAGTCCGCATCAGAATACCTAGTTAAGACATCGTTTGTGTCCTTGCTATACCACACTCCAAAATCAGCAATGGCTTTGACATATTTTATGATTCTTTTTAAAGCTATCATATGAGACTCTTTGGGGTTTGCCTAATATCTAGCACACACTCCTACACTGTAACTAATGTCAGGTCTACTAGCAGTAAAGTAAAGATGACTACCTATCATGTTTCTATATAAGGAAGAATCAACACTTTTGCCTAACAAGTCAACAATGAGTTTAACATTGAGACTCATGGGGGTTCTAACAGGACTAGCAGATTCCAAACCAAACTTTTTCACAAGATTTTTGGCATATTTAGATTGAGATATGAATATACTTGACTCTTGCTGACGAATCTGCAATCCAAGGAAGTGATTTAACTCTCCAATCATGCTCATCTCGAACTCGGCCTGCATAAGCTTCGAGAAGTTATGAGCAAGTTCATCCTTTGTAGACCCAAAGATTATATCATCAACGTAGACTTGAGCTACTATCAATTCGCCATTCTCCTTTCTGATAAAAAGAGTTTGATCAGCTTATCCTCTTGTAAAGCCATGTGAGACCAGGTATTCTGTAAGCTGGTCATACCAAGCTCTAGGTGCTTGCTTTAGTCCATATAGAGCCTTCTTAAGGTACAACACATGAACCGGAAAGTGTGGATCAATGAATCCTTTAGGCTGAGCAACATAGACATCTTCTTTAAGAAACTCGTTCAAGAATACAGTCTTCACATCCATTTGGTAAAGCTTAAACTTCAGGTGACAAGCCAGGGTTAGGAGAACTCTAATGGATTCCATGCGAGCTACAAGTACAAATGATTAATCAAAATCTACGCCTTCCACTTGAGAGTATCCTTGGGCCACTAGACGAGCCTTGTTGCGGATCACATTTCCCTCATCATCAGTTTTATTGCGAAATATCCACTTTATACCAATGATGTGCTCTCCTTCTGGTCTAGGTACCAGGGTACAAACATCATTCCTTTGAAACTGGAGCAGTTCACCATGCATGGACTCAACCCAGCTTTCATCCTAGAGGGCATCCTCAACCTTGGTGGGTTTAACCTGCGACAAATAGCAAGAAATAGACACAAAGTTAGCAACACATTTATCAACTGTACGCTTCCTTAGTGTAAGTTCGTTCATATTTCCCACAATAACTTCAGGAGGGTGATTCAGCTTGGTTCTTGAGGAAGGTCTTTTCTCTTGATGAGATTCAGGCTCAAGTGATGTAGGAATATCTACTGAGACTTTTACAACACTTGGAGTACTTGGAGAAACGGGCTCTTGATCAACTTCTTCTTGATCAACCTTAGGCTTTGAAGGAAGAATAGCCTTAGGTATTTCCTCACTACTTTTCTCAGAACCAGAATCTAAAACTTCATCAATAACAACATTGACAATTTCCATCACCTTCTTGGTTCTTTTGTTGTACACCTGATAAGCTTTGCTTGTGGAGGAGTATCTTAGAAATATTCCTTCATCGCTTCGGGAGTCAAACTTTCCCACATTTTCTCTATCCTTAAGGATGAAACAAGTACTTCCAAAGATTCTGAAATACTTTACGTTCGGCTTTCTTCCCTTCCACAATTCAGAGGGAGTCTTCTTTGTACCAGTCTAAAATATACCTTGTTAACCGTATGACATGCAGTGTTGACTGCTTCTCCCCATAAATTTCTGGCCACATTTTTATTGTGTAACATAACTCTAGCCATCTCCTGAATGACTATGTTCTTTCTTTCTACTACACAATTTTGCTGAGAAGTAATAGGAGCAGAGAATTCTTCAGATATACCAGATCTAGTGCAAAAAGATTCCATGTATGAGTTCTTAAATTCTTTACCATGATCACTGCGAATTCGATCAATCTTCATGTTCTTCTCATTTTGCGGTCTTGTACACAAAGCTTCAATGTGCTCAGGAGCATTTGACTTGGATTTTAGAAGAATGACCTAGGTGGATCTGGTGAATCATCTACTACAACCATGATATATCTCTTTCCTCCAAGAGATTCAGTTCTAGTTGGACCCATGAGATCCAGATGTAGTTACTCCAAAGGTTTGGATGTAGCTGATGTTTGAGTGCCTGGATGCTTTGCTTTCGTCTGTTTCCCAAGCTGACACGGTCCACATACAACATTGCTAACCCTGTTGAGCTTTGGTATTCCCAACACTGATTCATGCTTAGATACAATTGACAGATGTTTGTAGCTAGCATGTCCCATCCTTTGGTGCCATAGATGCATGTTCCTGGTGTTCTCTCCATGAGACACGTGGCTCTTACTTCTAGACTGACTTCTACTGGTGTGAGTGGTGTGTAAGCTAACTTCACGATCTCTCCTTCTTTCAAGATTGAGAAATTGATCTTGACGTTGGGATCTTATAGATTCTTCACGGTTTGGCCCAGAATCTACCATGGTTGGCAGATGAACTCAAGAATATTCAAGTTTCCCACAAACGGCGCCAATTGTAAAGGCACGTTTGCTTCCCAAGCCCAAAAATGAAAAGGACAAAGGCCCAAAGAGCCCAAAAACAATGAATTTGTAAAGAGTGGGCTAGAAACTAGACTTCTATGAGTTGAACAACAAGCACAGTAGGTAAAATGATACAGGTGAATAAGAATAAACAGTTTTATGCAAGGAAAATCCTCCTCGCCAAAGTCCGAGGAAGGCAGTTTTTATATATTTCTCTTGAACTTTAGCAGAATTACAGTTCTTGAGTGTATAGTGTTTTTTCTCTAGATTCTCCAATCCTCCCCTTGTAATGGGGTTTTTCTTCTTTATATTTCCCCCATTTACTTCATCTTAGCTCTCCACGTGTAGATCAAATTGCTGGTGTTGATCCTTGTCCCATCAGCCCCTTCCTGAAGTCTTTGTGGGTAGCTGTAAGGCTGAATGTTACTGCTCAGGTATCACCTCCACATTAATGCGGCCAAAGAGTTAGCTGCAGAGCCTTCAATGCGGTGATAGCAACTTTCTCTTAGATATTTTTCAGCTTTCCTTTGTCTTATTCCCTTTTAGTGCTTATCCTTATCAGTATGATCATTTGGTGTGTTGTTTTGGATGAAAGGTCAGACCTTTGTCCTCTGCTCTGCCTAGCCGAGGAGGTATTTCTCCTCGGACTATAATCCCAACCCCTCATCACCAGACTTCTTCCACGGAATATTAACTCCTATGCCCCCACTAGTGTTTACCTGTCCTCGGACATGGCCCATGGCCCAATATCCATTTCTGGGCCCTTTATCCTTACAATGATAAATGACTTGGTGCTATGATGCGACATAATAGGCTGATGGCCACAGCCATAGGAAAGTTAGGCCCATCCATTGGTGAACGGACATTCTTGTGGGAGATGGTGAGTGTTTGACTTGTATCCACTAGGTTTCAGTAAGTAGGCCTCCGGATTAACATAAAAAGGATACCCAGACAAAATACTTATATGGTTCCACAATCTAGAAATTTCCGTAATACATATAGTGACATTGTCTATAGGATCACAGGAAAGGCCCCTATTCATCATACTTGTATTCTAGTCTTCTCATGAATCTACATGTTTATTTTAGTCTTGTTGCCACTCAACCCCTAGATTTGCATTACACATGTTATGGGACTTCCTCAAAGTATCGCACAGGGGAGTCAAGAGGCAAAGCCCCCAGCCAACCCAACCCACCCTACACTGTGGTGTCCTTGTTTGGCAGAGCTTATGTCTATTGATTTATTGGACTTCAAAATTATGCTGGGAAAAAGTATAGCTGCACATAGAAAACATAAAGTTCTAAGAAGTTGTACATAAGCCCAAAAAGCTGAATAAGCTGGAAAAAAAAAAAAAAAAAGCTATGGCAACACTAGTCATAAGAGGGTTCATTTAGGATTTGTGTGAGACATAAGCACTACAATCTCCTTGATTGTAGAGAAATTCCTAGCATCTTTGACTGTGGACATAGGACAAAAACCAAATCATGACACATGACTTATATTAATTTCTTATTTGAACTTCTCTGAAATGAAACTAGATTTAGAGTTTGACTCACTTACATATATTGCAAGTAATATAGACCACTCAAATCTGGAACATTTTCTTCCAATTTGTTGAAGCTGAGATCTCCGCAAGGAAACAAAGAGGTGTTATAATGATACAAAAAAAGGTTTATTAAAAAATTAAAATGAAATAAAGTAAACCTTATACACATGTATATATGCAGGTATAATGTTCTCAATAGAGATAATTAACATGGTCTAATCCAACTATCTGGGTTTTTGCAGTTAACTAGTTTTTTTTAAGCAAAAGAAGTAAATCCTAAAAGGAAGATGGAAAGAATAGAAAAAGTACTAAGTTTGAAGGCTAGTCATTTGTGAAATGTATGATGGGATAGGTCCAGAGAGATTGCAGCTCCTCAACATCCTGTGAATGCTCTAAGGCACGTGTTGCCCTTTGAGTGAAAAAATTAAAATAAAATTTTTATTTGAAGAAAAATGAAATCATGTATTTAAATTTAGAGTAACTATTTTAATATATGAGTATTTATTTGCCATGTTAATTTCTTAGAACCTATTTGCTAAAGGCAATATCCATTCACTAAAAACTTCTAAGAGCAATAATGAATATCATATTCTTCAGATAATAAGCAATTGTGTTTTGTTAAGACATTATCACTATATAAACTTTTGCATTGAATGATGTGATCATATATTACAATTGAAGGTCTTTATCAAATACTTGCAATTATCCACAATAAAGATTTTGTTATTCATGTTTCATTTTTTGTTATATTACATCTTATAAGTTTAACCACGATATTTAGCTTACTTAGTTTTTAATGAACACCCTTTTAAGTAAGAAGAGAAATAAAAAAAGAAAAGGATAACAAAGACATGTGTCATTGAAGTTTCAATTAGATAAAATTTTAAGTCTAGAATATTTAAACCAAGGAAAATCAACGTTCTTTAGGTAACAAATAGAACGTCATACATCACCATTCCAACTTTCCAAGTATGACTACCACATAAAACTCAAAATACATAGAAAATGTTTTGGGATATTAAAATTTAGTAAGGTTATTTTAGACATTCTACAATAGAATATTTTAAGAATCGTAAGATTTCAAAATTGTTTAACTAAGAGAGTAACAATTGTTTTGGGATATTAAAATTTAGTAAGGTTATTTTAGACATTCTACAATAGAATATTTTAAGAATCGTAAGATTTCAAAATGGTTTAACTAAGAGAGTAACAGTTAGGGGTATCTCCTTGGTTTTAAAGTTTAGGGAGGAATAAAATTACCCCAAACTTAAAGGGACCGATTTTATTTTTTACTTTTGGTGTAAAACTATCTTTTTATTTTATTTTATTTTATTTTTTTACTTTAAATTTTAAATGGTGTGTAAAAAAAAATCAATCCAAACTTGCATACTTGAAGGAAAAAAAGAAAAAGAAAAGATGAAGAGCTCACCAATTCTCCTTATTTTAAGGCTTTTAGGTCATAGTATTTGTGGGGACAAATAACCAAGAGCCATGCATCTTGGGCTGTGGGTTTAATCCGAGGAAGATTCATGGGCCGAGCTGAGTGGCATTTATTAAAAATTCTATTTTCAAAAGATTCATACATGGGAAACGAACGAATTCTATATGAGGAGGATATAGTCCTCGGATGAGAAGAGTACGGTTCAAGTGTGTATCCCATCGATTGGAGTAATCCTCCTGGAATCTCCGATGACAGAAATGGCCTTTGTGAACTTACTGGAAAGGAAAAGATCCCAAAATATCTAAAGAAAGGCTGCTACCACCACATTAAATACCCTGCAACTACTTTTCTGGCCGCATTTATGTGGAGAAGACCTCTGAACAGTGTTACCAAAACTATTACAGCTCACAAGGAAGCCAAAGAAAATGTCTGATGGGACAAGTATCAAGTGACGCCATAGATGAATGACAAGTGTAAGGTTAGGATGACTAGAAGTTTATTATATAGTGTAACACCCCCTCCATGAGAAGGGGGGACTTTTGGAAAAGAAAAGAAAGAAGAAAGAAAAAGAACGTGAATTACATGATATGATGTCTCCTCGGATCGAAACAAGAACTTATTTATACCAAATCATCTAAATATGCTTTGAGTCTTTCTATTAGCTTTTTAGTTTGTTTTTAAGAATAGGTTGAACGTAATCCACGCCATTCGTACCTAATTCTTTAACCCACTCTCTACAAATTTATTGCAGTGGACTTATTGGGCCCAAGTCCTGCATGTTTTGGACTTAAGGGTACAATTTGTTACCCTACAGTATTAAATACTAAGTGTTACGTCTACAATATTTCTACAGTACTTTTTCAACAAATTTTTAGCGGTAACTTATTAATGATTCTAGTTTGAACCCACCACTAAAATTGTTTTTTTCTCACCAATAATAGTCAATAATAACTTGATACTTAAGATAAGAGATTTATTGTGAAAATTTTGTGGACATAACATTTTTTTAATATTAAAAATTTTTCTTTGTCATCAAAACTCACCTTTTTGGCTTGTTACCAAAAAAACAAGAGTTGAATAAACCAAAGGTCCTGTAGTTAGAGTCATTGGCTCTTTTTATATAGTTAGTAGAAGTAGAAGTAGAAGTAGAAAAAGACTTGAACAATTGAAGCTATCTAAAAAATTGAAGTTGCAGGTGTGGCGCCACAATCAGCTAGTGTGTAGCTTTGGTTAGGTTTATGCTCTCTAGTGCGTGTATCACAATCAGCTAGTGTGCAGCTACTTTTTCAGCTTTTATCTCAAATTAGTCGCAGACCCGCGCAATGCGCGGAAATATTTGATGTCATATTCTTTTTTGCCAAGTAAAGAATGAGAATAATAATTGAGGATTATAAGTAATAGTCCCAAACTCATCACACAATAATGTGATTACATTGTAATATATATAATATATTTTATGCAAGCAAAGAAGTCTATATCTTGATTTTTTTTTTTTTGTATAAATATATTTTTTTGGGCAAGGATACATGTTGCATTTTACTTTCAATTATTATATATGACAATATTTGTATTACGTTATAATATAGTGAGATGTGCATCAAAACACAAAACAATTAAAAAATGGAAAATGTATAATTTTTATTAGAACATAAAAATGAATCTTGAAGGTTTCATATGAAAGCTAACATTATTTTGCATTTTTTGAGAAGTTAATGAGCAATTTATTCAAACTTTGTTTCCATTTTATCACATAAGAACTATTAAACAAAGTTATAACAATTTATTTTTTCATAATCACTAAACTCATATATGAAAATCAACTATTACAAAAAAATTTCTCCCCAAAACATATACTGACTTCTATTTTTCCTTTCCATATAATTTTAAAAAAATGTGAAAAACTAAGGAAGCTAAATGTGTAGTTGACCTTAGTCAATCAATAAATAACATAAAAGGGGTAGGGGAAAGCAAACGTATTCACGATATAATTTTTTTATATGTGTCCATAATTGTTTTTGTATATATTAATACTCTTGATTTCTATAATTTTCATGTAGCAACTGTATCTTGTTTGATATCTCCCAAGTCTTCAGCTTTAGGCTAACTCATAACATATAAACCAATGATCATGAAACAGAACCTAGCAAGATGAAGTCAAACACAATTTCTAAATTTTCTAAATTTTAACAAATAGAAGATCAAGATTACAGAGAAATCAAAATATGTGTGTGTGTGTGAGAGAGAGAGAGAGAGAGAGAGAGAGAGAGGTACCTTTGATAGTAGATATCAAAAACAAACATGTAGTGATAATTAAAAAAATTTACATCACAAATACTATGCTTATTGGTTTTAAGAGAGATTAAAAGAGAACATATATAAATATAAAAATTATGTAAGGGAAGGGAAAAAGGTATATACAATACATAAGTGTTGAGGGAGGGGAAGGTTAGGGAAGAGGAAGAGACTTGTATGTTTTGGTAATTGAAAAATGTATTTATAACTGGTAAATTGCATAGTTAATGTGATATAATATATATATATATATATGTGTGTGTGTGTGTGTGTGTGTGTTCTTATAAATAAAAAAACTCATCATATCCATTGTGGTAACATAATAATAAGTCTGAATAAAGGACTTTTGGGCTAGCATATAAGTTTATGAAAAATTTGAGACTTTCCTTCATAAATGAGAATTTTATGGTTTTTTTTTTTTTTTTTTCAATTAGATAGAAGAAATATATAGGTAGGGAACGAACTTTCCCCCCAATTATACCAGAAGGGAAATTGTACGTAGAAATTAATTGTTTTAACTCTTGCCTTTTAGGTTACTTCCACCCCCCTCCCCTAAAAAAAAAAAAAGACTTTTAGTTACTAAAAAAAATATATGCCTCTTAGGAATAATTTAAGAGGAAAATTATACCCACTTTAGGGGATAAAAATGATTACGTATCTAAAATAGCTAATAGTGAATATTTAAGAACATATTATTTAAGAATTATTATAATAGTGGAATTTGTAGTATGCATTTAAGAAATTGTTTTTTTAAGTACAAAAGAAATTCCTAGTTGATTTCCTATTGTATTTATCTAAATATTATTTCTATCATATTTATGTATAATTAAGGAGTATGATGAATTGAAGTGCAACATATCATAGCCAAACTGAACTTAGAATAAGATATAAGAAATAAGTTCAAACCTTTTTTTTTTTTCCTCAAGAGAATTAGATAAGTTTAATTAAGCTAACTAAGGTAATATGAGTTAATTCGTGTTGGATTGTACAAAATCATTCTATTTGTTTATATATATTGGTTAGTATGATTAAATTGAGTTGTAGGATTTCTTAAGAATGAGATCACACCGAAGTATATGCTTCAATTAAGAGAATTTTTTAATTACAAAGTAATGAACATTAGTATTACCATGGAAAACATAAATCAATATTGCATGCATGTCTACAGTCATAAAATGGATGCAATAGTTAAACATTGTAAGCGTCCAAAAGTTATTTCCTTAAAAATTTTAAATTGTAAGTTTTTTTTTTTTTTTTTTTTTTTTTTTTTGAGAAGATAAATGGTAAGAATTAGAGATTAGATCTTTATATATATATATAAATTTATATATATAAAATAAAAAAATAAAAACTTTAGTATGTAATTTACATCATAATTTGTTGAAAAATATATGAGAATAACCATATAAAGCTAAGTTATAATCCCAAATACAAAGAAAAAGAGGAACACCATATGGTCCATACCTATCAATCATAATATTTTGTTTCCTCTTCCAAGTTATCCTAAGAAATAAGAAGTTAGAAATTAGCATAGATTTAGATGAGATTAAAAGAACATTAGCAAAAATTTATGTGGTATTTAATTTAAAAATTACAAAGCCATTTAGAAAATAAAATAAACAAATGGGAGGCAAATGGTCATGTACTAAAGCAATAAAACACATTCCAATTATTTAGACACAAACAATTTTAATGTGTAAAATGCAATTATGTAAAGAAAAACTATAAACATTGTTAGGGACATATTTTATGTAATTGACTAATCCTTTAACAAAATGCACTTTACTTGTAATTGGGTAGATCTAGAATGGGTTTAAGATTTCAAAAAACATGTTGTTCAAGTCAAGTGTTAAAGCCATGAAGATCTGACCAAGAAACAAGTGAAGAATAGTTGTTCATTAAAGCTCGATAGAAGTCTCGACAGAATCCTTTCTATCGAGATTTAATGTTGAAGCTCGACACAAGCTATTTCTGTCGAGACTTACGAAATCAGAATTTCCAGATCTAATTTTTGGCCCATGCTGAAATATTTGTACTGGGTTTCTTTTCTCACAACTCTAGACATATATAGGGCTTATTTTAAAAGCCATCGCACAAGAGAGTGTAAGAAGAAAGTGCCCTAGTTCATTATTCTCTCTATAGAAGCTACTGCGTCTTTACGCCAAGGGTTTTGTGACCAAGGAGCTTCCTGATCTTCATTGTTGATGAACTAAAGAACTTTGCAGCCAACAACCTCCTCAAGTTACTGGAGTTAATCATGTACTGGGATCCGTGCATCATTGGTTAGTCACGTACTGGGATTCGTGCATTGAACAGAAAGATTGTCGCTACAATACAAGTCCAATTGGGTATTGGGGTAAGGGTTCAACTGTAGGTTGGTATTTCAGGATAGGCCAAAGGGTTTGGTAAGATTTCTTATACTTGTAACCGCTTGTGATTGATAATAGTGAATTCTTAGGAGTTATGACCTTAAATTCACCCGGTGGGGTTTTGCCTCGGTGGTTTTTCCCATTTGTAAACAAATCAACTGTGTCAAATTTAATATCCGCTGCATTTAGTATAATTGGTGATTTGTTTGTGCTACCACGCTATTGCATGTAATTTGATCTAATTAATTAACTTGGGTAATTAATTAATTTGCAAGGGGTCAATTCATTTTAACCCAACAAGTGGTATCAGAGCGAGCACACTCTAATTAGGTTTTAATCTTTGTTGTGTGATCCATTGACCCCTGTTGTCATGGTTACAATCGACATAAAAAGATCTTTTATTTCAAATACATCTTGCTTTTTTAATCTCTATTTGATTGAGTGTTTCAGAAAATGTAAGTCTAAAAGTTATTTGAATGCCATCTTGATGAATGTTGAAAAATGTCTTAGTGTGACAAAGAAGAAATTAGACTGTCTCAAAATGAAAATGTGCAAAGAAGTTCATTTGAGAAGGGTGAAAATTAAAGGTTTTGCTCATAAATGGTAGTTGGGAGAGAAAACCATTCCTACTGATTTGTCAAGCAAGCGTGAAGTGTGCTTTATGATGAAGTCAGCGTTTAAAGTAATGGACACATGTTTGTGGTACCTTGACAGTGGATGCTTGAGACACATGACTGGAGTCCGTTCTCTCTTTAAGGTTTTCGAGTCTAAGAAATGTGGAAATGTCACTTTCAGTTAAGAGAGCAAATCACAAATAAAAGGAAAGAGAACCATCTCTCTACTTGGACTGCCAGACATTACAAATGTATTGTATGTAGAAAGTCTGAGAGTGAACTTATTGAACACAAGTCAGATCTGTGATCAAGACTTTATGGTGCTATTCTCAAAAGGGAAATGTCTTATTTTGAATGAGTCTAGAAAGAAACTCATAAGCAGAGTCCGCACTCTGGATAACTGCTATGGATTGGTACCTGATGCTGACATTGTGTGCAATAGTATTCGTTTGCCAAATGAAACTAAAAACCCTAGAGCTAAGAAGGACAATATTCAAAAGTCTAAACAGAAGAAGCAGCATCTTTGCTATCACTGTGGAGCAACCGGACATACTCAACCTAATTGCTGTAAGTGGCTAGCCACTCAATAGAGCAACAGTATGATCTCATTGGGAAACCAGAATCAGTTTCCATCCTCTTTTGCTCCTCTTGCAGATTTACTCAAGGCCCTCATGTTCCTTTCGAACTTGAACGGTTTCAATTCTTCCCCTTCACCGCCGGATCAAGGGTTTGCTATACGGAAATGTTCCTCCAAGATGTGGAAGGAAAAAGGCTCCAAGTGGTTTAGGTGAGAAAAGAAACGTAGTAGAAACTCACGTTCCATACTTGACCAAAATGGGTTCGCAGGAATACTTTATTTGCTTTTGGGATGTCGCAGCTATGGTTAGACAGATATAGATTTATATTCTCTCAAGCTATAACCTCTTTAAGTGAACGCATTTATTATAGAATTAATTTAGATAGAGTGTTCCATTTTCTCACAGCTAAAACATTCTAAACAACCCCCTCTCCCTAAGTTATAAAATCAAGGGTAAATTACAACTTACTCACCCGTGGTTTGATCAAAATTTAAGTTGCCTATCTGTGTTGAAATCCCATAATGCAAGTGTTCCATTAAATTCTTTTTAATCTTATTTGATCTTGTATTTATATATATATATATATATTTATATATTTATATATTTGTGTGTGTTTTTGGAGGAGAGAGATAAAAATGAAGCAAAATTACATATTTAGCTATGTTTTTAACATAAGTGGGTCAATAAACTCTAACTGAGCTAACCTTAGGTAGGTAAATTATCAAATTTCAAACTACAGGTAGGCAACTTATATTTAGGTCAAACTACAGGTGGCTAAGTTATAATTTACCCTAAAATCTATCAAATGGAATCCTCATCATCTTCCCTTTGTCACTTTAAATACGAACGGAAACGCTCAAGACAACTCGGGCAAAGTGGGGGCTCGAGGAGTTATTCATGACCATGAAGGCAAATGGATGAACAGCTCTTCTATAAACTAGGTATCACTTCTAATAATGTTGCAAAACTATGGGCTATTAGACATGGTCTTCACATGGCTTGGGAGTTGGGTTTTAGATTTATTTGTTTGGAAATAGATTCTACTCTTGTTATTCATCTACTAACTTCTCGATCCAATCCTACTGTTGGTATGTCTATGGTTGCTTTTTATTGCAAGAACCTTCTAGGGAGACAATGGAATGTTAAGCTGCAACACATCTACCATGAAGCTATGGGGTTGCAGATCTTTTAGCTAAGAGAGGAAAGACCAACTGGAAAGAATAAGAGAACATGCTCAGAGCCCGTATTTTGTTAAGCATGCAGTTATGTTTTGATTGGATGAGTTGGGGAGTAGTCGTGTAGATGAATTTTGCTGATCTTATGTTGTAGATAATCTTGTGGCACTCAAGGGCGGAGTTAGAAATTTTGGTTTAGGGGGCCGAATCGCATATTTAAGAGAAATTCAAACCACATAAGTAGTCGTGTAGATGGATTTTGCCGATCTTATGTTGTAGATAATCTTGTGGCCCTCAGGGGCAGAATTAGAAATTTTGGTTTAGGGGGCCGAATCACATATTGATAAATTAGTTAAGAGAAATTCAAACCACATACATACATTTACACGTGTGTGTGTATATATATATATATATCATTTTGATGAGAAACTTATTATTTTTATAAATTTTAATATACACAAATTGCCTACTTTGCAATCAATATGTACCCCAAAAAAAAAACACCAATATTTTATTATAATTTTTTTTAGTGCCATCACTCCCTAACATCAAATCTCATTTGTGTTTTTTTTTTTTATATATATAACATTTTGAATCTAATTCAAACATTGACAAACAATTTTAAACTTAACAACAATAACAACGAAAAACTTAGTCCCAAATAATAAAAATCTGCAAGAGAAAATTGTTTTTATCAAATACTCCTTATTTGAACTCAACAACTAGAAGTCTAGAACTCACCAAATAGGAGAGGAAAAAAAAAGGAGAAACATTGTTCTAGTAGGTTTTTTTTTTTTTTTTGGAGGGGGGAGGGGTAAAAATATTGACAGATTTTTGTTATTATCAACTACTAATGTGTAACTCCATGTATATGCACGAGTACATTTAAAAATAATCACAATTACATATATATTTGAATTCAAATTAAACGTAGTGTAAAAATTACAACTTACATATTTTTTAAACTATGAATTTCTAAAATATATAAAATTGAATCTAGACTCTTCAGTTTTTGCACCCAATAATTTACTTGCCACAAAAATTAAAAAATTAGATGAGACACACGGCGCAAAATTGAACCCTAATTAAAATTCAATTTAGAATCTAATTGAATTTAAACTCTTTGATTTTTTGCACCTAATAATTCACTTGACACATACATTTAAAAATTAGATAAGACACGTGGCACAAAATTATACTCCAATTTAGAATTTAATTGGATTTTCTCTCAGCTTTAGCCATTAATATATATATATATAAATATATTTATATAGGTTTTAGCTCCCTGATTAATTTTTTAATTTTTTATTCTTTTATTTTGTGTGAGGGGGGCAACTCTTATTTGTTTGGGTCTAATATTTAAACCTTCTTTGTTGGAACTGCACCTCATTTATTGTAAATATCCTTGGTTTGTATTTTGTGAAATCTATATAAACCTCTCCAATTTTATCTTAAAAATAGAAAGAGAGAAGCATGAGACTAATGATGAGATATACATACCCATTCTTGTAATGCCATCCAAACAAACTACCAACTTCACATAGAGCTGTCCTCCATCTCCGCACTTTGCCCATGTTATCTTTGAAATTTTCTTCATGCTTAGCCAATGCTATCCCAAACTTTCTCTCTTGTTTAGATACTTCCGATGGACTCACTTTGTAAAACACTGGTAAAACCGACTGGCCATTTTTCCTACACTAAAGAATCCTAACAAGTTCACGCAAGCACCAAGTAGAAGATGCGTAGTTTTTAGAGAATATAATAATTGAAATCATTGACAACTCAATGGCTTTGAGAAGCTCTACTAAAACTTCCTCTCCTCTTTGAAGGTTATCATCGATGAAGGTATTAAAATCCTTTTCACATAAAACTTGATATAAATGGTCTGTAAAACTATAGCGGGTATCTTTACCTCTAAAGCTTAAGAAGATATCATATTTCCATTGGGGAGTGAAAGAAGAAAAGGAGGTTTCTTCATTGGTTGGGAAAGCCATCATGGTCTATGAGGAGAAGGGTCAGAAGATCAAAAAAGAGGAGGAGAGATGGGTTTTAGTATGAGGCAGACAAGGGTTGCAAGCCAGGGAAGATATAATGGGAAGCTGATTTGTCTCCACTCAAGATCTCTCCAATGTAGACTAAACAAGCATTCACGTTGGAAAACACGTAGATGGAAGCAACTGCTTGTAGTGGTCAAACTTGGCTCCTCTGCTTTGCTATTGTCAAATATATTATAAGTAGCACACTACATGATTAGCCTTCATTACATGAAAAAACCCAATAAACATCACTACACGATTACATCTACAACTGCAAAACCAATGCAAATTAATTTGATACACACTCCCTGTCCAATTCGGTCACCCTAAAAATCCATGTCCACTTTGAAGCCCCCATTAGCATCTTTACCCGTAAAGCTAAAAACATCAGAAAGGAAAAAATGGAGCTCAGAAAGGAAAATCCCCAATTAGCATCTCTACCCAGAAAGCATTTTAGAGCTAGCGAGCATTGAACAGCTACTATCAGTCTCTCTTCTCTCCTGATTGTTTGTTGATCAATTATAAAGATAAAGAATATACATCAAACTCATTAATCACCAATAAAAATTTTCAAGGACAATTATCATAGAATAAAGATGATATCTACTTTACCCTTATATATTTTTTGAAATATAAGAATCAACAATGCAATTTTTGCGTAATTTAGTACAAATGGGAGGGAAAAGTCCCAAAAATGGGGAGGGAGTGCCCAAAAGAGGAAACATGATACACGACAATCAAATACTAGCATTAACACTTTCCGATTGTCTTGTTTTCCAATGGAAACAGCTTGACTTGAAACTACTTAAAAGAATTTAATTTAAAGCTTTAGAGAATGGTCCAACAAATGCAAACAGAGGATCCTATAGAATGGAAGGATCATTTTAAGCACAAAAACATAAAAACTTAAGGGATAAAGGAGTTTTATCAGAAGCCAGTAGGTATAGTTGTTATCCCAACAATGATGAAGTTGTGGCCATTCTGTCTTTACTAATTCAAATATTCCTGACTAAAAAGGAAAGAAACAAGCAAATAAAAACATATGCTTTTATGTTATGGTCATAGAAATAACTCCTCAAACAATCAAATACAAATTACATTCTTCCAGAGATCCCAAACAAAGGCATTTAGGAGGCCCAACAACTTAATTTTTGGCCAGCATATATCAAATGACCAGCTAACAGTAAATTTTCATAGGCTTGAAAGGTAAGATGCTAAAATACCAATCATTCACAAAATCCTGGTATTCAAGAGGTACAATAGCGTTCCAACACCTTTTATGGTGTCTGGTCACAATGGTTCAAACCCAACCAACCCCACTACCCCAATTTACCAAGGGAAAACAAAAAAGAAAGAAAAAGCCCATCTCAAACAATTTTGTACCTGGCTGTTGTGAGTTAAAAAGCACTTATTTTTTTATAAAAAGCACTTCTTTAACACCACCTAATGCAACGAGAATGGACCATTGGTGCAAAAAAGCTTGCCCTGATCATACACACATGCCTGGAAAATGTCGAACTGCTTTATACACTGATTATGGAAATCAACATATCTAAATCTAACTGTATATCAACATCAAACAAATATGACCAGGAAACATATTGTAATGCATATTAATGAATATCAAATAAACTAAATAAATGAATAAACCAATCTACGATTCCGCATTCTAATTGAATATTTCAAAATACATACAGAACATAAACTTGAATAATAATTCTAATGGTCTATAACTTGGAACATCCAAATTTTTGAACAGATTCAGTAATCCCAATTATTCTCAGCTGCAAATACCCTCCTTGGGAAGCTCCTCCCAAATTTGCAGCAATTTTAGAACCTCCAAAATTTTGTTTTGGTGTTTGATTATTCTTATGAAAATTTTTATGCCCAATTCTTATTTAGTGCAAATCACTCAGTATTAAACAAAACCAAAATCTCAGCAAACACCTTTCTGTGTTTTCCCATGAAAACTAACCAAAGATCATCATTTAGATTAACAATCAATTTATTTTCTTATTCTATGATCCAAAAACTCTATTAACTTTTTAGAACCTTAAGAGCAAGGTGCACTTCAAAAGATGCCTTTTTAAAAGTATCTAATTGAATCACCTACCTTTTAGCTGTAGAAAAGTACATCTTGATGACCTTGACATAGGATCTTGTCCTTTAAAGGATGCTCCACATTCCTAGACAAACAGACAAATGAAGATTTAAAACCGTTTGCCCAAAAAGAAAAAAAGAAAAAAAAAATCTGCAACTTCACCGATTCACCGATTCCCCACCAAACAGAAAATCTCAAAATCCTAAAGCACACTCAGAGTTCCAATCCTTTAAAAAATTCGTCCCAATCAACAGTATCAAAGTGCCTTTGGTGTTGCTTGTGATTGTCTTTGTTTGCTGATTCTCAATGTCTCCATTGTTGTTGTTGCTCTATAGTTGCTTGTTTGTTCTGGAGTTTTGGTTAAGTGAAAAAGGTTGGATTTTTCTGGGTTTTCTTTTTGTGAGGCTTTGGGTAGGTGAAAAAAGAGTATTTTTTCGGCCGAAATGCTTGTTCTGGACCGAAATAAGGAGGTGACCTTTTTTACTGCTCCTATGCACTTGATCTTGTCAATGGAGGCAAAGAGTTGCTTAAATCTTGTCTTGCAGAGGGAAGATCTGCATGATATGGCGAGAAGGTAGATGTTAAAGAAGTTGAAATAGAGGAGAAGAGAGTTGTTTGAGACTTGAGAGTGAGAGTGTACTGTAGTGTGAATGTTCTTGTGAACAATAAAAGAAGATGATGAAAGTAAGGTCAGAGAGAGAAGGAACATTGAGAAGTGGGAAAGTAAAATTAAAGCTAAAAAAAAGTAGAGGAGAGTCAAGAGTCACGTGGGAAGGAGCTTGGTGGGGAATCAGTGAATCGGTGAAGTTGCAGATTTTTTTTTTCTTTTTTCTTTTTCTTTGGGCAAACGGCACCGTTTTGCATGTACCATGTCATCACTTCATTGCCATTGAAACTGTCAATTTGGGGCTTATTTGGCAAAAAATAAAAAACATGTCAGCAAGATGACATGGCAGATAATAGCAAAAATTAACTGGGGGTGATTTGCTAATGGAATCAAATGTTAAGGTGTAAAATCAAAATTTTGAAACGTTGAGGTGTAAAATTCAATCACCCCAAACGTTAAGAGTGTACTTTACAATCTTTGAACAGTAAATCCTTACCCTAAATTTTTTTACAATCTTTGAACAGTAAATCCTTATATTTAGAACTTACTGTTCATGAGTTTGTAAACTGAAAATACTATATTTTATTCAATCTCAATCTCTCTCTTTCTCTCTTTTCTCCTTCAGTGCCTCTTAACTCTTCGGAACTCTCTTCTCTTGTAGTGCCTCTCTAAATCTCTCCTCTCTGCACTTTGTGGCTGTGGTTGTTGTTTGGGTCTGGCATTTGGATCAATAGTTTGGGTTGGATCATGGACATCTTTGGAGATCGACGAAGCAACAACAACTATAGCAATGATGATCTGCCGTTTGGGTGATGTTTGTATTAGGATCTTGAAGCGTTGCTTTTCAGACTCAATGCTTTTGAGTAGTGCTTCTGTTAGCAGCTACAATGACGATAACTGGAGTTTGAGGTCTGAGGGTGGTGTTCCTACAGTGACAATGATCAGAGTTTGAGGTTTAAGGGTGGTGTTCTTTAGATTTTCAGTGGTGGTGGCTCGTTGGTTGGTTTGGTGGTATGGGTGTAGTTTCGGTTTGCATATGGGTATGTGATTGTTTAGATTTGTTCCAATTTGGGTATGGGTATGTGGTTGTTCCAATTTGGGTATGGGTATGTGATTGTTTTGATTTGTTCCAATTTGGGTATGGGTATGTGGTTGTTTTTGATTTGGGTGTGGTGATGTGGTTGTTTCGAAGGTTTGGGGTGAATGGTGGAGTGGTGGGTAGTGGATGGGTTTGTTGTTTTGGGTTTGTGGTTTTGGTGGTGTTTGTTGATTAGAGTGGTTGTGGTATGGTTGTTGTTTGTAATTTCAATGGTTGGCTTGATTTGGGTTTGGCTGGTGGGCGATGGAGGAGCTGGGTTTGGGTGAGAAAGAAAGAGACAGAGAGGAAGAGAGAGGAGAGATGGAAGAGGAGGAAGATAGGTAGTTTTATATTTATATTATTATTTGATGATGGTAGTTTATATTATTTTAATGATTTGTATGTAAATATAGCACATGAGATATTGAGTAAATTGTAAAATAAAATATTAAAATAGATAAAGTGGTGTTTGAGAATATAAAATAAATTTTTTTTTTTAATTTTCTGATGCTAGTGCTCTTGCCCTTAATGTTATGTAGTATTGATCCCTTAACTAAAGTAATAATAATAATAATAATAGAATAGACCATTTAAGGTTTTTTTTTTTTTTTTTTTTGGTTATAGTTAGCTTAACTAAAATTTTTTTATCATTGAATTATAGATGTATAATTTGAATCCATTTACTCCAAAAACTAATTAGTGTCTTAACATGATGATGAGAACAATTATTTTATTATTTGCATTGGGTTGCACAGAATTTTTATCAATCCCTCTGTCTTAATGTACATGCTAGTGAATACATAAAGGGAAAAGTTAATAAATGTCTTAAAGGCATTTGTTAGTAAATCATTTTTTAATTTCCTATAAAAATTATATAAATTTTTTTTAAAAATAATTTATTAACAATTATTTTAAAAGGACGGGTAACACATAAATGAATAAATAAAAAGTGTAGGGTCACAAATTGTAGCCTTAAGCCCAAAACGTGTAGGACTTGGGCCCAATAAGCCCGATACAATAAATTTGTAGAGAGTGGATTAAAGAATTAGGTATGAATAGCGTGGACAGTATTTAACATGTTCTATAAAACAAATGAAGAAGTTCAAGAGAAAGGAAAAGCATATTGGGATAACTTTGAATAAATATGTTCTTGGTTCAATTCGAGGAGACTTCGTATCATATAAATTACATTCTTTTTCTAAAAGTTCGTCCCTTTCTCATGGAAGGTCTGTTACATTATTTAGTCCCCCGATCCATTTTATAATATTATCATCCTAAAATTCCTTAAACAACAAAACCCCTCCAAGAAACCTCAATTAGTGCTAAATTTCTAAAGTTGGTCCATCAAAAGATTCAGCATAATAGCTCAGTCCAGTACTCCTTACTTTCCTACATCACAAAAGCGTATCAAAGTGCAATATCTTTTTATTGGCAAGTTAGCCAAGAACTTTGTAACTCAATTGGCACCTCTTAATGTTTTCAACAGAGACGTCTAGACTTCAAATCCCCCATCCCCCATCGTAACCATCAAACATCAAAAAAATATTTATTTGTAAGTTACAATGGTTCTTGAATGAACCCATGACCTCACCCTCCACCTTATGCCTACAAGAGGAATATAGGTGACTAGAGCTAGAGCTCACTGACAAAGTCTAAAATTTTTCTCCTCCTAAGATAGTGAATGACCAAAAATAATTTTTGTGTCCACTTTGAAAATAAACTAGAACTACCCAGCAATTCAAGAAAGACTCAATAAGTAACACTAACATGTTAAAATGAAAAACCCAACTGAAACACCAAACTATTAAAGAATTTAAAAGACACCCAAATCAAATTTCGTAGCTATCAATTTAACAGGCATATATGAATACATAATATACTACAACCCAGATAAACGATTTTTTATTTATTAAAGAAATACATAAATTCAAGGAAACAAGGTTTAGTGGTTTATAAGTGCATGTCTATGCAAGAGAGAGAGAGAGAGAGAGGTACCTGCAGAAGATGGAAATGGAGAAAATGCTTGGAGATGCATATTGATGAGAGAGAGAGAGAGAGAGAGAGAGAGAGAGCAGTTTGGAGTTTGGATGGTGCGTGAGCGCGCTCAGTCAAGCCTTTTTCTCTCAAGTCTGTACATTTTGGCAACATTACATTTTAACCACAAATTAATAAATCCTTAAATTTTCAAAAATACTAAATTAAATTCTATTTTAAAAAAAAAAAAAAAAACAATAATGAATTCTATAATTTCAAGAGTAAAATATTATATGATTAAATGTGAAAAAAAAAATTAACTTCAATACAATTAAATGTAAAGTATTGTGTTTGGAATTTAAAATAAATCAAAAGTTTAATTTTTTTTTTTTTTTGAGGGGGAAAAGTTTAGTTTGTTATTTTACCTATTTCCTCACTAAAATACATTTTTAATTTTTTGAAACTGTAGAATTTAATTTATTACTTTAAAAACCAAAAAGTTTAATTTTATTTACTTTTTAAAACTTCGGGTTTAATTTATTGTTTTTTAAAACTACAAAACTTAATGTATCACACACCCTAAATAATGTACCCAATTGAAAAATTATTGAGTACTCCCAAAGTACAATAATGTCATATTCACTCCTCTCACTATTACTTAAAAGGAGGGATTATGACATAATATAATCCCAAAGTATTGTATATGTATAATTACTTGATTGAAAACCTCTCTGATCCATCATGTTATACACTCTTTATTTTAACTCATATCTATTATATGATACCCATATTATTTGATTAAATGATTAAATAGATCATTGTACACTAAACTATTCACTGACATATTTGATGGTCATATGATTTAATTAAAAATTTTAATAGATCCTTATACACATAAATAATTATCTTACCGATTTGAAAATTATATGAATTATTTAGAATTATGTAAATAAAATAAAATTAAAAATAGAGTGATTTTAGTCATCCATGTATATTTTTTTGTTACATGACATTTAAAATGTATATGATTTGTTTATAATTAATGAAAGAGATGAGTTTTAAACTGAAATTTTTCGCCACTAGAGCCCCAAACACAATCATTGATACAAAATTCTTGACAATTATGTGACTAATTTAGATAACTGTGTGGGTTAAAAATGGAAAATCAACTTAACTTGAGACAACTAATTTGTATTATGGGCTAATGATAATCCATAACGGGAGATTTAAACAAGAACAAGCTCTTGAAGGTGTTGTAAAGCTCTCTTTTTTCTCTCTATGATTCTCACTCAGTTTTTCAGTTCTTTTTCTGTGTCCCCCCACTTTCTACCCTTATCCTCCCTTATATTTGCCCTACTTCCAGCACAAGGATATGTTGTCCCTGTACAATTGGAGATCTTTATGTCCCACTAGGCTCTTCCTTCCTTACTTTTATAATGAATGGAGACTTTTAGGGCTCTTTGCACTACTCAGGCTAGTCACTCAATAATAAATGCGACTGTGCCAGGCAGGTAAACCTCATTAATGAGGGAGTGACTGTAAATTCATCAAGAAGTTTCAACAAGCTTCCTTGGACAATCTCGTACATTCTAGAATTTTTCCTCAGAAGCTCGGTAGGTACTTCGTCTTTGTCAACTCGATAAGAGTCTTGTCTTTAGATGAGGTTCTCGGTGAGTTTCATCCTCAGATCCAAGGTGACATATTGTCTGATCCGTGGTATGAGGTTTGGCTCTTTTAGTGAGGTTTATCCTTAAAGTGAGCTAGCTTGTATTGGGCTTATTTCCACCCATGGCCCAATGTTATTTGGGCCCAAAAAACCATCTCCCTACAATAACTTAATTTGTCATCTAAACAAAAATAGAGTAGATGGTCATTTTAGTTCAACCACTGGGTAATGGGTTGAACAAAAATTCTTCCAATTGGGTTGGAAGATAAACTACATCATTTTCTTTATATGCTTAAATCCAAAGAGCTTGTCACAACGGATTGATCCCAAGATTATTGCTATTTTTCCAACATTTTCCTCTATGCGTAGGCAAAACGGGCGGCAGTGAAAATAGGCTCAGGCCAATAGTATGGATACATACAACTTTTACAAGTACTTGGTCATTGAACAAGTTGTCCAATTTTCTTTGTATTAACTATTAAGCAATACTAGTCACAGTCACGTAACTGCGAGATGTGCGAAAAAATTTCACGATTTTTTTTTATTAAGTGAAAAATGAAAATAGTAAACAATACTTATAAGTGTTAGTCTCAAATCCTTTTTAAAATAATGTGATTAGTTTCTAAAAAAGTATAGTTCATACAATATATTAAAATTTCTAAATTAAGTTATCTATATTTGATATTTGAAAGTGTTTTAAATTTAATAAAGTCTTTTTTTCAAAGAAATATAATGCATTTTACATTCAATTATTATATAAGGTTGAGATATTTTATAAATAATGTAATGTGTGGTTATAATTTGTTTGTTATGCTCCTTTCAAATGATTCATCATCTAAATATTTTAAATGGCCTAAAAATGAAGCATTTATAATTAAATATCATCACTTATATTACCCAAAAAAAAAATGACAAGACTTTAATAATATAAGAAAATTTTAATTTTATTAAGATCCTACTAACATTATGTTGAAAATGTGTCATAATTGTCAATGAAACAACTCATCTTTCTATACAAACTTGTCTCCCAAAGCATCATCAAAGTGGTCTAAAATGGACAAATGGAGCTAATTGGTTTGAAATGGACCGAAAATGGTCCAAACTGGACCGAAGTGGACCAAACTAGTCTGAAGTGGACAACAATGGACCAAACTAGACTGAAGTGGACCGAAGTAAACAAAAATGGACAAAATCTAAGTGGACCGAAATAGTACGCTAATGTGGTTCAACAAGAGTGTGACAACAAAAAATGTTATGCTTTAATTATTAAATATTAAATAGATGCAGCAAGGTATTTCTAGTTTGCAACTGCTGGAAAAGAAACAAGAGATGCATTTCTGCTTTCTTTTCAGTTCACTTCCACAGAAAAACTTATTTAGGATTAGGACCCTTTTCTGATTGTTATATTGATAGTTTTGAATTATTATATTATTATTATTATTATTTTGCAAACATGTTTGATTCTGGCGCCGTAGATCCAATCGAGATTAGTGTTGCTAATTTTAATTTTAGGATATGGTCCAACCAGGTCAACCACGTTTCAATATATATATATAGAACTGACTTCACAAGTACATTCTCCAGTCACACCCATCTTTGTAACCAATATTATCATAGACATGACTAACGCAACTTGATGATTGAAGAAAATGTATTGAAGTCTACGTAAATGGTGTCAATGTCCTTGAAAGATTAATGACTGATGTTTTTTCATTGAGGCCCATCTGGATTCCTTTATAATAAGGACAATCCTAACCTAATATAAGGCTAAGGTGGTGAAGTAGGACGACCATAGTTTTCTAAAGTTTAATAATTGTTGTCTCACAAAAGATGAGTTGGGGAAGATTATTTGTTGTGGTGTGTAACTGTAATTTAAGAGGAGGCATTACGTATTGCTGAGAATCAAAGAGTATTAGAAGATTAAATAAAGCTCAATTGCCAACCTTGTTTCAATTAAATTGAATACTCAAATCAAATCTCCATAAGTGTGTCTGCTTGCTCTCGTGTGAGAGAGAGATGAGTAAGAAAGAGGGAGTTATCAGTTTTGAGTGCCTGATACAATTACTGTGCGCTGGACTTGCAGCAATTCGCATTGTCAATTTGACATTACACAATGTTGAACTTGAACACACTTCAACCAAACTTTTGTTGGTTCATTGAAACTAAAGTTGATACATTTTTGGTATTTTCTACAATGAGAAAAATAGAATTTTGGTATTTTCAAAATATATAATAATGTTTATTTTATTGAATAAGATTGTACTTTTAAGTTACAACTAGTTTTGTAACTAAACTTTGTCCATATTAAAAATAACTTTCTTCTCTTAATTTTTTTGATTGATCAAATTACCAGCATAAATTATATTAAATACATCAACGGTAATATAAAAGATATATAAAAATTCTAATTTATTCTAATCTAATTGTATATGTATGTTAAGCTTTCTCTTGAATTTAACATATTACATTTATAGCTATATTATTATTATTATTATTATTTTTTTTTTTTTTTTTTGAGAATCAAGTAAGTGAATTTTATTAAACTAAATCAAGATTGAATACATCATCCAAATCCAAGGGTAGTTCTTCTACCCATACATCAGTATCTGCAGATACAACTGCTCGTCTAGCTAAGGCGTGTGCCAAATTGTTGCCCTCTCTTCTTACATGTTGGAAGCTACACGTCCTTAAAGAGGAACTCAAACTCCATATTTCATCAATGATATGACCAAACAAAGTATGACAAGGCTCCTTTGTGTTAATAGCTTTTATTATCCGTAAACAATCTCCTTCAAATATTACATCGAATAAGCTGAGTTCCTTTGCAAAAGCCACAGCCCGAGATGCCGCAAGTGCCTCTGCATGTTCTATTGATTGAGGCAAAGCTATTTTTTGACTCAGAGCACCAATAACATTTCCATTATAGTCTCTAATCACCACTCCTATACCTGCCATGTTACTGCTATCAAAGAGAGCTGCATCAAAATTGGCTTTGTAAAAATCCTGTGGAGGCTTTGTCCATCGCACCTGGGGACATTGCACCGCTAGCCTAGGGGGTTGTTTGTGGATGTCGAAGAACTCCACCACTAATTCCTTCGCTTTTCTGCTGATTTCATGTAGAGGCCATGAAGGTTCTCACACCCGAATCTTATTCCGTCGCTGCCATAAGCTCCAAGCTATGGTTGAAAACAAAGCAACTGTGAAGGCTGATCCGTGATCAAGCACTGCCTCAAGTAGATCAAAAAAGGACTGATACCCAGTCTGGTACAAACGTGAGAAGCTAGGGACGGACTTCCATACATCCTTGGCTTGGTTGCACAACCATAACACGTGCATGACCGATTCTTGTTGCTCATCGCACAGTGAACACATTTCGTCTAAGGCGATTTTCCGTCGAGCTAGATTTTGTTTTGAAGGTAGAGAATCCCTTGCTGCTCTCCACATGAAGTGCCTGACTCTTGGAGGTGCTCTGATCTTCCAAATACTCCTCCACACCTTCGAATCTTCCCCATTTGATGATGATGGCACTTCGTTGATCACCTTTGTTGCAAGCATCTGATATGCGGACTTAACCGAGTAACACCCATCAGCTGTTTTGGGCTAAACAAGGCAGTTCGTGTTGCACATCTCACTTACATAAATGTTCCTTATTGCTTCAGCTTCCCACGGGTAAAATGAGTTCTGCAGCACCTCCCAATTCCATATTTTTGTATTAGGATAAAAGAGGTCACACACCCGGTTCAGCCCTTCATCAATTTTTGACACCACTCTGCTCATACCAGGTTCAGGCAGCCAATTATGATCCCAGATGTCTATATTCCGCCCATACCCTACTCTCCAAATAGCTCCTTTCTGTATCACCCTCCTAGATTGTAGGATGCTCTTCCAAGCATAAGAGCAATTAGTAGGCATTGGTGCATCTAAGATATTACCCCCCGGAAAATACTTAGCACTAAATACCTTGTACAGCAGGGTGTGTTTTTGGTGGAAAAGTCTCCAAATCTGCTTTGCAAGCATGACCTCATTGAAATTTTTTATATCTCGAAACCCCATATCTCCAATCAATCAATTTTGAGGAACAAAGTGTACTCCATTTTACCCAATGAATCTTTTTTCCTTCACCACTTCCCCACCAAAATTTCTGGATCATTGCCTCAATGTCCTTGCATAGACTTACCGGCAACTTAAAAACATTCATAGAGTAGGCTGGTATTGATTGGATCACTGCTTTTATCATGACTTCTTTGCCCGCTTGAGATAGAAACTTCTATTTCCATCCTTGCATCTTGGACCAAATCCTTTCTTTGATGTGAGTAAAGCAAGCCTTCTTGTTCCTACCAACAAAGGAGGGTAATCCCAAATACTTCTCATAATGTTGGATAGCCGGAAGACCAAGGGAGACTTTGATTGCTTCTTGGGTAGCCTCATTTGTGTTTTTGCTAAAGAATAGAGTAGTCTTGTCCATATTCACCATTTGACCGAAGGCAGCTTCCTAAATGTTCAATATATTTTTTATTTTCTCACATTCTGCCAAGGTTACCCTGCAAAACAATAGGCAATCATTTGCAAAAAAGAGGTGAGTAATCTTCGGCCCCCTTCTACAAAGTGAAAAACCATTGATTTCCCCATCATTAGCTGCCCTTCAAAGGATAGTATCCAGACCCTCCGCACAAAAAAGAAAAAGATAAGAAGACAATGGGTCCCCTTGTCTAAGTCCCCTAGTTGGGGTAATCATACCTTGTGGCTCCCCATTAACCATTATAGAATATGTCACTGTAGTGATGCACTCCATAATCAAAGAAACCCAAGAATTTTGGAAACCCAACTTCAAGAGAATTTTCTCCAGAAAAATCCACTCCACCCTGTCATACGCTTTACTCATATCTAATTTTAAAACCATGTACCCAAAGTTTCCTAAACGGCTAGTCTTCATGTGATGCAAGGATTCAAATGCAATCAGAATATTGTCAATGATCAATCTACCCGCAATGAAGGCCACTTTGTGTTTCAGAGATAATATTATTGACAAAAGGTTTAAGCCTATTAGCTATAACCTTACTGACAATTTTATAGATTACATTGCATAGACTTATTGGTCTAAATTCAGATACTTTTTCCGAGTTTTTTACTTTTGGGATTAAAGTAATAAAAGTATGATTGATGGACTTTAAAAGAGAACCTAAATTTAGACAAGAAAGTACAGCTTGAGAAATATCCATATCCACATTGGTCCAATAAGTCTGATAAAAAAGTGGTGGCATTCCGTCCAGGCCCGGTGCTTTTAGAGGTGCTATCTCCTTAATTGCCAACTCCACCTCTTCTACTGTGTACATGGCTGTAAGCTTTGCATTCATCTCCTCTGTGACCACTTCCTGCACTCCTTCCATAATGATAATGCTATCAAGGTTGTGAGGATTGGATGTTGTCAACAAATCAGCATAGAAGTCCACAAGTATTTTTGTGTAAATGCCCTCCTCTGTCTGCCATCTCCCTTCACTATCCCTAAGCCCCTTAATGAAATTTTTCCGCTTCCTTTGAGTTGCTGTCCCATGAAAGAACTGGGTATTTCTATCTCCACTTTGAATCCATTGTAACCTTCATCTTTGATGCCACATTTGCTCTTCTTTCTCACATAATGTATTCAGCTCAGCCTTCAACCTCACTACCTCATCATCCTTCCCATCCCTAGCCGAAGCCACCTCTGCTTGCCAAAGCTTTTCCTTAGTTTGCTTTATTTGTTGTTTTACATTACCAAAATGGGCCCTACTCCACTCCTTTAACATTTTTTTTGCATTTCCTTAACTTCTGTGTTGCTTGAAACATAGGAGTGCCTTGGGTTTGGTGTGCCCATGCTCTAGACACCGTTTCACCGCAACTAGGATCCATTAGCCACATAGCCTCAAACCTAAATGGTTTCCTTCTCCACTTATGACTCTCCCCATTTGGATCAAGAGCAAGTAGCAAGGGTCTATGATCTGAGGTAAAACAATGTAGATGATGAACTCTACTCGTGGGGAACCTATTCAGCCACTCATAGTTGGCCACTCCTCTATCTAATCTTTCCCAAACCAACTCTCCTCTTCTTTTCCCACGCCAAGTAAAGTCCGGTCCTGAGAAACCCAAATCAATAAATCCACAATCATCCAATGCCTCCCGAAATGACTGCATTAGATTATGAGATCGTGGGGCACCTCCCTTTTTATCCGCCACCTCTAACAACTCGTTAAAGTCACCGAAACAGCACCATGGTAGCTTCGGCTTTGTGCTCAGCATCCTTAGCATGTTCCAACCCTCATTACGTCTGCTTGTCTCCGGTTCTCCATAAAATCCTGTCAACCGTCATGCATTCTCCGAGCCTCCATGCACAATAGCATCAATATGATAGTTTGAAAAGCTGTCCACCCACACCATATCCTCATTTTTCCACAAAAGAGCTAATCCACCTCCCCAACCTGTACTAGGAACAGTAAAGCACCCATCGAATTTCAACTGACTTCGAACCCATTCCATTCGTTCACGACCTGACCATGTTTCCGACAAAAACACGATCATGGGACCTTGTGCTTGTACGATATCTACAAGCTCTCGAACTGCACGGTGGATCCCAAGCCCCCGGCAGTTCCATGCTATGAGCTTCATTGGTCCCGGCGAAGCTGGTAACCAGCCTCCACCGATGTTAAAAGAATCTCTTTAGTCATCTTTTTCCTACTCCCTTCTGTTATCCCGTCTTCTGTTTCAAGCACCCTGGTATTTCTTTTTTTTTAAACTGAGGAGGTTTTGCCACTGGGCTCACCTCTATTTTGCTCCCTACAGACCCAACTTCTTTTTTGAGTAAAGCCTTCTCCTGTTACTACATTATGAATTGACTGAGAACCCAAGACTTCAGGCCCAATACTTATAGACTCACTTTGTAGGCCCCCAAGCCCATTAGATGTACTGTCCGTATATTCCTCCTCTCTGACTTGTACGTTATCAAACTTTGAAATTTCATTATCAATATCCTCTTAACTGTGCAGAGAATACTGCCCTCCGATTATTTATGTCCGAGTTTGATGAAGCCAAGCTGTTAGGAATTATATCCATGATTAAATGACCCTCTTTAATGGAATCCGGAATCAATGAGATTTCCATAACAGCAACGCCCTCATTAATTTTGTCGGACACGTCACTGTCAGCTTCTCCGTGTCGAGCAGCCAGGGCATCTTTCGCCGTACTATCCTTTCTCTTCCCTGATCCGATATCTCCTTCCACCCCCTCACTGTCATTTCGTTGGCCATCTTCATCTCCATTACTCTCTTCAAACTGCTGGTTTTCCACCTTTAGAGTGCCTCTGCTTTTGACCCACAATTGGCATTCTCTATCACTGTGCGTTAGTCTACCACACCAGTAGCAAATATTGAGTAGTCTCTCATACTTGAAACTCACCTACCCCTCATTTCCACTGGCCAAAGCAATCCTATGCCCACAGCATAGGGGTTTAGTTATGTCAACACTGACTCTAATTCTGAAGAAATTGAAATTTGCTACTCCCCCCTTCTCGCGACATTCTCACATCAACTCTCCCCATCACCGATACAATCTCCATTGCAACCTCTAGTGACGAACGCCGAACTGGAAGATCGTGGACTTGCACCCAAAAGCTTGTCTGATTAAATTTCAGCTCTTCAATGGCATCACTTCTCTTCATTCTTTCTAGCACCACCAAGTGCCTATCAAAAGTCCAAGGCTCTCCCATCAATACCCTGTCAATATCCGAGGCTTCTGGGAATACAAACATAACTCTGTGGTCTCCCATGTCTCTTATTTCGAACCCTTTCCTGGTGTTCCACAATAATGTGAATGTCTTAGCAATTGCCTCCATGTTGAGCACTCTTCTGGTGAGAAATTTCGCTGCCAAAAGATGTTCCTCAGCCTCTTGATCATCCCTAATAGCAAACTTGCTCCCTTCAGACTCCGAAAGAGACAGCTTCTCCCACGAACCCATCAGTTTCTCCATAACAGTGACCCAAAAAGAAAACACCCTCCCCTACACGCAACTATCTAACTTGGAAAAGGACAACACCTGTCCCACTTCAATAGTAGGCACTAGCTATCTCCCTTGCACGCAAATTGTCTTACTTCAAAAGGACTACACTGCCTCACATCAAAAGTAGGCACTACTTATCTCCTGACTGGTAGGGTTCGACGCACCTTACCCTAGGTCAGAGAACTCTATATTTTGCCATCTTGCTTTACAGCTATTAAACCATGGCATTATATAACATTAAAAGTGATTCTTATCATTTTGGAAAATTTTTTGAAATCAGTTAGTAAAATAAAGGTGTAAATGCTCTTTTCGTCCTTATATTTTGGGGTCATTTCTATTTTGGTCCCTACATTTTAATTTTACCATTTTTAGTCCCTAAACCAATTAACGCATGTTATTTTAGTACTTTCCGTTAGCTAACAGACGGAAATAACTGACGTGGCTAACGGCACATTAAAATAATAAAAAAAAAAATCTATTTTGACATTAAAAAATGCCACGTCAGCATCTAAATTAATTTTAATTAAATAAAAAAATTAAGAACAAAAAATTACAGATCTAAGAACATGAACTTGTTCTTCAATGTTCTTCTTAAATCAAGAAATAAACCCAGCAATGACATCAAACCCAGAATCAAAGAGCAAACCCAGAATCAAAGAGCATGAACATCAAAGAACATGAACATCAAACCAACAGGAAAAAAAAACATGAACATCACCAAATCAAAGAGCATCAACAAGAGCAAACACAGGAAAACCCACACGAAACCACACCCAAACCAAACCATCCAAAGAATAGAAACCCAGCAAAGCACCGAACTCATCCACTCCCAAACCAAACCATAATCAAAGAAATTTTGAATACCACAACAAGTTAATAACTTAAAAAACAAAAAGAAATTTCAAAATGTGAAATTCCCAGCAAACACTAAAACCAAATCTCCAGCAAACCCCAAACCCCAAATGTCTAGAAACGATCACCGATCAGACCAACAACAACAACAAACCCTGCAATCCTAACCAACGAACCCAGTCGAACCCAGCACCCACCAACAAGCTCCGAGATTCCTATCGAAAAAGCTACGCCGCTCTGGCCAGATTTTGGTATTGAGAAGACCGATAATGACATCGGAGCCGTAATCGGAATCGGACCAGAGATTGCGCTGGTTCCTGAGGCCGAGAAACTGAGGAGATCGAGTGGTGTGAAGCTCGCGACAAAGGTCCTCGAGCACGGCGAGGACTGAGGGGTTTTCGCCGATCGTATCGGCTTCGCTTTGCGTGAGAGAGGCGGAGAAGCCATCTCTTTCTCTAAACCCAGATCCGATCAAACCCACCAACGATCACCGATCAAAGCCGAAGAGAAAGGCCAGATCCCAGCAAACCCAGTCGAACCCAGGTGGCGGAGATGGTGTGCGAGAGGATGAAGTTGTTGAAGTGGTTGCTAGGTTCTAGGTTCTGCGGTGACGAAGTTGTCCTGGTCGGGTTCTGGGTTTCCATGTGAGTTTGGTGATTGAAGAAGTGTGGGTTGTGGCTTCTAGGATTTGATGATTTTCTGGTTTTGAACTTTCTGGGCTTATGGGTTAGGGATTTGATGATTTTGCTGGAGTTGAAAATGAGGGCTGAATTTCTTTTTTGAGCTTATGATTACTTTTTTGAGCTGAATTTTTTGGGTTTTTTTGTGTGTTTGTTTCTCAAGAAAATTTCTGGGGATGAACCCAAGGAACATGAACATGTTCTTCAGAAATAAATAATGAAAGAAATAAATTTTTTTAATTTAATTATCTTATTTTATTTTAAAAGAATTTAGAAAAAAATTGAAAATAATTTTTTTATTATTATTTTATGCTGACTTGGCATTTATTAAATAATAAATAATTTTTTTATTATTATTTTATTCGCCATGTCAGCATTTACTATGTCAACAGTGCACTCCGTTTGCCACGTCAGCTTTTTCTGTTAGTTGAGTGACGGTAAGGACTTAAATGTCACGCGTTAATTGGTTTAGGGACTAAAAGTGATAAAATAGAAATGTAAGGACCAAAATAAAAATGACCCCAAAATGTAGGGACGAAAAGAGCATTTACGCCTAAAATAAAATGGAAATATTAAGAGATATTTTTATTTGAAAAAAAATATAATAATTTCATAAAAATATTTCAACATTAACGACTTAGGAAAAAAATATATATTTACTCAAAGATAAAAAGGAAAGAAAAAAAATATATATCAAGCCCGCAAGCCTAATTCGACCATGGATAAAAAAAAAAAAGTAAGTTCGTAGAAGCCTACCCAGGCTAGTTCATTTGACTGAGTTGATTTCATCTCAAAATCCAACACTTTCTCTTTAATAATTGCAAATCAGTAATTTAATTACAATCAATATTCTCACTCACCTCCATGGGTTCTATTATACCACATAAAAAACTTATTTAGGAATTAGACTTTGGCCGATTTGACTGGTGAAGATCCAGAGTTACTGCTCACTTGTGGCTAAGGGTGGCAAATGAGCGGGTTGGGTCATTAATGGATTGGGTGTGTAATTACCCATTTATCCATTTATGACACGTTTATATATAAATTAATTATCAATTACCCGCCCAACCTATTTAATTAGTAACCCGCCCATTTAACCCAATATAACCCAAATAAATAAATCCTTTAGAAACTCAAATCCAACATTCGCCACACTTCTATCAAATGCAAAACAATTCGTTCGCTTAAAAACCCTTTTTTTTTTAAATCTTTTAACCAACTTTTATATAGTCAACAAAGCAATATATCAATACCCAAAATCTTTAACGTAGAACACAGAAGAAATCTGTTTGGCTGCCCAGAAAACATAAAAACAGAAATTTTAAAAAAAAAGTAAAATTTTGAAAATTATCATCTCAGAATGGATTTGCTAGAAACATGGAATTCAGTTCAACTAAAGCCAATTCAGTAGCGCAGCAATAAAGAATTGAGTAAAGGGGATCGCATTATAGACTCAAGAATTATAAACAACCTACAATCATATTTACAATCCAATTCTTATTATTTTCTTTTCTTCTCTTCTCTTAACCCTTATTATTTTCTTGGGAACCAAACAGAAGTTAAGTGAATTTCAAACAACAATTTATTTTTAAAAGATAGAGATTTGTAATCGAATCAAACCCTAAGAGAGAGAGTACCTGGAGAAAGCAGAGAGATAGAGAGAAACGTTGAAGAGAATACTACAAGAATTCCGGTTGAGAAAATTGCTTTTGGGTTAGTACACTGCTTTGTGATTTCTTGAATTGTGGTGTTCATACAATTGCAACATTTGGCCATATCAAGGTCTCCTCTACAAAGTGCTTGCGCATAAACTTTGTTGAGGCCTTGGCCAATGGTGGCATTGTAAAAGCCGCCATTGTCCGCAACGTGGGAAGGCAGAGAAGAGAGTAAAAGATTGAGATTTTTGCGGTAGGTAATGTTAAAAGATTAATTTTTCTTTTCTTCTCTTAACCCTTATTATTCTCTCTATAATTTCTTTTTGTTTGGTTACTGAGAAAATCTGAGGAAAAGTGTTTGGGTTTAGAAATCTAGAGGTTAAAGTGTTTGGGAAAGTGTTTGCTACTGAGAAAATCTAAGGGAGAATGAGACTAATGGCTTGGTTATACTGTTTATTTAAGTTTTAGATTTTAGAAGGGTATTAGTGGCTATTAGTGGGTTTATTTAATTTTAAATTTTAAATGGGTTTAGTGGGTATTAGTGGATTTATATATTTAGACCCGTCTAATTAAATAACCAAATGGGTCTTTATCCATTTAACCCAAATACTCAAATGGGTTGAGTTAAGACTTATCCAAATTAGGTGGGTAATGAGCGAGTTTATGGATATGGATAAAAATTGCCACCCCTACTTGTGGCTTGCCAAGTTATCAGAACATAAAGGCAAGGAGATATTGGAAGCAATCTTTCAAGGAATGATTAATAAATGTCAATGAAACTTAAGTAAAAGAGGATATAGCGCGCACACACAATTCCCTTGATTAATAAATGTAGCAGATGTGACTAATATAAGAAACTCATATTTATTATTATTATTATTTTTGATATTTGAATGTACACTCAACTTGCAGTTATTGAAGCATCCAATCTAATGCATCCTTTATTCGCAAAGTGATCAACAATTGCTGCAAAATGGGAAAAAAAATAAAAAATAAAATAAAATCTCAACCCCATGAAGGGGAATGTAAATACAATGATGTATTGTATGGTCAAGAATTTGAGAGATCTAAAACTAAGAGTAAACCCCATCCAATTTTTCATTTTCAATTATAAAATTGTTAAAATCTTTATCTATATAAATATATATATATTTAAAAGCTGAAACGTAGTATTTATTGTTACTACACTCCTGTTGAGCTATATCTGTGGCCACATCATCCATTTATTTTATACTTCTTCTTTTCTTACTTTTATTCTCCTTGTACTTTAAAAATAAATAAATAAAAAAAAAAAAAAAAAAACTTCTTCATCTATTAGTCCAAATCTACTGTTACACTTCTTCAAACCTTTCCTTTTCCTCTTTACCTCTTTATCTCCCCACTACTTTCTACTTTATCGTTACACTTCTTTCATCATTTTATCTTTTGACTCTTCTTCTTCTCATTTTATTTTGTATAAATTCGATATGATTTCTTCCATTCAATTCATATTTTTTCCCACAAAAAAAAAAAAAAAATGTGAGTACTATTTCTCTCTCTCTCTCTCTTTTGGTGGATTTTTGTTCTTTCTTATAACTCTGATTAAGGTTGGTGGTTTTTTTATTATAAAAAAAAAAATATGTGTTTTGGTATTGTATTTTTTAAATTTCCCATCACAAAGTCTTCTCTCTCCCTTTTATTTCTTTGGTTGAATTTTGGTTTGGGTTAATTTTTAGTTTTTTTGGAAATATGAATTTGAGTTTATATCAAAACACAATCTACATGGCTATGAATTTGAATATGCCTACCAATTGTTTGAATGATAAATTATTATAAACTATATCGTCTATCTTTTTTTTTTTTTTGAGAATGATAACGTCTATCTCTTATACCTTTGGTTTCATTTTAATTTTGGTTAAGATAACATTATAATTTTGTGATGAGTTTTTATAATTATTACAATAATCTCCTTATTTCTTAAGAAATGAGAAATTTGAAACTTATAAAGTTTAGTTGTATATTAGGCAAATGTAACACACTACAATAAAAGTTAGAAGAATATGGTTCACCTTAAATAAATATTAATCAAACATACAAAAAATAATAATATGATATATTTTTAAAGATAAAAAGATAAAAAAATACTTATAGAAATCTTTTTAAAAAATAGATAATACTTGAAGTAATTGTTACTTTTTATATATTACACCCCATTACATAATATTTATATATTCCCACACATTGCATGATTTTGCGGCTAGTAAAGAGATAAAAAAGAATGATAAGAATAAAATCAGCTGTCCTCTAAGCAAGCAAAGTGGTTGACATTTAATTTCATCTCTTTGTTATTCCATCTCCAGGTCAAAGTCCATTTACTCCACCTCTTTGATCTGGCTCCTCGTTGAAGACCTCCTCAATGGCGGTTGGAGAGAGAAATTTATCTATAAAAAATAAATAATTTAAATACTTTTTCTGTCTCTACCCAAATAACTTCTCCTCTGGTACTACTTTTACCTCAACCCTTTATGTTTTATATTCCTCCAATCTATATCTATGTCCTTAACTGTATCAAAGACTCAAAAACCAAAAACTATATAGGGAGAAAAGATTACTTCATCAACCAAACTAGGAGAAAAGATTCCAACTTCATCGTTGCCGTCAAAGGAGGATGGGAATATCCCATCAAGCTCCTATGAGTTAATTTTCTTCTGTTTGTTTTCTCTCTTCTTGGCCTCAACATGCTGATTAGGTGCTTTCTCACATTTTCCTTGTTCATCGTTTTCAATCTTTTCGCTCTATCCAACATCTTCACCCTATCAACAATAATATAAATGTATTAATATTTAATGACCATCCTAGTTGCTAATCCAACAGGAAACAAGATTGGCAATTGAACTTTGTGGATTTTTTAAAAAAAAGTACTAACCTATTTTCTCTTTAAACAAAAGAATCAAATATTCTCTGAGAACCTTATGAGGAAAAAATATGGTGCTGGATAACCTGTTTCAGAAATATATACACACACATAAGAACTTCTTAAACTCAACATGTGCGCAATCACAAATTCTCATATATAAACCACAATTTTTTATGATTCATAGTTGTATCCATGTAAAAGAACTTCACACATACAACTTTTGCTTCGATATTGAAAATCTTAACACTCAAGTCCTATAGAATTTATTTTTCACTTTTCACTTGGAGAAAGTAAAAAGACCTTTAATCAAATGAAGGCCATACCTCATCCATTCTTTTTGCAGTTTAAAATCACTAATGCATTATATGCAAATTGAGTTCAAGAACCTGAAAATGTGCATTAATACGTCAAGCAAAACAAAAGCCTAAAAAGAATTCATATTAGCAATGGAATACCGGGGGCAACAAGGGAAACAGGAAAACTTTGAACCTTAGATCCTCTCACCAGTTTAGATTGAAAGATAACAAGCTTGAAGCTTTAACAATGGCGGATTGAGAGAAAAACAGAGAGAAAATGATGAATCAAGAAAAGATTTCTATTCAAGCTTGTTAAAAATGAACACTACGTACACATCCTCTATTTATATCTTACAAAGAATGGTAACCGCCCTGGAAGCTTCTAGAAGGTTCTAATCTAACCACCTGTAACATACTCCTACCAAAACTGACTGAAGATTACAGCTGTACATCTCAGATAAATATCTACAAATATCTACTCTATTCATAATTGAACCTAGGAGAGGAGAAACAGAGCACATCTTGAATCTGTGAAGAGGGAAAGGCCTTTGACCAAAACGGCACTGTCTGGTTTAAAGGTTTAATGTGACACGCGTGTATAAATGTAAAACGACGTCGTGTCTCATTAAAGTAAAACACTCTGTTTTAACTTTTCACAAGTAGCCGTTGCAAAACTAGCCGTTATGCTTTGAGTCTTCAACCTCTGTTTCTTCAACTTCTGTAATACTACTTTCATCCCCCCTCAAAACCAAGGGGTCCAGAGACACCATGGTTTTGTCACGTAACCAGAGAAAACATGAGGAAGGAAGACTCTTCGTAAAGATGTCAGCAAGCTGGTCACCAGTGGCCATATAACGAACTTGAAGATCTCGACGAAGTACTCTTTCACGCACAAAATGATAATAAACCTCCACATGCTTGGTGCGAGCATGAAGTACTGGGTTCGAGGCAATAGTAAAGGCAGAGACATTATCACACCAGAGCTTTGGAGAAAAAGAAAGAAAGATACCAAGATCTTTTAAAACTTGATGAATCCAAACCAACTCAGCAGCAGTGGTGGCAAGAGCACAATACTCTGATTCTGTTGAAGAATGAGAAACAGTGTCTTGTTTCTTAGCACTCCAAGTGATTGGGTTTAAACCAAGGTAGACTAAGAACCCAGTAGTAGAGAGACGATCATAGGGATCCCCAGCCCAGTCCGAATCTGAGAAGGTAGAGAGGGATAAAGGACCATGTTGGAAGAAAATCCCCAAATTGAGAGAGCCACTCACATACCTCAGAATGCGTTTGGCTGCAATCAAATGAGCCTTACATGGAGCAGACATAAATTGGCAAACTTGATGAACTGCGAAGTTAAGATCGAGTCTGGTGAAGGTTAAATAGTGAAGAGTGATTGGAAAGAAATGATACCCAATGAGTAGGGGCATTAGAATCAGGGAGTGGAGAAGAATGAGAGGAAGGATTAGAGACTGGAGTGGATGAAGGTGTAGAGAGAAATTCAATTTCATTGAAAAGCACATGCCGAGAGAGATATATTCTATGAGTGGTAGGCTTTATATAGATATAGCCTATAGAATGGGTAGGGTAGCCAAGAAAAATACAAGGTTTAGTATGAGGTTGGAGCTTGTGTTTGTTGTATGGCCTGAGAAGTGGGAAACAAATACAGCCAAAGGTTCTAAGATGAAGTATGTCAGATTTAGTTTGGAATAAAACCTCCCAGGGAGATTTGTGATGAAGTAAAGGTGTGGGAAGTCTATTAATGATGTGTGTAGCTGTGGACACAGCATAAGACCAATAAGAGAAGGGTAATGAAGAGTGAGAAAGCATAGTAAGGGAGCACTCTACAAGATGCCTATGTTTCCTCTCAGCTGTGCCATTCTATTGTGGGGTATGAGGGCAGGATGTTTGATGGATTATACCATGACTGGAGCAAAACTGATGAAAGGCAGTTGAGGTGAACTCACCCCTTCCATCAGTCCTTAAAATTTTGAGAGTACTGTGAAGTTGATTTTCAACTAAGCTTTAAAATACTTAAAGACAGGAAACACATCAAACTTATGTTTAAGCAGATATAGCCAAGAGAATTTAGAGTAATCATCAACAAAGACTAGGTAATATCTAAAGTCATTGATGGATGTAATAGGTGCTGGTCCCCATACATCACTGTGAACAAGTTCAAGGGGCTTAAAAGCAACAAAATCAGATTTATTGAATGGTAATTGATGCATTTGACCACTGAGGCAATGCTTACAATGATTGTCAGAACCAAAAATAGGTTTATTACAATCAACAGGAAAGGAAATAGAAGATAGGGCACTTTGAAGTACATTATTACTAGGATGACCTAGCCTATGGTGCCAAAGCAACCACTTGTTTGACTTCCGTGCATGAAAAGATGTAGAAGATGAGTTGTTCCGTGTTGAAGGGGAATTGAACTGCATGGATGAAGTAAAGTGTGGAAGAGGTCTGTTGAAAAGCTGTGGATAGATTGGGTAAACCCCATTCTCACTCAAGCCCTTGTAAAGAATTCTCCCCGTAGGAACATCCTGAACAGTGAGTTGATTAGCATCAAAATGACAGGAGCAGTTATTATGTAAGCAAAACTTGTGAACAGATAGAAGGTTCATGGCTATCCTAGAGACATGAAGGACATCTTTAAGCTAATGTGCACATAAGGGTTCTCATTCCCCATACCATGTGAAAGGTGGGGAGAAGTGGAATCATCCCTAGTTTAAAATCAAAGTTTTGCACATTAGCTAGAAATATAATTCAAGATGGTGCAATCTTATGTATTGGGTGCAAGTAATCATGTAAATATTTAATGGGCAACTCATCCTCATTCATGGTGTATGATGTGTGTGAATATGTACACAAAGAACTAGATGAACTGGACGAATCAAATAATTTTAGAAAGAGAGCTTCAGAATCTGTATCAGGTCACTTTGCAAATCCACCATATTCGTCCCTTGACAGCTAGGTCTATCATTCTTGAAGGTCTGGCCACCAGATTGACCACCAAATTGACCTCCAAAGTGAGCATTCTGAGGTGAGTTATAATTCTGTTGAGGTTGGGAATTGAAAAACTGGTGTTGACCTCCACCATGACTGCTGTTGAACCTTCCTCCACCTCTACCTCTATTACCATTGTTCCTTCCTCTTCCTCTATTAGAGCCACCATTGAAACCACCATGGTTGTGTGGCTGGAAATGAGAGCTAGTGGAGCCCTTATTTCCAGAAGCAAACATGGCCAGAAAGTGTGAAAAGCTATCAAGATTCTCTGCCATGGCCTGTTCTTCACTCTGCAGCATAATTGAGAGCTATTCATAGGTAATTGGTTCACTCCTAGTACGGATTGCTGAACAAAAGTGAGCAAAATCCTTAGGTAGACCTCGAAGAACAATGCAGATAGTTCTTCATTATCCACCACTACTCCAATTGCAAGAAGTTTGTCACGAGCGATCTTAATCTTCTGCAAAAAGTTGTTCACTAAATCTGAACCTTTCTTGAGACTTTGAAATTCCAACTTCAGATTGAGTATGTTAGCCCTTGAAGTTGAGGTAAACCTCTGCTCTAAAGTATTCCACACTTCTCTTGAAGTGGTAATTCCAACCACAAGAGAGAAAACTTGTGGAGTGAGTGTTGAATCGATCAAAGAAAGGAGAGCCTTATCTTTGATTTTCTAGGTCTGGAACTCTGGATTCACATTCGTGGTCAAGTGCCCTTAAGCATCAAGAAGAAACTGACCAGGTTGTGAGGTTGAACCATCAATGTGTTCAACTAGAGAGTAAGCTTCCAGTATTGTGATTAACTGGTGCCTCCAAGGAATGTAGTTCGTATAGTCAAGCTTGATTGACATCAAGTTTGACATATTAGACAGTAGCAATAATGGTGAGGGTGCTTGAGTGGTGATCTATGGTGATGGAAGATTAGTGTTTGTAGAAGTAGTAGTGTTTGCAGGAGTAGTGGAATCCATGGATTCAGGCTCTGATACCATGTGCGCAAACACAAATTCTCATATATAAACCACAATTTTTTATGATTCATAGTTGTATCCGTGTAAAAGAACTTCACACATACAACTTTTGCTTCGAAATTGAAAATCTTAACACTCAAGTCCTATAGAATTTATTTTTCACTTTTCACTTGGAGAAAGTAAAAAGACCTTTAATCAAATGAAGGCCATACCTCATCCATTCTTTTTGCAGTTTAAAATCACTAACGCATTATATGCAAATTGAGTTCAAGAACCTGAAAATGTGCATTAATACGTCAAGCAAAACAAAAGCCTAAAAAGAATTCATATTAGCAATGGAATACCGTGGGCAACAAGGGAAACAGGAAAACTTTGAACCTTAGATCCTCTCACCAGTTTAGATATCATCATGAGCATGAATTTTAGCAGGTTGGAAATGATTATGTAGATCCCTATTCTTAGGTTGCTAATAGAAACCGCAAGAGCTGGCAACATTCAAGGTCTTAAAAAAGGGCTTAACTCTGATGAACCATAGAAGAAGAAATAAAACGAAAGTACAACTAAACCTGTGTTGTAAATAGTGCCCAAGTCCAATAATGAATTCAATTGTCTAATTAATAGGCTCTCCACTATTCTCAAGGGTCTGGTAGCAGACCACCTGATGAATATTGTTTTAACACAGTTACCTTGGGGGGTTGAGGCAAAAGGTGTCAATACAAAGCATATAGGAAGAAGTATGCAATAGCAGTATAGAAATATCTTGATAAAGTTTTGAAAACCAATTTTTCTGAAGAGGTTAAGGAAATACAGACCTCCGACCTTAAATGCTAGATAAGCCATAGCAGTGATAGTCTGGAGATTCCAATTCTAGAATGTTACAGGCATGTACTCTCTACAAAATTATATTGCTATTGAATTAAAACAGCATAAAAACGCATGTAATATCTGAGGCTACTTGAAAGGAATTTTAATCATATTTGATGCACTTGCCACACCCTACGGAGCCAACAGTCAACATGTTCACAGTGAAATAAAAAGCTAAAAAAATTCAATTGATGACTTGTTAGGGCTTTTCTTGATATAATTATATAACTATAAACATGGCATTTTTACCTGAAAATGAAGCAGCTATATCTTAGAAACTTATGGTCTTACAATAGGATAGTAAAGACTTGCTGATTGAGAAGAGACAAATCAAGAACATTTATGATCATGCCAAAAGTACATCAGTTGAGAAGGGGGGACATATTATTATCTACTGCATTACATTGGAAAAGCGAGTCTAACACATTTATTATAAAAAATAAAAATAAAAAAGGAAAAAGAAATGGAGCTTATTCTAAGCATATCTTCTTTGCGAAGTTCAGGTTCAAATGAAAGGTCAATACTTCTGTGTATATCAACTATATTGATGATTGATGGGCCATCTAAATCGTCCATGACAAATATTAAAAACTTAGAAATAGAAAAGGAGAATCAAGGATTTTTTTTTTTTAATTGTGAAGAAAAAACCTTGTAACTAATGAAAATGATTCATTCAAGACCAGTTAACACTTACTAGCTTGGTCGTTTCTCTATATCAAGTTAAACAGAAACTTTCTGGCTAATTTCAAGAATCATTGAGTGTAACCAATTTCTTAAGCAACGGTTACCTTTCCTACAAGCCAAAAGGTAAAATAAGAAATAATGCACACTTAACTCCAAAAGATTTGAAAAGCACAGTTAGTGACTTACCATACAACATGTTAAGTCCCCATGACAAGGATCTGCAGCAGCTGCTATGGTATGTAAAGCAAGGTCTAGCATGGAAAATCTTTTGTCAAACTCTTGAAATATTATGTCTTGACCAGGCATAACAAATCCGATAGCTCTATATTATGCATAATCAAATTCGTTACTTCTTAACTTATTGAGAAAATTTGAATCATTAATTTGAAACTTAAAAATGATTAGTTGTGCCCAAAAAAAAAACATAACACACTATAACAAAAGTTTTGAAGAATACAGCCCACTTCAGAAAAGAATATATTTATAAAAATAGAGTGATGAGAAATACTTTTAAAAATGGTTCTATTTTTAAGGATTAAAATTAGTGGTTAGAAATGGATAGATATAGTTATACATTTTAGAAAATAAATGATATATTATACCACATTACAAAATAATTATATATTCTTTTTTTGGATAACAAATAATTATTATATACTTTCACACAATGCGTGAGTCTGTGACTAATTTTCCATCAAAGAAGTGACAATTTTTGTAAGCAATATTTTCCAAATATTTGCAACTCATAATGTCCAAATATGGGTTTTAGAATATGAAACAGCTCAAGGCCGAAACAGAAGCAGGGGCAATTACAATTCTTACTGGGCTTTATGCCGCACGTGCATCAAGCCATCTTACAATTTGATTCACCATATGTTTGGCCTCATGGAAGTTCACATTTTCATGTCTACAGGTTTAAACTGAAATAACACAATTAAATTTATAAACATTTACAAATTAATCAATAAAATATTTTGAAATAGACTTTAAACATCCGAGAAGTTATACAAGTTAATTACCGAAAGACAGCCCAGAAGCATTGAAAAGAATCCCTCGCTACAGCTGCAAGTCCATAGTCATGCAGACGAGGCATTTGATGAAGTCCTCCAGTATTTGATATTGTTTTTGGTGAAAGGTCTTTCAATCTGCAGAATTTAATTACATCACACAGGTAGCTCAATGAATAATCAAACTATGCACTGTGGAACTATATATTCTATGTTGGAATTGTTTCTATTGCTATTAATTAAACAGACATAACCAGCACAGCCTACTTGATAAAATGTTTTTATGGAGAACAATTAGTACATGACCACAAGAGTCGTGACTGTATTACCCATACAATATCCAAGCATTCACAATATAACAAAAACATCAATAACACAAGCTGAAACACTTCATTTATGTATATATGTCAAGAAACAGACCAAGTACTCATTGTGTACATTAAAAACAATACCATTCAAATTCACCAAGGAAAAAAAAGAAGTTGTAGTACTTACAAGTGAATATCTGAGGAGGCTCACGTTTTTCTGCTTCTGAGAAAATATCTGAGTTGCAGAGAGAATATCTAAGATGAATGGTAATACATAATTACATTTATACTACTGAGCAGAGGAGAAAGAAAGAATGAAAGGCGGGAAAGAGAGAAAAAAATCTAACAAACTAACTAACTTTCTAACCTACCAATAAGATTACAACACGTGGAGTCCGTTACCAACCAACTGAGCTAGGTGCATGTGCTTGACATGTGCCTCACTTAAGCCTAAAAGACGACAACGTTTTCAGCTTCTTTCTTAAATCTTTTCTACAAAATGCCACCGTTCTATTAAATGATGTCAACCACTGCGTTTAGGAGTGTTCACCAAACCGCACAAACCGCAAAAATCGCACCAAAACCGCTCGCAAAATGGTATAACCGCACCGCACTGCAAGTAACAATGCACCGCACCGCATGATGCAGTGCGGTTTGCGGTTTTATAATATAAAAACCGCACAAACCACACCGCACTGCACCTTCTATATATATTAATATATTTATTTATTTAATATTATATATATATATATATCTATATCTATATCTATATAATAGAGGAAGCTGAGAGAAAGTGGGTTCCTATAATTAAGGAGGCATTGACAAATAGGAAAAAAGACCCCTTTAAAAACTGACACGTTTACAACTTTAAGTTAAAAGACTCGCACGGTACACCGTTTCAGTATTCAAAAAATTTTATCTTTAAGTTAAAACACTGTTTGGGAGCTCTTGGTATAAAAGAAACTAACCGCTTAAAAAATGAAAGAAAGAAAGATTGCTTCACTTCACGGAGAAAGGAGAGAGAGACCGAGAGAAAAGAGAGGCAGAGAAATAGAGAGGCAGAGATAGAGAGAAGGGTGCCACCCATGTCTTCTACCATCATTGTAAGGGCGCCTTCCGTTTCTCCTATTCGGATACTTTCTTTTCGCTTCCTTTTCAATTTTCTTAACACCGATGCTTGCGATCCAGAGATAGAGAAGGAGGAAGAAATAGAGAGAGAGAGAAAGTGGATTCCTATAATTAAGGAGGTATTGACAAATAGGAAAAAAGACCCCTTAAAATGCTGCCACATATACAGCTTTTAAGGAAAACAGCCGCACGTTACAACGTTTGGCTATTTAAAACTCTGCAACGCTTGCAAGTAAAACATGATAAATTATATTGTTTCGTTAGGTTAACACACCATTTGATAGCATCTCAGTATAAAAGGAAAAGTAACCGGCTAAAATACAGTTTAAAGGCTTGCAATACTCCCAAAAAAAAACGCAGGGTACAGAGAGGAAACTATGTTCATAAGCCGTCAATCGCCAGAGTAGAGCATCGCAACTGCAAGCACATGCATAGAGAGAGAAAAATCTATGGGCATCAACACCGTTAGGCTATCTATCTGCCACCATCAGATCGTCGAACCGGCTCCGGTACATTTTTCTAAATTTTTTTAGATTTCGATATGAAATATTACTTTATATTGAGTTTTTTTGTTGGATAGGTTTAGATTTGATTTTGGTTTTGATTCCTTTTTGTTTCGGGTTTTTGGGTTCTCCGTCAAAATGTTTGTTTTCTCAATTTTCCTATATTTTCTTTTCTTTTTTGTTTTTTGTTTTCCCTATTTTGGATTACAGAAATCACTAAAAATATTGATCTTAATTTTGTACTTCCGTTTCTAATCTTAACAAAATAAAAAACTGGAAAGGTTGTGACTTTAAAACATCAAGCGTTTCAATTTCATTCTCTGAATTTTATTTCATATTTTTTTTCTTTTCTTCCTTCTTTCTTTTATTTTCAATCCTTATATGATGGTTGCTGTTGAAAGGTAGAGACAGAGTTATGTTCTGTTTTTTATTTTTGAAATTTAGGCATTAATTATGATTTAGGTATTATGGTTCAGTCGGTTATGATTTAGGTTTTTTGGTTAGGAATAGTTTTGTTTTGGGAATTTTGGATGGGAAGCGAATTTGCATATTTGGGTTGTTTTGATTTTGGATTTCACCTTCTAATTTCAGAGAAAGATGAAGTTTTGCTCTACACACATCATGCACAATCAGTTATGAATGTATTTTAGCATCATTTATTATTATGTTTGTGAGTTTTGTTTTGTTAATTTGCAAAATCTGTTTATTATTAAAAAAAAATTCCTTTCTTATGTTATTTTCAGTCTATTCTATTTAGTTATTAAGTTAATTTACCAAGAATTTTATTTCATATAATTTAATATTTCATACCTAATTTGTAAACCTAATTTATCATATTTGCCTTTTGTTTTGAAGATATTGGGAGTGTCACCCTTGATTTGAATAGTCAAATCTGAAGCTTAATTCTGACCCTGTAATTCTATTGAAATTACAGATTTGTTGAGATCTTTGTCAATTACAACACTTGGGTAATTTCCAAGAAGAGTTGCTGGAACAAACTGATAGGTTAGGATGGTTTGATTTCCCTTCTACTAATCTCATACTTCGTATTAGATTTTATCCATTTAGTGTATTTGTGTTTGAATTGGCTTTGATTTGCATGTTTTAGCAAGCTTTTTTCTTTACAAATTGATTTTATTAGCCAAATCTGAAGTTTAGAGTGAAGATTTTGTTAAACTCTGTGTTGCTGCATATTAAGGAATTATTTACCAGAGTTTTTGATCTTGATATTCATATTCAAGCTAATGAGGACAATGTAATCGTTACTATCATGTAAGCTTCTTGAGCATCAATAACTATATAATATAAACCCTGTTTTGAATTCTATAAAAATACTATATAGAAATAATATTTTTTATTATTTTTAATGTTCTTTATATTAACTTTGACTAAGAAGATTATTGAAAAGGTAAGGCAATGGAGTTATTCTTAGAAAGAGGATGTAAATCAGCAGTTTATCTGTATATTTAGTTATCTGATTCCATGAAATTTCAAGTTAAATGAGTCACAAGTGAAAGGAAAAGATTTGAAAATATATCATAAATTTAAGAATCAAAGAAGACAGGAAATAGAGAAAATATTCTTCTGCTTGGAAGAATTTCATCTTCACAGTTAAAATTAGAGTAGCAAATTTTTGAATATGACATTTTTTTTTCTTTTTTTTCTGAATTTGGGGATGAGATATGACTTTTCTTTGGTTATTTTAGTTGTATTAGTTTTGATTTACATGTTTGAGTTAGATTTGTTTTTGTTGTGGGTTTTTGTTTCTCTCTCAAAATGTTTGTCTTTCTACAATAAACCTTCTCAATTTTATACATCTGCTTTTGTTATATTTTTATAGATTATAGAAATTACAAAAACAGATTGATTATAGTCTTGGTTTTACATTGTAAAGAAATAGACTCTAAATGAAATTTCTCTCAAAGTTAACAAATAGATTGTTTCACTCCAATATATATCGTTTGCTTTAATGGGAGAACAACTCTCGCACTCTAATTTTGTTTGGTTTGGGAATTAAATAAGACAGTTGATTGAAATCACTAACAGATACATAACTTGCATAATATGAATTAAATTTGGTTGTTTTGTAGTTGGATTAGTATTGATTAACGTGCTTGGTTAATTTTGCAGATACATATGCCGATTTTGGTTGTATGAATGTTTTGTATACTTTAGTCAATTTTTTTTTCCTTCTAAAAAAAAATGGTTGGATTCAATTAGTTTTTATTCTAAGTTCAATTGACCTGTAAAATTGTTATGATTTCATTAACTTTTACCCACCTTTTCCCAGTAGCCAAATAGATTGTTAGAGTTCTTTTTATTTTATTTTATTTTTAAAAATTTTAGGCTATGCTTTGTAATAAATTTGGCTTATTTGTGTTTGTGTGGTCTTACAATTCAGTCTAGCTTAGTGACAACATTGTGTTGGGTTTTGAGAGATTTTAGTTTGTAATAGTGAGGGTTCTGTAATTGCTAATTTCAATTTCAAGCCATTATTGTGTATTTGGTTTGTGATTTCTAGCATTTTAGCTTTTCAATGTTTGTGGTTAAGCTTACGATTAATAAAACATTTCATGCACTGAAACTGTTGATTTTTGAGTTTTTATATATGGTTTATGGTCTCCATTATTTTCCCCTACCGGTATTTGTGAGTTTTGGTGTGTTGATTTTTAAGGTGCTAATTCTAAATAAGTTGGTTCCCTGTCAAAATGATTGGATATGAAGTTTTATGTCTTTTTCCCCATAAATTAGTTCATTAATATAATGCTTAATTTCATTTTTATTGTCCAAGTATATATATGCTCAATTTTGTGAATTCAGTATGCTACTATAATATGAATGGCCTTCATTATAACCACCATGTTCCATTTTATTGACCACTTATATTCTAGATGAAGTAGAAATATTAAATTGTTAAACTTGAGTTCGGTTTACTCAGCTTTCAAATGTTTTTATTTTTCACAGTTCATTTATTTAAACCTGCCATGTTTTATGGATTTTAGATAATTATACTTGATTAGCCAGCATACGGTAAATGAAACTCAAAACTTCTATTTTTTTTTCCCTATGGTGTCATGGTGTATAGGAACTCAGTTTCTAGAGCCTCATTTACATTGATGTCTATCAGGTATTTTTTGAATTCAAAGGCAAAGGAAATGAAGACCTAGACAATTCATTGCAGAATAGGTATGTTCCTAAATTCTTGGTAGAAAATTTCCGTCATAATGTATTATAATGAAACTCAAGTTCTTTTAGCTAAAATAGTATCAACAGGTTGGTATTATTGGCATGCATGATTTATGTTAGAAAAGCATTATATTTAACAGAAGATGAGAAAAGTCACTATGTTTCAGGGATGTTAAGATATTGTTTCTGTGACATATCTAACGTATTAAGTTATTAACAGAAACTCGAATCAACGTACTTCAAGTATGATCGTTGTAATCTGGGTTTTTGATTTGTGCCACTGTAGTACGCTTCCAGTGTACTTGGTTGGTTTTTTCTTAATAAAATCTCTTACGTTACTTATCAAAAAAAGAAAGAAAGAAACTGTCGATAACAACCACCAACAGACACTGCCTAAACAACTGTTGTGTCTTTCAGCCCAAACACCAAATAGTACTATTACGAAAAGACTTCTTACCAAAATTACCATGATCTAATTGTATTTGATTGATGACTGTAAAGTCTTCATTATTAGAAAATAGACATCAAAGATTTATTGTTGTCAGCAGCATGCTTATTGTGATATTATTTGTGAACTTGCTTAGGAGTTAGGAGTGAAGCTATACGTTTTTTATTTTGAATCTAAAGAAATTGTTAGAGTCTGATTTTGAAACTCTTCCACCTTTCTTCTGAATTGGCAGCAACAGGCTCCTCTAGCTTATGATTACTTATGTGCAAAAAGGTTTTGAAGTGCTGTGGAAGGAACATTTTCTTCGATTATTGCTTTTCGTTATAGAAACATTTATGATATTACCTTTTGATATGGTCTTCTAGGGTAAATATGAAGGAAAATGTTTGATGATTCAAAAAAATTTCTTATCATAAATTGTGTAATTTATAAATTTGTATCCTAAGTTAGACCATATTTGCACATAAATTGTAGATTACCTAAGTTAGACGATATTTGCTTTAATATGGTCTAACTTTGCTAATTGTAGATTCCTTCTGATATTTAAATACCATGAAATTTCAATAAGTTGAGGAGACATTATTATGTAAGACAGTACACTTCCAAAGTTTCTTATTGAGTTAAAATAAAGGAAGACATTATGAAATTGATTAGGTGGAAAATCTAGAATAAATTTTAATTTAATGGTCAATTCTAATTCTATTGAACTATCTTAGCAAAAAAGAAAAACACTATTGATATAGATAGTTTCCAGTCAACCGGGAATCTATAATGTAGTTTTGAAAGTGTATCTTGAAATGTGAAGTTGTATTTCTATTGTACAATTTTATTATATTTTTCCTTTGACACTTGATTTGCTGTCATCTCTACCTATTTGAAAGAAAAAAAAAAAAAAAAAAGCTATTGACTTAGGAAGTCCTAACAGCATAAGGTGCTTGCGATTACTTTTTTTGTTATGCAGATCAATAAGAGTGGTGGACTGGGTTCCAATAACTGTTAGAGAGAAAAGGGTAAGAGATATATTGTTTTCTACCAGAGATGGTTGCTAGAGATTAATTAGTGTTAGAGATAGTGAAATTGGATGTTACAGTACTGAAGTGGATGTTGGCCATGGTCAATAATATTTCAAATCATTGCCTTCTTTCTCCTCTGGGTTTGTATTAGTTTGTTTTATATTTTCCTTTTGTTTTTATGTAATTAGTAATGTACTTCATATATTATGATTGTTTCTTAATTTTATAATCACTACGAAATTAGAGGGGGTGGGAGAGAGAGACTAACTCTGACTATGATATAGGTCAAAGATTAATGAAAATGTTGGGCAATGATGGTGTTATCCTTAGAAAGAGCATGTAATTCAGTAACTTATCACTATGTTTAGTTATTTGATTACATGAAATTTCAGGTCAATTGAGCCGCAAGTGAAAGGAAAAGATTTACTCTGATTGTGATATTGCTTTAAGTCCTTTCTCTTTCGGGTTTGTTTTCTACTAAATTATCTCTATCTTTATCTTTATCTTTTTTATAATTCTTTTGTTAGCATTGTATAGATTTTCATTATTAACATAATAAAGCATTGTATTAAAGTTACCTAATATATGTGTTAGATGAAGATGACGTTGCCAGTTTTATTTTTGTGCAGCAATTGGTTATGTGATTTTATTCCTAGATCACAAATTTCATGTCTTTCATAGAAATTGCAAAAATCATCCTGAGTTTGAATAACATTTATAAGTCCTGGAAGTATTTTATGTGTCTTAATATTACTCAAGCAAATGATATTTTAAGGATTACAAGGAATTTTATCATTAGCAGAACCTATATTATATTTTAGTTACTCACTAAAAAAGAAATACATATTTAGTGGCTTTCTTGGTAGATTTCTATTGATAATTGTTTGTTCTAAGTTTACTTTATGTTTTTACTATCAGATTGTATCTGAAACACCAATGACTTAAATCATAGTGCTAATATCCTATAAACCATTACATCTTTGTTGGGCTAATATTACATCTTTGTGGCATTCTAACTAATATTATGGTTTTGTATTTTCAGCCAAATCAACTTATTATAGATAAATATTGACAAATGGCAGGTGGTAGTTACACAGTTGTCACAAATCACAAGAAATGTTGGTTGGGGTTAAAAATGTGTCTTTGTTTCAACCTATATGTATTAATCCGAAGGATAACACACACTATCAAGTCTATCAAATTCTATATGTATTATTTTTGTGATCTTTTAAATTTATGAAATTCTATGTCTAGTATTTTCTGTTTTTGTTAGTACCATGGGTTAAAAATGTGACAAAATGAATGTGTAGAACCTTTGAACATTTGGATTTCTATATTGAAACCATGCAGGCTTAATAAGCATTTGGAATTTACAAGAGATGTGAAATAAGTTATCTTTTTTTTTTTCCTTTGTAGATAGAATAATACATTTGATTAATCAAATTTTTTATTATTATTTGTAAGGTTAAAGGTAAAAATTATTTGTATTTTTTATAAGGACATGAATGATATGGAGATTTGGAACTGGATTTTGTAATTTTTCAAGGTACAAGATTTTATGTTGCACTTATGCAAAAAAATTGCAGTGGTGTTGGTGGTGAATATGAGTTAAGCATGGCATAAAAAATTAAAAATATGACGCATTTATTTAAGTATTTATTTTACTTTCTAATTTTCTTAGGAGTGGCAGATTTGGTTGGTAGTCTCAACACACGTTTATTTGACTCTTTTGGAGCTTTTACATGTCAGCCTGCGGAGAGAGATTAGTGGAAAATATTTGTTGCATCGGAGAGTCTAGGATTAGAGAAACTGTCGCATATGTTTAGACCAACTTGCTTGACTGCTAATCTTTAGTCAATAGCAAGGACAGTAAATTAATTGTTTTGCTGCTGCAATTAATTATAGATGGTACATTGCAGACAAGTTTTGATTTTGATTATTTTCCATTTTCTCAATAGTAACGGGTTACTACTTCTAAAGGGACCATTTAGGAATGTAGTGATTATTTTTAGCAGACACAGAGACATCTCTGTGCTTCAAGTTCTCAATTTCTTTGTTGCAAAAATATGTTGCTCAGAAATTGGTAAGGGGCCTTGAATTTACAGGACAAGCAGAGAAGTTCATAGATCACTGTGCTCATCAAATACAATTAAAGCCTGGAATTGGTTTAAATTTTATTTTCTGACCATGTTGAAGCCTGAGCTCTGAGCTCCAAGATCTGCCTATGAATCTATTGTGGTGTTCAAAAAGGTTACTACGTAAATAAGGAAAAAAGTCTAGGAGTCACAGGTGAGGCTGACACTTGCTTAGACGCTCGAGTGAGAATGCATTAAAGGGTCCTTTTAAGACCCTTGAGGTGAGGCAACTCTAATAAGGCACTCACTTTTTGTGACTAATTAAGCACCTTGGTTGAGGGGACAGGATTTAGAATGGTGCTTCACTGAAATAGTGACATTTTTACTGAATTAAAACTCAACTCAGGAAATTTTTAACATTTTTCATATTTTCTACTAATAATTCTGGCTTTCTAAAATAAAGAAAATTCATCAAGGCCTATATATTTTAAGAGTAAAACAAAGAAAATAATTAAGGTGAATATATTCTTAAGAGTAACAAGGCCTCATGTTCAACATGAGCATCTCAAATATTGGTGCCTACTTCACTGGGGCCAAGTGCTTATTTTGGCACTAGGGCCTTAAATGATTGCGATAATATTGCATTAAAGGTTAATTTGGTTGGCTCCAAGTAATTGTGAAAAGGCATGTTTGTTTTATTTCAATGTAATTTGTCAAGCTCCTCTGTAAATACCACCAAAGTTTGGGTTGTGATGACTGAGAGTGAAGCTGTTGGAAAATATTGGACCAGTTATAGAGATACCAAGGGAAGAGATTAAGTTTCAAATAAATGTTGTTAGGACAACTTTTAATACAAGAAGAAGAGGAAAATCTTTATTGATCATGCAAATCTTTGTGTTCAATAACTATATTCTCTTAAACCCACAACCTTTAAAAAAACCTTGAACCAATTAGCTATAACTTATGAGATTTCAATTAACATTTTTTCCAGATCATGTGTTGATGCCAGGTTATATTTGTCTTTTAGAAGAACACCTGCACATTAGCATCATTATTTGAACAACTAATCATCCACCCCCTTCCATATTTTACCATCACATTAAGTATAATATATTAAGTTGATTTTTTTCTAACTCATAAAATGATCCCACGCATTGCGCGGGTTAAACGCTAGTATATAATAAAGACAAAAGATCAATACATTAATAATTTAATACCCTACAGTATCTAATTGTTTTGTAAACATAGCCGCCACACTTCAACCTAGAGTCCCAGACTACTCACTGCCGTACCAGTTGCTTACTATTGAGGTATTCATGTGTTCAATTCAAGTTTTTCTTTGTTAAAGTTAATCTATTGGCCTATTATAGTATTCACTCAGGACAAGTTGTTAAAGTCAATCTATTGTTAAAGTTTTTCTTTGTTCAATTCACTGCCACTGCACCAGACTATTAGCCGTATCTCATTGTTCTATTGTTAAAGTTTTTCTTTGTTAATTATATTATTTTTTTATTGATTGTTGTGTTGGTATACTGGCACTTGGAACTTCCTATGTTAGATATTTAAGTTAGATATATATTTTTTTTTTATGTTAGATATTATTTACGTTAGATTGTTAGAAGCTATAGGTTGTGATCAATTTCCATCTTCAAGGAATTTGTTATTTTATTATTTATATATTCTATGGCAAGTGGCAACGAAGTGAGAACCTAAGCTATAGGTTGTGATCAATTTCCAATGTAACTTTTTTTTATATCCTCATGACCTTTCAGATCTTTCAACTTGCAAGCTTGATCTGCACAGCTCTATTTCATCTTAGTTGGCTATGTTCTTCAAGAATAATTATACTGCACTAGCATGTTTAGAAAAACCACTTCTTATTTATCCTCTCCAGTAATCAATGAACATGATGTCATTGGATTGAAACAATTCCGATAATCTGCAACTTAATTCATGAATATTCCATCTGATGACAGTAAAAATTTTCCTTTCGTAAAGTAACAAATATCATATATGTCCCTGCTATATATATATATATATATATATTGCCTTGACCTCCTGCAAAACTCCTTTTCTAACCTATATATATGTGTGTTTGTTTTTTCAATGGCCCTAGATGGATGCTCTCTCAAATCCAAATCCACCAGCACCAAATGGCCCTAATGACCCTTTGATTGTGGATGATGAACCCCTACCAAAAAAAGCTAGAGTTAATGAGAATCGGTCCACCAGAGAGCCATCTGATGTTTGCGGTGCGGTTATAGTTTTGGCTAAACTATACACCGCACTACACCGTACATGTGACAGCAAAAATGAGGTGCGGTGCAGTTATGATTTTGGCTAAATCGCACCGCAAAGTGCAGTGCTAAAAATGGCTTAAAACCACACCGCACCGCACCGCGAACACCCCTATCTGCGTTTGCTTCACAGTGTCGTTTTGGTCCTTCACTTCGTTCTTCCCCAGTTCTTTTTTCTTAACATCCTTCAAATCACTTACAGTGTTGGAAACCTCGTAAGGCAGGAGCTCAGGGTCATTAGGGACCGATAATGAGTAATGACAGATTCAAATCACCAGATTCAAACTCGTTCTTTGTTTTTTCCATTGAAAGCCCCAAAACTCCTTCATTGTTGGAAATCTCATGATAAATATTTGAGCCACAAGAAGTGGGGAAAACAGATTGAAATGGCAGTGAGTTAGTGTCATAAGTTACCGAGGAAGAACAACCACCATGCCTAGTGCTTGAAAAGGGCAAGCAAGTAATACCAGATTTCTCAGGGCAACATATGCATTCTATATGAACCCCCCACCTTTTTATGATAGGGGGAACTGCCATGAAACACATAGGCTTGATAAAACTATTGAATTCCTTCAAACATATAACCTTAGGAGAGTAGGGGGTACTAATCCAATGATGGGTTTCACAAGTAACCACAACGTGATTTTGTTCAGACGAATGTGAGTTATTCAATTGCTCTTGCAATTTCTGAGAAGATATAGAAAATAACCATAGATGATCATGAATTTGTTCATTAGAAATTGACTTATAGTGTTTCTTTTCACAACCATTGATGGAAAGATAAACCTGATAATAACGTCCTCTTGTATGTGCCAACTCCTCTCCAAAAGCAATACAGATGGTAATTTTTGGAATTTCGCGGCCAACCAAGAATGTTATGTAATCTTCAAAGCTCTGATGGTTGAAGTTGAACCAACTTGGGATTTCAATTCCGGGTACTATCATTTCACAACCATCATCCTCATATGACGAGAATGAAGGAGGGAGAACCTGAAGCAATAATCCAGTTGATGGTCCTATATCCATTAATACGTCTCCTCTAGCACCTTCACATTCTTTATTTGGTAAATTCCCTAAGATTTCTCCAATTTGCATTAGGAAATATAGTAATGTAGTAATTGAGAAGGTAACAAAATTTGTTTCTTTATAACTTAAAGAGAGAAAAAGATAGAAACCTGACTCAATAATCTACTCGATGATAGTGGATCCAATGACCAACAATTCTTTGCACACACTCTTCTTATAGATTGTGGAAGTCTTGGAATTCCTTGAAGCTGCTTACAACTTGATAGGCCAAGAATGTATTGACCCCTTGTGATAAATTAACCAATTAATTAGCCAAGTGAATTAATTAAGTTAATTAACATGCAATACATGTGATAGCACAAACAAGTCACCAACTAAGTTAATATGCAGCGGAAAATAAAGTTGACACAGTGATTTGTTTATGAATGAGGAAAACCTCCAAAGCAAAAACCCCACCGGGTGATTTTAAGGTCACCACTTCCGAGAATGCACTATTATCACAATAAGCGGTTACAAGTAAAGGAATCCCAGTACCTTATACCAACCTACAGTTGAACCCTTACCCCAATACCTAATTGAACTTGTTCTGTAGTGACAATCTCTCCTTTTAATACATGGCTCCCAGTACGTGACTAACTAATCGATGCGTGAATCCTAGTACTCGGCTTACACACCAACTTGAGAAAGATGTTGGCTGCAAAGTTCTTCAGTTCATCCACACGATGAAGATCACGAAGCTCCTTGGTTACAAAACCCTACGGTGTACAGACGCAACAGCTTCTTGAAGAGAAAGATGAACTAGGACAAAATGTCTCCGGTTATAATATGCTTGTGAAAATTTTTTACATCAAGTTGTACTACCTTGCATCAGTTGTGACAGCCCTTAAAATAATCCTTATATATGTTTAGGGTTGTGAGAAAAGAAAGCTTAAACATCGATACACGGATTAGATGAAAAATAGAACAGAAAATCTGATTTTCATAAATCTCAATAGATAGGGTATCTATCGAGCAGCTGTCGAGCATTGGGCTAAACTGGTTTTAAATCTCGATGGATGCTATCTATGGAGCTAGCTATCGAGTTTTAAAATCCAGCACTTCTTCACTTGTTTCTTGGACAGACTTTCATGGCTTTAACACTTGGACTTGAACTCTTATTCCTTGAAGCATTAAACCAACCCTAGATCTACCCAATTACAAGTAAAGTGTATTTTGTCAAAGGATTAGCCAATTTTACATTGACATATGTTCCTAACATATTTCACATATGTCCTAACAATCTCTCCCTTTGGCAATCCATGACAAAACCACAATAAACAAATGAACATATGAGAGAAGTCATAAATCACTCAACTCATATTTACTTGTTGAATACAATAAAATTTATCCTAATACAAACTCTAGAAAAACTTTACAAGAAGATAGTTCGTGGCAAGAAAGACTTTGACAACCTGTATTTCTGAAACACTTTAAACAAAACTCATCACGGCATCTTAGTGTGAAACAGAAATAAAAGATTGCATACAAATAATAAGAAACATGTGCATAAAGAGAGAAAAGAAACAACACATGTAGAGATAGGTGAATAACATACATCAACATATTTATATATATATATATATATCAAATGATAAGCACAATGTATGTCAAATGGTCACAAGACCAGTGTACATGAGGTAAAAGTAAAAGAAAGAAAAGAAAATACATAATAACCTCACTACATTCCTCAAAGTATAAACACTTCCCCTATCACAAAAATGTCCTATGCTAACTCTCCCCCTAAACACATGAATACTCTCATCCCAAAACTACTCTCCCTTTTTGTCACGAATGACAAAGGGTAAGTAACTCAAGCAGTCATCATGTCATCACCGAAAAAGCTAGCATCCTCATCCTTATCATCATCGTTGTCGTCAGAGTCACCATCATCTTCCTCATCCTCAGATGCCTCTGGAGAAGGAGAATGAGACTCTATGAAGCCACCAAGGCAAGCTTGTCATCGAGCAATATGGCCGACACAGGTGTTCATCTGACACAACTCATTACTGAATGTGTCAAGGCAAGCATCCATGCGTTGAAGCTCCTCACACCACTAGTCGATGAAGAAGGAGCAGATGAAGAGGGAATAGAGGAAGCCGGAGGAGTCACTGTCTTTGTTCGTGGCCGCTTCGATCGAAGCTGGGCCTTGCTCCATCTAATGGTAGCAGCGTCTATGGCACACATAACCGAAAAATGAGGACACTCGAGATAGGAGACAGAAAAATGGCGAAGAAGCCCTGTGATAGCCGAAGGAAAAATGAGTTTATCACGGGTCACCGTATCCTTGTAGAGATCTATGAGGGATAGAATGAAGTGAGAGGGAAAGTTGATAGTGAGTCCCTCAAGAAGGGATAGCAAAAATCGAGCACGAGGCTCTGTGATAGAGTTATAGTGAGACAATGGACGGAGAACAAATGTCATCACCATGTTAAGGAATCTCGGACCTTTTACAAAGCCCGAGTAAGGGGTGTTTTGACGGTCACCCCAAGAAGAAGGTGTCTCATAGAAGTGAGACGAGAGTTCGTCTTTGGACACTGTCCTAAGACGTTCATAGCTGGGGTAGTCAGCAAACTCTACCCTCGGGACGTGTAGCACCTCAGATATAAGATCCGGAGTGACTACCATGTGCGTACCTCGAACGCGAGTGATAAAATGAGGTGTTGTATAATCGAATCCTTGCATATTGGAGTAAAACTCCTTATGATAATGGAGGGACAAGTGACCGGGATGCCATATAGTGACTCCCAACCCCTACTGTAGACAACAGTGGGAAGGTCAATGTCAGAAAAGTCTGATAGAACGACTTGGCATTTCGAATGAATGCCTCGTCGTGAGAAGTTCTCCTAAAAGTCCTTACGGGCTTTATCATCACGGAACCGAACTTGAGATGGAGTAGAATCAGCAGGGGAAGAAGAAGAAGATGCCCCAGAACGAAGAGGGTTCCGGGACGGAGTGGATTTTCGCTTAGGTGCCATAGAGCAACTAACGAAAGAAAGAGAGAAAAAGAAACACGCAGAAAAGCACCAACAAGATCAATATCATAATATAGAGAATTGAAGGTACGTATGCATGAAAATGTGACATGTAAAAGTAAAAACATCATGAGCTCAGCCCAATCCAAACCTACCAGCACACATCATTTCAACATATTAAACACACATCTAAATGCATGAATCATTGTTAAAATGCAAATGTGATGCAATGCATGATGATTTAAAATCATTTAAACAAACACCAACCCAAAAATTTGTGAAAAACTCATCAATTTTGAAAAACTCCAAATTTTTCAAAAAAATCCCAAAAGTTAGGTAAAAAATCATGAAATGCATGATAAGAATAGAGAAAATAAGATCATACCAGATGAAGAAATGATCTTGAGACCGAAAAACTTCTGGGTTTGAGGTTTAGAAAGAGAGAGAGAGAGAGAGAGAGAGAGAGAGAGAGAGAAAGAGATGAGTTTGGGGAGGTGAAGAGACAAAAACTGTCAAGAGAGATCGGGGAGAAATGACGAAAAATCACGCTGACAATATATATAGAAACATACGCATCTCGATGGATCGACAGGTGTTGAAAGGTGTCGAGAATTAAAAAGTGACAAACAGAGCTATCGAGGAGCTATTGAGAAGCTATCGAGAGGTGTCCAAAGCAATTTGACCTCGATGGATCGAGAAGCTATCGAAAATCTATCGAGCATATAGAAACTTCCTCAATGGATCGAGAAGCTGTCAAGCAGCTATCGAACCTGATTCTCAAAAACCTCGATGGATCGAAATTGCGATAACATCTATCGAGAAAATAAGCTCAAGAGGCTCGATAGATAGCCTAGCTATCGAGAGGTATTGAGAAGCTGTCGAGATTGCCTAAAAATAGTTTTTCAAAGAAGAGAAAAACACGTACATGAATGCAATTAAACATGCTACTCAACCAAAGATCCAAACAACATTTTAAGCTCTTAAAAAAATCTCTCAACAAAAAATGTCAAGCATTTAGATACAAAAACACACACACACACACACTAAACAAGTCTAACTAATTTTATATTTCAAAAACAAGTCAAGACAGTTTAGTGAGCATACATTAACATATGTATTCCTTGTGATGGCCAAATCACATTGTACCTACACATGTATCAAGAGTAGCAAGGAATATTGAGTGTTGTGTATGAAAAACATCGCAAGATTGCACAAGTGTCTACATGTTATGATGATTTGAGATATGAGAAAATCACTTTAACTCACACAATCATAACTGCTTGATGGGGACTATCACCTTCAAGGTATATCCTATAACTCCCACATCTCCTAGAAAACACACTTGCAATCATATATAAAACATTTTGATTCTTTTTGCTTTTATTTTCTTTGCATATTTTTCTTTTTAAGCAAACTATGCATGGACATATAAAAGAGAGAGAAGAAATACCCAATTATGATATGCTTTTGACATTGCACTTTTGCTTTGCCGAAGCATACAGATGTCATTTCATGATTGGCGGGCAACAGTGATGAGAGAATTATTTATGCCTTTCTCTTAGGATTTTCTCGTCCTTCCTATCAAAAAGAGTGATACGAGTGTTAAGTACAAGATTACTTAATCTTACTCATCACAAACACGAGCCACAAAGCTCACTTGCTTAGTTGTGCATAGAGATGCTCATCTAAGCTACAAATGATACAAAATTTAGAAAACTTTGCTTCAATGGCCATCCAAGGTACACAAGTACTAATGTACACAAAACACACTTTTTTTGTATTTTTCTAATTTTTTTTTTTTTTTTTTATGAAACACAAACTAAAACAAAGCTGAAAATAAAAAAACAAAAACAGGTTAAACAAATCAATGCATAAAACTAGACTGACTCAAAAACAAAAAAGCAAAACACACAAGTAATGCAAACTCAAAAACAAGAAAGGGGAGAGAGAGAAAAAGTGACTAAATCACTTGGAGTCTTTCTCCTTCCACACCTTGGAAGAACCTTTCCATTTTGCAAACCCTTGATCCAGCGGTGAGGGAGAAAAATTGAAACCTTTCAAGTTTGAAAGGAACATAAGGGCTTTGAGTAGATCTCCAAGAGGAGCAAAGGAGGATGGAAACTAATTCTGGTTTCCCGATGAGATCATACTGTTGCTCTGTTGAATGGCTAACCACTTATAGTAATTTAGTCGAGTATGTCCAGCTACTCCACAGTGATGACAAAGATATTGCTTCTTCTGTTTAGGCTTTTGAGTGTTTCCCTTCTTAGCCCTAGGGTTCTTAGTCTCTTTCTTATCTAGCTTAGGGGGTGCTCCTGAGATAGAGTTTCTCTAGTCTATGTTCTCACTAGCTAAAACAATTTTGACATCATTTCTCTCAGATTTAACATTTTTAGTAGAAGAAACAAACACAGTAGTACTAGTAGAAGCAATACTAAGAGAAGAGAAATCATACCCTAAACCGGTTCGATCGGAAGCAGATTTCTAAAGGCTGAGCATCTCGTCAAGCTTTGCACTTGAAGTCCTCTCCAACTAAGCTCTGACTTGAAATAGCTCCGCTTCAAGCTTCTTAGCCAAGAAATTATTCTCAAATCTCAGTGCTCCAATGGTCTGATTGGCTTCATCAAACTTCGTAAAGATTTCTTCTCGTTCAAGCTTCACATTACTAAGCTTCTTGGTGGCCAACCTATACAACTTCTCATGCTTTTCCGAGGCCTTGTATCATTTTGTATAAGTTGTGTGGATGTCATCTTGTTCATCCATCTTCTCAAATTTAGACTCCACCAAGTCCTCTTTTTCGTCCACATCTTCAACAATCCCCTTAATAGGATTTACAGTGGCAGTGAAGGCATTTAGGATTCCATAATCTTCATTATCAGAATCATCCTCAAGCTCAGTGTCGCTTAAAGTAGCAGCAAGTGCCTTGCTCTTCCCAATAGTCTTGAGATACGTAGGGCACTCTTATTTCATATAACCGAAGCCTTGACACCCAAAGCACTTTGGTCTTGAGGGAACAGTGTACTGATCGCCATCCCTAGCATCCTTCTTTCCTTTGTCTTGGTTCTTAAACTGAGACAAACTGGACTGCTTATGGTCTTTGTCAAATCCTTTAGTATTGGCATTCTTTATAAACTTTTTGAATTGCCTGGTGATATAGGATTTCATCTTAGAATCTTCATCATCTGAAGACTCATCAGTGTCACTGCTTTTAGCCTTCAATGTCATGCTCTTGCCTTTACTAGATTTCCCAATCCTTGTCAAACCCAACTCATAGGTCTGCAGATTGCCAACTAGCTCTTTCAAATGAATTTTGGCAATACCCTTTGATTCCTCAATTGCGGTGATCTTGGCATGAAATCTTTCAGGTAAAGATCTAAGCACCTTTCTAACAACCTTGGGTTCGGGAATGGTTTCCCCAAGATTAAAAGCTGAGTTCACTATGTCCTTGAGCTTGGCATAGAACTCATCGAATGACTCATCCTCCTCTATCTTGATCTCTTCAAAGCTTGTGGTAAGCCTCTGAAGCTTTGAATCCTTAACAGTCTTGGTTCCTTCATAGGTTGTCTAGAGGATGGTCCATGCTTCCTTTGCAATTTTAGTGGAGGATATCTTCTTGAACTCCTCATTCGTGACTGCACTAAATAAGACATTCAATGCTTTGCTATTGAAGTTAGCCGCTTTGATCTTAGCATCATCCCAATCAGCCGACACTTCCTTTGGCTTGGTCCAGCCTGTAACACCCCGACCCAACTGTATAGTTAAACTTTGTGTTTGAGTGGTTAAGTATTATTATTATTTTAAGCCACTTTCTTTCTATAATTAATAGAAGAGTATTTAATAAACATATTACTTTATAATGTCTTTGAATAAGAATTTTAAAGATTATAAATAGTTGAATCACTAATTGTATTATGAATATATATATATATATATACTTAGTATTATCTTAATTAGTTTAGTGCATAAGGCTTTAATATTTTGATGCTATAAAACATTCATGCTCTTTTAACATTATGGAGAGAAGTTTATAAAGATAAGGGTTTATATGTAAAGTCATATTGTTGTTTGGGCCTTTCTAGAAATATAACTTATAAGAGGGTGAAAAGTGTAAATACTAAAAGTTAAAAAGGTGGGTCAAGATATTTTATTCCCTTTGCATTACACGTGACCCATCACAAAGTCTTCCTCCCTTATTTTATTCATCTTTCCTTGCTTTCTTTTCTTCTTTCTTTGCTCTTGGATCGGCAGCTTCTTACTTCTCACAACAGCCCTCATTTTCTTGCACCGAAAATCATAGATATCTCTCTCTAAGAAGGAATCAAACTCTTACTAAAGTTTAGCTTCAGTTGTGGGTAAGTATATATGTTTATTTTCTGTTATGGGTATTTTGTGTAATGTTTGTTTTAGCTTCACTCTTTGTTCTCTAATCTGATTTTGGAACCTGAATTTGTGATTCTGTTTTAGTAACTTGAAAGATTGATGATATGATGGTCTATTGGATGCTTATTAACGTATTTTAATATGTTTAGTATAGGTATAAAAATACCCAAATGAAATGAAGGCCAATTGCTATTAGTTGATGATTTTGTAAGAACATGTGCTGAAACTGTCACTGTGACAGATTTGATGTTCACAACAAGAAAAATCTGTATTAAATCATTTGCTGTGAATTAAGAGACTAGGAGTAGTTTTTATGAATTCTAAGACACACATGGTTGGTATGGAACTGGTCTCACATCATTTGGATGAGTAGAAAAGTAATGGTTTAATTTCTAAGTTGCAAGAAATTCTGTCAGGACAGATTTGAGCATGCTGCCTTGTATGATTTTTAATAAATCATGGTTTTATGCTTTGACTCCGAAATTTTTATGGTATATACTAGACATACAGGGGAGTAGTTCTGTAAAATTTCATGACATTTGGATGTGTATGGCAGCCCATTTGTATTTTACAAATGAGGCATACGCTGCTGAAATGAGAAGTAAACAGTAAATGATAACTCTAACTTTGAGAATTTAATTCTAAAGTTAGGGTGAATGTTTTGAACTATAATTTAATAGGCTTATCTTTTGGTATGTCTAGATCATAGATTAATTTTGTATAACTTGGTTCAAGGTTTAGTACTCAAAGGAGGGGTTCTAAACCATGTGACGGTTGTATTTATGAAGTTGTTTTGTTCATGTTGTATGTTGCCTTGTGTAAGTTTATGCATGCACCCTTGCATCCAATCTCAAAGCACCTTTTGAAATGAAGTTGACTCTTCTAGAGATATGAGATTAATGTGAGAATGTTGGTTTCTATATGATTTAGTACATCATGTTGTTTGATGAATGTATCTTGTATTTGGGGAATTTCGTTGAGGTGGGATTAGGATTTCCTTGATTATAAGAAATAGGCTTTGAGATAAATGTGTAAGTTTATGTTAAGGAATAATTGATAGTAATAAACTTTGATATTTGGTTTAAATGTTACCAATTCCCAAGTCTAAGCTCCTTCGACTTTAGGCTCTCGATTCCTCTGCTTTCAGGTAAGGGATAAGTTATATAAGCATTTGGTAAATCATGAGGTTATTTTAAAGTGTATTATGCATTAAAAGGTTTTTGATTAGAAATATGGCATGTAATCATGTTTTAGACAAAGATATGTTCGTGAGCTTTCGAAATCTTATGTATATGACTTAAGCATATTGATGCTATTACTAATTTCATAAACATGATGTTTAAAGAAAAGAATGGAAATGCTATTATTATGAAATGTTATGCAAAATAAGAAATTTCAGTATGATGTATAGTATGAAATGTTTTCGGGTTATGTCCTCTGGTGATCTGAACTCGGCCAGTAGGGGTTAATTACTGGCTTTCCATGGAAAATGTTATCTGTTTGGCTATTTAAAGTAGAGGAAATGGGGTTGCCCGTAACTCTAGGCCATTTAAAGTAGAGAAAATGGGGTTGCCCGTAACTCTAATCTGAATAAGGCCTTCTCCCCAATGTGTACGGACGGCGGGGAGGAACAAAACCTTGACGGGATGTGCCATTAGGCCTCCCAAAGAGGACAATATCATACACACGAGGGCACCCAAATGTGATGAGACCTTCTCTGTACAGACTTATCAGATATGGACTAACCAATATGTTATGAACAACTATATTATGTTATTGATCATGAGAGAATGATTTTGTTTAAATACATTATAAAAAGTTGAAAGCTCTCATGAAAAGAAGAAGTTTTTGATGAAAAGAAAAGTTGTTCTTTAAAGATAAAAGTTTCTGAAGTTCTGTTGTGCTTTAAAGATAAAGAAGCTGATGAAAAAGTTTTAGTGTTCTGTAAAGATAAAGCTTCTGATGAAAGTACAAGTTTATGTTAAAAAGTTATCAGATATCTGTTCTTTATGAAACGTTAAGTTTTATGATTATGAGAGTTATAATATTTTACAAGAAGAAGTTTATGAAGAAAAGTTTTATTATTCTTGAAGATGTTTCTAATTTAAGACAAAGTTACCAATTATCTGATTTAAGTTAAAATGATTATTTTGTAATGCGAATGCATATATATTGATTTTAAATAATCAATATCATATTTGGTGACTTTGTAAGAAATGAAAGAAATTCAATCCGAAAGGTTTTGATAAGATTATTCTGATAAGAAAAGGGAGAACAATTATTTTCATACGAAGAACGTATAAGTTATTATTATAAATAGTATAAAATACTATGCATGAAAAGATGTTCTCCTATCTGAACATTTATAAAATGAAATGATTTGATTTACATGCATCTTTATTAAATTCTCATATATCTTACCTTTACTGAGCTGTATAGCTCACTCCTTCCACTCTTTCAGTCAATAGGTTTTATTTTAGAGCAGAGGGAGCCTTAGTCCAGTTTTGGAAGGAGCTAGTTTTAGTTTTAATGTATAGATCCCAAATTAGCATTTGATGTTTAGCCTTATAGTATTGTGTATTTTAGCATTTAATGAAAGTTGTGTACCTTAAAGTATTAAGAAATGTTTTATGTGAAATTCAGAATTTGAATAACTGGTGGATTGTGTTATTGGTTGAAGTACAATGTAGATGCTCTGAATATCAAATGAAAAGTTATATAAAGAAGAAATGAAACAGGAATGATAAGAAAGAGGGAAATTTTTGTAAAAGTTTTTGTTAAAAGTTAAGTTGGTTCTTGTTAATACCAGGTTTAGGCTTGATATTAACATGCTGGTCATGGTCACAAATCCGGGTATCGGGTTTGGGGCGTGACAGAGCCTATCTTCACAGCTTGCCATACCTTTTCATCTAATGACCACAAGAAAGCACTCATGCGTACTTTCCAGTATGCATAGTTAGTGCCATCAAATAAAGGAGGTATAATTAAGGATTGTCTTCTATCCATGACAGCAAGGGTCAATGGATCACACAACAAAGATTAACTCTAATCAAAGTGTGTCTACTCTAATACCACTTGATAGGCCAAGAATGTATTGACCCCTTATGATAAATTAATCAATTAATTAGCCAAGTAAATTAATTAAGTTAATTAACATGCAATACATGTGGTAGCACAAACAAATCACCAACTAAGTTAATATGCAGCGGAAAATAAAGTTGACACGGTGATTTGTTTACGAATGGGAAAAACCTCCAAGGCAAAAATCCCACTGGGTGATTTTAAGGTCACCACTCTTGAGAATTCACTATTATCACAACAAGCAGTTACAAGTAAAGGAATCCCAGTACCTTATACCAACCTACAGTTGAACCCTTACTCCAATACCTAATTGGACTTGTTCTGTGGTGACAATCTCTCCTTTTAATGCATGGTTCCTAGTATGTGACTAACCAATCGATGCGCGAATCCCAGTACGCGGCTTACACATCAACTTGAGAAAGATGTTTTCTGCAAAGTTCTTCAATTCATCCACATAATGAAGATCACGAAACTCCTTGGTTACAAAACTTTATGGCATATAGACGTAGCACCTTCTTGAAGAGAAAGATGAACTAGGGCAAATTGTCTCCGGTCACAATATGCTTGTGAAAAACCTTTGCATCAGGTTGTACTACCTTGCATCAGCTGTGACGGCCCTTAAAAGAATCCTTATATATGTTTAAGGTTGTGAGAAAAGAAAGCTCAAACATCTATACACGGATTGGATGAAAAACAGAACAGAAAATCTGATTTTCATAAATCTCGATAGATAGGGTATGTATCGAGCAGCTGTCGAGCATCGGGCTAAACTGTCTTTTAAACCTCAATTGATGCTATCTATCGAGCTTTAAAATCCAGCACTTCTTCACTTGTTTTTTGGACAAACTTGCATGATTTTAACACTTGGACTTGAACTCTTGTTCCTTGAAGCATTAAACACATCCTAGATCTACCCAATTACAAGTAAAGTGCATTTTGTCAAAGGATTAGTCAATTCTACATTGACATATGTTCCTAACATGATTCACATATATCCTAATACAACTGATTATTTCAAGTACCACTAATCTAGTAAAACTACTAATGTGTTTGGGGATGGTAACAATATTCGTTTGGGATAGATATAGATACTTCAATACAGGGAAGTATTCCGGCTTCAAAAAAAACTCTAATTCAGTTATATTTTCACAGTTGATGAGATTCAATGCTTCTAACCTTGAAAACCCATACCATAAAGAACAATTAGGAGAATTGTTTGCCAATATCGATGGGGTTGATTGCAATTTATAAATAACATCTGGAAGATTACTAAGATTTGGGCAATCATATAGGTATAACGTCCTAAGTGCAATGAGATATCTGATTGATGAGGGTAACCCTCTAATACCACTCCTTGACAATTCTAAAACCTCTAAACATTTCATAATTGGATGAATATTGGGGAACTTCTCAAGGCTTGAGCAGCCCTCAAGATTAAAATATTTAAGAGATTTCAACATCAGCTTGCTTGGAAGAATTAGAAGTTTCTCGTAGTGTGTGAGGTGTCATTCTTTATGCTTCTCAAGAAATCCAAAAGACTCATCAACCTCAACCAAATTTTTACAATAAGAAAGGTCCACTTCCTCTAAGTTTAGAGCACATAAGTCATGTAAATTTGTAATGGAATCACATTCATTGAAATTGATACATTTCAAAATTTCAAACCATAACTCTTGTACTAGGTGAAACAAACCAATATAAATCTTGAACATATTTTAAAATTAAAATTTAAGAAAATCATAATTTAGAGATACCAGTAATCATACTACTTGAATAGCTTCTTTAATCTAACTAGTCGCTAACCCGTGCGATGCACGAGAAAATTCAAAAAAATGGTCAAGAAATTCATTTTTTTTAATTCATCTTCCGCTAGATTGATGAAAGCTATAAGATTAATTCCTAATATTCATGTACTTAAACAACAAGTTTAAATGGTTAAATGTTGCAAGTTTGATGAATCCATAATCATAACCTCTCCATTCCAGACTTACAAAAGTAAATTTATGAATCTTTACTCCTCCTTCGGCAAGCACAATTATTTTCCAATTAAATCTCCTTTCAAATAGTGTTTCTGATTATTGGTACATTTTGTAGTTGGAAAAGAGATATGCAAGTCTAATCTTTAGTTCCTATTGCCAAGTTACATGGTACTTATAATTTGTTTCTAAATATTTGGTGATTGATCTATTTAATGAGGCATGTTATATAAACTAATTCATTAAAAAAATGTCAAATGTTTCTTGAAAATTTAATTGGTTGAAAACACAATTGGTGCTATTTAACAAATTTCCACTTTGAATTCATTAAATTTTATTAAAATACAAAACCCCATTTAAGACTAATAGGTATTTGCTAAACTATCTAGCCATGCAACTATAAAAGTTGATAGTGTATATATTGTGTGCAGGAGTGTGGACATGCATACACAAAACACACAAAAATACAAATTCGGTGTTTCTACTTCTCTATAAAATCTAAAAGGGAATAAAAACCAACATCAAAGTTGAATAAAAATTGAATCTAAAAGCATAATATAAAAGACGTTTCTTATTAACTTATATACCAAAATTTTAAGGAACATCTCAAATAGTTTAGTAGCTAAACATAACTTTTAGTAACTAAACATAACTTTTAGTAACTATAGCATTCAGCAGGAACTTTCAATATCTGGCCTACTTTACAATTTTCTTTTTCAATAAGTAGCCTAATTTACATACATGACAACTTAGCAACTGAGAGAAGACTTCCACTGAAATTTCTATGGCACCATCAAACCCCAAACTTGTCAACATGCGCTAATAGCCTTTGAGACATTTGTGACGCTTGCTCTCAACCAAAATGTTTCCTTTTTTCCTTTAGATTCAATTTTTCCACCATGTTCTATAATAAGTTACATACAATCATCATAGAACTCCTAATCATAACTTGAGGCAAGTTTTCAAGAACTCCATAGAACTCCAGTTTATGGTTTTCTTCCATGTTATCTATGTGTGGGAGTGCACCATCAGGTACACAATTCAATGTAAACATTCGTCTTTAGTCTAGAAAAAAAAAGGGTAAATAATCATCAGTTGAATTATTTCCATTTAAAACAGATTTTGGATGCATGTTTGATTCAATAACTTAGGAAAAAAATAATTAATAGGAGTTTCTTTGAATAAATTATGTTGAACCTATGACTATAAATAGAATCTAGATAAGATTTCAAAGAAACTACTACGCATTTACAGCTTAATATAAAGGAAAAACAGAAACCTTAACATAAGAAAGAACAAAGGAGAAAAAAAACTTCAAATGCAGTAATTAAATTAAGCTTACTACCAAAAAAAAATAAGGAAAAAAAATAAACAATGAATAAAGAATCATCTCTAACCCTTGCTTAATGATGTACAACTACAAACGTGGAAAAAAAAAAATGAAAGCATCTGCAACGAAAGAAGAAGTTATTACGGTTTTCTTCCCATATGAATGATGGTATGAGAGTTCCCAAATATGTTGGATTGAAATAACCAACACAAGTGAAATAGAATAGAATACCATAGAAACATCTTAGTAGAAATAACATAAAAAATACGTTTATTAGAAGAAAAAAAAAACAAAGCTATAGTTCATTGCTTGGTTAAATCTCTCTAAAAAGAATACCTACCAAAACCTACAAAGTAATCCACAATTGGCAAATTAACAAAGCAAAATTCATAATTCACAAAGGTATCTAAAAAGAACCTTCACAATTGATTGTGCTTCCATTTACTTTTGCTTCACTTTTTTTTTCCTCAACACCCAAATAGATGCTCAATTAAAATTGTGAGAAGATAATCCAACATGCAAAACCCAGAAAAGTCTCTAAAAATCACAAATTTGGTCATCCATATAAAAATACATATAATAAAAAATAAAATAAAAACTGTTGGATTAAGGACATCAAAAAAAAAAAAACAAAAACCAAATTATGTGAAAAAAAAAAAAAAAAAAAATTCACCACAAACAACCAAAACAGTCACCAAAAACATTGACAATGATGACAAAATTAAGGACATCAAACCCACTTAGAATTACCACGTTATGATTTTTTGTTGATGACTCTGATTCTTTCTTGCTTTCATTGGCAAGTAGAACTGGTCCTCATTGCTTACAACCCCAAACCATAATCCACTCTCCAATATGTCCACTGATATATTTAAAAGCGAAACAAAAATTAACACTGAAAAAAATATAAAAACCTCAACTTTTATTTTGATAAGTATACATGATAAGGATGATGTGCCCTTAATTTTATTAAAATACATAAAAGGAGGATGTGGAATTAAATCATATGATTTGGGACCGGGCTCTATCTTCTCAACCGGACACATGATTCAGCTGCATTCATTTATTTGTTTATTTTTTATGTTACACAACTTAGTAACTTCCTATTTATCATTCATAAGGAGATAAATAAGTAAAATTAAACATTAGATTACTCTGTAATCATCTTTAAAAAAACTAATAATAAAAAGAGTTCAAATTTGGTAAGGATTTAGTAATAATAATAAATAAATAAATCATCCAAATGATAGCTAAGTGATAGCTAAGAAGATTGAATAGCTCATTCATGACCAAGAATTTAAACTACTGTGGCTTACTTGTTTGAAGACTGATATGCAAAGTACAACTACAGAATGATGGTTTCTAGGTAATTCAGGTGGGCACATACATTGATTGTCGATTAATGGATGAGAGTGTCCGTAAACTAATGATAAATGCAGCATGTATACTTCATACCAATGAGATTTTAATGCTGTAATACTTAAGATTTAAGAACCTTTGCTTCACAAAAACGTACTTGGAAGCATAAGCATCGTGTTCATCTCTTGTTTGAATAACTCTAGGCCTTTTTTGTTAGTTTCTCTACTCTATTATCAATTTATCATAGTGAATGTGGCAATACCTAATTACGTGACAATTGATTAACGTATGTAGTTAAGTGACAATTAAATCAATTAGACATTTAAATACATCCAATCAATGCACAATCATCTATATAAAATAGGAAATTAGTATTATTGATTAAGGTATGGATGAAGGCTTCGGTACAATCCATAATGACCCTCCCACACAACTCAGCAAGTAGCAGAACTACCAAATTGACACTGAAGATAGATGTACATATAACAGTCACATGTATTATGCCTACAGTCTAAGGTTCAAATGATAAACTATCCATTATAGCATGATGAGAATAATGTAAACCACATATGGAGATTGACCTGCAAGCTGCAACTATTTAAAAACAATGAATCTTGATATGTTCTTTCCTCACAGCCTGCACAAGGAAGGTGGAAACATTCTTCCTCCAATCTCACCTCAGCTTCATATAAGCCTAATAAAAATAATCACAGATTGGGGTAATTTTCCTTACCCTAATTTTTGAGCTTTTCTCTACAGACAATGGCAACAACTAAAAATTCAAAAAATTGCAGACCATAAACTCAATACCCAAACAGAAAAACACAGAAGAATTAACCCTAAAAATTTTAAATATACATTGAAAATAAAATTTAAGTATACCTCAACTTGATATACAGACCTTGTAGCCGATGTAGATATTGACAGCTCGTACAGAGGAGGCAGCTAACAACTCCTCGCCATTAAAGTTGACGGTGGCCTTGAACTTAGGCCCGTGGTTGGACCAATTTGACTCTCGCAAAAGGATACGGATAGGAAACAAAGTGTTGATTGAATTACTGAAATACAAAAGAGAGATCAATGTAGCCAATAATTGAAATTAGCAAAACCCATTATAGGGCTCCAAACCCATCAATCTAAGTTAATCATTCAAAAGAAACACTCCCAAATGAAACATGAACAAATGGCCCAGACCTGTGTGACTAAGAAAATGCAAAGGTGAAATTTTTTATGTAAATACCTGAAGTGAATCATCCACATTCTGTCTGTCAGTATTTTTGAGCTCTTCTTCAAATATAATGTTTTCTGATTCAATTAAATGAGGAGAGGAAGAGATGAAGGAGGGAAGAGAAAGTCGCAATTCTGAAGTTTTGAAACCGTGAAAGATAGGAAGAGCAAAAGGAGGGGAAATATTGATGAGGTATGAAGGAGTGATTCACTTAAATAAGGAGAGGAAGAGACGAATGAGGGAAGAGAGAGGTTGGCATTAGAAAGCCGAAGGTCTGACGTTTTGAAACTGTATTTGGAAGAGAGAGAGGTTGGCATTAGTCAAGCTAAAGGTCTGAAGAAGAAGAAGAAAGGCTTGGCATTAAAAGAATAATAAAAGGTTGGGTTTGGGCTTTATGGTGGACAGCAATGTAATATAAATGTTTTGGGCTTTATGGTGGACGTAATTGAAGCTATAAAGATTGGGCTTTTATTGTGGAGATATGGCTGGAAATCTTTATATATATATATATATATATATAAATATATATATAGTATTTTGAAATTAGGGAAAAATTTAGTAAAAGTATTTATAAGAGAAATTCAGAAAAAAAAAAATTGGAAATGACATGGCGGCTAATGTGGCTCAACGGGAGCGTAGCAACATTAAATGCTACGCTTCAGCTTTTAGTAATATATAGATGTGACTATGTGGCATTCCAAATGCAACAAGTTGTTGAGGACAATATTTTGATGGCACGGAAAAATGATATCTGGGCCATTGAAGCAAACTTAAACCATTAGGGAGAATTTTAAGTTCTTCACAAATGTGTACATTACGAATTATGAGAAATTTGAGATTTTCCATCCTTTTGAAAGCTTTATCATGCAGTTGCACTGTTATTGGATTAGGAGAATGCAACATTATACCTTGAATTTTGCGGGATCCCTAATAGGATAATGCATTAAATGAATGATACACACAATAGAATTTTCCATAAGTATAATCATCATGAAATTTTAATAAAAGATGATATTGATCAAAGAAAAAAAAATCATTACATCTACCTTGTGGGGAAAAAAAAATTAATTTGAAGAGAAAGAACTTATACCTTACTTCTGGTCAACACTTCAAGGGCATCCTTATAATACCATAACCTGCTACGCTTTCATAGGATTTCAGGTGATTCTTGTCGAACAACTTCCTTACCCATTTGTTGTATCAAATCATGCATTGATAGTGTGCCGTTTTGATCAACAATTATGAGAGATTTATTAACAAGTATTGGAATACCAAAATTTGGATATAAATTGCAAGCATCTAATATTTCTACAACATAATCCATGTACCATACTTTGAAGAAACATGCAATATCAAGGAAAGTTTCCTTTTCAGTTTCTTCCAATCTATCATAACTTACTTTAAGTATCTCTTGAATATCTTCTTTGGGAATTTTTTTTTCATATTTATCTATTGCACTTTTCCACTCAAGTTTAGTTCTTCCACACAAATCAGAACCTATTATTGCTAGAGCTTGTGGAAGGCCTTTGGCATAATGTATAACATAGCTTGCAAGTTCCAAATAATCTTCCATGGGTTTGTTTCCATGGAAGGCATGTTGGCTAAAGAGTTCAAGAGTTTCATGTTTGTCTAATTCCTTAACCTCATAAGATGTACAAACTTTTCCAAGAGTTGCTACTAAGTGTTCATCTCTTGTTGTTATAATGACTCTACTTCCTAAAACAAACCAATCACATGATCCAAGAAAATTTTCAATTTGTTTAGATTTGTCCAAGTCATCAAGAATTAAAAGAATCCTTTTACTATGAAGCCTTTCTTGTATCATATTGATTCCTTCCACTACACTGTCCACCTTCAAATGTTTGTCCCGTAAGTTCTTCGAAAGAAGATTCTCTTGTAATTGGATTATGCCATCATTTGTTCTAGACTTTTCTCTAACATTCTCAAGCAAACAACTTCCTTCAAAATGATCCATAACTCTGTTATAAACAGCTTTTGCAATTGTAGTTTTATCTATTCCCCCAAGAACATGAATCCTAACCATTCGAATATCGTTTGACTTAATAGCTAAAAGTGATTCTATGGCCTTAGCACATGAATCTACTCCAATAGGGTATTTAGCAACAAATAATCGTGTGCGATTTAATTTGGTGTCTGATATCGTTTCAATAATTTGTTGGATAAATTTGGATTTAGGTCCACTGGAAATCACAAAGCATAAGAGATGTTAAATAAGTTGAATTAGTTGGAAATATAGATATGAAAATAAACTAAATTGAAGATATTGAGTTTTGTACATTACAACATACCCTTGAAACACTGTTAATTCAAGTAATGACATATAATCCATGGATTTGAGGCATTTTTTGCCAAATAGCATAATTTTAGGAAAAATTTATGAGAAACGTATCCAGCCAAATTTATTTAGTTATATAGTACTTTTTTAGAACTTAAGTTTGTCAAACTCGAATTTACAAAAATCGAGTTCTAAGTACTATGTTTGATCAGATTATCACATGAGCCCATAATGCTTGGAACTTGAGTTTGGTAAATTCAAATTTGTCAAACTCGAGTTCCAAAAAAAAAAAATACTACATAACTAAATAAGTTTGGCTGGATGCATTTTTCTTAATTTTTTTCTAAAATTATGCTAATTGGAAAAATTAGCCATGAATTTGAGAAGCATAATTAATATTAGTACTTTTTTTTTTGTGCCAATAAATCAAGTTAAGGCTTTTAGCAAGTAGTTGTATGGAAACTTTGTTTAGGTGAGGAAAGAAACGTAGTGGAAATTCACGTTCCATACTTGACCAAAATTGGTTCGCAGGAATACTTTATTTGCTTTTGAGATGTCGCAACTGTGGTTAGATAGATATAGATTTATATTCTCTCAACTCAAGCTATAACATCTTTAAGTGAATGCATTTATTACAGAATTAATTTAGCTAGAGAGTTCCATTTTCTCAGAGCTAAAACATTTTAAACACCCCCCTCCCCCCGAGTTATAAAATCAAGGGTAAATTACAACTTACTCACCTGTGGTCTGATCAAAATTTAAGTTGCCTATCTGTGTTTGAAATCCCATGATGCAAGTGTTCTGTTGAATTCTTTTTAATCTTATTTGATCTTGTATTTTTATGTTTTTTTTTTTTTTTTTTTTTTTGTGTTTTTGGAGGAGAGAGATATAAAAATGGAGCAAAATTACATATTTAGCCACGTTTTTTAGATAAGTGGGTCACAAAACTCTAACTGAGCTAACCTTAAGTGGGTAAATTATCAAATTTCAAACTACAGGTAGGCAATTTATATTTCGGTTAAACCACAGGTGGGTAAGTTATAATTTACCCTAAAATCTATCAAATGGAATCCTCCTCATCTTCCTTTTGTCACTTTAAATACAAATGGAAGTGCTCAAGACAACTCGAGCAAAGCGGGGGTTGGAGGAGTTATCCATGACCATGAAGGCAAATGGATGAAGGGTTTTTTTATAAACTGGGTATCACGTCTAATAATGTTGCAAAACTTTGGGCTATTAGACATGGTCTTCACATGGCTTGGGAGTTGGGTTTTAGATTTATTTGTTTGTAAATAGATTCTACTCTTGTTATTCATCTACTAACTTCTCAATCCAATCCTACTATCGGAATGTCTATGGTTGCTTTTTATTGCAAGAACCTTCTAGGCAAGGTTTTCAGACCCGGACCGTTCATTGAACCGTAAAAGGGAGAGGTTCAAGGTTTTTGAGGTTGAACCAAGGTCAAACCGGGGTCGAACCGTAATGACGTCATAATTAATTTAAAAATTAATTAAAGTCTAAATATAGATATTAAATTTATAAAACTAGCAAAATTGACAATATATCTTATATATGTGAGAGAAATTTAATGATTTTCAAGCATATATTTAATAATTAAATAAGAAAGTTAATAAAATAAAATAATAACCACCAAAACATTAAAATTTATGATTAATTTTTGAAGTAAAGTTGAATATCTTTGAAGGATTTTAATTATAATTTTTTTTTATTGCTTGTAAGAGATGGATAATTTAATTAAGTAGAATAAAATTGTGTTAAGTTGTTTTTTTTTTTTTAAAAAGAAAAAAAAAATTGCTAAGGGGTTGGACCGCACGGTTCTCACCGATTCGTGCGGTCCAACCCTAGTTTTAGGGGTTCACGGAATTAACAAAAAATCCAGTTCTTTAGGCTTAAAAAACTGGTTTTTATCCCGATTCTCGATTTTCACAGTCCGACCTCCCGGTCCGGTTCTAGAGAGACAATGGAACATTAAGCTGCAACACATCTACCATGAAGCTAACGGGTTGCAGATCTTTTAGCTAAGAGAGGAAAAACCAAGTTGAAAGAATAAGAGAATATGCTCAGAGCCCGTATTTTGTTAAGCATGCAGTTATGTTTGATTGAATGAGTTAGGAGTAGTCATGTAGATGGATTTTGCCGATCTTATGTCGTAGATAATCTTGTGGCATGCAGGGGCAGAGTTAGAAGTTTTGGTTTAGGGGGCCGAATCACATATTTAAGAGAAATTCAAACCACATAAGTAGTCATGAAGATGGATTTTGCAGATCTTATGTTGTAGATAATCTTGTGGCACTCAGGGGAGAAGTTAGAAATTTTGGTTTAGGAGGCTGAATCACATATTGATAAATTAGTTAAGAGAAATCCAAACCACATACATACATACATTTACCTGTGTGTGTATATATATATCATTTTGATGAGAAACTTATTATTTTTATAAATTTTAATATACACAAATTGCCTACTTTGCAATCAATATGTACCCCCCCCCCCCCCAAAAAAAAAACCAATATTTTATTATAATTTTTTGAGTGCCATCACTCCCTAACATTAAATATCATTTGTTTTGTTTTTTTCTTTTCTTTTTTTATTTAACATTTTGAGTCTAATTCAAACATTGACAAACAATTTCAAACCTAACAACAATAACAAGATAAAACTTAGTCCCAAATAATAAAAATCTGCAAGAGAAAATTGTTTTTATTAAATATTCACTATTTGAACTCATCAACTAGAGCTCACCAAATAGGAGAGGAAAAAAAATAAAAAAAGGAGAAACAATGTTCTAGTAGGGATTTTTTTTTTTTTTTTTTTTTTTTGAGAGGGGTGAGGGGTTAAAAAATAGACAGTTTTTTTGTTATTATCAACTACTAGTGGTAATCTTATGCATATGCATGAATATATTTAAAAATAATCACAATTACATATATATGTGAATTCAAATTAAACTTAGTGTAAGAATTGCAACTTACATATTTTTTAAACCATGAATTTCTATAATATATAAAACTGAATCTAGACTCTTCAGTTTTTGCACTCAATAATTCACTTGCCATAAAAATTAAAAAATTAGATGAGACGCATGGTGCAAAATTGAACCCCAATTAAAATTCAATTTAGAATCTAATTAAATTTAGACTCTTTGATTTTTACACCTAATAATTCACTTGACACGTGGCACAAAATTATACTCAAATTTAGAATTTAATTGAATTTTTTCTCAGTTTTAGCCATTAATATATATATATGTATATATATATTTATTTATTTATTTATTTATTGGTTTTAGCTCCCTAATTAATTGTTTAATTTTTCATTCTTTTATTTTGTGAGGGGGCAACTCTTATTTTTTTGGGTCTAATATTTAAACCTTTTTTGTTGGAACTACACCTCATTTATTGTAAATATCCTTGGTTTGTATTTTGTGAAATCTATATAAACCTCTCCAATTTTATCTTAAAAATCATTAGACTAATGATGAGATATACATACCCATTCTTGTGATGCCATCTAGACAAACTACCAACTTCACATAGAGCTGTCCTCCATCTCTGCACCTTGCCCATGTTATCTTTGAAATTTTCTTTCATGCTTCGCCAATGCTACCCCAAACTTTCTCTCTTGTTTAGATACTTCCGAAGGACTCACTTTGTAAAACACTGGTAAAACCAATTGGCAGTTTTTCCTACACTCAAAAATCCTAACAAGTTCATCCAAACACCAATTAGAAGATGCGTAGTTTTTAGAGAATATAATAATTGAAATCATTGACAACTCAATGGCTTTGAGAAGCTCTACTGAAACTTCCTCTCCTCTTTGAAGGTTATCATCGATGAAGGTATTAAAACCATTGTCACACAAAGCTTGATATAAATGGTCTGTAAAACCATAGCAGGTATCTTTGCCTCTAAAATTTAAGAAGACATCATATTTCCATTGGGGGAGTGAAAGAAGAAAAGGAGGTTTCTTTATTGGTTGGGAAAGCCATCATGGTCTATGAGGAGAAGGGTGAGAAGATCAAAAAAGAGGAGGAGAGATGGGTTTCAGTATGAGGCAGACAAGGATTGCAATCCAGGGAAGGTATAATGAGAAGCTGATTTGTCTCCACTCAAGATCTCTCCAATGTAGACTAAACAAGCATTCACGATGGAAAACACATAGATGGAAGCAACTCCTTGTAGCGGTCACAGTTGGCTCCTCTGCTTTGCTATTGTCAAATATATTATAAGTAGCACAGGAAACAACGGTGTGACAGTAACGTTTAGCCTTCATTACATGAAAAAACCCAATAAACATCACAACACGATTACATCTACCACTGCAAAACCAATGCAAATTAATTTGATACACACCCCGTCCAATTCGGTCACTCTAAAAATCCATGTCCACTTTGAAGCCCCAATTAGCATCTTTACCCGTAAAGCTAGTAACATTGGAAAGGAAAAAATGGAGCTCAGAAAGGAAAATCCCCAATTAGCATCTCTACCCGGAAAGCATTTTAGAGCTAGCAAGCATTGAACAGCTACTATCAGTCTCTCTCTTCTCTCCCGATTGTTTGTTGATCAATTATAAAGATAAAGAATATACATCAAACTCATTCATCAAAAATAAAAATTTTACAAGGACAATTATCATGGAATAAAGATGATATCTACTTTACCCTTATGTTTTGAAATGTAAGAATCAAAAATGCAATTTTTGCGTAATTTAGTACAAATGGGAGGGAAAAGTCCCAAAAATGGGGAGGGGGTGCCCAAAAGAGGAAACATGATACACGACAATCAAATACTTTATAATAATCCCAAGTCCTCCACTAAAAATAAATAAAGCTGCATGGATCCTCTCATAAAAGATCAACCAACGCTACCATGTAAATGGCATGCTAAACATTACACTTCCAAATCCAAACAAACATTAAGAAAAATTTGAGAGCAATTCAAATGCAATGTAAAACACAATAACCTGAAATCCAAATTATAAAGCATGTGCTACTTAAAATTATTGCACTATCAAATGCCAAATATTGGTGTGTACTTTTGGTTCGCTTTTCAATCAGTCACAAATGCATCTTCATTAGCAAGCCATAAGCACAGTATCTCAACGTAAGAACACCTGAGCCAGCCAAATTGATTGAACTAGTGGCTAGGAACCAACCCCTCATATGGGCATTCATTGAGCGTTTTATACAGCCAAAGGAATACTAGGATGTACAAAGCATTTAAACTGCAGCCCCACCCGTGCACCCTATATAATAACAAGAACATGATTATTGAAGAAAACCTTCTTTTTCTCAAAACCAGAAATAGTTTTTTTTTTTTTTTTTTTTTTTGATAAGTACAAAACCAGAAATAATTTTAAACATATCTTCAAATGAATTGATTTAAAAGCATTCCTATTGAAATAATTTTAAAGAAGATACCCAAGGATCATTTAAGCAAGATAAATGTAATAGATGTGTCTTGACTCTTAAACCCTCTATCTATATATTTATTAAAGTTAAAAGATGGAAGCTTGCAATTAAATGATGCAAATTCTACTTTGACATTTTTTTTTTAAATTTAAAAATCAAACAAAAATAACTACACAGTTCATGACAACAATTTGATGGGGGCAGGTGCAAATCCAATCGACCAAAGCACTTACATAATCTCAAAAAAAACTGCCCATTTTTCCCAAAACACTGACTGAAGAAACTGCCCCCAACATATCCAATTACGAAATATCTGATGGAGTTAATCCCTTATTTTCTCATATTCATACACCTCATGTAATATATACAATTGTATGAAGCATCCAAAAATAATTATATTTACCAAATTCTCTGAAGGTTTTACACCATCGTATGGGCATATCATGAAATGGTAGAAAGATCCATACCTTCAATATCTGATCACGTGTTATACTGCCAAGAAAAATGCTGAAAAGTACATCTGGTGGTTTAACTGGAGTGTCCACTTCCCATGTGTTTGCTGGGTCCCTAAAAATAGCAGAGAGGAAAGCGCTATGACTTTGGACTTCAAAAGCTAGCATTAACACTTACCGATTGTCTTGTTTTCCAATGGAAACAGCTTGACTTGAAACTACTTAAAAGAATTTAATTTAAAGCTTTAGAGAATGGTCCAACAAATGCAAACAGAGGATCCTATAGAATGGAAGGATCATTTTAAGCACAAAAACATAAAAATTTAAGGGATAAAGGAGTTTTATCAGTAGCCAATAGGTATAGTTGTTATCCCAACAATGATGAAGTTGGGCCATTCTGTCTTTACTAATTCAAATATTCCTGACTAAAAAGGAAAGAAACAAGCAAATAAAAACATATGCTTTTATGTTATGGTCATAGAAATAACTCCTCAAACAATCAAATACGAATTACGTTCTTCCAGAGATCCCAAACAAAGGCATTTAGGAGGCCCAACAACTTAATTTTTGGCCAGCATATATCAAATGACCAGCTAACAGTAAATTTTCATAGGCTTGAAAGGTAAGATGCTAAAATACCAATCATTCACAAAATCCTGGTATTCAAGAGGTACAATAGCGTTCCAACACCTTTTATGGTGTCTGGTCACAATGGTTCAAACCCAACCAGCCCTACTACCCCAATTTACCAAGAGAAAACAAAAAAGAAAGAAAAAGCCCATCTCAAACAATTTTGTACCTGGCTGTTGTGAGTTAAAAAGCACTTATTTTTCAAAAATCCCCCCCACAAAACCTCAAACCCCCCGCTCAACTTATTAAAAACATATCTTTGGGCCCAGTTTTTATAAAAAGCACTTCTTTAACACCACCTAATGCAACGAGAATGGACCATTGGTGCAAAAAAGCCTGCCCTGATCATACACACACACCTGGAAAATGTCGAACTGCTTTATACACTGATTATGGAAATCAACATATCTAAATCTAACTGTATATGAACATCAAACAAATATGAACAGGAAACATATTGTAATACATATTAATGAATATCAAATAAACTAAATAAATGAATAAACCAATCTACAATTCCGCATTCTAATTGAACATTTCAAAATACATATAGAACATAAACTTGAATAATAATTCTAATGGTCTAGAACTTGGAACATCCAAATTTTTGAACAAATTCAGTAATCCCAATTATTCTCAGCTGCAAATACCCTCCTTGGGAAGCTCCTCCCAAATTTGCAGCAATTTTAGAACCTCCAAAATTTTGTTTTGGTGTTTGATTATTCTTATGAAAATTTTTATGCCCAATTCTTTTTTAGTGCAAATCACTCAATATTAAACAAAACCAAAATCTCAGCAAACACCTTTCTGTGTTTTCCCATGAAAACTAACCAAAGATCATCATTTAGATTAACAATCAATTTATTGTCTTATTCTCTGATCTAAAAACTCTTTTAACTTTTTAGAACCTTAAGAGCAAGGTGCACTTCAAAAGATGCATTTTTAAAATTATCTAATTGAATCACCTACCTTTTAGCTGTAGAAAAGTACATCTTGATGACCTTGACATAGGATCTTGTCCTTTGAAGGATGCTCCACATTCCTAGACAAACAGACAAATGAAGATTTAAAACAATTAATTTGTATAAAAAATAATTAAATCCCTAAATCATAAGTGATAGAAAATACCATAGCAAAGGAGTTTACTCTTTACCTCTCTTCCAATATGACTCCTTAGCTCTTGAAGCAGAATCTAGGAACCAAAATGTAGAAAAAAAATTATGTATTGTTAATTTTTATGCAATTGAACGAAAGGGGAAATTGGTATAAGAGATTTTCAAAGAAAAGGAGAGAGTTTAATACCAGTGAATTATTATGAAAGATTGCAATTTTTCTCATCAACCATGTTCTGATCCTCCCATCCAAGAATATTCATCGATCACTAAAGATGGAGATCCACAAAATAAAAAAGTTTTTGGAATTAACTCAGGGGTTTGGAATTCCCGCTAACAATTCAAACCTAAAAGTAAAAAGAAACAACAAAGCTAAACTTTTAGACTAATAGGACCTTTCAACATTTTACCACACTGAGCATTACATGATTCAACTTGCTTGGATAGATCTAAAGCATTTTGGTCTCTGAGAGTTGATCTTGAAACACCATCTGTTCATCATTAAATTTTAATATCTTAACAATAAGATACATTAAAAAGAAGAAGAAGAAGAGAATGGCAAATATAGAAATTGACCAACGACTCAGCTCTCCCCCCGGCCAAAAAAAAGAAAAAAGACAGTAAATGGAAAAATACAGTAACCATAGGAGCAATGCAATCAATACAAAAAAGTTACTTAAATTGAGGTTTGGCTGCAAGAGAATTCAGGTTTGCATGCACAACTTCTTTGTTTTGTTTGGCAACATAGAAAATACATAACTGAAAAAGGCCAAGGTCCTCAAGGAAAATCATAGGTAACCATAAGTTTTTTTTGGATGAAAAATTAAATTTATTAACGAAACAAACTAAACAAACAGCAAACACCTAACAACAAAAACAGAGCAAGCAGGAAATTAAATAGACGCTGCAATTAACTTGCAAAGAATCAAACTAAATCGATCAATTATGGCTACCATCAAAATCACAGAAATGGACCTCCCCACTGCCCCCTACCCCCTAAAAAACAAATTACAACATGACTCTATACAGTAACAAAAAATTTAAGTAGGTTCAATATTCTGAAGAAGCATTTCACCAAACAACTTGTGTGCTTGACTTAAATTTCAATTTAAAACAATCATCAAACATAGTCATTATATGGTAAAACTGAAACACAAATTTATTAGAAAGTTTCAAATTTAAAGTATACATGTTTTCCAAAAAGGAATTGGAAAAAGAAAGACATTGTGAATCTTTCAATACCTTGAAGCCCAGGGGTTTCGAATGATCGATTCACCATTGAGAGCATTAACCCCAAAAGGACGAATATTGTGGTGTTCTAACAGCGGCAGATCAAACAAGAACTTGATGAGCGAAATCTGCTGACGAAAAAAAGAGAGCACTTTTTTCAATTCCGAAGGCTAGCGTCTCCTGATAACACTCTATCACCTTAATCCATTCTTTTGTTGAGGGTCTGGCACTTATTCCGGCCCTCTATTTACATAGCGAAGAAAGGCAAAGGCTCTTGCTCGAATGCGTGACTGCGGGGCGCCTATCGCCCCCACTAAAAAAGAAAATGCATGTTAGGTTGAGCAATAATACTGCGACTAGGGAAACACTGAATGGAATTGAAGGCATAGTCTCAATAAAAAGAATGGAACACCAACCAAGGAGTGACGGATTTGGATGGGGTCTCGCAGAAGAAGAGCCTTACTCGTTTAGGGGCGCTAGCGCGCTACAACTAGCAGCCCCTTTCTTATTATTAGTAAGATAGGTTTGGAACCCTTATTATTAGAGAAAGGGGAAAGGGGATTCCCTTTTCCAAGGAGAGAATCAGTCTTCATTTTCCATCAAAAGTGAAACGTCTTTTTCTTAAAGCTTAACTTGAAATTGGCTTTACCTGGTACACCGATTCCAGGTCAACTTAACTTGGTACTGATTCCGGGTAACCATAGAAAAGGAAAGGACGAAAGAGGAATGAAAAGCGTCCATTGTCTCATGGGGCAAGCTTACTTAGTGGAAAATATAAGAAAATGGTTGAAGTACTTATTGCCAATGTAACCTAAGCAATATTGTAGTTTCCCAGCCGGATCTAGGTATCGTTTCGCTTGTGCTTCTTTCAAGAGGGAAGCATTTCGCTCCACTTCCGCTTGAGTACCGTACCCATTCTTATTTTATTTTTATGGTCATATTAAGCATTTCCTAAATCTATCTGTGCTCCCCCTTATATATATAGTTAGGCTCAAATAAAAAGGTTAATCTTTATCGGCCTATTGTTAACCTCTAGTCCATCTCTGAACCTTCGAATCTCTTTGCCCCACTAAGCATCTTTTTAAGTCAAGCTTCCCTTCCATAAAGAAAGAAAGACCGCCTTCCCTTCCAGGATTGCTGCTCATAAAGGGGTACCCTGAATGGCCGATTCATTCCTGCTTATAAGCTTCAGACAGATGGAAATAAGGAGATTCTTTCTTCTTGGGATGACGAATGAAGGAAGCTTTTTAAGCCATTTGCGCATTAAGGGGAGCAGAGCCGAGGGGATTTATCGAATGGTAATGAAGCTTGCCATTCTGTCTATTTGGCTGAAGCCAACTCTGGACGTTCAACGCGTTGTTTCCAATCATACTTTTCTTTCCCCCGACCCATTGCTAGGACGGGCCTCGTCTGATTTCGGTGGAAGAAATCAGACTACTGTATCCCCTAGCCCATAGGATTGATCACCTTAACAAATGACAACTGGGGTTTGGGATTTTTTTTCAAGAAATCTTATTAAGCACCTCGCTTATATTTCAATTGAAAGATGACATTTCAAATTTTATTCGAGCAAGTTCTAAATTTTTTCAAGAAAATTTATTTGTTTTAATATGTTAAAAAAAATTATTGTTATTTTTATTCATTGCTTTTGATAAATAAATAAACTGTGGGGCAGTGAAGAAAGGTCAGATTGTGAGGGTGAAAAAAGGAAGAAGTGACTCAATGGAAATTTGTGTTTTGCTTTACAAAAAGTAGAAGATAAATTGAGAGTTTTTCAAAGTCTAGCTCAAAGTGCTGGTATAACTATAAACAATGATTTCATGCAATAAAATATTACAACGTGCTTGAAGTGCTTGTATAAAGTATAAACAATGATTTCATGCAATAAACTAATATGAATAAACTAATAGATTGCGTTTTGCTTTACAAAAAGAAGAATCAATAGAACGGGAAAGTAGAATAGATTGAGAAAATTTTTCAAAGTCTAGCTTATTTTTTCAAAGTTTAGCTTAAAGTGCTGGTATTAACAATGATTTCATGCAATAAATAATTATAACTTGCTAAACGTGTACCATAAAGTGCTGGTATGAGCAGTTCCTCAAACAAAAAAAAAAAAAAAGTGCTGGTATGAGCAAAATCACATGCCACAAAATTAATATGAATATTACTACTTTCTCGTACATTGGAAACAGCTAGACCAGTCACTCTTTTTTTTTTTTTTTTTTTAATAATAATTTTTGCACCAATGAACCATTCACACTTTCACTGTAGTTGTAGACTTTATAGTGTTTATCCCAAATATTTGATCTTGTCCAATGTTTTTACATTTTCATTTCCCAAGTTAGTTAGTACAGGTGCATTTTCAAATAGTAAATTTTGCGTTTGATAAGGATTTTCCATGTTGCGTTTTCAGCCCCCAAATGTGAAAATTTACGATTTTGCATTGGACTCTTGGAAAAATAATGTAGCAAAAACCCAATAGGCTACCATTGTAAACTTTCTCTTATTTTCTTTAATTACCCTTACATTTTTTCCCAAAACCCATTTTTACCCTTCTTCCCTAAGAATTTTCTTTACGTTTAGAACGGGGAGCTAATTTATAGAAGACTGACGACAGTCTTGTGCCGACGGTTTTTTTTTTTTTTTTTAACCCCCTTGGGATTAATCTGATGATGAATAAAATATAAAATATAGCATGTTTCACATAAGCCTTGTTAGTACTTACAAAGGTTAGGCCTTTTTGTAAGTGCTAGTGTTGTTAGTCTTGTCTTCTCATTCTCTCCTTCCCCATCCTCTATGTATTCTGTCTATATTATCTTAAAAAAAAAAAAAAAAAAAAAAAAAAAAAAAAGGCATGTTTCACATAAAATAAATAATAAAAAAGCAAATCTCCTAAAATCTTCCACTCTAAAAAGTTTTGTCTTTTGATCAAAAAAAGAAAAGTTGTGCGCTTCCCTTTTCCCTTCCTTGAGGCCAAGCCTTTTTTTATTAAAAAGGCCTATCTTCCACTAAATATATAAATAATAATAATAATTTTGTCTTATCGAAAACATTCAAATTTTTCAATCAATTCATGATCCACATTCATAGAGTCTAGACTACAAAAAGCAACACAGTCATATTTCTCGCAAATCACAAAACATCAACCCATTTGAATTGTCTTCCACTACAAGAAAGAAGTCTTCCACTATCAAAAGCTTGTACTTTAGAAGTCCTCCCCTATAAAAAGCAAAGTCTTTCATTTTTGAAGACAATAATTGCATGAGAAATATTATGAACACAACAATTTTCACAATAGTTGATTGACAAATTTTAATCTCTTTCACATATAAGTATATAATGAATGTTACAATCAATTGTTGTTGTTGTAATTTATCCTAGGATAAATTACAACAACTGTTAGGTTCTAAAAGTTTAGAACAATTGGCAAATCTTGAACACAAACTTGTCTAGATATAAATCCTAGAGTCTATAGGTATTATTAGACAATGTTCAAGGTGATACAAGTCAAGATTCAAGAATATACAAGCTGCAGAAAGAAGAGATCAGAAACTGCCTGGTTTGACCGATAGAAATACGGGTCTAAAGAATTTTAATTTCGGCCCAACAGCAGTTCAAGCCTAAAAAGGATTAGGGTTTTAGATCTACTTCTTCTAATATATAAAGAAAACCCTAAGCACGTTTTTAAAAAAAGCTTTTCAGAGAGAAAAGAGTGTGCCTCTTTTGTAGATCTAGGGTTTTGTACCCAAAAGCACTCTAAGGTCTTTGATGAGTTGTGTGTTGAATCTTTTGTGAGATCTGAGAGGTGTTTACCTTCATACACACACATAGAGCTATCAAGATCAAGATTCACATTAAGAACTTGATGGTTGCTTCAGTTGCTGCATAAAGAACTTTCAAGAAGATCTTAAACCTTTGAGAGGAGTCTCAAAGTCACAAGTAGGTGAACTTGTGGTTGCTACAAATTAAGGAAAGAAGTAGTCTGTGGACTCAAAGCTGTCACGTGATCGTGATAGTAAGTTTTCTACACGAGGTAGCAATAGGATGTTAGTGGTCTAAGTCTTATTGTACAAACTTCAATTCTTTCATAGTGGATCTGTTTTTACCTTGAGGATAGCTAGGTTAAATCCTCCCTAGGTTTTTTACCGGTTAAGTTTTCCTAGGTCATCAGATCTTTGTGTTTTTTATTTTTCGCTGCTTTACTATTTGTGTTTATTTGTGTTTAACGTAATCTTGAATAACAATCTTGTTAATCAACTTAGTATAATATTAGGTTAAACATATTCTAGCAAGGGGTCTAAACTTAACAACAACAACACAAAAAGTTTCCCAAAATAACATTATTTTTTCTTAAGTTTGTATAAATGTAATAGGGAAGTTCATGCCCTCTTACATGTGTCATCACTAACATAATGTTCGTTTTGGAAAAAAGAGATATCTGCTCATGGTTTATTTAAATCTCAAAGGAGGGTGTCATTTATACAAACATCAAGAGAGAGTGTTATAGCCAAGAGTAAAGGTTCAAAGTGATTTTTTATATTTGCTTAATTATACTTCTACACAAATACTATGTTATTATTTACAATATTTCTATTAAGTTGAAATTTGTAATTAATAGCCAAGAGTCTTATAGTACGACTAGCACATGTTGATATTTCCAATGACGACATCCCCAAAGTTCAAATCCCTCTACTCTCAATTATTAAAATTTTATATTTAATTCCATCATTTGAAATTTATTTATAATATTTATTTACCGAACACTCCAAATTAGTGTAAAAATTAACAAAAGTCTAAAATTTACTTTAAATAGTCTAAGTTTATGGTGGCTTCTAATTGGATTCCTCAATTTTTTTGAACTTGCAATTTAAAACCTCAAGTATTAGGATCATGTCAATATGCCTTTAGTTACTTCTCATTCCAAATATCATTTTGTGTAATGATTGTATACAACATATTTATTACACGGAGGCTAGTCCAACACTTGTGCGGTCCATATTTATGTGAGAAGGATTTTGTATGCAACCGTTACACAAAATATGATCTCATCCTTTCTCTCTCCCATTATCCACACCACTACTCCTAACTCAAAACCATTGACACATTTCTCTCTCCACAATCCCAAATTAAGATGAAAATCGTAGGCACATCACCATTGTACCCTAAGCTAAACTTGCAAGCGGAGAGTGGTGATGTGCCATCTAGTTTTGGGTTTTATTGTGGAGGTTGTTTTTGTCGCTAAACTTGTTGTTGGACTTGAGGGTGGGGAGTAGTGGTGTACTCGCGAAGGGTGGTGATGGTTGTTGTGGGTAATGGGATGGAGGAAGATAGGGAGAGAGAAGTGATTTTTTAAAAAACTTTCTAAAATAATTTACTCTTTTTTACAATTTATTTTTTTCCCTATTTTGCTTTTAAAAACAAAGTTGTTTTGTATGGTTTACAACAAAAATATAACGAGAGGTGACGTAATGCCATATTGACATTATTGTAGTATTTGAGAGTTTAAATTATAAGTTTAATAAGTAGAGTGACCGATTTAAAAGCAGTTCCAAACTTAAAGGCTGTGAAATACATTTTAGCCTTAGCAAAATATATAATTCAGTGACTAAGGGGAAATAAAAAATATTGTGAACTAATATGTTATTTTGTAAGTGTGTACCACCAATCAACTTTTTAAGTAATTTAGATGGTAGAGTAGATATTGCGAATTAATCTCAAATCTCAAATTGTAAAAACTAATTTAGTTAAAGGTAAGCATTGCAAATTAACCATAATTTACAATAGATAATTGCCATTAACCCTTTCTTCCTTTTATTCTTTGTTTGCTTTGGTAGGTCTATATTTTCATTCATTTTATCTGACGTAGGATTACATGATCTATGGAGAAAATGGGCTTTTGCCTTTTTTTTTTTTTTTTTTTTTTTTTTTAATATTCAGCAAAATGCCCCATATCTAAAACTACTTAGGGAAATGCCCCTGTTTTGAAAACTCGATTTTCTAAAAATCGAGTTTTAATTTAAAACTCGATTTTTGGATAATCGAGTTATAGCGAACTGAAAATTAAAAAAAATAAAATAAAAAATTCTGGAACTCGAGTTCCTTGAAAAATTCAAGTGGAACTCAAGTTTCATGAACTCGAGTACTTTACATGGAACTCGACTTCATGGAACTCGAGTTCCAAAAGAAAAAAAAAATTCTAAGTCCACGTTCGCTATAATTCGATGTTCCAAAAATCGAGTTATACATTTGAAACTTGATTTTTTGAAAATTGAGTTTCAAAACAGTGACATTTTCCTAATTAGTTTCAAACATGGGGCATTTTGCTGGATATTTTAAAAAGAAAGGGCAAAAACCCATTTTCTCCCTTGATCTATATATATATAAATATATATATATATATGAATTTTTCTCTTCGTCTTTTTTTGGGGAGATATATATATATATATATATATATTTATATATATATTTATATAAGTATTAGAATGTTTCCTTTGCACGATAATGCAAATTTTCAATTTAATTTTTGAGCAATTAGAAGAAAATGTTAACAAGGTCACAAAATGTTACGTAACTAGGATTTATTCAAGTCCAATGGTTTTTTTTGAGAAAAAGTCCAATGGTTTAAATAAACCAACAAGTAATACTAATTAATATTGGCCCGAAACTAATATTGTTATAATGCTACAAAATCATCAAAATTAAGTTAATCTGTTTGGTGTACTTTCAATATTTTATATTGTCTTTTTACATAAAAGTAAATCCTTCATATGAGTGTCCCACACATAAAAACCATATTTTCTCAAGAGAAATATATAATACAATAATTTTTTCACAAAGAGAGTAATGATTTTCCTTCTTCTTTTGTTAACTTAGTTTTGCACTTATACAGAGTTGAAAAAAGATCATCATTATTACAAATATACTTATTAGGATTTCATTAATTACCCTCATTTATTACATTCTAAACTTATCTCTAAACCTAAAAACGTTTGACGTCTGACTCTCTCTCTCTCTCTCCTCCACCATTGTTCCACCTCTACAGGTTGCCAACAGAAGAAAAAAAAAAAAAAAAAAAAAACCAAGCCGAACACTAACAATAATGGGTAAATCCCCATATGGTGGTGAAAGGAGTACACAGAATTGGTTAAAAAATAATAATATAAAAAACAAACCAGCCAATTCAACAAGCGAACTTGTTTCAAATTATCAGAAGCCTGTTTATGCTTATCTTGAAGTGGGTGAAAATAATCCCTTTTCTGCTTCTTAGCACCATATGAAGTTTCATTTTGATATACTTTAGTGTTGGTGATTATAAGTCTGCATTACCACCTGCTTAAATTTACAATTATGCAGTTTTCTTGTGCTATGTTTTGGGACATTATCACTTAATATAGATTGAATTTTGTTTTACACATTGAAAATTTACATATAAATAAGGTTCTTCAGATTTGCCTTGTCATATTGAGAATTACCTTGACCTTTGTCTTGAGGATATTTACAAGGGTATCTTTCTTTAACATGGAGAATGAAAGCAAGAATTAGTAAATCTGTCATTCTTTGAAAATATTGCTGTGACATTCAATATCTCATTACATACATGGCGATTGATTTCAACATAGTAAAAAGGCTAAAATATTCGTCTTACCAAATTAACTTTTGCTCCATTGAGCTAATAGCCTAAGGAAATATTGACACACTTTTATGAAGACTATTATAACCTTTAAATATATCTTAAACAAATTCTGAGGTGGTTGGACCATAAACCATGTAAAATTAACAGATGCTGCAGAAATTGTGAGGCAAGTAATTTTTGAATCTACTTCACTATCTAGTTATTACCTTCATCTTTCATTATTCTTCTCATATATTGATTATTAATTTTTGCAGTTATGCTCAAAGACGAGGGATCAATGTATTGGGTGAAATTGATGTTTCTGGACATGCTCGCTCATGGTAGCTACTACCTCTGCCAAGTCTCATTGTAGTCTAATTTCAATGTGTAAAGAAGAAAAAAAAAGACTTCCTTAACCAAATCTATTTATTCCTGATACTCAGTACATTGAATTTATCCTTTCTGTTACTTGTTCTGCATTTTACAAACTATCCTTTATTGTTTTTTTTCCGGTCTAATCAACCTTTCTTCTTTTTGAAACTACCTCTTGCATTATTGATTGACATCTTAATTCTTTTGATTAACAATAATTTCTCATTGGCATTTCGGCTTGGTTTTTTTTTTCCTTCTGCTGGCAACCTGTAGAGAGAGAGAGAAAGTCAGATGTCAAACGTTTTTTAGTTTAAAGATATATTTAGAATATAATAAATGAGGGTAATTAATGAAATCTTAATAAAAATACCGATAAAAAACAGTGCTTTTGTAAAGAAAAATTTTGTCGAGTAAAACGCATTTCTGCTGGGTCATAATGAGGGCCCATTATTACGTTTTTACCCTTAGGCCTTTGAAGGGTTTTAACTTCTTATAATTTTTTTAAAAATGGTAATTAAACCAGATGGTTGGGTTCTCTTTTGGGCCCACAATTAGGCCGGATTTGAAAATACTGTAGGCCGATGTTAATTCCTTATAGGCCCATCAGTCAAGTTTCGGCCCACTAGATGGTGTCGACAGGCACTTGATAGTCGCTCCGAAGAATATACAAAAAATAAAAAATAAAAACAAAGATTACAAATACATACTATTCTCTATGTTCAAAGGTCAAGTATATGAGAGAGAGAGAGAGAGAGATAAAATCTTATGACTATTTTGGGGTTCAAATATTTGGTGAGAGACAAAATTAATTACGTAAACAGCATTTAATTCACTCTGTAATCTTGAGCACATTATTGTTCTAGAAAGTCAAATGGCTTTGAACTAAAAATACCACCAGTATTCAAGGAGTAAGCTTCTGTTTACGGGGTAAGATAAATGTACATGTTTAGGTTTAGCCATGCCGACTTGATTTCACCATTAGGATCTACTAAAATGTCCCTGCTAGGAAAGCCACATTATTAATTAAGTACCATGAAGAAATTAACAAAGCTGCAATTCCTGGAACAAATAAATAACGAAGGAACTAAAATTGATACCCAAATACCTGTGCACTGTATACCTTTCATGAAATTAGGTGAGTCCAGAAACAATCTGCCTGTTGTAATTTTTAATGACAGATTCCTTCAAGTGACCATATTCTTGAACTAATTTATGGATTGAGCCACCAGAGACATTCCAAATAAACTGCGAGCGATTCCTCACCCTGAGATTATGGTAATCCGGAATTATTACATAGATTTGAACATGAAAAGTCCCTCACTCTCCCTCTCTTTGTTTCGATTATCTATATTACTGTGTATGTGCGTGTGGTTGTATGTGCATGCGCATTTCTATTGGCCTTTATGAGATCAAATTTTACCAATTCGCTTCCATAGTATCGAACAATATTATTTAGATGTAAAAGCTGACTACGAAAATTTATTTCCGGTTGAGAAGAAAAGATTCAAGTAAAAACATATATACTGGCAGATGATGCAATGCAATCTGACAATGCTAATTCAACTATTCAAGTAACAAAAATATGAAAACTGAAAGAGACTAAAGTTAGCTAAACAAAGAAAAAAAACCTGGTTCAGTTGCTAAAAAACCTTGTCATTAGAAACAACTCTGACTTCTTTAATTGCACATGTTTGCCCACTTCGACTGTCTTACAACAATTAGCAAAGTAAGAAAATAGGAAAAATGCTCTTACTACACTATTCTTGAGTTTTTTACTTCATCACATTTCTCTGTTGAATTTATTTTCAAGTCCATCATGAAGACCACTCACACCGGGTACATTTCATGGTTTCTAATATTAATTGCAAAGCAGATGTTCACCTCAGTTGCTCGCGGCAACTCATGGAGTTAAGAGTTTCTGCTTTTCTTTTCTTCTCTTCTAATTTATTTTTTTATTCTTAAAGTGCTGTACTAATAGATTTGCTGAACAAAACATACAAAGCTACATCAGTCTTCTTTTATTTATCTGGAGGCATGGTTTCTTTCTTTTATTATTTTATTTTATTTTTTAACAATTGTAAATAACACCTTAGCTTTTTACCCTGTAAAATATTGCCATACTAAAGGCAATTTACCATCTGGCACGTGCATGCAGTAACCATAATAAAATTAAGCTCATTTGTGAAAATTAAACCAATCAATCAAGGGACTTTTAGTCTATGCGACAAAATACATTAAGCGCAACAATCTATATTTTATATATTACTAAAAGCTGAAGCGTAGTATTTATTGTTGCTGTTCTCACGTTGCGCCACATCAGCTGCCACGTCCTTTTTTTTTAAAATATAATTTGTCCTATAATTTTAAAATGGTTTTTACAATTTTCAGCCCTATAAATCTCAGCCCTATAAATGCAGCCCACTACTTATTTATTTACTTCCACTATCACCCTATAATAAATCCAGCCCATTACTTATATAATTACTTCCACTATCATCTATATTCTATATATATAAATATATATATATATATCTAAAAGCTAAAGCATAACATTTATTGTTGCTACGCTCTAATTAATAAGTCCAAGCCTATTACTCCATTAGGCACAAATTCAAAGCTTCCTGACATATTGACCATTCTTTATCTAATATAATACAATTATAGGAGCTCTTTTCTATTAGTATAATGATAGTCTAGGTTCATAACAATTGCTAGCTATTGACTATTCAAACTTCTTAAATCTAGAGCATGAGAAAATCATACCTGTAGACTCCAATTCAACGCCACAGTGAAGAAGGGCAAGGTTCAATAGTCGGCTGAAGCAAAAGGAGGCACCCTTAGTAAAAATAGGCTAGGGTTTTTAAGACCCATATATTTACTTATGCCACTTCATTTGGGTTTCATATCCCATAGTATTTATCTTATTTTTAATATCTTAGGCCCAAATCAATTTAATCCATTTAATTGTAGGCCTCCTTTATAATTTATATATAATAATTTAACTAGTATCAAAATTATGGGGTGTTACATCATATGTCAATCAAAACCTATCGTGTGCTAAACGAGATTAGTGCCAAAATGGATTTATTATTAAAGTCAACTATAGAGACATGCATGGTGAATGACAAATGGCATGACAATTGTATCAAACTAATCAAATAACATACCGACAAGCGAGGGGACTTGCCTCCACCGGCAGTTGTGGCGGCCTCGTAACAGGCCATATCAGTGGGAACCTTGAATATGCCCACAACTGCACTAACATCAGGGCTCCTCCAATCTGCATCGCCGTCGTCTCTGATGCCTTGCATAGGTGCCTATACAGCCAGGCTAATGCTCCACTACCCTAACTGTACCTCTTCGCGTTGCTGATCGGGTCCAGGAACTGTAGAGGCATCACCGACATCCGATCTGCCGACTTGTCCATAAACAAAATGGACCCTAACAACATGAGTATGTGATAGCGCGCATGTTGCTGCACTACCTCATCAGTAGCATCCGCAACTAGGGGACCTCCAAACTGTTCATTCAGCCAACTGACTCTTATCCTCGCCCCAGCAAGGATAGACGTGATTTCATGGGGATGCGGTCTGGAGGACAATGACCTAATAAATCACGACACAATGTAGGCCAATCCCCCTTGACACTCCCAGTCATGGGCAACCCATCAACAGGTACCCCTAGCATCACCTCAATGTCTTGTAAGGTGATACCCATCTCTCCATACTGTAAGTGGAACGTGTGCGTCTCCGGACGCCAACGCTCGACCAGTGCTGTGATCAATGCGTGATCAACTTCCATGTTTGGAACCTTCGATAACCCTTCCAAACCTGCCTCAGCTATGTAATGGGCAATCCGTGGGTCTAGCCCATCCCGAGGTAACTCACAAGATCGGCGTCTGCACTTTAGCACGCCTGGCACTACCTACACACGAAAAAGCGTTGTCTTAGGATAGTGCACACGAAATAACTATAAGAATGCTACATAATAATAATATGCAAGAAACAGTATGCTAACTGGTTAGTTATGAACATTTTGCAATATGTTACTTACGATGTTAATTGGTTATTCACTCTAGCTCAATAGCAGATAGGATCAATTCAAGATCAATGACATTGTTTAAAATTAGCAATAAGGTGATGGGTATTATGTTTTGAAATGAATGAACAAAGTGCCTCACCATGTCAAATGGAGTAGGGAATTAGGAATCAAAGTCGGTTGTCTTATGTGTAGCCACGCCTATTTGTGTGTGCACATTTGGGAAAATAATGGCAGCGGATTCATTTTAATTGATTACTATAACTTTTAAATGAGATCTACTGACTTTGAATATACCTTTTCATTAGCCACTACTGATGTTTAATATTTTTTGTAGTATTAGTAGTTTCAATATATCTGGAAATAAGACTTGATGCTGTTGATGAAAGAGTGTTTTTAAATTCACGATTATTTCTGCTTCATACCATTTTCTCTTTGGATTAAATAAAATTATGCCTAAACCAAAAGAGAAATGATACCATTTCGAACATCTATTTACAAATAATCAAAGAACCCTACAAACAGAAAAAGAAACTATTTCGACATGTCCGAAGTTCAGTACAACTACGTACCTGATCGGCAGGTGTCTCCCACAGCACCGTGGATCGATGACCCCGCTGCCACGTCAACTGTGTACCAACTGCGAGTCCAGGATCCACACTTCGCAGTTGCTGCATATCTGACACGCATGCAATCATGTTAATAGGCCGTTGACCACAAGCAGACATTAACAATACAGCTAGGACTTGCAGTTATAAACATTCATAATTTCCAATATAGCCAGGACTTGCAAAAAACATAGAACTTGTTTCAAAGTGAATATAAGTGAACCTTATTACATATTAACTATGAAAGTATCAAAACAACTAACATGCATGCAGCTTTAGGCATAAAACAACATTTGAAAAGATAAAGATATTTAAAAAAATACAAAATGGTGGGAACGTAAAGCTTTTTTTATTTATTTATTTATTAAGTTTTGGTCCCAAGGGAAGGGGGAAAGGGGAAAAGGAGGGGCCCCTTTCATACAACATATTCCATATACTTTGTTCGATACACTTTGTTCCAAGTTTAGAGAAAAATATGAATAGAGAAAAATCTAACAGAGAAAAATCTAACAGAGAAATTGCAATCACAGCTTAGAGTCTTCATTCAATATACTTTGTTCCAAGTTTTTATAATTTTCTCTATTCTATAGTTAGCTATACTGTCTGTTTTAGAATAGCAGAGATTGTGAGGATACAAAGTACAAAAAAGAGTTCAGAGAACATAATATTGTAGTAGCCTTAAGTGAATGCCAGGTTCTGAAATGCAATGGAGTCGATAAGGTTTCAAAAACATATTTTATATAACAAAAAAAATTGAGATTCTAGTACTAGCAAAAAACCATAACATAAAACAGAACTAAGAACAAATCCTTCTTAAATATATTATGAAATTCATGAGTCCAAATGATAGAGTAGGATTACAATAATTCTAAGAAAACTAAAAAAATTAAGCATAGGATTCCAGACTCTGGCTAATTCAACCATTTTAATCTGCTTAATTAGAGAGAAATTATTCTAGATTGATTTATGAAATACAGGTAATGTGTCCACTTAGTTTGTTTTATGCTTCCTCTCTAGCCAAACAAGGTAGCCCAAATAGAATGGCTGTATGAATAGGCATCTTGGCTCAAGGAGAGAGAATAAGGCAAATCTTAAGGAGGGAAAAGGGCTTATAGGAAGAGGCCTAGAGCACTATACAAACAAGGACTATCAAATACAGATTGGAGGCTTGCCTCAGCAAGTTCAATAGGTCAATAGGGATCATAGCATAATTCATAATGAGGTACAAATATCATTAAAGCTCCTCTAATCATTGTGCACGAGCTAACCTTTGCTATTTGCACAAGGTCAAGACTCTCAAACCATTTCATAGTTGCCCACCATCAACAGGAGAAAAGCTCATTTGAAGCTTTAAAAAATCTACTACTGGCCAATTGCCAACTTTCTGAGAGGCTTAGATGCAAAGCCACCCAGCATCAAGCACATTAGAAACTCTTAACAAAAGTAAGGCATATGAAGAAAATTAGGTTGAAAATCCAAGTTACATCACCTATGGATAATCACATCAAACAAAGACGTGTGATTTAAATCCAATGTAGAGTTTTACAATATGGATAAATTAGGTCAATTCCAAGGGGGAAAAGAAGCAAAAGAAGGTAAGAGTCCAGTTCCAGACTTCTAATTACAACTCAATATCTCTGTGAACATGTTAAAAAGGCCTATTTCAGCTTTTGAACATATGTTCTCAATCAGCAAATTTCTTACACATGCAACCACATAAGTCTAATCTGCATTAATTGACTGAAAGTCTGGTAGAGAAGCACAATTTAAACAACTGACATTAAGTTTTCTAATTATATATATAAGAATCAATAAACAACGTTTTTCTAGTAAAATTTCATATTTTCTTCTTGCTTACAATAAGTGGGGGAAGGGGATTTAAGCCCAAGTTCTATTCATTGGGAGAATCGGGCAATGCCTTAGAGCTAGAAGGCTCTTGGCATAATTTCATATTTTCTTTTGACAACTAAAAGTTAGCATTATTTGAGTAAGGACAACAATTCAACATCTGAAACTCCATGAAAGGCTTTAAATGTGAATCTTACTCAGAACATCCTAGTAAATTTCCATATTTTCTTTAACAAGAATCAGAAAAGAGAAAAGTAAACATCAATTACAATGACAAACACCTTTTGGATACATAATACAAAAATCCCCTTCACAAGTTAGTATAATTCATCAAAACCTGACTAAAATGACTGTTACATTTAATTTAATAATCCAAAGAGGGGGGAGTAAGAAAAACTGAGATAAAGATCAATTCAAAATCATGAGAACAGATAACACACTATTAGATACAATCAGACAAACACATGCAAGTCAGTGCAAAATTATTACTTAACAGTGCCTCACCTAATCTATTACTTAATAGAAATCCTGCTTTAAAATAACAACCTGTCAGAAGTTCTTTCCTGAGATAATTACCAATTCTAGTCTCTTAAGACAATAAATTATGCATCTCTACACAAAATGTAACAGACTTTCAACTGATGTGGTAAGATTATATGTTCCAATATGATATTACAAGGATAATGACATGAAACCAAAACAAAAAAAGAAAAACTAAGATGTTGAATAAAAACAATATGGCACAGTTAGAGCCCTAAGTAGAGTAAATGACAGCAAAGGTTTTAGGAACCCAAAACAGTAGATATACAGGGCATTTATGAGTTCAATTTAGTTCAGTGATTGTGGATGTCCATGATGCGCATTTTATGGTATGTGTGTAGATATATGCGTGCATATCCATTACACACATTATATCTATTATAATAATAACTTAATAGAGTGGAAGCTTGTAAAAGCCAGTAAGTTTGAAGTTCATTCTTATTATGAAGCTTTGATGGGTAGGGGCAAGTTTCCTACAGATGTTGCTTTCTTTGCATGGACAGCAGCACTAGACAGAATTTTAATAGTGAATAATTTGTGGAAGTGTGACATGCACTTTCAAACTATATGAATTAAAAAGCAATTTTCCCTAATAATGAACACCATTGTCATGCCAAATGTATTTTACCTGAATTTGTGCCCTAGATATGCATCAAAACCCAGTTCAAAACCAAACCCAACAAAGCTAAAACAGCAACAATAATAATGAATAGAGAAAAATCTAACAGAGAAAAACTTAAGAAGCCACACTCAAATCAGAGTTCATGCACAAGCAACACTTAACTCAGATTAAATGCAAAGGGAAAAAAAATTGAACTCAGCATTTAGAAATTACCTTAATATGTTTCTAATCCTTTAACTCTGAAGATGGATTGGGTTCAGCTTCGGCTATGGTGAGGGTTATGGTGAGAGTGAAAGGTGTGGGTTTAGGTTGAGCTTCGGAAAGGGTCTACTGAACGGTTTGGTTTGGGTACGGGTAGAAATAAGAGAATTTGAAGATGCGTTGAACTTGGAAAGGGTCTACTGAACGTACTGAGGGTGGCTACTGATCGGACTGAGGAAGAAGGGAGACAAACTGTTTTGGAGACGTTACATTCAAAATCCCATTTTGTTCTGCATATAACTCGGTTTCTGCATTGCCGAGTTCTAAACAGTTACGCGGGAATATTTTATTGCCCAAAAGCCACGCTGGATCGCCAGCGTGGCAAGAACCTGCCCAAAACTCGGCTTCGCAATAGTCGAGTTACTGCACGCCCCTATATAGTTTGGAAACAGGGGCATAATGCCAAATATTTTGCCCAATAGGGGCAAAAGGCTAGAATCGCCTGCTTTTCAGATGAAATACATATTTCTTCGAAGTTCAATCTTGTCTTCTTTGATGGTGGATACAGACTGGGGTTGGAATCATCATTGACAAACGTCAATGTACCCAAAATCATTTCCTTTGATAATCCAATATGTTGTGGCAGGTGCATAGTCAGCAGAGTTGGATGGTCAACGTACTGCCACATGGATAAATGCAGTGTATTCTAAAAAAATAAAATAAAATAAAAAAACCAAATGTTTTTAGTCCGCCCATGAAAAGTCTAACCAGCCTACAAATAGCATCACATTTTACCTTCTCTCATTGAAATTGTCTAAAACAGACCCACACGAAAGTCACACAATGCAAAGCAAAAGCTATAAAGCTTTTTTTTTTTCAATCATCATCAATGATGGAGAAGGGCTTCTCGATCTTTTTTTTTTCTTTTTTTTCTTTTTCTTTTTTTTTTTTTTTTTTTGACAAATTCATATACAATCAGATACTTTTATCCTTGTGATTTTTATAGGTTTTTATTTATTTATTATAGTTATAAGCTAGTATTTATTAAACTTGCCTTCGACCCACCCTCTTGCTAATGGTAAGAATTTTTCCTCCAAAAAATAACTTGTACGAAAAACAAAAAATCATACATATAATAAAATCAAACATGTATAACCAAAGAATCATACGTGTAATATGCAATATCCAACAATAAGACAATTTCTACAAAACCCAGATGAGCAAAATACAACACAAAGCTGTGATTAATTAGACTACCAGGGCACTGATTGGCATCAAAAACCGTGACAGTGAAAGTGGAAAACACTGACAAACCTGAGGATTAAACAATCCCAATTGTCAATTCCCACAAATAATGAAGCATCAAGCTGCACAGAACCCACAAAAATAAATATATAAATAAAAAGAAATGGGTATCTCTGGAAAAATGGAAGAAAGTGGAAAACAGAGACAAACCTGAGGAAATCCCATAGGAGTGGAGTCATCTTTCGTGGGCATGATGAGTTAAGAAATGATGCCTCTTTCTCTTTGAAGAAAGAGTCCACTGAGAATAAAAAATCCTTTGGGCACATCTATTGGCTTTTTCTTGTTACTATTTGTGTTGGGAGAAGCGGGTTTCAGATAATGAACAATATTGTGAACACATTTTTCTTTGAGAGGAAAAAATGTGAATGCATTCATGTCAAATATCAAGTAAAGGTTATCAGAATAACAACTTAATCTAATACATTTGTTGCTCATACCCGATATGATTTTGTACTGTCAAGGTCAAACATGAACCCATCTTAGCTGACCAACAAGAGCATTACTTGTGGAGCTTCTAAAAAAAGTCTTGTATAATTAATAAACTGCCTTTTTAATTTAACTGTTCTTCAACACGATTAGGCGACTCCAAATTTTTTAGTTTCATCTTAACAATCATAGCTCGACTTTTATAATAGAATTAAATCCATAATAGAGTTGACTAGCCAACATGATCTTGAAATTATGTGCATGGTATCTACTGTGTGCCCTATCTTGTCAAGCATGATTATCAGATAACTTTTGTTATTGAAAATTAGGCAAACATATCATTGTTATGTAATTTACACTGATATAGCCAAATCGACCATCCCTCTATTTTATGAGCTCAAGCTTTGAAGAATGGGAAGCAAGTGAAAAATAATTCTTATTATTTGTAGAAAATTATTTTACATCTACAAATAAAGTTGGTATTTAATTGTCCAAGCATAATATATAACAATAGATTTAATACACTAATACAAGATTGTAGGAAATTATTTGAGCTACTCACGCGTATAAAAGAAACATATAGAAGACAATGTATATGAAACATGCAAAATAGTTCTTATTCAATGAATAACCATAAGCAAGCTTATCTAGAATGCCAGAAAAGTCTTTCCATCCAATGTAACACTTTCAAGGAGCACAAGACTTTTTGGACCTACGAATAGTTAGTAGAAAACAACATTAAGAGAAAAAATCAAAATAAGTAAACAACTTAATACCAACATTAAGATGGTGAGAAGCTAAATTTGATTTTTACCTTCCATATAGCCAAGCATGATGTGCTAAATCCTAGCACCAAGAATAATGTCCCTAACCAAATGCAGCTCAGAGATAGCCTTGCTAATGTCCCATCGTTCTTGTGGCAACTCCATAGAGCATGCCACTCCGACCTTGACCATGGATATCAAACACTCCTTTATTTTATTTGCAAGGCAACCATTGTGATTTCCAAGAACGTCATCAACATTATTTAAAAGTTTTGGATCCACAACTTCCATTACACCGTCTGGTATGGCCATGCTAGCATAGTTGTGAAGGTTAAGGCCTCCCTCAAACACACTATCTGTGGGTCTCTTTCCCGTTATCATCTCCAACAATAAAATTCCATAGTTGTACACATCTCCTTTGGTTGACACCTCACTTCCTAGACCGTACTCTGTCATTAAGAATATTTAATATAGATAATGTATTCACATTATATTTTGGGAGCTCAAAAATAATCATTGTAAATATGGGAAAGCATATGTTACAATTAAAAAGTACAGTAAATCATGTTTACCTGGAGGGGTGTACCCAATTGTTCCTCTTATTCCAATCGAACTACTTTCTTTCGAATTGGTAAGTCTTAAAAGAAATTTTGCAAGCCCAAAATCTCCAACATGAGCTGTCATATCACAGTTGAAAAGAATGTTACTTGGCTTTAGATCACAGTGAACAACTGGCATTGGGCAATGGTGGTGTAGGTAATCAAGTGCACAAGCAACATCAATGGCAATGTTTGTCCTTTGAAGAATGGACAGATTTCGTATCTCTAACTGCATGATATTTGTTTCCAAATCCATATGCAACCAATTTTCTAGACTTCCATTCCGCATGAACTCATAAACTAGAGCCTTAAAATCATTGCCACGAAAATCCACACTTAAGCAAGAACTTATGATCTTCACAAGATTTCGGTGACAAATATTTTTCAAGGCTTCACACTCAGAGATGAAGCTCCTAGAAGCTCCTTGACGTTCAATATTTAGTACCTTAATTGCAACAATTGCTCTGTCCTCACCAAGAATGCCTTTATACACTGAGCCAAAACTACCAATACCAATCAAATTTGCTAACGAAAATTCATCGGTTGCTTTAAGGAGCATTTGGTAAGATACTCTCAAATATGATTGCTTCAAGGAAGATTCTGAAGATTTATCATTTCTTTTATTTTTGTGCCAATAAAATAAGAAAAATGACACTATGGTTATTACCAAAATCACACATGCCATTGAGATTACCACTTTAAGTGCAAAAGGCCACTTTATTTTCTTCTCTTCTTTTGTTAAGCACCTCAGCAAATTTAGTTCTGATATGCCCCCACATAATCTTCTATTTCCAATGAGTGATATTGCGCTAGCATTTGCGAACACTCCTTTTGTTGGAACCTCTCCTTGAAAATCATTGAAGGATAAATTCAAATTCTTGAGGGAGAGTTTTTCCAATAAATTTGGAATTGCACCAGAGAAGTTGTTTCGAGAAAGATCCATGACTTGAATACCTCTCGAAGTACTCAAGGACATTGGAATTTCTCCTTGAAATAAATTGCCCTCCAGGTAAAGGTACTCAAGGCTTGTGCAAAAGACTAGACTGCTTGGAATTTCACCAGACAACTTGTTTTCAGATAAGTCCAACACTTCTAATTGGACAAGATTGCCAACCTCAGAAGGTAGTGATCCTACAAAAAAGTTTTGAGCTAAAGAAAGTCCAATTGATAGCATTGGAATTGCAAATAGTTGCTTTGGAATGATGCCACTAAGATTGTTTTGAGAAAGATCTAACACCAACAAATTTTGGCAATTTTCTATATTTGGTGGGATAGTTTCTTCCAATTTGTTAATTGCTAAGTATAGTTCATTTAACAACGTTAAGTTTCCAAGGGCAATTGGTAACCTTCCTGAGAGTTTATTATTATATAAATATAATCGTTGTAACTTTTTAAGTTTGCCAATGTCATCTGGGATTGTCCCTGAGAATTTGTTATCACTCATCCATAAGGTTGTCAAGTTGACCAAATTACCCATCCCTAAAGGGATCTCTCCAAAAATAAGATTTTCATTAATTGCAAAATAGGTAAGCTGGGTTGAAAGATTACCCAAAACATTAGGCAACGTACCTTTGAATTGATTCCATGAAAGACTTATTTTCTGTAAATTGCTACAATTGACTAGAGATTGAAAGAAATTCATTTCATCATCATTTCCACTTTCTAAATTATTATCATCAATTAATAATTCCTCCAAACGATGTAAGCCTCCAAAATTGACTGAAAGTCTTCCTGTAAAATTGTTCGTGTCAACTTGGAAGCATTGTAGCTCTGAAGCATTAGATAATGAGACTGGAAGAGATCCGGTAAATTGGTTTTCATAGATTAGAAACCACTGGAGATGCGGAAGGGTGAGGAATAAGTTTGTAGGAAGACTTCCACTAAGCTCATTTTCATACAGTATAAAATCAATAATAGACGAAATATTATATAAAGATGGAGGGATCAAACCAGAGAGTTTATTCCCAGCCAGTCCAAGGTAAGTTAAGCTTCTTAATTGACCTAAGGTATCTGGAATATGTCCTCCCAGAACATTGTAGGATGCATATAAATGTTGTAGAGAGCTAAAGTTCCCAATGAATGCTGGAATTCCTCCTTGAAAGATTGTTTGTGTTAACATAAAGATACTTCAGCTTCAACAAAAAAGCAAGCTCCGTTGGGATTGACCCCAAAAGGTTATTATTACCTACATCAAGGTAGTAGAGGTTGGAGCAATGGGAAAGGTTTGCTGGAATTTCCCCTTGAAAGGAGTTATTAGTCAACCGCAATACTTGCAACCTGAATAGACGGCCAATTTCATCAAGGATTTTGCCTCCAATGGTGTTGTTCGCCAGCACTATTTTCCTAATGAAGCTGAGGTTGCCTATGAATGGAGACAATGAACCCACCAAACCTTTGGTCCGAAGATCTAATACAGTGACTCTTCTATGCTTGCGGCCGCACGTAACACCTTCCCACTCGCAGAAATGGAGGGAATCATTCCACGAGATGAAAACGTTTTCAGGGTCACGTGTTATCTGTCTCTTGAAGGCCAACAAAGCTTGATGATCAGTCTCATTCCCACCGAAATAAGTTGAGGTGGCAATACTAATACCAGAAACAGAAAGAGTTTTAATATGTAGAAGTACAACCAACAAGAGAAGGATGGTTTGGAATTGAACTGAGCACAATAATCTCAGATTCATTGCTTGCATTTTCATTTCCAATATGCAAAATTTACGTTTGCCTAACAAAATAAGGCGTCTATACAGTAGAAATATGGGAGCACCAGCCTCTTGATGACGACAAAGGGCCCGTTTGGTACATGTTTTTAAAAACTAAAAATTGTTGTTTGAAAACATTTGTGAAAATACGTGTAGGTGAAAAAGTGTGTGAAAATGCATAAAATACTATTTAAAAACTGAAAATAATTGTTTGAAAACACAAACCAAACACCCCAAAATAGCGTCAATCCTACAAAGACCTAGACTTTTTTTGTGTGGGTATGGTGATGCCTTACTTGTGACAACATACAAGATAGTCTCGTCCTTGGGCCGTTGATAATGATCTTGAAGTCAACTTTTGAGGCTGAGCTGCAATTATTCTTTGTGGGTAACCAATTAATTATACATTTTTTCCCCTAATGAGACAAAGGCCAAGACTTCTTTTGGCGGTATTTGGTTGATGACTAACTTTGTTACCCATGTGCCGTTGATTACCGACCTTGAAGGTAGTTGTTGAGGTTGAACTGCAATCGCCAGTTTTATTAAAATTTTCTTTCAATCTTAGTAGGTAACCAGTTTTATTGATGATAATTAACTAATTAATTCATTAGGAATTGGGTGCACTAGGATTCCCATGGAAATAAAACTAATTCATTGTTTGTGCATTCAGAACATTTGGGGCCTGTTTGGTAACACTATTCTAGTAATGTTGTTTGTATTTTTGGAAAATATGTGTGAGGTGAAAAAATATGTGAAAAAATGTGTAATCTATATATTACTAAAAGCTAAAGCGTAGCGTTTAATGCTGCTGCTCTCACATTGCGCCACATCAGCTGCCACATCATTTAAAATATATATATATATATATAAATATATATATAATTTGTCCTTGAATTTTAAAATGGTTTTTACAATTTTCAGCCCTATAAATCCCAGCCCTATAAATGCAGCCCACTACTTATATATTTGCTTCCACTATTACCCTATAATAAATTTGTATAATTAATGCAGCCCAACTCAAAACTTTTTCAATTTAGCTTAAAGGAAAAAAAAAAAAAATAAAAAACATTGAAGCCGGTTTTGTGTGAGCCTTTTCAGCTTAAAGGAAGAAAAAAACAAGTTGAGCCACATCAGCCCCATCTTCTTCTTTTTTTTCTTTCTCCCTTTTCTTTATAATTTCTCTTTCTTATATATTACTAAAAGCTAAAGCGTAGCGTTTAATGCTGCTGCTCTCACATTGCGCCACATCAGCTGCCACATCATTTAAAATATATATATAAATATATATATATATAATTTGTCCTTGAATTTTAAAATGGTTTTTACAATTTTCAGCCCTATAAATCCTAGCCCTATAAATGCAGCCCACTACTTATATATTTGCTTCCACTATCACCCTATAATAAATTTGTATAATTAATGCAGCCCAACTCAAAACTTTTTCAGTTTAGCTTAAAGGAAAAAAAATAAAAATAAAAAACATTGAAGCCGGTTTTGTGTGAGCCTTTTCAGCTTAAAGGAAGAAAAAAACAAGTTGAGCCACATCAGCCCCATCTTTTTTTTTTTTTCTTTCTCCCTTTTCTTTATAATTTCTCTTTCTATTTTTAATAAATATAATTAAATTTTGATAATTTTGACAAAACCGTTGGTATTATTCACTTGTGCCTCAACTATTAGGCGGCTGGCCTCCTTTTGTACCACATCAGACTACTGTCTCTCCCTCTCTCTTTAGACTCTCCAGCTTAAGCGTTCCATATCCTGCCTTGCCGTTATAAGTTACAACACAGACAGTGAACCGGTGTAACGTTTCTCTCTAGGATGTATATAACTACCCATGTCCTTCCTTCCACCAGCAATGGCAATCTCCTTCTCCCAAGTCCCAACTGTGCTTCGGATCCAAATATACTTGTACGCTTCGCTACTTCCTACCTTACCAAAGCTCAAGGTATTTTGTCTCTTTTATTTTCTTCTGTACTTCTTATTCTTTAATTTCTTTTATTTTCCCCCCTGCCCTTGAGTCCTCCTCTAGAAAACTACTCGCTTCTCTCTCTTTACATCTTCCTATATCTTTTAAATTTTGCTTTTGCTAGATGCACGCCAATTGTTTGATAAAATAACTGAGTATTTCAATTGTTTATTTATTATATATTCAAAACTCAACAAATTTAGTATGATTATATGCTGCAGTTTTATTTTAAGATGGGTTGGTAGATTGTTTCCTAATTCTTAAGCATCTTCTTGCGGAAGTATATATTCCCTGTTGTCCCACCACCCAAATTGGATTATGCAACTAAACTTATGAATTTAATATCCATTGATATTTCAAAACCAACGGTAGCTAGACTAGATATTTAGATGAACCCCATGATGTGGCTTGGTGACAAATGGGCATAGGTACAACTAAAAATACAGTACAATTTGATGAACAAGTGCTTCACCATTACTAGATGCAAAACAAATAAAGAGTTTGAATTAACTGTAAAATTTGAAATTTCTCTGTAGGGACTGTATGATTCTGGGTGTTGGTATTTTTTTTTTTTAACATGTTGCAATACCATTGGACTAATATTCAAATTCTAAGATACCGTCAGATGAGATTGTAATATGTTCAGAGATTATATATTTTCTATTGAAAAACATGACTGGTGCAAAATATCACATAATTTTTATCTATGTTTTGCAGCCACAATGCTTAATAAAAGGTATTTATATTTTCATTAAATTATATCGAGAAGTTTTATGCTCCAATGCAAAAAAATAAAAACTATAAATTCAATTTGGGGGTTTTCCTCATTAAATGCTAAAAATGGTTTTGTATTTTCTTAATATAATGAATACCGCAAAGCAAATCAATGCATGGATGCTCTAGCTAGAATATGGGCTAGGTGTAACTTCACTTTTGTTGTTTTTGTAGAACCACCGCATGTGGTGGAGTCGTTGTTAGCTTGTGAAAAAGCTAACAACTTTTGTAATAGACTTGTTGCTTCTAATATTTAATATATAAGTACCCTTTTCAGACCAAAAAAAAGATATACCAAGCACAACAACAATGACTGCTAGCCAGGGATGCAAAAATCCTTGCGCACAAATACATTCCAGAAGAGATGACCACCCAACATTCTGATTACATGATCTATGAAAGAAATGTTGAACACCATTTTTTTCCTGCTTTGCTTTTTTATTTTTTTGGGTTAAAACCTCCTTTGCTTTTCAAGATGCAAGAAATGGGTTGCAAAGTTGAGTTTATATAGGGGTAGCAAAGGTGAGAATATTTATGATTTGCAACTTTCAAATAATAGGATTCATATAATCACAATTTCATATGCATAGCTTACTATTATTAGGGATGGCAATTTTTCCCCGCCCCGCTTAACCCGTCCCTCCCCACTCCGTCCCGTGCGGATTTTCCCCGCCCCGCAAAGGTGGTGGGGCGGGCATAGATTGTCAACACCTCTGATTTTGAAGTTGGCCCCCTGTTTGATTGTCCCTTTTAATAGTCATAAATCATATATATTTTTACAAAAAATCTGTGTTATTTTATTAGGAAGAAATGATGAGTAACTGGATTCAACAAAGTGCCAAATGATTGATATTCTAAATTTCCAATAATGATTCTCATTGTCTTATATGTGATTTATTTGAGTTTGGTCTTCTTCATTCTATGCTAACATGCATATTTTAAGGACAACACAATTTCTAGAAAGTGTCTTATGTATTGAGGTATCAATCTACTGTTTATTTCTTTGAAATTACCTTTTCAATTCCCTAATGAACCCCACCTAGAGAAGTTCCAATCTTCAATATCGTTTATCTTCAATTAATGAGGAATTCTTTGTAAGCATGACTACATGAGTCATTAGCTCACGTTGACTACAACCATGCCCTTTGTAGACATTGCTCATCGCTCTTATCCATTGAATAGTTTGGTAAAGTGTTTGGATCGCAGCAATGTGGGTGGTTAGTTGGTATATCTTGTGTAGTCTAGCTCCCTGTCTAGAAATTTTTGTGCTCTCATAATAAACTAAATGCTATTGTTATTTGAGAGAGGTAGATTGTCTAATGTATGCTTATTGAGAAAAAATTTATTTTTAACTATTAGTTAAGAATGAACAGCTTTTAGCTTTACCATTTGAGTTCTTAAAATAGAAATAGTATTTTTCACTATAGTAAATAAAAATATTTCCCGCGCATTGCGCAGGTCTGCGACTAGTATTGTTTAAAAATTGAATATTGTTGCTCAAAATCCCATACCAAACGGCCCCTTGGATTTTGGAAGTACACAATTGCATGGTACAGAATTTAAAATTCAAAGTTGCACCAGAAAAATAAATAATTGGCCTGTGTCAAAGTAATAGTATATCAGCTAATCATATGAGTAGGTAATTGTTCAATATATAATGTCATTTTCTGAAATCACTAGGTTATGAGAATATGCATGATTTTTGAATGGATTTTGTGGTATGTGTTTTTGTTAGAATTCTTGTCCTTCTTCTTGTGTGTGCGTGAGTTTATTTCTCAAAAAAAAAAAAAAGTTAAAAGAATATGCAACTCTTTTCAATGCTTTCTACAATAGTGAATTAGTTCTATTTTCAAGGGAGTTCAACATAGAGTTGATAATAATATAATCTAATCCTCCTCAAATCTTGTATAGAAACCATGATCCTTCTTGTACTAGAGTGGAGGTGTAGGTGACTAGAAAGTAGATAATGGTATGAAAGTTAGCAGAATATATATTATTATTATTAACTGTCTACTGTTTGATTCAGATTCTACAAAGAATAAAGATGTAATTATATGCGATTTTGTTTTTCTATTCAAGTTTGGACCTATTAAAGCTTCATGGTTTGTTTCATTTTTACCCTATGTTTAGATAGAAAGAGATAATTGAAAAGGGGCGAAGATTGTAGAACTTATCACCCTAAACATACTGATGGAGGAAGTTATTCACAGAATGTGCCTAAACAAGATGAAACAATTTATTAGCATAGGATTGATCACCTTGACAACCGGGATTTGAAATTTTCTTGAAGGATTCTTATTAGGCAGCTCTCCTACATTTCAATTGAAAGATGACACTGCAAATTTTATTCAACAAGTTCCGAATTTTCAAGAAAATTTTATTTATTTTAAAAAATTAAAAGACATGGATGTTTTTTTTATTCATTGCTTTTAATAAATAAATAAATTAGGGCAATGAAAAAAGGTCAGATTGTGAGAGAAATGACTCAATGATATATATATCTATATATATATATATATATTTTTTTTTTGACAGTGACTCAATGGTATTAGTGTAAGTACATGTGGGTTTTTTTCTACTTACCCAAAAAACAAAACAAAACAAAACAAAACAAAAACAAAACAAAAATCTATATGGCTAATCCAGCTTTGCCATGGAGTCAATTTAATAGTAGAATGGTCTTACTTCAAACTTCTTCTATACTTTAGAAGACTTGTTAACAGGTCTTCTGAAAACTTCTTTTATACTTTAGAAGACTTGTTAACAGGTCTTCTGAAGTATAAAAGAAGTTTGTGCCCCATGATAGAGAGAGTGGTTGAGTAGTAACATCTTGCATGTGGCCATTTGACTTGGAATATTTTTGGTATTCTTGGGAAATTTCTCTCGTCATTTCCCACAAAAAAGAGAGTTGAACAAGAATAAACTGAACCAGCTATATGAATGTGTCATTGTCTTTCATAAATTAAAAAAAAAAGTTACATTACCTAGAAAATATTTATATCTTAACTCTTGGATTTTGGAAGTACACAATTGCATGGTACAGAATTCAGAATTCAGAGTTGCACCAGAAAAATAAATAATTGGCTTGTGTCAAAGTAATAGTATATCAGCTAATCATATGAGTAGGTAATTGTTCAATATATAATGTCATTTTCTAAAATCACCGAGAATATGCATGATTTTTGAATGGATTTTGTGGTATGTCTTTTTGTTAGAATTCCTATCCTTCTTCTTGTGTGTGCGTGAGTTTATTTCTCAAAAAAAATTAAAAATTAAAAGAATATGCAACTCTTTTCAATGCTTTCTACAATAGTGAATTAGTTCTATTTTCAAGGGAGTTCAACATAAACTTGATAATAATATAATCTAATCCTCCTCAAATCTTGTATAGAAACCATGATCCTTCTTGTACTGGAGTGGAGGTGTAGGTGACTAGAAAGTAGATAATGGTATGAAAGTTAGTAGATTATATATTATTATTATTAATTGTCTACTGTTTGATTCAGATTCTACAAAGAATAAAGATGTAATTATATGCGATTTTGTTTTTCTATTCAAGTTTGGACCTATTAAAGCTTCATGGTTTGTTTCATTTTTACCCTATGTTTAGATAGAAAGAGATAATTGAAAAGGAGCGAAGATTGTAGAACTTATCACCCTAAACATACTGATTGAGGAAGTTATTCATAGAATGCCTAAACAAGATGAAACAATTTATAAGCATAGGATTGATCACCTTGACAACCAAGATTTGAAATTTTCTTGAAGGATTCTTATTAAGCAGCTCTCTTACATTTCAATTGAAAGATGATATTGCAAATTTTATTCAACAAGTTCCGAATTTTCAAGAAAATTTATTTATTTTAAAAAATTAAAAGACATGGATGCTATTTTTATTCATTGCTTTTAATAAATAAATAAATTGGGGCAATGAAAAAAGGTCAAATTGTGAGAGTGAAAAGGAAGAAATGACTCAATGATATATATATATATATATAGATATATATATATATATTTTTTTTTTGACAGTGACTCAATGGTATTAGTGAAAGTACAAGTGGGTTTTTTTCTACTTACCCAAAAAAAAAAAAAAAAAAAAAACAAAACAAAAATCTATATGGCTAATCCAGCTTTGCCATGGAGTCAATTTAATGCTAGTAGAATGGTCTTACTTCAAACTTCTTTTATACTTTAGAAGACTTGTTAACAGGTCTTCTGAAAACTCTTTTATACTTTATAAGACTTGTTAACAGGTCTTCTGAAGTATAAAAGAAGTTTGTGCCCCATGATAGAGAGAGTGGTTGAGTAGTAACATCTTGCATGTGGCCATTTGACTTGGAATATTTTTGGTATTCTTGGGAAATTTCTCTCGTCATTTCCCACAAAAAAAGAGAGTTGAACAAGAATAAACTGAACCAGCTATATGAATGTGTCATTGTCTTTCATAAAAAAATAAATAAATAAAGTGTCATTACCTAGAAACTATTTATATCTTAACTCTTGATTGCAGCTCCTTTTTTTAGATTGAGTGAGTCATGTGCATATAACTGGAACTAATATCATGTTCCTATTGTTGGTTGGAGCCCAAAGCTGCAAACATAATTAGAGCCAAATTTTCCTTCTTCTTTTTTTCCATTTGAATTTGACTTATTGGAATTAGCTTTGGCATAAGCTGGAAAACTTACTTGGACGTTTGATTTGAATTTTCAGTATATATGAAGGGTGTTTGGTACATGCACTTAAACAACAGTTTTCAGTATTTAAACAACATTACATGTATTTTCACACACTTTTTTACCCACACATATTTCTAAAAAATACATACAACGTTACTAGAACAACATTACCAAATGGGCCCATATATGTTGGGCCCTCACCATACTACAAAGGGACTACATTTATGAAGACCATGATGAGGTAGCTTCTTACAAACTCTAGTAACACTGATGAAGGAAGGACTAACCATGATTAGTAAAAACTTTTTAGGTTAAATATTATTGTTCTTTCTCATCAAACTTCTAAAAAAGAAAAAGCACCTCCAACAGCACCTCTATGCAAGTTCATAGATCTAGCTACCTCTAGTAATCTCTCTTTCCCTTTACAATTCTTACAGTATCACACATACTTTACCAACTATTCAAAATTTTGAAATATTTTGTTTCTGTTATTAACGAAATGGTTAATGTGTTAATTTTCTCCAAATCTCAAGGGAAAGTGTCATTCTCTTGAACTTTTGGGATGGAGAAACAGTCCACAAAAGTTTTTGTAATTGACCTATTAAGTTTCTATATTCTTCCAATTTTTCTATTCCTTTTCCAAACGCACAAAAGTAAAGCGATTATCTTTTCTTTCCTTTTACTTTTCTATTCTTCATATAATTACCATCCATCTTTTTACTTTTCTATTCTTCGTATATTTACCATCCATCGATTGCTGAAAATTTTACACAAACCAGAAATAGTTCAAACTGAAAGTAATTTTTATTTTAGGGTCATACTAAACTAATTTTACAGTTTTTCATGCACCTCCTAATTAGTTGGACACCCCTTAATGGTTTTAAACATCTAAATGACACAAATTAATTCGATGAGAAGGATTCGCTTTACCACTATTTAATATTTTTGGGACAAATCATTTTGTGAATTCCGAAAAGTTCAAGAAGGGTCCAAAGGCCGAAAAGACCCAATAAAACTCTAGCTTACAAGCAACACATAGTGATGTCAAAGATGTGAGGAAGAAAGAGACTTTGAAAGTTCTACATATTTGGACAAAGTACTTTAACTCATAAATTCTTAACCATACCATACTTTTTTTTTTAATTGGAAAATCAAGTTAGTGTTGAAGTGGGACATATGACATATCTATAGGAGTTAGGCATATAGAAAACTTCCAAATGTACATGGAATCAGGTGAACTACTTAAAACTTACTGATACATACGACTACAGGTTTAGACATCTTCATAGGGAATGTATGTGCTTCACCCTCTGAATCACTTGCTTAACCTTGGTTGATGGTTCATCATACAAAATGGCAGGGTTGTCAAACTCAGATGCCAAACTCCTCTCCCCAAGAAAAGCACGAAATGAATCTGCCACTGAGTATGAAAGAGAATCGAGATTGTATCCCCCTTCTAAGAAAAACACACATCGACCCCCACATAGATCTTTGGCAAGTTGTTTAATATTGGACGCTAGCGTGTAGTATGTTCCCGTTGTGAACTGCAGACTGGCTAGTGGATCCAATACATGACCATCATACCTAACACATTCATTTGCAAGATATGAAAGTATGAGAGAGAGAGATATATGCAAGTGGGTGAATGACTAGATTGGCGATGATAATTTGTTATAAGCTACTTAAAGATCAACACAATCTAAACCCAGGGGCAGGGGCAGAATTGCCCTCAGACACATAGAGGATGTCTTTGTGCCATAGTCATTTGGCAGCAGATGATGTTGCCACTTCTGGTTGTTGAAATTTGGAAGCATTACCAAATATTGACAGGAGCCTATCTTAAGGTCAAAGACTATGAAAGTTAAATATAAAATGTTTCTTTACATTTGAATGACTAGATTGACAATGATAATTTGTTTTAGGCTACTGAGAGAGAGAGAGAGAGAGATGCAAGTGGGTGAATGACTAGATTGACAAATGATAATTTTTTTTAAGCTACTTAAAGATGAAGGCAATCTAAATCCAGGGGTGGGAGGCAGAATTGCCCTCGGTCCCATAGAGGATGTCTTTATGCCATAGTTTCATTTGGCAGCAGATGATGCTGTCCCTTCTGGTTAAATATTCAAAATTTTGTTTACATATGAAGTAATATCTAAATTATTGAAATCATGTGATAGATAAGTATGTTAATTTGATTAATTCAAATTCAAATTTTAATACTGGAGAAACACTAAAATGTCTATCCATGTTGAACCCTTGCATCCATTTCTCCCTCCCAAAAATAGCAAACTCAAAAAGAAAGAACAGGGAAAGAAAATGGTATATTTTGAAAAATAAGCTAATAAATGACAGATGTGCTTACTGTTATTAAAAGAAAAATTTGCAGTTAAATTTGAGATGCAACACAACCATACAACTTGGAATTGGATGACCCCATACAGCAACTGAGCTGCAACCCTTATAAAATAACTTTCCAGTTTCATTATTTTCATCCTTTTTCATGAAAGACAACTTATATTTAAAAGCTCTATTCAGTCATGGTAAAATCATTTTCCTTTAACCTTTTCTTAATTCATAGTATTCTCAGTATTTTATGTCATGGTTAGTATTCTTAATATTGCATCTATACATTGTAATTATAAGTTGGGCAATGATCTGTTGCTATTTACATACAACCCCCTCCCCTTTTTTTCTCTCTCTCTCTCTCTTCCAATAAAAATTCTAGCTCCACCCATAGGAGCCTCACTTGGGATTACTCCTAGTCCTATATATACCTACATGTGATTTTATTTTACAATCTATGAAATAATTAAGATATTCACGGACTTACAAATAGAATTCTACAACTCTTCACCAGAGACAGAAATAAATTGCATAGTGAAGCTAATTAATTCAGCAAACGTTGTTATTCATGGGAAGCATGTATGCAATGCCATTTATAGAAATGGGATACTCACCCAGCAGAAACAAGAATTATATCCGGCTTAAACCTTTGAGCACAGGGTACAATAACTTCATCAAACACAGTTGTCATGGAAATACCACCTGATCCTCCAGGTAGAGGCAAATTTAATGTTGTTCCTTCACCATCTCCATGACCTACCTCATCAACTTTACCAGTACCAGGGTAGCTTCCATCCTATTTCAAAAGAAGACTAAAAAGCATTAGATTGGTTGCTGCAAAATGAACTTCTAAGATGAACATTCATGCAGTGATCAAAAACAATAATACCAGACAAATCAGAAATTAAAAAAAAGATACTGGACTATTGATAATAGAACATCTATTACGCATACTTATTGGCATCTAGATTCTAGACACTACAACAGCTAGAATACACCATAAGATCACATAAAATTGCACATCATCTTGCCTCCACCACATAAAATTTTTTTTTTTTTTTAAATTTGGAAAGTGCAGGTATGTTCCTTTTCAATATAGGTCAAACAAGAACTTGACACTGAATTCCTGATTCTCACCTATACATACATACATACATACATACATATACATGGGTCATTACTTAGTGACAGCATTTGGTTCCACCTAAATAAGGTCCTAGAAGAGGTGGCTTAGATATGGTCCTTTTCTAACACATTTGCACTTGACAAACCAAGACTTTACCATTGCTATAGAGTACCAGACAATGATCCCTCATACACATAAGTATGTATGTATGTATATTCATACTTTAAGTCATATCTAACGTTCTTTAAATGCAGGAGAAGATAAAATTCATATAATTGATGAGAGAGATTAAGGCCTTGAATATTAAGCAGGATAAAAAGTTTGTGACTAAATTGCAAGGTAAAACATATAAGACAGGTCTGGACCAAATTAATGCTTACTTGGTGCGTTGAAAGGAAAAATATATCTGGATCATCATAAAAAGCATCGTTTGTCCCATTTCCATGGTGAACATCAAAATCAATGATAAACACACGCTTCAACCCATGTACACGTTGGGCATAACGAGCTGCAATGGCCAGATTTCCGAAAACACAGAACCCCATAGGCCCCTTTGGAATAGCATGATGTCCTGGAGGTCTTATCAAAGCAAAGCCCACAGGTGGATCCAGGCAATTTTTTGATGCTGCAACCTGAAATACAATATAGAAAATGTTGGATAATATAAACTAGAATCTACTTCTACCATCTTCAGTGCAATTATGAACATTTAGCGGTGTCAAAAAAAGAAATGAAATTGTTTCAGCACAGCACACAAAATATAACAAATAAGAATAATCATAAGAGACTGACGTGCCAGGTCAAGACATCACCACTGAATCAACTAAGGTGATTCCTGCTCCAGCTGCAACTAGTGACTCATGAAATGTCTGCATCAATATACCATGATAAGAAAGCAGGAATGTACAAGATATAGCTTGCAAATTGAAGTGCCAAGATCCAACTCAAACATAAACTATATGGTAAGATAAAAATCACATAAAACCATTGATATCACATTTCAAATTCAATAAAAGGACAATAAAAATGAGAGACATGACCCATATTTACATTCAGATCAACTGGAAAACCTTTCTTTACCAGTCAGTTAAACTAATAAATACATGACTCAACTAGTTGTAGAAACATTGACATTAAAAATGTTCTCAATTAGAATGTCAGAATAAAAAAAAATGTTTTCTGGGTCACATATGAACCCCTTCTTTGCAAAGGTTTAATAGTATGTGCGTTTCTTTTCATCAGCTGAATATATATCCATTGGAGCATACTAAGACAGTTATCCAAAGTACCCAAATTTCAATGAAATTTTTGAACTGCAAGAATTTCTTTTGATCTGAATAAGTTATCGATGTGAATATACCTACATTAAGCATACTAATATGAAATTTAAGTGTCATTGAATCCACCCATAAAGCACATAGACATTTCACAAAATATGAGAGGAGTCTGCAATTGATATTTTGAAGGCTTGGACTTCCAAAAATAGTCATGATATACAATTTCAATACAATCACTTCTGCTAACTTATCTAATGTACACCTTCCCAATGAGAAGACCCCTATCACTGATCTTGTTAGGAAACAAGAAACCTAAGCCAGATCCATGGAATGCAATACCTGTGAACAGTAACCTTAGAAAGAAAGAAGAGAAAATAAAGAGAAAGGAGAAGGAGAAAGAAACAACAAAGGCCAACATGCCTATTACTCAAAACACTCAATTTTATTATCAACTCATTCTATTTTCTTTGAATAGATTGAGCACAATATATATAAAGACTCTTACTTGACTCTTTCTTGTACTAGTAGTATTAGGATTCCTACTAGTATTATGACTACTAAGAAAGCCTAATAAATACTAACTTGGACCCAAAGTAAATAAACCTAAGATACTTAAGAGTACCTTAGAAGATTCTAGACTCAACTAAATTACCAAAATACCCTTAATTCGCAGGAATTGCAGAAATTACAGATTTGCCCCTCAATGTAAAACTGACCATAACTAATAAAATTTTTTTTTTTTTTTTAGAAGAGACCATAACTAATAAAATAAAAAACCCAAATTAAAAACTGTTTTAACCCTAAAAGACTCATACTTAGACCAATAAAAGGGCACGACTCTCACTTCAATTGGACCTCACACGAGGAACCAATAAAATAATTCTTGAATAGGCGAATTTGCAAAGTAATAGCATATTAATCTTACATGACTCCATCAAGAAAAGATCAACAAATGCACAGATTTACATGGTTCACCCAAAAAGTAAGGCCATGTCCATGGGGTTGCTGCAATTTTATTATGACGGAGCTATAACAGGAGTTACAAAGATCATTAGAATATACCGCCCTATTATTTAGTATACACACGTGAGAAATTACAATAAAAAGGCCTAGAGCATCTAAAGAGATAACCCCAATAATTATACAGACATCAATGTTCAATTCAAGGTGAGCTGCCAGCCCCTGAACTCCCAGCATAACCAACACAATAAATCAAGCTCCACCTATATTTCATTTGATCTCTCTCTCTCTCTCTCTCAGTAAAAAGACAAAGGTAAAAAAACTAAATAACACAGATTCTAATAAAAAAAGGTTCACCAATGTAATATGCAAGTTAACCACTATGCTGGAGATGCCACTTCTCTCTCTCTCTCTCTCTCTCTCTCTCTCTCTCTCTCACACACGCACACACACCTCTCTCTACTGTAATGAAAATGCTCCTCCATATCAGGAGAGCTCAAAATGGAATCCAGTTGAAAAATAAAAAATTAGGATCAAGTTTCAAAAAAACTGATTTCAAGAGATTGTCATTTTAATTTTTCTAACAGTTACCCCTTTTCTTACCTTATCTTGATAGTTATATTGATTTACTCATGTAACTATTAATTAATTAATCTTATTTGATGATGCAAAGAAATTATAGGCATCGATTATGACAAGTCCAGTGAAAAATATCTAGAAGCAAATGACTTCTAGTACTTTAAACAGAATGAGTGTCTGTAAATATCCACAAGCTCAAGAAAGAAAGCAGATTCATCTGAAGCGTTGAACTTACAGTGGGAGTAGCATATGTTGGCCCAGAACCATCAATGAATATAATACCCTCTTGTAAAGCCTGAACCATTGCCTACAAAAATAAATCAAATAAGCCTGATTGGTTCCATGCAAGACTAAGAACAATAAAATTATATAATATTAAAATAAAACACCAGCATAATGTAAAAAAATTAACCATTCAAGGAAAATGGATACTTGAAACCTCAAAAAGTCACCAACACATTGACTGACTAATAAGGATATGCACATACATATCCCTCCAAATGTATTGTAGCATCTTGAAGGTATAAACCCTACATGCAATGCATCCTAAACTTGCCATTGCATTGAGGTTAAAACTTATTGCTAAGTCTCTAGCATCAGTCATCACAAACCAGATATAAAAAGAAAGCAAAAAAATTGCAAGCAAAGCCAAAGAGTGGGATCACGTACTAATTTGTGGTACTCTTTATATTTTTTCTCAAAGGACCTGCTGACGCAGGACAACCAGAACAAAACTAAACAACAGAAAAATAAAGCGATATGACCTAGGAGTCAGCACCTAGGCCTTGCTTGGAGTCAGCACCAAGCGGGGAAACCACTAGGAGTCAGCACTTAGAGTGGACCTGCAGTCAGCACCAGACCAAAAGAGAGACCAAACGGCCATTTTTTTCATTCATCAAAATATCAACTATCTCCTCAAGGAGTACAATAGGTTGCTTATAAAGGATTGCTAGACCCTAGTTCTAGTTGGCTTGGAAAACCCTAATTGCCTTATTACAAAAATAACCTTACTTCCAAATTAAAATACTAATAGCCTAATAAACTACTAGAACCTAAAACATAAAAATACAATTGACTTGCAAACATAAATAATACTAAATAATAATTTTCTTGCGTCTCCCGCATCACCTGCATATTAAGGTACTAAGTCATATTCAAATCATTCCCTCAATCTAAATTCTTATGCTTCTCACATTAGCTGTTTATGTCAAAAAGGGTGGAGAAGGGGGAGGGTGCCACCCATTTGTACCTATTTATCAATTTGCCTTGCCTATGATTCTCCTTCGTACTGTCATTCTCATTTTTGTTTTCAGTATTATGGATCTTGGTTCGCAATGGTACTTGTGGTAAAGATTTATGCATCAGTGAGGTCAATGTTGTACTTTTACATTCAAAAAAAAAAAATTTGATAAGTTATAGATTGGTGCTATGTGTGTAAAAAGAGTGGGGAATCGATGAATCATCTTCTTCTTCATTGTCCTATTACTTCTGAGTATGGTCTATGGCGTGGGCTCTATCTGGTCTTCTATGGGTTATGCTGCAAAGTGTTACTAATTTATTTTCAAGTTGGCAAGGTTCCTTCAGTAGACATCGAAGCATAGATTTGTGGAGGGCTGTACCACATTGTGTCTTATGGTGTATTTGGCGAGAATGGAACTCAAGATGTTTTGAGGGGAAGGAACGGTCTATTCCGGAAATTAAATCTCACCTTCTCCACACCTTGCAAGATTGGAGTATGGTTTTTAATCTTTTTCCGTGTTCTAATTTTTTAGAAATGCTTGATCTTTGTAATTTAAGAGTTTGATGTACTGCTACCCATGTACACCCCTGGTGTACCTGGTTTTTGATTAATACAACTCCGTTATTTATAATAAAAAATAAAAATAAAACTTTTCTTTTTATAAGTAATAAAGCTTCATTAATAAGACATCTCAAATACAAAGACCAAAGTACACAAGGAGTGTGCTGAGGAAAACATAAATAAAGTCTTGCTACCTTCTTCACATGTCTTTTCCTTGGAAAACTGTGTGGAAATCAAAAGTGCCAACAAAGATCAGTTTCTTTATATAGATGGCGACGTTGGGTTGGATCTTAACTAATAATAATTTATGGAAGCGTCGGCTCTTTGTTATTGATTGGTGTTGTATGTGTAAGAGGGATGGGGAGACCAGTAATCACTTATTCTTACACTGGTCTCTTGCCAGAGAGTTATGGAGCACGGTGTTTTCATGCTTTGGGGTTGCTTGGGTTATGCCTAGTGGTGTGGTTGAGCTTCTAGCTTGTTGGTTGGGCAAGTTTAACCAGCATAGAAATGGGGCAATTTTGAATATGATCCCTCATTGTCTAATGTAGAGCATTTGGCTAGAAAGGAATTCTCGAATCTTTGAAGGAACCAAAAAATCAACTCATGACTTGATCTTATTCTTCTTTCAGACTTTGCTTGGGTGGAAAAATGCTTTAGGTGTTTTCAATTTTACTTCTTTGTCTAATTTACTTGATAGTTGTACTTTCTCTACTACTTAGTTTTGTCCAAGATCCATTTGGTTGGAGAGATGGAAAAGTGGGAGGATAGAAAATTGGGAGAGGATAGAAAAATGGAGGGATATAAGAGATTTTAGTTTTCCCTCGTAGTGTTAGGTTTGGGGTGTCAAGAAGTGGAGGGATGGAAAACTCTTTTGTTTGGTTGAGAAGAAAAATGAGAGGATAAAAAATATTGTTTATAGAAATTTACTCGCATGCCCCTATTAAATATTTTTATATATATAAATATTTTACTAGGAAAAAAAAACAGGAGTTGGGGTATAAAAAATGCATGCCAAACATTAACTTAAAAGTGGGGGAAAAAAAAGGAGAAACAATTTGAAAACAGTGGGGGAAGGAGTGGGGAGCAGAATGGTAAATACCATCAGCCCCCACCACCACAGCCTCCTCCCGGTTCTTGCACATTTTGTCAATTTTTTTCCATGCCTCCTGCACAAAGTGAAGGGTTTTTTTTTTTTTTTAATTTTAATAATTGACATTTCTTCCCCAGTTATATATGAACATACTTTTTATTATTTACAGTGATAACAAGTGGCTTTTGGCTTTCAAAGTGGCTACTCTCCTGATCCTCTTCTTGACTCTCATTCGCTGTCTTAGCGAGTGTTTGAGCAAATTTGGCAACATCTGCAGTGGCGGTCAAGCTCTTAGTGGCAGCTCCTCCCCTGGCAGGAACAACATCTGCAGTGGCGGTCAAGCTCTTAGTGGCGGCTCCTCTCCTATTTTCTCTCCATTTTGGGGGGATTGAATTTTGGTGGTCCTGGAGAGAAAACTGCCAGGCCCCACAATTTTCTCCCCCCTCTCCCCTCCCAACCACACTCATTATCCATTTTCTATCCACCCGGTTTTCACACCAACCAAACACATCCTATAGTAAATTTGAACTTCAAAAACTCCCTAGGATGAAGGTTTCCAACACAATTTATCCATGCTATCTCCCAGTCTTGTACTAATGATTTATACAAGTAAACCATTCTCTATAGTAGTCTCTACTTCTAAATGAGATGAAGAATATGCATCTAGTGAGTAAATTCCATCCACTTAAAGCATATAGGCGAGCTAGTTTCTAAGCCTTTTTGGCATGCCCAGTGACTGCAGTAAGCTGCTTCCCTGTAGTCATCACCTCGTTCTTGACAGAGTTAATCAGGTGTTAGTAATCTGGAGTAAAGGATTTGAGGTGGCAAGGATTTTCTGGGAATTCCAGATCAAGGAAGAGGCAGATCAAAATATGGTGCAGAAAAACCCAAGTCGATATGAATGAAAGATGCCTCTGAAACTTCTTATTCTCAGACAGTTGAGGCAACAACCACAATGTTACACCCCAAAATAGAACTATAAGGATCCCCCTTGTCCCAGTCAGCAAAAGCTAGTTTCCTGATATACGAACTCTCATCCAGCCAATTAATTAGGGGTCCAGAACCTCAAACGGATTTAGCCTGGCCAAGTTGTGTAAAACAGAACCTTCTTAAAAAGTGTTTCTAGAGGTGGATTTAGCCAGGCAAGATATAAATCGACTACTGAGACCTCAACAAGGCATGCCTGTGCTTTTTAACTAAGAAAATATCCCGTCTCTAAAGCAATGGTATACGAATCCATTGAAGCAAAACAAACTTCTTTCACAAATTCCAAAACTGCATACCAGTATATACAAGATTCAACATTCTCATGAAAAAAATATGAAAGTAAAAAATAAATAAAATATATAAATAAAACACTGGAAGCTACACATATACAAACTACAAAAAATAAATAAATAAAATAAAATAAAATGGCACTAGCCACATGCTTCCATTCCTTGTATCCATGTAAAGTTCAGCCAGTTTTTAGCACTTATTATGATTTGATGCAAGGAACACCGAACACAAGAAGAAAAACTACAATAGTTAATTTTGAGGCTACCTTCTCAAGGCCTGATACATAGGCTCTTGCATGAACACTTGCAATGTCATCTACTGAAGCAGGCTTGAAATTTTGAAGTTCAATGATCTCTGAGCCACGGATCTATATAAAGGAAAACATGATTAAGTGAATTGGAACAAGAAATTTCCTTATTCATAATATCAAAATAAATATGCAATCTCAATTAAAAAAAGGACTGGGCATTTTTCTAGTCATATGGGTCACACAATGGAAGGTTGGTGCAGGGAGTGCAAGACAATTTTATTTTATGTAATTTAAGAAGTCAATTGTATTTTTTAAGATTTACATTGAATTTTATTATAGATCTTATACTCTTACTAGTTAATTAGGCTATTAGTATTTAATTAATTTCCTAAATTCAAGAGTACTTTTATAATTCAATAATTAGGCTTTCCTAAGTCGATTAGAATTAGGCTTAAGTCATACTAGTTTATATAAGCACACTATTGTACTCCAATGGTGATAGTTAGGTTGAGTAGTAAAATTTATTGTTGCAGTTTTTCCTTCAATAGCTTGGTGCTGATTCCAGACAACTCTATGTACTAATTCCTAGATTTTGTTTTCTCTTGCTTGGAGCTGATTCCTAGAGTGTTTTTTTTTTTTCAGTTTTTGTGAATGAATTTTTTTTTTTCATATAATTTTTTTTTGATAAGTAAGAAAGATGTATATTCAAAAAATTGTTTTATGCAAAAAAAGCATAAAGCAAACCAGAAGTACAAAAAGGAGAAAAGAACAAAAAGAACAAAAAAAATTAATTGATTACAAAGGAGAGAGAGCTAAGGAACATAGGGATAGAATCACTAGATGTGAGTCCCCAAGTCTTAGACCAATAAAAAAGAGAGCCACAAAAAGAGGCAAGTAGCTGGTCATCAAATCTATCTATGTCCTCAAAAGTCCACTGACAACATTCCTTCCAAATACACCACATTAGACACAAAGGGACTAAATTCCAAATGTTAGATGAGTACTTCCCCAACCAATTCCACCAGTCAAAAAGTAAATCTACAACCGAACCTGGTAAAGCCCAAGAAATCCCAAAGGATCTAAAGATAAAGCTCCACAACCGATGAGCCCTCTCACAATGAAGCAGCAAATGATCTATTGTCTCCCCAAAACAGCGACACATAATGCACCAATCAACAAAATCAAAACACCTATTCCGCAAATTATCACCCTTAAGAATCTTATCCCAAGTTGCAGTCTACATAAAGAAAGAAACACGCCGAGGTGCCTTGACCTTCCAAATACCTTTCCAAGGAAGGCTAACGGAAGAAGAACCTTGCAGCTTATTGTAAAACGAACGAATATCAAAGTCCCCATTCTTCGTCAACTTCCACCTCGTACAATCTCCCTCATCCGAAGAAGGTATATTAGATTCCAATATACGAAGGAAATCCTCCACTGCACCCGCCTCCCAATCATTTGGACCCCAAATAAAACGAACATTCCAACTTCTCCTATTCCCCGCCCCTGCCATATCAGAGAAGAGTCTACAGAAGCCTCTCTATCAGTAGCAGTACCGTACAAAATCGGGAAGGCTAGTTTGAGAGGAAGATCCCCACACTACTAGTCTAACCAAAGTTTCACTCGACTCCCCACTCCAACCTTAAAGTGGATATTTTTACTAAAAACCTCCCACCCCATCTAGATACTCCTCCATAAGCCACACCCATGAGCACCCCTAGCCAGCTTACATCCCCCCATTCTTCCCCATATTTCGAAACAATCACCCTCCTCCAAAGCCAAGTCTCCTCAACCCCAAACCGCCATAGCTATTTCCTTAGTAAGGCTTTATTGAAGGTGGTCAATTCTCTTAAACCTAAGCCACCATTGGCCATAGGCGCACACACCATTGGTCAATTTTTCATATAATTATTTGGAATTACAAGCAATATTAATGATTTTCCATGTGAACCATTTAAAAAAATGTTTTTTTGCTCATTTTCAAGGTCAGTTTCCTAAAAATATTTTCCAGAAAATACGTCATTTTCAAGAAAAAGTTTTCCGTCAAAACAAATGGAGCATTAGTGGCAAACCCTATTACTGCAACTACTACTACTAGTGTAATCAGCATCATCATGTTATAGGTAACTCCTTGAGCTAAAAGTTCTCCAGAAAATTATATGTAATCCTATACACTTTCTACATTTTCTTTTCCTCTCGGTTGCTAATGATTTGAGGCACCAGTTGTTCAATGCTACCATTTCATTCTGAAAATATAATCTTGCTTGTAGCAGTTTGTAATACCAAGAGAGAATTGTTAAAATAAGAAAAATGAAGAAAAATATTCAAGTATTAGACTCAAATATAAGGTTTTTTTTAAGTAAGTTTTGGCCTCAAGGGGTAAGGGGGAATGGGAAATTTAAACCAGTGATATCCAATTCATGAGGGGTGGTTCACAGCCATTTGTGCTACCCTTTTTGTGGTTATTAACAAGGAAAATATCAAATTTCGTGCAGAATAAGAGTCTCAACAATAAAGAATGAAGCATATTGTACATTTCATTTAATACCTTTGGAGTCAGTTCCATCTTTTCAAGAGCATTAACAATTGCAGGAACTCTAAAATTAGATTCTGGATGGGACTCCTGTACATGGCAATAAATCCAGAGTTCAATTAATGGCATATACACAACTTCAAACACATTAGTAAGACCATGACTGAAAATAACAGGGAATACACTTGGTATGCTAACAAAATCATAGATTAAAAATGTAACTTCTGATTAGTAAATGAAGTGATGGATATCTTGAGAGCCATTGAATCAAAAGATCTCTTCCCTCCTCTGTACTCTTGCACACAAAAAAGAATAATAAAAAATGAAGAAAAAAAATCTGGAATTTCTGATTACCAATTGAAGTGATTGACCACTTTAGCTTAAAAGACAAATGCATTTTTTTTTTCCTCTATTCCTTTCTACATCCTAATTTTTCACCTTTAAAGAAGTACAAATAAGGATATAACACTCTATTCTAATTAAATTCTTTCAATGCTGATACTATTTGAAAGATCTTTCAACATGGAGTGGAGACTGGAGGGTCCATAATCTACACAGCATAGTCCTAGTTCAGGTCCTATTCCACACTAAAACGAATAACTCAAACCTTTACCTTGACCAGTTGGTAGTTAAAAAACTCAATGATTTAATCATCTATAGTCACTCACTGGAAGTTTGGAACCCTGAGTAGTGTCCCAACCATCCAGATTGTAGCAGAAAAAGGAACTTTATGGAAAATGGTGCTCAGACAAAAAAAGTACTTTTTCAGCCATTGGATCAGCAAGGGTGTGATGGATCAACCGTTCAAGAGATGAACAGGTCTATTGTTGACTAGGAAAGGCATTATGGAACTTCGGAAATGAAGAAAAAAATCATCCAATTTCACAAAGTGATTTATAACTATTAGAGGACTGAGGACTTAAGGACAATTCAAAATTCAGAAAAACTGCATAAGGGGGCTATTTGAAGGTAGTATATGATGGAGAAAGAGGAGCACTTGTCTACTTATAAACATTTTACAAATAAACTATAGGATAACTAAAATAACCTTAGGAGCTAAATAGTTTCTTAAATGAGTATGTAGAATAAGGTACTTTCCAGAAATTCTAGTGACATAATTGCCAATTCAAACTACCCATACGGTTATCTTTATTAGTCAGTAAAAATAATAGTTGTCAACCTGATCCACAAATAATAACAAAAATAAGTCCTGTCATTTTTTAATGTTTATAAGCCAAATTCAGAACAGAAAGAACTAAAAATTCAGATCATATATATTCACGACCCAAGAATTATAATAACAAACAAAAATATAACCATATATATATCAACCAGATCTTTTCCTGTTATGATATTATCCAGCATCTTAAGGTATGATACAAATTTGAAGTCATTTTACATTATTCAAAATGATTGCACCACAAAGTTGGGAAACCAGGAATTATGTATGTTATATATCAATTTTTTTTGGTTCTATATCAAAACTAGACCATTAAAATAATCCCCATGTTTGAAAATTGCAACCAAGACAATTAGCCCCAGAAATCCATACTTAGAGGACCTCTTAACAAGCTTAAACAAAACTCATGACATTTTAAGAGTATAAAAGTGAACTAGTCAGCTAAATAACCTGGTTGTGACCCATGGCAGGAGCAACAGCATAAATCAGCCTTGCATTCGTGATCTTTTCATTAGAAGGAACATACAGATCCTTCCCCATACTATTTGAACAAGAAATGGAAGCTCCTCCAATACTTCTTGAGAAACATCTCCTTCCACCTCTCAATTTCTTTGGGGAAAATTGACCCCCCACAAATTTCCCATCCACATCAATTCTAATATGACTTTTCCACTTGTATAGATGATGCCACACAAAAAATAACACATTCCCTAACACAAACACAATTATTTGATCTTAAAAACACCAGAGGCCAGACCGTATTTCTAGGATTTTACAAAATTATTATATATATTAATCAAGACAGTTACCATATGGTGAATCTAGCAAGTCAAATATGAGCATAAGTCATATCCATGTTAAAGCACAGAGAAATTGATTCTGGATATCTGTAAATCTCTTCTTTAGGGCAGTTACTCAACAAGCAAACATTAACAGCTCTAACCTGTGATGGAGGCTTGGAGTTGCTTGAGAGCTGGAGCATAACATGAGGGAAAAGCAATACTAAAGTAGTTAGGGAACCAATATATTTATATTTAATGTGGTTCATTTGGGAGGTGGAGCTCCAATTAGATAGACTAAAGCAAATGTTTCTGAGATCATAAAATTATTGTTCAATGAGACTTGATTCTTCCTTTTTTTTTAATCACAAAGAATTCTAAACTACAAAGAACTTTTATAATCCCCACTTTTGTTATTTCTCCCTTCTTAAAGCTCTTTATCAATTTGATTACTAAACCAATGTAACAACTTTAAAAACACATTATAACTGTAAAGTTAGAATTGTTTTGTATAACTTTACTAATATTAAATTTTAAATTTTTTAGAGGAGAATTAAATTTAATTAACAAAATCAAAAGTAAGATATCATGATTGATGCAATTCATGATTGTAGGTAACATTACCTCAATTAGTTAGCAATATGTGATTCACTCCATAAATTTTTGTACAATTATAAGATTTTTTTTTTTTTTTTTTTTTTTTTTTTTTTGAGGAAATGTTACAATTATAATATAATAAGGGAAAATGGGCTTTTCCCCTTATTTTTTTAAATATCTAGCACATCTTTAATGTAAATACAATGTGACAGATGATGATTTAATTTCTTTATTTTAAACTGTACTTGTAATTTGAAGCTATTTATATGTTTTATTTTCAGATATGAGCAAGAATTCTGTTCCTACTGCATGGCTTGTAGCCTTTGGTTTTTTTCTTGCATTTCTGCTTACCCTCCTCGAATGGAAGTATCAAAACCCAAATGTCTCTGTATTTGAAACTGTTAGGTTCTAAAAGTTTAGAGCAACTGGCAAACCATGAGCACAAACTTGTCTAGATATAGATTTTAGAGTCTATAGAGTTTATTAGACAATGCTCAAGGTCTTACAAGTCAGAACACAAGAAAATTCAAGCTGGAGAAAGGAAAGTTTAAATTCAGTGAAATCCGACCGATTGAAAATTATATCCGACCAATCAAAAGTCGCAGACATGAAATTTCTACAGAATTTTATTTCAACCCAAACTCTGCTTAAACGTTTTGGGTTTCAAGTGAAACACTTCTAGTATATAAAAGAAAACCCTAACTATGTTTACAGAGCTTTTAGAGACTTTGGAGATGCTCTTGTGAGATCTAAAAGGTATTGTGCCTTCCTCTTTCAAAGTCACTACCGAAAATCATTCTCATATCATTAGATCCGGTAGATCTGAAGTTGCTATAGCGAGATCAACAACTGCTGATGATCTAAACCTTCAAGGGTGGTCTTGGAGTCACAATCTAGAGAGTTTGTGTTGCTAAACCTTTGAGTGGGATCTCAAAGTCACAAGTAAGGCAACTTTTGTTGTAGTAAATCCAAGAAGAGAAGGAGTCTGTGGATTCGGAGCTTGCACGTGGTCGTGTCTGTAAGTTACTACTGGAGGTAGCATTAGATTTAGGGTTAAATCTTTTGTAAAAACTTCAATTCTCTTATAGTGGATTTGGTTTACCTTGAGGATAGCTAGGTTAAATCCTCTCCAGGCTTTTACCTTGAAACGATTAGTTCCATTGGTTTTCCTGGGTCATCATTTTGTGGTGTTATTTACTTTTCCATATCTTTGCATGATATGATTTATTTTTGTTTAACCTAGATTTGAAAATTAATGTAAGTAATCACTTGGTTAATAAATTAGGTTAAACAATCTGGTTTAAGGGATCTAAACGAACAAACAATTGGTATCAGAGCGGGTTAGCTAGTGCTTATAGGTTTTTATACCTAGAGTTGATCCTTGATCCCTACTATCATGGATAATTTTAAGTGTCTATCTACTCATATTTGTGATGATTTGAATAAAAAGGACACTAATGTTTCTGTTGATCTTGTTGATGCTTGTAAAACTCTTCGTAGGGAATTAACTAAATCTATGAAAATTGCTAAGAAATTCAAAGAAGAGTTAAAATTGGCTAATCTTGAAAAAAAGGAATTGATTGTGAGATTAGATTAATCTAATAAAAAGAATGAATTTTTGAGAAATCTCAAGATGAAAAGATGCAAAGTTTGGAACAAAAGTTAGCTGAGGCTGAAGCTAAACTTGAAAATTTGTCCAATACCAAACTTGTTGTTGATAACAGATCTGTTTATGTTCTTGTTAAGCCTAAAGACAAAGTTTATATTCCTCCTTTCAAGAGGAATCATAAAGAAAAGGCTTATTTTGCTAGGCTAGAAAAAGGTAAAAGTTCTATTGTGCTGAAATTTCTAAACCTATGTCTAAACCTTCTGTTAGAGTGCATAAGAAATTTGTTTTTGTGCCTACCTGTCACCTTTGTGGTGTTGTTGGTCATATTAGACTAAATTGTTCTTTGTTGAGGCAAAAATCAAAATCTAAGACTAAATTAGTAGTAGGAATACTAATGTTCCTAAATTTGTTCATGTTTGTCACTTTTGTGGTGTGTCTAGTCACATTCATCTTAACTGTCATAAATTGGAAATTAAGCATTATGTGTTTCAGTCTAGGATATGTGATGATTTATCTCCTGCTACAAGTCCTAATAAATTGTTTTATATGCTTTTGAAAAATTTAAGCTTGTTGGCTTGTAAAAGGAAATTGCAGGATTTCAGTTTGTTTTAGAAGAATTGTGTAATCTCTCAAATACACTTTGGTTCTCATGGTTTTTCACCTACAAAGCCAAAGACGCGTGCTATATGGGTGAGAAAAGACTTGCTAAGGTGAGTATTGCTTATTTGTCCTTGATATAATTCTTTCAATTATTTGTGGACATGTTTTTATTTTTGTTTTAAGTTGTTTTGTTTAAAAAAAATCCAAATACATTGAAATATTTCAAAAAGACAAAAATATTTTATTTTTTTGTGTCTTGTTTTCTTAAGGATTACATGAATTATGATATCTCTCTCTTGATTTAGAACATGCTTGATATTGTGGAGAAACATAGAAAGTGGAGTAGTACGGCTGAAATAAAAAAATAAAATTAGATATTTATAAGAAGGTTTAGAGATTTAGGGTTTGTAGAATTTAAAGATCTAGGGTTTGTAAAGTTTCAATTTCCAATTATATCACTTGTAAGTTTTTGTAATTACTCACTTTTCTTTTTAAATTTAAAATATATATTGGATATAAAAGGTATTTGACAAATCTAAAATAAAATAAATATTTATTTGTTATATGAGTTAAACGGTGTGTGTTAAGTGGGTCATTTCGGGTTGACACAAATAAATTGGTGTGTCAAACATGTCTATTGCGAGTTACGCGGGTTGACTCACTTATGACACGTTTCTTATCGTGTCGCTTTTGGGTCGACCCGTTTATGACCCAAATCCATTAAGGCCCGACCTGTGTCGGGTTCGTGTCATGTTCGCGGGTTGGGTCGAACATTGACACCCCTATGAAAATATGTGTTTTGTATTATTAAAGCTGCATTAAGCGTTTGGATAAGCTATTTTAAAAATAGTTGTTTTAGGTGTAAATTCTAAAAAATGACTTATCTATTTTTTTGAGGTTATCTTATCATTTTCCTTGTAATTAGTGTATTTTTATTATTATTGAAAATATGTAATTATGCTTAACAATTACATTAATAATAACAAAAATAATGATGTTGTCGTTGTTGAAATTCATGGAGATAAGTTTATCAAATTTAAAATATTAAAAAAAAAAACTCATCAAGAGAAAGATATTAAAATGATTAGGAAAATAATTATATTAAAATGTTCATTGCCAACAATATTAATACTAGACAATCCATTATAATAATAATAAAAAAGTTCTTATCCAAAACATTAAAAACCAAAATAGAAATAATAAAAATATTGTTTACAACCCACAAATGGACCAAGCTATTTTGTCACGAACAAATTTCATCTCCTTATCATGTATATTCTCAACATTTGCCTGTCTGCTACTACCTTCTCCACTACTATTGCTTTTTGGTCTATCCAAGTCATGCTCGTCCCAATTGAATCCCTCATCCTCCCTATCATGTTTTCTAATAAAATTATACAAAACACAAGTAGCAACTATAATATTTTTTTGGTCCTTAATGTCATAATATAATCCCAAATTATGTGTATATGTATAATTACTCGTTTGAAAACCTCTCTGGTCCATCACATTATACACTTTTTATTTAAACTCATATCTGTTTTATGATACCCATAATATTTGATTAAATGATTTAATAGATCATTGTACACTAAATTATTAACTGACATATTTGATGGTCATATGATTTAATTAAAAAAATTAATAGATCCTTGTACACATAAATAATTATCTTACAGATTTGAAAATCATATAAATTATTTAGAATTATCTAAATAAAATAAAATTAAAGATAGAGTGATTTTAGTCATCCACATTTTTTTTTTGTTACGTGACATTTAAAATTTATATGATTTGTTTATAACAAATGAAAGAGATGAGTTTTAAACCGAAATTCTTCGCCACAAGAGACCCAAACACACTCATTGATACAAAATTATTGACAATTATGTGACTAATTTAGATAACTGTGCGAGTTAAAAATGGAAAATCAACTTAACTTGAGACAACTAATTTGTATTATGGGCTAATGATAATCCACAATGGGAGATTTGAACAAGAACAAGCATATACGTAAAAAGTTATATTACTCAAGTATGTGAAAGGTGTTACAATTTTCCTATCAAAAACAAGCTCTTGAAGGTGTTGTAAAGCTCTCTTTTTCTCTTTGTGATTCTTACTCTAAGTTTTTCAGTTCTTTTTCTGTGTCCCCACACTTCTGCCCTTATCCTCTCTTATATTTGCCCTACTTCCAGCACAAGGATGTGTTGTCCCTGTACAACAGGAGATCTTTATGTCCCATCAGGCTATTTCTTCTTTACTTTTATGATGAATGAAGACTTTTGAGGCTCTTTGCACTATTCAGGCCAGTCACTTAGTAATAAATGCAATTGTGCCAAGTAGGTGAGCCTCGTTAATGCGGGAGTGACTGTAGATTCATTGAGAAGTTTCAACAAGCTTCCTCGGGCAATCTCGTACATTCCAGAATTTTTCCTCAGAAACTCAGTAGGTACTTCGTCTTTGTCGGCTCGAAAAGAGTCTTGTCTTTAGATGAGGTTCTTAGTGAGTTTCGTCCTCGGATCCAAGGTGACATATTGTTTGATCCATGGTCCGAGGTTTGGCTCTTTTAGTGAGGCTTATCCTTAAAGTGGGCTAGCTTGTATTGGGCTTATTTTCACCCATGGCCCAATGTTATTGGGGCACAAAAAACCATCTCCTCACAAACAATAACTCAATTTGTCATCTAAACAAAAATAGAGTAGATGGTCATTTTAGTTCAACCACTGGGTAATGGGTTGAACAAAGCTTCTTCAATTGAGTTGGAAGATAAACTATATCATTTTATTTATATGCTTAAATCCAAAGAGTTTGTCACAATGGATTGATCCCAAGATTATTGCTATTTTTCCAACATTTTCCTCTATGCATATGGAACAAAGGCAAAACGGCAGGCAGGGGAAATAGACTCAGGCCAATTAGTATAGATACATACAACTTTTACAAGTTCTTGGTCATTGAACAAGTTGTCCAATACTAGTCACAGTCACATACCCGCGAGATGTGTGAAAAAATTTAATGATTTTTTTTTATTTAGTGAAAAATGAAAATAGTAAACAAGATTTATAAGTATTACTGTATTAGTCCCAAATCCTTTTTAAAATGATGTGATTAGTTTCTAACAAAGTATAGTTAATACAATATATTAAAATTTCTATATTAAGCTATCTATATTTGGTATTTGAAAGTGTTTTAAATTTAATAAAGTCTTTTTTTCAAAGAAATATAATGCATTTTACATTCGATTATTATATAAGGTTGAGATATTTTATAAATAATGTAATGTGTGGTTATAATTTATTTCTTGTGCTCCTTACAAACGATTCATCCTCTATATATCTTAAATGGTCTAAAAATGAAGCAAATATAATTAAATATCTCACTTATATTACCAAACAAAAAAAATTACAAGACTTTAATAACATACAAAAAATGTAATTTTATCAAGAATCTACTAACATTATGCTGAAAATGTGTTATAATTGTCAATGAAACAACTCATCTTTCTATACAAACTTGTCACCCAAAGCATTATCAAAGTGGTCTGAAATGGACAAATGGAGTGAATTGGTTTGAAATGGACCAAAAATGGTCCAAAGTGGATCGAAGTGGACCAAACTAATTTGAAGTGGACCACAACGGACCGAACTAGACTAAAGTGGACTGAAGTATGTCAAAATGGACAAGATCTAAGTGGACCGAAATACTATGCTAATGTGGCTCAACAAGAGTGTGACAACAAAAAATATTATGCTTTAATTATTAAATATTAAATAGATGCAGCAACGTATTTCTAGTTTGCAACTGCTGGAAAAGAAACAAGAATTGCATTTCTGCTTTCTTTTCAATTCACTTCCACAGAAAAACTTATTTAGGATTAGGACCCTTTTCCTATTGTTATTATTGATAGTTTTGAATTATTATTATTTTGCAAACATGTTTGATTCTGGCGCCATAGATCCAATCGAGATCAGTGTTGCTAATTTTAATTTTAGGATATGGTCCAACCAGGTCAACCACATTTCGGTATATATATAAATATATATATATTTATATTTATATATAACTGTCTTCACAAGTACATTCTCCAGTGATACCCATCTTTGTAACCAAGGTTGTCAAAATCGGGATCCTACGTAGGATCGTGAGAGGTAGGTGAAATCGTGGATTGTAGGATTGGATCATGGATCGTAAGATCTTACATATTTTCATATTAAAAACAAAAAACACATTGATAATGACTTTGTATATTGAATAATCACGTAAATTGTAAATTTATCTATAAAAAAACAAAGATTTGCATTATATGATGTAATTTGCATGTCATACATCGCTACATAGATTAACGAAACAAATATATTTAAGTTTTGACCCAATGTATTTAAAAAGTTCAATAAATGTTTAATTAGCAACCAAATACCAAAATATTTATCAACAATATGGAAATATTTTCCAAGTTCTAAGTTCCAAGTTCCAAGTTTAAAATCCAAAATAAGTTATCAAATAGAAACTAGCTAACTAAAATATGAAATCCAAAAGTAAGATTAATATTAAGGTGAAGTGAACATTTAATTATTTTCATTATTGGGTTCTTATGACCATTGTCCTAATCATCATCATCCATTTCATCATCTATGTAGACATTGTATATTTGTATACTAAAGCTGCAAAAGAGATCAAGATACAACTTCATACTCAACTATTCAAGTTATACCACTCAACAACAATTATAGAGCATGCCCAAAAAAATCAATCAATTAATATACAAATACAAGCATACTAATAAAATTATATATAAGAAAAAAATTTTAGTAATATTATAACACAAATTAGTATATTGATCAAACAAATTTAACAACATTATAGCTTAAAATTTAGCAAAGCCAATATAAATTCTTCATTTAGAAATGATGAAGTATTCCTTCATTTTGATTACAAGTAAACTAAAAACTAGAAAAAATTTGCTTAGATTAACATAATTTTATAAAAATAAAAAATAAAAAGCCATACCACCATAACATAGAATAATAAAAACCCTTAAAGTTTCATCAAAACCAAAAATTTATCCCTTAAAAAAAAAAAAAGCAAAAAAAAAAAAAACCAAAAGCTGATGTTTTGGTAGGATCAGTAGAATTGGTAGGATCCCATACGATCCTACATACGATTCTACCATTTTTACGATCCTAGTGCGATTCTAAACGTTTCGATGAGGTGGGATCGTAAAATCGTGCGATCCTACGATCTAGATCGTGATTTTGACAACCATGTTTGTAACCAATATTATCATAGACATGACTAACGCAACTTGTCATCTTAGGATTTGTAGTTTTAATGTGATGATTGAAGAAAATGTATTGAAGTCTATGTAAATGGTGTCAATGTCCTTGAAAGATTAATGACTGCTGTTTATTCATTGAGGCCCATCTGGATTCCTTTATAATAAGGACAATCCTAACCTAATATAATGCTAAGGTGGTGAAGTAAGACGACCATTGTTTTCTAAAGTTTTATAATTGTTGTCTCCCAAAAGATGAGTTGTGGAAGATTCTTTGTTGTGGTGTGTAACTGTAATTTAAGAGGAGGCCGGCATTACGTATTGCTGAGAATCAAAGAGTATTAGAAGATTAAATAAAGCTCAATTGCCAACCTTGTTTCAATTAAATTGAATACTCAAATCCAATCTCCATAAGTGTGTGTGCTTGCTCTCGTGTGAGAGAGAGATGAGTAGGAAAGAGGGAGTTATCAGTTTTGAGTGTTTGATACAATTACAGTGGGCTGGACTAGCAGCAATTTGCATTTTCAATTTGACATTACACAATGTTGAACTTGAACACACTTCAACCAAACTTTTGTTGGTTCATTGAAACTAAAGTTGATACATTTTTGGTATTTTCTACAATGAGAAAAATAGAATTTTGGGAAGCTTCACTGTCTTGCATAGCTTGGCGTACGTTTGGCCTAATATTACTGTCTGGATTTAGTAAAAAGAGAGGGATGGGATAAGTCACTCAGTTATTGGACTAATGGAAAGGTCTAGAAAGCAAAAATGACAAGATATCTTTCATCAAGATCCATTAGGGTCTTATCTCACGAGTGACCTACCACTTGTTTCATTGGTGCATGCCCCTTTGGAGAGGTTCAGGCCTTGAGCAATGAGTGTTGAACAGCTGAAGGGCGACACACACACAAACAAAGGGGGTGGGGTACTTGCTATACTCTTTTGCTTGCATGCTAAATAGCAAGAGTTTACAAGCTGCTTACTTGTTTGATGCTTAATATTACATACTTGTTTTCATGAGAGAAAAAAGAGATAGATTGGAGTCATAGTTACACTGCTGTGAATGCTCTAAGAGCATTCACAGCAGTGTAGCTATAATGTTATATTGCTAAAATTTAGCTCCACAAACACAAAAAAAAACCCTACAGCAGTGGAGCCATAGTTAAAAATTTTAGATGAATTGCTACAGTGCACATCTATCTATAGATGTGCACTGTAGCTTGGAGCAAAAAAAAAAAAAGTAATTTTTTATTCCAGCCCCTTCTTTTTTTATTCATTCTCTTCCCTCTCATTCCCTCTCTCTCGTTCACTCTCATTCCCTCTCTCTCATTCCCTGAAGCTCATCGTCGTACCTGGCAGAGAACATCCATGGTGTTCTGACCAAGACTCTCCGGCAGCAACTTGACCCGATCGACCTCCCATAGTCGTCGAACGTGGGCGCCCACGTCGAAGACTTCGGCGCGGTGCCCCAAGCCCCGTACGGATCGTAGCGTGGAGACTCCTTTGATCGCTTCCCATACGGATCGGACCCAAAATCGGACCGGCTCCGACCAAACCCTCCGTACCTGTCGTCGAAATACCCACCGGCGTGGTTGAATTTCACTGGAGATTTGGGTTTTTTTTTTTTCCTGCTGTGGACTGGCCCCAAATCGGACCGGCTTCGTCCAAACCCTCTGTACCTGTCGTCGAAATACCCACCGGCGTGGTCAAATTTCACTGGGTTTTTTTTTTTTTTTTTTTTTTTTTTTTTTTCCTGTTGTGGACTGGTGGTGGTGGTGGTGGTGGTGGGTGTGGGTGTGGCTGATGGTAGAGTAGTTGTGGACCTGTGGTTGATGCTGTGGTTGTTTTTTTTTTGTAGGATATATTATTTTATTATAGTGGTAATATTATTTTATTGTGGTGTGTATATTATTTTATTGTATTGAAAGCTAAAATAGATTCACTGCTGCAGTATGTGTGTAGGTAAAATAAATAAAGTGACTTTTTGTGTAGCTAAATAGCTAAAATTTTGCCTTCATTGCTGTGAATGCTCTTAGAAAAGTTCAAAGTAGAGATAGGAAATAGAACAGAAAAATGTCCTTCCCATTGATTGTAGAAGTGGCACCATGATATACCTTTCAGTGGTCCCATTGATTGTAGGGTGTTAGGATTTGTTAGCAAAATGTAGATACAACTAGAACTATTAAGAGATTGAAGAAGAAAAAAATGAAAAGAATAACCCTTAATTTATTGCATTACATTTTGTCTTCAATTAATATACTCTTCAAGATTATTATTTCTTTGTTGTTGCATCTTTCAGTGCAGTACTAAGCTACATTCATCTGAAGGAGTAAAAAAAAAAAACACAATTAAAAAGTTTATTTATTTATTTATAATAATTAAGCAGTATTAGTAATACAGTTGGTGGCCTTAGGACAAGTACTAAAAAATAGCAAATGCCTACAGTTTTAGTGGTTAAAGAATAGAGACAATCTCATTTTTTTTGTGTTAATGTCAATTTGAATTGCCACCACAACAACCAGAATGGCTTATTTGAATTCGTTGATGCTCAAACAAATCAAATTCAATTTGTTTAAAACTTGAATTCATTTACATACTATATGATACTTTGACTCACTTTTTTTGTCGTCTCTTTATTCAGATTACAAGAAATTAAGCCTCTCTCTATTCCATTTTTGGAATAAAGAAGAAGGTTAAGCTTAATTAACACAAGTTTACAACTGTACAGAACATGAATTTCAGCACATGATCAGTGAATGAGGACAAACTAGTGTGCTAATTAACCAAAGACAACCCATTCCCAAGGGACAAGGAATGGAATCCAGTGTTAATTATCTGTTAATTAATTCATATTTTAATTGTAAATCATCATGCAACTTGCATATGTATTTATTTGTAGGGAAATGTATTATTAATTCCTCTCTTAGTCAATCCTAATATATATAAGGCTAATGTGTAGAATGACTAATGATGGCATAAATGTTATGTTTTTATACATGTTACAGAACGAGTTTTTATTCTATTTAAAAAAAATTCAAAAAGAAGAAGAAGAAGAAGAAGAAGGTAATTTCCGTATAATCTTGTACTCTTCTTCCCAATTTAGATATTCTTGTTGGGTTCCTAAGATATTATGCATAAACTGTTGGATGAGACTTTGGAAATTTTAAGCTCCAAAAATAATACTTTACAAGATTGATTAAAAATATATTTTTAGGGTCAATTGGATTCTTACAACAAACCAACTATTAACATAACACGTATTTGGACTTTAGAGATTTAGATAATTTCGTATATTGTATTTTATATGAATTCGGAGTTATCATTCAATTTCAAATGGCCAATGCCATGGATCCAAATTTCTCCAAAGAGTAAAGATTTGAAATTCACAAGAACCCATCACATGTTAATGTAAACGTTAAATTCTAATTCAACGATTCTAGATATATAATCACTAAACAATCAGTAAATAATTTATTTTCTCTCTCTTGCTAGGATCCTGCATAATATTTTTTTTCCTTGTCATTTAGAGAATCCTTAGTGACAAAAGAAGGGTTGTGAGGTTCTAGAATCAATTAATTAGGCATCATTATGCTAAGAGTATTGTAGTTTAATTAGCACATCCTAGTATTTTTAATGTAAATGTTCAGATTAAATCCCCTCTTTCACTATATAAAATTATAAAATTAAATACTAAAAAATGCACCATTCTAGTTGTAGGTAAAGCTTCACATCCTTTCCTCATGCAATGTGATGCTCGGTTTTCGATGCCCAAAAAATAAAACTTAACATATATATAGATTTCAAACAAGAAGTCCCTAAAGTCATCTTGAATGCGTGTGAGGTTTATTCATTATTATTGAATCTTCTATTTAATTAATGAAGTTCCACACACACACATTATATATATATATATTTATATATATATATATATATATATATATACATTCCAACCTCTATCACCTATATGTTTTAGGGTCATATTAACAGGTGCCTTTAGAACAATTTTTAATAAATCATATTAAAAAAAATTTAACACCACTTTCATCGGAAATATAACAAGCTTACAAAAAAATTAATTGCTTTATCATTTACCTATACAAATGTTTTTAAAAATAGTTATTAAATCAATACCCTTAGATTATTCATTAACATTTCCCTATGCTTTAATTTAGAGAGAGAATAAAAAAAATTGAAATAAGAAAATTATTAGGTACTCTTAGTCTTAGTAGTAGAATACAACAATGTGGTTACTCTATTCTTTGAAATGAATAGTAAATCTTACCGTTCAATTTATTAATACAACTTCCCTCAAAAAAAAAAAATAATAATAAAACAACTCACTATTATGTAAGAAAAATGAGTAGCATACAGTCTATACTACTCTTCTCTAATAATACTAAATAGTTTCTCTAATAAATTATCAAGCAATAGAGCACCAAAACTAGGACAAAAAGATTTTGATTTGTACAACCACCACATTATCAAGATTCAAGGAATCAATTGCTATTCTAGTAAAATGGTAAAGGATCACAGCAAACGCATTCTCATGGGGAATCCACTTATAATGAGCTCTGCAAATCCTTAAAAGTTAAAAATTAAAACCATGACCTACATCCAAATCCCTAGAGAAGGCTACAGCTAAATAAACCTATTTACAAAGTTCCAAATCATTTCCTTGCTAGAGAAGAAGTATTAAACAAACCGGCAATTTCTTATAAAAACTCTATCCAATTAGAAAACTGAGCCAGACTGAGACTCTGAGACAATAATTAGGAGTTCTAAAACAGATTTCCCATCAAATCGAACCTCAAATTACCTATGGTAAGCACTTGATACTTTTTTTTTTGCTCAATTAAAAAATAGGATTTTTGGTATGGACTCATCAACCTCACGCCACATGACAACAATAAGTAATATCATGTGTATCATTAGAACTTTGCTGGCTATTGCTTGATCCACTCACCAAGTGAAGCAATTCGAGGTAAGCATTTGATACCTAAGTTGAATGATTGGTGGGAGAAAAAATTGAAGATGGGTTCACGGGTTAAAGATGTGGTAGGAAATGAGTTGTTCATTGGTGGGGCAGGTGGTGGCAAATGCCCAGTGGGGTTCACAAAGGGCCTTGATTGACCACACAGAAGATAGTTCACGGGTGCTACATATATCACATAAAATAATAAAAATAACACTTTAGGACAAAAATCAGCACCATTGCAATTTGTAAAAGAAAAATATTTAGAAAAAAAAAAAAAAAATGAAATGCAGTAAAAACAAAATAGAGGACAAATGAGCATTGAAAAGCCACAAGAAATGGATGCCAAATAAGATTTTCTCTCCTCTTCTCATCCACAAAAGAGATTCATTCCATGTCATCATATTCTTGGTAACCGTTTGCAACCACAAATCAAGATTCTACTTTACCAGAGAAGATTTGCAACCACAAATTAAGATTTTACTTTTTTGGCAATAGTTGGTGTGGGGGGGCACTTGTAATTAGAGGTGGTAATTTCTTTAGCCGAACGATATATATGTGACTTGAAATGTACATCACGTAAATGCCAAGAGTGCATGCATCATTACACTCCTTGAAATGAGATGGAAGGTTGATTGAGGTGGCTTATAATATAAAACGTGATAGTTACGTATATAACGTGTGTATGAGATATTTAATATTATGTAAGTTGAAATCTTTTTTTTTTTTTAAGATAAAAATGTAAAATTATTATTGAAAATGTGATTTTATAATTTTATAATTTCATATTTTGAAAACACAAAAAATACATAAAAAATGGGTGTAACAATGTGTAACAAGAATTAACCTATCATATAGCTATGTAAATTAAAGATAACAAAGCTATTGAGTTATTCTCAATGAAATTATCTAGTGATTTAAAAATTTTTTTTGGACACCATAATGCGTCTGTAGGTGAGCAAATAGAGACATATGAAACCAAAAGCATTAAAAACATTATTTTATCGAGACTATGGACCAAAGGGAGAAATAGAAAAGCATATTAATTGCAAAGTTTTCAAGGTTCAGATGTTTTGGGGGGCCACAAAAGTGTCAGTGTAATTTCAGCCACAAATTAGAGGACCACTGGGGGCCACTGGCCCATTGCCTCTTGTTTTCATCCAATTCCTAGGGTCCTCCTACTCATACGTATAACTCCAACGTGCTACGAGGGTTTAGTAATTGTGTTTCATATAATGACATGATTAACCCTTACTATTGATTGTTTGCATCTTCACGTTATTGGAATGCATGTTCTTTTGGGGGAGTTGGAAGTATAAAGTTCTTGTACGTAATTGTACTGAAAAATTAATCAAGAGCAGCTCATTGCTTAGCCAAATGGGGTCTTAATAATAGGTGGCAGGATTTTGTCAATGAAATGTCCTTACCTGAATAATTTGTGAATGTGATCAAGAATAATGCTTTGAATTGTATTTTGTAACGTTGTTTTCTAATGAAGCTTGCTTGGATTTTCAAAAATAAAAAATAAATAAATAAGCCAAAGCATTGCATATCAAAAGCCAATGTTTTGACAAAAATGGCATAAATTTTAATTAAAACCCTCTAATGACAGAACATTGGTAATTTCCACTTTCTATGTTTTTTATTTTTTATTTATATTTTTATAATATAATAAAATTTCAATATATAACATCTGTTCCATAATAATTACTCTATATCATCAAGTCAAGACACTAATTGATTTTTGATGTAAACAAGATTCAAATCACAAATCTTTTATTTGACAACAAAAAATTTTACAAGTTGAACTAACTAATCTACTTCTACATTATATGTTTAAATCACTGTATCCTAGAAATTCTTGGTTGTATGAGTTCTTTTTTTTTTCTTGTTCCACTAAGCAAAATTTAAATGAACAAAGTTTCTTTCCAAACTAGTTTGGAGAGAAACCCTACAAACTCATTATATATATATTTACATTAAATGTGAATTTTGAAAATCTAACCGTTAGATTGCATATTCTTATTACATCCTTAATGCTTACAAAATTTCAAGAAAATCAAAGATCAATTGGTATATCATCAAATAAATGTTATAATTTCAAGTTTTTGTAATCTAAAGTTGTATATAAAAAATAAGTTAATTGATCAAATAGTAAATAATATCCGATTTGAGCAAAATTTGATATGCATGTTAAGAACATAAGGATCATGAAATTCAACGGTTAGATTTTCAAAATTCACACTCAAAAAAGAAATATATGAGAAGTTTGAAGAGTTTCTCTGCAAACTAGTTTGGAGAGAAACTTTGTTCAATTTAAATCTACAACTTGACTGGATTTCATTTCGTTCTTTACCTCTTAATCAAAGCTAAAAGTTCAAGAGACAAGAATGACTCTCACAATCATCTATGATCTTATGCATTTCCACTTCTTGATATATACTTTGACATTCAAACGTTGGAAGAGAAACCGCTGGCTTACCTATGAGATTATTATTGTAATGTCCTAACAAAATGGAAAATCTTATCCAGTTGTTCCAATAATGGTGTTGTGATGATTACTTTTTATATGATTCATTGTTCTGTCATCTGTGCATTTGGAAACGCATAATTCCCTACCCCACATTTTATATATATTTATATACACGAAAACAATTCATGTTTTTATTCTAGAGTGGAAGAATATGGACAAGGTTTTGTCACAAATAATGCTACAAGAACTATGGGCTGTTAGACAAGGTTTATTAATTGACTGGGAACTTGGTTACAAATTTATAGACCTGTAAATTGATTCTAAAATTGTGATATGTTGGTTAACATCAAATGGGATTACGGCTCTGGCTATGGTTCTATTAATTTGTGATGGCAGGGCCCTACTAAGCAGAGCGTGGACTGTCCTACCACGTCACATCTTTCATGAAGCTAACAACATTGCAGATGGCCTGGCCAAGAGAGAAGTAATGCAAAGAAGCAGCCTAGTGGAATATGCACAATGTCCTACTTTTGTAATTAATCCCTATATATGGGATCTTTTGGAAAAAAAAGCACTCCTAGAGAGTGTTCCTTAACATCCTTGACCTTTAACACTAGACTCTGTCCAAAAATGACTAATGGACCAACTTTTGTAACTACTACTTAATCAAATAAAATATCTCCTCTTTCTACCCAAAAAAAAAAACTAATATATAACATTTTATGCAAAGCAAGAAAGGGATAAACCGAAGCCAAATTCGTACATGACATACTGAAGAAATCGGCAAACAGGCTAATAGATTTTTTGTCCCAAACCAAGTAATTATGTTAGTCGGTTGGTTGAATTTACTGACTATTTTAGTCGTTTAGCTAACTTAGTTGATTCATGCCTAAGCTCTTTGTTCTCTTGTCTTTTGGTGCACCGTGATAATAATTTAGCCATGTTTGAGTGGTCGGCACCTTTTGGTGTTTCTAACAAAAATATTCAGGGTTTAAATTTCCCCACCTCCAACTACGAAATTATCAAAAAAATTTATCTTTGTAACAACTTTAGGTGGTTGTCTTCGAGTATATATAAATATAAATAAATATATATATATATATATATGTAGCAGGCTCCCCTAATTGTATGAAGGCAGCCTAAAAACTTTGTATTTAGAGACATAGCAAGACAGTTTATGGGATGTATTTGAAGTTTGGGTTTTGTAAATGAACATTGTCATCGCTCTAAGGTTGGATCACATGAGGCTCCTTTCATGTAACAAATTGATATCAGAGTCAAGGTTTGCTACCTAGGCATTTAGATTAGTTTTCTTTGGAGATTTTTCCTATTTGGTATGTGAATCCGATACTTGGAAAGAAAGATGGTGAATCATCTACAAAACTTCAGCAATTAGAGCTATGTTCCTTAATACTAATGCAGAGAAGTCTGATGGAATGAAAAACTTCAGCATGTGACAATGTGAATAAATGGGTGGCCTGATCCAACAAGAATTAAATATTGATTTGGAAAAGAAAAATTCAAATAAAAGCTACGAGAAAATTAATAAACAAGACTAATAGGGTCATCCTTTTATGGTTGGCCAAGGATAAAAATATTTTATTATAGGGTCTCTAATAAGGTTAAGCAAGTATGGAAAAAATTGGATGCATTATTTTGTCTCTAAACGCTGGAGCCCGGAAGCCATACAAACTTTACAACGAGAAACCAAGGGCTTTCACGTAAACATAGCCACGTGAACTATGCAATTTTCCATGACAAAATATCTGTAGCAAAAGATGCACGTGAACCATCTATAGAAACCCGAGGACCCAAGTGTCTTTGCAAATAACCCCTTTAAACTACTCACTGTTTTCACAGTTCGTAGTTGAAGCCAAAACCAGGGATTAAATAAGAAAATAAACAAGAACAAAATCAGTTGAGAGTACTTACTAGTACTACACAAATTGATCAGCTAGAGAAACCCAAGTGAGTAAAGAAAAAAGAGAGAAAAAAGAGTGCATCTTCAATGAAGAAACAAGGCTGTGAGATTGAAGCAATAGGCATCAACTATCAGATTCAAACACAAAAAAGAGAGCACCCTTTTAAGATCTTTAGCAGAGAGCCACAAAAGAGTCATCATGAAGTGGTTCAAGAACCTGAAGAACCACAAGCCAAGGTTGAAGAACTATGTCCATGCCCCGGAGTCCGCCAAGTGTTAAAGGACGTGAACTGCCAGGCAAAACCATGGGAGATTCTAGCCATTGTCGGTCCAAGTGGAGCTGGAAAGTCTTCCCTACTAGAAATCCTAGCAGGGAAACACACACCACAAAGTGGTTCCATTTTTGTGAACCAAAAGCCTATAGACAAAGCTGGGTTCAAGAAAATCTCAGGGTATGTCACTCAAAAGGACACCCTATTTCCTTTACTTACAGTGGAAGAAACCTTAATGTTTAGTGCTAAGCTAAGGTTAAGGCTTCCACCAGCTGAGCTGAGCTCCAGGGTGAAGTCATTGATTCAGGAGCTTGGCTTGAGTCATGTAGCCGGGGTTCGTGTTGGAGACGACAGAGTTCGCGGGATATCTGGTGGAGAAAGGCGTCGTGTTTCGATTGGCGTGGACGTGATACATGACCCCAAAGTGCTGATTCTTGATGAACCAACTTCAGGTCTGGATAGTACATCAGCGCTTCAAATTATTGACATGCTCAAGTCCATGGCTGAAACCCGAGGCAGAACCATAATTCTCAGTATCCACCAACCAGGGTTTCGTATTGTGAAGTTGTTCAATTCAATTCTACTGTTGGCTAATGGATGTGCCTTGCACCAGGGCACGGTGGATCAGCTTGGTGTGAACTTGAGGCTAATGGGGTTAGAGCTTCCTCTTCATGTCAATGTTGTTGAATTTGCCATTGAATCCATTGAAGCCATTCAACAGCAGCAAAAGTCTAAGCCAGTCCACCAACAAATGCTACCACAGTTGCCATCAACAACACTACAGAAGAAAATAGATGATCCAGGTGAGTGTAGAAGCGGTAAGTGCACACTACAACAGCTCTTTCAACAATCCAAGGTTATTGATGAAGAAATCATCAATGTTAATGGTATCGATTTCCCTCGTGGCTTTGCCAACTCTAGATTGCAAGAAACCATAATTCTCACTCATAGATTCTCGAAAAATATCTTCCGGACCAAGGAGCTCTTCGCATGCCGGACAATTCAAATGCTGATTTCTGGGCTTGTCCTAGGCTCCATCTTTTACAATCTAAAAGACGATTTGGTTGGAGCTCAAGAAAGGGTAGGTCTATTTGCTTTTATATTGACTTTTCTGTTATCATGCACCACAGAAGCTTTGCCAATCTTTTTGCAAGAGAGGGAGATTCTTATGAAGGAGACCTCTAGTGGAAGCTACAGAGTCTCATCCTATGCCATAGCCAATGGACTAGTTTACTTGCCATTTCTGCTAATCCTGGCCATTTTATTCACAATACCCTTATACTGGCTCGTTGGACTCAATCACAATTTCATGGCCTTTTTGCACTTCTTGTTGCTGATTTGGTTAATTCTGTATACGGCAAATTCTGTTGTGGTATGTTTCAGTGCTCTAGTGCCTAATTTCATCGTTGGCAATTCTGTGATTGGGGGTGTCATGGGATCCTTCTTTCTCTTCTCTGGTTACTTCATATCAAAGCATGGAATTCCAGATTATTGGATTTTCATGCATTACATATCATTGTTCAAGTATCCATTTGAAGGGTTTCTAATAAATGAGTTCTCTAATTCAGACAAGTGCTTGGAGTACATGTTTGGGACATGTATGGTGAGTGGAGAAGATGTGCTTAGAGAAGAAGGCTATGGGGAGGAAAGCAGGTGGAGAAATGTGATGGTTATGGTGTGCTTCATATTGCTTTACAGGTTTATTTCTTATGTCATTCTTAGGTGTAGATGCTCTCAGAGAGGGCTCAAGGATTCCCTTGTCTGAAGAATATAGTGAAATCTCTCTCTCTCTCTCTCTCTCTCTCTCTCTCTCACGAGTTGTTGAAAACATTGTTCAATGTTCACATGTTTTGGACTTTACTTAAGATAGCATCCAAAGAAGAAAAATCACATATATAATAATAAAAGAAGATATGTAATTTCTGTCACCAGATTGTACTAACATGAAATGTTGGTTTTTTATTTTCTATATTTCTTAATGATATGTGACTCTCTCTCTCTCTCTCTCTCTCTAGGCCTATCGATTTTTAAGATGATAAACAAAAGAAAGTTTTCATTGTGAAGGAAAAACCAACCCACTGCAGCACTTTGTTCGTGTAACAAGGTTTCTAAAGGCTTGGTCCATCTAGCTTTTTAAGTCCCCAAAATGCTTAATATTCTGAATAACTGGAGGATCCAGACCACATTGAATTCCTAACACTCTGCAACTGTAAACAGTGCAAATTCTAACTGACCACTTATCACCAGGGTACATACACATCTGATAATACATGTAGCACACTAGAAACAATGCAGAACTTTAAACCATCATTAATATATAAGTCTAAGGTGCTCCTCGAATCATAGACATGGCCTATTTACAAGAAAACAATTGAATATAGGGTAAATTACATTGACCTCCCCCTAGGCTCAATGTAATCTTCCAACTAGAAGGGAGGGAGATCAAAGTATTTTAAGTATTTTTTGATAATCAAAGTAATTTAAGTTCAAGAGTAGTAGCTGTCTTTCTGAATAATGTGTAATGGTACAACATTTAAAGCATTACAGTTATGAGAACTACTGACTACTATAACTTGCTTATTAGTTCTAAAATTTTTTTTGGTAAGTACTTATTCATTCCTATTAGATTAAACGATTAAATTCACCATTTCCTAATGGTTTAAACTTATGAAAAAAAGGGTAATTTATCCATTCCAAAAGTCGAGAAAAAAATCAATCGGATGTTGGTGAAAGAGGATACCTGGAACAAAGCATCTGAATTCAACCAACAGCAGCATCCACTGCCATTTCCATTTCATAACATAAGGTGAATTCAGATTCACTCTGCTCATCAAAGGCCTCATGATCACCATCATCTGGCACATAACCAGCTCTCCTCATCTGTTCCGTGAGCATCTTCAAAAGTAAATAGATCTCCTTCCTCTGAGGATGCCTATTATCTTTCACCATAAAAACATGTGAATTACTCTGGATTTTAATCCAACTGCAACCTGGCTGCTTTTTAACTCCCTGTTGTCTCATCCGTTTTCTAACTTTCATAGCATCCTTCCATTTTCCATGCTCAGCATACATGTTTGAGAGAAGAACATAAGGTCCGGAGTTCAAAGGATCAATCTCTAAGAGATTCTCTGCCACATACTTCCCTAACGTTATGTTCTTATGGACCTTACAAGCAGCAAGTAAAGATCCCCAAACAACAGCATCAGGCTGCATTGGCATTGTGTCTACCAAACTCTTTGCTTCATCAAGGCATCCAGCTCGACCGAGTAAATCAACCATACATGAATAATGGTCCTTCAATGGAGCCAAACCATGCTCTATGCTCATTGAGTGGAAATAATGACGCCCCTCCTCAACCAGCCCAGCATGACTGCAAGCACATAGAACACCAATCATCGTGACATGGTCTGCTTTCTCTCCAGATGCCAACATTTTCTGGAAAATTTGTAGAGCTTCAGTTCCATAACCATTTTGTGCGTGTCCCACTATCATGGCATTCCAAGAGACATAATCCCTTTCCACCATATTTTCAAATACCTGGCTTCCATCTTCAACTGATCCACATTTCATGTACATATCGATAAGAGAGTTTCCCACAAAAATGTCACTCTCCTCTCCAGATTGAAAGCGAAATCCATGCTTCAAAACATGACTATGAGCCTGTCTGCCCAGCTGCAGTTCAGCGAGATTGGCACAAGCATTGAGTAGATTCCCAAAGGTGTAATGGGTTGGCAAAATAGATTCCCTCTTTAGGAGGAGGAAGAGTTCAAGCGCCTCTTCATTCTCCCCATTCTGTGTATATCCTGCAATAAGTGCATTCCAAGATACTACATTCCGGTCCATCATCTTCGTAAACATTAACCTTGCAGCTTTCACACTTGCTGCCTTTGCATACCCACTTACCATGGAGGTTTCAGACACCACATTCCTAATTGGCATCCTATCGAAAACCCACCTGGCTTCATTGATTCTACTACATTTTGCATACATATCAACCAATGCATTTCCCAAAACAAGATCATCCCTAAATTTGTTGCATTTCACAACACGGGCATGAATCTGTATACCTTCTCTAATTGCTGACAAACTCGCACATGCACTGACCACACTAGCTAGAGTGACCTCATCAGGTTCAATCCCACAATCCATCATCCTCACAAAAACCTCCAAAGCTTCACTTGCGGGACCATTTTGCTCATAGCATGTAATCAAGCTGTTCCAAGAAACTCTATTCCGTTCATTCATCCCATCAAAAGCTCTTTGAGCACAAGTCACGCTCCCACACTTAGAATACATGTCAACAAGAGCAGACCCCATATAAACATCCAAAGAGTACCGTGATTTCGAGACCAAAGAATGAATTTGAATACCCATTTTCAAATCCATCAGACCCGAACAAGCACTAAGAGCACTACCAAATGAGTACTCATTAAGCACAAAATTCTCCCTATACATCCTAACAAAATACTCCAAAGCTTCATCAAAACGATCATGTTGTGCAAAACCCGCAACCATCAAGTTCCACGAGCATTGGTCCTGCTCAGGCATCGACCCAAAAACCTGCACAGCCTCATCTAGAAAACCCAATTTCGTTAACGCAGTTATAATGGAATTCCAAGTGAAAGTGTTCTTCTCAGGCATTTGATCGAACACTTTGCGTGCATCTTCCAAACAGCCACATTTTCCATACACATCAATGAGCCTGTTCTGGATAAAAACTTCAGAGCAAAACTGGGTCTTGATGATACGTGCATGTATACGGCGCGTGTCGTGTGCTGACTTTGATTTGACGCAAGAGTCCAAGAGCTTTGCGAAAGGCGACGAGTCGAGGAAAGAGAGGTCGCCCACCACGAGTTTTTTGAGCAGGCCATGTCTGCTGGTACCCATTCCATTCTCTGTGAAGGAGACAGGTTCATGGGCATGTTTCGTTGAGGTTTGGGAATGCTCTGAAACTGAAAGAATAGGAAAGTGAAAGAAAGCGGGGTTTTTGAGCTTCCATTTCCAATTCCATATATGAAGATTTTTCAAATTCTTGTTGCTTTTTAAGACTATGGTTCCCCGCGTCTTTTTGCTTCGCCGACCGTTGTGTTAATGGGTTTACGTGTGCCACTCAAGTTTGGGCCTCTATCTCTATCAATATATTCTTACACATTCACTATTTCACCTCCTTTTTCCTATCAACTTTTTTTTTTTCAGAATAATTTTTCCTTTCAACTTTTTAAGTGTTGAAATATGAACATTTCCACATCAATTGAGAATACATTGATATGAACTAGTGTGAGAATAATTTTCCTTCAAGAAATGGGGCTAAATGCCCAACTACATATACAGTAATACTGATTACATATAGATAAAAGCAATAAATAAAAGTTTACTCCTTGATGTTTTTTGTGGAAATATTTACTTGTTGCTTTTTGTCACGCCTTTTTTACTATAATAAAAATAGCAAAACTAGCACTTTAAAAAATAAATTAACTTCTATCTTTTTACTTTTTGTTTTTTTAAATTATCTTCTAATCTTGCATTTAACAAATAAAATTATCGAAGATTACGATATGCCAATCAAATACGATGTATTCTTAAAATATTGACAACGTGACTCTAAAGAGGGTATTATGTATAATGGTTACGTGTGTAACTACATTAACACTTGTGAGACTCAATCCTTGTAGGTGGAGTTGTATATGCAGTGGCGACGCCACGTTTATGTCAGGGTGTTCCCAGGAACACCCTGACCTGAAAAAAAAAAATATATATATATATAATAATTAAATTTTTTTTATTTGTTTATCCTTTAAAAAAAATTAGGAACTCTCTCAATCAAAATCAAAATCAGGAACACCCTCAAATAAAATAAAATAAAAAGCCTAAAAAAAATTTGTAACAGGCAAGCCCACCAGGAAAAAAAAAAGCCCAATATACTGAAAACGAAACCCACAGATTTTCCAAAAAAAAAAAAAAACTGATCGGTATAAGACTGATCAGTGCAAGCCCAGCAAACCCATTCATTCCTCAGCCCACCCTCCAAATACTAACAAAAAACCCCATTCTTCTCCATCAAATTCCAAATCACCAATGAAAAAAATAATACTAATAAATAAACAAAAGAGCAAAACAAATCTCCTCTTACATTTACTGGGAGTATAATGCCCCCATCATGCTGCCTCTCCATGACAGTCCTCCACACCGCCAGTCGCCCTTCTTTGAATCACTGGTATCTTTCTCATTTTTTATCTCACTCTCTTGTTGTGTGTTTGTTACCTTCTTTTTCTTTTTTTCTTTTTTTCTATAACTATGTGTTTTGTATAACTCTGTGTGCTGTGTTACTGTTGTACTACACTTCAAAATACTGTGTCTGAGTGTGAGAATGACATTTTTGTGGCTGTAAATTTGACAAGTGTGGATTTCTGTCTTTCACTTTAATTATATAATATATTATAATATTTTTGAGTTTTTGTTATATAATAATATATAAGATTATAAAAATATCATTATATATAATTAGTTATTACAATGTACTGTTGTTTGCATTTATATTTTGGCTTGAGTGGTTAAATTATAAATGAGTTTTATACAATAAAAAAAACGTAGGACACAACATTATTAAGCTAAAATATTAATTCATAAAATAAAATTTTTTATTGGGTCTTGAATTTTTTTTAATTCAATAATTTTTTTATATTTAATTTGCCCTCTAGAAAAACTTTCTGGCTCCGCCACTGACCTCGAAACACCCAAAATAAACTGGAATGACTCGAAATTTTTTCCGAAGTAGAATAGGGTTGGTTGCTGTTCCAGTTTGTTTACCGGCATGGTATTTTCCGGCCGTTACGGAATGGAATTAATAATATTGAATCAAACCTAATTACCTAAAGGCTAAAAAGAAATAAGATTTTGTAATTTATGCTTCATAAGGAACACCCTGAACAAAATTCTTAGAGTCGCCACTGTGTATATGTAACTATTACATAAATAAAAATTTGTGCTCGAGGTTCGAGTCTGGTTATTGTGGCTTTGAGTATCAAGCCCTCATGGCTTTGGGTCAATGGACGGCCGTGACTCTGAGTTGCAAGTTCTTATGGCTTTAGACTCTGGAGCACAAGCCCAAATTATTTATTTATTTTATATTTAAATCACCTAGCCAAACAAGATTTTTCAATAAGAACTATCACTTTTTGTTTTCAAAACATGAAACTTCTTTCTAAAACAGGGAACCAAACAGCTTCATACAAAGAGATTTTTATTTTCTTAGATGGTGTGCCCAAACGCATGATTGGTAAGTAATTCAAGTGCACCAACACTAAATCAAAGTCAAGAGCCTCTTAGCAATATTGTTTGGTTTCCTTAAGTCCTTAACTAGAAACATGATTAGATTCATTAGAATCACCTTTCCCCACTAGTATGTTGTAAGATTGAATTATCCAAAAATAAAAAACAATCTAACCAAAATGAAGTGAAGGTTTTGATACACCTAGCTTCACTTTTCACTTATCAGTCCCAATAACGTTTTCACTCTCTTGTTGTTATCATATCAAGCCACTGCTCATGCTTCCTTCTGATTTCATCTCAGCCATTGATCAATACGCATCACACATATCAAGATGCATCACAACCAAAAATCTAAAACTAGGCATGGCCTTGCACTCACACCTTATCAAAACAGCTTTCTCATTCAACCCAGTCCTAACCAACGGCCTCATGGACATGTACTCCAAATTCAACGCCATTGAAAGTACCCAAAAGGCCTTTGATGATCTTCCTAATAAAACCACTCGTTCATGGAACACAATGATTTCTGCGTGGTCTAGAATTGGTCTTTTCGATAAAGCTCATAAACTGTTCGATGAAATGCCAATACCAAATATTGTTAGCTATAATTCGTTGATTTCTGGTTTAACCCATCATGGGTTTCAGAGGGAATCTATTAGTTTGTTTAGGCAAATGCAAAAAGACTATAATTGTTTAATCTTGGATGGGTTCACGCTGGTCAGTGTAGTGGGTGCTTGTGCTTGTTTGGGTGCTTTAGCATTGTTGCGTCAAGTTCACGGAGCAGCAATTGTTTTAGGCTTGGAGTTGAATCTGATTATTCATAATGCACTAGTTGATGCTTATGGAAAAACTGGTGAACCCAATACCTCTTATTCTATCTTTAGTCGAATGCCAGTAAGGGATGTTGTGTCTTGGACTTCAATGGTTGTTGCTTTTGCAAGGGCATCTAGACTTGATGATGCTTGTCGGGTCTTTAACGAAATGCCCGTTAAGAACACTGTCTCGTGGACTGCTTTGGTTGCTGGCTATACTCAAAATGGGCATGCCACTGAAGCATTGGTTCTTTTTCAGCAAATGATGGAAGAGGGTGTCCAGCCTAGTACTCATACTTTTGTTTGTGTTTTAAGTGCTTGCGCAGATTTATCACTTGTTGAAAGAGGTAAACAGATTCATGGCCACATGATTCGAAGGAGCACTAGTAGCAACTTGTTTAATATGTATATATTTAATTCTTTAATTGACATGTATTGCAAATGCGGAGGCATGGAATCAGCTAAAACATTGTTTGAGTTGATGCCTGAAAAGGACATTGTCTCTTGGAACTCATTAATAACTGGGTTGGCTCAAAATGGGCTTGGTGAGAAGTCACTTGTTGTGTTTCAGAGAATGGTAGAAGCAAAGATAAAACCAAATCCTGTCACATTTTTAGGGGTGCTATCTGCCTGCAGCCACTCTGGTTTAGTATCTGAAGGGATCCGAATTCTTGACTCGATGCAGGAGTATGATGTAAATCCAAGACCAGATCACTATTCAATTTTAATTGATTTGCTTGGGAGGAAAAACAGACTCAAGGAAGCAGTGGAGTTGATCGGGAAAGCTCCTAATGGTTCAGATCATGTTGGGATGTGGGGTGCACTATTGGGTGCTTGTCGAGTCCATGGGAATTTGGATCTTGCTAAAAGCGCTGCAGAAGCTCTGTTTGAGTTGGAACCCAGCAATGCTGCAAGATATGTTATGTTATCAAACATTTATGCTGCGGCTAGTAGATGGGGTGATGCGGATAGAGTGAGAAGGCTTATGGAGGAGAAAGGTTTGAAGAAAGAATCAGCTTATAGTTGGATTGAGGTGAGGAATGCAAGACATGAGTTTGTAGCCAAAGACAAGTTCCATTGTCAGATAGGCGACATATATGAAGTGATTGGAAAGCTGGTAGATCATATGAAGGATGCTGGATATCAGCCCTATATCGGCAGCCTTTTTCTTCCAGATGAGGATGATAGTGTTTCTTGATCTTATTAACTGGATGAGGATTTGCAAATACATGGGTGAAAGCCTGCTCAACAAGCTTTAGAAAAAGACTACGTAGCTGGCTAGGTTAATCGCAGTGTCTCCATTTAGTCCAGCTTGTGCATCTTTCCAGAAAAAGATTTAGACAATGTCAGATTTTTTTGGAGTAATGAGCCCTTATCAAATAAAGCTCTTGCTGGCCTTGTCTTTAAGGCATATTCCGTATCTTTCAACCTACAGTAGTTGGAAACCAGTTATCTCGGCATTGGCTGTGTCTTTGTTAATCAGGAGTTTTCTTCAACCCATATACAACTAAACTCCCTATAAAACTATATAAACAGTGTGAAGTCATCTGGTTGCAGCGTCTGATCTACATCCAAATCTCTGCACTGGTAGGACAGAACTTTTGTTTAATATTTACCTTACCAATAGTAGCAGGGTACAGCAAGAATACAGATTGCTTGGTATTATGGTATACAATAGCCTTCAGCAATTCTAGTGCTATGCACAGATTGTAGGATTATCTCTGAAGTAGCCCAAGTGTGACATTCATTGCGTGGAAGATCCATATTAACTGCTAATTCAAATTGTGGGTATCTGGCACTGGAATGGGGACAAGCGCATAATCAAACAGTGTCATTCATTGCCTGTTTTTAGTTTATTCAGTTTATTTGGATTATGTACAACTTGTTAAAGTCTTACTTTGTCTAGGTACAGCTGTATATTTGTCGAGCTTATTTTTTAAGTCCAATAAATCAATGAAAATATGCTCTCCTAGATGAGCAAAGTTACTTAGGATAACTTTTATTTTTTTATTTTTTAGAGCCGTTAGGACTTAGGATAATTTATTTTTTTGATAGATAAGATAGAATTTTAACCTATGGTATTCACTTCATAATAATTGCTTATTATTATCACTCCATAATGATTACTCTTTATCATCAGGCTAAAACATCAACCAGTTTATGGTGTAGGCAAGACTTTACCGATTGAGCTAACAAAATCCCATGACTTAGGATAACTTATTATTGTTGAACGATCACTTAAGCCCTTTTTTATCATTAGGCTAAAACATCAATCAGTTTATAGTGCAAGCAAGACTTTACTAATTGAGTTAACAAAATCCCATGACTTAAGATAAGTTATTATCGTTGAACTATCACTTAAGCCCCTCTATATAGCATTTGAATTTTAAAAATGAGATTAAATTCTATAAGGATGGGGTGTAAAACCCATGTTTTATACCATCCAATAAGTGATTGTCACGTTAGCATTTTACTTAAAATTCAATACATCTTACCAAATCTAATAACATCTCAATAAATTCATAATTTGGTTGGATTTATATATGGGTATTAGAATTGATTGAGTGTGATTGTGTTTATTCTTAAATATATAATAAGATGATGTGGCATGTTGGGATTGGAGGGGTAAAACATGAGTTTTACACCACGTCCTTATAGAATTTAATCTCTTTAAAGATATATGATCCAAATGTTTTTGCTATGTGATAAAATAATTGATATATTAACTGGCTGAGATGGGGGCTATATTAGCTATGGTAGGAAAATTGGGCTTTTCTGAGAGTACAGAACTACCACTTGAGTTGTAAGAGAACCTCAACTGGGCCGAAGAGTCCAACAAACATTTAAAAAAAAAACGCCTCAACTGGGCAGCAGCTCAAAACCCAACCAAAATTATTCGTTCGTGGGCTTGTCGTGGGATCCACAAGAACCTGTCAAGACTCAAGTGTGACTTTCCATGAGAGTTATCTTCTAGAAACTAGAAGTGATATTTGTTCTCTTTTGGAATCCAAAAATAGATTTAGAAATGGAATATTCGTTGCATTTATACAAACTTCAAGGAAAAAACTATTATTTATACAATTGTTTAGGAAGAGTGTCATTTTCATAAAATTCAGGGATAGTTTTTACCAAAAAAAAAAAAAAAAAATTCAAGGGATAGTGGTGTTGTAATGGTATTATTTAATATTTACTAGTAAATCATAATTTATAACGATTTGATTTTTATGCAATTAAAAATTAAAATCCAATCTACAAACATATTACACATGACATTTAAGATTTTTCTAAATAATAAAGAAATTATAATAGATCAAAAAATTCTAAGATTATAAACATAAAAATATTGATGTTTAGTATAAATAATAATATATGTAATAAAAAATATTAATTATGATAATTTTATTATTGTATACATTATACAATAACAAACATTTTCCTAAATAACAATTATAGCGTGGATAAAAGTATTAAGTTTAGTAAGTTATCTTTATATATAAATATATATATATATATAAAAGTATAATACAGGAAACATTTAATATATATTAAAAAAAATTAAGTATAGAAAAAGCATATCTTTCAGGATACTTAAAACTAAAACTTGATTTATTGATTTATTATATTATTTACAAATGAAAAAATAGAAAGAAATGGTTTCATAGTTAGAGTTAGTAGGTAGAGCCAAAGGCTCTTGTTGTGTCCGCGTGGACTTCTTCCTAGCAATTATTTTTGTGTGAGTAGGTGCCCCTGTCACTAACATAATAGTATTAAGCTCAAATGCTCAATAGTCAATACTATTAAGCTTGTTTTTCCTCTATAGAATCTTTAGAATTTATTAGGATGATGTTGAATCAAATAGCTGGTCATGATTTTTTAATGGAAATAATATTAATGAAATTAAAAGTTTGGGATAAAGGTAACCTGAATGCCCATCCACCCAAATTTCCCCCTTATCACCTCATACTCCTATAAATAATATTTATTTTATTTTATTTTATTTTTTAAGAGCATTAGCATTGATAGAACTACAAAAGAAGAAAGAGAGAAGTCTGAAGAAAGAGAAAAGGGAGAGAAAACATGTATAGTAATGAAAGAAAGAGAACTCGCCAAATAAAAGATTTTTTTTTTTTTTTAAAATACTTTTTGGCTACAGTAGACTGCCAAAGATGGTAGTTTGCTGTAGCAAGTTTGTTAAATTATCTAACAATAGCACCATCATGTAGCTTAGTTTTTGTTGTTTGTGGTACTAAAAATAGCAATTTGGCTTTTTAGCACCATCAATGCTAATGTTCTAAGAAAGTATAAATAGGTGAGTTCATTTGTAAAATTGTAATAAAGAGATGAATGAGAAATAGAATGAAATAATGAAGAATATTACATATAATTTATATCAAATCAATATAAATATAAAAGCAAAGACATCATACGGAAGAGTATGAATTTATATTTTATGGTGCATTCTTTGAGATTTTCTTTTTTAGGCTTCTATCTCAACAAAATTTGCATTTATTTATATTAAAATATTAGTTAATTGAATTTGTCAATGGATTAAATGTACATATTAATTATTTTTAGTTGTGCATTAATTAGTTTTATTAGAGGGATTTATATGGTTACTTTTATAAATTTTATATAATAAAAAAACTATTTTTATTTTGAATATATATCAATAATAAAAATAGTTGATTTGGAATATGACATTTTTCTTCGTGTTATGTTATATATTAAAAAGATTATTCTATGTAATTATTCTTCGTGTTAATAGGATGACATTCTTCTTTGTATTATATATTAAAAAGATTATTCTATGTTTTTTTTTTTTTTTTTTTTAGAGAGTTTCAATTTATAGCGTCCGCTTCTGATGATAGCTCTTTATCAGACCAAGACACCAATCAGTTTTTGGTATAGGCGGGGATTGAACCCCAGATTTCTTATTTAACCATCATAGACTTTATCAGTTGAGCTAATTGAAACCAACAAACATATTAGTATGTATAAATAATTTTTTGACATGTGACATTTTTTTTAGAGAGTTTCAACCTATGGAGTCCGCCCTTGATAATAATTCTTTATTATTAGACCAAGACACCAATCGGTTTTTGGTGTGGGTGGGGATCGAACTCCAGATCTCTTATTCAATCATTAGAGACATTTATTTTTTATATTAATTATTTTAAGTGGTGCATTAATTATTTAACAATAATGAAATTTTGATGTCAATTTTTTAAAATTTATATGAGAACCAATGGATTTGAAATATAGTATTCTTGGTCAAATTTAGTTACTTAAACAAAGTACAACAAAAGAATAAGAAAAATTTAGCAACACACAATTTAGAATGTAAAAAAAAAAAAAATTATTGAAAGATATTTGCATTTTTATTTGAGTAATGCTAGGATCATATAAAATTGCACAACTTTTACCACTTGCCATGTGGCGAGTTGTGAGTGGTAGAGATGTATCCCCTCATGGATCCACCACCACACTTCTATCACTCATAACTCGTCACATGGCGAGTTGTGGCAAAAGTTGTACAACTGTATGTGGTCTTAGCATTTCTCTTTTTATTTATCAAATGATATTTGCATTCTTAAGTAGATAAGAAACATGTCTATCTACACTAGTCACTATATCGTGCAATTTTCAAATTTGTAAATATATATAATAGGATCAAAGATCACTGTACTATTCTTATTGTCTTTCTATTTTGTCTACAAAAATAAACACTAAATAATATAATAAAAAAAATTATTAAAATATTAGAGGAAACTAATAATAAAATAATAAAATGTACAACACATTTTGTGGGAATTCGGCTAGTGCCAATAAACGCTTGCACTTTGTAAAATATCACACACTCTCTAAATAGAACTAAAAACTTTATTGCTTCTTGAGTGTATAAATGTATAGAATAATGATGGAATAGTTCCCTTTATATACAAAGACTAACAGAAAAGAAACAAGAAAAATAAAAGGAAGGAGGGAAAAAAGTAACTGAATTCCAAATTACAAGCTAATCCCACCATGATTAGTGGAGGTTAGTTATAAGTGGAATCCACCTAAAGGGCAGTTTACAAATTAGCGTCAGCATTTTGATCAGATTTCTGTTTTCCTTTAGTTTTAACACTCCCCTCAAGGCTTAACATATTCTTTTGAGCCTTGAATTAAAGAGGAAGAATATAATGCAGAAGGAACAAAAATGTTAACTAGTCCCAAACTCTTCACTAACTTTGAAAAAGCAGGCAACTCGAGGGCTCTGGTGAGAATGCCAGCAGTTTGATGATTGTTTGACACATGAAATTTCTTTATCATACCTGCTAAGATTTTCTCCCTTATAAGGTGACAATTCACTTCTATATGTTTAGTACGCTCCTGAAAAACAGGATTTGCTACTATATGTAGAGCAGCTTGATTGTCACAAAACATCAAAGCACTCTTTGGATGTGGAATATGCAAGTCCTTAATCAAAGAGAACAACCAAGTTATCTCACAAGCAGTGCTAGCCATGGCTTTGTACTCTGCTTTAGCCGATGATCTGGATATAGTTGATTGCTTTTTTGGATTTCCATGATAGAAGTCTTGAGTTGAAGATCAGAATTACTTGAAAAAAAATCATCCTTGTCTTGGTGATACCTTCAAATATGGCACCATTCGATTAGCTGCTAATAGATGTGGTTCTCTTGGCTTATCAAGGTACTGACTCAATCTATATGCTACATAAGTAATATCAAGTCTTCTAAAAGTCAAATAGAGCAATCTACTAATTAATCTCCTGTACTGTGTTGGTTCAGCAAGCAACTTTCTTTTATACTTAGAAAGTTTCAAGTTTTGCTCCATTGGATTCTTCATTGGTTTTGAGCCAAGTAAGCCTATGTCTGCAATTAAATCTAGTGCATACTTTCTTTGACTCAAACTAATGCTTGAATCATTTCTTGCAATCTCAAGACTCAAGAAGTATTTCAATGAGCCCAAGTCTTTCAATTTAAATTTCTGATTAAGTAATTTCTTTAATTGTGTAATACAATTAGGGACCAAATTTCTAATCAAGTACTTTCATTAATTGTGTAACACAATTAGGGTCATTACCTGTGAGTAGGATATCATCTACATATACAAGTGATGTGGTAACAGAAGACCCTATTGAACAAAAGAGAATAATCAGTTCTTGATTGTTTGAAACCAAGCTCCAATATGGTAGCACTGAATTTGGCAAACCATTGCCTTGAGGCTTGTTTTAGTCTATACAAGCTTTTATTAAGTTTACAAACCACAGAACAAGAAGTTGTCTCCTGTTGCTGTGAAAACTAGGAGGTAAAGCCACGTAAACCTCCTCATCTAAATCACCATGGAGGAAAGCATTGGTAACATCCATTTGGTGCAAAGACAAACTTTTCACAACAGCCATAGCTAGAACCACCCTGACTGAAACTGACTTGGCCACTGGGAGAAAGTCTTAGAGTAATCAAGACCTGCTTGTTGTGTGTAGCCTTTAGCCACAAGCCTGGCTTTATACCTTTCTATTGAGCCATATGAATTATATTTGATCTTGTAAACCCATTTGTAGTCAGTGGGAACTTTGCATGCAGGTAGGAATGTCAAGAACAAGTATTGGTTTGTTCAAGAGCATTAGTCTCTTGTCCATAGTAGCTCTCCACTCAGGATGTTTAATAGTCTGATGAAAGAATTATACTTCTTTGGTGATAGTGATGTTAATAGTCTGATGAAAGAATTATGCTTCTTTGGTGATAGTGATGGTCATTGGGTAAGATGTATAGGAAGGGCTAAGTTTGGAATAGGAAAGACAAACTGAGATGGGATATGGGTTACCAGGTGATGGTTTGTGAATGACAGATTTGCAAGAATAATCTTGCAGATAGGATGGAGAATTATGAGATCTAATAAATTTTCTAAGAGGTTTAGCTGGACTAGATACAGTAACCGGAGTAGGTGTATTGACTGGATTTGTCAATTGAAAAGGAAATTGAGTTTTTGAGAAATTTATTGAAATTATAGTTTTCCTAAAATGACTCTTGATTTGTTTATTAGTTATTACTTTATTTTGTTTGAGTTGAATAATTGTTATATATGCTAGACATTATTGTATTTCAAAAGCTTGAAACTTGTTAGTATTGTGAGTGATAAATAAAGTTATATTTTTAAAATATAAATTCAAATGTTTAAGAAGTTAAAAGGTTCAATAATTTAAAAATTATCTTATAAAACATGAATAAGCTAAAAATATATTATAGATATCATATAAATGCTTAATTTACATTTAGTTTTCGAATGCATGTTTTGCATCCTAAACTATGATATTAGTTATACTTTGCACCTTGACGTAAAGTTTGCTATTGACTTGAATGAAAAAATATAGCATCACGTGAAAAGACCTAATTGCCATTCTTCTCAGTCCTTTAAAAACAAAAGATAAATTACATTTTACTACCCTAAACTATATTCTCAATTACACTTTGCACCTTAAATTTTGAATTTTTGTCCAAATTAATAACAAGCTTAACGTTAGGGTGCAAAGCGTAACAATAGTCATAGTTTAGGGTACAAAACGTGCATTCGAAAAGTTTAGAGTGCAAAGTGTAATATAAAGTATAATTTAGGGTGGTAAAGTGTAATTTTTCATAATTACTCAATAATACATAACTCATTTAATCTTATATAAAAACAGTAGGTAAACCAAAACGAAATTTATGTTGTTAAAAATATTTAAGAATTTGCATGTAATTTCAGTTTAGTTATCTCTAACAAAATATTTTTTAAAAAAAAGGCTCATATTTTTAAACAACATAGCACCCTAAAGAATGAATGATATTTGATTCAATTCTAAGAGATTTCAGGTGAGGCAAAAATTAAAAAAAAAAAAAAAAAAAAAGAAGATAAAATACAAATGTACCCTAAAGCATGGGATGATATTGGTAGACCAAAAGATGCTGAAGGCTTAGGTATAAGAAAGATGCAACGTGCCAATGTCGCACTAACCGCCAAAATTGGGTTGGACCTGGCTAATCAAAGAAGGCAAATCGTTATGGTGAGACTGTTATGTTTAAAAATAATGGATGACGGGTATGGAGTTCAATCCTAGAATCTAGGAAAGTTTTGGAAAAACTTTTACATTCTAGAAGGTAGGAAATGGAATTGCTCTAGATATTTGGAATTCTACTTGGGTGCCTGGGTTGGAAAAACTTTAAACCTAAACCAAGAGATAATATTCCAAATAATATTCTGACTTGAATCCTGTGAGATGGGATATGTATAGGTCCCTAATTAGTCAGGTAATTTCTCAACAAAGTCAGCATACAAAGTGTCTCATTAGGTTAGAAATATTGAAAATAACCCTATTGAGGGTAAGGTGTGGAAGAAACTTTAGAAAATTGAAATTCCAAGAGAGGCTTAATTAAACTTCTATTATGGAAAATTAGCATGGTAAGTCATCCCAACAAGATCTGTGATTAGGGAAAGAATTAATATCACAGAAAAGGACTACATATTATGCGAACATGAGGACGAAAATCTGGAACACCTTTTCATTGAGTGCTCGGTTGCAAAAATTGTTTGGGCTAATTCCCCTTCCAGATTTTTTGAATTGCTTGAAAGCCGAATGGGTGATGAACTTGACATTACCAAAAGACAACCAACAACTATCAAAGGAGGAAGCAAGCAATTTCATAGTATTTGTAGCAATTTATTGTGACACAATATGGATGACGAAAAACCGCCTCATAAGACAAAACGATAAGGAATTATTATATTATGGGTTCTGTTGACGGATTCCCTTACTCCATTCATTAATTTTTCCCAATATTTATTACTTTTGCCAAGATAAATTAATAAACTAACTTCTGTCACTTTATGTCTTGGGAATTTACACCTTTTGTGAAGGTTAATTTTGATACGGTCATTAGTGAAGACAAAGCTTATATAGCAGCAATAGGAAGAAATCATAAAGGGGAGTTGATTTTTGCATTTGACAGAGTTGACATACGACCACGATCACCGTATTGCATAAGCAAAAGCAGAATTTTAGGCAACAACCAAAGCTACCGAACATGGTTATAATTTTGTAATTGTTTCACATTGGTCTATAGAAAAAATCACTCTTATAATCTTAATTGTTTTTAAATTCCAGAGAAATTACACTTTACCACCCTAAACTATACATCATATTACACTTTGCACTATAAACTTTTCAAATGCATGTTTTGCACTCTAAACTATGACCATTGTTACACTTTGCACCTTGACGTTAAATTTGCAGTTAACTTGGATGGAAATTTAAAGTTTAGGGTGAAAAGTATACTTAGGAGCATAGTTTATGGTGGTAAAGTATAATTTCTTATTTGTTTTTAAATGATTAAGAAGAAGGGCAATTAGATCTTTTCACATTGTGTCATATTTTTTCATCCAATTTAACGACAAACTTGATATTGAGGTGCAAAGTATAAACAAATACCATAGTTTAGGATGCAAAAATGTGCATTCCGAAAAGTTTAAGATGCAAAGTGTAATTAAGGATATAGTTTAGGATGGTAAAATGTAATTTTTCCTTAAATTCCTTTAACTAATTTTTAGGGTGCCATATTTTTTACACGTTTTACATCCACAATATTTTCACAAGACTTTCATAACAGATCATAAATGGTAAGTTGTTATTGGTTTTAATTTGAATTAACAACTTAAAATACTTTTTTGCCTTACCCATAACAACTAATAATAACCTACCACTTAAAATTTGTTGTAAAAATATTGTGAACATACCATTTCTCTAATTGTTTTAAAATTCCTTTTTAACTATTTGGTATGTAATTTCACACTTTTAGGGAAGTTAATTTTGTTACCTATAATGTTGCTAAATGGGTCCTTTCGTGTAAGAGAGTTAAGGAAAATACTCTCATCTCCTCTTTTATTGATCTGTTGTCTAGAATATGCTTTGAAGGAAATGGTCTTAGTCCCCCCCACAATGGTAGTCTATGTTTGTTTCTTTTCTCTTTTTTGTTAATGAAAATTGTTATCCAACCAATAAAAAAGAGTCACTCCCAAAGAAAAATAGCTCTGCAATGGTCCAAAAATAATATCCAACAAACCACGTGTATTACGTAAAATAGTTCAAAGAAATTGATTTATTCGTAGAAGAAGCTTCTTTTGATGGTAGAGGAAAAGAAAAACTGGCTTAACAAACACGCACCACATGTTGAATCGGTGAAAGCGGAAAGCAGAAAGCGGAAAGCCACTGACTACTACCATTTGCAGATTGCACACGATATCTCTCATGCAAGTCATTCATGCATGTTTTTTTCTACAACTTTGAGTCAAATTTCAGAGCCAAGAATTCCAAGTACCATCAGTTTCTTTGTCAATGACTATTTTTTGTTCAAGTAAAAGACTCAGGTAAGTTTCCAAGCACCATTTCTGAGAGAAAAAAAAAATGTGAATATCATTTTCTGCCACTGTTCGGCCGCTTTTTTTAATGTGTTCTTACATTTATTAACATGACAATCATGAATATAGTGTACTTTCTTTTTCTTTTCTTTTTTTTTGGTGCTATAAGGTAGGCAATATTAAGGGTTATTAGTGCTTGGTCTTCTCAGATTTCATCAAAAAAAAAAAAAAAACTCAGATTGTCAAGTGTAAAAGTAAGGATTCAAGCCAAATAAAATGTGGAAGCTTAATAACATACACCCCTCTCATGATCTAATTTTAATGATACCGACGTTATTTTTATAATTTTCTTTATAATTGTTGATATAATATATTGTGTTTAAAGCAAATCACTTTCACCAAATCTATCGTTGATACTATTATATATAAATTAAATCAGCTAATATCAACAATAGTAGAAAATGTTTGTCTCCCAACATATCATTCAAGAAGCAGCGCTTTTTTTTGGTTGTCTTGTCCTTTTAGTTTCAAAGATATGAGAGTTTGAGATTCGGACAAAAGAAATGGACTAAGATTAATGGCAGTTATTCATTACAAATTATGGGTCCATTTTGTAAAGTTCACTTTAAATTATTATTATCTTAGTTTGAGACTAGTTTACAATTCCTAACTACCATCCAAGTTTGGTGTCAAAATTAACAAATTAATGAACAGTGGGGGTCCTATTGTGTCAAAATCAACATATTAGTTTTATTTAATAGTCACCGAATCCCACCCCAATCAAGTATCAACCCACTTATTTCTTAATTTTGTCTTTGAACCATTTTTTTTTAATAGTGGGGGTGAATAATGCAAATTAATGTTAAATTAGTGTGTTAACTTTACAAATGACCATGTAGAATATACATAACATGGCTATAATTAACACAATAGACTAAAATAAAATTAGATTTGAAAGTCATTAGAGAAACTTTGAAGACTATACAGATGGAGAAAAATTGGAGGCTAGACCATGTGGTTGTCCCTCCCGTCCTAGACGGCAATGACTTTTGGGGCTCCTTATTAAACTATGGAGAATATGACAAAGTTAACATTGACTAATCTGCCTATGAAAACGTTGCTCCATTAACTATTTCTCTCTCACTCATTGTAAGTTTATAACTACAACCTACTTTCTCCTTTCACTAAACGCTCCTCAAACCATGCTTGATCACAGGCAAGGATTCACTGGGAAACCACTTTATTCTTCAAGTCCAAAATACCAAATACAGAGTAGTCATGACAGTACAGGAGATATAGAATTCGATTTCTGGGGTGTACATGATAGTGATACGATGTATAATGAGAATTTTAGTGATCAATTTGGCACTGAAATAGAGTTTCAAGTTCAAGCAAGCCTTGTTCAAGAAGGACTTGGAGGGTATTCACTACCCTTATGGAAAAGAAACTCATCAAAAAAGGTTCAATATGAATCTTCTCCTTTGCTCCCACACAACCATCATCCTAGCAATCTTTCCCCCAGTTCAAGGAGAAAAATAATTGCAGATGGTAGGAAACAGCTTATGGAGATGGTCAAAGACATGCCCGAGTCATCTTATGAGCTTTCTCTAAAAGATCTTGTCGATGAGCAGCATAGTTTGGAGGAAGTTCAAGAGGGTCCTGTTGAGAGTGGCTCTCATTATGAAACTGGAGCTGAAGATCAAGCCAAGAAGCAAAAGAAGAATACAAAGAAAGGAATTAAGAAGGTACGTCAGTTGTCAAGGATTGAAAGTCTGGAAAGTGAAACTTTCCTACTCAAGATGTTTTTTCCTACTTCTCTATCTTTTAAGAAGAAAACCAAGGAAGGAAAAAGCTCAAAACTTTCTCCAAGTCCATCTTTTGAAGATACCAAGGACCACATTGACAAGGAATGGTGGTTGAAAAGGTTTTTTGTCACAGGAGAGAATAAAAGAAGTCGAGAAAATAGCAGGAATGGAAGCACCAGTAGCAGCAACAGCAGCACAAGCAGGTATTTGTTTAATTTACTAATAAGATCCAATGTTCAAGTGATGGTATAGGGATAATTTATCCTCCCATGGAAATCTATTCAAATTATGCTTTCCAAAGAATTTGATTGGGCAAATATGTTATTTTAGAATATGAAGTACACTAGTCAAGAATTCACTTAAAAGAGTTGTAGAAAATTATAAAAGTTAGAATAAAATTCTTAAATCTAATGCCAAAGGTTAATATTTACTATTTTGTGCAGGCATGATGATGCCAATTTCACACCCGGTTGCTGGTACTTCTTCCACACCAACAAAAACAAAACTAAGAGACTGAGAGGATTCGACTTGTGAATGGAAGGCAGTTGAAAACTGAATAGGATTGATGATCGTAGCAGAATTATGATGGTATGGTGCTTTTTGTTCCATGAGATTATCCTCTGGTAAAAAATCTCTAATTTTTGACAAGTCAATCTGCAAGTCTTATTGCTGCTGGAAATTTTGGAGGGACAGTAGATAAAGCACAAATGGCCAGATGCAGGCTGTGCTAATGAAATTTCTGAGTTTGAAAATAACATTTAATACCGCTGTTGTAGTTGCTCCAAGGCTTTAGCATGGCTGAAATAGAAGTTAATATTCTAGTCTGAATATTGGCTAGCAAAATTTCCTAAAAAATGTGTATAGTTCCTTGTACACTAATGCAATATGCAAATCCCAACCCAAAAGATGGATTGTATATAGATAATTTAGCAAATAGATAATCTTTCTTGATTGGGAGGCATTTATATTTCTAATGAAAAATTGTGTTCGAACTCTCAGGGTCAGAATTTAAAGGTCTTTGTTACCTTGCACTATATGTGATGCAGAAATGGAATGCGTAAGTAGCCCAATCTTTTGGCAGTCCTAATCCACAGGTAGAATCCTCAACCAAAATTTACATCATGCACCCTCTGCACTAATCATTCAAGGAGAGCATTGCCTGCCTACTGGAGAACGCAAGGTCCTCATTCCCAAATGAACCTTTCTATTATTCAATAGCCAACAAGTCAGCTAATCAACTCAAGCTTTTGTAGTAAAATTCTTCAATACTGCATCTGCATGGAAGAAATCAGCAAAGTAGGCATGCCTTAGATGGGTGATTTTGAATGTGGATCATGAAATAAGGGCAGAAGCATAATCAACATGAGCTTCTTACCAATTTTCTTACAACAGAAACCTCAGAACCCTGAGTTTGGCCAAAGATGCAGCATATTGTGTTTTAATATTTGAACAGATTTTTGTCCATTAGTTTGGTTCAACTAATTTTCATAATAAAATAGAATCTACAGTTTTTCAAAGCATCACCTTTTCAAGATACAGACTGATGAAAACAAGCTCATCCAAGCCATACCTTTACTCATTGTACGTGCATATCACATCCTCTGTTTTACGCAAGGATTTTGTTGTATTGTGTAATACTTCCAATCAATATGCTTCCTTTTTTGGGTATTTAAGAAAAGTCAGATTCAAAAAAATCACTTTAAAAACAGATAAGATGCTCCAAATGTATACAATATACAGAGATGCAAATTTGAAAATTTTAAAAAAATAATAAAGATAAAAGGAAAAATTAACCAATTTTCATTTGCATAAAGAAAAGCCAATCATGATACTAATAGATAATTGGGACCTATCTGCCACTGAACTCTTTTTCTTGGTAATAATTGATCAGAACTAGAGTTCCTCAAAACCTTTTATTTACAGAACAGTGAACAAAATTTTCCAAAATCTTTAGTTTCTAGCTATCTTTGTCATCTTCAGCATCCTGCAGAAAAGCACCTCTTACTTTTGCCCTGCCCAAATAATATAAGCTGAGTCATTATATGAATATATATATATATATATAGAGAGAGAGAGAGAGAGAGAGAGAGAGAGAGTGATACTGGAGACGCTGACTTACCTGCGATATGCTGGCACAACACGGTTGACAACTTTTGTTGAGCTTGCATCTTGAGCTTTTAGCTTGTCTGCAGTTCAATCAGAATCCATTATAAGAACAAAGGATGCTAATAATAACTTCAAGAAACTTCTTTAGCCAAAAGAAAAACTTCAAGATACTTGCAAGGAAACTAATGCTGTGTTCCACAAAATAAAAAATGCTGGAAGGTGCAGAAAGGACATTTTTTTATGAGTTCTAATCAAAATCAGATCATATTGATCAATAATGTCGAGAAATTATTTATTCGAAAAAAATAGAGAAATGAAGAGTACTTTGCATAATAAAGGTTTGAAGAACATAAAATTAGGATCAAAGGTAGCTCCTATACATAAGCAGAAAAAACCTTATGAAAAATATTTTGATCAATTTATTGTTGAGGGTTGGTGGGGGGGGGGGGGGGGGGGGGGGGGGGGGGGGGGGGGGAATTAAAGTTTTTTCTTATATACCCTTTTTGTTTTATTAATATAATTACTGTCACGCATCAAGAGAAAATAAATAAGTAAAATTAAATTGGCAGGGGTTCCCAGAGTGCAACCTGATTTGGGCACCTTCATCAGGTTGCAGAAATTTATGGTCTAGAATTTATGTATGCTCACAGGTTTTCTTATTACTTGTTAGATTTCAATCATAAATGCACCAAACCATGCAAACTAAAATCTAATTTGTACCCCTGCCTGATTGAAGCAGCAATGAGTCTCCATTTTGAAAATACTTATAGTGTTAAGAACAAATCTATCATGGTCTCTGATAATAGTAAAGAAACAAGATGGAATTTATTCAAAATGCAGAGGTAGCCACTTATTAAGACAACCAACAACCATTCCTTGCAGGAAAAAAAATAAAATAAAATACAGTGCACACCTGGAGAATTTTGCAAACCATTACTCATAGGAGGAGCAGAAACATCTGCTTTGTCTGTGGCATTCTTCTTTTGAAACTTCTGCCTCTTTGAGTAGTAATCCAGTTGGCTCTGTATAGTTTCATTCCTTTCCTGACAGATAAAAAGAACAAGATTTGCTAATAAAGAATACAGCAGTAATCTGTTCACAAATGACAGACAATACAGCATTCAATAAGCTACCGTAAACCATACTTAATTTCCATATAACTAATTGGGTGAACTCAGCATTACAACTATAAAAACAACGGCAACAAAAAAAGCCTTAGTCCCAAAATTTGGGGGTTGGCTATGGATCCTCAACAGAAACTTGGCATTACCAATCACAAAATTAAAGACAATCTCCTAAACAATGACTGTCGAAGGTAAAAAGTAAAAAAAATTTCTCATTTAATAGAAGAAATTGTACTCCACAATCGTCAAAGTAAGCAAAAGTTCTTTTCCATCACAAAAATTAACTTAGTTCAAGCTTCAATAATATATAGAGTTGTACAAACTACAATGATATTAAACTTTCAATAGTACAATTTAGGGTGTGTCCATGAGAATTGAGCAAAAGGGTTTTATAAAATTCACACAAACACATATCACCAATAATATTAAAGATACAAAATATGGTCCTAATTAGAGAATGATGGCGAAAATGATGCACGCATCTAACCTCAATTGATAAGGTGAGGTTTTATTGAGTTCAGATGAGTTGTATTAACCCAGCAGGAGAGAGAGAGAGAGCAGAGCAGAGCATGCAACTAGGATGCCTTTATATTGCTATCTAGCTAAGGGTACATACATAGTCTGAAGTGATTGACCTATTCTAATATTACTATAATGCGTGGATTCATTCGATTATATGAATAGTTCAAATTTTTCCATAGCTAATTTTGCATAAAGATACCCAAAAGTACACCAGCTCAATGCAAAAATCTTGACTCAAAATGGAGAGTTGGAGTAAGAAAGATTTGATCTCAGTGTTGCACAACTTCGACTATGGTTTTAGCTATTTTCATAAATTTCAACTGTTAATCAACAGGCAAGCATACCTTCTCGGCTGATATCACTTTTGTCAACTGAAAAGTTTGCTCTTGCTCTGAAAAATCACAATCAAGGAGCAACAGTTAATACAACCACAAGCCAATTTTGGAACACCTAAAGTCATAATGATTCTTGATAACATGAAACAAAAGGTTTAAGAAAGAAAAAGAGAAAGTGAACTCACCCAAAAAGGAAAAAAAAAAAAAAAAAAGCACATAACAAATGAACACATGGATGGCTTAATTTATTGGCTTAAAATTTAAGCTGGGAAAAAACTAAGTTGTAACTAAAAAAGGTGAAAATTTAAAAAGTTGTACCTAGCCAAATAAGCTGGAAACTAAGCAATGCTAAACACACAGGCATAATGTAGAGAGAAGAATAAAAATAATGCAGGGGAAGTATAGAAGGATAAAGGCAAGCAGTAAGCACATACTCTTTTTTTTTTTTTTTTTTTTGTGGGGGTGGGTGGGATAAGTAATGAATACAATTATTCATCATGTAAAAAGTACAGCACATGAAAGGCCACAAAAAATTCACAAACTCAAAGCTTAAAATCTTTATTGTATGGTTGAGTCAAATTATCCATTCAAACTCCAAAATGCTCATTTTGGGTAAAACATCACAGCATGCAAATCTCAACAGAATCCTGCAACAACCAGACTCTTCAAAGCCATTAAAAATATGATGGAATCTTCTAAGCAGCCACAAATTCCTTTTTCTTCTTCTTTTGACCCACACACACACACACACACAGATCACATCTCAGAACAATGTATTTCGTATCAAATGGAACAAAGCCAGATGAAAAAGATTGATTGTATGATTCTCGAGCACAAATACTTCTAGAGGTAGGAGTCAAAACGGTGCCACAAATACAGCTCTTCCATATCAGCATATCCCTCTTTATAGCCATGGCAGAATTTAGGTCCATCATAGAGCATATTACCATACTGTGACTCTAAATGGAAAACCTATCTAAAATTTATCCATGCATCTAATATGCTTCAAAAAATGCAGCCGCCGAATCAGCTGACAACACAATAGGCCTAATGCCCTTGTCTAGACCTATATTTAAATGCAATCACAATTCTGCAAAAACCTCTAAGAAGGACCCAAGTTTCTGTCAGCCATGTTTCAAGTACCACATAGATTGAAAGCTGTTTTGTGTGTCCAATATTCTTTAACTACAATAACATCAAAAATCAGATATGTCTCTTCAAATCATCCTTTCTCAAGTGTGTTAGAACAACCATCAAATGTTGTTAGTAGCTGATAAAACTATCACTAAAAAAGAAATAATTAAACAGAATATTACCAGTGAATATGAAAATGTGAAGAACCACAAAAAGACAAAAAGCTTAGATAAAAGATAATAAAGGAGTAACAGTTCTACACATGAATAGAGAGCACAACCTTCTACCAATGAATGCTGCATGTTTTTGAAAGCTTTGAAGAGCTCCAGAGACAGATTTGCCATAGCCTCACTAGCAGCAGCGTCCAAAAGTTTTGTGAGAGGAATGGAAATTAGTGGCATTCCTTTCAATTTCTGACCAACTAATTTTGCATACGCAGCACCTAAAATACAAGAAGCAGACGTTTACATGCATTCGATATACTTCTTCACTCAATTTTCTGAATGCAGATGTTGGGTTCTCATTAAAGAATGTACACATACACACACACACACAAATATATATATATATATTTATATATATATATATTTATATATACTATTTTACAGAATAACATGGTCCAAAGTACAATAAGATACTATCATCATTCACACATTAAAATGATACACAGCCATCACAACCAAGTACCAACTGCACCCAAAGAGGACCGCCCAACTTATGAGCATGTCTGGTTCATGGGCACAGCCTCCTTGAGGAATAAAATCGTAGAACCACTACCTGCAACAAGAGATAGCCCACAGCCAATAGTGTTAAGAACAATACTAAACTAATATCCATATCTAATACTGAACCGGACACCTCCTCACCTGTCACTACTATCAAAAGAGGCAAAATTACCATTGATTTATCACTTTTAAAATAAACATCACCACTGCAGCAGAGTAAGTCACTGCCACTGTCTATCACCTCCATTTCCACAAGAGCTCTTAGTACTACTACCACAATTATTTAACCATTACTAGTACAATAGTACCAAACTCCAAACAACACCTACCCCCCCCCCCCCCCCCCAGGGGACTCCAACTCAAAAAAAGTGATCACCTTCTTAAATTTAAATCCCCACCACTCAAAGCATTATGCAATTTGATTTGGGGCTGTGTTGTGTGAAAACAGCTATAAGCTTCTCTAAATATCCATCACCAAAGATATCACTATCATAATGGCATCAGCAAGAAATATTATCACTAGCAATGACAAACTTGACATGCCATTATGTTATCTTTAACATCCCAACACCCAGCTTTCATAAGATACCAACCTACCACCACTTAGTCATCACCTTAAACATGATAAATGACTACCATTTTCATCATTGATATTCTGAACTGCATCAAGAATACTGCCCAACTGTCACCTCCATATCACAAGGCACCTACAACCATAACCAATTAAACAACATTCCAGTCCTAAATTACCATCATGGTTGCCAACAACTTATGAAATCAAAAACCTCAACAAATTTTCACCACTGATCTTATAAAATTCCTAACACATGGTGATGCAGTCATGGAAGATTAATTTTTTACTACTCGCAAATTCATCTATTAAAGATTTATTTTATGGGGTTCGCTTGTGAGTTATGAAGTCCAATTTTAGTAAGAGTCGTATGGTTTCAAAGGTCTAAATATATGTGTCCTAGGGTTAAACCAATTTTCAATTTAGGCTTTTATTTAACAAGTAATGGTTAATATCATATCTGGAGGCAAAATCATAATTTATACAATCCTTGACAATTGAGGGTATTTTGGTAATTTACTTGAGTCTAGAAATTTCAGTTAAGTCTTAAGTATCTTAGGTTTTGTTTTATTTGAATCCAAGGTTGTGTGTTTGGTTTACTAGTCCAACTAGGAGTCTTGATACTACTAGTACAAGTAAGAGTCCTTATGTATATTTATGTTTAATGTACTCAAAGAATAGATGGAGATGATTAAGAATATATTGGGCGTTTTGAGCATTGAGGCATGTTGGCCTCATATCTCCCTTTCTCTTCTCCCTTTGCTTCTCTTTCTTGTGCTATTGTTCACAAGTACTATTCATAAAACCCTTAAGCAGTATAAAATCTATTTTTTCGTTCTTCCTTACAATCCCAAGTCAAGTCATTCCTCTTCCTATCAAAACCATAATACCTCATATACTTTCTCTATCAAATAGTCATTTAAGAAAAAAAAAAAACAACAAACAACAAACCTAGCCAATTTTGAGCCCTAATTCTTTCTTCCACAACTCTAAACCCTAGATCCACAAAGACTCCTGAACCTTAACCCACTACAAGCAGATGTTAGACAAATTTGCCAATTTTTCCTACATCGCATGTTCTAATGACAAGCACACTAAATGTTTAAAACCATTCAACTGGAAGTTTGTTAATGAATTGAATTCTCTAAAGTAGACAGAACCTCAAGTTTTATAGAGTTACAAAACAAAGTTACAAAATAAAAGTAAAGTAGGTTTCTAACTTGAGCTTCAATCAGAATCTGCTCAAGTGGAACGAATTCAGGAAAGCTAGGGAAAGTCTAAATCCATGACCAGGCAAACAAATTAACATTTTGAGCTTGTAAAAAAAATGCAAAATACAGAACATATCTAGGTCATCCATACAGCAAATTCAGTATCAAGAAATACATAAGCTAAATGCCAAGGCATTCAATATAACAAGTCATGACTCTCTCTGATCCAAGAGAAAGAATAAACCCAGTTGTACACTTTGTTATTAGAGAGAAAGCAGCCACTCTTGTCAAGAAGAAATGATCATAGATATTGAATTTATAATAAATCACACACAGAGCCCCTCAAGTGATTATAAAGGAGTGCTTCAAAATATGAATTTTCTGATAAACCATCAATATAAAGAAAAGAAGGGGAGACAGAAGCAACGAAATATAGTTACCACCAGAGCTAGAATGTCCCTCCATAACAAGCTTTAAATCTTCAGATTTTATGGAAGCTATAACATAGTCAACAAACTCAGACCAAGAGCCCCCTATTCCAATGTTATCCCTCTGCACATTACGTTACTAAAATTAAAAAATAAAAACAACAAACCAATAAGTGTATTCACTCCAGCACATAGAAATTTTCTCACAATTACTAAATTTAACTTGGACCGGCAATAGAAACACAAGTAAATCTAACAAAAGGACAAATCCAAAAGGATGTCTAGAAGAAAGGGGTCTTAGCAATTTTGAATAGTATTTACTCAAGGCAGACAAAACCTGTTTAAATAGATCTAATAACTAGTACGTTTCTAGCTATTGTATGAAAAGGGGAAACAATATACGAGAAATGACATTCTAAAGTGAGACAAGCATTTATAAAGCATAAAAAATAAACCGTCAGTCATAAATTGGGGCTCTTTATGCAGGCTTACAAAAACTATATAAACGGAAAAGAAATCAAAATATTATAAACCCTACAAACTTGTCATCTTTTATAACGACTGAAATACAAAAAACCAAAACCAAACCAGTCCTTATGCAACTAGTAAGGCAAAGCTTGAGTAGTTGAGTTCTTCACTAAAATGACAGGGAAGACCAATACACGGAATACCCTCCTTATAAACATTTCCAGGTGGGTTTAACCATAGCTTGACCTCAACTGAGACCCAATAGCATTAATCCGTGGATGTCCTGAGTTCTTCATTGTTTTGGATTAGATTAAAAAAAGAGCTTTTCTAGTTACCACCCTACGGTTTTAGAATTGTACACTAACACCCAGTTGGTGTTGACTTGTGAAAACTCCCCCTATTTCCCTTATTGACAATTTCTTCTTTTAACAATTCAATTGTTACAGCAAGTGCGGGAATATCCTGCTTCTTGTTATAAAGGAAACCAGACAATGCCACAGAGACTAGCGACCTAGCTACTATTAACTAACTAGCTACCCTGTATTAAAGTTTCGATTTGATAATAACACGGTAATTGCAGCTCTTGGCAACAAATTGAACTAAGCCTTTTGATTGTTTTCCTTTTTCCTAACTCTTTCTTGGCAACCAAACAAAGAGTATGATCACATAGTCAATTAAACATACACATAAGTTAAACTAAGGCAAACCCAGAAGCAGAAACAGAAAGCTCACCATGTCTTCAAGCTGCACAACCGACTTAACGGCCTCCCACGTATTGGAGTGGAAATCAGTGACATGGATTCTGAGGTGTGAAGGATTAGAAGCAGAAACGTGGAACAAAAATGGACGCAGCTTAACCGAGTCTTGGCCCTGGTCCCATTCCACCCTCGGCTCGCCGAATATGGGCTCCAAGTCTTCAAACCCCATGCTTGCAAATACACAGATAGAGAGAGAGAATCAAGCTCTGTTTGGTTACTGAGAAAATGAAGGAAAAGAAAAGAGAGATAACAACATTTTAGGTGTTTTCATTAATTTATAATAATCTGAGATGAAAAAGAATTTTGCATTTTTTTTTTCCTGTTTCTGATTCCGAAATTTATGGAATTTCAGGTATCCAAACAGAACCAAATGGAATAGGGGATTTCGCATATCTAGGGATTCATCCTTTTTGGTTGCCGAGAAAATATCGAAGAAAATTAGAAACTTCTTCTACAACAATTGTTTTTTGGTGTAGTTGACTTGGCCGTACTTCTCTGAAGCCAAAACCACACACATATATAAAATGTATTATAAAGTTTCAATCTCGTTTTTTTTTTTTTTTTTGGGTCGAATTTTCCTGCCTTTTCTCGGCAACCAAACAAGCAAACACCAATATGAAAAATGGCGGGAAAATTGGAAAAAGAAAAGAGAGTAAGGCATTATTAATATGGAGTGGAAGGTGTAAGAGTAGAGAGTAGAGTATTGGAGATAGCATACCCAGTAAAAGAGATGAGAATCCACAGATAACAACAGAAGATTCAAGAATAAAGGGAAAAAGAGGAGGGAGGTGAAGAAGTCCAAATTTATAATGGTGTCATGTCACTGTGTGAGTTTAGACTTTTGAGAGAGAGAGAGAGAGAGTCTGACAGTTGGGAGTGGGAATATTGTAGAGGAAGTTTTGTGGGGAAGTGATATTTTTTAAATTCTAATTTAAATGGTAAAAACTCTCACAAGTCACAATAGTAACCCCTAACCTAATTTGATAATTTAATTTAATTTAATATGATAATAATTCTTTTCTCAAAAAAATAAATGATAATAATTAAAAATTAAAAAAAAAAAACCAAAGTTTGTAGTTAAAAAGTAAATCATGACTTTTTAATTTTTTCATAAAAAAACATTTTTTTTTAACTACTCAACCCCAAGGTGCCATCAAACCAATTGGCTCATAATAAGCCTTAAAACTTTATTAATCATAACAATCAAAATACTTTGTCTATATTTGTTGTGAAAAACAATTAATGAAATAACTTAGTATGCGTTTGGCAACACTTATTTTTGTCAACTTATTTTACTATTCAACTTATTTTTGTTACTATTTATGAACCCCACTGCACTTTTTGATACTATTTATGGGTCTACTGTACTATTTCAGTTAATTTTTACTTTTATACTTTCAGTAAAAAATTTTCAATTTTAACAAAATAAGTAGACTCTTATTTGATGAGAATAATTTTTTGTTTGCAAGAGTTTTGCTGTGGTGGATGTTTTCTTCTCCACATGAACGAGAGATAAAATAATGCAATAAAGAGAGGGTAGTCCCAATAAAGAGAAAAGCTTTTAACACATAAAAATCAATGAAAATTATATTTAAGAAAAGGTGCATTCCAAAATGGAACCTTTTAAGTCTGATGCTTAATGGGTTTTAAGCTTTTTTTTATTTATTTATTTTTTTATGAGAGTTTCAGAGTCAAGCTTTTTATTTATTTTTTAATTTTTATTTGAGAAACATACACATATATATGGGAAGGGGGTGAGATAAGGTTTTCAGAGTCAAGCTGGTTCCTTTACATTTGTATGTTTTGTGGGTTCTTTTTTATTTTGCTATTCCTAGAGAGGGAAAAGAGTTTGTCATTACAGGTTATCTGATTTTGTTGTGCTCTGTTTGGTATTGGGTATTGGAATTTGCTGGTGGGTTTTTGTGGAGGTTTGTTTTTAATGGATGTTTTAGTTTTTTTTTTTTTTAAACGCAAAAATGGTAAATGCATGAGATTGGAAATAGTTTTTGTTTTGTATTTCTTTGAAATCTCAACCGCAAATGTATTTCTTCATTGTGCATTGTGCTGGCAGCTTATTAGTAATATCTTTTATCATTCCCATTTTATGGTCTATTGGGTTGTTTTCACTTTCCGTGTTGAATTTTGCAACTTTCAGTTTACGTTACTTTGAAATCCTTTTTGGAACATGTAGGAACTGATGATTTGATCTCCATGATTATTATAGACCGAGTGGACCAGGGAAGAGGATGAGAAACTGCTCAATCTTGCTAAACTCATGCCCACCCAATGGAGTTCAATTGCACCAATTGTTGGGTGTACTCCATCCCAATGCCTTGAGCAGTATGAGAAACTTCATGATGCAGCCTGTGCTAAGGATGAGAACTATGAACCGGGTGATGACCCTTGAAAATTGCGTCCTTGAGAGATTGACCCGAACCCTGAGTCATAGCCTGCACGTCCTGATCCTGTTGATATGGATGAGGATGAGAAGGAATGCTTTCCGAGGCACGAGCTCAGTTAGCCAATACTAATGGTAAGAAAGCAAAGAGGAAAGCCAGGGAGAAACAGCTTGAGAAGGCTAGGAGACTTGCTTCTCTACAGAAAAGGAGAGAACTGAAGGCTGCTGGAATTGATAATAGGCACGGGGAATAGATTATAATGCTGAGATTCCCTTTGAGAAGAAGCCTCCTCCAGGCTTTTTTGATGTTACTAATGAAGATAGAACAGTGGAACCGCACAAGTTCCTCGCCACAATTGAAGAACTTGAAGGGAAAAGAAGAATGGACGTGGAAGCACAATTAAGAAAACAAAATATTGCAAAGAATAAAATTTCACAAAGGCAGGATGCCCCATCAGCTATACTGCAAACCAACAAGATGAATGATCCGGAAACAGTTAGGAAGAGGACAAAACTTAATGCTTCCTGCACCCCATATTTCGGACCATGAGTTGGAGGAGATTGCAAAGATTGGTTATGCTAGTGATCTTGGGGGACTGAGAAACTTATTGAAGGGATTGGTGCGTGCTCTTCTAGCAAATTATGCCCAGACACCACAGCAGGGAATGACCCCTTTACGAACTCCACAAAAACACCTGCTGGTATGGGCGATGCAATTATGATGGAAGCAGAAAACCTGGAAAGGTTGTGGGAGTCTCAGACACCATTATTAGAAGGAGAGAATCCAAAGTTGCACTCTTCAGATTTTTCAGGGGTCACTCCTAAGAAGAGAGAGATCCTAAAACCAAATCCTATGCTGACTCCTTCGGCAACTCCTGGAGGTGCTGGTCTTGCTCCTAGAATTGGCATGACACCATCAAGGGATGTCTATTCTTTTAATATGACCCCAAAGGGAACTCCCATCAGTGATGAGCTCCATATTAATGAAGATATGGATATTCATGATAGTGCAACACTTGATCAAAGAAGACAAGCTGATCTTGGAAGGAACTTGCGTTCAGGTTTAAGCACTCTTCCACGGCCAAAGAATGATTACCAGATAGTTATGCAACTGGTGCCAGAAGAAAATGAAGAACCAGAGGAAAAGATTGAAGATATGTCTGATAGGATGGCTAGAGAAAACGCTGAGGAAGAGGCACGACAACAGGCTTTGCTTAGGAAGATATTGAAAGTACTGCTTCGTTGGATCTAATTAGAAATTCTCTTATTAGAGCAGATGGAGATAAGAGCTCCTTTGTTCCTCCTACTGAGCAGGCTGATGAAATGATAAGGAAGGAGCTCTTGACCTTACTAGAACATGATAATGCAAACAATTCTCTTAAAAAAAATGAACAAGGAGAAAAAGAGAGGGGTCAAGCGCTCTGTGAATGGATCTGTTGTTCCTGATATAGATTAAGAAGAGCTGAAAGAGGTGCTGAATTTAATTGTGCTGTATCATCAAGGTTCTTGTTTTCATAACTGCTTCTCTAGTTGTCACTTTTGTTGTGCTGTATCATCAAGGTTCTGTTTTCATAACTGCTTTCAGTTGTTTGCTTTTGACTCTTGTTTTTGTGTATTTGATTTAAATAATACACCTTTTATTGAGTCAGTGGTACTATCCCCATTTTTGAAGTTTTCACTGATGGTGAAATGAAACCATTGTCTTTTTATGTTTGTGCCTGTAAAGTGTTCAGCATATACACTTGTAAGAAGAATCATTTAGATATGTGTTCCATGTATCTTTTTGGCATCTTTAAACATGTGTATTAATCATCCTTTAAGTTTGAGTGAGAAAAGAAAAAAATAGTTAGGAAGAACATAAGATAGATTTATAGTTTGATGCCACAAACCTGTGGTCTGGTATATAAATCTCGACATGCTGAAAATCGTTAGTAAACTACAATGCTCAAATGCACGGCAAGACCCCACAAAACAAAAATAAAGAAAGCCTTCAAAGTACCGGTGTGGTAATCGCCAAACACTGAAAGCTGTTGGCAAAGCTTCTCACAACCCTATCAATGCAAATTATGACACCTTTTTTTGTGGCACGGTTTCTTGCAGTAGTAGAACCGACCGTTTTCTTGCGTAGTGTCATTTTCCCTATAGAGAAAATCCTCCTTCAAGAATTCTCCTCACATTGAAACTCTATTCATTGGGATTCTATAGGGATTAGGGGTTAAGTGATACTAGGTCGCTTTCCATTTCCTGGGTTATTTGATTGATGACACTTCTATCCGTCTCAACCTCGTGCCTGCATACTGGGCCTGTCCACTCATCAACTCCACAATACCAAAGACCATCGAAGTTTATCGAGATGGATTCGTCGTCTCCTCACCTCTCCTCTTCAACCCTCACCATAATCCAGACTCCAAATAGACTCGACCTGCAAGTGACTGCTCGACCATGCCCAATCGAGGATCATCCCTAACTTCGGCTGGAAGCTGGCCTAGTGGCCATAAATGCCGAGGGACACGTGGTGCTTATTCATTGGTTCATCACTAGGAACGAAGGCCCCTTCGCTTCTCTCCTCGTGCTGCTCCTTTATATAAACCTGACTTTTGTGCCTCATTCTTCACTCTCTCTCTCCAAAGAATTTACGGTCGTAGCGGTACTGGCCATCATTGTCGATAGATATTCCGCCCAGCTTTTGGTGCATCCCCATCATTCACACCTTTCGCTTTGATCTTCGAACCTGGTATCTTCATAAACTTGTTTTCTAAATTTTGTACTATCATTACCCCTTTATAAAACCCACAATGTCTTAGGTTTACCGTCAGCAGGTGATGTATGTCTATAGTGCGCCGAGTAACCGGGCTGTTTGTTCGTGACGGCATGAGTTTACTACAGGAAGTGTACCGCTAGGTCAAAAAGACCTTGATTCACTAAGCGAAGAAAGGAACCTGGCTACCACTCTCCTTCCTCAAGAGATGAGGTTTCTGAGATGGATAGGCTAAAGGGTGATTCTAGCGACGGCTATTTACGTCGAGCTCCCTAATTCAATCCGTCATAGGGTCTCATGGACTTAGGGAGTTCATCATACTTCCCATATGGACGGTTAATGATTTAATTCTCGATCAAAGAACCCTCACATCAAAACACTTAGTGGCTATACCAACAATTGACAACATACATCTCCGTCTACCCTTCACCCGAGAAATGCTACTATGATGGTGTCATGCATCGGTTTACGAGCAGATGTCAAGGCGTGGCTCGGGATTCCCCTTAAGCTCACTCCACCGCCAACTCCCTCTCTAATACTTAGGCTTGTCCGTCACCCAGATTTCCCTAAACACACGGTGGTCTTCCCCGGGCGCAGGTTTTGTGGTATCGGGGTGATAATGTCCAATGGTGCTGTGGAGGTTTGACTTGCAAGAATCTTCCATTGTTACTGTCTCCGATGAGATCGTCACCAAAGGGCATGTATAGCTCAGTTCCTGGGCCCTTCTATTGAGTGGCTTCATGAAAGTGAGACCACGACTCCAACAAGAACTAGCAGTTGATATTTTTTTACGGGTGGTGATTTACTGGATGTGTCATCCAGTGACACTAAATACATGCTCGTCGATACAAATACGGGGCATAATGCCATCGTCTGGTATGTACCCGTCTTATATTTGGTCTGGCTTTTTATTAATCATGCCCCTAATCGCCTTTTCTTACGTCGACCGGCTCCACAAGTCTCACTTCGAAAGCAAAGGGAGTTTTTTGGAGAAAATTTTCGCAAATCCAAGCTAGAAGAGTAGGACGGGTCTAAGTTGGTCACCCGTAGATACACCCATTAGTATTGTGGACGGACTATAGCCAATCGCCTGCCCACACGAGCATGACGCCAAGTTCAAACATGTTCGGTCCCTAATACTTCAATTTTTTTCTTTAAATCCATTTAAATTAAGTCTATCCGTCACTGGCAGAGATGGAAGATGCCAAGAGGAGGGTTTCATCAGCGTTAAGCCGCTACAAAAGCAAGTTGGTAGTGGTCAAACTCCAAGGTGGACAGGTGTTCTTCCAACCCGCTTCGCGAGGAAGACGACTTGAGAAAATCTCGACCGGGCCCTCCAAAGAAACCTAAAATTGCCTCAGCTCGGGCTGGCGGCCTGTGTCGAAGTTAAAAGACGGTGAACTCACATCGGGCCAGGGACGGGGGTAAGGGTTTTATGAAGGTCTGACATCGGCCCATGAAAAGCCTCCCGTTCTCCTCGCGTGAGGATTCAAAGTACGCGTTTGGAGAAGCTACCCATAATCACGCTCGACGACTACGACCAAGCAAACCATGCCAATGCAATGTGAGAGACTGGCCTTTTCATTGCTCGTGTACTATATTCGCCTGCTTTCCTATCATTTTTTTCTATTTTACTTACTTTATTTCTAACTCCTCGTCCCTCCTGTGCAATGGGTGAAGGATGAAGCGGTTTACTGGGACAAAGGTTCAACCTACGACCTCCATGGAACGAGCAAGGGCGTATATACAACTGCACGGCTGGGATGATCGAACGGCCAAGGCTTGAAGACGCGGGTATGAGAAAAGCTTCTCTTCAGAAGGTTAGAAGGATCTTGAACAACAGGAGTTATCGTGCTCCCTGCAGGATGTGCGAGAAGTGGAGACAAAGGATGCCTGTGAGAGCTCCCACAGTGTTAAGGTGGCGATTCAGAGTATCGCGATCTACGCCTTTGAGGACAGATCTCCTTGCGCATGGCTTCGATGATGCCCTCCGTCAGTCACGAAAGTTTATCCCGACCTCGATGTTTCTCAATTCGCATTTGATGCCCAAGCCTGCTACCGTCACCCGTCGCCCGAGAGCACGGAGGATCTATTCGCACGATGCTCCTTCTTGGCATCGAGTCGCCGATCAAGGTGCCAAGCCCGGCTTGAGATGATGCCCGGCCAACCCGAGAACAATAAGCAAGAAAATATTGAAACAATTCTCCCCACAAGAAGAGTTTTTTTTTAAGCTATTTAGAGAACAATTTTAACTTATCTATTGTGTTATGTATTAAACTTCCTTTTTATGGGTTTTATATCACTGATTTATTGTCCGCTTGATGAGTGCTTACTGGATGAATCCATTCAACATAGCTATATGAATATAATCGCTATATCATATCCTTCCGCCCACTTTCTGAGGACTCAATGTGAATCTCCATCGTATTATTGAACCGTCTTATAGGATTCTGACTTATCATTTTCGAATGAACCTGCCTCTCTTAAGGTCTTATATTTGTCAATTTAATGAAGTTTTTGGACCATTCCACCGAGTTAATTATCCTTTTAGGATTAACCGGCCCTCTTTGTGACTCAACCTGCCCCAATTATCATTCTCTCGTAATGAACCCGGCCTACTTAAAGGACTCGGCCGATTCAACGATTGTTGAGTCCCTCATTGTGGATTTGAACTGCCTCTTAAGGACTTTCATGTTAGTCCCTGTTGTTGAAACCGGCTCACTCTCAGGACTCCGATCCCGCCCACTTTGTAGACTAGATCCCGTCCACTTTTAAGGACTTAACTTAATACTGTTGAAACTGCCCACTCAGGGATTGATCCTTGGCCCCACTTAAGGACTTAATTTAATGTTTTGTTGAAATTGTCCACTTTTAAGGACTTAACTTAATGGTTTGTTGAAACCGTCCACTTTTTAAGGAATTTAACTTAATGGTTTGTTGAAAACTGTCCACTTTGTGGACTTGATCCCGTCACTTTTTTAAGTTAATTTAATTTAATGGGAGCAAGAAACTGGCCCACTTTATGTGATTTTGATCCAAATTCTACTTTTTAAGGACTTAACTCTGTAGGAATATACACTGGTATTCTCAATAACTCTATTATATGGTACTTCCATAGAAATTGTTCTGAAATGATAAAAACCTGCCTCGGGGCTTAAAAAGGAACTCGTAGATACAAAACCAAACTAGTTATGCCAAACCCTGAAACGAGGAGTGTTAAGCCGCTTCGCCTACTACTAGTAGTCTATTGATAGTACTTCTCATGTGCTCTATATTCCATGGGTGATGCATCTGTCCGTCCCAAAGATTCCAGTGGTAGGTTCCTTCCTCATGCCATGATGCACTGTATGGTCCTTCCTAATTAGGTCATAGCTTTCTCCTTGTGAAGCGCCTTTGTGGTTTATTACCTTTCTTAAGATTAGATCTCCTACCTAGTCCTTGTGTCCGACCTTGAGTTGTAGTGTTTGGCCATAAAAGACTGCACCGTACTAATCTTTGCTTAGCTATCGCTCTTATTTCATCCACTAAATCAAGTCAGGAAGTGGATAGCTTCTGGCCGTTTGCCTTCACATGGCGTCTACCTTGTAGCTTGTAAGTCCCACTCGCTGATGATCGCTGGCTCGTATGCAAGTTCGAACGGGGGTTTCTCTTTGTAGGTGTCTCGCTGCTTGTCCCGACGCCCACAAAACACTCGTAGTTCGCCAGGGCCATATACTTTGCCCCTCGAGCCGAATTCCTGATTTTGAGCAAAGACGTCTCAGAATTTCAACCGCCCATTGGCTCAAGCAGGGCGGGAGAGTGAGGGGCTGTTCTGATCCCAATTGCAGCAAAAGTCTTCGAATGGGTCGTTGTCGAATTGTTTCATTGTCCGAGACCAATACTCGTACGCCAGATCAGTAAATGGAGGTTTCTCCTATACAAAGTTTCACATTTTTTCTTCGTGACGGGCTGTGGCTTCTCGGCTTACTCCATCTCTCGTGAAGTAGTCTATACCGACTACTAAAACTACCAGCCGACCTGGGAACGGCCATGATATCCAATCCTCATCGAGCGAACGGCCATGTGGCCGCCATTGGAGTTGAGCCTTGGCTGGTCGCTTTATAAGGTTGTCGACCTGACACTTGTCGATACTCGACATATGCATGGGCATCCTTGCATAGTTGTCCAAAGAGTTCAAATTCGATTAGTTTATGAACCAATAACCGATCCGTGGTTTCCGCAAACTTTCGTGACTTCTCTCACGACGCGAATCAGCCTTTCTGGCAAGGTATCTTAGGTATGGCTCCGGAGAAGCCCTCCATAGAGAACGCCTTACGATGAAGCGCGGTCGCTTGTACCTTCAACTTCTTACATCCTTCTTGTCGCCCCAGAGCACGCCCTTTTTAGGTAGGATGCTATTGGTGTCGCCCAATCGTTTTCTGAGCCTATCTCCCGCATTAATTAGTATTTTTATTACTGGATGACATCTCGACGGCGACAATACTCCGATCGTGATGACATTTGCTCTGGCGCCTGTGTTTGATCACAAATATTCTCTTTCTCGGAATTTAACAAACTTTTACCCCGTTGTTAACTTGTTCCTTACGTGCTCGAGTGTACTTTTCATCCGCTCATTCTTGCACTAGTCTCCGTTGACCTAACTGATTATTACTCGGGAATCGCAATATACGACTTTCAGATTTTCAGCTCCCGTGGCCCTGCCAGATCCAACCCCCGCTTACTGCACTGGGATTTCTCGCTCGTTATTTGTAGTAAGAAAATCCGCATCGACCATGCATCCGATCTTATCTCCTCCGGTTGTGTAGTATCACACCGTACCGCCCGCTTGTTTATTGTGAGGATTCTTTTTGTGACTGGATCCTATTCTTGCCTCAGTCTCTCTATAAAGTTAGTGAATTTTTAATAAGTTTCCATGATCACTTGTCCCTTTTATGGCAAAGGCGCGGGTGGTATTGTATGTTGACCCACTAATTCTATCGCCCATAATGCCATTTGTTCTGGCATGGGATTACTCATTGCTCAGCGGTTTTGTCACTAAGACGACACTGTGTGGCTAAGTAAGGTTGAGCTACTGCCAGTGACCAAAGCAAAGGCAAGCTTCCATTACTGGGTATCTTCCTTCCGCGCTGAGTTCTCTTTAGAGGTCAGTAATATACTGGCTGTACTCCCGCTTTCCCCGACATACACTGACAGCCACCGAGGATATCATAGGTAGAGGAATAGTTCTTCCCAGGTCGGGAAGGACTCAAGAATGGAGGGGGACGAGAGGTAGCCTTCAGTCTCGGGAATGCTCACGACACTCGGTTGTCCACTCAAAAGATTTCTTCAAAGATGAAGAAAGTGCACACCTCATTCATTGCCCTCGACACGAACCCCACAAAGATCAAGTACTCTTGCCGCCGAGGCCTCAGACTTTACGTCCTGGGGTGCCATTTCTATTATGGCTCGATCTTGCCTCGGGTTAGCCCCTCGAGTACTTCATTGAGAATTGCTAATCCTAGGGAATTTTCCCCTAAGTATATCTCGAAGGTGCACTTGGCCTCGATTATATTTCTTTATGTTGTAAGAACGAAGGGTGTCAAACAGTCCAAGATCCTCCAAGTGATCTTCCTCTCTTCGGCTTTTCACCGCATGTCATCAACATAAACTCCCGACATTTCTACCAACTGTATGGACATCCTGTTCATGAGCTTCGATATGTCGGCGCTGCTTATACAAATGGCATTACTCTATAGCAGAAGAGACCTTGACTAGTGACGGCAAAGTCTTTTCTTATTCCGCTTCTATCCATTCTAATTTGATTGTAACCCGAGAACACATCCATGAAGCTTAATAACCGGTAAGTCGAGTCACATGTACTTAACTAGACGCCACCTATGGGAAGTGGTATATCTTTAGGCATGCTTTATTTAGGCCGCAAAGTCGATGACATCTTCCACTTACCGCATTTTCGACCATTACCACGCTTGCCAAACACCGGGTAGTAAACCTCCCTAATGAAGTTGCTTCCGTAACCTGTAAACCTCTTCTCGGCTATAGCTCGGTCCCGTCTGGGCGACACCCGCTTCTTTGACGGATGGGTTGGAATGGTGGTGACACATTCACCAGGCACCACGACCGGGCTATCCCTGCATGTCTTCATGGCTCCGTGCAAATACGCCCCCTATTATCTCGAAAGTCAGAAGAGCCACACCGTCATTAGCGATGGGAAATTGGACTGCGTTGTTCGATCCAAATGAGTCTTCGCTAGTATCTTTCGAGCCTTCAACGAGCTTTCGCCACCGGGCCCTGTTCTTCTATGTTCGGTGCCCGGAGGGTCGCCTATCTCCTATCATAATTGAGTAGCATTCGCTATATGTACCACCCAATTTTTTGCGCAATTCCCCTACCCGTAACTGTGAAATCCCGATCACCAAGTGGTAGGTCGAGGTTGCGCCTTCCACAAATCGAAGGGTCATCCGAGAATAGCATTGCAAGCGGACTGCGCCACCACAAGGAACACATAGCAAAAGGAGTAGATCTCTATATAAATGCCTATGGTTACTTTATTGGCTTTGATCACATCTAAGTGGAAATACCTTGCTCTCCAAACCAACGAAAGTGAAGCGCGGTCGTGGACCTGGCATATTCTGCTAATCCCCATTTGTTGAATGTCAGTATAGAATGTCAATAAGTCTACGCTAACTAGAACTCATGGATAATTCTATTTAGATGTTGATGTGACAAGTGTGTCGGGCTACGCTGGTGGCGGCGACGCTCGCATATTCTTCCGAGAATTCGATGACGGGGTTATCGATTCATGACATCTTGGTAATTGAGCCCGCCAACCACGTCTGCACTAATCTCGGTGTAGGTTTTACTTACCTTTTCACGAATCTTGCAGCAATCAGGCCTCTTGGTAATCATTCTATCTCCTACGGTAAAATTTCTGGGCGCCGTTCCGTTTGGGAGCCCGACTCCCAGGTGGATTGGCCTATCCTCACACGAACCTCGTAGCTTTCCTTGCCACAAGTGGCTTCCACTTGTTGCTTCAAGTCGCAACAGCCACGGTGGCCGGCTCGTGGTCACTATGGAAGGTGCCAGTGATTGTCCCTTGTGGCCTTTTATTAGATCTTCTTCACGGCCGGAAAGGTCGTGGCCTTCGCCCTTATCTCTGATCAAGTACTCAGGCCGACAAGGGGCCAACGGTGAAGTTTGTGGACTTCCCCTTGGCTGTGGGGTTTTGAGCGCCTAGTCCTCCGCTGCTCTTTCTGGCCCTAGCCACCTTTTGCCCCTATCCCGATTATCTCTCCTGCCTTCCTCTTTTTAGGCTTCCCTTCTTGGGCTAGAACGCATCTTCTCGCCTATACTGAAGGCCGCTCGCATAGCTATACCTCACATATTTTTGAAATGTTTTTGTATAAGCGAGAACAAAACCCGCTCTCTTTCTCGTAGTTCGCTCGTGAAGGCGTGCCTAATAAGTATCTTGTCGCCAACCCTCATCAATCGAGAGGGCCTTTGTTAAAGCGGTGGATGTAGGACTCAGAGTTCGGCCTCCCGCCGCTTAATGTTCATCGTGCATGCAAAGGACTTCTATACCTGTGTTTCCAATGAAGTGCGAGGTGAATCGGGCGTTTAGCTCAAGGGTACCAATGGAATCGGTGTTAGCTCACTGGAACTGCATCCTCAGGATCCCTTTCAGCCGTGGTGGAAAGGCAGTTTCTCGCACATGATTCGCCCACCCCCAATGGTGCATCGTGTCTCATGACTTCAGCATCTGCGGGGTCCTGGATCTTATCACTTTCCACTCAAGCGCATAATGAAACTTCTCAAAGTGAGGGGAATGAAGAGACGAACGCCGTGAATGGCGACCGCCTGATGGACCAAGTCATCGAGGTCGCCAGGGACACCCGTCCCATGGGCGTTTATCATGTAATCCACCCGCTCCTTCATCATCCAGATCTCGTGACTACGTAGGGCAGTGGAAACCGCACGGCTGATTCGATGGCCCGCCTGTGTCCCTGGCCGCTCCGGTTTGCTTAGGGCGTTGCTCCTTCCGCCTTCTAGGTTCTTCATGCATGCTCTGGGTCTTCCTCCCGAGTCCGAGGTCCACAAGCTCTTTTTCGTAAATCGTTCTTCCAAAGTCATTGTTTGTCTGGGTGAGGCGTTTCTACGGCTTCACAAAAGTTTGAAACTTGTTCCCGAGGGGCACTGGGCGTTCGCCTCTCAACGGGTCGCTTGTGGCTGCTTATCGAGCGAGTGAGCACCATGCACTCTTTACCCGGAGGCGATAGTATGGCTTTCAAAACTGCATCTTTCCTATTGCATCGGCCGAATCGATGATGCTAAAAATCGTCGGAGAAGCCACAATGCTCACACGCCGCGAAGCAAGACCTACAAAAAAAAAAAAAAAAAGCCTAAGAGAGTATCGCGTGGTACCGCCAAAGACTGGGTTGCTAAGTTATAAAGTTCTCACAACCTGTGAAACTGTAGGCTGAAGAATATGCGTACCTTTTTTCTCGAGGGTCGTTGAGTTTTTATAGTAGGAATCACCTCCGCTTTATGTAGGCAAGTCCTTTTCCTTATAGAGAAAATCCCCTTCAAGAATTCCCTCCTGCTGTTAACCTCTATTCTCATCGGGATTCTATAGATCGCATATGTGATACGCAAGTCGCTTCCCATTTGGGTTACTTGGAGATTATTTCAAACTCATGGATGCCACGTGACACTTTATCCGTCAACCCGCATATATTGGGCCCGCTCCATTATCAACTCCACAATACCACAAAGACTGGCCGAAGTTTATTGAGATGGATCCGTCGTCTCAATTCTCTCGCAATTGTGTGCTTGTGGAATTATTGTTATACCGGAGCGGCAAGTTCCACCTATGGCATCAGTTACTGTAATATTTCTTTTTTGGATTCACTGGTGACTCTATTATCTAGGAAAGCCTATAACAATGTTTAGAGCGCTCGATTATACTAAAAATTGAGTTTATGAACTGTTTGTGTAATGATTGCTTATAGTTTGAATCTCTTTATATCTTCCTCCTTTTTGATATATTTGTTTTTACTCTTGGACACTTGTAATATCAGAGAGGACTGGGTTGCAAACTTTAATATATATGCTGGCAGGCTAATTTCGATAGAGGAAGAGGCCCAATAAGTCTTCATGGGCAATGGGGCATGAGGATCAATCCTCATCGAATTGCTAGCCAATACAAAACTTATTTAAATGATCTCATGTACTTCCTACCCATAATGCTTATGGTCTCTCAAGTGTGGGCTGGAGAGTGAGAAAGAAGATGGATGGTGATAAAGCTAAGGCAGAGATTTTAATAAGGTTAAAGTTCTCACACATGGTTAGAGGTGTGCTTAGTGCCATTTCTTAAGGACAGTTCTACCTGCTGAATCTTTTTGTTCTGGCCCTTCTGGGCATCATTTTTAATTTTATATTAGTGCCACTTCTTGGAGGATTATGTCTTCTAGAATTTGTTGCTACTTTCATAAGTTTTTATCTATGGTGTTTACTTTATCATGAGAGAAAAAAATGATGCTGCAGTTCTTCAACTCTAAATGTGAAATATGGCTTAAATTATAGAAGGCTGCATTACATGTCTTATTAACAAAATTTTGGCAGAAATATGTTTTGACTTGTTTCCTGAATATATTGGAACCTTAATCAAAATTAACATAAATGCAGATGGGCGGTTTGTACTTATCAGTGGATGCATGACCTCTGTTTCAACAAGCCTTTTTTGTTTTTTAATCATTATCTGGGAAATTTTTATCTCAAAATGTCTGTTATTTTTTCAATAATGATAGGCAATGGGGAAAAGAAATGTAATTTATTTCAATGCTGTGCTAAAACCTATATAAATAATCTTAATCAAGATCATGGAAATTTTACCCATTAACAAAATGTAAAATTTGCTTCAGATCTATTGCTTTTCAGCTATAAGTACTTTAAGATCAAACTCCATAGGTTACTAAAATATTAGATATTATGGTTTTTCAGACCTGAGCTAAAACAGTTCTTCTGCCAAAGATTGGGAAAGCTCAAGCAGATGACACTCGCCAATGGAGCTTGAGTTGTTTTGAAGCTTTACAAAGCAAGAACACTATTAGCAGCTTCACACCGGATAGGATAGCCTGGCGTAGTTCAGGCTAAAGAGCTGAACGCAAACTCCTACAGAGGCGGTATGGGGATCTTGTGGCATGAATAGAGAGTACAAGCACAAAGCAAAGAAGAGATTGCAGCCAAGAATCATGCTCTGAAGCGTCTAAGGCTGCAGAAGATCAGACTGTTGTGCAGAGCGTAGTGACTGATGAGCCTATTCCTCTCCAGAAGAGCAGCTAGCAAGCTCTATTCCTGGTAGATCATCTAATGATGAAAATGCTGCCAGCAAATGGATTTGAAAATGACTGCTTCTGTGAACCCAAACCTGATATGGATGCTGGATGGCCAAAGAGCACCTCAACCATGCATGGATGAAACTGCCATGTAACATGCCTATGCAGAGGAAAGAGCACCAAAATTCTACAAGGCAATTAGCTTTTGAAAGGCAATGATATTTAGCTTCGCATTCCGATAGGAGAGAATCCCCTAATGGAGCTCCAGACATGATGCATGTTGAGGAAAATAAGATCGTTATCGACTCTGTTGATAGCCTCAGAAAATATGACTGTCGAGGTTACCAAAGAGAATATATTGAGGATCACCAGAATGTATTGGAAGCCAGGAATCTAGATGGAGTTTAGTAAGCAAGAAGATTAGTCCCAGAAACGGTTAAGCAATGATGGCTGCACAAAATTCTAGTGGAAAGGGAAGGCTTGGCACCAGCTGGGAATAGCATTAACAAAACGCCAAATGTTGATGCCAAAGGAGAATTCACCTTTCCTGTATTGTGATTTTTATTGGAGAAACAATCTGATTTGGCAGATATGAATGCCACTTCCAAGCAGGTTATTTCAGGCTGGAGAAGTTGTTAAATTTTACGGTCCCTTTGTGAATTGATGAAATCTTAAATTGAGTTTGTGTTGTAGCTGGAGTGGTAACCTGACCTTGGTACTGTTCTTTGATTGTCATAATTTTGTAATTCAGCTTCATACCAGAACTGGAACACTTGTATTATTTTGTTCTGTTAAACACAAACCAAAAAATAAGAAAAAAAGGATGTGGTTAAAGATCTATTCTGGTGAAGGAGAAGAGCTAATTTGTCTTGTATATAAAATTGGTTGTCTGAATTGTGGATATGGGAATTACAGATTTTCTTCTGGCAATGATAATGGGAGTTCGCCAGAGATTTAATGATTGTATCGCCAGTTTCCCTTATCAATACTCAGATTTTGCATTTTTATTTGATCCGGTAGTTCCAGTTTTAAGCAAAGGCACAGGTTGGTTATGAAGAATGTAATCTGTCTCTTTGTGATGCCACAGCCTCATGCTACCACATAGCTAAAGAATTTAATAGAGAATTATTCAAAATTCAAACTGTTGGTAAAACTGAATGACAATTGTTATTTGGTTTCAAATATGTTGAAAATAGATCATGTTAAAGTAAAGCTGTGATTTGAAGACTGTTTAAAGAATAAGAAGAGCATAAAGAATATATATTTCTTAAAAGGAGTTGAACATTAAATTTTACTTACTAATTCAAAGTAAATTTTCTATAGATTGTTTCTACGAGTTTAGGCATGAAAGTATATGTTCGGATACATAAGCTCAAATCAAGAATCCTAGTGTGTCTTAATTCTATCACCCCATGCAAGACCTGGTACCATCGCACGTCAGATACAGCTCAGATCCTTAGGGTGCTGAAAGTTGAACTCATCTGATGCAGATGTTAACCATTTATAATAAACAAAAAAATATATATATGAAAAATAAAGATAGAACATAGGGACAACACCTAGACTTGTTTAGAATCAGAAAATCCTTGAGTAGTTAGACTTAGATATGGGAAGCCATATAAAATTTTATTATAATTATGGATATGTGATATCGCTATTTCACAAAATCAAACTATCACAAAAATATCAGAGAATAATTTAAACAGAAATGATCATGTTAAAACGAAGTCTGTTTTTCATCAATAACATTCATACAATGGTTCTCTCCAATATAAAAATATGCAAATATTCATTAAAATGTTTTATTAGATTTTATCACTAATTTTTAATGTGGTTTATAAAGAGAATATAGTAACCCAGTATTTAATTAGTATATAGGGAGCTATTTTGAGTTCATATTGTTTCTTAATTACACTGGTTTCCAGGAAGTAGAATAGGTTTGAGCTCCAAATAGCTTTGCCTGTGTTCTCTGTCAAAGGAGAGATTCTTTTATTTGAATAAAAGTTTATATTGAAATTGTCTCTGGTACTAATGAATTTATTAAATACGATTAAATTATTAAATTTTATTATATTCGAATAGCTAAACTTTTAAATAATCAAGAATGAATATGAAATTTAGATAAAGAAGGTCCAAATTTGATCATTGTATCCTCTCTTTGCTCTACTCCACCATTTAAAATTTCACAGTCATGTGGTTGAATGATTAATTTTACCATACTAATAGCTTAAACTCTCTTTAGTGGTTTTTTCTAATTGGCTAACTCTAAACAAGTTTATAAGTAATAACCAGGTTCTATCTTTACTTTTCCTATTTTTAATTTTACTTGAATATTTTGTTTTTCTTGTGTGTCAAATTTAGTATTAGAGCAAAAATCACCTATGTTTTCAGATCATTGTTAGTTAACCTAGACCGGGTAAAACCTCATGGATTCTCCAATATTAGTACTGATTCCCACCAGCCACCATTAATCATTGTCAACATTTATGGCTCGTTTGGGCTTAGATTTTAGTGAATGGAAAAGGAGGGAGAGAAAAGTTCAAAGAGTTCGCTTTTCAAAGGTTTTTAAAGAGGGTTATATGAGCTGAAATCAAGGGCCAAATATTTCTCCAAACGCCAAAACGTTCTCCCAAAATCAAGGATAAACTGGAGAGAAGAATTGTAGATGAAACCCACGTGCAAATCCATTGCACATGGTTTGCCAGTTTCTTTGGTCTTTTTTATTTATTTATATATTTATTTTACTTGCTTTATTCTTTTAGTTTTTTGTCTTTTTATACTCTCATTTGATTTTTTTTTTTCTATTTGTTTTGACCCTTTTGCCAGTTTTTATTAAAAAAATTAAGTGTCCATGCACAATTTTTTAATAAGAAAGCTACATTTTGTTTTTTTACTGTAGACATAATCGAATTATACCAACTTCATTTCTTATCATCTCATTTTTCTTCAATCAAATAAACGAATTTTTCATCTTTTCACTTTTCCATATTGTATAAAATTAAATCTCTTTTATCCTCTCACTCTCCACCCCTCCAAATCAGTTGCCCTTAAGTCAGAGCAAAAAGTCAAAAATCTTTCAATCTTCCACTTTAGCTTGTTTGTTTTCTCAAACCAAAGAGTTTTCTACAAAATTCAAAAATCAATTTTTAATTAAGTTTGTCCCTTTAGCATCTGCAGATTACTCAAAGTGAAATTTGGGGTGAAACCGAATTCAGAGTAGAATCTTGACTTGTGTTAGGTTCGAGCTTAAAATGTCCCACTTAAGAGGATTTTTTGTCGTACGTGCACAATGAAATATAAGAAAATTAAACGTGACTCCAATACCTATCTCTGAGTTATTTCCAAATGCCATTGATTTGAAGTAAACTGACTTGAAGTAAATTAAATCAAATCTAACCAATTTGAAGCAACAACCAAAGTGGAGAGGAGAGCAAGAGTCATGAATGTTAATATGATTTCTGATTGCCAATAACGTATAGGGATCAAATGATATGCTTTCTGTTATAATAAAGAATGAAGGGTAAGGTCGTGTGTTCAAAATTTTGCTGGATGTATTAATAAACTTACCAACAGGGAAAAGAAAAAGAAAGAAAGATTTCAACTAACAAATTATCAAGTCGGTATTGTAAGGATGTGTTTGACTATTCTTGATAATGGCAGGAGGTTACATGTAGCCAAAGGAAGGTTGTAATCTGCTGCAGTTTAAGAGTTCAAAAGTCATAAAGTTGATTAATTATTTTAAGTAGGGAAGAAAGATAAGCATCATGGCATTTTCAATTGAAAAAGTAAAAGGTAAAGACTGACACGTAAAGTAATTGGACATGCGTAATCCTTTTGTTTGACTCGTTACATCATTTTCAACCATCTCAAACAATGATTCAATGTTCGTATATATATAAGATGAATGTTTTCGAAATCCAGACGACCATAATAAGAGAATACAATTACAAAGAAAACGAGGTATTTTAAAGTTAGTATTCAAATTGTTAAACTCCAAGTTAATCCAACATAACCATTTCAGTTGGAAATAAATAACTTGATTAATAATTGATGCAATTATAAAATAAATATAATTCAACTGTAAAAAGCATAATATTTTGTTGATGAAAAGTGAACCAGAAAATTTTTCCAATAGATTTTCAATAAATATATAAACTAAGAAGAAGATAAAAGTACCTAACAACTTTATTTATATATATATACATATGTGTGGTAAAATTATCACTTAGAGGCATGATCCATTTAATTTAAATTAAATTTTTTTTTTGTTGATTCTTAATAATGAGCAATATTATTCTCTCTGACAACGATGTACTAAGAGTGAAAACTGGATGGACACATACAATTTACTACTATTCTATCTTAGTAAATAGCTCCCAACTCACCTATGAGATATTCGCACTTCAAGAGATCAAATCTAATTTTCCAGGTTATCGATATATTAATGGACAATCTTTCACAATGATATTTTTATTTTGTAACAAAACAAATTCAAAAGTCATATTTATTGGAATGATTATTGTAGGATTGTTCAGCCAAGGCCCACGTGGGCTAAAAGCAGTTTGAAGATAAAATTTATGCACCCCAGGTGGACACTACAGCAATGAAAAATGAGTCGCGCCCTGCATGGAATAAAGAGTACAAGAGAGACTTATATAACTTAATGATGATATAAGTGTAAAGTCAGAATGAGAGATCGATGCAGATTTTCTGTCTTAGCATTGCTTTGATTTTCCAATATTTTGACAACAAGTACAATTTATATGTCTTAAATTCTCAATGGCTATAATGTGTTATACCATAGAAGGCCGTGTCCATCAGTTTTCTTTAATAACAAAATTAGTTTTTTCTTTTAAATAAACTAATTTTTATTTATTTTATCACATATTTAACATAAAAATTATCAACAATTCTCTTATTTAGTAAATAAGCTTAAAAAAAAAGGGTTAGGAGATACTGTTATTACTAACCTCAAATAGGGATTTGATTGATTGTACCAGTTCATATTCTATGAGCAGAGGCCACCAGTCACTCAGTGAAATATGGACAGGGATAAAAAGTTTAAAAACAACAAGAGGGAAGACTGAAGAGTCATTAGTGGGCTCCTTCGTTTACGGATTTACCCATTTCTGTAGAAGTTTTTTATTTAGAAAAAAAACACACACGTTAGAACATTAGTAGATGTAAAATTTTTGTCTATTTTACCAAAAACATACTTTTTCTATTTTACACACTCCACTTTACAAAATATTTTATTTGTTTGTCTATTCTATACTCTCTTTTATTTAAATCATATTTTTCTAATATTTTTTATTATTTCTACACTCCATTATATCTAATTAACTTTTAACACACACGCTAACTGCATTGCTTTTTTTTTTTTTTTTTTTGAAAAATAACTATAAAATGAATATTATATTAATGTCATTTCCAAACTATTTAAATAAACTAACACCATTCTTTAGACTACTTCATCAGAAGAACCAAGTTTCTAATGACTTTATTTCGTGGTGGCCGGCAAAGCCGAGGTGAACTAAAAGATTCACGTGGAACCCAGCCCAAGACTCGACTGCTCACCATTCTTCTCTCTGCTCTTTTCTTCTTTTTTCTTTTTTCTCCATCTGGCTGCCCCACTCCCTTCTCTTCCAAGCCCTAAAACCCAAGCCGCTTCTTCCTTCATCTAACCATTTCGCAAATCCCAACCTAAATCACGAGATTTCAATCGTAGAGCAAAAATCCAAAGCTCTCAGTTTAAATCTATATTTCTCAAAATCCCAAACCCAAATCACGATCTTAATCGAAAGAAAATCCAAACCTGTGTCTGGATTGCACCGGAGTGCCATTGGTTTGTCTCTTTGATTCGCTGCTTTTTTCTGGTTCGTCTGTCTTCTGATGGAATATTTTATGTTGTGGGTTTCCAGTTTTCCGTCCTGCTTAGTGTTTCTTCTTCGGGTTTCTTTCTTTTTCGCTTTGTCACAGCTTCGGGTTGTTATTCGTGGCGTTCTGGTTTCTACGCGGTCTGCAAATCTTTCTTTCTCGGGTTGTCGTGATTTTCCGTCGGCCAGACATTTTTTGCTGTTGCATTCTCTCGATTTCTTCCCGCATTGTTTGTGTCGAGTAGCCAGGAGGGAACCTCGAGTCTTGTGAGACTGAGTTCCTCGTGGATTTTTTAATCCACCCTGCCTTACGCACTTACGGAAATTGAGTCTTTAAAACTCCTCGATTTGTTATAGTGAAATCGAGTCTAATAGACTCGAATTGCAGATGCCAAAGCAGTTTCAAACTGCATAACTAACAAAAATAGTTTGGCTTATAGTTATTTTTGTTAGACATATGTGGTTCACTTGTTAAGAACATATGTCATTCTTTTATGTAGTTGGCTAACTTTAACAAAACGTACTTTTACTTGTAGAATAGATCTAAGGCCAGCTACTTGGTTGAATATGTTTTGTTCAAGTCTATTAAAGCTGTAAGATTTAATCTGGCAAAACAAGTGAAGAAAAGTTATTCATTAAAGCCGGACAGACAGTCTTCGACACTCTGCGAACAGATAGCCTGGCAAATTTTCGACACCTATCGGCACCAGGCTATCTATCGAGCTTCTTCGCCCAGGGGCTAGCTCATCGAGCTTCTTCGCCTTTTCTTATCGCACCGACACCTTCTCGACACCATGGATCGACGAGAAAACTTCGTCTCGACACCTCTCGACACCTCCTCGACAGGGTGTATTTGTCAGCTAAAGCCTCAACACCCGCCGACACCGCCCACACTGCTATCTATCGGTGTCACGAAAAATTAGAATTTTCATGATTCATTTTGGGGCCAGCTTTTATTTTGCAGCTTTTCTCACAAATCCCCAGACCTATATGTTTATTTAGGAGGTCAGCTGCATAAGAGAATATATGGAGAATATATGCAAAGGTGACCGATACTTATTCTCTCCTGGAAGAAGCTACCGCGGCTTCGCTAGTGGTTTTGTAACCAAGTGCTTTTGATCTTTATTGTTGATGAAGTGAAGAACTTTCACAGCCCAACAATCTTCTTCTAGTTGCGATTAAGTCAGATCTGGATTCGCGTAAATTGGTTAGTCACGCATCGATTCGTGGCATCAAAGAGTGGTATCTATATTGGAAGAGTTCAGAGGTTCTGCCATATGCCTCGGCCAGGAGTTCATCTAGCTGATCAGAGGTCTGGGACAAAAGTTTTGTACTAGATCCTAAACTTTTCTTTACTATAGTGGATTGCTTTTCGAGAAGGTTTCCGTGTTTTTTGTATCGTGAAACTATAGTTTCATTGGTTTTCCGAGTCATCATATCTTGTCTTATTGATTTTTTCAAGGCATGATTTCTGACATGATATTACGGTTTATTTGTTTTGGAATGTAAGTTTGTCTATAATAAAATTAATTAACAATCCTGGTTTAAAACTTGTTAATTCTATCAACCGCCCAAATTTTCCAATTATGGTATCGTAGCTGGTTCACTCCGATTGGATTACTCTCTCAGCAGATCCTCGACCGCTGTCATGATCGTGGGATAATCTTTTTTGATTCCTCCTTTATTTGATGGAACTACTATGCGGTGACTGAAAGTTCGATGAAAGTTTTTATGTGCTCTGGTGAATATATGGTATCTGTTACTGATTTGGCTTCAAAGCAGCTTGGTGGATTGGGATGATGCAACAATCTATAGCAGCAAATTTCAACAAGAAATTCAATGCTTTGAGCCAGGTGACCAATGAGGAATTCAAGAAAATATCATCCACGTAAGTTGGCAAGGAAGCATGGACCATTTCTGAGACCACCTATGAAGGTACCAAGCAAGAAAGATCTGTGAAGCTTCAAAGACTCACTAGTAGTTTTGAAGAAATAAGGATTTGAGGAGGATGAGACCTTATGAGTTCTATGAAAATCAAGGATACATTGTGAATTCTCGTCAACCTTTGGAGAATGTATTCAGAATCCAAAATTAGAAAATTCTTAGGTCCTTACCGAAGATCTATGCCAAGATCACTCCACATTGAAAAGCCAAGGACATTGATCAAATTCCCTTTGACTGATTTCAGGGAATCTTCAAACCTATGAGATGAGATTAGGCTCAATGAGAAAAGGTGGAAAGAGTAAAACTTGGCTCTAAGTGGTATGAGAAGTAATTTGAGGACTCATGATGAAGATGAAAGTGAAGATTTAGATGAGGATCTAACCTTCACAACCGATGAGATTACTGCTTCTTCAGCTTTAGGAAAAGGATAAGGCAAACTCCTAGGAAACCGAAATCCTACATGGTAATGTGAAACTCCCCATCCATGCCATGAGTGCAAGACTGGTCATATGAGGATAGAGTGTCCAAACTACCTCATGAAGGAAAAGATTAAGAAGTCGTAAGATGTCGGGCTTGTCATACTTGGAGTGACATCGAGGATGACCTTCCGGCGAGTTTCAGAGGATGAATGTCGCCATGTTATGGCCTTATTTCATTTCAACGATACAAGGTGGATTGCGTGGGAGAACACTCTATTAGAAGAGAAGGCTTAATCTGAAGCCAGCTTTCAATTATACATCTGAAGCTGAGCTTAGTCAAGCTAGAACTCAACAGAAAGGGATGTCTAAAGGTAAAGCTTCGAGCAAGGTATTGAGTGCCAAAAGTCTAGTTCTGAGCAGACCGCTTAGGATATGCTTATTTCCTCCACCTTTCTCTTCACTCCGGCTCGGATCAATGACTGCCTTTGTGCCCCCAATCCGAGAAAGGTAATAAAGGTATGAAATCTAAATCCTTTGTTAGACCTCGTTTGTCACCATCAGGAAAGCCTGGCATTCATCCTAATTGCTTTGGTTGTATCCTCATATAATTGTCCAAACTGGCCATGTGTTTCCTCTCAAGAACCTACACCTTGTTTGAGAGTTATTAAAAGTTTCATTGAATCTAATTCAGGAGAATCTTAATTCTTCGTATGTCTTAGTAGATATATTAGACACATGCCTTTTCATCTTCACGGCCAAAGACTCGTGGCCGCTGGGTGGGTGAGAAAGGAGCTCAAGACTTAATAGTCTTTTCTGCTTGTCCTCGGCTTTTAATTCTTGCTATCTAAAGTAGGACTTTCTTTGCTTGATTTATTATCCGCTTTTGGAATCATGCTTTCATGATCTCCACATTTTTATCATGCCTATGCATATGCATCTTTCTTCATGCTTTCATGTTATTTATCCGTTTTTTATTTGTTGTTTAGTTTTTATTTTGTTTGTTTTTCAAAAATAAAAAGAGACAAAAGAAAATCGAAAATACAAAGTACAGCAGGTGTTTGTGTACATTGGCATCAGTGGTACCTTGATGGTTATTGAAACAAAGTTTTCTAAACTTTGTATCTCTTGTAGTTTAGACGAGCATCTCTATGCACAATCTACAAGTGAGCTTTGTGGCTCTTAGCCTGTGATGAGTAAGAGATTGCTATCTCTTGTACTTAACACTCGTATCACTTTCTTTTGATCGAATGATTAGAAAATCCTAAGAGAAAGGCATAAATAACTATCTCACCACTCAAGTGTCTCTACAATTATAATGACATCTCGTATGCTTCGACATACAAAGTGCAAGAGTTAACAGACGAAAGCTTAGGCATAGCAAAATTGGAATGTCATATATCATTGGGTATTTCTTTTCTCTCTTTGTACGCCATGCATGATATGCTGAATAGAAAAAGATGCAGAAATGTAAAAGCAAAAAGATAAAAATGCTTTTAAATATGATTGCAAGCGTGTTTACTAGAGATGTGGGAGCATAGGATGTACCTCAAGGCATAACTGATCAAACAGCGCTTATATCATGAGCTAAAGGATTTTCATTTCTCAAATCGCCATAACATGTATATACTTATAATCTTGCGATGTTTTTCACACACAACACGCAATAATATTCTTGCTACTCTTGATAAGCATGAAAGGATGTACAATGATTTGGTCATCACAAGGTTTTACATGTGTTATCAGTATGCTCACTTAACCACTTGACTTGTTTTGAAATATAAAATTGGCTGACTTGTTATAGGTGTTTAGATCATATACATTTTTCTTATTAAGATTTGTTTTTCACATGTTTTATCTCTTTATTATCTTGTCATCCATAGTATCTTGTTTCATTACATTCATGCATTTATATGGATTTCCTTGTGCCCCTTGATCATCATTGGATCATCTTTTATGTCTCTGTGAAGCTTTCTAGCTTTCTATACCTTTGTCAATCATGACAAAAAGGGGAGAAATTGTGGAGATATCATATGGAGATATGCGGTTTCTTTAAGATTCTACATGTTAGGGGAGAAAGCATGCTCCTGTAAGGGAGAGCGTTATTCATCTTGTTGTGGGGAGGCTTTACCTCCTTCTTCTTAGTACTGGTCTTGTGGACCATTGTTTACATACATTGTGCTTATCTTTGATATTTAATGTCGGGAGATATAGTTTTCTTCACCTATCTCTACATGTAGTTGTTTTTCTCTTATACATGTTTCATTTACTTAGATGCAATCTATTATTATATTTCACACTAAGATGCCTTGATTTAGTTTCTTGCTCTCCTGTTGTTTAAATACAAGGTCATTGCCTACTACCATAAACTCTTCTTACAAAGTTTTTTAAGAGTTTGTGTTAGGATAAATTTTATTGTATTCAACAAGTGAATATGAGTTGAGTGTTTTATGACTTCTTCATATGTTCATTTGTTTGTTGTAGTTTTGCTCACGGATTGCCAAAGTGGAGATTGTTAGACATATGTGGTTCACTTGTTAAGAATATATGTCATTCTTTTGGCGTATTGGCTAATCCCTTTAACAAACGCACTTTACTAAGATTTATAGATCTAAGTTGTGTTTAATACTTGAAGAAACATGTTGTTCAAGCTCAGCGCTAAAGCCATGAAGATTGACCAAGAAACAAGTGAAGAAAAGTTGTTCATTAAAGTCGACAGATAGCTCGACACCAAGGATGATAACTCGATCGCCTTCTCGACACCTCCTGATGCCAATAGGTTATTTATCAGCCACTTTTCTTATCGGCAATCTCGATACCTTCTCGACAGCCTGGTGGATCGATCGAGAAAGCTTCCGTCCCTTCGACACCTTCGACACCTCCTCAGTCAGATTCGTCAAGTTTAAAGCTCGACACCTACTCGACACCGCTATCTATCGAGGTTACGAAAAATCGTAATTTTCAGATCTCGATTTGGGCCAGCTTTTGTATTTGTAGGGTTTCTTTTCTACAACCCTAGACCTATATAAGGCTTATTTTAGAGGTCACACATAAGAGAATACAAGGAGAATATATGCAAAGGTGACTGATAATTATTCTCTCGAAAGAAGCTAACATGGCTCGCGCTCTTAGAGCCAGGAATCAAGCTTTTCTGATCTTCATTGTTGATGAAGTGAAGAACTTTTGCAGCCAACAATCTTCTTCTAGTTGGTGATTAAGTCATCGATCTCAAGGCAATTGGTTAGTCACGACCGATTCGTGGCATCAGCGTGGTAATCATATATTGAAGAGTCTCGTAGGTTCAAGCGATAGAAGGTTTCTTATCAGTTCATCTACTTGGGATTGTAGCCCATGACAAAGGTTTTGTACTTTAGATCTTGAAACTTTTCTTTACTATAGTGGATTGCTTCTTCGAAGATTTCTCTGTGTTTTACCGTGAAACCGGGTTGGTTTCATTGGTTTTCTGCGCCATCAGTACTCTGCCTATTTATTTTTTCCACATGATTTTGACATGATATTAATGTTTGTTTGTTTTAACAAGTTTTGTCTACAAATCTAATTAACAACTTGGGTTTAAAACTTGTTAATTCTATCAACCGTGATCTAAATTTCTAACAATTTTAAAAAGAAAACTCTGCATTTTCTCTTAACACTTTCCCCTTTCTTTTTCTCATTCTTCTTTCTTTTTTCGCCTTTTTCTTTCTTCTCCTCCTTCTTTATTTGAACACTTTCCTTTCATCTTCTTCTTCTTCTTTATCATTCTCTCATCTATATCTCTCTATCTTCCTGGGGCTTCATTCATAATCAATCTCTCACTTTACCGTCTTCATCAACGAAACCTAGTCAAAGGCAGAGGCTCAAATCATCACTAAAACAAACCCACACATTCTATCATCAATTCCAACAAACCCACAAAATTCCCCAGTTTGAACATCAATTCTAAAGAACCCACAAAAGTCCACAGTTTCAAACAAGAGAAGAAACCTAGATTGTGTGGGTCTTGATTATGGGTCATGTGTAGGTGAAGCAATTGATGTTGAGATTGTGTGATTTTTTTTTATTTGGAGGGATAGATTTAGAAATAAGATTAATATTGGGTATGTGGAGATTTTTTGTTTAGAAGAGAGCATGTTCATGAGGTAGATAGAGAAGAGAGTGAGGGGAAGAGAGTGAAGGGAAAGTGACGAGAGAGAGAGAGAGAGAGATATCGTATCATGGAGAGAGAAAAATAATACAAAATATAAATGCAAACGAATAACTCAAGCAGAATATGTTTTTACAAATGTATAAAATTTGTTGTTTCTTATATTTTGGTAAAGTTTTACATCCAAAGTGACGCGGATGCTCTTAGAGAGGGAAAATAATTTTAAGTTCAACATAAAAAGACACATTATAAATTTTACTCAAAAAAATCATAGAATATAATATCCTATCAAAAATAAAACTATTGTACTTAATATTTGAAGATATTTTATTACACTATCGTGTTTAGGGCGTAAAAAGTGAATATACTTAACACCATCGTGCGTAAATCATCATATTTTTAGCCAACATTTTCTTACACTAGTTTATATCTTGCTACTTTTATACAAATATTCCATAATTAATATGTTAGAATACAAATTTTAAAAAGCAAAAAAAAAAAAAAGAAGAAAAAAAGAAAAAGAAGAAGAAGAAGAGTAACAAGACAACGTGACATTTGTAGTAGCTATTGACTCGTTTCTAACTTTAAAGCGCAATCTTTACATTTGTATCTTGTATAGTGTATAATAACTGAGCACTCAACGAGCCTTTGCCTTTTATTGGAAATTAATAAAGGACCTTAATAATTTAAGACTAACAAGTAACATATTATTGAGAGGAAATGAATAAGCCACAATAAACTATTTTAAGTAGGATTATAACTTATATTTTAACATGTATCACAATTCGATTTTGGTAAACTACAAAGAATTAAGATATTATTTTTACATAAACCGATAAACTTATCATTTTTCTGTGTCGCTGACCATTTTATCACATTAAAATTGTGAAAAAAAAAAAGTTGTGATTGTCCAACGCAGAGTCATATTTTGTCAATGGCGTGATTGGTATCTGACACGACTTTCTTTGAGTTGGGCATTGGGGAAAGTTCCGAATTATTAAGTTATGAGGAGAAGCACAGTATAAGCATAACTGAATTATGCTTCAAAAAAAAAAAAAAAAGAAGTATAACTGAATTATACCATGGCAAGTTAAAGTCAAAAAGCATGTGGCTTCTCTTCACCGGAAGTACCAGAAGGTCAAAGCCTTACACATTATATATGTTTTTTTTTGATAAGCACAATATAAATGTTTGTTTCTCAATTCAGCATAGCTTTTATTTTTGGTATATTAGTAAGATATAGCAAATACTAATGACATGTTTGGTCTAACTTTATTGTTAATCCTTTTTTTCTTCAAAAATAAGGTTATTTTTAAAAATTGAACTTACAAAAAATAAATTACTTAGCCAGAATTCAACAAGATCGCTTGTTTTTCGACAAAACATACGGCTCAAATCACGTCACATATTCTAACCATTGAACTATAAAAAGAAAGAAAGTAGAATTATTATTATTTTTTAAAAATTTTAAAAAGTGATGTTTCAAATCGTGTTATTGCATTTGCTATCATTTGTCGCTTTTATTTATATATTATTGATGTTGATTTTTTTCTTTTGGGGTAAAAATTGATGTTGATTATGCTCTTTGCTGCTGTTAAGGACTTCTTATTCTTCTAATAAAATCTGCTCAATATATACGGCCCGTTTGGCTGAACTTATCATCAAAATCGAAAAACAAAACATCAGGAAGCAAAATACCTTTAAACGCGCTGGACAAGTGACTTGCACTCCATTTTTAATATATTTTTTCTAATAAAGTGATCATGGTTCCTATAAATGTCTCGCATTTAACAGGTACCAAGAATACTGCGCTAACGGTAATATTTGTCTCATTTAATATAAATTTGTTTCCTCCCGAACGCTGCGGAAAGCAAAAAAGAAAAAAAAAGAAAAGAAAATTAAACGCAGATTCAAAAGAGAAACACTAATCCAAACGGTGACATGTACAACTTTGTGGTGGTTGAGAAAAAGTAAAATAATCTCCACAAATAAATAACGTGAAGGTATAGAAATGTCAAGTAATTGTATATTACAGTGATATCATCCTTTATCATTCCTCCACTAATTTGAAAGTAATATTCTTCAAATTAATGAAATAGATGATACAACAATCGTAGTGACAACAAGAAACAAGAACAAACAGTGAAGACAAAGGTAATAAAATTTTATTTCTCAACTGAGCAATTTCTAATATTAACGAGGTCCGGTCAAATTATTTAAAAAAAAAAAAAAAAGAAGAAGATTATAAGAACAACTATTATAACCTGAAAATCATGAAAAGATCACGATGAATTGGTCACTACATTTCATGATCTTCAAGAAATTGTGTACAAGGATTGAGAAATCTGAAGCTTGATACATCCTCCTTGGGAGGCAAAGGGATTTGCCCTCATTGCACCTTTTGCTTCACTCTTAACTCTTGTGGTCGGAACTTGATATTGGCCACTCTCCTTGATCCATATTAGAAACCAGCCAGCCAAATGTGAGTATTTCTGAGAAAGAGAGATTGAGAGATATAAAAGAGGTTGGTTATCTCAAAATTTGCTTCCAAATATCTTATGCATATATAGGGGAAAGAATCAGAATATCTTTCTTTTTCTTTATCTTTTTTGATGGCCGAAAGAATCATGAATATGATTGACGTAAAGTGTTCATTTGGCATATGTTTAATAATGTCATTATAGACAAAAATGAAGAGATGAATACATTTGGGAATCACAAAGGAAGTTGCATCGAACCCACAAAGGTCGCGTATCTTGGGTCCGGGGACTACTTTCTTGATTTAGCTTATGTTCAAAAGTCATAATTGAGATGGTTAATACTGTTACATACGGAAGACTACTTAGGCAAAGGGAAGACCTCGCCCATGGCCTCTATATACGTAATTATGTGATGTCCTAGTTTGACATAAGTGAAATTACTTACTTATTCAGCAAAAAATCACCTACTTTAATCAATCTCAATAGAGAAATATCTCCGCCTATCTTTTTTGCTAAGAAATTAGATTCTTTTCATATCTTTTTGTATCTGCTGCCCGGTAAAATATTTTGGGCTTTCAAATAAAAGTTTATTTACGTCAGAATAGAGATTTATTAATTCTAAGCTTTAATGATATATTCCTTGACCAAAAAAAAAAAAAAAAATAGAGGTAACATTTCAACTTATGCATTGCAGGGCCCTAAGGGCCCCTGACCTTAAGAAACAAGTTGGTATATTTTCACAAACTTTCTTCCAAAATCATAGCCCTCTCTACAATTTTATGATGATTTTATTATAAGAGCATTTGCATTAGTTGTTGTAAAATAAACATAAAATCTCAAAATTTTCCAACCAATCTTAAATGCACCTATATTAATCTATGTATATTCTATAAAATATATTTGTGCAACAATAATTGTGAAAATTTACATACTCATTAGCTATAAATAAATATTTAGTACTCTTAGATTGAGGGTAGTGGTTTTTTGTTAAGGAATAGAGAGATATGATTTAAAATGGTAATAAAATTGATAAGGTAATAGATTTTTAATTTAAATAGATAAATGTATAATTGACGCTGTATGCTGCTAAAAAAGATATAAAATAAAAAAAGTAAGTTTTTTTCACAAAATAAATATAAATTTTGCATAAACCGACGCTGAATGCCATATAACGTATAAGAAATAAATTTGTGATTTTTGCCTTTATTCACATGTTTATTAAACCAATTAGATTCTATTTGGAATTTCACGTTTTTATTTTATTTTATTTTTATACTTATACTCTGGTTTTCCAACTCGAAATCCAAGCCCATCTCTGGTTTCTAAAAACAAAATATTGAGAGAATCAAGAAAGCAATAATTTAAGGATTAAAAATATATCTGCTTCTTCTCGCATAAAAATATTAAAGAAAAATTCCTATTCATTTTGGCGAAGGGAGGAAATTATGCTTGATTTTGTTATGTTATATTCTAATCCTCCTTGTATTTTGTCTCAGCTGTTAGGTGATGCTTGAGGAGTTATGTAACTTCAACTTTGTACTACTTTAATTTTTCTCGCCAAAAAAAAAAAAAAAAAGGCTTGATAAATTAGGATTCCCAGATAGTGTTTGACTTTGACTTTAACCTGCTTAAGCAATGTACTAGTTAATAACTTAATATGGACTCAGTCTGACTGAACTCCCGAAGATTGTTATGGAGTTTCTAATGTAAAACTAGGCCCTAAGAAATTGGGCCTACTTGCCAGGCCCATAGTACTGGAATGACGAGGGTCTCTGGAATAGAGTAGCAGAGGACCAAAGTGTAAAATTCATGTTTTGGTAACATTACTCATACATATTTTTAATATTTCAAACATATTACACACATTTTAACACACATTTTTACCTACACGTATATCAAAACACCTAAAGATTTTTACTCAAACTACACAAACGGCCCTATAAATTAAAAAAAAAATCCAATAAAACTTCAACAATTTTGTAGGAGAATTTTACAGCATATATATATATGAAAGAAAATGTAATAGCAGTTAACATTTTTTTATATTAGACCTTCGTGATCCCCTGCTCTAACTAATGTAAATAGCTAATAGATTATGCTATTCTAGGCATTATTACTTCTAAGCAATTACCAACATTACTCGGCTCTCTGCTGCACCATTTTGCCTTTCACTCTTAACTTTGTGGTTGGAACTTGATACTGACCACCTCCTTTGATCCATCCTGTTAACTGGCAGTTAGGCTATACTTCCTATATAGGAAATAAAAATGAATATGATAATATATGATTTGACAACAAAAGTGTGACTTTTTATTTAATTCTGGGATAAAACTAAAGTTTCAAATATGCAGAATGGAGACAAGACTTTGAGTTGTGATAAAGGAACAGGAAAGATATATATATATATGAATTTTAACAAGCATATATTTAGTATTTATAAACTCTCAATAAAGACTAAGATATAAAATCATTGTTCCTTAATATGTTACAGTGCAATCATTTATGAAAAGGAAACTTGACCTTTGTAAACTCGAAATTATCTGTGGTAGAATTGTACTAAATGTTATAGCTTTGTTCCTTTCAATGTAAAACATCATGGTCAAAATATCTTCCATTTTGTTACGAACATAATTTTGATAACATTCATAGCTAGAACTTGATAGGGTGACCAAATAGTTTAGTTCATAGATTAGTTTAGATTCAAATTCTTTTAAGGGCTGCTTTTTTTTTTTTTTTTTTTTTTTGTAAAATTGGTTGATTGGGTTAAATTTTCTTTAGTTTTGCTATTAGTGAATTTGTTGTTGGGATAATATTTTTGGGCAGCACAGTAGAGAATATTTTGAAACAATCTTTCTTTTTTCTTTTTTATCATCTTGTTAACTATGTTAGCTTTTTTCATTCACCTCTTAATAGAAAGAATTATTTTAATGTAATACCAAAAGGTTAGAAACTAAATTGACACATTTGATATGTTAGGGACCATTTCAACAAATAGGAATTGTAGGTGTGTTTAGTGCTTCTTAATCCAATTATATTTTTAAAAATAACATTGTATCAATTAAAATCTGTTTAAGAATATTTTTTCTTAGAAATAAGTTTTCTAAAATTTTAAATAGGCTTGCCGTCTATAAAATAAAAATAAAAGTCTAGTATTACTTTAATTTTAGTAAATTTATTGGTAGATTCTGGATTTTAAAAAAAAAAAAAAAAATTTGTTGAGAAAGGTATATTCTAGAGTTTGTCTTGGTGGATTCAAGGAACTTTAAATAAATTGAGGAGTTTATGTTCTACATTTTTTATTCCCTTTTTATAAAGATTGCAATTCTACATTCTTAATAAGTGTTAAAGATTTATAAGAGTAACTGGACAGCATGTTAGCTAGATGAGACGCATAAAGTTCAATGACAAATAATTGACAATTACAATGGAAGTCTTTGATTTCCAAAGGAATCATATTTGGTCTTTCACCAATTTTTTTAAATAAAAAAAAAATCATATTTTGTCAATGGCATCCTACACACGTGTTTCTCTATGAGATGGGCATTAGTAATTGACAAATTGAGCACTGTATGCCTGGTTTATCCATTGGAGTAACATTGTTCATAGCTGCAGAAGAACTTGATGTACCACCAGCAATAGTAGAAACTTGATTAGCAGAAACGGTAGACATGCCCTTGTCTTTACAATTATTGCCTCTATTTGCAGAATTGAACCTAGAACCACCATTAGAATTAGAATTTAAGTAACTCCCATTACAACCAAAATTTAAGTATAGTGCAGTAGCCTCAATCTAAACATTGTTAGAACCAGAACTAGCACCAGCATTGTTGATACTCTTTTGTCTTTGTTCTTGAATCACAAGTGAATTGATCTAGTTGATGTCAGGGATGGGATTAGTCATCAAAACCTGACTACGGATTGCTTTTTCTTTTTCTTTTTAAATGAATTTTTTATTAATAAAAGAAGAAGTTTCAATGGAAAAATAGAAGTGTATTCCTGAGTGTCACACCTTAGAACCTCAATTGCAATGTTCATTGAATTATTCATAACCGTATTATTATTCAAATCGAAATTCTTTCATTCATATTTATAGGTGGCTGACCTCTATATCTAGTAGAATTTGAATTTCTTGAAACCGTAACACTTTGGGTTTTTACTACTTATTAGCAGTTAGATTCAAATAAAACCCAAAATAAGACCCAATGGGTCTCTAGTACAGCCTATGTCCAGCTTTGGTTATTTTCAGGCTATATGGAGAGATCAGGGGCAGAGTTTATTTTTGAAACCAGTATTATGTTGTGAAGGATTTTGTAGTATAGGTTGTTGCATTATTATTGAATGTATGGGGCAGTTTAGAGTGTGGTCTTCAGAATTAGGAGGCCTACTATTTCCCAGGTAATTGAGTATAGGACCAAGAACGTTCCACTCTTAGAAAGTATGTATATTGAAAACTAGGTGCCTAAACCAACCAAAGGAGTAAATGGAGCTGCTCTTTGGACTGCAGGTTGGTATTTTTGGAGCAAATTTGCCACCAAAATGTGGATTGATGAAATTGAGAGCACACATATGAATGAGTTCAGGTCTATTTTATTATTAACAGGCTTCAGGCACATGATGCACTTGCATGAACCTAATTGTTTCCCAAAACGATGGAATAGCTAAATACTTTAGATCCTCATTATATTAGCTTCATCTATAGGGTGCACTTTTATGAACTTGAATTTAAGCAGATAGCTGAATGGATGGATACATGCTAACACCATTAGATTATATTCAGTTTATGTCACTTAGCTATCTTCTTTTAATTTGATGCTGTAAATAGCAAAACTAATTAATAATAAATAAAATAAAAATGGAAATTTTCAAACATGTACATTTACATAGCCACTCCAAGGCACTCTGAGAGTTTGTTTAAACCCCTTTAACAGATTATTTAACCTAATTTATTAACCAAGTGATTACTTAGATTAATTTTCAGATCTAGATTAAACACAAATAAATCATATCATGCAAAGATGCGGAAAAGTAAATAACACCACGATATGATTACCTAGGAAAACCAATGAAACTAACTGTTTCAAGGTGAAAACCTAGGGAGGATTTGACTGACCTAGCTATCCTCAAGGTAAACTAAATCCACTATAAGAGAATTGAAGTTTTTACAAAATATTTAACCCTAAATCTAATGCTACCTCATGTAATAACTTACTGACACAACCACGTGCAAGCTTCGAATCCATGGACTCCTTCTCTTCTTGGATTTACACCAACACAAGCCTCCTTGCTTGTGACTTTGAGACTCTACTCAAAGGTTTCAGATCACCTTCACTTGTTGATCTTGATGCAGCAACTAATTCTACCAATGCTTGATAGTAGTTTTGACTCCAATAGATTCTTATGTAGTTAGAAAGTACAGAACCTCTCAAATCTTACAAAGAGTAACACACAAGTCTTCTTCAACTCTCACAAAACGTGGCTAGGGTTTCCCTTTTATATGTAGAGAAGTTTAAGTGAAACCCTAAACATTTTTGCGGGTTTGGGCCTATTTAAAAATCTGTAGAAAAATTGTGCTTGCGATTTTCGATCGGTCGAGCCTAATTCTCGATCGGTTGAGAAAGGCAGAACCTTACTTTTCTTTTTTGCAAACAGCTGGACTTCAAAACTTGAAACACCCTTATTTAAGTATTGTCTAAACACTTAGACTAGACATGTTTTGATCTTGATTTGCAGTCATTGTGTCTTACGTCTTAATCTCATTAAAGGCTCATTCAATATTATTATCTATACTCACATGCACACATTAGCATACATCTAGCAATCAACATGGCATCAATCATCCCAAAACCCTATCATACATCTATCATGGCAACTCATATGAAACCTAGCATACATCTATCATGCATTATCATATCATTTCATCCAAGGCAGCTAACAAACAAGATATCACAAGGGCAGAAATATAGACATGGCAGCAAGGTATTAAAATCAAATATAACTCAAACATCTAAACATAGTATCCAAGCATCAAACAAACATATTCATTGTGTTCATCATCCAAAATGCGTGTTCATCATCCAAAATTCATGTTCATGTGAATGCATGACTTACCTTACATACCTTATTGCATCACAGCACCTATACATCAATGGATGGACATGTGAATGCATGTTTATAGAAAAACAAAGAAAAAATTAAAGGGCAAACCCTAATCTAACATATGAAGAACAAACAACAAGTAAATAGAGAGACAGAGACCCAAAAACATAAGAAAATGGTCAAAACAAAGGCATATTATATGAAAGAAATAAAGAAACTGAAGCAGAAAACTCAAATTAGGGTTTCTAGGTGGGAGTATTTGTGTGCATACATAAGCCTGCGTGCACGGGCTAGTTGTTTGCGTACACATGCAGAAGCATGCGCATGCATACACGCCTCAAACCCTAACCCAGAAACTAAAATGCAGAAAAACAGAGCAGAAACTAAAAACAAAGAAACTAACAACCTAAACATGCTTCTAATATAAAAATAAACAACCTAAACTAACAACAAAGATATCCAAAACAAAATCTATTCCTAAACATGCATTGGATCTAACAACAGACAAGAACAACACTTAACACATCAAAACATGTTCATCAATATATTCAATCATTCAACTCACCAATCAAAACATGATGAGACACAATAAAACAAAAATAAACAAAGCAAAACATATCTCTAAGCATATATAACATGTAAATAAAATTAAGAACAAAGGGAACACAAGTTATAAAACCCAAATTAAGGAAGAGCCATAAAGAGAGACTCACCTTGCTTATTGGAACACAACTTGGTTGATGTTTAACCGGCTCCTCAGTGCCCACACAACAAGATCAGGGGATAAACTAAGGAATCAAAGTATTCAATAGTTCATTGGTAATCACAACTCAAAAATAAAAAGATTTTGAAAAGGTTTTGAGAAATCCCCTCAAAGACCAGTTTTTGCCTTAGTTTTTGTGCTAAAAAAGGTTTCGAATCTTTGTAAAAAATCGTGGTGGCTGCTGCCCTAGGGTTTTTGAGAGAGAAAATAGGGTTTAAAAAGCAAAGAGACACTTTTTCTCACTAGGGTTTTGATTGGAGACATAAGATGAGTATTTATATGTTTAAACTAAGGTTTTCAAACTCATTTAAAGGGTTTTGAACGGTCCAAAGGGTCTAGGGGCTGGGGCCCATAAAAAATGAAGTTCTAGACTTCTGGAAACTGGCCTGCGTATGCAGTACATGCATGCATTCGCAAGCATGCTTCATGCGTATGCGTGCATCCCCGAAAATGCTAATTTTGACTACTGGGTTGGCCCGACTTCAAACGGTCATAACTCACTCAATATAAGTCCAAATTAGGAAATATTTGTGTTCAAATTGAAGCCCAAGATGTATACTTTTCGATGAAATAAACCTCACTCAAAAATTATTTGTGGAGAAAAATTTATGGTCAAAAGAGTGAGCAAAGCTCACTTTTCAGCATCGTTTTCAAAGCGATTTGTGCACTTTTGTGGGTGTGTGATCGCTTGTTTGTTGTTTGCAATTTGAACTAGTGCAAATGAGTTCCCAAACAGTGGCCCACATCTTGGTTAAGGGCTTAAATTTTTTCTTTAATTTTTACATTTTAATATTTATTTCCCAATAACTACATATTGACGGTTATGTTGTTAAAAAAAGAAGAAGAAATGAATTAAGAGGGTATTTTGTAAAAACTGAAGGGTTTCCGTTTTTATTTGTTTCTTATTTTTTTTTTTTTAATTACTTTGAAATATGGTATGTATAGCCTTTAGTTGGGAGGTCCAGGGGTATATTGGTAATTTTGTGGTGTAAGGGGGTATTTTAGTCAATTTGTCAATTTAAGGGGGTACTTTTGTAATTTTGGTATTTCTAGGGGGTGTTTGGGTCATTTTGGATTAAATGGGCGGGTTACAAAATTAAATAGGTTGGGTGGGTAATATAGTTTTTAAGTTTATATGTAAATGGATAATTGAATACCCTTTTATGACCCGCCCATTTACCATCCCCAAACTTAGGGTTATTGAAAGGGATTTTCGAAATCAATAAATACATGAAAGAGACCTTACTCTCAAGTAACCATTGAAAAGGAAAAATTAGAAACACTTTTGCGTAGCTTTCGCCTTTGGTCCTGCCATATCCAAAACAATGCAAAACCCTATTGACTTCAATGTAGCTGATGTTTATGCTTTTACTAGTAGTTTTGACGAGTCAGATAGACTTGGAACACTTGGTAGTTTTGACACAGTGTATCGAGGTTTATTTCCTGCTAATAACACTCACAATCTTCAAGAACAATATGTTGCAGTTAAGATGTCACACAATTTACGCCAGTCTCGTGAAATTGAAGTAAGTAGAATTACTGTCATTGAGTTTTGTTTTATGCGGTTTCACAATATATTCTGTATATATATAAATATATATTTAGGGCCGGCCTTAGACATTTTGGGGTCTAAGGCGAAAACTAAAATCGGGCCTTTTTTTTATACTTATGTATTAATTAAATTAATATTTATTTAATATTTTTATATTATAATATATTTCATTTAAAATCTATTTTTGGTGAATTTCTTGCTCATTTGTGATATTTTCATCTAAATTTTGTGTTATATTTTGTTTATTACTAATAACAAATTTATCAATTGATCCTTTTTGAGACTCAATTAGTTTTCCTTTTTTTTCTTTCTTTTTTTAAGTTTTTTATATCCATATGCAAATTTTATAGTAGACATTTCTAATCAAATAATATATTTATAAAGACTAAAATAAAAAATAACTTTTAAGTGTAGAGCAAATGAGAAATAGAACTTGATTTATATAAAAAGTATTATTGTAGTTTCACTGAACAATAACAAGTTTTTAGCAATCTCAACCTGCATAAATAAAGATTTATTCATTATATTACCAATAACTAAAATATATATATAAAACACAAGATTAAAATTAAAGAAAAAAATTAAGTACAGCCATAACAAAAGTACAAGCCCAGCCCAACCAAGAAGATGCCAAGATGGCCACACAAGTCTTATTAATAAGACCCACCCACAAAAAACAAATCCTATTACACCTATAACCAAAAAAAAAAAAAAAAAAAAAAAAAAAAAAAAAAAAAAAAAAAAACATAGGCTTAACAAAAATAATCCTTGAAGGCCCATACGTCCAGCCATAACTCAATATAAACAGGCCCATTCTTAACAAATAAAAAGTAGAGAAAGCCAAGCCTTATACCTCAAAAGTCAAAACTCATCCATCTACAGAATCAAAACGCAGCAGCAAAAAAAATAATAATAAGGCAATCGGCAGTCCTCACTCCTCAGTTAGTTCAGAGTTTTCAGATTAGATGTGATCGAATGATTTAGATCGGAGGAAGCTTGAGCTAGGCAGCCAGCAATAATGGAGAGAAAGAATGAGAGAGGCGGAGAGCAAGAGCTAAGAGAAAGAAGCTAAGCAAGAATGAGAAAGAGAAACGGTAAAAATTTTAGGGATTTGAGGTTTTTTATTTGTTTTGATTTGTGATTATTTTGTGGTTAATTTCTTAGATCGGATTTGTAGTTTATCTTGTTGATTTTTGGTTTGTCTAGAGGATAATGATGTTATTTTTGGGACAATTGATTTTGTTTAGACCAATTTTTTTTTTTGTGCTACCAATGTTTAACCGGATATAACAAAAGTTTTATTTTTTGGTCAAAAGGATGTGCTGGATTTTTTTTTAGATTCATCTGAAACCTTTTTTTTGGGTGCCTTCTACCCTTCATTTCTAAAATTTTGGGGCCCCCCTTCCACTTGGGGGCCTTAGGCAATTGCCTAATTGGACTAGTGGAAGGGCCGGCCCTGTATATATATATTCCAGGCTAAAGTCCAATGGTTGACTCCATTCAGACGCCCTAATATCATCTTTTTAATTGGCTATTGCCAAAGTCCTTCAAACTTTTTCTTGGTTTACGAGTTGGTCAAATAAGCACATGTAGTATTCGTTTGGATACACGTCCACGTCCACGTTTTCAGCTCTAGCGCGTTTTCAACTTTTTTTTTTTTTTTTTTTTTGTTTCAGCCACAATTATTGACCAATTCTCCTGTGAACAGTACACCCGTGCACTGTTCATGGGACCCACAAATTTCACTTTTTAGAAACTTTTCCATTAAAAATGGGTCCCACGGCACTATTCACACATTTAAAAATTATTTTGCTACAGTGTTTTCAGTTTTCAGTTTCAGCAAAATAAATTCTATCCAAACGGACCTGTAGTATAAAATACATGTTACAATGGAGTTATCTTAAGAAAGAGCATATGTCGAAACTCAATACATTGTACAGATCTTAGTCTAGTCGCTACCAAAATGCCTAACTTGAGTCTTCTATCAGCTTGCTAACTTGTAGCAGCTAAGAGGTCTCACATCTGGCTTGTCCAAGCTACATGATCATGAGAAAAAAATCATGCACAGTCTCATTTTCATAATGGAGACCTCATCTCAATCCAATTGAGGTGACCAATAAGTTGGTGTTATTCCTCTCTTTACTCTTAAAGTGTTGAGGATTTTTGCATGCTAACCGAGCGCCAAAGAACTCCATGTCTCATCTCTGCTTACAACTCAAGCATCAAAGGTGGTTGCTCATGCGAGTGAGCCAACCAAAAGCCTGAAGACATACCTTTTGAATGTTCAATTAGCATGTAAAATACCTATGAACGTTTAGACCCCAAAATACAAATGACCAATTCAAGCTTATTATCAAACAATGTATGTGTGGAATATGAAAATAAGTTAAAACAGAATTGATAAAACAATCTAAACCGAAAATAACCACAACCACAGCAGTAATTAAATGGCAAAGATTAAAGGAAGAAAGATGCAAACACAAAGATAACACAACGATGTGTTATCGAAGAGGAAACCGAAGTTCTCGACGTAAAACCTCTCCGCCGCCCTCCAAGCGGTCAATAATCCACTAGAGAATAAAGTTGAGATACATGAACAGCAGAAGACCCTCCAAGCCTAATCTACCCAATGTACCTAAGCCCTCCAAGCTTCTTGCTCCAACGAGGTTACGCCAAACTTTTGTCTTCTCTAGCTTACCAGATCCCGCAATTAGCCCATTGCATCAACCAATATCAATTGATCCTTTCCTAACTGCTTCTCAAGCACCAAATAACCTTCTCACAGATATGGGTATGGTGAGATAAGGATTTGGCCAATGTATCTCTCAAGGATGTAACAATGGAGAGGGTGAGAGTAAAGGAATTTGGAGAATCAAAGTATAAAGATTGTGGATGAGTCAATCTTGTTTTTCTCTAAGGTTTCTCTCTCAAAATTCTCTCTAGAAGCTCTCTACAATATGTGGATATAAGGGGTATTTATACTGGTGTGTGTTTGGAATGCAAAAGGTAAGTTTTTCCCAAACAGAGTGGTCTGGCGACTTGGCCTCATGACTGGACTGAGTCGCGAGCTAATTGCCTGGCCAGACTGGAAGTTTTGTCCTGTAGTGCTCCAGTTGGCATGACTCTTCAGCTCCCTTGCATGCTTCACACATGTGCCTCCTTTGGCGACTTGCCAGTCGCGAGCTAGTCGTGAGGCCTTGCTTAGTGCACACTCTTGAGCTTTTCTTCACACTCTCTCACACACTACCCTTACATGATTCACACCTAAATACAGGGTTTCTAAATGCTGAATTACAAGCAAATTGGTACGGAATAAAGCCAACAAAATGGTTGATTAAATTCAACCTTACGATCTCCCCTTTTGGCTATTCCGTGACAAAACCATATAACAAACTCTAGACTTAACATGTGAGTTGGGAACAATTGAACAAAACTCACTCACACCTAACTCTAGAATCTGTGAAGCTCTTGAACCATAGGACAAGTATTTCCTGAAAACAACAACACAATATGATTATTGTATGCAGAAAACTTGAAATGCATATGGAGCAAGCACAATGCGATCAAACAAAATGGAATGAAGCAATAAAGCATGGCTTGACCAAAAACAAACAATCACTATAAATAGTTACCACAATGATCATTCACACAAGGAATGAACATTCGGACATGCAGGCTAATAAGCTCAATGCAAAGTATCATTTGCATGTCCAACACTCAACCGATACAACAACACAAGGTAATTGCATCAAAGATATAAAAATCCAACAAGGGCATAAGAGTGATGTACTTAAAGAAATGCATAACATTAACAATAAGTACTAAGCTACAAAGCAAGGGTACAAATCAATATACTGAATATAAACTTATATATAAAAACCAAAGTACCAAAAGCTTTAAACAAAAGCACTACAAAAGCACAGTATAAGCATCTATGAGTTTAAACCAATATAGAAACTATAAACAAATAACTATAAACTAGACAAGCCAATCATAGGTTAGTCTATCCAAAAGCGTATGTGTATATGTGTCAGCTTCCTCCTCTTGAGCAAACAACTCCCCCTATCACTATGCACACTTCCTTTCTTGTGTTGCTCTCCCCCTTACGATATGCTCTCCCCCTTTTTGGCACGAATAGCTAAAGGCCCTTCTCTAGTTTTTGCTGAATAGCATCTAGCTGTGTCTTAATAGTTGTGAGACGCATTTGGACTTGATTGTTGGTGGAGTAGAAAAACTTTTCAAATCCGGCAATACGCATATGCAGACTTTCAAACAAGACAGCCAACCTGTCATCTTGATGGCTAGATTGTTCATGCTGAGTGCTAGTCGTCTGTAGCTCAGGAGTAATGGAAGAAGCAGTCTCGGTATGCATAGGTGTAGCTGAGCCATGACCGGATGAAGTGGCATGAAGGAAAGGTTCACCCTTAGGTGCTTTGGAAGAGTGACTTTTACTGGCTTAAAGGAAGATCATGGATAGTGGATGAAGACGAACCATTTTCTTTCCATATGTTGGTGGATGGACACCTTCAAGAACCATGATCTTCATGACAAGACTACAAAAAGGAATACATGTTCGTACAGCTGTTCGAGCCGCTGTTTTCCCAATGGTTTGAAAGATGTGGGAACAAATGTCAATTGGAACCCCGGTGATGAGATCACATAGGAATTGTGCTCTTCCAAGATTGATGAAGCCGGTGTTAGACAGTGGGTAGAGGTTGAAGAACATGATCAGTGTGAGAGTCTTTAGTTCAGGTGCAAACTTTGTAGTGCCTATGGATGTGCCTTTGCTTCAAACCTCATGATCAGGCCCAAGAACTTAAAGAATCTCTTGTACCTGAGGGAGTCTATCATCATATGGAGTGAGGTCTACATTTGCCGGTCTAGTGATGCGAAGAACCTTTGCAATGTAGTCTGGATTGATGGAGAACTTTTTCCTCTTACCCAACACTTCAACTCAACTCCGGTATACCTAGCATTTGAATAGAATTCCTTGACCAATTCATCAATCGGGTCCTCGAAGTTCCCAAACAGATCAGCCCAATCTTTTGCTTCAAATATCCTAGGGATAAATGTTGTTCCCAAGGTATCAAATTTTACCACTCATTCCATCACAGTAGGTGCATCTTCAAAAAGGCTTGAGTAAGTTTGTGAATCGAGAGGAGTCCTGAATCTCTTACTGTTTGAGTCTTGAGACGAACGTCGAGTCCGTTTTGAAACAAGGGATGATGAAACATCAGTCACAGGCTCTTTTCCACGAGAGGAACGTCGAGACATCTGCAAATGAACATACACACAGTAGAGAACCAAGTGCAAAACCACAAGACACAAACATAAACTTGATTAGTTCTAGGTTAGTCCATGAAATAAATACACATTGATATTTAGAAAGAGATATCACTTAACCACAGTGCAAGAACCAAGCCAACAGTATATAAGCATGAGCAACACTTGTGCATGTGGTGTGCAAATGTGACGAATGTGCAGGCACAACTAAGTACAATGTAGTCTATGAACACCACAAAGTCACAAGTAACTGTCATTGTGACATTCTACTACGAGCATGAAATGCACGGCACAGCACTGGCATGGTACACAACTCAAAAATAAAAATCAACCATGAAAGCATGTGTATCACGCATCATATAATCACAATCACCAAAACCCACTCAATCAAACTCACAAAAATAAACCCAAACCATATTCGAACAACATATATCTCAAGTCTTAACAATAACTTTACAATCCAAGAAATCAAGGCAATAAACATGAAATACTTAGAGAAAAATAGAAAACCCATACCTTTTCTTGGAGATTGAAGTAGAAATGATGAAGAGAAATGGTGGATTTTTTGAGTGAAACACGGTGAGTATGTGAGAGAGTTGAACGAACAAGACAATGAACAGTAAAAATTTTTGAGGGAAAAACTGAAAAATTTTAAAAACTATCCTTAAAGCGCAAAACACGCATTTTTCGCAATTGGATTAAGTCGCGAACAAGTCGCCAAAGCAAGCCGCCAAACACCTTTGAGACAAAATTTTTGAAAAATAAGTCTTAAGTGTTTTTCGTGACTGGAAGGTCCACCCACGAGGAAGTTGTAAAGGGAGCCACGAAACTTTCTGGTTAACCTCGCGACTGGAGCTTCCATTCGCGAACAAGTCGCCAAACCGAGTCACGAGAAATCTAAAAACCCAGATTTTTGGAAAAATTCTAAGTCTTTTTCGCGACTAAGACTTTGACTCGCCATTGAGTCGCGAAAAACTTCTGTGTAAGCTCGTGATTGGGGCATGCGACTAGCTTGACCCACGAGAAAAGTCACTAGAACAAGGTTGCACAGTTTTTTTTTTTTTGAAATTTTTTGAAATTTTCAAAATAAAAACACTTTTCAAAAACAGCTAAAATACTAAAAAATCTTTTTGTGTTTGATCAACATATAATTGAGCATGTGCAACCTATTTAAACAAGTATAATCACACAAATGAATAAGGCATTCATAGAGCATAAACATGTGTGATGTGTGTGGGTACCAAAATTGAGATAGTTCTTAGTCTAACGTGAAGTTTCAATGATCAATTCAACCAAGTCATACACAATTAGCACGAGGAAAAGTGACCAATCTCAATTATAGAAATATGCATATATGACCTCCCACATAAACTTGATTACATAGTTTTGAAGCTTTTCATTTGGCTCCATTCACATCATAACATTTGATCTTTTTGAATCAATACATCTCATTTTGAGATCGATGCCTGAAATTTTTAATATTTCAATTTGATGAGCAAGCCTTTGGCTTTTTGGGCATCATACATTTTCATAAAAGTCGTTTTCCCTTTTTTCTAGTCAAATACTAGTATGTGCGACGGCTTTTACAGCTCATTATCTCTTTTCATTTTGAGATTTACACTTGTTAAGCTCTTTAAGCAAAAAAAAATAAAACAAGTGGGAAGATATATAGGCATAAGTCTATGCAAGTTTCAAAATCAACAAAACCATTGACTAATCATTCATGACAAATTTGAAGATCTATTTACAACAGTCACATAAATGTCAAGATTTTTCTCAAAAATAGCACGAGTGCATAAAGAACAAGCTACGCTCGTAAATGCACAAAGCCATAAGTACAAAGGTACAAGGCAGAATATGCTTGTGACAATACACAATAAAGTTGATCAAACTTTTTGAATTTTCTACTTTTTATGTGTTTTTGGATTTTTGACATAAAAGCAAGAAAAGATTGATAAAAAAAAAATTAAAACATTCAAAGCAAAAAGCAAACAAATAAGCAAAAGTTTTCAATACTTGCGGAAGAGATAGCACAAAACACACAACCAATCAAAGCCACAAAACATAGGAAGTATTAATGCATGGACATGTTGTAATGCTTATGCATGAGTACCCTTCTTCACCCACACGACACTTGCGTTTTGGGTGATATCCTTAGAGGATTGGGTATGATTGATGTGAATTTCAAACCTTCTGGTGAAGCTTGTCAAACAGGTGATGAATGCATCAATCATCCTTATCACATCTCTCACTCCGGGATCACCTTCTTGACCTTTTGATTGTTCAGCAGTCCAATTCTCCTTGCCATGTCTTGGTCCTTTCAACCTTTGAACACTTGAATTCTTCAATGCTCTAAGCTTATGACAATTTGGTCTGGTGTGTCCTTGAAGTCCACAATGATGGCAGAAATGTTTTGTTCTCAGACCTCTTTGGGATTTTGGGAGTGATTTCCCTTTAGCTTCAGGTTTTACCACTGATTGGTTGCGAGGCTTTATCAACACCCGTTGGTCAATCACATTCCTCTTCTTCTTCGGCTTCACTTTCTCAGCATTCGTGGTAGCTACCATTGGTTCTTTAGCTTTCACAAACTTTATATCCTTGGATACTTTGACACTCGAACTGCTCTCTCTGGTGTATCCCAATCCGCTTTTATCAGAGAAAGGTTTTTGATGAGCAAGTACTTCATCAAGCTTCTTGGAGGAGACTCACTCTACTTTAGCATTCGCTTGAATCAACTCAAGCTCAAGGAATTTGATCTTTAAATAAGCTTCAGTTAACTCTCCGTTCAGCGTCTCCATTTCATATTTGGTCTCCTTGTATTGAACTAAAAGACTTCTGTAATCTTCCTCTGCCCTCTTCATTTTCTTAATGGCTGCGTTAGCCACTTTTGCATATTCACCGATTTTTTCAAGGAGGGAATTGTAGGTCTCTTGCAGTCCCACTGTTCCATCATCTTCCTCATCATCAGATTCCTCTACTATCCTTATTGACTCCAATTCAGTGTGCTCACCAAGCTTTTCCACTAGCACACTCAAATCATCTGAAGATTCCACATGAGCAATGGTCATGAATGCAGAGAAGTTTCCGTCTCCATCACAGCTTTCATCTGAATCTGAACTAGAAGAGTCTGAATCACTAAAAGTAGTGGCATACACCTTGCCCTTCCCTCTTAAATAATTGGGACACTCTTTCTTGAAATGTCCATGTCTGTTGCATTCAAAGCACGTGATTCCTTGAGAAGATTGAGAGTCCTTCCCATCTTTTCTCTTGAATTCCTTTTTCTCCTTTCCAAAACTTGGGAATTTTCCCTTCTCAGCAAACTTTCCATTCTTCTTGAATTTCAAGAACTTTCAGAAATTCTTCACAAGATATGCCACATCTTTATCAACCTCATCCTTATTCGATGAGTCGTAAGCGTCCACCCTCTCATTAATTGTCTTAAGAGCAAGGGATTTGCTCTTCCTTTGTGATGGCAATGACAACTTATATGTTTGAAGTGAGCCAATTAGTTCTTGAACTATGATATCATCAAGATCCTTACTTTCTTCAATTGCTGTAACCTTTGCATGGAAGCTCTCCGGCAAAGATCGAAGGATTTTCCTTACTATCTTTGAGTCCTCCGTTTTCTCACCTAAATTGAACTTGCCAATAACCACCTCATTCAGCTTGCCATAGAATGAGTCAAATGACTTGTCTTCACTCATTTTTAGCTCTTCAAATCGAGTGGTTAACATCTGCAATTTATTGTCCTTCACCTTCTTCGTGCCTTCATAGGTGGTCTCCAATATTTGCCATGCCTCCTTGGCAACAGTTAAGTGAGAAATCCTGTGAAACTCATCTAGAGACACACCACAAAAAATTGCATTCAAAGTTTTACTGTTAGCATTAGCTGCCGTAAGGGCTACCTTATCCCATGTGGATTTAGCAGCTTTCGGCCTAGTCCATCCAACATCTACCGCATCCCAAACGGTTTCATCAATTGAACACAAGAATGCCCTCATCCGGACTTTCCAAAAGGCATAGTTGCTTCCATCAAAATATGGTGAAGCATTTAAAGATTAAGACCAGTCCATCTCAAACGGGGTCAAGGATCGCACTTAGGTAATTAAACCACAACAAGTGCACTCGTTCCGATACCAATTGAATGTTCAATTAGCGTGTAAAACACCTATGAATGTTTAGACCCCAAAATACAAATTACCAATTCAAGCTTATTATCAAACAATGTATGTGCGGAATATGAAAATAAGCTAAAACAGAATTGATAAAACAATCTAAACCGAAAATAATCACAACCACAGCAGTAATTAAATGGCAAAGATTAAGGAAAGAGAGATGCAACACAAAGACAACACAGCGATGTGTTATCGAAGAGAAAACCGAAGTCATTGGCGTAAAACCTCTCCGCCGCCCTCCAAGCGGTCAATAATCCACTAGAGAATAAAGTTGGGATACATGAACAGCAGAATACCCTCCAAGCCTAATCTACCCAGTGTACCTAAGCCCTCCAAGCTTCTTGCTCCAACGAGGTTATGCCGAACCTTTGTCTTCTCTAGCTTACCAGATCCTGCAATTAGCCCATTGCATCAACCAATATCAATTGGTCCCTTCCTAACTCCTTTCCAAGCGCCAAATAACCTTCTCACAAATATGGGTATGGTGAGGTAAGGATTTGGCTAATGTACCTCTCAAGGATGTAACAATGGAGAGGGTGAGAGTAGAGTAATTTAGAGAATCAAAGTATAAAGATTGTGGATGAGTCAATATTGTTTTTCTCTAGGTTTCTCTCTCAAAATTCTCTCTGGAAGCTCTCTACAATACGTGGGTATAAGGGGTATTTATACTGGTGTGTGTTTAGAATACGAAAGGTCAGTTTTTCCCAAACAGAGTGGTCTGGCGACTTGGCCTCGCGACTGGACTGAGTCGCGAGTCTGAGTCGCAAGCTAACTGCCTGGCCAGACTGGAAGTTTTGTCCTGTAGTGCTCCAGCTGGCGTGACTCTTCAGCCAATCATGAGGTCCTGCTGAGTGCACACTCTTGAGCTTTTCTTCACACTCTCTCATACACTACCCTTACATGATTCCCACTTAAATATAGAGTTTCTAAATGTTGAATTAAAAGCAAATTGGCATGGAATAAAGCCAACAAAATGGTTGATTAAATTCAATCTTACACCTTTACACCCAGCCACATGGTGTACATGTGTGCTATTGAGTTGTCTACTAATACTCATCTCATGCCACAATGACATACCCAACATCAAATGCATAAGTAAGGACAACTATTTACATCAATGGTCAACAATATAACACATAGAACTCAAACATGCACCAAGACCATGTATATGTACAATATCTTAGCCAATAAAGGATGCATGTTTTTACCGCCGCACACCCTTGATGCGATGGTCATCACAAGTATAAGTGCTTGTGAGGTGTGGGGGGCAAGGGTCGGGGCTTAAGTCTCTAGAAGTGAGCTTTACACACATATACACTTAGATTAGGCTAGAGTAAATTTCACAATAAAAAAAGAGCATTCTCATCAAAGGTTTCAAATGCTAAATATGCTATTTTTTAAAATATGATTCTAAAAAAGTACACTATATTAAGGATGCTATACTTAAAAGTTTTTACATCTTAGCTACAATAGTATGTCATCTTTGACATCCTACAGTAGGATGTAAAAGATGACATACTATTGTAGCTGAAATCTTAAAAAAAAAATATATATATATATATATATTATCACTTCAATTAAAATAAGAATTTCTCTCTCGTACTCTTTCTCTTTCCTTCAATTAAAATAATAATAAAAATGAATATTTAAATGAAGTGGTAAAAAAAATAGAAGCTTTGATGTTGGATGTATTGTAAAGTGATGTGTTAAATGTTATAAAGTGGCTTTTTTAGTTGTTAAATGCTAAAATTTTTAAAACTCTTGATGGGAATGCTCTTAGTCAACAACCTTGTTTTGACTCAAAGGCGCTACAAGAATCCTATCTCTCACTTGTTTACCAAAAAAGAATATGCATACCAAAATTGATCATATCACCATGGAGAAGTAAGCAATTTCATCCCCCTCTCACTAAGCTTGGCCAAGCCAACTGTTGTGTATGGATTAGGTTCCACATAAACCTAAATTGCTTATTCCAATAAGCTACACTGTATTTCTAAGAAAATATATACATGCTCAAACTTAGTGAAGCACACGGTGAGCATCCTTAAGATGGTTTTACTGGTTTCTTATATTAACTCCCATGAGCAATTCCCAAAAGTGAACACTTTTCTTGGTTATATATGAAGCCCAATTATTTATTTATTTATTTATTTATTTATTTTTTATAAAAAGGAATTTTTATTTTAATAGTTCAAAACAATTAAACAGACTACAAAAAATTGCACCGCTCTAGGTCTGAAAACCAGCCCTCGGCGGTGTGCATCAGTTTCGGCTATGGGAAAACTGATTTCTATCGGTTCAATGATAAATTTAGAAAAGAAACAGCACCGATTGAACTGTGCACACCCCTGATGTCATCAATTAAAGTCTTAAATTTCAAGTTTTCTTAATCTAAAATTATACAAAATATAATTTTATAAATCGAATAATAAATTGCATTTGATTGGCATGAAATTTGACATGTATATTAAGAATATAAAGAACATGTAATTCAATAGTTAAATTTAAAAATATGTAACCATGTTAATTGTTTTAGTGTGAGTTGTAGCCTTTGACTATAATCAAATTTGTAGCCAAATTTTATTCATTAGTTTTATAAAATAAAAATCATATTTTAATCATTCTCGAAAAAATTTTCCCCGTTAATGATAAGTATTATATTATTAATATTTTACTCATATATCTGTCAATGACGTTTTCGTGTAATGATATTCTTAGCCTTATCAACTCATATGTTCTCAAATGGAATATCTTCTTTCACTTGAGTTAATAATTTTTTACTGATCGACATTATTATTATTATTTAATCAAAATACTTTTTTTTTTATTTTATGGCTAAATAGAAGCATTCATTCATCAGAAACAGAGTTACAACAGAGAGAGGATCTGCAAAAGCAGTTACAAGCCACGTTCATCACAAATGAGATTCTCTACAACACTTGGAACAACACCTTTCCAAACTTGAGAGACACCAGACCACCTAGCTTTTTTTGCAAGATCATGGGCAACTCTGTGGCCATTCCGTTTCAAACGCTGAAATAAACACCAAGTAAAAGAAGAAGAAAGGTCCCTTATGTTCTAGATAATGTGCCCGAAATCACCACCCATATTACCTTCATTGACTGCTTGTATAATGGAGAGGGCATCAGATTCAAAAATAACTTTGGAGAGCCCCAACTCTGATGCTAGCAGCACACCCTCTTGTAAAGCCAAAGCCTCTGTAATCTCAACTGAAAACGGCGATGAAAGGACCTTGCTAGAGGCTGCAATAGAGGAGCCTAGGCAGTCTCGGATTATCACACCAATGCTAGATGGCCTACCATCATCCGAGGCAGCGCCATCAACATTTATTTTGAAGAAACCTGCAGGGGGAGCACACCATTTGGTCAAGGAAGGGACCTGTGGCAGGTTAGAGAATGAACATGCTTCCTTATACTCACCAAGGATTCGATTAGCCATATCCCAAATCTGACTTGGAGGGGCACCAGAATCTTCATGAAGAGCTTGATTGCGATTCCACCAAATGGACCAAGCAACAGCAAAGAAGAGTTCCAAAGCAAAGGAGGAGTCTTTTTCAGCAATGGCCAATGCAAAATCCACTGGTTCTCTGGTACAGTGGGATAAATCAATAGGACAATTATGCCAATGAGCCCAAGTCAGCTTAGCATGATCACAATGGAAAAGCGCATGGGCTGTGGTTTCAATGGCCTTATCACAAAGGGGGCAGAAACTCGAACAGTGGATACCTCTATGATTCAAATTAAACATAGTAAGAAGGCCGTTGACACATGTCCTCCAAGCAAATATTTTGAGTTTTGGTGGAATTTTCTGGTGCCAAATCCTCTTCCACAGTGAGGTCTTTGCATTACCAGATGAGCACTCTCCATCCTCGTCTGAGCCCACCATACTTGAGGCAATATGGTACACACTTTTGACTGTAAGTGTACCTTTTTTGTTGCCAATCCATATGAGATTGTCTTCAGGAAGGTTATAACTCAGAGGTATTTTCAAAATTGTATTGGCTTCAAAAGGCAAGAAGATGGACCTTACCACATCAACTTTCCACCATTTAGTGTCAATGTCAATGAGAGAAGACACCATGGGAAAACCTTCAAAATCTGTTTGGGGCGATATCACTTTGAATGTAGTAGGAGTCGGCAACCACTTATCGTCCCAAATATGAATTCTTCGCCCATTGCCTACCCGCCACCTTGTGCCCTTTCTAATAACTTCAAGGTTGTTGTGAATACTACGCCAAGCATAGGAGGGGTTGCTGCCTTTCTTGGAGTTGAGCACATCCACATGAGGGAAATACTTGGCTTTATAAACCCGAGCCATTAGAGAATTTGGGTTTGTGAGGATTCTCCATCCTTACTTGGCCAACATGGCAAGGTTGAAGGCTTGAAGGTTTCGAAAGCCCATTCCTCCAGAAAACTTTGATTTGCATATTCTTCTCCAACTAACCTACGCAATTTTATTCTCCTCATTCTTTTGCCCCCACCAAAAATATTGCATCACAATCTCCAAGTCCTTGCACAGTGTCTTAGGAAGTTGGAAGCAGCTCATAGTGTATGTGGGCACTGCTTGGGCAACTGCTTTGATGAGGATCTCCCTCCCACCAATTGAAAGGAGTTTTCCTTTCCAACGAGCCAGTTTTTTAGCAACCCGGTCCTTAATTTCTGCAAACACCTGAGATTTTGATTTCCCAATGATGGATGGGAGCCCCAAATATTTGTTGTGCCTGGAATCTTGCATTGGGCCAAGAATGCTCATAATACTCTCCCTCACCTCCTGAGGGGTGTTCGGGCTAAAAAAGATTGATGACTTATCAGTATTGATTTTCTGTCTTGAAGCCATTTCATAGTTATTGAGAATATTGACAAGATTTTGGCATTCTTGATCCTTTGCTTTGCAAAAAAGAAGACTGTCATCAGCGAAGAAGAGATGAGAAATTCTTGGGTAGCCTCTGCAAATAGAAATTCCGTTAATCTGTTGGTTACGGGCTGTTTCATGGATTAGAGCAGAGAGACCTTCAGCACAGAGGAGAAATAAGCAAGGAGAAAGGGGGTCTCCCTGCCTAATACCTCTTAAAGGGATGATGTTTCCTTGAGCCTCACTGTTTATGATTACTGAATAAAACACAGAAGAGACACAATGCATAATAAGATCAATCCATTTATTAGCAAAACCCAATTTCACCATCACTCCTTTAATAAAATTCCATTCAACTCTATCAAAAGCTTTGCTCATATCTAGTTTAATTGACATGTAATTTTCCTTCCCATCATTTTTATGATTTAAATAATGCATAAACTCAAAAGCCACAAGAACATTATCTGTGATTAGACGATCGGGGGTGAAAGCACTCTGATTTTCTAAGATAATGCTTGGTAAAATGGTCTTGAATCTATTGGCTAGGATTTTGGATATGAGTTTGTATGTGGTATTACATAGGCTAATGGGACGAAAATCTATCATTTTTGTGGGATGATTTGTTTTTGGGATGAGGGAGATATTGGTTTTGTTAATTTCAGTCATGAGTAGATTGGAATTCAGAACATTTAACACCATGTTTGTGATATTTGACCCCACAATGTCCCAGTATTTATGATAAAAAATTGCAGACATACCATTAGGACCAGGAGCCTTGGTGGGATGAAGCTGTTGAAGCGCTTTGGTGACTTCGTCTCTTGTGAAAACCTTGAAGAGCTCAGTGTTCATCTCCTCCGTGACACGTCTAGGAACAACATTAGTGATCTCATCAATACTCGTGGGGAAGGAGGTGGAATATATGTTCTCAAAATAGGATATTGCAGTGGCTGTAATACTTTCGTTACTCTCATACCATTCACCATTATCATTCCATAGCCCCAATATAGTATTTTTCCTCCTCCTCTCCGACGCTCGTGCATGAAAAATTTTTGTGTTCCGGTCCCTTTCCTTATACCAATGAACCTTACTGCGTTGCCGCCATATGGTCTCCTCGCTGTCCAGGAGATCATTAATCTCCTTTCTAAGATGGTTAATATCTGCCCCTCGAGAACCATGCTGGTCATCCATAGTAAGGGAATTAAGAGCCCTTCTTTTCTCTTGAATTTGCTTTGAAATATTTCCCACAACATTCTGATTCCAGATAGCAAGGGCATCTGCACATCTTTTAAGATTGGATGCTACCCCCTCAGGCGTGACAGACAAGGCACCAAAATCCCAGGCAGCTTTAATGACTTCACGACAATCTTCCCTTTTGACCCACATGGCTTCAAAGTGAAAACGGCGCTTGCTTTTGCGGGCTGGAGGGGGAGAGTCAATAATAGTGAGGATGCAATGATCAAATGTAAACTCAACCAAATGATGCACTTTAGGGCTCTTGAAATATTCAAGCCAATCAGAGTTAGCAAAGGCTCTATCCAGATGGAGAGATATTCTGTCCAACCCCTCTTTCATATTACACCAGGTGAACTCCGGACCACAGTAACCCAGGTCTTTGAAGCCGCAAAAATTAACAACACGACGGAAGCTATCCATTTGGCTTTGTGAACGTTGTGTTCCCCTGTTTTTTCATTCATGGAGAGAATTTCATTAAAGTCACCACAACAAAACCAAGGCAAATTAAATTGATTACAAAGAAAAGAAAGTAGTTTCCAAGATTCTTCCCTGAGGTGGGTCTTCGGGTACCCGTAGAACCCAGTGAATCTCCATGAGAGACCAATGCCCGACTCAATGATTATTGCATCAATATGGTGGTTTGAAAAGCTCTTGATTTCTAAATTTGTATCACCAGACCAGAGCAGAGCAAGGCCCCCACTACGACCCCTGCTAGGAACAATTAACCCATTTGGAAAACCCAGTCTGAATTTCACCTTCTCCATACGTCTACTTTTTAATTTAGTCTTCGAAAGGAAGACTAGTTTGGGATTCCAACGCCTGACATAATTGCCAAGCGCATGAACTGTCCGGGGGTTTCCAATTCCCCGACAGTTCCAACAAAGAGAATTCATTGCTTACGGCGGTGCTGCTCAACCGCCATCGCCGATCTCTCTTGGTTGTTGTATGCATCAGTAAGGACTGAGTCACGCAATTTTTTCAGAGGCGTACCTTCATCTTCATCCATAAAATCAAGTCTGCCTGGTCTTTTAGAGCCTGAAAGCTCCTTCACGTTCTGTGTTTGTGGGTCAGTATTTTGGGATTTTTTTCCTTGGGCTCTGGCAACTCTCTTCCAATTTCCTCTTATTGGGCTTAATGGCGTGTTGGTAGTCTCCAGACTATTAATGGGCACTTTAAATGATTTCAGTGGGCTAGTGACTTCATGGGCCTCAGAGGGAGAAAGTTTGGATTGGCCCACTATGGATGATTCATCTCCTGCCTCTTTTCCCAACCCACCAGTATAATGGAGATCACGTGCGTGCTCGGTAGGAGAAGGCTCAAGGCTCAAGGAGTTGCTAAGAGGAGCAAAACAAACAAAAATTTCACAAATGCCAAGACGGGAAGTTAGTATTTTATAAGTGAAATTTTTGTTTTGCTCCTCTTAGATTTGATTTTATTAAATAGTAATATTCTATTAAGATGGACGGTGGGATAAAAAACAAGAGGGAGGACTGAGTCATCAGTGGGCTCCAATTCTTACCAGCTTTGTTTAGAAGGTTGGAATCTGCTGGCTGCTGTAGGTTAACAGTTCAAAAGTCTTAAAAGTTGATTAATTAGGGAAGATAGACAAGAAGAAATGTTTGGATTTCTTTAATGAAAAATAAAACGAAATGGTTAAAGAAGATTCGGATGTTTGACTTTGGTTCTGGTAACATCATTTTCAGCCAATCTCATCAATTCCAATGTTTCCACATATGATTAATGTTTTAGTAAAATCCAGACGATTAAGATTTAAAGATCTAATTGTCGGCAAAAAATAATTTAATTAATAATTGATTTAATTATAAATACATATAATCTATTTAACAAATTTTGATGAAAAGAAGTTCAAGAAAAATTTATTAATTAAATATATAAAATAAGGAGATAAAAGTAGTTAAACGAGTATTTATTAAAGATTTTGTATCAATGCTCTAATTAAATATACATGATTACTATCACAAGTATGATAAAATTAATATAGTGTAATAGATGTATATGATGTGTATCACCCTCTCACATAGGGGTGGGTTTTATGTTTTTGGGATCCTTAGGTGATTTTATGATACATAAAATTATTTTCCTCAAAAAAAAAAAAAATACATAATATCATTTTTCTACAATTGCCAACTAAATTATGTAATTCTAGGCTTTATAATTGACTTGGGAAGTTACCGACATTCATAAATTATACCATGCTATTGTAGTATCATACACCTGAGCAAAGCATTGCTAGTGGCGGCACAACAATGTCAAATATATAAATATTAATTGACAAAAAAGGTACAGGCATAGCCATATGTGGGATGTTCTCTATTTAAAAAATTATATATATATATATTTAATTCACTTGGAGGGAGCATAATCTTTTTTTTTTTTTTTTGGAAGTCCAAAGGATGGAAATTACTCTATCTTAACAAAACCAATATGCCCATTAAATAAAATCAATATGAAATATCTCATAGAATTTTGCACCCATTAATGATAAGTATTATTTTAATATCTTACTCATATATCAGTCAACAGTTTTTGGGTAAAAATGATATTTTTAATATTTTAGTCTTTTCAACGAAAATGTTAACAAATTGAATCTCCTTTTTTTAATTAAAATGTAAATAATAAAAAATAATTGTAGATCCATTACTTTTCAATCATTTTACATAATTAAGGAAACTATAAGGAGAGATTAACATTTTGCCTTTTGTTTCAAATTTTAAAATAAAAAATTTAAAAAATTAACCATTTTTTTAAAGTTTTAATTTTAATTTTTTGTCACATATTTAATATAAAATTAAAAGTTTTTAATAAAAAAAATTTAAAAAAAATATTATTTTCTCATATTTAACAAAAATAAAGTTTATAAACTACCGAATCAACTATGGGATTTTAAAGAGATAAGTCAGATTAGGATTGGATTTGATTGTACAAAATATCATATTCTATCGTATCAGTAGTGGCTAGAGTGAGTGAAACATGGACGGTGAGACAGAAAGACAAGTGGGAGAAGTCATCACTCAACTGGGCCCCTTCACTTCCCTTTCTGTAGAACGTTACACTCACACACAACTAGATTCGTTGCTCAAAGTGTCAACCATTGTACTTAATATTTGAACATTTTTTATTACATTATTGTGCCAAAGGGGAAAAAGTGAATATAATTTATTACACTATCGTCCAAAAATCCATACAAATAATCATGTCTTTTAATAATCTTGTGGAAAATTTCTTCACCAATTACATGTAACATTAGTATGCGTTTGATATTGGCTTATAAGTTTTTATGTACAGTTTTTAAATTTTTTTTTACTTTTTTTTATAAATTTTTTTAAAGTACAAATATACTCTAATCTACTTTTAGCAAAAAAGTTCTATAAAAAAATTAAATAGATTATTTCCAAACGAACACTTTATCCAATTTTTTTTTAAGAGGCATTTGTTGGTTTGTCTTAGATGGGTAGAAACGAATACAATTTCAAAGACTTCAAACTAGGTAATGACAAAATTCATTCATGAATCATTACCATGAATTAAAAAAATGTTTGCAATTGAATTTTCTCCTTTGGTTATGATATCATATTGTCATATCCAAAGGATGATTACTGGTTGAAATAGTTTATTCTTGATAAATTATATTAATGAATTTTACATTTAACCACCAAGAGACGATATAGGGATCAACAATATAGAGTCAAGTTTTGAAGAAAATAATGAAGTGGTTGAAGAAGATTGAGTTTTACAGCAAGTTGATCAAAGGAATGTTGAAAAGATAATATTTTCATCAAATTGACAAATAGATTATAGAGAAGGAGATTATGTTGCTTAAGAGAAATGATGTAGAATATGTTGAGGGTGAAATTTGAATGGAAAAGTCACTAACTTTGATGAGCCTATACATAATAAGAAATTAAATTCTATAAAGACTTGGTGTAAGTCCTTTTGTTTACACCCTCCAATAAGGACATGTTACATCATCATATTACTAAAATATAAATATATCTTATTACAAAGGATAATATTTCAGGTTTGAAATAAAAGACTGATGTGGTGTTATTAGGTGTGGCAGGATGTATTGAGTTTTTAGTAAAAAAACTAATGTGACAATCTTTTATTGGATAATGTAAAACATGAGTTTTACACATCATCCTTATCAAATTCGGACTCATTTAATAAGCCTAGAGATCCTATTGATTTTAGGGAGAATATTGCATTACAATACATTACTATATTGGGTTTGAAATCTTTTGGTTGGATTATTTATTAAGCCTAATTTGATTTAATCTTGTGAATCAATTGAAGATTGGTGTGACTAAAATTTTGGATCATCAATTCAGGGTAATCTACTTTGGATAATGAATTAAGAAATGAAGACATTCAAAACATCTATTTATTTGGAGCGAAAATTTTCAATTTTTAAACAAAAACTCAAAAACAAAGTTCATTTAAGTGGGGGCTTTAAATGTAAGACACAATATAGGGTTATTTATTTATTTATTTATTTTTATCATTTGTTAGTTTAAAATTTTTTTTAATGCAATTTTCGTAATTTTTAAGAGATAGGATTTTATGTTTTTATTTTAGGAATTTTAAAGATTTTTCGAGTCAAAATTAGAGTCTTTCTATGATATCGTATCGATATATAGCATATGTTTAAGAATATTGTTACTCAGAAAATATGTTTTCTAAAACCTACATCTACTGTCTATAAAATGAAAATAAAAGCCTATGATCGATAAAATTTTAGTCAATTTGTTTTCGTTCATTTGGTAAAAATAAAAGAATATTTTTAGAATATTCTTCTCTCCTCTTGTTTGGGAGTTTTAACGAAGGGAATGGAAGGTCCATTCCCTTATTTGGGAGTTTAAGTGGGAGGGAATGGAATGGTTAGGAGGGAACGCTCATTCCTCCCTTTTCCCTCAAAACCTCAAATTTTTGTTCCGCTCAAAATTGGGAGGAATGAGAGGGAATGGATTTAGGTTTAATGAAATTTTTGTTAAAATCCCTAAAATACCTCTTTAATATCAGCCATTATTTTCTCAATCAGTCATTAAAAAAAAGCTACATGTTATTGCTTGTTTGCTACAAAGTGAAGCTATTGCTGTTTGTGGGATTTTCATGAAACACCATTGAAGCTACTGCCGTTCATCAACATAGCTACACGTTATTCTTTGACTGCCGCAAGTTTTGGTTACTACTCACAAGTAAGTCTTTCTTTTTTTTTTTTGTCCCCTCAAGTCTTATAAATAATAGCTATGGGGTCCATGGATGAAAGAGTGACATATAAATGATAGTTGTTGTTGTACAGCCAGATTCTTTGGTTTGCTTACATCATTCTTTAAGAATGTTTTGTCATAAAATTATAGTTGTTTTGCTAATTAATCACTTCCTGAACTTCTGTGTGAATTGTGTAGCAAAATATAGTATATCACTTTCTGTGGTATAAACGTGGTGTTGTAGGTTACAAAAATTACACTAAATTGAAGCAAAACTTTGTTCTTATGGATAATTTTTAATAATTATATTGGTTATTCATCATACAATATCATCACCAATGTTTTTTAATTTTTTTTTTTAATGAAAAGTAGGATATTAGTGTTTCTGATCTAGTATGAGGAATAGGACGTGGCAGTCTATATGCTATTAAATTCTAAAAATAAGATTTTGAACCATGAAATTGACATAATGGACAGATTTTGAAATGGAAAAACAAAATTCAGTATTGTGAGTGCTACTTGAATGGTGTCCTTTGGCTTTGTTTCATTTAAAATGAATATATTTAAAATATATTCATTTCAATGTATTCAAGTCTTATACTGTTTCTTGTCCATATATTTAATTATATGTTAACATATAAAAAATATTTAATTTATAGTTTAAAAGCTATCAAAAGCATATTGTGAAGTGTCCAAATTTTATAATGAATAGAATATGTGCCTATAATTTCTTTGACTAGGACTCCGACTAATAACATAACTATTGCTTTTACTAGATGGATTTGAATGATGAGGTACTTAAGACCATAATTTTTTCGGAATATATGCGGAAACTAGCCTTGGTTCATGCTTCATGCCATTATTTGTGCTACATTATTCATCAAAGGCAATGTTTGTAAAGACATGTTCCCCACATTCTTACACAATCAACCATAGAAAGACAATTAGTTCGTGATGAAATAATGCATTGACTTTGATCTAGTGAAAAATGCTATGATGTAATACGCATGGGTTCACAAGCTTTTCAAGGTTTGTGTGACATTTTGCAAAAAGACGGTGATCTTTAAGACACACAACGTGCCACAGTTGAAGAGCAAGTTGCCAAGTTTCTTCACACTCTATCACATAATGTGAAGATCCGTACAATGTCCTTTTTTTGTCGTTCTAGTGAGACCATTAGTCGCCATTTTCATAATGTGTTAAGATCAATAATTATGTTAGAAGATCAGTTTCTTCGACAACCTGATGGAACCCAAGTGCCAGTTGAAATATTATAGAGTAGTAGGTTCAATCCATATTTTAAAGTAAATATATCATGTACATATTATATATTTGATAGTAGTTTAGTATAAGTATATTTTAAGGTAAACTTCTTTGAGAGATATTTTTAATTTCAGGATTGTATTGGGGCACTTGATGGAACACATATTCGTGTCAAAGTGTCTAATGAGGATACACCAAGATATCGGGGTAGGAAGGGTTATCCAACACAAAATGTGTTGGTGGCATGCTCATTTGATTTGAAATTCATGTACGTATTACCGGGTTGGAAAGGAACTACTTCAAATTCGAGAATAATAAAGAGTGCTTTAACTAGAAACGATAATTTGAAAATCCCACAAGGTAAATTGAATTCAAATACGTATTAGGATATATTCTTTATAATTAAAAAAAAATTTATAGTATATAATTAACAATTGTTATTGTTTATTAGGTAAATATTATCTTGTTGATGCGGGATACATGAATGGAAGTCGTCTGATTGCAGAGGAGTGTGTTATCATTTAGAAGAGTACTCTATTCGTCCCCCTGAACATGCTAAAGAATTGTTTAATTTGTGACATGCGTCATTGTGCAATGCTAATGAAAGAGCATTTGGTGTACTTAAAAAGAGATTCCCTATCATAGCAAATACTACAAAGCCTAGTTATTGTGTTGACACACAAAATGAAATCATTTTAGCATGTTGCATACTTCATAATTATTTAATGGGTGTCGATCCTGATGAAAGTCTTATTGCTAAAGTTGACGAAGAGGTTTTACATTCTCATCGTGAACGTGCGGCCCCTACTCCAAGAGAAGATGATGAGGATGCTAAGCAAGGAGATATTATAAGAGATTCTATAGCATTAGCCATGTGGTGAAACTATGTCCAAATGTGATAGCTTTTGTGTTTATTGTTGTCATGTCATTTAAGACTATGTTATGTTTCAATTACTTAGACTTAAATGTTATGCAAATTTCTCTTTTCATTTTGATATTGCTCTCAATCTTTTGAGATTCGAGAATAATAAAGAGTACTTTAACTAGAAACGATAATTTGAAAATCCCACAAGGTAAATTGAATTCAAATACTTATTAGGATGTATTCTTTATAATTAAAAAAATTTATAGTACATAATTAACAATTGTTATTGTTTATTAGGTAAATATTATCTTGTTGATGCGGGATACATAAATAGAAGTCGTCTGATTGCACCTTATAGAGGAGTGCGTTATCATTTAGAAGAGTACTCTATTCGTCCCCCTGAAAATTCTAAAGAATTGTTTAATTTGCGACTTGCGTCATTGCGCAATGCTATTAAAAGAGCATTTAGTGTACTAAAAAAGAGATTTCCTATCATAGCAAGTACTACAAAGCCTAGTTATTGTGTTGACACACAAAATGAAATCATTTTAGCATGTTGCATACTTCATAATTATTTAATGGGTGTTGATCCTAATGAAAGTCTTATTGCTAAAGTTGATGAAGAGGTTTTACATTCTCATCGTGAACATGCGGCCCCTACTCCGAGAGAAGATGATGAGGATGCTAGGCAAGGAAATATTATAAGAGATTCTATAGCATTAGCCATGTGGCAAAACTATGTCCAAATGTGATAGCTTTTGTGTTTATTGTTGTCATGTCGTTTAAGACTATGTTATGTTTCAATTACTTAGACCTAAATGTTATGCAAATTTCTCTTTTCAATTTGATATTGCTCTTTATCTTTTGATAATTAATATTAATATTTACACAATATTTTATATGTATTCTTTGTCCTATTAATTATAGCAGGGGTAATATATCAAAGAAGAATGGGAGATCCAAGTAAGGAAGTACAATGGAGTAGTGTTATGGATGATGCTTTAGTGGATGCTTTTTTACATCAAGTAATCATAGGTGGTAGAGTTAATGGAACTTTTACCTCAAGGCATATGATGACATAGTGAAAGAGTTGGTTGAAAAATTTCACATGGAGATTAACAAGGATAAGGTGAAAAATTGACAAAAGACACTGAAAAAGAATTTTCATGAATGCTATGACATATTTAAAGATGGATTGAGTGGTTTTGGATGGAATGATTCTTTAAATATATGGACAGCTAAAACAGAAGTTTGGGAGCAATTCATAGCGATAAATTACCATTTTTTGTGAGTTTAATTTTGTATTACATAATTATATCTGTTGTTTAACCATTTTTCTTGGTTTGTAATAGTCTAAACCTGCAACTAAGAAGTGGATGACAACACCTATGTCAACTTCTCTAAGATGGCACAACTTTGGGGTAAAGATAGAGTAAAAGGTGATCATGCTGAAACTGCAAAGGAGAAACGTGTTATGTATGCTGCATCGACCACTATTGATGAGATTGATAATTTGATATCTCAAAATGAAGTTTCTTTGGAGAACTTTGAAGTGGAAGATGATCAAAGGTCACCAGAAATTATTGTTGCACATTCTCAAGTGTCATCACAAGATGCAATGTCTTCTAAAAGCAAGAAAAGACGATTGGCAGAAGATGATGAACTCAGGAATGTAATTTCCCAGTCATTTGATAACATATCAATGGCAATTGATAGGGCGACTGAGGTTATGGCAAAGTACTTTTCAAAGTCATATGAAACAGAAGTTCATGCAGCTTTGGGCGTATTGGAGTTAGATACAATATCAAAGACTGCGGCCTACATATTTTTTATGGAAAATCCAACATATAAGGAGATATTCTTTGATTGCCTAGATCATGAGCGCAAATGTGTCCTATTGACACTGATGTCTAGGCCTAAAAATTAAAAAAGTGTGGGATTTTTTGGCCAACCTTAGTTTTGGAATGGATTATGTCATTTTGTTTTTGTTTTGGCAAGACTTATTACAGGAGTTTTTTTTTTTTAAAGATATTTGTTTGCATTTTTAGACAATATTTATTTTGTTGGGAATAAATATGTGATGTGTGAATTGCTTTACAACATTGAAATATGCATAACTTGTTTTTTAGTTACAATAAAATTTTCTTTGTCCTTAAACTAGAATTATTTTAGTTTTATATCAGGAAATTGATATGTTAATAGTTCTATCACCGCTGGTCTTAAAGGGATGTTGCTCAGTATAAGAAATTGGGAGATGGAGATATATTAAATTATCAAATCCATTGTAAAGCCCACCAATCAAAAAAGATCCAATCTAAAACTAGCAGCCCCTAAAAAAATTTGTAAATTGAAATAAAGAAATTGTGCTATTGTCAATTTTTCATGCCATTATCTTCATCTGTTAAATTATTGATTAGTGTGATGCAATCTATTCACCTTGACAAAACTATATTGTAATTCAATAACCTAACACAGACACAATTGTGGCTAACTAGTTTCACATCATCCACTAAATACTAAACATTTCAAAGCAATTATAAGTTTTCATTGATTATTTTTTATGTTCTTTAAAATGAAGGGTATAATAGTAATGTTATTATAAAATAATTTCATTCCATTCCCTCCAATGTCACTTTCAAATGATGTTTCTTACATTCAATTCAATTCAATTCCTTTATTTTATAACATCTAAACAAGATTTTTAAATTTCATTCTATTCATTTCCCTACTAAATCCATTCCATTCATTTAATGATCATTTCATTTCATTCTTTTATAAACTCCCAAACGGACCCTTAATAAAATTGGTTTAATATAGTCGAAACTTTGTGGGGGTTGAGAAAAAGTCAAATAATTCATTTATATACAATCACAATTCACATCCATCGGAAGGTACAGAAAATGTCAAATAATTCGTATATTACATTGAGGTAGGGCGAGTGACAACAAGAAACAGGAACAAAAACAGTAACATTAAATCTATTAAAAATGATAATTAAACATTCCCTTAATTGTAGGTGTGTTTAGTTCTTCTTAATCCAATTATAGTTTTTTTTTTTAATAAAAAATACTACTGTTTCAATTAGATTCCATTTGAGAATATTTTTACATGGAAGATAAGTTTTCTAAAATTTCAAATAGGCTTGCCGTCTGTAAAATTAAAATAAAAGTCTTGTATTACTATAATTTTAGTCAATTTATTGGCAGACTCTGGAGAGTTTTTTTTTTTTTTTTTTTTTGGGGGTATGTTCTGGAGTTTGTCTATTTAGTGGATTCAAAGAATCTTTTTATAAATTTAACAGTTTTATGTTCTGCATCACTTAAGGCCCAAGTGTATTAAGGTAACTTGTCCAGAGGAAAAGCATAGAGTGAAGTAGTGAACTATAACAGGAAATTTTAGGCCCTGTAGTTCTTAGGTTTAATAATCATTTGAAGTTAATTATACATGGAAATTCTACATTTTATTTATTTATTATTATAAACAGTGCAATTCTACATACTTAAGTGTTAAGATTTATAAGATTAACTGGGACAGCATGCTATTGAGATAAGATGCATAAAGTCCATGACAATTACAATAGAAGTCTTTCCAAAGGAATCATATTTGGTCTTTCACCAATATATATATATATTTTTATTTAAAAAAATCATATTTTGTGAATGGCATCTTACACACGTGTTTCTCAATGAGTTGGGCTTTAGGAAACGTTCCGAATTAAGTAAACTTTGGGTCTGGGGGTCTGGGAGATCTGGTCACGTACAAGTAAAATTATAATGGATTTTCCCATCAAAAAAAAAAAAAAATTATATTAGATTTACCATGGCAAGTTAAATGGTCGACGCCTTGAAGACTAATGTGAATGCTCTTATACATTATATATATATATATATTTTTTTTTTGAGAAATGTGGCTTCTAAGTTTGGATGCAACTTTCTAGGTTATTTGTTTATTGTAGAAACTTATTTACTAAAATTTAGTTAAAAGTATAATAAGAAGTGATATATTTACAACATTTTTACAATAAATTGTAAATAGTAAGTTGTTATTTGTTCAAATTTAAATCCGCTACTGAAATTAATTTTTGCCTACAAATAACTACTAATAATAACCTACAATTTAAAATTTATTGTGAAAATGTTATGTACGTAGTATTTCTCAGGTATAATTGTACTTGAAAAGAGGTAAAGTTTTAAAAGTTTATACATAAAGGTACAATTGAATACAGGGACGAACCCAGGATTTCAAGCTGGGGGGGTCGGAGATAAGCGAAATTTTTTTTTTCAAATATGCATCCATATAGTATTAATAAACTATCAACCAAGACAAATACCCAAAAATCATTGTTTCTTAATATATCAAGATCAACTTTTTGAAATTGTGTTTGAGAGATATGGTTATTTTCCGGAATTGGGATATCGGCATTTTTTGGAATTGGGGAATGAATATTTCTTGGGATTGGAACATCGACATTTTCCGGAATTGGGGAATGAATATTTTCTAGAATTGGAACATCCACATTTTTTGGAATTGGAATAGCAACATTAGTTGTTGGCAATCCCATGTTGACTTCGGAAGAATTTGAATATTTTCTTTTGAAAAAATCAAACATTGTAATTGATTTTTTCATGATCTACAAATAAAATAAGAATCATATATATTATCTCACAAACGGTTTTTGTTACTAACTAAAGACAAATACTAGAATCTAGGTAATATGCATAATGCATTTAATTATAAATTTAGTATTTCTCACTTATTTTCAATTTATAAATTTATTTAATTTAGCATTATGAGTTAACAATAGGCGCAAGTGAATCACTGTTATTATCTAAAATTTGTGATGTGTGACAATTTTTTATATTATATGATTTGTTTTTTTTTTCTTTTGTCTTTGGTATTTTCCTTTATTTATCTTTGTCTTTGTCTTCTCTTTGTGAACTGTGAAGGCTGGATCTCTCACTTTCTCTGTCTCACTCTCGCCTCTCCTTTTCTTTTCTTTTCTTTTTTTTCTTTTTTTCCTTCATTTCTGGCTTTTCCGTTTGGTTTTGGGGTCTTACTAACTGCTGGGTTTTCTTCTTTCTATCTTTTTTTTTTTTTTTTTTTCTTTTTTACATATATATATATTTTAAGGTTTTCATGGGCTTTGAAAACTCCTGGGCTGGCCGGCTGGAATAGGGATGGTTGAGGTGAGGGGGGCCCAAGCTAAAAATCAAGGGGGGGCCCGAGCTAAAAACCAAGGGGACCCAAGCTTTTTTTTGAAAATTTTACATACTAAAAAAAAAAAATTTTGGACCCAGTGGGGGCCCGGGCCCCCTTTGCCTTCTACCTGGGTCCGTCCCTGATTGAATATGTGTTAAAAATCTTCTTTTTCTTTTAGAGGGAAAAAAAAGAGTATGCCTTAAAAAGTGCGATCCATCTGGTCCTCAATTTGGGACGAAATCTAGACTTTGCCGGGCAATGAACCCGCTAGCAACAAAAAAGAATACGTTATGTAATGTAATGTTTTTTTTTTTTTTTTTTTTTTTTTAAGAGAAACATAACTTGTTTTATTATGAAAACTCAACAATGTCAGCTAGGACAACAGGAAGTAAAGATGGTGAAACATTCTCAATCCACACTACAAAATTTGAAATACATAAAGCACGTCGAGCTAAATTATGAGTAACTCTTTTACCTTCTCGCTTTACATTATATATGTTTGTTTCTCAATTCAACATAAGTTTTATTTTTGGTATAATAGTAAGATATAGAAAATTATTAATGGCATGTTTCGTCTAACTTATTTTTAATTCTTTTTTTTTTTCAAAAAATAATGTTATTTGAAAAAGTGCGCTTACACAAAAAAAAAAAAAAAAATTACAAAAGTTTTATAATTCAATTGACACTGTTTAGTGTCTAATAGAAATATCAAGAGTTTAAATCTATTCATCATATTGTAATTATTGAATTATATATTTTTTAAATTTTTCTTAAAAAATTGTTCTTTAAAAAAGTGAATTTTCAAATTGCAGGGCATTTTCCTCAATTTCATACCATAGGAGTAGATACGACTAGAATTCACCGTACTAGAATAGCTGTGAATCTTACCACCTCAAATACTAGGTTGTACTGGTCTGTTTTGGCCATTTCAGGACATTCTAGACATTTTGGCTGGAAAATACGTTTCCATACAAATAAGAGTAAAAAAAAAAAAAAAAACAAGAAAAATAAGAAGATGAGAAGAATGGGATAGCAACAAGGTTGTCAAAATCGGGATCCTACGTAGGATCGTGGGAGGTAGATAGGATCGTGGATCGTAGGATCGGATTGTGAATCGTAAGATCCTACATTATTTGAGAAAAAAAAAAATACATTAGTATGTTAAATAATCACAAAATTATACATTCATTGATATAATTACCATACATCACTACATTCATTTGTAAGCATTATTTAAAGATGCCAAAAACCTCAAAATGTGACACTTTATTGAAATATTTTTTATTTGAGTCTAACTGACACTCTCTCTACATTAGAGTGGAAAAACTTGGTCTATTGGGATTTTATTTTTCATTTGGGTCCAACTGAGCTTTCTGTAAAGTTAAAGAAGATTACAAGAAACCAAGATCATTTGAGATCATTAGAATCGTACAATCCTACCGATCCTGAACGATCGCAAAGATCTTTAAAAGATTTAGATCGTTTTGGGTAGGTGAGATCGTAAAATCGTAGGATCATAGGATCCAGATCGGGATTTTGACAACCATAGTTAGCAACTCATTGCCCAGCCTAATTCGTGGGTTCTGATTTGTGCACTAAATCTTTCATTTTTCCTTTTGTACCATTTTCTAATTTGGATCTTGTTTGGCCTCCATAGCAGCTGTCACTACAGCTTCTTCGTTGTTTTCATCAAACTATTTGGTCAATGATGTCAGATGGGTTAGGTAGGGGTGAAGATTTAAAGGGAAAAAATTGCCAAATGCCCTTTTCGGGCAAAAATAGCAGCTCTTTGTCATCTTTTCCAAAATAACTAGGAAAATACTCATCTTTCAAAATTCGATTTGTGATAAATCGAGTTAGGCTCTATAGCGGCGTTTTTAAGGAGCCTATAGTGACGTTTTCAGGACCTATAGTGGCGTTTTGTAACTCAACCTCTATGAAATCAAGTTATAGGTAAAAAAAATTAAAAAATTTGCCTACAACTCAATTTCATGGAGGTCGAGTTACAAAACGCCACTATAGGTCCTTAAAACGTCACTATAGGTCTTTAAAAACGCCGCTATAGGGCTCCATAATTTTTTTTTTTTTTTTTTTTTAACTCGATTGATCTCAAATCGAGTTACAAAATAGGGGCATTTCCCTAATTAGTTTGGAAAAGAGGGCAAAACGCTGCTTAGTTTGGGAGAAAAAGGCATTTGCCCATTTTCTCCAGATTTAAAGCATTTGGCATTTTGGCTACATCTTTTGCTATCTCAAACTCAAGCCACGTGTGCAACTTTCTTTTTTCTTTTTTTCTTTTTTGATAAGATTTATTTTTTCTTTTTTTATCTTATCTTGTTTTTTTTCCTTGTTATTTTGTATATATATTATTTTATATTAATATATTGGAATAATGTATAGTGACTAATATATTAAACTTATACAAAATAATTAAATTTTAAGTATTTGTGATATATAACAATAAATTTAAAATAGTACACCAATGTCGATTGGTACCAGATATTTCTTTTCTTTAACCAAATCAAAATAGTTTCTAATACAGTATTGATTCGTTATTTTTGTTGTAATTGTGTACTTTTTATTTTTTTTAATATGTAATATAAGTATTGTTGATGTTTTTTTTTTCTTCTTAAGAGACAAAGTATCATTGATGTTGATTATGCTCTTGGCTGCGGTTGACTTCTTATTCTTCAAATAAAAATGGTTCTACATAGTAAAAGCTTTGTCATGTGCGTAGTACCAAAAAGTCAAATAATTCATCCATATACAATCACATCAATGCGATGGTACCGAAACAATAATACTTCTCATTAAAAAAAAATAAAAATAAAAGATGGTACCGAAACAGTCAAATAATTCTTCTATATTACAATGAGCTAGAAGCTAGTCATCCTTTTTCCTCTCCTGATTTGAAAGTTACAATATTCTTAAAATTAATGACAGAGATAATACAACAACAATCATGGGGGTGACTACTGACAACAAGAAACAAGAATTTAGCACCCAAAAAAAAGAAAAAAAAGAAAAAAAAGAAAAAAAACAAGAAACAAGAACAAAAATATTAACCTTAAAGCTAGAGAATTTGATGCTTGATACGACCTCTCTTGGGAGGGAGGACTCTTTCTCTATTGCATCTTTTTGCCTTCTTCACTCCTAACTTTTGTAGTTGGAAGTTGATATTGGCAACTCTCCTTTGATCCATCTTGAAAGATCAAGCTGTGTCAAATGTGCCTAGCTATGTGTGAGAAAGAGAGAAAGAAGGTGGTTGTAGAGAACATTTCTCAAAATTTGCTTCAATATATATATACATCGAGGAAAGCAAGGATCAAAGAATTACAACATATGATTTGGGCTAACAAAAGTGCCGACTTGGCATGGACGTGTTTGACAATTTTGATTATGTACAAAAAAGAAAAGAAAAGAGGAACACATTTGGAAAGGACAAAGGAACTTGCATGGAAGCCACAAAGGTCAGTGTCTGGGGAGTGGGGACTATTGTGTGACGCAAGAATTCAAAAGTCAAAAGATGGTTAATTATATTAACATATAGGGAAGACTATATATATACAAGATGAATGGGTTTGGTTTCCTTAATTTAGTGAAAAATAAAATAAATTTCTAAAAAAAAAAGGAAATAAAGAAAGTTTAGGAAAAGGTGACGTCCCTGTTTGACACACTTATGAAATTACTTTATTTTCTACAAATTCTCAAGAATTAGAGAACATTTTAACATTTAACTATTATCAATCTTTGGGGATATATATCAGTGAAAAACAGAAAGCAAGAAAAAACTTTTAAAACATTCTTCACCATTTTAGAATGCTTCTGTGTCATATTTCCTCATTCTGAACATACAAAACCATTAATGCAATGATTCTAACATAGAAAAATCATCTATCAATTTGAAACAAATTGCTCTTGAATCATAAAATCTGTATCTTTATTATTCAATCATCAACATTGCTTTCAATACACCTACAATGTGAAAGAAGTGACGTGGGATGTGGAAGCGTCAAGAAGCAGAACACGTCTACTTCTAGAAAACAAGAAACAAAACACGTTTGTTTCTGAAAATAACATCGAATTCATGAGGGTCTTTGAATTAAAAAGGAGAAAGGGTTCTGTAATCCACCAGAGAAACAATAGATAAAAGTTTGAACTTTTATTAATACCAATAATACTATAATATAATATATTTTGAAATAACTTCTAATTAATATCTAACCATAACAAGAACCAAATTTGACCTAAAAAGTATTAAAAGAACCTAAAAACAAGGAAATAAATGCCCTAAACCTAAAATAACGAAAATTACATAAAAATGCCAAAATTAGTAAATTACAAAAATCAAATAGTAGATTTTGTTCTACATCAGACCCCTCCACTTGAAACAAACTCGTCATTGAGTTCATCTTTGAAATTTGAAAACTTCCACTCCAAATAAATAAATACTTTTAATGCTTGAACCCCTTGATTTCCTTTTCATACTTACAACTCATCCATAGAATAAACAAATCAACTTGAATCTCTTTCTCCTTGGTCTTCATGTAATTGTAGAGATTTACCAGATAAAAACTGACAATTGAATCAAATCTATCAACCCTAATAAAATCAATACACTTTGGTGCATCGCTTACCACTAAAATAAAATGATTTTGAGATTGACAATCATATGATTTGATTTCATTGAGATCCTTGAAAATCTCCTCTTCAATTTTTTTCTCACTGGTCTCTACCATCTCAACTTCAAGATCTTTCTCTATAATAAGATATTCACTAATCTCCTCCACAATAATCTTGATTTCAAGACCTTCTTCCATAACAAGGCCTTCATTAATTTCCTCAGAGATCTCTATATTTTTTTTCTTTGACTTCTACGTAATCTTCAAGAACAATATTTTTTTCAACATGCAATTCTTCCTCTAATGGTGGAATATATGGCTCTTCAAAATAATTAGAGTATGAACTTCTTGGCCAATAATAATCTTGTTTTGTATGCAACAAGATTTCATCACAATCCATAAGATAAAAGTTGATAGCAAGCATTTTTTCATTTTTGGCCATGAACAAATTTTGTCTTTAGCTCGTCTGATTTTATCAGACTGTATTTATTTCCACCAACGTAAAGCATACTCACTAAGTTTATACAAAGCAAGTTTATCTTTTTTCTCATAATAAATATTCTCAAAATCAAATAAATCACCTAGATCAAATAACCAATAAAGAAAATATTCTTTATAAAAATAGCCATTAAAACTAGCAATTCTTTTATAAGGTCTATATGAAATTTGCTTACCAATAGGTTGCCCATGAATTACGTCTCCATTTCAATTATCCCTAGTTTTTACATACTTCAACAGCGTACTTCAACGGCGCCATCCTAGCAAAGATATTTGTGAGTGTTAGTTGTACGTCACGTAATAGTTGCTAACTTTTTTGTCACCGGAATTGCTACCGTCTCATACGTTAGCCACTAGACTAGGATAAATCAAGGCTCTGATACCAATTGATGCGAGAATGCGAAAGCGTCAAGAAGCAGAACACATCTATTTCTACAAAACACGTTTGCTTCTGAAAATAATCTCGAATCCACGAGGGTCCTTGAATCCAAAAAGAAAAAGGGTTCTAGAATTCACCAGAAAAATAATAGACAAAAGTCTGAATTTTTATTAATATCAATAACACTCTGAAAACGTCTATAGACTTAAGGGCTTATTTAAGGGCTCCGAAAAACTTGACAGATAAGAAAATATATTCTAAAATAACTTCTAATTAATACCTAACCATAACAAGAACCAAATTTGGCCTAAAAAAAAATTAAAAGCACTTAAAAATAAGGAAATAAATACCCGTAATTTAAAATAACGAAATTACATAAAAATACCAAAATTAATAAATTACAAAAATTAAATAGCAGATTCTGTCCTACATCAAGAAGACCTTTTACTTGCCAGCGAACAACATTCGTTCCCTCAAATATGTGCCATTGAATTTCATTTCACTGAATCTATTGAACTTTGCAAGTTTTAAGCATCACTTCGAAAGCCTCTTTCAAATCCTTCTTTCCAACTCTTCATTAATAATATCTTAAACTTGTGGGGATTTTGGGGAAAATCAATGGCAAACACAAAAATAAGTACAAGCCTAGAGGCACGAATAAATTAGCTATTTTTAAGATGATATTTTCCCTATTCAATTGAATTTGCTATTGGGTCCCATGGAAACCACATCCAAGATTCAACTATGCTAGATTCTCTAAGATACTATAAGCAGCAAACTTGGAGAATCTTGTGAATATCTCTCTATGTGTCATACTCACAAATTTATGTGTTTTTTGGAAACTGAAAAACTATCAATACTCTCCCATTTCTTGAATATTAAACAATATTTGTATATAAGGAAGAGCATCCCTTGAAAACGCCCCTTTTGGTGATACAAACCCTCTAAAAAGTTGCATTGACTGTTACTATCTGTTGGGAATCCAAATGACTCACTTTCCCTCATTTTTCTATAAAATTTTGTAAAAAAACAGTTTATACAGCTGTCTCTTGCTCGAGCAAGCTTTAGTACCTTACTTGAGTGACCATCGAGCATGCTCACACTCTAGCAATTAAGGGAAGATACAAATACTAGCTACTAATTCAACAAGTGTCATTCAAGGTCAACATGGAAGAGACGCATGGAGAAAGTAATTCACAATAACCGTCGAAGTCTCATGTATAAATAAGAGGCTCATTTCCAAGAGGAAGAACATCGTGAACAAACCATAAACTTGAGGTCTTTACATAGATCATTTGTAATTTAGTTTCTTAAGGGAGTATTTCTTAGTTCATACTTCATAGGACTTGAGGAATTTATGCTTGTAATTGTTTCCTTGTGACTTTGTATCCTAGTTTAATCTTGTTTATTGAAGTTTGATTCAAGTTCATATTTCTTAGTCTCATTTGGTCTAAACTGTGTCTACTTTTAACCAATTTGATGTTAGTGTAATAATCTTGGTTTTGATCTGTCTACTATGAGCCTTCGAATCATTAATTGTTAGATGAATTCAGCTTCAAAATTAATTTGTTTACAATCCAATTTACTTTCTTGAGATCCAATGGCATTAGAGATAATTAAAATTCAATCCTAGTACGTATTTGATAACTTTGAACTTCATTTACATTTTTTTTTTTTTTTTGCTAATTGAATGAACTTCATTTACTTGCTTTCATTTTTCATTGTTACTTTCATTGTCTACAAAAATGCCTCTTAAGTGAGGCATTTCCGAACCCTGTCCCTAACCAACAAAGTCAAATAATCCATCGAACTACGTACCATTCAAAAACTTGAAATAAGGCATTGAATCACCTGTAATTCACTTACGCTGTGATTTTTTTTTTTACTTAGAAAAGTTGTTTATATTCAAAAAATTTCTGAGCAGACAGGTCGAATTTGCTACATGAACGTTTGATTGCTATATCTTAAATTGAGGTTACGAACAAAATTTCATAAAATATGATAGGGTTAAGTTTGTTTCATGGAATTAAGTTTTTTAACCCCATTAAATTATAATATTATATTGTCATATTCAATGCAAGATTATTGGTTGAAAAGTTCACATCAAAGGAAGTATATATTCAACCATTAAGAGAAGATATAATATTTGGAAGCATCAATATAGAGTGCCCGTTTGTTTGGGCGTTTTGAGCCCAAAAAGCACGTTTTGCAAAAAGCTGGAGCAACTTGTGCGTTTGGTTTAGCCCAAAACGCAACTTTTTGAAAAAAGTTGCGTTTTGGGCCAAGGCAAAAAACGCGTTCAGAACGCGCAAATATTATGGACCGCAGGAGGTCCATAAACCAAAACGCGCATGCGCGTTTGAACTATACCGTTGGGCTGGATGGTCAATTACAAAAATACCCTGATAAAAATTCATCAGTTCTCATGCCTCTCATCTCATCTCTCTGCTCTCCCTTTGCACGAAGCTCACTCTCACGCCTCCCATCTCAAGCATAATCAAAATACAAACTCAAAAACATAATCTTAAAATTAATCAAACCACAACAATAAAAGCAAAAAAATTCTTGCTCTCATAAAACTAATATAATTTAAAAAACAAATCTAAAATCAAAACAACAACAACAGCAGATCAAGAACATAAATAAAAATTAGAACAACAATAAATGATCAAGAAAAAAAAAAAAAAAAAAAAAGCCGATATGACCCCTGGTTGCATGCACTTCGCAGTGAGGAGGAGGAGCAGCGGTGGCGGTGTGGTGGAGCAAAGACGATTTCTCCTCTCTCCATGCGTGTCTGTGTGTGTTTGAACTTTGAAGATAATGACACCAAAAGGCAAGCAAGATTATGGAATCAGGTATCACAGAGAGAGCTAGAGAATTTATGGAATCAAGTAGAAAAAGAAAAAGAAATTAAAATAAAAGAGAGAAGAAAATGAGAGAGCCGGAGAGCTTCTGGAATCAAGTGGAAGTAAAGAAAAAGAAAAAAGAAAGAATGAGGGAGCTTCTGGAACAAGTGGAAGTAAAGAAAAAGAAAAAGGGGAGGATGTACTAATGGTATACGTGTGTGGTGGACAAAATGCAAGAGAAAAAAAGAAAAAGAAAAAGGAAACGTGTGGAGGAAAGAAAGGCAAAGAATTAGAAATCACAATTTAAAAATACTACCACAATATTTTCACAATAAATTTTAAGTAATTAGTTAATATTGGTGAGTAAAAATATAATTTCAGTGGTGGGTTCAAATTAGAACTAGTAACAACTTTCCATATAAGATTTTGTTATGATTCTTGTGAAAGTATTGCAAAAAATATTGTGGATGTAACACTTTTTGTTGAAAAATATAATTGTTGAGAATGAATAGAAAAATAATAAATAAATATTAAAAATTAAATAAATTTGATTAAAAAATAAAGATTAAAAAAGTGGGTAGGTTGATTGTCCAAATAATACAAAAATTTGTCTAATCTGCTGGAGATGCTCTTATATATACATTGTCCTTTTTGGTAATTTATCCCTCAAACTGCCACTTTTATAAGTGCTAGCCAAACACTCAGCTTTTTCAAAAAGCACTTTTTAACAGTTTTTACCAAACACTCAGCTTTTTGAAAATGCACTTTTTTATTATGCACTTTTTGAAAACTCCACTTTTTCATTATGCACTTTTACAAAAAGCTGAACCAAACTCACCCAGAGTCATGTTTTGAAGAAAATCATAAAGTGAGATCAAGTTCCAAGTTCAGTAATTTAAGGTTGGAGAATAACACATTACAATATTGGGCTTGAAAACATCAATTGGATTATTAGTCATAATTTGATTGACCATATGAATCATTGATGATTGGCATGAATAAAATTTTAAATGATCAGCTCATGATGATTTGTTTTGGAAATGATTCAACAAATTGAGACATTTAAAGTTTATATTTATTTGGAATGAAGATTTCAGAATTTAGGCGAGATTAAGGATGAGTTTCATTCAAGTGAATGGATCGGTTTAATTTTTATTGTCAATTAATTGCTGATATTTTTATGAAATTTTCCTAATTTTAGAAGTTACTTTTTTATTCCCTTCATTGCAGGTGTTTTTAGTACTTTCTTAATCTAATTAGAGTTTTTTTTTTTTTTTTTCCTATGGCACTGTATCAATTAGAATATGTTTGTAAGAATATTTTAACTTGGAAAATAAGGGTATGTTTGGTAATTGTTTTTTCCCCTTATTTTCTGTTTCCAAAAATAATTTTCTATTTTTGAGACTGAAAAACTTGTTTGGCAATCCAAAATGAACAGAAAACAAAAACTGTTCTTAAAACTCAATTTGTGAAGGAAACTGAAAACATGCAAAAGACTGTTTTCAGTTTTTAATTTTCAAAAGTCAATGAAAAAATGCATTTAATTAAATGAATCTGTCTCATTTAATAAGTTAGCATTAAAGTTCAAATCCTAGTAATAACATATTTTAGTATTTTCTATTTTTTTTCTTCAAAAAACTATCTTTTTAATTTCAACTAACTAAACATGTTTTTGATTTCAAAAATACAAGAAAACTATTTTTTCTTCATCTTCCCAAAAATAGGTTTTTGAAAATAAAAAATAAAACTGTTACCAAACATAACCTGAGTTTCTAAAACTTTTATAGAGGCTTGCAATCTATAAAATAAAAATAAAAGTCTACTATATTAATAAAATTTTAGTCATATTATTTCTAGAGTTTATCCTTGTGAATTCAAGTAACCTTTATAATTTTAAGAGTTTACATAGCTAAAATGATATCTAACTTACTAAGGTTTACGTCATATGTCACTTACACCGCGTTTGGTTGAGGTGAAAATAAGGGGGATGGAAAATGGGGGAGAGTGTTGGGGTTTATGCCATAAAATCCAATTTATTGACATGTCATAAATAATTAAATTGTTTAATTATATGAAACTATTTATAAATGAACTAATGGGACATTATCTTAGTCCATGAGATGCATAGTATGTAATTTATGTGATTTAGTCACAGAAGATATAAATTACAAGTTCTTTGTAAATTCAGAATTTTAGTTCATAGTCGGTGATAAAATTGGGCATTTCATCTGCAAAGACTATAACATATCAACTTAGATGATTTGTCTTGATCATGGAAGTGGAGACTTCTAGTTGATATGTTGATATGTTTTAAGAGTTAAAACATATTGAACTGGACCACTGTGAGATTTATTATTCTTCTAACGACTGTCAAATGAATAATAAATCTCACGACTTTTATTTACATCAACTCTAAATCCTGAGAGAATAATGGATCTGATCATGAGGTGTAGGTTGCTTTGATATATCAAGAGTGAGATCTAAAAGTCACGATCAAAACCTCAATATGTTGGGCAACCACATTTAATGTTGATAAAACATATATTCTTAAGATGGAATTCATAATCTCTTGACGGAGATATAAAATATTCCCTTGAGATAAATTTAATGGGTTTAGTTATTCAGAGTGTTGGGTCCAACCACTTTAGTAAGGAGTTACTAAAGTATATATTTATGAAATTGGATTTCATAAATATATGATGAATAACATAAAGAATTAAACCGGGTACTTAAGGATTAGGATGTAATAATCTTCAAAATGGCAGTCTACATTCATACTTTGTATTACTACGAATATTTTAATGAAGGGGTTGCATTTATAATAAAGTATTGGAATATTATTTTTTAATAAGGCCTAGAGTGCAATTATATTTATATAGTGGTATTAAATATAATTAATGGTAACTTTGGACTTGTCAAGAGTTGACAGAAAAGTCCAAGGCCCATTGGAGCTAGAATCTTATTTGTTCCCTTTGGTCTCATCTCAAACCACAAACTAAAGCTCAATTGGGTAGGCCCAAAAGGCTAACCCAATTAGATAATCAGTTTTTGTTTAATAAGAGTTATTAAATAAAGTAACTACCAAGGTAGTTAAGATGTACGTATGATGAAAAGAAAAGAAAACAGTTTTTCTCTACAAAAAGAAAAAGAATGATTTTTCTTTGAGAATCAATGTACAAAAATTTTGATTGAGAGACCACACTTCTTGAGTGCCATGTGGAATTGAGATGAAGATTAAAGGTATTCTTGGTTTTGAATTTCACTGCATCAAGGTACGCTTTCTATTCTTTATTCTAGAATTCAAGGTTACATATTATCTCTCATGAATGAAGTAGATCCGTGATTGTTGCTTCTGCTATGTGTTTTGTATGAGATGCAAAACCAGATTTTCCAACAGAGAGAAAGTGGATAAAACTAAGTTTTCTCTTATTTGGTTGGGAGGGAAAATTTGGGGAGAAAATGGGTGGTCTTGGATATTTTTCACCCAAGCCTACCAAATCTCATCTCTCCAAATCAGAGAGAAGACTAGAGAAAAGTGAGAAAGGATTGTGAATGATGATTTCTTCCCTTGCTTATTGTTACAACACCTATTTCTTTTCCTTCTTTCTTTTTTATTTCATTGATTATGCATTTTTTTTTTTTTTAGAAACAAACTAACTATTAAACTTAAACACACACACGCACATGCTTAATTAAACTCTCTCACCAAGCTCAAACATTATTTAACCAAAGTACCACTATAAAAGGGTCTTCTCATTGGATCTAGGTACGATTTGTTTATTTATTTTTTAATTGAAGGACGTGTTTTGATTTTATTGGATATGGTTGTGGTTTAATGGAGTTAGTCACTATTCTTATCCTTTTATTCTTCTTCTTTAGTTTGTTATTTATTATTTATTTTTTAATTGATACTATATTTTATCCTTTTGTGTCATCATAATTTATTGAGATAATTTTTAAAAAAGAAATAATAGCCCATAATGAATTATATGTGTCTATCCTAAAATTTCATAATAAATAGCGTGTCTCTAGCTATTTTTATATTGTTAAAAAAAATTAATGATATCTTAAAAAAATGCTTATGTAATAGAAGTGTAAATTCAAAACTATTTTTTTCATTATTTAATTTTTTTTTTCTCAACCAACCAAAATTTGGTTATTTTAGTTTTCTATCCTTTCACTTTTCATCCCCCAACCAAACATATATGGTAGAAAATAAAATTTCTTCTATCTTCTCATTTTTCCATCCCCAATTAATTTTTATTTGCTTACTTTTTCATCTTCCAACCAAATAGAACTTTAAAACATAATAATACAATATATATTATCTAGAAACATTTCTATTAAAAAAAGTGTTATGCAGAGGAATAGTATAAAGTGAACTATAATTTGGAACATTTATGGCTTGTAGTTCTTAAGGTTTAATAACCAAGTGAAGGTATTTATAAATGGCAATTTTACATTTTTTTTTTTTTTTTGGATGGTAATTTTACGTTCTTTTAAGTGTTAAGATTTAAGAGTAATTAATTAGACAGCATATTATTTTAAATGGAAAGCATAAAGTCCATTAATGGAAGTTTTTTCAAAGCAATCATATTTTTGTCAGTGGCATCTTACACACGTGTTTCTCTGTGAGTTGGGAGATGTCAAGTACAAATAAATTATCCTGGAAGCCAAGTCAAGAAACACATTGCATGGTTTCTAGAACTAGAAAAAAAAAATAAATAAAAAGGTCAATGCATTTTTGCTTATTTACAAATTAATATGTTTATTTCTTAGTTTGGATGCAACATTTTGATGAAAGATTATTTATTAAAAATTGCATGATTAAGATACAGTTATATATATATATATATGAGGTTTTAAAAATTTACATAAGTAAATAAAACATACTAAAAAATTAAAAGAAAAAATTGATGTCAAATAGGTACGATGTAATTGTAAGCTTTTAAAAAAAAAATATTTTTATATTTTTTATTATCTGTATTGATGCTGATTATGCTCTTGCTAGCTGTTGTTGACTTTTTATTCTTCCAATAAAAATGGTTCAACATATAGTAGCAACTTTGTGGTGATTTAGAAAAAGTCAAAATAATTCATTTAAATACAATCACATCCATTAGATGGTACGGAAAATGTCAAGCCCGGCGTATATTATGAAAATTTCATTAGTGTATATAAGCCCGGAGCATATAAAAAAAAAAACTATAATTGGATTTTTTTTTTAGATAACTATAAAAAAAAAAAAACTATAATGGCGTCTTACGCACGTGTTTCAATATGAGTTGGGCATTAGGAAACTTCCGAATTAAGTATCTGTCTAGGTCTGAGAGGTCACGTACAAGTAAATTATATTGTACTTGCACCAAGGCTAGTTAAAGTCAAGAAACACAACGCAGGGCTGCCACAAGTTAAATGGTCAACCCCTTCTTGCTTTATTTACACATTATAAATATTTGCTTCTGAGTTTGGATGCAACTTAATTTTGGTTGAAAGGTTGTTTATTCGTTTAGTAAAATATTAATTAGCTCAAATATTATAAGTTTCTATGTCTATACCATAAAGTCAATTATTGTTTTGATCTGATAATAAAGAATAGAGCATGACACATTAAGGTCAATCCATTTGGTCCTTGATTTAGGACAAAATCTAGATTTCAGAGCTAATTAGCTAGGATTAGAAGTGAATCCACTAGGAATGAGGAAGCTCAAAGCAGCCTAGAAGAAATATGGATAAACTCGTTAGAAACCAAAAAAAAAAAAATATTGATATCAAATAGACATGATGTAATTGTATACTTATAATTTTTTAAGAAATTTATTAACGTATGCCTTTAAGCATAGATTAGTAAACTTTTTTAGGGAATGTTTTATGGAAAAATGGAAAAATGCCTTAGACTCTTTTTAACAGTTTTTTTAATGATCTTAACGATGCTCTTGGCTGCCGTTTGACTCCTTGTTCTTCTTAGGCACCTTTGTGGTGGTTTAGAAAAAGTCAAATAATTCATTTGATTACAATCACATCTATCAGATGGTACAGAAAATGTCAAATAATTATTACGATGTGATCACTGATAGTCATTGTTTTAGAATTCCTTACTGATTTGAAACTTACAATTTCAGTATCTTCAAAAAGACATAGATGATACAATAATGATCATGGATAGTGACAACAAAAAAACAAGAACAAAAACAGTAACATTATAATTAAAGCTAGTATGAACATATGATAATCTGAAGATATCATGATGAATTAACGCTTCCACAGTTGATGATCTTCATGAATTTGTGGACAAGGCATGAGAGAATCCGACGCTTGATAAGTCCTCTCCTGGGAGGCAAGACTCGCTCTCTGTTGCACCCTTTTGCCTCCTTCACTCCTAAATCTTGTGGTAATTGGAACTTGATATTGGCCACTTTCCTTTGATCCATCTTGAAAAATCAAGCTAAGCTAAATTTGTGTATGTGAGATAGAATCAGAGGATGAGAGATACAGAGAGAGGGAAAGAAGTTGGTGATAGATATAAAGTACTTGTCTCAGATTTGCTTCCACCTATATATATATGATTTGGAGTGACGAAAGTGTCAACTTGGTATATTATTGGACGTGTTTGACAATTCGGAAAAGAAAAGAAAAAAAAAAAAAGATTTGCAAAGGAAGTTGTATGGAAGCCACAAAGGTCATATCTGGGGTCCAGGGAGTATTTTTCTGATTCAGTTTCGAAGTTCAAAAGTCCTAGGATGGTTAATATTATATATACATAGGGAAGACTACTTATAGAAGATACATTGTGGGTTTAGGAAAAGAAAGAGCACTAAATGCAATTATGTGATATCCTAGTTTGTCGCATGTGAAATCAATTCATTTCAAGCAATATCAAGAAATAAAGAACATTCTAGCATTGACAATTGACATGTATGATTAATATTTTAAAGCTAGATATTGAGAGAATCACCAAAAGCAAGAGTTTTAAGGTTTAAAAATCTATTCATCTGTAAGTGGGCTCTCAAGAAGGACCCTAATAAGCTGAGGAAAATATTTGGACCACCTAAAAGCTCCTGATCAGCCAAAGAAATATAGAAAGAGAACAGTTTCCTAAATGGGTAAGAGACCAACCAGAGGGGACAAAGCTACTATTACACCTGAGTTTGTAAACAGAGTAGAAAGATTTTCAAAGAGAAATAGGGTAGTAATAGCATATGGGTGTGCAACTATGCATACCTTCGATAATGACTCAGACATTTTTATGGTTTGTGAATGACAGTTATTGAATAATTTCCTGTCAAATTTAGGAAAGAGAACTCACATCACATCATCCCCTAATTAGCGACGGAGCCGGATTTTAGTTCAAGTGAGACAAGATTAAAAGACAATAAATTAAATATATAATTATATATAAACAACAGTAATTGTTATACAAAATCTATTAAAATTGTAAATAACTAAAAATAAATAAACAATTGTAAACAACCAATTTATAGTTACTAAAAATCAAATTAAGTGATTAGTCTATGTAGGTAAAGTTTAAGCATCTAATTTGATTCCTTAAAATAAATTAATTTAAAAGTGTTGAAGAGAAGATTCTCAAAAAAATAAAATTTTTTTTTTAATAGTTTAACAATATAAATAGAAGTTCATATAGTTTCCTTCCCTTAACTATTTCTCAACCTTTATTTTTCTACTCTTCTAAGTATTTTTTTATTTTATTTTTAAGAAATATAATATCATAAGATTTTATTTAGCAAATACTTGTCTACAATTTATAACCTCCTGTTATTTTATATTTTCTATTACTGCTATTTGTGAAACCTTGAGTTTGAAATATATTAGATGGCTTGTATTTTAGACTTAATTTTAATTAGTAATTTAGACATGCCTATTTTCTTTTTTTCAATTTTCACATATATATATATATTTTATGACATCTCGAAATTAATTTTTTATTTATTTGATTTTTTATTATTTAACAATATGGTACAACTTGTGACCCACTAACTGAGCTAATGACCCAATGACCCAACTTTTAGACTTAGTTAACGTCTGGTCCAAGTTTAAAAACTATGACTTAGAGTATTCTCATTAAGAATGTTAAATGCTATAAATGCTAAATTTTAACATCAATTTTGTAAAAAACACTAAAAAGCTAGCTACAACAAAGATGCTAAATTTAAAAAAATTACAATCTGAGCTACAGTGAGCTTTCATCTTTGAAAGCTCACTGTAGCTCCAATCTTAAAAAAATATTACTATTTTAATACTTGTGGTAGAAAAAGTGGTTTGTGTAGTTGTTTTTTTATTATTTTAATGAGTAATTTATATTATTTTAAACGAAATGGTAAAAAAATAGAACCTTTGATGTTGAGTGTATTGTAAAATGAGTTGTTAAAATTAATAAAGTGGCTTTTTGAGATGCTAAATGCTAAATTTTTTGACATCCTTGATAAGAATGCTCTTAATGTATTTTGTCCCAAGTCCAGTAGCTTTTTTTTTTTTTTTAGAGAAATTCCTCAGCCCAATAGCTTGATGCATGATTCCCATTTATGGCTTGTTTGGAAGTTTAGAGAGGGAGGAGAGTAGAGGGGAGTAGAGGGGAGGAGAGTAATGGGGAGGAGAGTAGAGGGAAATGGTTCCCCTCCACCTTGTTTGGATGTTTTTAAAATTAGTAAGGGGGAAGGGAGTAATTAGCCCTTTCCCTTGTTTGGATGTTTTAAAAATTAGGATGGAGAGGAGAAGAAATGATTAAAATAGACAAATTTACCCCTATTTGAAAATGGACTTGCAAGTTGCAACATTGGTCTATTATTAATTTAGAAATGGTAAATTGAGAAATTTATCTAGTCAATAATTTATCTACTCTACTCTCCCTCTAAATCTCTCCAATTTGGGAGAATTAAAAATGAAGGGTTAGAGGTGGTTGAAACTCCTCCAAACTCCTCCCCCTCCTTCCTTAAAAAACTTCCAAATAAGGTAATTAAATTACTCTCCCTCCCTCTATTTTACTCCCCTCCTTTTTTAATCTTCCAAACAGGCCATTAGTGTTTGGTCTTCTCAAGCTATGTAGTTAACACGGACTCAGTTGGAAGGAACCCTCCAAGATTGTTATGGGGTTGCGAAATCAAGCCAGGCCCTGAGCAGTTAGACCTACTTGGGCCTGACCCAATGGTGCTGGAACGATGAGAGTTTCTCCTCTACAGCTTCGAATGGATGGATGGCATCGTGACATCTTAAATCACTTGATTAATAACTAACAAGGAAAGAAATAAGTAAAATTCAAGTATAAAAATTTACCAATTTTTTTTTTTTAAAAAAAACCATTAAAACATAAATAATTTTATACGAGAATGCTATTGCATATATATATATAACGATAATGTAACTTTTGAAGATAACTTTTTTTTATCAGATCATGACACTAATCTGTATTTGAAATTCAGATATTCTAGATTTCTTAGGGTACTCTATCAAATAAATTTTCTTAAATCTTAACAATTCTTTAATGATTTAATGGTCTATATTTTGCCATATCAGCATTCCACTAATAATCTTATTGTTAGTGAAATGTTGACATGGCTAAATCTAGACAATTAAATCATTAAAGTGTGGTTAGAATTTAAGAAAATTTATTGATAGAGTATTTTAGGAATTCTAAAAGATCTGAATCCATGTTTTTGGTATAGGCGGGGGGAATAAACTCCAAATTAATTTCTTATTCAATCATAAAAAACTTTATCAATTGAGTTAACTGGAGCTCACTTGCTATAATGTATCCAATAATAATAGTTTATGTTATTCTAGGAAATATAGTAATCAACTTAAGCAGTTACCAACATTACGTAAATTATGGCATGATATCCCGAATTTGAGCCGCAGCAGAAGATTAATGTCATAGGATACTCGTAGATGAATAATATTGCTCTGAATTTCTCTCTTTCAATAATTTCCTTCTTGACAATTTCTCACAATTTTGTGGGGGCGAAGAATCTATTTGAACATGGGAAAATATTATTGCCCGACCACGATTTGCCGGCTGGAAGTAAAGTGAACATATATAGTGTGTATTCACACTGCTATATATCATGCTAACAATATTCTAAAGGGAGCTGTCTCGTTAAAACCAACGTTTGGCCAGTAGCAGGTCACGTACTTGAGCGTGCTGTCTACTCATTACTCATTAGGACTTAGGAGTACCATTATGCACGTTTTTTGTTCTTCTTTATTTTAGTTTTTCTGTTGGATGTTGTCTTGTGGGGCCGGGTCAGTGGGAACCACCCTGGCGCTGTCTTTGTATGACTTTCTTTACTTAATATATTTCTATCTTTTCTGTCAAAAAAAAAAAAAAAAAAAAAGTCTATCATCCATATGGAATTAGCATGGATAATGATTTTTCAAACAAGCTCATAGAATTTTCCCTCAATAATGATATCTAATCTCTATGCGGCGAAAAGCCTATTCTCCTAAATGGATTTAATTAGTTGAAACTCATTCATTCTCAAGTTTGCTGATGTTGAATCTTTGGTCCTTAAGGGTCCGTTTGGATTTAGGAGGAAGGAGTAGGAGTAGAGTAGAGTAGAGTAAATTTGGCCCAAAATTAGCTTAATTTTAGCCAATTCTACTTTATTCCCACTCCTTCTCCCCTCCATCCAAACGGGCCCTAACATGAATCCCAATTTGTTCAGCCTCCTTCCTTTCGTCTAACCTTTTTTTTTTCTTTAAATTCGTCTAGATATCTCTCCCCATTCCGTTCACACTAGGAATCTAAGACAAGTTCCGAATTTATATATAATAATAATAATAATAATAGTAATAGTAATAAAATTTATTGTAATTTGTAAAATTTGGCTCTAAACTAATTTAGAGCAATCTTTTATAACCCACTACGCGATGATTTATAAAACTGTTCATTTGTATTATAAGTCATGACTCTCATTAAAAAAATTATTTGACTAAAACTATACATGGATAGTCTCATCAATTGCCACATAGTAGGTTGGAGAAAAATAGCTCCAAACCAATTTAGATTTAACTAAAGTATACTAGCTAATTTGTAAAGTTTATGTTAGTTGTCCTTGTTTTTTCGTTTTCCTTCTTATTTTGGCTAGGATTTGTTAGTTTTTATCAAATCAAACTATAAAAGTATTGAATCATGTAGTATAAATTGTATTTTATATATATATATATACATAAATATGTGAGTTTAGATTGAGTTATTGTTAAATTTTTTTTGCTTTGCAACAAAATTATGGAGCTACTCAATTGAGCCCACTAAAATAATAGGTCCTCAAGTTTTTTTTTTCGCATTCTCTCTCTGCAAAAGAAAGGGGGACAAAGTGTATCTGAAAGTGTAAATTTCTTTTTTATACTGTGAAAACAATAATAAATAAAAACAAAAGTATTGTTGTTATAGGTCCAAAAATAAATTTAACCCCATAAGAAAGTAAAGAAAAACTTATTGAAATAGAATAACATGAATAAATAGTAAATGTTAGAGATGGTGAATAAGAAAATAGGAATGGCAATGGGTCGAGTTCGGGCCGAGTTTCTTTATGCTCGAACCCGACCTGCGGGCCTGAACCCATTACCCGAACCCACCCTGTTTAATAAACGGGTTTTTTTTCCAACTCAAACCAACCTCGCGGGCTCCATGGGCCCCGTCCCGTCATGCCCAGCCCCAAATCACAACACAAACACAAACACAGATATCAAAAACACAAGTTTCAGATCTATGAATTTCCCTTTCAAAATCACAAACACAAACACAAATCCTAACACAAATACAAACACAGATTTCATAAACACAAAATTTTTAGATTTTCCCTTCCAAAATCACAATCATAAACACAAATCCTAACACAAACACAAACACAAATTTCATAAACACAAAAATTTCAGATTTTCCCTTTCAAAATCACAAACACAAACACAGAAACCCTAACACAAACACAAAAATTTCAGATTTATGATTTTCCTTTTCAAAATCAAAAACACAAACACAAACACAAAAATCAAAAACACAAACAAAGAAAAAAAACAATGAAAGACTAAATGAACCAAAAAGGAAAAAAAAAATCACAGGCGTGAGGCTGAACGAACAAAGCCGACGTCGTGAGGTTGAATGAGGCCATGGGGCCGTGAGGTTGAGCGAGGCCATGAGAGAGAGAGAGAGAGAGAGAGAGAGAGAGAGAGAGAGAGAGAGAGAGAGAGAGAGAGCTGTCTCTTATTAGCGGGCAAGAGAAAGAAAACAGTCAGCTATTTATTTATTTAAGCTACTTAGGTAGTTGGGTTTACTGATGGAGTAATGAAAAACAAACTGGATTTCGGGTGTTTTTTCAAACATTCATATGCATGCATTTTAATTTGGATGTCGATACATATAGTTTTAAAAGGCATGTGCACAAAAAAAAAAATTAAAAGGAAAAAATTAAGTTCTATTCCATTCATTACCTGTAGGGGCAGCAACTTCGGCGGGGCTTATCACGTGGATCAAGTGCTCATTACGAAGATCATCTGCTAAATTTACCATTATTAGTAGTGCAAAGATAGATTCCAAACAGCCATTGCACATTATTAGTATAACAAAAGGCTAACCTGATATAGTATTGGATTCATGTGAAGTGCTCCCAAAGATAGTATTCGCACTATTTGGAATAAAATCAGTTGCCACCTCTTCTACCATCACATCCACAGGAACATCTAATAAGCTGTCATCTATAACTTCTTTGTCACATCTTTGGAGGATTTCATCATTCAATTGAGACAGCACCAGCGTATTTTCCACATTACCAAAATGAAAATCACATCCAATAATAGGAGCCTTCACTAATTGTTTGTTGATAATTCCCACTGTTTTTCCCGATTTCAATCTCTTAGTAGCACCATTTTTATCATGATATTCAAAGGTACAAATACCAGAACCATACTTCTCTAGGTACCTCAAATAGATTTCCATTGATGGTTTTACGTTGAAGGGCAAAGGTACCAGGACCATACGAAATAGGAACATCAAATAGGTTGCCAGGATCCACTTCACTTCTACAACACATCTCTACTTGAGTTCGAATAGCTCTTTTTTTATTTAAAATCAATCGCCTTTTTGACCTTCTAGCTCATGCTTCATCCATAACTATCTCAAATAATATACTTGTATTATCGAACCACTAACACAACATTACCGCTAACCACTCACCATATTTGTTAATTACTTGAAAATTTATTAGCTGGGAAAATAAAAAGTTCTAGTAGTTTGTGAATACCATAAAAACAAAAATGTTAAAAGCTCTAACGAAAAGCATATTAACAATAAGTCATATAATTTACCAGTAATAATAACAACACTATCAGTAAAAAAGTAGCTAACCTTTTTCAAGAGAATAAGCAATTATTTATACATTATCAGGGTTAAATACTAATCATACTTTTGTAATCACAACATAAACAGGGGGAAAAAACTGACCTTTGTTAACAAAATAAGCAGGTACTATGGAAAATCACAACTAACTACTTGTCATATTTTTTAATGACTTGAAAATAGATTGACGGGATAATAGAAAGTTTTGGTACAATTGTGACTACCGTTAAAATGAAAACATTAAAAGCTCTAATAAATAGAATATCAACAGCCTATCAAATAATTGACCAATAATAATAACAACATAAACAATAAAAAAGAGCTGACCTTTGGTAAGGAAATAAGTAGTTAAAAAGCCTCAATTCGTTGGCAACAGAGTTTCCCAATTTTATGACAATCTCCTGTGGGGGAAAAAAGCACACCAAATAAGGACATAAACTGTAAAAACACAGATGACCTTTGTTAAGACAATAAGCTGTTTAAAGACCCTTTATCATATATGTAAAGTTGTGATTTACAACTATGTGTTTTGTTGGCTTTAATTCTGTGCCAAATTTGATTGTAATTTTATTCAATCTTTTGTACCCTGTATTTATTGTGGGATCTGATTGTAAGGGTTGTGTGATAAAGAGAGAGAGTGTGAAGACTCAAGCAATTGAAGACTGAAGAGTTTTCGCGGGTATCTCGCGACTAAGCATCCCGCGAAGTGACTCATGTGACTTGTACATGCTAGAATGCGAAGAGTCAGGACAGGATGGAGATAGCTGTGTCTCGCGAGTATCTCGCGGGTAAGGCCTTCCCGTGAGACACCTGCGAGACATTTTGTTCTACCAGACTGTACTATCTGATACACACTTTCTGTATCCACACTATATATACCCACATTACCCATAAATTTCAAATTGGATGATGATGTTGGCCACTTTCCTTTGATCCATCTTCATCAAGCTGTGTCAAATGTGTTTGAGAGAGAGAGAGAGAGAAGGTTGTGATATGGAGCACCTAAAAAACGTGCCTTCATATTTATAGGGAAAATAGGAACTCACGAAAGTGAAATGGTTTGGACTTTGGACTAACAAACAAGGAAAGTGTTTTTGACAGTTTTCATCATCATAGAGAATATAGAAAAAGGGCCTATACAGTAATTTTGGGAAGGACAAGGAAATTGCATGGAAAGGGTACAGGCTTTTGTCAACGTTGTAGCTTGGCATATAGGCACTGTATGTGCTCCAATGGGATTAAGAGTTTCTATAGTTAATGATATATATTAACTTTGTTAGCACCAAACGATGAATCGGTTTGCAATTCCATGATGAAAATCATATAAAGAAGAAAGTTTGATAAAGCAAGAGCACTGCCACTACATATAATTGGCAGTACATGGGTGATCTCCCTTTATTATCTCTTAAGAAATAGAGAACTTTTCACACTTTGACATGTACAATTGTCTTTGCTTTTTATATGAGAATTAAAGTTGCAACTGGCCCACGTATCACCAACAAGGTAACAACACAAGCTGCAATTTATTATTATTATATATTTTTTCATTTCCCTTTAATAAAAAGAAGCACATTGATAATGTCCTTATTAAGGGTGTATATAAGTCAGATTGGCTTGGATTTTGGTGTTTTTCAACTTAACCGACTTCCTCAAATTGTGAAATCTCTAACTCAACCCGTAATAGCTTTAAAAACCAATTAAACCCAAAATGAAGGGATTGAATTGGGTTAGGTGGCCTGGTTAAGGCAATTTTATGTGGTTATATTGATCAAATTAACAAAAAAAAAAAAAAAATTATATTTTTTAAAGGACAATTAGATTTAACCATTTGGTTTAATGATTGATACAATCACATAATTGAATTTAATTAGAAAATCTAAAATACTACACTTGAGTAAAAGGTGTAATTTTTACATGAGGTATAGCGTAAGAATTAAAATATTTTCATTCCTAATGGTGGTGATCCAGTTAATTAGGTGAAATGGATTTTTTTCTTTTTTCTTTTTTGGTATAATAGAAGAGAGTATGGATTACTTTACCTTAAAAAACATTCTATCAGTTTGTTAACTGTTATCATCGTTTACTGTTTTGTAATTAATAATAGTAAATTCTATAACCCTTCCCAATTCTTTTGGTACTGCAGTATAGGGTGACATTCAAGCCAATGTCAACAATATTCCCATTGAAAGTTTTAAACTACCGACCTTTTGAATTTAAGCAATACTATTGTTAGGACATATGTGGAACTTGTTAGAACATATGTTATGTAAAATTGGATAATCCTTTGACAAAATGCACTTTACTAGTAATTGAGTAGATCTAAGATGGGTTTAGTACTTCAAGGAACAAGAGTTCAAGTCTAGTATTGAAACCATGCAAATCTGTCCAAGAAACAAGTGAAGAAGTGCTGTTCATTAAAGCTCAACAGATAGCTCGACAAATAATATCTATCGAGGTTTAATGCTTGTGCTCGACAGCTGCTCGACAGAAACAGTATCTATCGAGAATTACGAAATTCAGATTTCCAGATCTGTTTTTCACGCATATCCAAGTTATTTATGTAGGGTTTCATTTCTCACAACCCTAGACATATATAAGATTATTTTAAGAGCCGTCAAAGGTGATGCAAGGTTATGCAACTTGATGCAAAGTCGTTGTTGCACACATATTGTGACCGGAGACAAAATTTCCCTAGTTCATCATATTCATTATAGAAGCTACTGCGTCTTTGCGCCAAGGGTTTTGTAACCAAAGAGCTTCTTGATCTTCATTGTTTGGATGAACTGAAAAACTTTGCAACCAACATCTTTCTCAAGTTGATGTGTTAGTCACGTACTTGGATCCGTGCATCGATTGCTTAGTCACGTACTGGGAGCCCTGCATTGAAAGGAGAGATTGTCACTACATTACAAGTCCAATTGTATATTAGGATAAGGGTTCAACTGTAGGTTGGTGTTAGGTACTGGGATTCATTTTACTTTTAACCGCTTGTTTTAATAATAGTGGATTCTCAGGAGTGGTGACCTTAATTCACCCGATGGGGTTTTGCCTCGATGGTTTTCCCCATTCGTAAACACACCCATGTCATATTTATTTTCTATTGCATTTAGATTAATTGGTGATTTGTTTGTGCTACCACGCTTATTGCATGTAATTGAATCTAATTAATTTCACTTGGTTAAATTAATTGATTAAGTTACCAAAGGGGTCAATACATTCTTAGCCTATCAAGTGGTATTAGAGTAGGCACACTTTGATTAGGGTTAATCTTTGCTGTGTGATCCGTTGACCCCTGTTTGTCATGGATAGAGGACAGTCTCTAATTATACCTCCTTTATTTGATGGCACTAACTATGTATACTGGAAAATATGCATGAGAGCTATCTTACAATCTTTAGATGAGAAGGTGTGGCAAGCTGTGGAGATTGGCTAGACTAAGCCAAAGGAAGCGCCGGCTGATTGGGATGATGCTAAGATCAAAGCGGCAAACTTTAACAGTAAAGCATTTAATGCTTTATTCAGTACGGTCACCAATTAGAAATTCAAGAAGATATTCTCCACTAAAACTGCTAAGAAAGCATGGACTCTCTTTCAGAAAACCTATGAAGGGACTAAGGCTGTTAAGGATTCAAGCTTCAAAGGCTTACTACGAGCTTTGTAGAAATTAAGATGGAGGAGGATGAGTCGTTTGATGAGTTTTATGCCAAACTAAAGGACATAGTCAACTCTATCTTTAATCTTGGGGAAATTATTCCCGAACCAAAGGTTGTAAGAAAAGTGTTCAGATCTCTACCAGAGAGATTCCATGCCAAGATCATCGTCATTGAGGAATCAAAAGACATTGACAAAATTCCTTTGACAGAGCTGGTTGGCAACTTGCAAACCTATGAATTGGGTTTGACTAGGATCAAGAAATCAAGCAAGAGCAAGAGCATGGCATTGAAGGCCAAAAGTAGTGATACCGATGAGTTTTCTGATGATGAAGATTCTAAAATGAAATCCTATATCACGAGGCAATTCAAAAACTTTATGAAAAATGCCAATGCAAAAGGATTCGACAAGGATCGAAAGCAATCCAGTTCTTCACAATTCAAGAGCCAAGATAAAGGGAAGAAGGATGTTAGGGATGGCAGTCAGTACATTGTTCCCTCCGAACCAAAGTACTTCGGATGTCAAGGTTTTGGACATATGAAACAAGAATGTCCAACATATCTCAAGACCATTGGGAAAAGCAAGGCCCTTGCTTCTACCTTGAGTGACATCGGACCTGAGGATAATTCAGATAACAATGATGACAAGGGAATCTTAAATGCCTTCACTGCCACAGTGAATCCTACTAAGGAGATTGTAGAAGAGGTAGATGAAGAAGAAGACTTGGTAGAGTCCAAGTTTGAGAAAATGGATGAACAAGATGACATCCATACAGCCTATGCAAAGTTGTATAAGGTCTTCGAAAAGCATGAGAAACTGTATAGGCTGGCCTCCAAGAAGCTGAGTGATGTTGAGCTAAGAGGAGCTCTCTAACAAGGTTGATGAAGCAAATCAAACCATTGAAGTTTTAAGGTTTGAGAATAATTCCTTGGCTGAAAAGACCAAGAAGCTTGAAGTAGAACTGTCACAAGTTAGAACTCAATTGGAGAGGACTTCCAGTGCAAAGCTTGATGAAATGCTTAGCCTTTAGAAATCTGCCTCTGATAGAACCGGTTTGGGGTATGATTTCTCTTCTCCTAATATTTCTTCTTTTAGCACTACTGTTTATGTCTCACCTGCTAATAATGTTAATTCTAAGAACAATGATTGCAAACCTGATACAGCTAGTGAGAACATAAACAATGGCAAATCTATTTTAGGTGCACCCCTAAAGCTTGATAAGAAAGAGACTAGAAACCCTAGGACTAAGAAGGATGATTACCAAAAGTGTAAACAGAGAAAGCAGCATCTTTGTCATCACTGTGGAGCTTCAGGGCATACTCGTCCAAATTGCTACAAGTGGTTAGCCACTCAACAAAGTAATGGTATGATCTTGTCTGGAAACCAGAATCAGTTTCCATCCTTTTTTGCTCCTCTTGGAGATCTTCTCAAGGCCCTCATGTTCCTTTCGAACTTAAACGGTTTCAATTCTTCCCCCTTACCACCGGATCAAAGGTTCGCTCAAAGGAAATGTTCTTCCAAGGTGTGGAAGGAAAAAGGCTCAAAGTGATTTAGTCATTTTTTCTCTCTTTCCCTTTATGGTTATGCATTACTTGTTTGTTTTGTTTTCTTGTTTTTGAGTCAGTCTAGTTTTATGCTTTGCTTTGTCTCACATGTTTTTGTTTGTTTGTTTTCAGTTTTGCTTTATTTTGCTTTTCATAAAATAAAATAAAAAATTTGAAAAATCAGAAAAATTCAAAAATAGTGTGTTTTGTGTACATTGGTACTTGTATACCTTGGATGGCCATTAAAACAAAATTTTCTAAATTTTGTATCTTTTGTAACTTAGATGAGCATCTCAATGCACAATTAAGCAAGTGAGATTTGTGGCTCGTATTTGTGATGAGTATGATTAAGTAATTTTTTATACTTAACACTCATATCACTCTTTTTGACGGAAATGACTAAAAAATCCTAAGAGAAAGACATAAATAACTATCTCACCATTAAAGCCTGCCAATCATGAATAACATCTGTATGCTTCGGCATAGAAAAATTGTGATGTTTAAGCTTCCATAATTGGGTATTTCATGTCTCTCTTATATGCTCATGCATGATATGCTCAAAAGAAAAAAAATATATATGCAAAAAATAGCAAAAGCAAAAAGAATCAAAATGCTTTTAAATATGGTTGCAAGCGTGTTTCTAGGAGATGTGGAAGTTATAAGATGTACCTCAAAGGTGATAGTCCCCATCAAGCAGTTATGATTGTGTGTGAGTTAAATTGATTTTCTCATATCTCAAATCATCATAATATGAGACACTTATGCACTCTTGCGATGTTTTCACACACAACACGCAAATTCTTTGCTACTTTTGATACATGTGCAAGTACAATATGATTTGGTCATCATAAGGGATACATGTGTTATTGTGTACTCACTAAACTGTCTTGTCTTGTTTTTGAAATATAAAATTGGTTAGACTTGTTGTGTGTGTGTGTGTGTGTTTTGGATCATGAATGCTTTGCATTTTTCTTGTTGATAGATGTTTTTAAGAGCTTAACATGTTGTTTGGATCTTTGGTTGAGTAGCTTGCTTGATTGCATTCATCTTTGTGTGTTTTTTCTCTCTTTGAAAAACTGCTTTATATCAAGCTCGACAGCTTCGCAAACAGATCCTCGACAGATTGCTATCTATCAAGACCCTTGGACTTCTTTTTCTCGGTAGATCTTATACATCTTCGATCCATCGAGCTATCTAGAATTTGTCTTGATAGCTTCTCGACAGATTCTCTATCTGTCGAGAAAGTTTCTATCCAGCCGATAGCTTCTCGACAGCTTTCCGACCCATCGAGGTGATTTTGCCTTCGACAGATTCTCGACAGCACCTCGACAAATTCATATCTGTCGAGATTTAGTGCTTGACAAATCTCGACAGATCCTCGATCCATTGAGCTGCAATTTCTTTAAATAGCTTCAACGCAAAATTAGATCTCACTTTTTCATATCTCTCTCGACAGAAAAGCAATCTCTCTCCCTTCAAACACTCTTTTCTCACTCTTTTAATCTTCCCCACTTGGATTTCAACCTAGATCTTGCGTTTCTCCTCTGGTATGATCTTCTAATCTTTCATTCTTCATGCATTTCACGCATTAGACCTAAGTTTTTGGGTTTTTGAGAATTTTTTGGGGTTTTTGAAAATCTTTGAGTTTTTGTGAAAGTTTTGGGTTGGGTGTTGCTTATTTGATGCTATATGATCATGCATTGCATTCTATTTGCATTTTCACAATGTTTCATGCATTTAGATGTGTGCTTGAATGTTGAAAATTTTGTGTTGTTAGGTTTGGATTGGGTTGAACCTATGATGCAATTTCTTTTAGCACGTCACATGTTCATACATTCTTCATGCATACGTACTCTCTTTTTATTTTCTTTTATTGGTACTTTGTTGTGATTATGTTTCTCTCTCTCTCTCTCTCTCTCTCTCTCTCTCTCTCTCTCTCTCTCTCATAAACTGCACATGGCACCTAAGCGCAAATCCACTCCGTCTCGGAACCCTCTTCGTTCCGGGACATCTTCTTCTGATCCTACTCCTCTTCACGTTCGGTTCCATGATGAGAAGGCCCGTAAGGACTTCTTGGAGAACTTCTCCAACCATGGTATTCATTCGGAACGCCACGTGGTTCTATCAGACTTTTCCGATATTGCTCTATCCACTATCATTCACAGTCGGGGATGGGAATCTCTATGTGAGATACCCGTGAGATGTCCCACCATGTTCATTAAGGAGTTCTACTCCAACATGCACGATATCGATACTTCTATAATTGAGTTTGCTACGCAGATTCAAGGTACACGTATCGTAGTCACTCCGGAGATTGTTTCTGAGATACTACACGTTCCGCGGGTATCGCATCCTGATTACCCCGCTTGTCTACGTCTGAGGACTATGTCCAAGGACAAACTTCTGTCTCTTTTCTGTGAGACACCTTCCTCATGGGGTGAGCGCCAAAACACCTTATACTCAAGCTTTGCAAAAGGTCCGAGATTCCTAAACATGGTGATGACTTTCGTTCTCCATCTACTGTCTCACTATAACTCCATTACAAAACCTCATGCTTGCCTTTTGCTATCCCTCTTAGAGGACCTCTCTATAGACTTTCCTTTTCACTTCACTCTCTCTTTATAGAATGTCTATAGAGATACGACGACTCGTAATAAGCTCATTTTTCCTTTGGCTATCACGGGGATCATTCGTCATTTTTCTACCTCTATCCCTGATTCTCATCTCTTTACTGTCATGGGTGCCATTAGCGCGGCGTCTATTCGACAGAGCGAGGCCCAGCTTCAACCGAAGTGGCCACGAACCGAGACGACGGATTCTCTAGCCCCCTCTATTCCTTCTACCTTTGCTCTTTCTTCTTCGAGTGGTGATGTGATGCTTAAGCACATGGATGCTCGCCTGGACACTCTCAGTGATGAGTTGTGTCAGGTAACCACTCGTGTCGGTCGTATTACACAACGATAAGCTTGCCTTGGTGGCTTCATTGCTTATCCATCTCCTTCTCTAGAGGCTTCTAAGGACGAGGATGCTGATGATGGTATTGGTGATGATGATGCTGCTGAAGATGAGGAGGCTAGCTCTTTCAGTGATGAAGAGATGACGACTTCTCAGTGACTTACCCTTTGTCATTCGTGACAAAAAGGGGGAGTAATTTTGGGTTGAGAGTAGTCATGTATTTAGGGGGAAAGTTAGCATAGGACATTTTTTATAAGGGGAGTGTTTTTAGTTTTTGAGGAATGTAGTGAGGATTTATGTAGTTTTCTTTTCTTTATATTAGTTACATTATCCTTTTGTACACCGGTCTTGTGACCATTTATTGATAACATACATTGTACTTTTATTTCTCATTTATATATATATGATGATGTATGTTGTTATTCACCTATCTCTCCATGTGTTGTTTCTTTTCTCTCTTTATACACATGTTTCTTTATTGTATGCAATCCTTTATTTCTATTTCACACTAAGATGCCTTGATGAGTTTTGTTTAAAGTGTTTCAGAAAGACAATTTGTCAAAATCTATCACGTCATGAACTCTCTTCTTGCAAAATTTTTCAAGAGTTTGTGTTAGGATTAGATTTTATTGTATTCAACAAGTGATTATGAGTTTAGTGATTTATGACTTCTCTCATACTTCATTTGTTTGTAGTGGTTTTGTCATGGATTGCCAAAGGGGGAGATTGTTAGGACATATGTGGAACTTGTTAGAACATATGTTATGTAAAATTGGCTAATCCTTTAACAAAACGCACTTTACTTGTAATTGGGTAGATCTAAGATGGGTTTAGTACTTCAAGGAACAAGAGTTCAAGTCTAGTATTGAAATCATGCAAATCAGTCCAATAAATAACTGAAGAAGTGTTGTTCATTAAAATTCGACAGATAATATCTATCGAGGTTTAATGCTTATGCTCGACAACTGCTCGACAGAAACAGTATCTATCGAGAATTATGAAATTCAAATTTCTAAATCTATTTTTCACGCATATCCAAGTTATTTGTGTAGGGTTTCTTTTCTCACAACCCTACACATATATAAGGATTATTTTAAGGGCGGTCAAAGGTGATGCAAGGTTATGCAATTTGATGCAAAGTCATTGTTGCACTCATATTGTGACCGGAGACAAAATTGCCCTAGTTCATCATATTCATTGTAGAAGCTACTATATCTTTGCGCCAAGGGTTTTGTAACCAAGGAGCTTTTTGATCTTCATCATTTGGATGAAATGAAGAACTTTTCAGCCAACATCTTTCTCAAGTTGGTGTGTTAGTCACGTACTTGGATCTGTGCAACGATTGGTTAGTTACGTACTAGGAGCCGTGGGTGAATTTAAGGTCACCACTCCTGAGAATCCACTATTATCAAAACAAGCGGTTACAAGTAAAAGGAATCCCAATACCTAATACCAACTTACAGTTGAACCCTTACCCTAATACACAATTGGACTTGTAATGTAGTGACAATCTCTCCTTTCAATGCACGGCTCCTAGTACGTGACTAACCAATCGATGCACGGATCCAAGTACGTGACTAACACACTAACTTGAGAAAGATGTTGGCTGCAAAGTTCTTCAGTTCATCCAAACGATGAAGATCAAGAAGCTCATTGGTTACAAAACCCTTGGCGCAAAGACGTAGCAACTTTTTCAAGAGAAATATGAACTAGGGCAAATTGTCTTCGATCACAATTTGAGTGAATAATCACTTTGCATCAAATTGCATCACCTTAAACAGCCCTTAAAATAATCCTTATATATGTCTAGAGTTGTGAGAAAAGAAACCCTACACAAATTGCTTAGATATGCGTGAAAAAATATCTGAAAATCTAAATTTCGTAATTCTTGATAGATACAGTTTATGTTGAGAGCTGTCGAGAATTGAACATTAAATCTCAATAGATTTATCTGTCAACCTTTAATGAACAACACTTCTTCACTTGTTTCTTGGACAGACTTGCATGGCTTCAATACTAGACTTGAACTCTTGTTCCTTGAAGTATTAAACACATCCTAAATCTACCCAAATACAAGTAAAGTGCGTTTTGTCAAAGGATTAGCCAATTATACATGACATATGTTCTAACAAGTTCCACATATGTCCTAACATCAAGCATGATATATATGGAAGGGGGAAGAGGTGAAGCAGAGTCAAAGATCTAAAAAACGCTAATAATCGAAGAACGTTCTAGCTAGGGAACAAGGAGAGATTTTGGGTCTTTTAACTATAATATTCCTAAGTAAGATTGATATTTTCGAGCTCTATACTTAATTCTTCCAATATATGGCCTTCAAAAAAAAAAAAAAAAATCCCAATATATTACAAATACATTGTTTTGAGTTAAATTTTACCCTATACAATTTATATTATGTTGTGTTGGATGATGAAATTTAAGTTTAATAATTAAATATGACGTATCTTTTCTATTTATTACTATTTTTAAATTGTCAACCTTATAGCTTAAATAGCTTGTTGGTACATATTATTATTTATAATGAAAATATCTAAGATTCAAATCTTACATTCTCAATTATTGGTATATCAATTTAATCTCAACTCTCAACCCTATTAGAATTTTAAGACAAACTTACATTGTTTGTTTGGATTTTTTTTTTTCTTTTTTTCTTTTTTTGAGAGAAATAAACACAAACATAAAGAAAAGAGAATGATGTTCTAATAATTATTGCAGAGACAGTGTCTTACAAATCGACCCAATAAATATGGCACATGATCAACCGACATCACATTGATATGTAACATTAGCTCATAGATTCATCACTCCTTTATATTTTATATTGGTCTCTTTCCTCGTAAACGGATGGAAATGTAGGAGCTTATTAGGAGGCCCCGCTGCCCAGCCCCACGCGTTTGTTGAACTTGTAGAGATATTTTGCACAATCCTTGCATGACTTTGCGTTATATAAATGGATGAGGTCCCACACGTTTCTTGCAATAGCTTAAGTAGTTAAGGGTATGATACTAGCATCTATAATTCTTTTTAGATAATTGTTCCTGTTAATCGGTCCGTTAGTAAATTATTTTAAGAAAGTTTTAATATTAATTTTATGGTACTTTTATGGAATATAAAAAATTGTAAAAAAATTCAGGTTTTTTTTTTTCATAAATATTTAAAAAAAATATTTCTTAAACTAATGTCCTAAAGACATTTATTAACTTTCCCCTACTTTTTATTCCTACAATAAGCATGAGAGGGACTTAATCCTAAATTCTCCCCATTAGACAGATTGAGCAATGAATTTGTGGGGTATTCCATTCCTAAAGGGACAAAGCTTTAAAAATAAATAAATAAATAAATAAAGATGTTCCTAAAGGGACAAAGTGTCTGTTATATATTCTATAAAAAAAAAATGGCAGTTACTAGTGAAAGGTGTTTGGATCCAATATTTGCTTATTGGGGTTCTTACATTGGTTTTGTACCATAAAATCTGTTTGGTCCTAAGTAATAAATTCTAAATTCATTGTAGTTTTTAATTAGCCCTATTAGCAAAATTAATATTGTAGGGATGAAAGGCCCGGATAAGGATATTGGGCCGTGGGCCGCACCTGAGGACGTCAAAGAGCCCGAGGATAGACAAATATTAGTGAAGGCAAGTAGATTATTGGGCTGAGGAAGAGGTATGGTCATAATAGAGATGTGATGTTGTCCGAGGAGCCACACTTCCTCGGCCAACAGAGTGGAAGCCTAAAGTCCGACCACCCATCAAGTACTGGGCAGTGGGCAACTGTGCTTGGGAGGATAAGCTTCAAAGAGAGGTGAGTCAACAGAGAATTGAGAAATATCTGGAAAGAAAGCTGTTACTACCGCATTGAATGCTCTGCACCTAATCAACTGGCCACATTAATGTAGAGGTGATACCTGAATAGTGAGTTCTAGCCTTACAACTACCCCCAAAGACTTCTTGAAGGTGCTGATTGGACAAGTATCAAGGAGATTAGCAATCTGATCTACACGTGGAAAGCTAAGATGAAAGAGGGGAAGGGAGTATAAAAGGAGAAGGATTCCATTACAGAAGGGGGATGGAGAACACAAGAAAAGAAAACTATTCTGTAACCAAGAACTTGAATATTTGTATAAGTCAAAAAGAAATATATATATATTAATATATATAAAAGAACATACCATCCTCGGACTTGACCGAGGAGTATTTTTCTTTCCAACTTGTTTGTCTTAGTTATTCCAGCACTAACTAGCCTATTGTGATTTACATTTCAACTCACTGAACGTTCAGTAACCAACCCACTCTCTAACAAATCTATTGTTTTGGGCTTATTGGGTCATTGTCCAAATCTCTTGGGCTTTGGATTAAAACGTGTCCTTACAAATATCATGTCATCAATGTTAAATAAGAGATTTAGAATAAACCCTTCATACACACAAAAAAAAAAAAAAAAAAACTAATTAATATCTTAATCTGATGATAAAGAAATTATATTGCAGAATCAATAGATACTATATGTTGAAGTTCGACCATATCTATTAAAAAAAAAGTCCCATATTCTTAATTATTTTAATATATTTATAGTGCAGAATCAGCAGATACTATATGTTGAAGTTCGACCATATCTATTAAAAAAAAGTTCCATATTCTTAATTATTTTAATATATTTTAATATATTTATAGTGCATCATATGACATAAGGGGGAAAAAAGGGAAGAGGGTGTTCACTTGGTTTAGACATATTTTTTACTACTTATACTTAATGCTACCATATAATTTAGACATGGCCTTTGGTATTCCACTAAAGGTGGATGGCCTAAAATAACCCTATATTTTAATTGTGATAATTTTTCTTAAGAAGAAAAATTAAAAGTTAAAAGAGTAATTTAACATGTTTTTAAACAAACTAAATACTTGCATTTTGTTCAAAATATACCATTTAAAATGGTTATAACATATCAAGCATAAACTCCACTGCTAAAACTACTTGCTTCTCGTTCAATAATAGAAAATTCAAACCAATCATGACTTCTCAAAAAGAGCTTCAAACTATGCGCCTAGCATTTCCATAAAGGCTAGTAATATATAATTTTTGTGGTGGGCAAAAAGTTAAACAAAGAAGTTGACAGGTTTTATCTTGCTACTTTTGATCACACAATTAATTTTTAAGAGGTGGGATGCTTGATCAACCTTAAATACCTATTGTTAGATTCTAAGTACTTAGGAACTAATGTATTAGAACTCTAATTTGTATTATTGGCAAACCATGATCAAAATAGGTTGTTAGTCTTGTTTAGACTTGCTCAAAGTATAGGTCTTCTATGTAAAGTTGGAATCAAGTTAACTGCAGAATTGAGTGTGCAATTCTGACTGGCTCGATCGATCGAGAATTAGACTCAACTGATCAAAATTCGAGCAGAACGTTTTTCTGCAGAATTTTCCAACTCAGCCCTAAGCCCATATGACGTGTAGGGAAACCCTAGCCACATTTTTGAGTTGCTCTATTTGCTGTGTGTGTGAATCTCTTGTGACATCTGAGAGGTGGTTGCCTTCACACATGCTTAGGATTATCAAGAAGGAGATTTCATTGAGAGCTTGATAATCATTCAGTTGCTGCAATTAAAGCTTAAAGATACACAAGCGGGAGTGCTTGTACTTGCTGGAGAATCCAAGAAAGAAGGAGTCCGTGGTCTCGGAGCTTGCACGTGGTCGTGTCAGTAAGTTTTCTACTGGTGGGTAGCAATAGGATGTTAGTGGTCTAAGTCGCTATTGTAAAATTTCGATTCTTTCATAGTGGATTCAGGTTTACCTTGAGGATAGCTAGGTTAAATCCTTCCCCGGTTTTTACCGGTTTAGTTTCCTAGGTCATCATATCTTTGTGTTCTTTTTATTCCGCATTTTACATTGATATGATTATATGATTATGTTAACCTAGATTTGAATAATTTGACTAAGTAATCACTTGGCTAATTAACTAGGTTAATCTGGTTGTGTTTTAAGGGGTCTAAAAACGTATAAGTGGTATCAGAGCAGGTTGCTCTCTTGTTATAGATCTTTTGATCTCTGAGCTGATCCTTGACCCCTGTTGTCATGGAACACGAACACTCTCTAGTTATTCATCCCCACTTTGATGGGAATAATTATGCTTATTGGAAAGTAAGGATGAAAGCATTCCTGAAATCAATTGATAAGAGAGTCTGGAACTCCGTTGAATACGGATGGAAGAAGCCCACTACTCCTGTTAGTGGGTGGCAAACTTCTTAGAAAGAAGCAGCAGCTTTCAATAGCAAAGCTATGAATGCAATCTTTAATGCTGTTTCTATGGAGGAATTTAAGAGAATCCCTAATGTTGAGGTTGATCATACTACTTGGAATATCCTCCAGACTGTGCATGAAGGCACAAAACTTGTCAAAATCAATAAGTTACAGCAATTAACAACTAGATTTGAAAGCATTAGGATGTCTGATGATGAATCTTTTGATGAATTCTATGCTAAGCTTAATGATATTGTTAATTCTACATATAATCTGGGTGAAATCTATGATCAACCTAAAATTGTTAGGAAAATTCTTAGATCTTTAACTGAAAATTTTAGACCCAAAGTGACTGCCATCACTGAGAGTAAGGATGTGGACTCCATCCCTGTTGATGAACTTGTAGGATCTCTTCAATCCTATGAGTTGGACCTACCCAAAACTAGCAAATCCAAATCAATGGCTATTAAGTCAGTTGATAATGTTGATGTTGGTGGATTTGATGATGAGCTCTCTACTACAGAGATTGCTTACCTTGCCAAGAACTTTAGGAATTTCCTTAGAAACAACAACAGAAGGGGAAGAGGTAAGAACACTGTTAAACCTAGAAATTTTAGGAAGAATGATCCCACTAAGGTTAACAACTCTAAAAACCTAGAGAAAAAGTAGGTCAATTTTCTAATAATTCTATGGGTCCTCAATGTTTTGGATGTCAAGGGTATGGTCACATGAAATCTGAATGTCCTACATACTTGAGGTCTAAGGGTAAGGCTATGGCTGTAACCCTTAGTGATGATGAAGTTTCTGACAATGAGTTTGGTAGTGATGAGGATGGAAACTTCATTGCTTTCACTGCTACTGCTGTAGTTGATGAAAGTGTTGCTGTTGAGGAGAACCCTTCTGATGGGGAACTCTCTGAGGATGCAGATCTTCAAGAAGCTTACAATAAACTTTGCAAAATTGCTGCAAAGGATGCCATGAGTGTTGAATTAGGCTTGAAGAAAATTGCATCTCTTAAGCTTGATAAGAAGAATTTGCTTATGAAACTGTTTGATGCTAATGAATTGTTGAATAATGTGAAGTCTGAGAACATGCTTTTACTTGATAAAGTTAAGAATTTGGAACTTGAATTATCTGTTGCTAAAGAACAAACTAATAGATCTGCTAGTTCCAAACTTGAACATATACTGAGTGTTCAAAAGTCTTCTTCTGACAAAATTGGATTAGGTTTTGTAGAAAGCATCAATGTGTCTGCACCAAATTCCACAAACTTTATTCCTTCATCTTCTTCTGAACCTCTTGTGAGTGAGGTTATCAAACCCATAAAAGTTACACCTCCTAGGAAGATTAGGTTTGATCTGAAAAAGTCTAAACCTAAGGCTCCTAACCCTTCTAAGGGCAAGATACGCGATAAACCTGCATGGGTTTGTCATTTCTGTGGAAAGTCTGGGCACATTCGTCCAAACTGTTACAAGTTGCAAGCTGCTAAACGAGCAAACAAATCAAAAGTACCTGTGCCTCAAGCACAAGATCCTATGGTACTTATTGGTGAATTGGTAAAGGCTCTAAACCTTTATTCCAATCCTGGAGTTGGTAATCAAATTGAATCTTTCTGACATGGTCCTTGTGCTTCATTGCTCTACTCTTTGTGACCATTGTTCTTTGGTTTTTGTTTTCTCTGTTTCTAGGATTTGCATTGCATAACATTCATGCACTTCATTCTAGGTTTTTTTTTTTTTTTTTTTAAGTTTTATAAATAATAAAAAAAAAGGAAGCAAATTATATTTTTGTATTATTTTCTTGGATTTGAAAACAAGGTTGGTCAATTTATTTACACATAACATGTCTGTGTACCTTGTTTAGCTTGGATGAGCTTATTTATTGCATTTTACTAGTTGAAGCTTTGTAGTGCATGTTGTGTGGGAAAGATGTTTATAGTTTTTTTTTTATCACTTTGTCTTGATCTTGAAGTCACATGTCTTTGACTGTCGGACTTGAACCTTTAAAGAAAGGTATAAATAACCATATCACCACTATTCACTAGCCAATCATGAACACCTTAGTGCATATCGTAAGATTTTGTATTCGATAAAGTGTAGCACATGCACAAAAAGAACATAAGGTGTAGCCTCAGTTAAATACTTAAAATTGGTGTGTACATTATTGGACTTAAAGTTAAATCAATCAAATAAAATTGGTATGTATATTATCCCAGCTTTTGTTTCTTCTCAATTAAAATTGGTGTGTACAATATGAGGCAAATCAAGAAACTTACATGATTGCAAACTTATGTTTTAGGAGATGTGAGAGTTATATGATGCAACTCTTTAGGTGATAGTCTCTTTCAAATTCTATGTGATAAATTTTGTAAACTTTGTGTTTGATTTCTATTCACATATCACCTCACATGTATCTCAAGTTTTTGCTGGTTGCACACATTACACAAGTTACTCTTTGTTAAACTTTGTACATGTTATTGTATGTGTCTTTGGTATGACCAACCAAGTTTGAAAATTTCTTGAGTTTTATGCAAAACATATTTGATACTTGAGAATTTAAGGAGAATGGATTGAAAATCTTAATCTTGGGAAAATTAGGTTCAAAACTTGTGTTTTTGAAAAACATTTCATTTCATACTCATGAATTTTATTTATAAAATTCAATGCTTTGAGGAGTTTTTGCACAAAATTGCTTTGTTTTTCAAATTTTTTTTTTTTTTTTCCAGAATTTCAATTGATCGAACCTGTTTTTTGATCAATCAAAATTGCGATTAAAATCTTTGGTCAGCCTCTGTTTGTTTTGATCGATGCTCGATTGATATTGGATCAATTGAAGCATTTCGATTAATCGAACTTAATTTTCGATCAATTGAAAATCGTATAGAGAGTTTTTAAAAAACCTGATTCTCATGTGTTCAACTTACTTTTCAAAAAGTTTTTCAAACACTCTCTTTCTCTATTCGATCGGTCAAGGCTCCAATCAAATTTTTTGTCGTTTTCCTTCAAATCTTTTGCAAGGTTTTTCTCCTCTAAGGCCGGTAAGACTCTTTTACCCTTCCTTTTGCATTTATTTTCAAGTTTCATGCATTTTTTTGGGGAAATTTCGAACCTATAAAATTTTGGGGGTTTTTGTTGATTCAAGCTTGTTTTCTTCAAATTGATCAATGGGTTTTTATTCTAAAATGATATATAACTGTCCTTGATGGTTTAATTTGATTAATTTGGTGATTTGTGAGAATTTGAAAAATCTAGGGCTTGAATATACCCGAATTGGGGATTTTGTTCAAATTGAGCTTAATTAATGAAATTGGCTTGTTGGGAAGGCTGAGTTGATCATTCTAAACTGTTTTCTAACTTGTGTAATGATCAATTGATCAATTTATTACAAATTGAACAAGTGGTTTTTCAAATTTTGGGGTTTTTGTTATAAACTCTATGCTCAAGCCATTTTGTGATTCTAATCTCAAATTTAAACTTATTCTCACTACATTAGAGCATGCATCATGACATTTTACTATTCATGCATCATATAGATTGTTTTTTCTATTATTTTTTTTGTGCTAACTTGCAATCTGCCCTTGGTTTTTCTTTTTGTCTCTTTTAGTTCTTTTTCTTGTGTCTTTGTCCTTACCCTAGTACCATGTCTAGGAAGACTAGAGCCAATAGGAAAGCCTCCACTTCTTCTGAGCCTTCTTTTAAGAGTGATAGGTTTCCAAGTGTGAAAAACCAAGAGTTGTATGAGATGCTGAACATTAAGAGGAAAATTTGGGCTAAGAGAAAGGTTTTGTTAGATGAGCTTGATCCAGCCATTAGGGCTAATTTTGAGCGTAGGGGCTGGTTGCCACTGTTGGATATTGATCATCCACCCCCAGCTGCTCTGATTAGAGAGTTCTACTTGAACCTCTCTATCCTCGACTATGATTCCAACACTCTAGTTAAGTGTTGGATACGAGGTGAAGAGTACACCATTACTCCTAGGGTAGTGGCTGATTCTCTTGGGGTACCGTTGGTCCAGCACCCTGTCTATCCCTATTCAAAGTCTCCACCCCTTGACGACATCATGTCATACATCACTGGGTCTTCTATCCGGTGGGGTTTTGATCCTCGGATCACTTCTGCTGAGCTCACTAAGACTACCTATCTTTTCTTTAGGATAGCTTGTCATTCTTTGTGGCCTATTTCTCATTTGCACACCATTCCTTTGGAGCGTTATACATTTTTGTTTGCTCTTGTTACTGATGCTCCTATCAGTTTTCCTCATCTGTTTCTTCAAACTGTGAATGAGGTTTATAGGAGTTCCTTTATTGCTCATGCTCTTTTTCATCTTGTTTTCATTCATAGGATTTTGCTGTTTTTAGATTTCGATGGCTTTCTTGCTTTTGAGCTCGTACACATAGTTGCTCCCATAGGTGCCTCTTTTCTTCGGTAGAGGGCTGCTCATATGAGAGTTGGCTCTAAACATCCTAGGGATGTTCCTTCTGGTACCGCACCTCCTCCCACTTCTACAGATGATACTTCAGCCGAGGCGTCTGTTGCTGCTGCTGTTCCTCCACCATCTACTTCGGATGACTTTGACATTCGTCGTACGTTGGAGACTGTCGTGACCGTTCAGGAGCTCATGGTTAGCTTTTGGTGGACTTGCTTGACGATATCCGTGCTTTGCGAGCAGATCTGGAGCATTCTAGACGATCACCTCCGTCACCTCCTTTTGATGATGGATTCTGATTGCCTTTTGGCATTCCGTCACAAAAAGGGGGAGTACATTTGGACATTTGTAGAGGGTTTTTGTTGTTAGGGGGATATTTTTGTTTTTTGGAGCTTGTGAAGCTATTAGGTTGTATTTAGGTGCTTCATTGTGTATTTATTTATTTTTTGCTCTTGATGTATTGTTTTTGGGCTATTCATGTTAGGGGGAGATACATTGTTATCTATGTTTCTTGTTTCACTGCTCATTGATTTATATTTATGAGTTATTCATGATATATGTCTTTGTTTTGTGTTGTGTGAAGTCAAGATTTTATTTTTGTTTTTACTTGTATTTTCCACACTTGCGTTTATGCGTTTGTTGAGTGTTTCAAGAAATATACAGGTTGATTTAGTCGTACTGCTGTCTACACTTACAACTGATGGATAGTTTTTGTAAAGGGCTTTTACTTGTAACTTTGAGCATTGTGTTTGTGTTTTGTCACGAATTGCCAAAGGGAGAGTTTGTTAGGTTCTAAGTACTTAGGAACTAATGTATTAGAACTCTAATTTGTATTGTTGGCAAACCATGATCAAAATAGGTTGTTAGTCTTGTTTAGACTTGCTCAAAGTATAGGTCTTCTATGTAAAGTTGGAATCGAGTTAACTGCAGAATTTAGTGTGCAATTCTGACTGGGTCGATCGATCGAGAATTAGACTCGATCGATCGAAAGTCGAGCAGAACGTTTTTCTGCAGAATTTTCCAACTCAGCCCTAAGCCCGTATGACGTGTAGGGTTTTATGTTTTACCCTAGATATAAAAGGGAAACCCTAGCCACGTTTTTTAGTTGCTCTATTTACTGTGTGTGTGAATCTCTTGTGAGATCTGAGAGGTGGTTGCCTTCACACATGCTTAGGATTATCAAGAAAGAGATTTCATTGAGAGCTTGATGATCATTCAGTTGCTGCAATAAAAGCTTAAAGATACACAAGCGAGAGTGCTTGTACTTGCTGGATAATCCAAGAAAGAAGGAATCCGTGGTCTCGGAGCTTGCACGTGGTCGTGTCAGTAAGTTTTCTATTGGTGGATAGCAATAGGATGTTAGTGGTCTCAGTCGCTATTGTAAAACTTCGATTCTTTCATAGTGGATTCAGGTTTACCTTGAGGATAGCTAGGTTAAATCCTCCCCAGGTTTTTACCGGTTTGGTTTCCTGCGTCATCATATCTTTGTGTTCTTTTTATTCCGCACTTTACATTGATATGATTATATGATTATGTTAAGCAAGATTTGAATAATTTGACTAAATAATCACTTGGCTAATTAACTAGGTCAATCTGATTGTGTTTTAAGGGGGTCTAAAAACGTACACCTATAACAGGAGAGATAACGTAAGTAGAACTAATTCCAAACAAGGACAAAGTATATTTAATTCAGAACAGTCTTGGAACGGTAATATTGACATCCTCGGGTTTTGTCCGAGATTAGGGTTACAAATAATTTCTTCGTCTTCCAGAAAAAATCCTCCCTCCGATCCAGAGGCTTCTTGGCTTTAAATAATTAGTTGAGATGCATTTGAACTCTACATTTGGAGAGTTAGGATCGGACTTCCCTGATACTTGTCCCATCAGGGCCTTGCTAGAAGGTTTTTACACTGAAGTATAAGCTGTGTGGACACTGTTCATAAGTCATTTCCCCATTAATGCAGCTAGCTAAATGGTTGCAATGCATTTAATGCGGAGGGGATGGCTGTTTTATCCCTCCTCTTTCCTTTCTTCTTTGCTCAACACCAAGTAACCCTTTTCACCCTCGGTTTGCACCCAATTTCCTTTAGCTTTGGTTCTCAGCTCTCTGAGGGTAAGTTGGCGTTCTCAGAGTCCTCGTCCACTGTAGTCATTTTGCCTTTGCATAAAGTCGCTAGTATCTTTCCAAGAACATTATGCTGATGTTTCCCAAGGTTTGCTTCATCGGTAATGTCCTTAATTACTTTATTTGTATTCTTGGATCCTCGTCCCCTCACAATTTTATTTTCAATGTTTTGGAAATATTAACTAAAAGATTTATTATTATAAAATTTTTACAATTCTCATATAAATACAATACATCAAAGGTTGGGTTTATTTATTTATTTATTGGTGTGTTTAGATAGGTTTTGGTTACAACTTATGTGAATTTATATTAATTTTATTTGATAGACATTTATTGAGTGTGCGAATTGAACCAATTTAAAAGTTGATATTTTTTCTCAACCAAAAAAAAAAAAAAAATTGATATTTTAACTGATTCTTTAAAAAAAAATTATTGTTTAATTTCCAATAACCACGACGTGACATAATTTGCTTATTTAAATATAATTTCATTTTTTTATAAAATAGAAAAAATGAATGATTAATTCCACAAAAGAAGTAAAATCACCCCAAGCTATAAAGTGATTATGCAATTTATCAAAAACTTTAATTAAGTTTAATTAATTGGCAAAATTTCTCCAAAAAAAGGGCTTAAAGAGAGTGTAGCCACTTGTTAGAGGGAGAAATAGTCATGGCTATTTTGATAGTGGAATTTGCATATGAACTTGTATGAGTTGTATCTTAGCTAGACTTGGTTAAAATAAAAGCACGTTTGGTACACTTGAAAAAGTATTGGTTGGCATTAGTAATATGGGCTGCTATCAAGAGGCCCACAAATTAGTTTGTTGAGATGACTTTTGTAACTGAGCGTGATGGGCCTTCCGTCTTTTGGGCAATAAAAGTTTACAAACACTCTCAGTAGAAAAAATGAAATAGTATGGGTCTTTTATTTTCTTTTTCTTTTTCTTTTATTTTTAAATATTATTATTATTATTATTATTTTTTTTTTTGAGGAAAAAGTATTGTGAGTCTTTTTTTTTTTTTTGAGAATGTGAAGTATTATGGGTCTAGATGCAAGAGACGGTATCTTGTGAGACAGGCACAAACGCCTAATATCTCACTGATATGTAAGTCTCACACAAACACTCATTAGAAAAAATGAAATAGTATGGGTCTTTTCTTTTATTTTTCTTTTTTTATTTGAATTTTTTTTTTTTGGCGGAAAAAGTATTATGGGTCTTTTTTTTTTGAGAATGTGAAGTATTATGGGTCTAGATGCAAGAGATGGTATCTTGTGAGACAGGTGCATGCGCCTAATGCAGGGATGGAGCCAGTAGGGGGCCCAAGTCCCCTGGCCCAATTTTTTTTTTTTTTATTAGGTATATTTTATGTTTTTAATAGTCGGCCCCCTCTCCCAAAACTTTGGCCCCCATTAGCCAATCCTGCCCGACAGCCCAGACCCAGGCCAACCCAAAAAAATTTTTAAAAACCCATTAACCCACGTTATATACAAACTGAAAAAAAAAAAAAAAAAAAAAAAAAAAGTCTAGAGAGAGACCGAGAGACAAAAACTATAGAGAATAAAGACAGACCAGTCTAGCCAACTCATGTAAATCCTCAACCCAAAAAATAATATATTTTATTAAATATTTTTTCTTGACTACCTCAAAAAATTTTGAACACCTTGGGAAAAAAAAAATTTCTTAGCTTACTTTGGAGATGATTGTAGGAGGAGATAACACCACCAACCTTCGACAGATTAAAGATTTGCATTTGTGAGCCTTTGACTTTTCTAATTTTTTTCTCCATCTATTTGTCTCCCTTATATCTTAATCTCTAGCGTCCTGAGTCTCATAACTCGCTATGTTTGGTCTGTTTGCTCTTGCTTGTTTTCTTCTTCACTTTTACTGATTAGATTGCTCCAGGAATTACAACCATGATCCACGTGTATGGTTTAGATTTACAACCATGGTCCACATGTTTTAGTTCCAGTAGTTTGCTCTCTCTTTTTTCTTCTTTTGTTTCTCTTTTATTTTACCACCACACACGTGTATGGTATACTGGGATATGTATGACTTTTCTTGATTTTTATTAAATTAATTATATTATTATATAACATATTAACAATAAATAAATAAATATATATATATAATAAGCTACTTTTAAAATAGATAAAAATATATAATATAAAAAATAAAACACTAATATGTGCAAATCATTATTTTATTAGATTTTTTTTAATGCATTTAATTTCAAGAATTGTTTGTCCACTTTAGCTTATTAGTATTTTTTTTATATGTTAGTCATTAAGTGCTTAATGGATTATAATGTAGTTTTGAATCTAATCCCATAAGTAAGTTAAAAACTATTTGATCTATTCATGATGATATTTCAAAAAGTAATACTATACTTTTGGATTCTAATGTTAAGTTCTAAAATAATTAACTTATATTTTGGATGGTATTTACATTATACTTTAGACTATTATATAAATTATGAATATAATATATATACAAATCTCGATTTTATTTGGGCCCCTGAAAGACAAGTTCCAAATTATGTCATTACTACAATTTTATTCATATAACTTAAGTTTCTTAATGACTATCTTAAAAAAGTTTCTAGAGTTGTCACTAATTATATACATGCTTATTTGAATGTTTTTTCTTTATATTCCAGCCCTCCTTAACTTAAAATTCTAGCCTGTCCCTGGCCAATGTACACTGCTGAACGCATTTATAAAATAGAGTTGAATGGTGCAATTTTCTTAGGATATGGACCACGTACGAAGGGATCAATTTGAACCATTCACTAAATATTCACATTTTCTTATGAACCCATAGCTATATTGACAAAATCTAGAAAGTCCGGATGCTAATGAATAAACATTAATGGTAGTCTGGTAGAGCATGAAAGTCTTTGCTTTGCCTAGGTGCTAAATATTCTCTAGTCTTTTGAGGCAACTACTAGGCTAAGAAGCTGAGAACAACAGAAATACATGGTTGGTCACTTCCATAATTAATATTTAGACAATTGCATATATATGGATACAATTAAAAATAATTATAATTATTTTTTTTAAAAAGATATTCAAATTATACATAGTATTAACCTACAATTTTTTAAAAATTTTATAACTGGATTTAGACTCTTTGATTTTTTCACCCAAAAAATTACTTGCCACAAAAAATTAAAAAGAAAATAAATGGACATGTGGTGGAAAATTGAACTCCAATTTAAAATCTAATTGAATTTTTACTCTTTGATTTTTATATTCAATAATTCACTTGTCACAAAATTAAAAATTAAATGGGACATGTGGCCCAAAGTTGAGAATTTAATTAAAATCTAATTAGATTTTCTCTGAACTTTGGTTATTAAACACAATTTTTATCATAAAAATATAAATAATTGGTCAAATTATTTAAAAAAAAAAAAGTATATGTAATTAGTCACTTATTAAAATTATTACATAAATTTAATACTACTTATGATCATTTTTTTTTTCTAATTTTTAATAAGATAGAATGTGTCTTGATCTTAGTTGTGTGGTAATTTTCATTGAATCTATGTGATTGGTTTTTATTTTTTTTAAATTTTATAGTTCATTAATATTAGATTCTCAGTATTTTGCACTCATTAACTTACTTGGCACAAAAATTAAAAAACTTAAGTGGACACATGACACAAACTTAAGTGGATAATTATGGTGTGATCCCCACATAAATTTAGACACATGGCATCAAATGCTAACGGATACCCTTAGAGTAATAGTTAACAATCTATTTAAAGAATGTTTTTATAGGAAAAAAAATCAATTAATGTTTTGACAGTTTTTTCCATTTAATGGTGTTAAAACTTTCTTAAAATGAATTGTTAACTATTGTCCTAAGGCATTCGTTAGCATGGCCCATATATATATTAGTAATATTACAATGTCAAAAATCCTACTTGGTCAATAATTATAGAATTTTTGTTTTCTTGCAAAGAAGGATAGGCCAACCAGTGCAAAGCATGTAACCTATTATTGAAGTATTGATGCTTGAAGTTCATTGTATTGTTACCTTCTCCAAGGAACATTGGCCTGGCCGACTTCATAGTTCAATGTACATACAAATAGTTAGTCATGTTTCCGACTGCCACTTATGTCAAGTCGAAGAAATTTTAGATTTCGGCGGGTCTCAGTTTCCTTCAAAATATTTATATTTTATTTACGTCAAACATATACCATAGCGTTGTTCCCTAATTTCAGCCCAATAAATTTGAAGCTACAATATAGTTCACAACATTTTAATAATTATTGGGGGTGACAAATTAAAATTAGTGAATAATAAAAGTAATGTTAGTTATTATCTTAATCAATGAAAGTGATGTTGTACCAATCACAATCTATCACCTCTACAATTTGTAAAATTTGTTGTGTTTATAGCAATGTTGAATTCCAATCATCATCTACTGGGTGTAAAAACATTGTTAGGGTCATTTATTGTTGGCAAATTGTGTGTCAAATTAAGTTTCAATTGTAATTGTATTGACTTTCCTGTATATATTTTATTTGAGTTATAATAAATTGAGTAATCAAGGTTGAAGAGCTGAAAGAATAAGTGAAACTTGTTGCTTAAAAAATCTTGGTTGAGTGAAAATTGAAGTATTAGGCAAGATGATTAGGGAGAGCTTTAGCATAGACCTACAAAGAAACTTGCTCGACACTCACCGGTCACCTTGGTTGAGCGAGATTCTTCAAAAACGTAGTATATCAGAATTTTCCAAATTCATGAACAAGCCATCGAACTCTTGATTTGTACTTTCTATAAGAACGAAAATAACCCTAATCATCTAGAAATGAAGGAAGAGGTTGCATGTAACCCTAGAGATAAAATTGTATTTCTCTCCTATACCTTCACCCTCTCCCATTGAATACATTTGAGAGGAGAACATCATCAAAACATTGAGTGTTACCTGTTGTATATATAAGTATATACATGGATAGGTTGTAATAATGATATAAGATTGGAGAGTATTCATTTGTAAAATGAATAAAGTGAAAATTTGAATTCTAGAATTTCTTTGTGAAAATTCAAGTTCCAGGAATTTCGATTGGTCGAAACTTTGGCTCGATCGATCGAAATGGTAAAGAAAAAATTCTAGACAATCTGCCTGGCTTGATCGCTGCTCAATTCCTGTTCAACCGAACGAAAAGAGCACTCGATCGATCGAAAGTAATTCTCGATCAATTGAAAATCGCTGAACGGAATTTTCTGTAGAATTTTCAAGTGACTGTTCTGAAAGCTTGAGAACGTTTCAAGCCTTGTGAACAGTTTTAATAAAAATTGTAACTCTCCATATGTACTTTTTAAAGAGTTATAACCCTATGGGTATAAATAGAGGTTTGTGTTTACTTGAAAATATGACTAACTCCACAAAATAATAAATTAGAGAGAAACACAAGAAATCCTATGGGTATTCTCCAAAATTGCTATTTGTAGAACCCAATAAACTTGGTTGTATTCTGGGGACAAGTTTGTAGAAACCCTTTAACAACTTGTGCATGGGGACAAATATTGTCTAAGGATAACATTCAATTGTGCCTCCATGGATGACAATGAGCTAGTCTTCTTTGCTGCATTTGCAAAATAAAATATTCTTCAGTGTCTGGGTAAAAGAGGCCCAAATTCGGTGCTTGATACGTCTTCTGGGGACGGGGGTAAATTATTCATGCCAACGTTTTTGGACACAGCAGCCTTCTGTTCTGGTTGACGTGACCCAAAAGCCATGGCGGTAACCTTTTGTAGTTTAGAGCAAAAGAGATTGAGAAAGTACTGCGATTTCAAGGCGTCTGTAGTTAGATGAAAAGAAGCAACAATGCATGTACATATATATATATATATATATATTTATATGTAACTAGGAATCCTTGTTATGTAATCTCTGTTTGTGTGTGTGTTTGATTAATCTATCTTGGTGAAAAAAAAAAATGTGCTTGACTAAGTCAGATTGTCACAGTGTGAACTATGAGCGCCTACATTTGTATGAAAGAATTTTGTCCTTTCCTTTTTTTTTTTATTGTGTCTTGTACGTATACATACATGTTTTTCTTTTAGGTCCATTTATGGTAAAAAGGAATCTCAGTGAGTCCCGATCTTTTCTTTTCTTTTCTTTTTTTTTTTTTTAATTGGGAAAAAACTTTCCCTGGCTAGTTCACAATTTTCTCCAAAATTTTTAAACCAATCAATTTTTTTTTTTTTTTTTTTTTTTTTTTTTTTTTTTTTTTATGATTAGAAGATTAGTAAATACTCCAAATCCGATTTTTTTTTTAGTTAAATTTAATAGAATCTATTGAAGAAATTATTAGTCATACACTACAAAAAAGAAAAAAAAGTTAAAAATTGCATTGTTGTTTACTTGGATTGTATTTGTAATTGTGATTCCGTTAGATTTAACTAAAAAAGTGTTGGATTGAATGTATTTGCTTTTTTCCAAAAAAAAAGAAAAAATTAGTTAATTTCAAAGATAATGAAGAAATTATATGTTTTCTCCGATTCTTTTATTTACTTTCCTCTCATTGTTTTTTTTTTTTTTTTGTTATAAATGATACTTTTTAAACTCAGAACTCCTCATCATTGCTTATTATTGCTATCATCACATAAGAATTAACCATGTGTTTGGTTTCAGACGGGGAAGGAAAAAGAAAAGGAAAGAGTAAATGGAAGAAAATGGGAAATATATAATAAAGAAAATATTTTTCTCATATATATATATATATATTTCAAAATAAAAAAGGGAATAACGAGAAAAAAAAAACAGATAAATATTTATGCTTTTCTTTACTTTTTTTTTAAAAATATATGCTTGTTTTTCTTTTATTTGATTTGTGAAGGGAAGAGAAATGTAAAAGAAAAATTCATGTTTTGTTACATTTATACCTTGATAATGTAGAGAGGGAGACACAATGTAATGGGCAAAAATGTAAATTTCTAAGTCATTAAAAGGGTTCAGTTAATGTATGCTCTTAAAGCACATTAATCATCTATTCTAAGAAACTTTTTAAATGGAATTGAAAAGGTTGTAAAAAAAAAGTTGGTAACTTTTTTATTTTCCATAAAAAGTTTCCTAAAATAGTTTTCTAATATATGCCCTAAAGGTATACATTAGTAAAACAAAAAATATGAATACTTTAAAAATCACATCTCCTTGATTAATGAAAAAGCAATAGGAGATTTTCGTAATTTGAAAATTTTGAAGAGATAATGCTATAGTTAGAAATTACTTTACAATATTTTTACATAATATTGCTATGGTCAATACTTTTTTTGATACAAAAAAAAAATTTACTTTAATTTAATCTAAGTGTATATGTGTGTCTTATACAAAAAAAAAAAAAAAAAAAAAGAGTGTATATGTGTGTGAAGTTTTCTCTTGGAAACTTGAACCCCAGCTCTTACCTTCCCCACTCCACAAGAACTTTGTACTTATCGAATAAATATCACGACATGGGTACGCGGTGATTTGTTGTGATCAATTCTTATTTGTTTTCATCAGGACATACTATTAACATCACTTTTTCAAGTATTAATAACCAAGGTTATCAAAATCGGACCGACCGGTCGGACCGGATTACTCGTGAACCGATCACAAATCCGGTTTTTTATATGTGAAAACTGGGCATTTAAATATTTTCAGTGAACCTCTTGAACTGGGGTTCAACCCGGAAAACCGGCTGAACCATGGGCCGGTTCAACCGGTCAAAGAGTTGACTTTTATTTTTTTAAAATAGAGAAAAAGGGAGCTATGGAGTTTAGAACTTGAGACCTATGCCTTATTTAAGACTCATGTCCAGCATCATGACCAACGCACTACACATGTTGTTTGTGAACAACTATGAAGTGTATTATATTTATTATAGATTTATGTCAATTTTAATTTTTCAACTTATTCTATCACCTCTCTCTCAATTTATTAAATATTACTAAATTTATTTCCTTTTATTAATTCAATTTTGATTAAAGAATAATGCATTTGCATGTGAATTTACTAAAACAATTAAAAGTAATTTTTTTATTTAATCAAAATAATTTAGACTTGTACGATTATTATGAAATATTTTTTTAATGCTTATTTATGTTGTGCTATTTTATATTAACCTTATAATATCAATAAATTTTATTTTAAATTCTGTTTCAATTATTTTTAGATATTTTTAGTCAATTTTGCTACTATTTATATATTTAAAATACCTTTATTTGTATTTTAATTAATTATTAAATTAATTATGACATCATCACGGTTCGACCCTGGTTCAACCTCGGTTGGACCTCAAAAACCCTGAACTTCTCCCTTTTACGAATCAATGAATGGTCCGGGTTTCAAAACCATGTTAATAACCACACCCTTAATTCATTTTGTACCTTTAGCATTTTTCCAATTTCAAATGCTCTCCTCCCATAAAGAAGATGAGTTAGCGATAATCCTATTTGGGTATGAAAATTTTAAACCCTACTTTATCAAAAGGGTTTAAATGGGTCCCAAAGAGGAAATTCAAGGGGAGAAATATAAACAGATTAATTGAACTATAGTTAGACCTAATCAACTACAACCGAGGAGTTATTGTAATTAAGCATGTGATTCATTAATATGATGTTGTCACTCTTTTTAGCTAGGTACATTGGCTCTCGCATCTCACAATCCACCTCAATAGATTTCAATTTAATTGCTCCCAACTTAGGATTATAATTCATTATTTCGCATATCAAATATTTCCTAATGCATTTTTGCTTACTTCTTCTTCTTTCTTTTTTTTCTTTTTTTTCGGTTCTTAGATTCTATAACCGTTTGGAGTAATTCTTAGGTACTCTCAAACCACGGTGAATGATACTTCCTTCTCTCACATTCATGTTAGAGTCCAATCATTAAATTTATAGTGTGGTCCATTATAATGTGAGAGGAGCAAACATCATTTTACTATACTCCGAGAATACCTAAATATTTTTCTCACAGTTTGGCCCATAATATTTTAGTTGGGTCTCTTTTTGTTCGGTATGGAATCCTTCCTAATTCATCTCATCTCTTCCTACCTAGATTATTTTTTCTAAAAATGATGATAATTCACTATATTATACATATTTTCTTATAATAATAATATACTATACACACACATATATAATGTAAATCCCACCTGATCAATCAAAGTTTTTGATCAGGTCGTTGTTACTCTAATTCATTTTTTAGGACTACAGTATGTTTGTTATAATTTTTGTCACAATTATCTTGACATAGTAAATTGTGAGTAATTGCATATTATTTTTACATAAATTTATCACTTTTTTTTTTTTTTATTACCGCTCATATTCTTGTATGCAATTATGCGATGTCCTAGTTTGACACACCTAAATTCACATCATTTTATTCTTATCCTTTTATTCTTCTTCTTTATTGTGTTATTTATTATTTATGTTTTATTGATACTATATTTTATCCTTTTGTGTCATCATAATTTATCGAGATAATTTTTTAAAAAGAATTAATAGCCTATAATGAATTATATGTGTCTATCCTAAAATTTCATAATAAATAGCGTGTCTCTAGCTATTTTTATAACGTTAAAAAAAAAAATTAATGATATCTTAAAAAAAAAATTCTTATGTAATAAAAGTGTAAATTCAAAACTACTTTTTTCATTATTTAATTTTTTTTTTCAACCAACCAATATTTGGTTATTTTAATTTTCTACCCTTCCACTTTTCATCCCCAACTAAACATATATGGTAGAAAATAAAATCTCTTCTATTTTCTCATTTTTTTCATCCCAACAATTTTTTATTCCCTCACTTTTCCAACTTCCAACCAAATAAAACTTTAAAACATAATAATACAATATATATTATCTAGAAACATTTCTATAAAAAAAAAAAAAAGTGTTATGCAGAGGAAATGCCTAAAGTGAACTATAATTTAAAAAATTATTATGCAAAGGAAATGCATAAAGTGAACAATAATTTGGAACATTTATAGCTTGTAGTTTTTAAAGGTTTAGGCCCTGTTTGGTACACTATTTTAAACATATGTTTTCATTTTTTAAACAACATTACACGTATTTTCACACATTTTTTCACTCATACATATTTTCAAAAAACTGAAAACTGTTATTTAAACATACGTACCAAACGGGTCCTTAATAACCAAGTGAAGGTATTTATAAATGGCAATTTTACATTCTTTTAAGTGTTAAGATATAAGAGTAATTAATTAGACAGCATATTATTTTAAATGGAATGCATGAAGCCAATTAATGGAAGTTTTTTCAAAGCCATCATATTTTTGTTAGTATCTCAGTGGCATCTTACACACGTGTTTCTCTGAGAGTTGGAAGATGTCAAGTACAAATAAATTATATATATATTTATATATATTTATATAAATGAGGTTTTAAAAATTTACATAAGTAAATAAAACATACTAAAAATTAAAAGAAAAAATTGATGTCAAATAGATATGATGTAACTGTAAGCTTCTTTCTTTTTTTGAAAAAAAAATTATATATTTTTTATATATTATCTGTATTGATGCTGATTATGCTCTTGCTGTTGTTGACTTCTTATTCTACTAATAAAAATGGTTCAATATATAGTAGCAACTTTGTGGTGATTTATTCAGAAAAAAAAAAAAAAAAAATTTGTTGTGATTTAGAAAAAGTGAAAATAATTCATTTAAATACAATCACATCCATTAGATGGTACAAAAAATGTCAAGCCCGGCGTATATTATGAAAATTTATTAGTGTATATAAGCCCGGAGCATATAAAAAAAATAAAAATAAAAACTATAATTGGATTTTTTTTTTTTTCAAGATAACTAAAAAAAAAAGGCGTAAATGCACTTTTAGTCCCTACATTTTACACTTTTTTCATTTTAGTCCCTACATTTTATTTTTACCACTTTTAATCCTTAAACCAATTAACGCCTGACATTTAGATCCTTTCCGTCACTCAACTAACGGCAAAAGCTAACGTGGCAAACGAGTGAACTGTTGGCACAGTAAATGCTGACGTGTCCATTAAAATAATATTAAAAATGCTACATCAGCATCCACGTCAGCTTCCACATCAGCATCTAACCTTAAAAAATAAATTTATCAATTTAAAAAATTATAAAAAACAAAAAAAAATAATTAAAAAAAAAAAAAAAAAAATGGTGGAACTTAGATTTGTTATGTTTGTGCCTAGTTTCTTTTTCTTCTTTATTTTTCTTCTTCTTCCCACTTTGCGACTCTATCAATTCCTTCTTCTCTCTTTTCACAAAATTAAATATACCAGATTTTAGACACAAAATAAAAAAATAAAAAATAAAAAAAAAACTTTTGAAACCCCGCAAACCTAGATCAAAATCCCAACCCACTGGCAATATAGATTCAAAATTGTCTCAAGCTCTTTCTCTCCAAACTGGTTTAAGTTTAGACTCTCTCTTTAACTCACCCTCTCTCTTTACCTCTCTTATTGACCCTTCATATTAGATCATGAAGAGAGAGAGTGGACTTTCTTTTCGTCTCTTACTGGCCCTTCAGATTAGACAGAAAAGAGAGAGAATGGGTGAAGGTGAGAGAATTAGAGAGGGAGGTGTGGGTTTGGGAGCTACTGCCTAGGGTGGCGGTGTTGGTGAACGGTAGTGGGCGAAGGCAAAGAAGATAAGGATGGCGGCTTAGGGTGATTTTGGAGTGGCGGCTTGGGGTTTTGGTGGACAAGGATGGATCTTGCGGCAGCGCTTTTCTTCAGATCCCAGCAAGTCCACCTCCACCACCGAAGCGGCGGTGCTCTTCTTCTGATCGGTCAGATCGGTCATTTTATTTGGGTCTTGCTGGGTTTTGCTGGGGTTTTTCTTATGGGTCATGCTGTTTGGGTCTTGAGACCATGAGAGTTGATCTTGATTTTGAGTGGTCATGTTGTTTGAGTGTTGAGATCGAGAGAGTTGTTCTTGTTGGGAATGAATGGGAGAACTCGGGTTCATCAATGAAAGAGTGAGAGATGATAGTTTGTTTTTTCTTTTCTTTGGTGTTCTTGTGATGGGTTTGAGTTCTTGGATGCTGGGTTTGATTTGGGAAGAACAAGCTGTTAAATGAAGAACAAGTTGAAGAACATGAAGAAATTTTTTGATCTCTGTTTCTTTTTTTTTTCATTTTTTTTTTTTCATTTGTGTTGTTGTGATCTAGGTCTGTGTTTGTGTTTGATCTCTGTTTTTTTTTTTTTTCTCTTTTCGTTTGTGTTGTTGTAATTTGGGTTTGAGTTATTGGTTGTTGGGTTTGAGTTCTTGTTGCTGGGTTTGTGTTCTTGTAATCTAGGTTTGAGTTCTTGTTGCTGGGTTTGATTGGGAAGAACAAGAAGAAAAAAAGTTGTAATATTCTTATGAAAATTAATAATGATAAGTAATTAATTTTTTAAAATTAAATTTGAAAACTAATAATGATAAGTAATATATATTTTTTAAATTAAATTAGATTTAAGGTTTTTTTTAATTTTAATAATATTTTAATTGCCACATCAGCGCCACATCAGCGCCACGTCAGCTAATAGGGTGTTCCGTTAGCCATGTCAGCTTTGAGTGACGGAAAGGACCTAAATGTCAGGCGTTAATTGGTTTAGGGACTAAAAGTGGTAAAAATAAAATGTAGGGACTAAAATGGAAAAAGTGCAAAATGTAGGGACTAAAAGTGCATTTATGCCAAAAAAAAAAAAAAAAAACTATAAAAGTTTCTTAGAGCACTCATAATAAAGGTGTTATAATTGCTATAATGCTATTTTAGCAACTAAAATACCCAAATACAAGTACAGCAAAGGAGCTATACTTAAAAAATTTAGCAACAGAGCTACAGTAAGTTGGTATCTTTAACAACCTACTGTAGCTCCAAACTTATAAATAAAACTAATATTTTATATGTTCTTTCTCCTCCTTTATTTTTTTTTTTTTTTCTTTTTTTTTTTTTTTTTTTTTTTTTTTTTTTTTTTTTTTTTTTTTCCTCCTCTCCTCTAATCCGTTTCTCTCCTTTTTTTTTTTTTTTTCCCTCTCTTTTATTATCCTCTATTCAGTGCTGTTTTTATTTTTTATTCTTCTCTTTTCTCACTGGTTCTCTTTCCCTTTCACCGATGGATCATGTTGGTGGTGGATCGTGGATCACGACTGAGATTTGGTCCGGTTTTGGTTGATTTGGTGGGTTTTGGGTTTTGATTTGGGTTGAGGTTATGGGTGGTGAGTCAGGTGGCTTCGATGGGTTGGGTTGAAGTTGTGGGTTGTGGCTTCGATGGGTTGATTCAAGTGATTTGAGTTGAGGTTGTGGGTTGCAGCTGGATCATGGATCGCGTCTGAGATTGGGTTTTGATTTGGATTGAGCTTTGATGGCTTGATTTCGGTGAGAGGTGAGTCACAGTGATTGTGCTGTGTTTGTGGTTGTGGTTGAGAGGTGGAAGAGGAAGGATGGTGGTGGCTAGATTGTGGGTTTTTTTTTTTTTTTTTTGGCAATGGTTGGTGGTTGCCGGTTGAAAAGTGGCAGAAGAGGAAGGTTGTTGGGGTCTGGATTTTTTTTTTCCTGCTGCCGTGGTTTGTGGATGTGGCTGGTGGGGCAACAATGGAAGTGGTATTGTTGCTGTGTTGTGATGGTTTGGTTTTTGTGGTTGATGTTTATCATTATTTTAATGAGTTATTTATATTATTTTAAATGAGTTGCTAAAATTATAAATTCTTTATTGTAGGGTGTATTATAAATTGGGTTGTTAAAATAGATAAAGTAATTTTTTGAATGAAAATACTTGTAGGTAAAAAAGTGTATGAAAATGCGTATAATGTTATTTAAAAACTGAAAATGTGTGTTTGAGTGGGTGTACTAAACACCCCCCTAAATTTTATAGATGCTTTATTGTGAATGTTCTTACGCACGTGTTTCAATGAGTTGGGCATTAGGAAAGTTCCGAATTAAGTAGAGTCTGTCTAGGTCTGAGAGGAGGTCACGTACAAGTAAATTATATCGTACTTCCATGGCATGTTAAAGTCAAGAAACGCAATGCAGGGCTGCCACAAGTAAATGGTCAACGCCTTTTTGCTTTATTTACACATTATAAATGTTTTTTGGTGAAACACATTATAAATGTTTGTTTCTAAGTTTGGCTGCAACTTAATTTTGGATGAAAGGTTGTTTATTCGTTTAGTAAAATATTATTTAGCTCAAATAATATAAGTTTCTATCCCTATACCATAAATTCAATTGTTGTTTAAATCTAATAATAAAGAATAGAGCATGATCCATCAAGGTCAATCTATCCGGTCCTTGATTTAGGACGAAATCTAGAATATTGATAGAATCACCAAAAGCAAGAGTTTTAAGATTTAAAAATCTATTCATTTGTAAGTGGGCTCTGAAGAATGACCCTAATAAGCTGAGGAAAATATTTGGACCACCTAAGAGCTCCTGATCAGCAAAAGAAATATAGAAAGAGAGCAGTTTCCTAAATGGGTCAGAGACCAACCAGGGGGGACAAAGCTACTATTACACCTGAGTTTGTAAACAGAGTAGAAAGATTTTCAAAGAGAAATAGGGGAGTAACAGCATATGGGTGTGCAACTGTGCATACCTTCGATAATGGCTCAGACATTTATATGGTTTGTGAGTGACAGTTATTGAATAATTTCCTGTCAAATTTAGGAAAGGGAACTGACATCACATCATCGCCTAATTAGTGACGGAGCCGGATTTTAGTTCAAGTGAGACAAGATTAAAAGACAATAAATTAAATATATAATTATAAACAACAGTAGTTATACAAAATCTATTAAAATTGTAAATAACTAAAAATAAATAAACAATTGTAAACAACCAATTTATAGTTACTAAAAATCAAATGTACGTAAAGTTTAAACATCTAATTTGATTCCTTAAAATAAATTTTAAAAATAAATAAATTTAAAAGTGTTAAAAAGAGAAGATTCTCAAAAAAAATAAGAATAATTTTTTTAATAGTTTAACCATATAAATGGAAAGTCATATAGTTTCCTTCCCTTAACTATTTTTCAATCTGTATTTTTCTACTCTTCCAAGTATTTTTTATGTTATTTTTTAGAAATATAATATAGTAAGATTTTATTTAGCAAATACTTGTCTACAATTTATAATCTCTTGTTATTTTATATTTTCTATTACTGCTACTTGTGAAACCTTGAGTTTGAAATATATATTAGATGGCTTGTATTTTAGACTTAATTTTAATTAGTAATTTAGGCATGCCTATTGTGGGTGCCCGAGGACCGAGGATGAAGTTGAAGGGTCGCAGCATTGGCACAAGGACCGAGGATGAAGTCGAAAGGTCACAGCATTGACGTGGTAATGCTGCAAGCCACAGGCCTAAGGGAGGAAGCCGCCCGAGGAGGAGAAGAAATGAATCATGGTACTCTTTGGTATTCTAAGTGGGAGCTAGGATCTGAATAGAGTGGAAGCCAGTGTGCAGTAGGGAAGCTTTTGGCCTCGTGTAGCTTGTTGCATCCGCATTAAATGAAAGACAACAGCTTTATCAGCCGCATTGATGAGGAAGTGACCTGAACAGTGTAAGCCACAGCTAGGCAGATTCCTTCCACCATCTTCTTCGGATGTGAAAAGTAACAAGTGTCAAAAAAGGAGGGAGGTTAAGTAGAAATGGATGGTAAAGATGTGATGGAGGTAGAGGTATATAAGGAAATGAGAGAGCATTGAAAAAGGGGGATTGGAAGAAAGAGAAAGAGAAACAGAAGGAAGACCAAGGAGAGAAGAAAGTGAACAGTTCTATTTTTTATGCAAACTCAGTCTCTTCGGGAGCACTTGTGTAGAGCCTGATAATCATTTGTTTCTGAATATAAACCTGATTCTTCCTTGTAGCTGTCCTCAGGCAGAACCCATTGTTGTTGTTCTTTTCCTCCTCTTACAAATTTTATTGGTTTTGGTCAGGTTTGAAAGGCACAACCCATTACTCTAAGTGGGCTTGGGCTATGAATCTTGGGTCCTTACACCTATTTTCTTTTTCTTTTTTCAATTTTCATACATATATATATATATATTTGAATGACATCTTAAAATTATTTTTATATTTAATTGATTTTTTATTATTTAACAATGTGGAATGACCTGTGACCCACTAACTGAGCTAATGACCCAATAACCCAACTTTTAGACTGACGTCTAGTCCTGGTTTAAAAACCATGACTTGAGGTGTTTTGTCCTAAGTCCAATAGCTTTTTTTTGGAGAAATTCCTCAGCCCAATAGCTTGATGATTCCCATTTAGTGTTTGGTCTTCTCAAGCTATGTAGTTAACATGGACTCAGTTGGAAGGAACCCTCCAAGATTGTTATGGGGATACGAAATCAAGCCAGGCCCTGAGCAGTTGGACCTACTTGGGCCTGACCCAATGGTGCTGGAACGATGAGGGTTTCTCCCCTACATCTTTGAATGGTTGGATGGGATCGTGACATCTTAAATCACTTGATTAATAACTAACAAGGAAAGAAAGAAATAAAATTCAAGTATAAAAATTTACCAATTTTGAAAAGAAAAAAAAAACCATTAAAACATAAATAAACTCCAAATCTCTTATTAAATCATAAAAAAAATTTACCAACTGAGCTAATTGAAGCCCGCCTGCTCTAATATACCTAATGATAATAGTTTATGTTATTCTAAGAAATATAGTAATTGACTTAAGCAGTTACCAACATTACGTAAATTATGGCATGATATCTCGAATTTGAGTCGCAGCAGAAGATTAATGTCATGGGATACTCGTAGATGAATAATATTGCTGTGAATTTCTCTGTTTCAATAATTTCCTTTTTGACAATTTCTCACAATTTTGTGGGGCGAAGAATCTATTTGAACATGGGACAATATTATTGCCCGACCACGATTTGCCGGCTGTAAGTAAAGTGAGCATATATAGTGTATTCACACTGCTATCATGCTAAAAGTCTATCATCCATATGGAATTATGCATGGATAATGATTTTTCAAACAAACTCATAGAATTTTCCCTCAGCAATGATATCTAATCTCTGTGCGGCCAAAAGCCTATTCCCCTAAATGGACTTAGTTGAAACTCATTCATCCTCAAGGTTGCTGTCTTGCTGATGTTGAATCTTTGGTCCTTAACATGAACCCCAATTTGTTCAGCCTCCTTCCTTTCGTCTAACCTTTTTTTTCTTTAAATTTGTCTAGATATCTCTCCCCATTCCGTTCACACTAGGAATCTAAGACAAGTTCCGAATTTATTAATAATAATAATAATAATAACTAGGCAAAAATCCAACACTGACCCTCTAACTTTTAGCTTTTTTTATTTCAGTCCTCTAACTTTCATTTTTGTCATTTCAGTCCACTAACTTTCAATTGTTGTCAATTCAGTACTTCATTAAACCTCAGTTATCTGCTGCCGTTAAGTGAGCCAAAACTACGTCATTTTGGCTCCTTTTTTTTTATAATAAATTTCGGAATTAAAAGAAAATAAAAAAATTGTTATTAAAAAAAAAAAAAACATTTAGGGTAACGACTTGTTCTCTTGAAATCAATACCAAAGAATACAACACCCAATCCCTAACTGAGAAAAATTGGGGAAAACGGAAAAATAGTCGGTTTGAGAGAGAGAGATTGAGTTCGTTTGAGAGAGAGACTGAGTCGGACTGAGAGAGAGACTGAATCGGTTTGACTAACAGAGACCGAGTATGAGAGAGAGACTGAGATGAAGGTGATGGAGCTTCAAAGCGAGTGGATGCGTTGGAGATTGAGAACCAAAAGTTGAGAATGGAATTGGAGGAGTTGAGGACTAAGATTGAGTATGAAAGAGAAGAAAATGAGAAAAAGTTGAGGGCAATGGAGGCTGAAATCTCAGAGTTGAAGAAAACGACGTCAGATCATAGTAGTAGTATTCTAATAGAAAGCGAGGAGCTCTCGTCTTTGCAAAGATTTCAAGGCCTAATGGAAGTCACTGTGAAATCAAATCTCATCAAGAACTTGAAAAAGCAACACAGCGCCGTTTCAAACTTCAAGAACAATCAGAAACTTGAAGTGCAAGATTCGAAGAAAGACAAGGCTGATCAACATGAGAAACCGAGGCACTCAAGGTGTAACTCGGAGGAACTCGCTAAGTCAACTTTGTCCAATCTCAAATCTCGCCCTCCTAGGGTTCCAAAACCACCTCCAAGGCCTTCTTCATCTTCATCCTCATTATCATGTTCATCCAACGATTCTTGTGGTTTGATGACAGAGCAAGAAAATATTCCTCTTCCTTTACCGACCATCTTTCCGTTTTCCCTAAATTTTCTCAGTTAGGAATTGGGTGTTGTATTCTTTGGTTTTGACTTCAAGGGAACAACGTCGTTCCCCTAAATGTTTTTTTTTTTTTTTAATAACTGTTTTTTATATTTTCTTTTAATTCCTAAATTTATTAAAAAAAAAAAAAAAGTCAAAACAACGTCGTTTTGGCTCACTTAACGGCAGCAAATAACTACGGTCTAACGGAGTACCGAATTGACAATTGTACGTTTTTAGACCCCTTAAACACAAACAGATTAACCTAGTTATTTAGCCAAGTGATTAACTTAGGTAAATTATTCAAATCTAGGTTAACACATGTAAATCATATCATTGAAATAGTGCGGAAAATAAAGAACACAACGATATGATAACCCAGGAAAACCAAACCGGTAAAAAACCTGGGGAGGATTTAACCTAGCTATCCTCAAGGTAAAACAGATCTACTATGAAAGAATTGAAGTTTTACAATAGCGACTTAGACCACTAACATCCTATTTCTACCTCGAGTAGAAAACTTACTACCACGACCACGTGACAGCTCCGAGTCCACGGACTACTTCTTTCTTGGATTCACAGTAACCACAAGTACTCCCACTTGTGTTTCTCTTTAAGCTCTTTATGCAGCAACTGAAACAATCACCAAGCTCTCGACATCAATCTCGATCTTGATAACCCTAAGTAAGTATGAAGGCAAACATATCTAGATCTCACAAGAGATTCATACACACAGCATAAACAACAACAACTGTAAAACGTGGCTAGGGTTTTTTTCTTTTATACTTAAGGTAAAACATTAAACCCTACACGTCATACGGGCTTGAGCTGAGTTGGAAAATTCTGCAGAAAAACAATCTGCACGAGCTTTGATCGATCGAGTCTAATTTTCAATCGATTGAGCTTTGCAGATTTACATAATAAATCCTGCAATACACTCAATTCCAACTTTACATAAAACACACTTTGAGCAGCCTAAATCTAGATTAAATGTTTTGATCATGGTTTGCCAACATTACACATTGAAGTTCTAATACATTAGTTCATAATTCCTTAGAACCTAACAAACTCCCCCTTTGGCAATCCGTGACAAAACACATAATAAAACAAAATGCTCAAAGTTACAAAAACAGCCCAACCAAAAACAATTCAACCTAACTACTATCTATCAATTGCAAGTGTAGACAGCAGCATGACTGAACCAACTTGTATATTCCTGTAACACTTAACAAACACATAAACACATGTGTGGAAAATACAAGTAAGACAAAATAAATTCTTGATTTCACATAACATAAAATAAAAGACATATATCATGAATAACCTCATAAATATAAATCAATAATCAATGTAGCACAATGTGAAACAAGAAACATAAACAATAACATAATGTCTCCCCCTATCATATACAACTCATAAAAAATAAAGACATCAAAATAAATACATCATGAGCCAAAAAAATAAGTACAAAGTGAAGCACCTAGATACAATCTAAAACTCCAAAGCTCCAAAACAAAAAAAAAAAAAAAAACAAAAAAAAAAAAAAAAAAAAATCTCCCCCTTTTTGTGACGAATTGCCAAAGGGCAATCAAGACTCATCATCAAAAGGAGGTGGTGGAGGTGACCATCTAAAGCTCGCCAACTCTGCACGCAACGCCTGTAGCTCTGTGAGCATGTCCACCAAAAGCTAACCATGAGCCGCCTGAACGGTCATGATAGTGTCCAACATACGACGAATGCTTGAATCATCTGAAGTAGAAGGTGGAGGATCAGCAGTAGCAGTCGGATCAACATATGCATCTGCAGTCGGATCACCTGAAGAAGGAGGAGGAGGAGGTGCAACACCCGAAGACGACTCAACTCTAGGGCGTTTAGAGCTAGCTCTCATCTGAGCAGCTCTCTGCTTAAGGAAGGTGGTACCTATAGGAGCTATAATGTGTACAGGCTCAGACGTAGGAAACTCCTCTAAACCTAAATGCAATAAAATCCGATGAATAAAAACCGGGAAGAAAAGAGCATGAGCAGAAGAACTACTCCTATGAACCTCAACCAAGGAACGAATGAAAAGATAAGGAAAACTCATAGGAGCATCTGTGACAAAGGCATACAAAAATGCACATCTCTCGATAGGAATAGTGTGCAAGTGAGAGATGGGCCATATAGAATGGCAAGAAATCTGGAAAAACAAATAATGAATCTCGGTCAACTCATAAGAAGTGATCCGAGGATCAGTACCCCCATTGAATGGAAGTACCAGTCAGATATGACATAATGTCATCGAGTGGAGGAGACTCATCATAAGGATATATAGGATGTTGTACCTTAGGAGCATCTATGACAAGGGCATACAAAAATGCACATCTCTCGATAGGAATAGTGTGCAAGTGAGAGATGGGCCAGATAAAATGGCAAGAAATCCGGAAAAACAAATAATGAATCTCGGTCAACTCATGAGAAGTGATCCGAGGATCAGTACCCCATTGAATGGAAGTACTAGTCAGATATGACATAATGTCATCGAGTGGAGGAGACTTATCATACAAATATACAGGATGCAGTACCTTAGGCACCCCAAGAGTAGAGGCCACTACCATAGGAGTAATGGTATACTCTTCACCCCGTATCCAACAATTCACGAACTGAGTGTTGAAATCATTGGAGTGGATAGAGAGGTTCGAGTAGAACTCTCTGATCAAGGTAGCCGAAGGAGGATGGTCAATATCCATCAAAGGCAACCAGTCCCTACGCTCAAAATTTCTCCTAATCTCCGGGTCAAGCTCATCCAAAACAACTTTCCTCTCAGCCCACACAGATCTAAGAATGTTCAACTTCTTATATCTCTCCTGGTTTTTCTCACTGATAAACCTCTCACTATCAAAAGATGGAGTAGAAGAGGAGGTGGATGTCCTATGGGCTCTAGTCTTCCTAACCATGATGCTAAGGATTGGAAATGATAGACAGAAAAGAGACAAAAGAAGAAAACAAAGAAAACCCAAGGGCAGACTGCATCAGACACAGTTAGAGCAAAAAAAACAATATAGAAAATAACAATTTATATGATGCATGAACAGTATTAACACATGATGCATGCTCTAATGTAGTGAGAATAGCTCAATTAGACTTTAAAAACACAGAATTGGCTTGAACATAGAGTTTATAACAAAAACCCCAAATTTTGAAAACTCTCTTTCAAAAATCTCAACAAATTGACCAAATTATCATTACACAAGTTAGATAACAGTATATAATGATAAAATTAATCAATAACACAAGCCAATTTCATCAATTTTTGCTTAATTGAACAAAATCCCCAAATCAGGTAGTTTCAAGCCCTAGAAATTCCAATTATTCCCAATTCATCAAATTGATCAAATCAAACCACGAAGATCATGTTAATATCATACAAAAATAAAAACCCATTGATCAACTTTGAAAGAAATCATTGAAAACACCAAAAACCCCAAAATCCCATAGGTTCGAAATTTTCCTTTAAATGCATGAAAAATGAGATTAAACCAAAAAAGAAAGGGCAAAATAGTCTTACCGGTGCTAGACGACAAAAACCTTTGAGAAAGATTGAGGGAAAATGACAAAAAAATTGTCTTTGAATTTGGATCAGTCGAAGAGAGAGAGAATAGCTTTTTGAAACTTTTGAAATAGTGAAGAACACGTGAGAATCTCATGTTTTAAAAAACTCTCTGACCGATTTTCGATTGATTGAAAAATAGATTCGATCGATCGAAAATTACATTCGATCAATTTAGCAACAATCAAGCATCAATCGAGCCAGGTAGATTCAAACCAAATTTTATCGCAATTTCGATCGGTCGAGCAACAGGTTCGATCGATCGAAAATCTGGAAAAATCAAATTTTTTGAAAAACAGAGCAAACTTATGCATAAACTCCTCAAAACATGGTATTTCATGAATGAAATGCATGAGTATGAGATTAAAGGTTTTTAAAAAACACTTGAACTTAACCCAGATCTTCCAAAAACAAGATTTTCAATCATATTGTCCTCAAATCTCAAACATTAAACACATTTTGCATTAAAATCAAGGAATTTTTAATCTTGGATGGCCACAACAAGATCACACACAATATAATGTACCAAGTTTAGCAAAGAGTAACTTGTGTAGTGTGTGCAACTAGCAAAAGTTTGAGATACATGTGAGGTGATATGTGAATAATAATCAATCACAATTTCTACAAAATTCATCACATAAATTTGAAAGAGACTATCACCTAAAGAGTTACATCATATAACTCTCACATCTCCTAGAAAACAAGCTTGCAATCATGTAAGTTTCTTGATTTGTCTCATAATGTATACACCAATTTTATTTGATTAGAATCTTATTAAAATAGCCAAGATAATGTACACACCAATTTTATTTGATTGAATTAATTATATTTTAATAATGTACACACTAATTTTAGCATTAAACCGAGACTACACCTTATGTTCTTTTTGTACATGTGCTACACTTTCTTGAGCACAAAATCTTATGATATACACTAAGGTGTTCATGATTGGCTAGTAAATAGTGGTGAGATGGTTATTTATGCCTTTCTCAATAAGTTCAAGTCCAACAATCAAAGGCATGTGACTTCAAGATCAAGAACAAGTGATCAAAAACTATAAACATCTCCCACACAACATGCACTACAAAGCTCAAACTAGTAAAGTGCAATAAAATAAGCTCATCCAAGCTAAACAAGATACATAAACATGTTATGTAAAGATAATATGGCTAACCTTGATTTCAAATCCAAGAAAAATTAATGCAAAACACATTTATCTTCCCTTTTCCTCCTTTTATTTTATTTTATTTTTATTTTTGAAAAGAATAACAAAAACAACCTAGAATGAAATACATGAATGTTATATAATGCAAATCCTAGAAAAACAAAGAAAACAAAACAACAAAGAAGAATGGTCACAAAGAGTAGAGCGATGAAGCACAAAGACCATGTCAGAAAGACTCAATTAGATCAAACCTTTTGCATCCAAAAATTTTTAGATGCAACTCTTGCATTGGAGTTATTATTCATATTAGAATGCTGAGTAACTCCAGGATTGGAATAAAAGTTTAAACCCTTTACCAATTCACCAATAAGTACCATGGGATCTTGTGCTTGAGGAACAGGTACTTTTGACTTATTTGCTCGCTGAGCAGCTTGTAACTTGAAGCAGTTTGAACGAATGTGCTCAGACTTTCCACAAAAATGACAAACCCATGCAGGTCTATCATGCACCTTGTCCTTAGAAGGGTTAGGAGTCTTAGGTTTAGACTCTTTGAGATCAACCCTAATCTTCCTAGGATGTGTAACTTTTGTTGGTTTGATAATCTTACTCACGGAAGACTCAGAAGAAGAAACAAAGTTTGTGGAATGAGTCTTAGAAACAATGATGCTATCTTCAAAACCTAGACCAGTTTTGTTTAAGGGAGACTTCTGAATACTCAGCATGTGTTCAAGTTTGGAACTAGTAGTCCTATTTGTTTATTCTCTAGCAACAGATAATTCAAGTTTCAAATTTTTAACTTTATCAAGCAACAACATGTTCTCAGTCTTCACCTTATCAAACAATTCATTAGCATCAAACAATTTCAAGAGCAAATTTTTCTTATCAAGTTCAAGAGAAGCTATTTTCTGTAAGTCTAAATCAACATTCATGGCATCCTTTGCAACAACCTAGCAAAGTTTATTATAGGCTTCTTGCAAATCAGCACTCTCAGAAAGTTCCCCATCAAAAGGGTTCTCATCAACCACAACATTTTCATCAACTACAACAGTAACTGTGAAAACAATGAAGTTTCCATCCTCATTACTACCAGACTCATGATCAGAAACTTCATCATCACTAAGGGTTACAACCATAGCTTTACCCTTTGATCTCAAGAATGTAAGACATTCTGATTTCACATGACCATACCCTTGACAACCAAAGCATTGTTGACCCATAGAATTATTAGAAGTTTGACCTACTTTCTCTTTAGGTTTTTCAGTATTATTCACCTTAGTGGGATCATTCCTCTTAAAATTTCTAGGTTCATCATTGTTTTTACCTCTTGCCCTTCTGTTATTGTTCCTAAGAAAATTTCTAAAGTTCTTGGCAAAGTAAGCAATCTCTGTAGCAAAGAGTTTATCATTAAATCCATTCCCATCAACATCATCAACTGACTTAAGAGTCATTGATTTGGATTTGCTTGTCTTAGATATGTCCAACTCATAGGACTGAAGAGATCCTATAAGTTCATCAACAAGGATGGAGTCCACATCCTTTCTTTCAGTGATGACAGTCACTTTCGGTCTAAAGTTCTCAGTCAAAGATCTAAGTATCTTCCTAACAATCTTAGGTTGATAATAGATTTCACCCAAATTATAAGTAGAGTTAACAATATCATTCAATTTAGCATAAAATTCATCAAAACATCCATCATCAGACATTCTAATACTTTCAAATCTAGTAGTTAACTGCTGCAGTTTGTTAATCTTAACTGCTTTTATGCCTTCATGCACAGTTTGGAGAATATTCCATGCAGTATGAGCAACTTTAACATTAAAGATTCTCTTGAATTCCTCCATAGAAACAGCATTAAAAATAGCATTCATGGCTTTGCTATTAAAAGCGGCTGCTTCTTTCTGAGAAGTTTGCCACTCACTAACAGGAGTAGTGGGCTTCTCCCATCCGTATTCAATGGAATTCCAGACTCTCTCATCAATAGATTTCAAGAATTCTTTCATCCTTACTTTCTAGTAGGCACAGTTGTTCCCATCAAAGTGAAGTGGGATCATAAGAGAGTGACCGTGTTTCATGACAACAGGGGTCAAGGATCAACTCTTAGATCAAAGGATCTAAACACTAGAGCTAACCTGCTCTGATACCACTTGTACGTTTTTAGACCCCTTAAACACAAACAGATTAACCTAGTTATTTAGTCAAGTGATTAACTTAGGTAAATTATTCAAATCTAGGTTAACACATGTAAATCATATCATTGAAACAGTGCAGAAAATAAAGAACACAACGATATGATAACCCAGGAAAACCAAACCGGTAAAAAACCTGGGGAGGATTTAACCTAGCTATCCTCAAGGTAAAACAGATCCACTATGAAAGAATTGAAGTTTTACAATAGCGAATTAGACCACTAACATCCTATTGCTACCTCGAGTAGAAAACTTACTACCATGACTACGTGACAGCTCTGAGTCCACGGACTACTTCTTTCTTGGATTCACAGCAACCATAAGTACTCCCACTTGTGTTTCTCTTTAAGCTCTTTGTGCAGCAACTAAAACGATCACCAAGCTCTCGACATCAATCTCGATCTTGATAACCCTAAGTAAGTATGAAGGCAAACACCTCTAGATCTCACAAGAAATTCATACCCACAGCATAAACAACAACAACCGTAAAACGTGGCTAGGGTTTTTTCTTTTATATTCACTGCAACAAAATGTATTTTTAGTGACAAAACTCATTTCGTCACTGTAGCCCCGTCACTAAAAGTCCTGGTGACCAAAAATTTTGTCACTAAAAGTCTGATTTGATTATTAAAAAAAAAACTTTTAGTGACGAAAACGTTTCGTCACTAAATGTTTTCCTCACTAAAAACACTATTCAGTGACGAAAATATTTCGTCACTAAAAGCGCTTTAGTTTACTAAATCATATTTAGTGATGAATAATTTCGTCACTAAAACTATATTCGGGTACATATAGTGACGAAAAAGTTTGTCACTAAAACCATTTTTAAGAAAATCCAGGCATATATAGCGACGAAAATTTTCGTCACTAAAACCATTTCTTACAAAATTTTGCTACATTTAGCGACGAAATATTTCGTCACTAAAACAATTTTTTGTTACTATATTTGTGACGAAAAAATTCGTCGCTAAAACTTATTTTCTATTTTTATTTTTTTTTATGGCTTTGATATTAACCTGTAACCTGTCATTACATTATTAAAACCTCACATTTGAATAACACATTTATTTCAACAACACATTTATAAAAAAAGATCCATACATTCCATAAGTAAAAAATAAAACAAGTATCCAATTCAAACTCCTTCCATACAAGTATACAATAATTGTTTGCAACACATACAATAACTCAAGATGTTTTATAACAATACAAAAAGTATAGCATAATATAATTAGAACTAACGGAAGATGTCCTCATGCCTCTTGCTTAGCTCGTGCCTCTTGGTCCCTAACTCGCTCCTCTTGGTACAATTAAAGCCTTCTAAAACTTCATGTACTATTGGAATCACTGCTTGATCATAAAGATCTCTTTGTTGAGCTGAGGGACCAAAAACCTACATATTACCACAAACAAAATCTTAGCATCTACCATCAAATATGAAAGTAGATTCTCAAAACTAACATTGTATAACATTTCTGACATACACGTTCAAGTTTTTTTTTTTTGCTAACATTAAGTGGGGGAGGGAGATTCAAACTCAAGTTCTCCTGCCTCTATAGAGAACTGGACAATGTGCCAATGCCGCTAAGTACAAGGCTCTAGGAGACATATACATTCAAATTATAGGACTCCCTTATACTTTACATTTCAGTGTTTGGATGTAAAGGTGTACATGGTGGCACATCATTTAATATTCTATTCTTACTACACCAAGGAATGAATACTTATTTTAGAGGACAAGACACCATGCACACCATTAAATGGACATGTTCCATTTCAAAGACAAATGAAGAGGACCCTTTTCCTTGAAAAAAAAAATTACTTAACAAGAACACGCCTCTTTACCTACTCATTTTACCCTTTTCTATCCAAGTTTTATGTATATAGCCCTTACATTAGATCACCTTGAAATAATGTGAAACCAAAGAATCCCCCATAAACAACTAATTAATCTTTGAACCTTAATTCTTGAAAGCAACAACCAAACAATTATAAGTAAATATTGAACCACACTTTGAAACAAACACCCAAATGCCAAAACATCAAAGTCTAAGTAAAACCCAATACCCCATTTGTGAAAATCTACTCATCACAGTTTAACCCTCCTCAAAAAGTTCATACAATTTTTACCAATCTCAAAAATCCACATCCCATATCATATATATACAAACTAATTGAAATGAATGAAGTAGTACCTAATCTACTCATCACACTTTAACCCTCCTCAAAAGGTTCATACAATTTTCACCAATCTCAAAAATCCAACACAACCCACCTTATAACACCATGCAAGCCACCCGCTTGCTCCAACACAATAACCCACCACAAAACTAATCACAAACATTACAAATATAGAGTGTTTACAAGTATTGAAATCAATTAAAGTACTATTCATCACATCTAATCAACAAGGTTCATTCACATTTGCAAGAAATTAAAAATACTCCAAATATAAATTTAAACCACCTTATAACATCATGCAAGCCACCCGCTTGCTCCAACACAACATACCACCACAAATCCAATTTCCAACATCACAAGTATAGAGTTTTATAAGTTTTTAACTAGAATTTACTTACTTTGCTCAAGCTAAGTTTACAACTTTCAGAAAAAATCCAAAGTTACTGCAAACAATGTGTATTTAGTCTGCAAAAGAAAAGTTAAATTTATAAGTACAAAAGTTAAAGAAAAGTTAAACAAGTAGATAAGACAATAATTAGAACCGCCAATGAAGAAAGATATTTACAAGGGAATGAAAAGCTTGTAAACAACCAAATGTCAGCACAAATATCTAATTCTTCAAAATTACTACCCCACATGAAAACTAGCAAAAAAAAGCCACAATCCAGAAACAACACTACTTGTACTATAATGGAAAAATCAGATTCAAAAATCAACCATTCAACTGAACAACTTTTTAGAGAAACAACACCAACCATTCACCTAATTGTGAAGATTCACCCAATTCAACACCAACATAAAGATGGTGCAACTAACACTGTTTAACTAGAGATTTCCCCCTGTTCAACAACCATTATCAACATACCAACAATTAATACAAAAGCTTTCACCAAAAATCCCACATTTATATCACTAAAACTTGCAAAAGAGTAACACACATTATTATTATTATTATATCATAGAGTCCAAAATGAATCCAAATCCTATAAAACACTTCCTTAAGTTTCTACTAAAAAGCAAGCAATTGTTTAACATTTTCAATTAAATCAATCAAGCAACACAATACAACAAACAAGTAATCTTTCCCTTATTTTGGAGCAAACACATAAGTAATCACCCATTGCTGTTTCAAAAACTAAGTGTTGTATATTTACTTCCATACTTTTGTAACACTGTCAGGTACTACATTGTTGTATTGCTAGGCTAACTTCCCTTTTATATATAGGCCCCATGCATAGTTTCTCTATGTGATTCAATAATACATTCCTGATTCCATCAAAGTTAAAACAAATGACTACTCACATAAGCAATTGAAAACCATTACAAGCATCAACTAGAAAGAATCCAGGCAAAAGAAAATATCTAATAACTTAGTTACCATATCTTTCTCCCAACAAAACCAATCCATCCCGAGTAATATTGGATCCTGCAAGTACATCAAATAATATTGAAACTGAACATGCTACATAGATTTAACCCACTGAAGGAGTTTAGTACTTACCATCATCCTCCACTTTCACATAACACGTGCCAACCCCTACATAAACTGATACCTAAACCCATAACAACAAAAAAAAAATTATCAATTCTCAAAAATGAAAAAAATACTCATTACACGAACTAATGCGTCGCCGGTTGTGGTGGGAGGCGAAGGGTCGCCGGAAGCGTCGCCAGATGGTGCGAACTGAAGCGTCGCCGGATGGTGCGAACTGAAGCGTCGCGATCAGCGCCAACGGCGAGCTGAAGCGTCGCTATCGGTGCCAACGGCGAGCTGAAGCGTCGCTATCGGTGCCAACGGCGACGCTTAAGCGTTGCGATCGGCGCCTACGGCGAGCTGAAGCGTCACGATCTACGCCAACGGTGAGTTGAAGCGTCGCCATCGGCGAGCTGAAGCGTCGCCATCGGCGCCAACGGCGACGCTTAAGCGTCGCGATCAGTGTGGGTTGGAGTTGTCGACATCGCCATTAAGCTTAGTCGGCATCGCCGTTGAGCTTAATCAGCGACGGTTTGAGCTTCATCGGCGACGGTTGAGCTCAACGGTGACGGTGGTTTGTGTTTTTTTGGTTGGAGTTGTCGGCGATTTGGAGTGGGTATCCTTGTTTTTTTTTTTTTGACCGAAATGGCTATTGAAATGTTTTATGGCTACTACAAGAAATTTGGTCTTTAGCGACGGCATATAGTCGTCGCTAATGCTTTAAATATCGTCACTAATTATATTGGCGACGAAAAATGTCGTTGCTAACTTTCGTTAAACGAAAATGGTAACAAAAAAGTTTTTTAATGACAATATGAAAGTCGTCGCAAATACAATACTATTAACGACGACAAAGTCGTCGCTAATAGTGACAATTGTCGTCATAAATAACTCGAGAACTCAAGATGAAATGTCGTCGCTACTAGCTCATTAGTAGTGATGAATTTTTTTGTCGTCGCTAGTAGATTATTATTAGCGACGACATTTTTGTTGTTGCTAATATGTCATTACTAGCAACAATGCTTGTTGTCGTCACAGATAATGATATATAAGTGACCATAAACACGTCATCACTAAAAATTGCATATTAGCGATGACATTGTTTGTCGTCACTAATGATATGATAAAATATAAGCGATGACATTGTCGTCGCTAATAATATTTTACATTTTTTTTTCTTTAAAATTTACATTCTAAATTTTACATGGGTACCTGTTGGGAAATAACAAAGCACAATCCTATGCACATAATCAGAAATAATAAACCACAATTCCACACATCACACATACTCATAGAAACATAACAATTGCTCAATCAATAACTACTAATAAGGAAAAACAATACCCAAGTTCAATATCATATACATAATTTAAATTCAAATCTACTGTCTTAAATACGAATCAAATAATAACACATTTTTCAAGAAGATATACAACCAAGCTTGCAATGAAATGTATCTCCCCTCAACATCATCAGTAGCCCAAGGCATGCGACATTTTAACCTGAAATTTAAAAAAAAAAAAAAATACTAATGTAAAGGTCAACTAAAGTAGATGACAAAAATGCGTACAAAATAGTTTTAATATCCAAGTAAAACTTTAACATTTTTATTTTTCAAAAATACCATAGATGAGAAGATATGAAAGCTTTATGTATTTAAAAAAACTTAACTTGTATCAAAGCTCACCTTAATCCTTATCCCCAAGATCTCCAATAGATTCATCATTGCTAGATAAATCTTTTTCCTGATTTGAGCTTGAAACATCATCATCACTATATATTTGTTCTTCATGGTTGGAGTTTGTATCTCATTCCTCATTAGACAAGTCATCATTGATGAATATACTTTCATCAAGTTGTACATATACATCATCAACAGCTATTAAGGCCCTAAATCTATTGTTGGCACATCATCTCTATGTAACAAGGTTGAGTTTTCATCATTTTCTTGTGGAAAAAAATGACAACAACTAATATATGTTGACAGAGAATAATATTGTAAAGAAATTAAAGTAAAAGAATTTAAAGCAAATAAAAAATCATTAATACATACAAAATATCACATATCTAAAAAAAACATATCATGAACTTAAAGAAAAATAATTTAAATGAAGACACAAACAGATTGTTAATTAAACAAAAAAATAAATAGAAAAAATAAGCCTAATTCTTTCTTCTACTTCCCAAACTAAAAAGACAGCAGTCTAGCATCATAGGAGAATCTTTCTTTTGGAGAATAATAGAAAGGCAATAGACATGTTGAGTCCCAATAACCCAGACAAAAAAAAAAAAAAAAGAAGAAGAGAGAGAGAGAGAGAGAGAGAGAGAGAGATAATTAATGTTTTTTCCCTACAATGTACAATGCACAATTCAATATACAATTTAAGTCATTTATTGTTCATAGTATGCTACAAAAAAAGTGTATTCAATTATTACATGAGTTAGATATGTTTGAAAAAGCAAGAAATAATATAAAATTAGATTCTATACCATATTTTTATCTATAAATGGAGAAATTGACAAGAAGCTCAAAGTAATTCTCCATTAGTTCTACACACTCATACTAAAAAAGATGGAAATTTTGTGAGAGATGAATGACATAGGAAGTGGTTACATTTAGAACTCAAGAGTCAAAGAATAAAACTAATCCACTTTTTCCGAGTGATCTGTGTTTTTTATTTGTTCCCCCCTAAGATATAAGAAATTAAACTACTTCTCTCATCCCTTAGTACATTTTGGCCACAAAGGAAATTATTGAAATACTCTAACGAAGATATACGGATATAGTTAAATGTATGTCTTTTTAGCCTATGAATTCACTTTATTTGTCACTTCAACAACCTATTGAACTACATCAAATTTAAGCATTATTCTAAAAGCATATTGAGTAGATTAGTATTAAAGAAAGAGCAATGTTAGAATCATAACTTATTGTCCAATTTTGCCACAACTCGCCACGAGTTGGAGTTGTGGTAGTTGGGCTCACAAGTTTTTTCCTACCACTTACAACTTGCTATTTGATAAATTGTGGCAAAAGTTTTACAATAAATTATGGTACTAGCATTTTTCTTTAAAGAACTAGCTGATAAATATTGTGAATTCACTATGGTTATCACTTCAACAGCTTACAGTGCCACCATCAAATTTAAACATTATACTATTAGCACATTTAGTATATCAATATTAAAGAACTAGTTGGTGAATACTGTGAACATGATAATTAAATAAAGCATGTAGCATTACCAACTAATAGACACTTACACTTGGAAATTGAATAAATCCATTATGTAATGTGCAGTACACAAATAGTTTTTTTTTTTTTTTTCTCTGGAAAGCAAACAATTTTTTTGAAAACAAACAATTATTTGTTTCAGTATGGCATTTGGTGCACATAAAAAAACATATATGTTCAAGTAAACTATATCCTTTAAGCATTTCTTAAGTATTGAGAATCTATTTCAATATATCCTAATTACAAAAATAATATTAAAAAATCAAACATAAAAAAACTATTCAATTTCCATTAGATGTTCAACCTTTTTTTTTTTTGAGAAAAGATGTTCAACCTTACTTAAAAGAATCAATGAAAACATATTATGTTGCAACTGTGTTTTAACTTTTAAGGGGTTCTGAATCTTAGCATAAAGAAATGCAGTACCTGTAGCTACAGTTTATCATATTACATATTTATTAATTTATCGTATTATATATTTATTAATTTAATGACAAAAACAGAGAAGAAAAGTCATACCTACGGCCCACTTGTAGGACTTGGAGCAGACCTTAATATCAAATCTGTAAAAAAATGAAAAACAAACCAACTTGATGAACTGATAAACACGAAGAAGAAGCAAAGAAAGAAAAAATACAAACCAACTTAATAAACATGAAGAAGTAAAGAAGAAAGAAAGAATTTACATATTTATTAATTTATCATATTATATATTTATTAATTTAATGACAAAAATAAAGAAGAAAAGTCATACCTAGGGGCTAGGGCCTGCTAGTAGGAGTGTAGGACTTCCAGCAAACCTTAATATCAAATTGGTGAAAATTTGAAAAGCAAGCCAACTTGATAAACGTGAAGAAGAATTAAAGAGGAAAGAAAAACTGAAAAGTAAACAAAAGAGATAAGAGTGGCTGAGAAAACAACCAACCGAGTGACTGAGAAAAATATGGGGATGATGGACTTCAGAACCGTTACGTTAGATAGTGCTCTTTTTTTTTTTTTTTTTTTTTTTTTTTTTTTTTTTTTTTTTTTTTTTAATTACATCGCATGAGTTATTTTGACAAAAACTATATAATAATGCTAGTGATACAAACTATTTTACAAAAAAATTTACAAACTGCTGATGTGATAAATGATTATTGGTAAATGAAAAAGTGATATCAATAGTGGGTCTAGATGAAAACCAATAAGAAATTAGTTACATCAACATTTTGTAAAAATGTTATAAAATAGTTTGTGGCTGTAGAATTATTCAAAATTATATCTATTGTGGCATTTGTTTGTCTCAATAGGCCATATATTATGAAAGATTTACATTGCCTTCGTAGAAACACAATATTGTGACAACTATTATGCTTCGTCACAATAAGGTTTTTTTTTTTTTTTTTTAAATTTTTAAATTTTACTAATAAATTTTATTGGTGGGGATATAATAATTTATGAATTGACAAATTTTATTATTTTGGCTCATATATCATGTATTATCACTTCTGGGTTTAATCAATTTGAATATGTATGTTATAAATATATGTTAATTTGATTTATTTAGTTAGTTTTTCTAAATATTATTACATAGTTGATGATTAAATTAGTTATTAGTTGAATATATTATGATTTTATAATGAATATACCATTCATATATGTATATCCATAATTTTATTAAGTATTTGTGTATCTTACCATATATGATATAGGTACACAACACATTTCCATCACGTGCCATACTTAGGGTGAGTTTGGTTCAGCTTTTTGTAAAAGTGCATAATGAAAAAGAGAAAAATATACCCTTTTTCCATTCTTCCTTTCTCCCGTTTCTCTTAGCACTTCCTTTCTCCCTTTACTAAAAATATACCCTTACTCTTTTCTTTTTTTTCCTTCTTTCCTCTTTTTTTCCTTTACTCTTTTCTGCTCTTTGTTTTTCCCAGAACATTCCACAGACTCACAGAGCTCTCCTTCAATCATTCTTTTCTTTCTTTTTTCCCCTTTTCTCTTAGCACATCATCTGTAACACCCATGCAAGGGATTGATTTTTTTTTTTTTCCTTAGCTGATTTGGGAATTTGTTATAGATTTTTTTGTGTTTGGATTTGGAAATTTGTTATTGAGAGGGCAGAGAAGAGAGATGAGATGAGAGGAATGAGGACCGCGTGAGAACTGAAGCCATTTATCAAGGGTAATTTGGTATTTTTCGGCAGAGCCCAACGGATACCATTCAAATGCGCATTTGACTTTTTGTTTATGGACCTCCAGAGGTCCATAACTGTCTTGCACGTTTATGCATTCGTCCAAAATGCAACTTTTATATAAAAGTTGCATTTCTGCTTCACCAAACGCATATTTCTGTCCAGCTTTTAGACAAACGCGCGTTTCAGCTCCTAAAAGCTGAAACAAATGGGCACTTAGATTTGGAATCTAACCGTTGGATTTGAAGTGTAATGAAAATGTTATAAAATAGTTGTGGTTGTAGCATTATTCAAAACTATATCTATTGTGGCATTCATTTGTCACAATAGGCCATATATTATGAAAGATTTACACTGCCTTTGTAGAAACACAATATCGTGACAACTATTATGCTTCATCACAATAAAGGTTTTATTTATTTATTTTACTAATAAATTTTATTGGTGGGGATATAATAATTTGTGAATTGACAAATTTTATTATTTTGGCTCATATATCATGTATTATCACTTCTGGGTTTAATCAATTTGAATATTTATGTTATAAATATATGTTAATTTGATTTATTTAGTTAGTTTTTCTAAATATTATTACATAGTTGATGATTAAATTAGTTATTAGTTGAATATATTATGATTTTATAATGAATATACCATTCATATATGTATATCCATAATTTTATTAAGTATTTGTGTATCTTACAATACATGATATAGCTACACAACACATTTCCATCACGCGCCATACTTAGATTTGGAATCTAACCATTGGATTTGAAGAGTATAATGAAAGGTTAATTCTAGTGAATTATGGTTACAATCAAACGGTTGGATTTAGAGAAAGGAGTGATCAAAGTTTAGTTAAAGTTGGTCAAACCCGGTCAAACTTAATGGATGGTCTCGAGACCACTGGACTTGGTGAAATTCATATTCAAATCTTGGTTATTGGGATTGAAGAGTATGGCGACATATTGGTGTTGATAAAATTTGAGACCAATTAGATGGTCAGATTGAAAGAACATAGCCATACAGGCACACAACACATGTCCATAACACACCATACTTAGATTTGAAATCTAACCGTTGGATTTGAAGAGTGCAATGAAAGTTTAATTCTAGTAAATTATGGTCACAATCAAACTATTAGATTTAGAGAAAGATATGGTCAAAGTTTAATTAAAGTTGGTCAAACCCAGTCAAACTTAATAAATGGTCCTGAGACCACTCGACTTGGTGAAATTCATATTCAAATCTAGATCATTGGGATTGAAGAATATGGTGACATATTGGTGTTGGTGAAATTTGAGATCAATTGGATGGTTAGATTGAGATAACATAGTCGTATAGGTACGCAACACATGTCCATCACAACCATACTTAGATTTAAAATCTAACCGTTGGATTTGAAGAGTGAATGAAAGGTTAATTCTGGTGAATTATGGTCACAATCAAACGGTTGGATTTAGAGAAAGGCGCGGTCAAAGTTTAGTTAAAGTTGATCAAACCCAGTCAAACTTAATAGATGGTCCCGAGACCACTGGACTTGATGAAATTCAAATTCAAATCTTGATCATTGAGATAGAAGAGTATGGTGGCATACTGGTGTTAATGAAATTTGAAACCAATTGGATGGTCAGATTGAGATAACATAGTCGTACAGGTACACAACACATGTCTATCACAACCATACTTAGATTTAAAATCTAACCGTTAAATTTGAAGAGTATAATGAAAGGTTAATTTTGGTGAATTGTGGTCACAATCAAACGGTTGGATTTAGAGAAAAGCGCGGTCAAAGTTTAGTTAAAGTTGGTCAAACTTAATAGATGGTCCCGAGACCACTGGACTTGATGAAATTCAAATTCAAATCTTGATCATTGAGATAGAAGAGTATGGTGACATATTGGTGTTGGTGAAATTTAAGACTAAATGGATGGTCAGATTGAGAAAACATAGTCATACAGGTACACAACATATGTCCATCACGCGTCATACTTAGATTTGAAATCTAACCGTTGGATTTGAAGAGTGTAATGAAAGATTAATTCTCATAAATTATGGTTACAATCAAACGATTGGATTTAGAGAAAGGCACGGTCATAGTTTAGTTAAAGTTTGTCAAATCCAGTCAAACTTAATAGATGCTCCTAAGACAACTAGACTTAGTGAAATTCATATTCAAATCTGGATCATTGGAATTGAAGAGTATGGTGACATATTGGTGTTGGTGAAATTTAAGACCAATTGGATGGTCAAATTGTGAGAACATAGCCATACATGTACACAACACATGTCCATCACGCGTCATACTTAGATTTGAAATCTAACCGTTGGATTTGAAGAGTGTAATGAAAGGTTAATTTTCATAAATTATGGTCACAATCAAACGGTTGGATTTAAAGAAAGGAGCGGTCAAAATTTAGTTAAAGTTGGTCAAACCCAGTCAAACTTAATAGATGGTCCTGAGACCACTGGACTTGGTGAAACTAGGTTCATGGGAAGGTTTTCAGTGGATTATTGGGTATTGGAATTGTTGTTAGAAAATGTCAATGAAGAAATAATTTTGAAAGATGATGAACATCATGTTAACATTGACTTAGGTAAAGTTGATTAGGCAAAATGATGAAAAAATTTATTATTTTGGCTCATATATCATGTATTATCACTTCTGATTTTAATTAATTTGAATATGTATGTTATAAATATATTTTAATTTGATTTATTTAGTTACTTTTGGTAAATATTATTGCATAACTAATGATTGAATTGGTTATTAGTTGAATATATTATGAATTTATAATGAATTTATAAATTCATAATATTTATAATGAATTTATTAGTTTGGTAAATATTGATTAATACCTTTCTTATGACATATGATATAGAAAAATCAAAAATTGATTCACGATACGATTTACATTTTGATAATTATAGGTATTAGTCAGTATTTTGAATGGAATCAGAACCTTCTCAATTTTTGTTATTTTATTGATTTCGAGTTTCAAATGGGTAACATTATGGTTTGAGAGTATTCTGAAGCAACAAGCCCTCCCTTCTCTCTCTCTCTCTCTCTCTCTCTCTCTCTCTCTCTCTCTCTTTATGAATTTGAGAGTTTTAAATTACTTTGTAGGTTTCAAGGTTATTTTGGTCATTATATAAGTTTGGGGGTATTTTGGTCATTTTGACGAGGCTAATGGTATTTTAATCATTTCAAATATACTAAAGGAATTTATGTCATTTTAAATATTTTAAGAGGCATTTGGAGGATTTGATAAATAAAAAATATATCAAAATTATTTTAGCCACATATTAGTGATGACAATCTTTGTCTTTATTAAAAGATCTTTTATAGCGACGACCTGATTCGTTGCTAATATATAATCTGTTTCCCTCCAATAATTCCCACTACTTTTTGACAGTGAAAATTTTTACCTCCATCATATTTTGGTAGACATATTTGCGACAACATGTTGTGTCATTGCTAAAAGGTGATTATCAGAGACGACAAATTATATCGTCGCTAATAGCCTTCTAATAGCGACGACCAATGTGTCATCGCTAATAAATGAAGTATATATATATATATATATAAATAATATATTTACTATATATTTTTGGCCACATATCTGCGACGATACACAAGGTCGTCACTAAAGATGATTATTAGTGACGATAGATGTTGTCGTTAAAATAAACCTTATTTTAGCGACGTAAATGTCGTCGCTACAAAATTTATTGTTGTTGCTAAAAGTTTCCCTCAATTTTCCAAAAGTAAATAAAATTCCCTCCATGGCGTTAGCGACGACTTATTAGCGACTATCTTTGTGTCATCGCTACTATGCACTTATTAGCGACGACCATATATTATCATCACTATTGTGTACCTAATAGTGACGATTTTTTGGTCATCGCTAAAACATTGATCGCAAAAGATCAAAATTCTTGTAGTCTCTTGGTTTCTTTTTGGTGTGCTGGGTATTGAAATTAGGCTTATAAGTCTTTAGTGACGAATTCCAGTTTCGTCACTAAAGATCGGGCTTTGTCAAGATTTTAGAGACGAAATTCATATTTCGTCACTAAATCATACTTTTAGTGACGAATTGTGATTTCGTCACTAAAAACATATAAGTGCAAAACTATTATTATTTTTAGTGACGAATATTTTTTGTCGCTAATTTTTCCTTATAGTGACGAAAGGATTTTCGTCACTAATACTATCCATAGTAATACCTACAGTGTCAAAATATTTCGTCACTAAAAATTTTAACTTTTAGCGACGAAATATTTCGTCACTATAGATTAATTAAACTCCCGCCAAAGTTTCCCTCTACTGACGCCCATTTTTCAGATCACAATAGCGACGAAATTTATTTTTCGTCACTAAATGTTATAATTTTTTTCATTATTAGTGACAAAATTCATATTTCGTCACTAAAGCTGTATTTTTAGCGACGAAAAATATTTCCTCACTAATTTTCGTCACTAAAAATACATTTTGTTGTAGTGTTTAAGGCAAAACATTAAACCCTACACGTCATACGAGCTTGGGCTGAGTTGGAAAATTCTGCAGAAAAAAAAATCTGCACGAGCATCGATCGATCGAGTCTAATTTTCGATCGATCGAGCTTTGCAGATTTAAATAATAAATCCTACAGTACACTCGATTCCAACTTTACATAAAACACACTTTGAGCAGCCTAAATCTAGAATAAATCTTTTGATCATGGTTTACCAACATTACACATTAAAGTTCTAATACATTAGTTCCTAATTCCTTAGGACCTAACAACAACAATTGAAAGTTAGAGGATTGGAATGACAAAATTGAAAGTTAGAGTACTGAAATGAAAAAAGGCTGAAAATTAGAGAGTCAGTTTTGGATTTTTGCCTAAAAACTATTGTAATTTGTAAAATTTCGCTCTAAACTAGTTTGGAGCAATCTTTTATAACCCATTCCGCAATGATTTATAAAATTGTTCATGTGTATTATAAGTCACGACTCATTAAAAAAATTATGTGACTAAAACTATATATGGATAGTCTCATCAATCTCCACATATATAGTAGGTTGGAGAAAAATAGCTCCAAACCAATTTAGATCCAACTAAAGTATACTAGCTAATTTGTAAAGTTTATGCTAGTTGTCCTTGTTTTTTCGTTTTCCTTCTTCTTTTGGCTAGGATTTGTTAGTTTTTATCAAATCAAACTATAAAAGTATTGAATCATATAGTATAAATTGTATGTTTTTTTATATACATAAATATGTGAGTTTAGATTGAGTTTTTGTTAACTTTTTTTGCTTTGCAACAAAATTATGGAGCTACTCAATTGAGCCCACTAAAATAATAGGTCCTCAAGTTTTTTTTCCCATTCTCTCTCTACAAAAGAAAGGGGGACAAAGTGTATCAGAAAGTGTAAATTTCTTTTTTATACTGTGAAAAGAATAATAAATAAAAATTAAAGTATTATTATTGTTGTTGTTGTTGTTGTTGGTCCAAAAATAACTTTAACCCCATAAGAAAGTAAAGAAAAATTTATTGAAATAGAATAACATGAATAAATAGTGAATGTTAGAGATGATGAATAAGAAAATGGAAAATAAAAAAGATGTCAGTGATAAGATGATTTTGTAATAAGATGATGAAAATAATGGTAAATATCGATTTGGTCTGTGCAGATGAAGTGATTAGCAAAGATGATGAATATGATAATGAAATTTTTTTTTGACTTATGTATCATGTATTATTACTTTTTGAGTTTGACTAATTAATTTGAATTTGGATATTATAGCTAAATTTTCATTTGATGTATTTAGTTAGTTTATTTAAACATTATTGGCAAAAGTGATGATTAAATTAGTCATTGATATGTTCCGATGTTATAATAAATACTTCTCTCATATGTGTATTTATAATTCTTTTCATAATTTTTTTTATGCTTAAAATACCAAATAAATAAATAAATGATCGATTCACAATATATTTTATATTTTTTGCAACATAGGAACTAGGAATCCAATATTTAATTACTTAAAATTTTCATACCCAGCAACCGTAAATTAATTCCCATCGCCAAGGACTTAGTTTCCATGGTCATCAGTTTATTCAATTAGTTTTATTTTATTTTTTTATGAAGTGCTTTTCTTTTTTACTTTTTTTTTTTTTCAAAGATAAGTATACGTTAGCTCACTTTTAATACAAAATAATCAACAAAAAACGAAGCTTGAGATTTAATAGTAACAAGACAGTTTTTCTCTCTCTCTCTCAACAAAGAAAATAAAAAAAGGTAACAAGATAGCATGTTATCTAGAAGAAATGCATAAGTAAATAATAATCATCACAATGAGCTTCTTTCCAAAGAAGTAATATTTTTGTAAATGGCATCCGGCGCACGTGTGTCTCCAATTCCACGACTTCGGCCATTTGGGAAAGTTCTCAATCAGACACAGAATGAAAGGTCACATACAGTTGAATTACACTATGACTTATTATTGGTATTTTATAAGATAAAGTCAACAAACAAATTGCATGGTTATTGTGACAAATTGGTCGTGACAATCTAGTTCAGATTTGATCGATCTAATTAAATGGGTTCAGACCTGATCAAGTTTGAGTTAGAAATTAACAGATCATCCTAAATGTAAATGGTTTGTAAAGTCTATAACTCTTAATCGATCTTTTTAGAATTGTGTTGGTATAATTTATAAATTTTTTCACATACAAAAAATAATAATAAATAAATAAAAATGAAACTTGATAATATTGTCTTTGTTTTATTATCAATACATAAAAGAGAACAAGTACTAGTAAACAAACACTCAAATATAGAAGTTAGATTGCTATCAAAAAAAAAAAAATATAGAAGTTAGATAATATATAAATTCTTAAGTTTACACCATATCAGGTAAAAAATAAAACTAAAATCTTCAAGTCCCGGCCTCCTAAGAAAGTCTATGAATGTCTAAGAGAAGAGAAGAACTTAAAAAAAGAAAAAAGAAATAGTAAGAAATGAGAGTGTCCAAAATATGTTCTTTCATGGGTCCAAAATATCCCTATACATGCCCATATTTTACCCTTTGGGTTGAGCTAATTATGAGTTCAAGTTCAATTTTGTCAAGTCTAATTATAATCCAAATTAGGGTGTCTTTCGCACATGTTTGATTATCTACCATGGGTAAATGTAGCTCATTCAAGGCGTCGCAATATTGTAACTTCTTGCTATTTATTTATTAATTAAATGATCAGTATTTATGTTAATCATGCTCCTGCAGGTTGCTGTTAACTTGTTGGATTTTAACAAATTAATAAAATAGAAACTTCGTGGTCATTAAGATTTATTTTCGACTAAGGATGTAGTGTTTTTATTTCGTTTTATTTAAAAAAAAAGTAGGTTAAAGTATATATATTTGTTTCTAAAAAAAATGAAAACTTTAGAGACTGTAGACAAAAAGATCAACTAAAAAGTAAAAAAAGTAAAAAACTTATATGAAATAGACACTAGATACAATCATATCCATCTCATTACAAAGTGATAATCATGGTTCAAGAGTTCCTCTACTTATTTGACACTAACAACATATCTTCAAAATGTGTAATTACAATACAGCAATCATGGCTAGTGGGAACAAGAACAAGATCTCGCGACTGGCTCGCGGCTGTCAAGTCGCCAAAGGAGGCATACGTGCGAAGCATGCAGGAGAGCTGAAGAGTCACGCCAGCTGTTGCACTACAGGAAAAAAGTCCCAGGCTAGCCAAGCCATTAGCTCGAGACTCAGACTCGCGACTTAGTCAAGTTGCGAGGCCAAGTCGCCAGACCACTCTGTTTGGAAAAAACTGCCCTTTCGCATTCTAAACACACACCAGTATAAATACCCCTTATACCCGTGTATTGTAGAGAGCTTCTAGAGAGAATTTTGAGAGAGAAACCTTAGAGAAAAACAAGATTGACTCATCCACAATCTTCATATTTCTTTCTCCAAATTCCTCTACTCTCATCCTCTCTATTGTTACATCCTTGAGAGGTACATTAGCCAAAACCTTTTCTCACCATACCCATATCTATGAGAAGGCTATTTGGTGCTTGGGAAGCAGTTAGAAAGGGACCAATTGATTTTGGTTGATGCTATGGGCTATAGCGGAATTCGGTAAGCTAGAGAAGACAAAGGTTCGGCGTAGCCTCGTTGGAGCAAGAAGCTTGGAGGGCTTAGGTACACTGGGTAGATTAAGCTTGGAGGGTCTTTTGCTGTTCATGTATCCCAACTTGATTCTCTAGTGGATTATTGACCGCTTGGAGGGCGGCAGAGAGATTTTACGCCGAGGACTTCGGTTTCCTCTTTGATAACACATCGCTATGTTGTCTTTGTGTTTGCATCTCTCTTCCCTTAATCTTAGCCATTTAATTTTTACCGTGGTTGTGATTTTATTTGGTTAAGATTGTTTTATCAATTTTGTTTTAGCTTATCTTCATAGTCCGCACATACATTGTTTGATAATAAGCTTGAATTGATAATTTGTAATTTGGGAGTCTAAACGTTCAAGGTGTTTTACACACTATTTGAACATTCAATTGGTATCAGAGCAGGTGCACTTGCTGTGGTTTAATTACCTTAGTGCGATCCTAGACCCCTTAGCTATGGATGAAGCTATGGAAAAGGCTATGTTGAATTGTGGCTTAAATGTTTGTGATAATGACTCTATGAGTATGTTTGAAGGGTGTCCTAACAATGAACTCCTAGAGTTATTAAAAACAAAAAACATGCTAGGATGTTTGTTCACATGTTGAAATATTTTGAAAATGAGAATCACATCTTACACAATAGTCTATGTGAGTCTAATTCTTTGATTAAGAAGTATAAAAGAAGAAATAGAATATTGTGTGATAAGGTTGAGAATCTGAAAAAGAAAATTCATTCTAACAAGAGCATGGAAAATGAAGACAAGTTTTTGTTTGAAGGTCAAGAGTGCTTGTCTCATACTTGTTTGTTTGTGCACACTTCTTTAAAGGTTTTCAATTCATGTTTATGGTATCTTGATAGCGGCTGTTCTCGTCACATGACAGGGGATAAATCACTGTTTAAGTCTCTTAAAGAGAAGGTTAGTGACTGTGTGACATTTGGCGATGGAAGTCATGCTCAAGTTCTTGGCAAATGGACTGTTGAGATACCAGGATTACCTCTATTGAAAGATATCTTATACATCAAAGGGCTGAAGGCGAATCTCTTAAGCATCACTCAAATATGTGATGAGGACTTCCTTGTTCAATTCTCAAAGAAGGGGTGCATAATCATTGATGAAGAAGGGGTTCAAATCTTGGAGGAAAATAGGACTACCGACAATTGCTACATAGTAGTTCCTACGGCACCCATTTCGTGTAGAAGTGCTCGTGTTGACATGTTGAAACTTTGGCATCACAGATTTGAGCATGCAAATTTCAAACAAGTAGCTAAAGTATCTAAACTTGAAGCGGTTGAGGGACTTCCAAAGTTTGGAAAGGTGGAGAAGACTATTTGTGGTGCATGCCAAATAGGAAAGCAAACAAAGGCAAGTCATCACAAGGTGAATGTGATTGCTACCTCACGTTGTTTAGAGCTTCTTCACATTGATCTAATGGGGCCTACAAGAACTGAAAGTCTAGGAGGAAAGAGATACATTATGGTCATTGTTGATGATTTCTTAAGATATACATGGGTTGAATTTCTTAGAGAAAAATCAGAAGCATGTGAGAAATTGGAATTTCTTTGCAAAAGACTACAAAACGAGAACGGGGTTCCTATTGTCAAGATAAGGAGTGATCATGGAAAGGAGTTTGAGAATGCAAGGTTTGAGTCGTTTTGTGAGAAGAATGGAATCAAAAAGGAATTTTCAGCCCCCAAGACTCGGGCGATTCAAGAAATGGCAAGAGTTATGCTACTCAACAAGCAAATTCCTAAAAAGTTTTGGGGAGAAGCCGTGAACACCTCATGTCACATTGGTAATAGAATATTCTTTCGAGCGGGAACAAAGAAAACCGCTTATGAAATTTGGAATGGAAAGAAGCCGAGAGTGAAGTACTTTCGAGTGTTTGGAAGCAAGTGTTACATTCTAAATGATCAGGAGAACCTTGGAAAATTTGATGCAAAAAGTGATGAAGGCATTTTCCTTGGGCATTCTACTACTAGCCGGGCATATAGAGTTTTCAACAAGAGAACAAAGACGATAATGGAATCCATCAATGTAGAAATTGATGATGCCATAACAAAGGTAGAGATGGTTGATGATAGAGAAGGACCAAGCACCAAAGAACCCACAGTTGAGGTCGAAGCTCTTGATATAGAAGTTGAAGGACTTACACTAGAAAAGGAATCAACTCCCGTGAACTCAAGAATGGAAACAAGAGCAATGTCTAGAACAGCAAGTCCTCTCACTCCTCCAGAAGTTCATCCTCCTATATATCGGAATGATGAAGTGTCCACATCAAAGAAGCCATCATCAAGAGTGATTAAAAACCATCCAGTTAGTAACATCATTGGGTCTTTAGATGAAGGTCTTCGACTTAGAAAAGGAAACATTCTTCTAGCCAATCATGTAACATACCATTGCTACCTTGCCCAATTTGAGCTGAAAAGGGTAGAAGAAGCTCTTCAAGATGAAAATTGGGTTGAGTCAATGCATGAAGAGCTGAATCAATTTGTGAGAAATAATGTATGGGAACTTGCTCCTAGACCTGAAAATGTTCATGTTATCGGCACCAAATGGATCTTCAAAAACAAGACCGATGAAGAAAGAGAGATTATCTGGAATAAATCTCGGCTAGTGGCTCAAGGATACACTCAAGTAGAAGGAGTAGATTTTGATGAATCCTTCGCTCCTGTAGCAAAACTTGAGTCTATTCGAATTCTTATGTCAATTTCATGCACTATGAACTTCAAACTCTACCAAATGGATGTGAAATGTGCATTTCTAAATGGATACCTGAATGAAGAAGTGTTTGTCGAACAACCCAAAGGCTTTGAAGATCCTCACTTTCCGGACCATGTGCTGAGATTGAAGAAAGCCCTTTATGGCTTGAAACAAGCTCCTAGAGCTTGGTATGATCGGCTTACCCATTACCTCCTGGATAGAGGATTCAAAAGGGGGTATGTCGACCGGACTTTATTTGTAAAGAATGATGAAGATTATCTTCTCGTGGCTCAAGTATATGTTGATAACATAGTATTTGGAGCTACCATTGATGCTCGGGCTATAGAGTTCTCTGAGGAGATGAAGAAAGAATTTGAGATGAATATGGTGGGGGAACTTACATTTTTCTTGGGCCTTCAAGTCAAACAAAAGAAGGAATGCATATTCATTTCATAAGAAAAATATGCTAGAAATATTGTCAAGAAGTTTGGATTAGACTCCAAAAAGCATGCCTCTACTCTCATGAGTTCGTCTATAAAGCTAAATGTTGATTCTTCCGGGGTAGAAGTGAGTCCAACCTTGTATAGGAGTATCATTGGGAGTTTACTCTATCTTACAGCTAGTAGACCAGATATTGCATTTAGTGTGGGTGTTTGTGCTAGATATCAAGCTGCTCCAAAGGAATCCCACCTGACTGCGGTGAAGCGAATCATACGATATATCAATGGAACTCCAGATTATGGGTTGTGGTATTCAAAGGACTCTAATGCTTGCCTTGCCGGTTATTCAGATGCAGACTGGGCTGGAAGTGTGGATGATCGAAAGAGTACTTTAGGTAGCTGCTTCTACCTTGGTAACAATCTTGTCTCTTGGATAAGCAAGAAACAAAACTCCTTGTCTCTCTCTACAGCAAAAGCTGAGTACATAGCCGTTGGAAGTTGCTGCACACAACTCCTTCGGATGAAGAAGCTACTCCATGACTACGGGATTCCTCAAGATATAATGTGTGTTTTTTGTATTAACATCAGTGCTATAAATCTCTCTAAGAACCCAGTTCAGCATTCAAAGTCAAAACACATAGAGATACATTACCACTTCATCTGGGATTTGGTGGAAGATAAAGTTGTATGTCTTGAATTCATACACACAGACAATCAAAAGGTGGATATCTTCACCAAGCCTCTCGATGGTCCACGGTTTGAATCACTCCGTAAGACTATTGGTGTTGGTACAATTCCTTGAATCTCATGTGTGATGTGTGCTCTACCTCTCTATCTTGCTTTAATTTATCTTTTGTAGGGCACACACTACCTTGTTGGCTAATTGTATAGCGTGTTTTGTTTTTTTTTTTTAATGTTTTTACATTTTTTTTTTTATCAATCTTTTCTTTCTTTTGTGTCAAAAATCCAAAAACACATAAAAAATAGAAAATCCAAAAAGTTTGATCGACATTATTGTGTTTTGTCTCTAGCATGTTTTGCCTTGTATCTTTGTACTAATGGCTTTGTGCATCTACGAGCGTAGCTTGTTCTTTATGCACTCTTATCATTGTGGGAAAACTCTTGAAATCTATGTGATTGTTGTAAATAGATCTTCAATCTTGTCATGAATGATGAGTCAATGGCTTTGTTGATCTTGAAACTTGCATAGACTTGTGCCTATATATCTTCCTACTCTTTTATTTTTTTTGCTTAAAGAGTTCAACAAATGTAAATCTCAAAATGAAAGAGATAATGAGCTGCAAAAGCCGTCGCACACACTAGTATTTGACTAGGAAAAAGGGAAAGCGACTTTTATGAAAAATGTATGATGCCCAAAAAGCCAAAGGCTTACTCATCAAATTGAAATATCAAAAATTTCAGGCATCGATCTCAAAATAAGATGTATTAATTCAAAAAGATCAAATGTTATGATGTGAATGGAGCCAAATGAAAAGCTTCAAAATTATGTTATCAAGTTTTTGTGGGAGGTTATATATGTATATTTCTATAATTGAGATAGGTCACTTTTCCTAGTACTAATTGTGTATGTCTTGGTTGAATTGATCATTGAAGCTTCACATTAGACTAAGGACTATCTCATTTTTGGTACCCACACACATCACACATGAATGCCTTATTCATTTGTGTGATTGTACTTGTTTAAATATGTTTCACATACTCAATTTTTGTCGATCAAACACAAAAAGATTTTTGAGTGTTTTAATTGTTTTTGGAAAGACTTTTTTTTTTTGCAAAAATATCAAAAATTTCAAAACCTATGATACCCTGTTCTGGCGACTTGGTCGCGGGTCAATCCAGTCGCAAGCCCCCAGTCGCGAGCTTACTCAAAAGATTTTTGCGACTTTCTGGCGGGTCAATGTCCTAGTCGCGAAAAAGACTTAGAAATTTTTTCAAAAATCTGGGTTTTTAGATTTCTCGTGACTCATGTTGGCGACTTGTTCGCGAGTGGAAGCTTCAGTCGCGAGGGTTACTCAGAAGGTTTTGCGGCTCCCCACGCGACTTACTCACGAGTGGAACTTCCAGTTGCGAAAAACACTTAGACATTTTTATAAAAAAAAATTGTCTCAAAGGTGTTTGTCGACTTGTTATTGACTCATTTTAGTCGCGAAAATCGCGTGTTTTGCACAATTAGGGTCTTTTTCAGTACTGGTTTCAAAAACTTTTCATTTTTCCCTCGCATCTCGTGACTATTCCTCTTCTTGTCCGTCTTTCCCTCTTTCAAAATCACTGTATTCACACACAACCTCTCCATATTCTTCCTCACTTCTTCACCAATCTTCAAGAAAAGGTATGGATTCTCTTCATTTCTCAATTTATTTCACATTTCTTACCTAAAGTTTTCTTGAATTGGATGTTTTTGGTGATACATGTGAATCTGTTGTTTGAATATGGGTATTTGCTGTTTTGGTGGAATTGTGGTGTGGGTTTTGTTGATTATGTTTTTTTACACTCTATCTTTGGCTGCACAATGTATTATTTGTAGCACACACATTTTGTGACATGATTGTGAACCTAATCTCATGATTTTAGGGTTTTCCACAATAAGCCTGTTTTGGGACTAACTCTGTGCTAATAGAGTTTGTTGTCTTGTGTGGTCTCTATTGCTCTTTGGTGTAACATGATGCAGCTTGAAAATGTCTCCGTTCAAAAGATCAGCTGTGAAAGGAAGCAGCAACAAAGGGAAATAGCCAGTGATTGATGTTGATGATCTTTCCCCAAGGCCAAAGAGGACTCGATCCCCAACATGAGTGTATGATCCTCACAAGTTCAGATCTTATGCTGCTTTTCAGACCTATGCGAACTACTTTAGAGACGCCTCTTTGCTGGTTGAAAGAGCTGTTGACTAGCCGTCTCTCCTAGACACCAAAATCCCTATATGGTTTGCCACCAAAGATTGGAACTTCCTTCTCTCCGACCTTGATGAGGCATATGAGAATTTGCTGAAAGAGTTCTATGCTAATGCCATTGTTGAGGGCGAAGAACTCAAATGCTGGGTTAGAGGAAATATTTTCTCAGTAACTCCCGCTTATCTGGCAGAAATCCTACACATAAACCGGCCAATGTTAACTAATCCACCGGTATATGACGATTTGAGTCTGGATGAGGATTTACTTAGGGACGCTCTTGGAAGAAACTTGGAATTCTTACAAACTGGGAACTCAATCAGTGTTTCCTCCCTATCTCCAGAACTAAGGGTGCTTACAATAATCATGTTCAACAATCTATATCCTCTATCCAGCACCAGATACATGAATCTTGGGAGAGCTTTGTTCCTTCATGATTTGATTACTGATGAAGAGATTGACATTTGCGCTCATATCTTTCATATTTTGCGCAAAACTGTTGCAAGAACTGACTCAAGGACCTGCATTCCTTTTTGTTGCCTCGTTTCAAGGATATTGAAACTCAAAGGCATTCGTCCATCTAATGATGAGTCTCCCTACACGAAGCCAAGTCCAATCAACGTTCGTACACTCAATGCTAGCATTGGTCATAGTCGGAAGGGAGTCAAGACAGAGACTTCAGCATCTTATAATGGTTCCCGCTCTACCTCATCCTCATATGATGAGAAGTTAGACAACATTATGGCATCTGTCCATGACATAAGCAATAAGATGTCCGAACTCGCCTCTCTCCTGCACCATCACACCATCCGTTGTGATACGAAGTTCACTTCTCTCCAAACCCAATTGGACCAAATTCAAAGGAAGCTAGAGGAAAATGAGGACTAGCTATTCCATGACAAAAAGGGGGAGATGATGATTATAGGGGGAGTATAATGATAGGGGGAGGAAGTGCTTGATCAAAATGAGGGGTATTGATGTTGAAGGGCAGAAGAGCAGGAGCTGCCTATGTTTAATGTTTTGCTTATTGTTATCATGTCTTAGTTTATTTTTAGTACACGTATTTTGTACCCATGCTTTGTAGCCTAGTACTTGTTGTTAAATGTTATGCATTTTCTTTAAGTACATCACTCTTGTGCCCTTGTTGGATTTTATATCCTTGATGCGATTACTTTGAGTTTTTGTATTGGTTAAGTGTTAGACATCTTGCATGTCCGGATGTTCATTCCATGTGTGAATGAGCATTGTGGTCACTATTTATAGTGATTGTTTGTTTTTGGTCAAGCCATGGTTTATTGCTTAATTCCATCTTGCTTGATCGCATTGTGCTTGCTCCATATGCATTACAAGTTTTCCGCATGCAATGATCATATTGTGTTGTTGTTTTTTAGGAGATACTTGTTCTTATGATTCAAGAGCTACATAGATTCTAGAGTTAGGTGTGAGTGAGTTTTGTTCAACTGTTTCAAACTCACATGTTAAGTCTAGAGTTTGTTTTAGGGTTTTGTCACGGAATAGCCAAAAAGGGAGATTGTAAGGTTGAATTTATCAATCATTCTGTTGGCTTTATTCTGTGCCAAATTTGCTTGTAATTCAGCATTTAGAAACCTTGTATTTAGGTGGGAATCATGTAAGGGTAATGTGTGTGAGAGTGTGAAGAAATGCTCAAGAGTGTGCACTCATGCGAGACCTCGCGACTAGATCTCGCGACTGGCTCGCGGCTGTCAAGTCGTCAAAAGAGGCACACGTGCGAAGCATGTAGAGGAGTTGAAGAGTCACGCCAACTATTGCACTACAGGACGAAAGTCCCAGGTTGGCTAGGCCGTTAGCTCGCGACTCAGACTTGTGACTCAGTCAAGTCGCGAGGCCAAGTCGCCAGACCACTTTGTTTGGGAAAAACTGACCTTTCGCATTCCAAACACACACCAGTATAAATACCCCTTATACCCACGTATTGTAGAGAGCTTCTAGAGAGAATTTTGAGAGAGAAATCTTAGAGAAGAACAAGATTGACTCATCCACAATCTTCATCTTTGTTTTTTCAAATTCCTCTACTTTCACCCTCTCCATTGTTACATCCTTGAAAGGTACATTAGCCAAAACTTTTTCTCACCATACCCATATCTGTGAGAAGGCTTTTTGGTGCTTGGGAAGCAGTTAGGAAGGGACCAATTGATTTTGGTTGATGCTATGGGCTATAGCGGAATCCAGTAAGCTAGAGAAGACAAAGGTTCAGCGTAACCTCGTTGGAGTAAGAAGCTTGGAGGGCTTAGGTACACTGGGTAGATTAGGCTTGGAGGGTCTTCTGCTGTTCATGTATCCCAACTTGATTCTCTAGTGGATTATTGACCGCTTGGAGGGCGGCAGAGAGGTTTTATGCTGAGGACTTTGGTTTCCTCTTCGATAACACATCGCTGTGTTGTCTTTGTGTTTGCATCTCTCTTCCCTTAATCTTAGCCATTTAATTTCTGCTGTGGTTGTGATTTTATTTGGTTTAGATTGTTTTATCATTTCTATTTTAGCTTATCTTCATATTCCGCACATACATTGTTTGATAATAAGCTTGAATTGATAATTTGTAATTTGGGGGTCTAAACGTACAAGGTATTTTACACACTATTTGAACATTCAGAATCCAAATCAAATAGCCCAACTCTACAAGATGAAATCGATTGCAAGGATCTTCAGATGAAAGATGTTGACATTTGACTTGTATCCGTATCTTTTTTATTGGTTGTTAACCTGTAACAAATGTTATAGGTATAGAACCGAGTGTAAGCTTAAGTTCAATTTTATTTTGTGTGCTAGTCAAGTATTATAGTTGTATTAAAAGTTAATTAATCATAGTTAATATGTGGTTAGTTTAGGATTTAGCTATCTACCAATAATCATATTTGGATCATTGTAACATAAAATTTGTACTTCACTTATATATTAATGATGTAGAAGTTTTTAAGAGTTTACTTCGTGGACGTAAGTCATTAAAACTGAATCTGGTTCTGCTTTCACTATTTCTATCTTCTCCAATTTATTTACCAATAAAAACGCTGACTACTCCTGATTCTGTGTATATCTTCCTACAAATTATTTCTTATATGTTGATTTATTTTCCTTAAATTATAAAAGATAGCATCTTGAGCTATACATTGATAGCGATGAACTGCATGATGTAACTCGCTAATGAGCTCTCTAGCTCAATGGAAAATATTTAGTTACTGTTGCATACAACGGATGAAGTCAATATTCTTAACTCAAATAGCATTTTAATGTTCCTAAAAAAACTGGCCAAAATGGGCATTTGCCACTTTCGCCCAAAAGATGTAGCAAAATGCCCATGTTCTGAAACTATCTAGCAAAATGAACCTGTTTTGAAACTCGTTTTTAGAAAATCGAGTTTCAATGTTAAACTCAATTTGATGAAAATCGAGTTATTTGGAAAAATTCACATGGAAGTCAAGTTCCTTGAATGGAACTCGAGTTCCATAATTTTATTTATTTATTTATTTTATTTTTATTTTTTATTTAAGTTTGATTGCCTATAACTCGATTTTCTAAAAATCGAGTTTCAATGTAATACTCGATTTTTAGAAAATTGAGTTTCAAAACAGGGATATTTTGCTAAATAGTTTCAGAACAGGGGTATTTTGCTACATCTTTTAGGCGAAAGGGGCAAAGCCCATTTTTACCCTTAAAAACTAGTATAGCGTGAAGTTATAAATTCATCAATTGCGTGTGTAGTTTGTCAAAAAAGTAATGCATTTGAAAGTTCACTTGGTGTGTAAAATACTAGTGAATGTTTAGACCCCCAATTTCAAAAATACTAACACAAGCTTATACTCAAACAATATATGTGCGGAATGATAAGTACAAGCTATACCCAAACAAGTAAATAACTCTAAGCCACAATTTAATCACAACACAACATTAATTAAAAGCAAAGAGTAAGGGTTAAAGAGAAGCAAACACAAGATAACACCGGCACTAGTTATCAAAGAGGAAACCGAAGAACTCGGCGAAAAACCTCTCCGCCGCCCTCCAATCGGTGAAATGATCCACTAGAAAATCAGTTGGGATACATGAATAGCAATAGACCCTCCAAGCCTAATCTACCCGATGCACCTAAGCCCTCCAAGCTTCTTGCTCCTACAGGGTTAAGCCTAACCTTGTCTTCTCTAACTTACTGGATCCCGCAATAAGCCCATTGCATCAACCAAATGAATTGGTCCTCTCTAAACTGCTTTCCAAGCACCAAATAACCTTCTCACTGATATGGGTATCGTGAGGTAAGGATTTGGCTAAAGATCCTCTCAAGGGTATGTCAATGGAGAGGGTGAGAGTAGAGGAATTTGGAGAATCAAATGTATAAGACTATGGATGAGTCAATCTTGTTTTTCTCTAGGGTTTATCTCTCAAAATTCTCTCTGGAAGCTCTCTACATTTCTTAGGTATAAGGGTATTTATAGTAGGGTATGTGAGGGAATACAAAAAGTCATTTTTCTGCAAAACAGGGGGCTTTGGTGACTCACTTAGCACTAAAAGTCAAAGCATAAAGAGATTCGCTATCACTTCATCTGTGATTTGGTAGAAGATAAAATCGTGTGTCTTGAATTCATCCACACAGACAACCAAAAGGCTAACATCTTCACCAAACCTCTCGATGGTCCACAGTTCAAATCGCTCTATAAGACCATCGACGTCGGTACCATTCCTTGAATCTTATGTGTGTTGTGTGTTTTACATATCTATCTTGATTTGGTCACATTTGAGTAAAGCACACACTTCTTTGATGGTAGCATATTTTTATTGTTTTTGTTGTTTAAAAGTTTTGAATGTTTGTTTGTTTTTTATCAATCTTTACTTGCTTCGTGTCAAAATCCAAAAATACATAACAAGTAAAAAATCCAAAAAGTTTGATCATCATTATTGTGTATTGTCACACACATATTTAGCCTTGTACCTTCGTACTTATGGCTTTGTGCATTTTTTACCTTAGCTTGTTCTTTATGCACTTGTATCTTTGTAAGAAAAACCTTGATATCTATGTGATTGTTGTAAATAGATCTTCAAACTTGTCATAGACTTGTGCCTATATATCTTCCCACTCTTTTATTTTTTTGCTTAAAGAGCTCAACCAATGTCAATTCTCGAAAAGAGATAATGAGCTGCAAAAGCCATCTCACATACTAGTATTTGACTAGAAAAAAGGGTAAACGACTTGTATTGAAATTTATGGTGCCAAAAGCCAAAGGCTTGTTCATCAAATTGAAATATCAAAAATTTCAGGCATCGATCTCAAAAAGAGATGTTTGTTTTAAAATGATCAAATGTTATGAATTGTAAGAAGCCAAATGAAAAGCTTCAAAGTTATGTGATCAAGTTTTGTGGGAGGTCATATATGATCATTTCTATAGTTGAGATTGGTCACTCTACTTAGTGCTAATTGTGTATGTCTTGGTTGAATTGATCATTGAAGCTTCATATTAGACTAAGGACTATCTCACATTTGATACCCACACACATCACACATGTTTATGTTCAATGAATGCCTTATTCATTTGTGTGATTGTACTTGATTAAATGTGTTATACATACTTAAGCATATGTTGATCAAATACAAAAAGATTTTTGAGTATTTTAGTTGTTTTTGGAAATTGCTTTTGTTTCAAAATTTTTCACAAAAATCCAAAAATTTTCAACTCTGCCTTTTGGCGACTCACTCGCGAGTCATGCGAGTCGCGAGGCCCAGTCACAAGGTTACACAAAAGGTTTTACGACTCCCTAGCTAGTGAGACTTCTAGTCACGAAAAATACTTAAAAAATTTTAAAAAATTCTGGGTTTTTGTCATTTTCGCGACTCATTTTCTCGGCTATTTCGCGAGTGGAAGTCCAGTCGCGAGGTTACTCAAAGAGATTCGCGACTCACTGGTGAATGGAAGTCCTAGTTGCGAAAAGGACTTAGAGAAATTTTTCAAAATCTTGCACAAGGGATGTTGGCGACTCATTTTGGCAACTCAATCGCGAGTCATTTGAGTCGCATAAAATGCATGTTTCGCATAAATAGGGTTAAATCTCAGACAGTTTTCAAAAACTTTTCAATTTCTCTCGCGCATAACTCTTTGTCTTCTCGGCCTCTCCCTTTCCCAAAACCGCCATTTTCACTCACAAAACCTCCATTTTCTTCTTCAATCCTCAATCAATCTTCAAGAAAAGTTATGGGTTTTCTCTTATTTTCACTCTATTTCAAGTTTATAGCCCTAGTTTTCTTGGATTTGTTGTTTATATTGAGATGTTGAGATATGATTGATGAATATGGGTTTTTGATGTTTTTGTTGAGTTTGATATATGGGTTTTGTTAGGATTGATAGTATAATGCTTATTTTACATGTTTATACTTCATGCTCATACATTATGCTATGTTTTGTGTCATGTTGTGTATACCATGTTTATGATAAAATGTCTTTTAGATGTTTTTGTGTGTATTTTGGACTCCATTGAGTACAAAGGATGTGGGGATAATCATGTTTCTTTGTTTTTGAAACATCAAATGATTATGTGTTTTCACATATTGCCCCTTGCATGTTTTCATGCCCTAGTTTGCACACTTTTGCATATAATACACACACACACACACACACACCCTTTGACATGTTGAATGTTTTATGCCATGATTGTATCATGATTTGATGATACAATCATCAAATCATGCCAGCCTGGAGGATTTCGCAAGTGTCTCGCGGGTAAGGCCTTCCCGTGAGATACCCGCTAAACTCTCTGCCTAGAAGATTTTTTAGTGTGACTTTCTTACCCTTCACCCATACTATATATACCCTCATTACCCACAAAAGTATTAAGGAGGCCATTCAGAGAGAAAAACCCTAGATAGGTTTTCTACAACACACACACCTATCTTTTAGAGAGAGAGCTACTCATCCTTAGTGAGAAATCATTCTAGCATCTTCTCCTTCCCTCTTCCATTGTCATACCTTGAGAGGAGATTTGTACCCAAACACAACTCACACCTTTTCAGAGTGTAGAAAGTGTTTTGGAGCTTGGGAAGCTTTGGGGATTTGCCAAAAGAAGTCGGTGAGGCTTGGCGGATGCAATCGGGCGTATTGCGGGATTCAAAGAGCTAGAGAAGACAAGGTTTCGTTAAGTCAGTTGGTAGCAGGAGCTTGTAGGGCTCAAGTACATGGGGTAGACTAGGCTTGGAGGGTCATTTGTTATTCGTGTACTCCAACTTTATTCTCTAGTGGATCGATTACCGCTTGGAGGGCGGCGGAGAGGTTTTTCACTGAGTTCTTCAGTTTTCTCTTCGATAACACATCGGCGTGTTATCTTGTGTTTGCATTCTTCTTCCCTACTCTTTTAGCTTTCATTTTACTGCTTTGATTTAATGAATATGGCTTAGAGTAGTTATATTGTTTGTTCGCTCGTATTTACTCTATTCCGAACTTAGTTTAAGTTAGAGTAAAATCAACTAAGTCGTAAGTTCTAATTTGGGGGTCTAAACAGCTCTTGTGTTTTCACACAATTTTGAGCTTTCACCAGCTATTGTGCTCTGTTTTGTGGAATTTGCTACTCTGTTTTGTAGATGGCTCCATGAAAAACCACTGCTCAACATGGTGACAAGAGGAAACGCATGGACGATAGCCGGTTTTGCTCCCCTCAACACTATGGGTGATACTCTTATCACTTTGAAAAGGCTCCAATCATTCAGGAGAGATTTGTGAAACTTGCTGACCTCAAGGAATCCTTCATCCCTAGCTGTTTTGAAGGAAGAGGCTAGGAAAAGCTCCTTGGTGATCTTTCCAGAGTGTGTGATCCTTTGATCTGAGAATTCTATGTGAATGCAACTCTCAAAGAAGACTACATAGAATGCTAGGTAAGAGGTCATGCATTTACTCTTGACGTGGGGGACATTGAACGTATCCTTGGACACGGAGACTTAGATCATGAAGACTTCATTCCTTTCAAGGACAGGATGATCTCTCTAGAAATGGTATAATCCCATCTTGGTGGCGCTAGGTAAGGAAAATGCCTCAACACAACCACCTTCCCTCCAAATTTGAGATGTCTTTCCTACATCATGATGTTTAACTTGTATCCAGTAAGGAAGTTGATCACCATCAACAATGCTAGAGCCATCTTCCTCATAGAGTTTCGTGAGAAAATCTACATCGATATTGGTGCTCAAGCGTACACCATCATTGCCGAAGAAACAAGGACAACCTCAAGGGCAAAGCTTGTTCTCCCAAGTCTAATTATGAGAATCCTTTATGAAAATGGTGTGGAGACTCCACAGGACATCAAGCAATCCTAAGGAGTAGAGTTCGTCTTTCAGGTGAGGAACAAGCTAAAGAACCTGAACAAGCACCTCCTGTAGATACAGAAACTAAAGTGGAAGGACAACAACCTTCTTCAAGAAGAGGTGGTGGTCGAGGTAGGAGCGGAGCTTCATCGTCTTTATTAGTGCCTCCAAACGCTTTTCAGATCATTCTTGAGAGGATTGATGGTCTAAGATATGTCCAAACCGAGCACTCCACCAGCCTTGCAGCCATCCAGGACCAGATCAACTTGTTGTCAACCAAGTTTGTTAGCTTCACTCATCAGCCGTAGCCCTTTGGCCATTCCGGTCAAAAAGGGGGAGTACTATGGAGTAGCTCTTGAGGGGGAGAACACTTTATAAGTTTTTATAGCTTTAATGGTTTTTATGGTTTTTCATAGCACTTATTTTAAGTACTTTATGGTTTTAGTACTTTGGTTTTAAAATACTTGGATATTGTGTGCTTTGGTTACTTGGATGTTTTAGCTATTTAATCTATGCTTGTTTTGTACCTTTGCTTATGTAGCTTAGTACTTTTAGTTAATGTTTTACATTTACTCTAGTACTCTTGTGCCCTTGTTGGATCTTGTATCCTTGATGAAAATGCTTTAGTGGTATTGCATCGATTGAGTGTTGGACATGCAAATGATACTTTGCATTGAGCTTATTAACTTGCATGTCCGGATGTTCATTCACTGTGTGAATGTACATTGTGGTCACTATTTATAGTGATTGTTCTTGTTTGGTCGAGCTATGCTCTATTGTTATATTCATACTTGCTTGATTGTATTGTGCTTACTCCATATGCATTCCAAGATTTCTGCTTACAATGAACTTTTTGTGATATTGCTTTCAGGAAAACTTGTCCGTATGGTTCAAGAGATTCACAGATTTAGAGTTAGGTGTGAGTGAGTTTTGGCAACTATTTCTAACTCACATTTTAAGTCTAGAGTCTGTTTTAAGGTTTTGTCACGGAATAGCCAAAAGGGGAGATTGTAAGGTTGAATTTATTAAATCATGTGTTGGCTTTATTTCGTGACAAATTTTCTTGTAATTCAACAATTACAAACCCTATATTTAGATGGAAATAATGTAAGGGTTGTGTGTGAGAGAGTGTGAAGATTTGACCAAGTGTGTTCATCAAAGAGCTTCTTGTGACTAGAACTTGTGACTAACTCGCGAGTGGTGACTCGCCAGAATCCAAGCACACGTGTGAAGCATGCAGGAAGGTGAAGGGTCAGTACAGCTGGATCACTACAGGACAAAGAGTACAATCTAACCATTCTATTATTTGACGACTGGAACTCGCAACTTGTCCCAGTCACAAGTGAGTCTCCAAAGCTCCTTGTTTTGCAGAAAAATGACTTTTGACATTCCCTCGCATACCCTACTATAAATAACCTTATTCCCACGAAATGTTGAGAGCTTCCAAAGAGAATTTTGAGAGATAAACCCTAGAGAAAAATAAGATTGACTCATCCACAATCTTATACTTTTGATTCTTCAAATTCCTCTACTCTCACCCTTTCTATTGACATACCCTTGAGAGGATCTTTAGCCAAATCCTTACCTCACCATACCCATATCAGTGAGAATGTTATTTGGTGCTTGGGAAGCAGTTCAGAGAGAACCAATTCATTTTGGTTGATGCAATGAGCTTATTGCGGGACCCGGTAAGCTAGAGAAGACAAGGTTATGCTTAACCTTGTTAGAGCAAGAAGCTTGGAGGGCTTAGGTGCATCAGATAGATTAGGCTTGGAGGGTCTATTGCTATTCATGTATCCCAACTGATTTTCTAGTGGATCATTTCACCGCTTAGAGGGTAGCGGAGAGGTTTTTCGCTGTGTTCTTTGGTTTCCTCTTCGATAACATGTGCCGGTGTTATCTTGTGTTTGCTTCTCTCTAACCCTTACTCTTTGCTTTTAATTACTGTTGTGTTGTGATTAAATTATGGCTTTGAGTTATTTACTTGTTTGGGTGTAGCTTGTACTTATCATTCCACACATATATTGTTTACGTATAAGCTTGTGTTGGTATTTTTTGAAATTGAGGGTCTAAACATTCACTAGTGTTTTACACACCAAGTGAACTTTCAGCATTTACCCAGAAAGAGTAATAAACTGGTTACATTTTCTTATTCTTTCGTATGAGCATATTAAAAGATAAAATATTATTCCATAGACTTTGTTTATTATACCTTCAAATGAAGGATAACCAATTAAACCCAAAATGAAGGGATTGAGTTGAGTTAGGTGGTCTTGTTAAGGCAATTTTATGTGGTTATATTGATCAATTTTACAAAAAAAATTATATTTTTAAAGAATAATTAGATTTAACCATGTGATTTAATTAATGATTGATACAATCATATAATTGAATTTAATTAGAAAATTTAAAGTACAACACTTGAGTAAATGGTGTAATTTTTTAAAGTCTTACTCTATCAATACATGATGTATAGCATAAGCAAATATTTTCATTCCTAATGGTGGTGATAAGAGTTCACATATATTCGATCCCATTTAATTAATTAGGTGAATATGGATCACTCTTCTTCTTCTTCTTTTTGTGTGTGTGTGTAATAGAAGAGAATATGGATTACTTTACCTTAAAAATTTCTCAGTTTTTTAACTGTTATCATCGTTTATTGTTTTGTAATTAATTTAAGCAACACTATAATTTTATCGTCTTAGGGATCTTAATTCCTTTTCATGTCACAACAACATCTGCTTGTTGACTCCATTGACTCATATCATTAGGTCTAGCCAACGATGTCAAAAACACCGCCGAAATGACTAAAACCGTAAAACCAATAAAAGTGAAACTTTTTTTTTTATATTTTAAATAAGTAGACAATAAAAAAGAGGGAGATGAAGTTGAAACCATATACATGAAACCCTACAAAAAATGTCACTATTATTGAACTGTGACTTGAACCCAAATAAAAATCAAACTTTTTAAGACACAGCAAAACAAAAATATACAATGGAGGGTAGTTAACAAATCAACAAAGTTCAAGAAGAAATAAAAGATTTCAACTATTCCATGGTAGCCTGTGATTAATATAACAACATTTTTATATAAGACCGTTGTTAACGTCACTCTTTATTATATTTTAATTACAATCTACCGATTGAAATCTTTCTTTTCCGATAAACCATAATCTAATCATCTAAAACCAGGACCTTCTGACAAACTCCAATAACTCAGTTTAACTTTTCAGTACTAGATAGAATTTCTAGCAGTAATAGAGAAATGTCGTATCATGCGCAGAAAATTAGGTAAAAACTAAAGGCAACTAGAGAAAGGAAAAATTCTAGACTTGAATTTCAAGAGAAACTTCACAATCTCTTTGGGTTTGTCCTTTACTTTCAGAACCCACTTGCATTTATATACACATATATATAAAAGAATCTTTTTGTCGCCCAAAAGTATTGGTTTCACAATTAACATAAGAAAAATGACAGTGTTCATGTCAATTTTCATGCATGGGTGATGGGTCCGGGTTACATCAATAGGCCACATGACTTGACAATGGAGGCAAGCAAGTAGGCAACGTCATAATGAGCTAAAGTTGTGTTCTACAAGTGCCCTAGCAAGAAATTGAAAAAAGTGAAGGAAATTAAAAACATAACTTTAGTCATGATTGCATGTGCTTGAAGAGAAAATCCAAATTGAAAGAGAGTTTTTCTTTGTGAGAGAAAATTTCTACTAACATGTGCAATACATGAATCATGATGATAATTGCCTTAATAATGAGTACTCCCTTGCATGTAATACAATACATGGTACCGTCTAAATGAGAAATTTATGAGCCATTCTTTCATATGAATAGACTACCAATTAGCGGTTACAATCCTCCTTAATATATCCCAATTGATAAATAAGCTTTAAAAATATATATTTTATATATGTACACAAAATTAAACATCATACATTTGGCATCTATGATACCTCAATTAGCAGATTCAAATTATTATTTGCAAGACCTATTCTTAATGTATAAAGAAATGTTATGTTCACAACATTTTTACAATATTTTCACAACAAATTATAGGTGGTTAGTTGTTATTGGTTCAAATTTGAACTTAACACTAAGATTATTTTTTTACCCTAATAATAACAACCAGTAACAACCTGCCACCTAAGATTTGTTGTAAAAATATTATGGACATATCATTTCTCTAATGTATATATTATACCTTCATATAGCATATATTATTCCTCTAGCAAATCCAAATCCAAATATAGGATACAAAGTGGGCTAATAAACCCACCAAATGAAGAATTTTTTTTTCTTCTTAAGACAAGCCTCTCTCCCCCCCCCCCCCCCCTTCTTTCTTTTTTTACAAGCTTAAGATTTGTTTATCCAAACTAACAAAAGAGTCATCACCACATTATAAGCACATTATAATTACTAAGTTAATTTTACTCTAAGTGAAATTTCATTTCCAAAATTCTAAAAAATTTATATTGCTATTTAATCAAAGTCTATAACTAAATTTTTTTTTAAAACCCTAAAAGAAATTTCAATTATTATTTTTAATTATCTATAATTATCTTTGATCATCTAACATAATTTATAGTTTTGATTTAAAAAAAAAATCGGTTTTACATAAGAGACTTCTGTCATATTTCTTAAGGTAATTATTTCTTTTATACGTATTAACAATTTAATTTTTTTTTTTCTGATATTTATGAAAACTATTTTATTTTTTTAATATTTTGATAGTTACAACAATGGGAGTGAAGAAGGGGAGGGGGTTTTAAACCCTAAATGTTTCCGTTAGAAACATCAAGAATTGTTAGTTGAGTTTTGTTTGTTTGATAAACTTCAATTTTATTCAAACAACTGAAAAAGGAGGCAATCTACCTTGCAAGAAGATTCTATGACCATTAGTAGATTACCCTTATTGAAACAAAAGGACTCACTAGAACTAATAGCAAATTTTTCAGCCACATGAACAGAAAAATTATAGGTCTTCTTAAACCCAAAGGGAAAAAAAGAGAAGAAAAACATTCTCTGAGACTATTGTTAGTTGAGTTACAAAGCTCTTAGTTTACGAAAACTATTGTTGATTTTACAAAACACGTGAAATGCAAGAACATACATTGATGCATACCACTCATATATATATATATATATATATATATAAATAAACAAACTAACTAAAAGAATCATTTTTGGTTTGGCCAAGAAAGAGAAAGTTAGGGTGCATGTACAAAACCAAAATGTTAGACTATTTTTGTTAGATGTAATGAATCAATCCCCATCACAAGAGTATCCTTTCACATTGGACTAAAGTTTCTAACATGAACTTTCCCGACAAAGAAAGGCCAGTTGGGTTAAAGGGGGAGCCAGAACACAAGGGCTGAGTGGGGGACCATGAAAAAACCCACACACGAGAAAATGCTGCTCCCCTTTAGCCTCATAACCCAGTAATTCCCTCCTCTCCCTCATGCCCCAACTCACTCCAAAAAAAAAAAAAAAAATCTAATAAATACTATTCTTGTACAAACAATTTCCTCAATCAACTTTTTGTAACCTCTTTACAGGGTTAAAAAATGAAAAACTAGAAACAGAAGGGTAAATTATAATTTATTTCTTATAATTTTTGGTCCAATTGTAATTTAGAGCATAAACTCCTCCTATGGTTTATAATAAAATTATTATATCATTAAAGTTCCAGCTAAAATAATGTCTCAGAGTTTATTTTAATCCAATTTTTATGGGTGAAAATGTAACAATTAAAAAGTTTGTGTAATTAAACTATGACATGACTAAATCACAAGGAATAAATAATTTTTTTTACAAAATAAAAAAATCTATTAATTTAAATGAAATCTTAACAAAGTCATTTTAGTCCAGAACTTAAGGATTTCAATGTACCAATTAAGGGATAAATTGTAATCCCCCCCCCCCCCCCCCCCAAAAAAAAATCCAAATGTGTAGACAAGTGACCTATTACCTTTATTCTTAATAAATAAATAAATAAATAATTCATACTAACACATTAGTGGTTTTTTTTTTTGGTTGGCAATAAATGATAAATCTAGGTTTTGAACCTTTGAGCACAAGGACAAGACCTCTTAAATAAACCAAGGTAGAAGGTACGCATATACTTTTGAAACTTTTCAAATATATTGTTATACCGTTAATATTTTCACATTTATTCATAATTCTTAGTTCACTCTTTGAATTTATTATATTTTAATTAATATTTTTATATTAATTTGTTAATGGTTATCTATTAATTATTTTCTATGTACATTCATCTTACAAACTATATACATATACAGTCTGTTTGGATTGAGGGGGACGGAGGAAGAGTGGAGTAGATTTGGACCAAAATTAGCTTATTTTCAACCAACTCTACTCTACTCCCCTTCATTCCTCTTCCTTCCCCCCTCAATCCAAACGGGCCTATAGTTATTTAAGATTATAGAGAAACCTAGGCATGATATATATGAAAGAGGGAAGAGGTGAAGCCGAGTCATAGATCTAAAAAACGCTAACAATCGAAGAACATTCTAGGGAACAATGAGAGAGATATTGGGTCTTTTAACTATAATATTCCTAAGTAAGATTGATATTTCATATTTTCGAGCTCTATACTTAATTCTCCCAATATATTACTTTTTTTATTTGAGGAAAATTCTCCCAACATATTATAAATACATTGTTTTGAGTTAAATTTTACCCTAGACAATTTATACTATGTTGTGTTGGATGATCAAATTTAAGTTTAATAATTAAATATGTCGTATCTTTTCTATTCATTACTATTTTCAAATTGTCAACCTTATAACTTAACTAGCTAGCTAGTTGGTACATACTATTATTTCTAATGAAAATATCCAAGATTCAAATCTCACATTCCCAACTATTGATATATCAATTTAATATCAACTCTCAACCCTATTAGAATTTTAAGACAAACTGACATTATTATTATTTTTTTTTTCTATTTTTAAAAGAAATAAACACACAATACAAAGAAGAGAGAATGGGGTTCTAATTATTAAGAGAGAGAGAGAGAGAGTCTTACAAATCGACCCAATAAATATGGCACATGATCCCGACATCACTTTTTTTTTTTTGAGAAGGAACCGACATCACATTGATATGTAACATTGGTCTCTTTCTTCGTAAACGGATGGAAATGTAGGAGCTTATTAGGAGGTCCCAGCCCCACGCGTTTGCTGTAGAGATATTTTGCAAAATCCTTGCATGACTTTGCGTTATATAAAAGAAAAATAGAAAAATAGTTTATGCGCGCATGAAATACTATCTCTCTTACAATAACTTAGTTAGTTAGATAAGGGTAGGATACGAAGATTTATAGTTCTTTTTAAATAGTTCATCCTATTAATTGATGCTCTTAGAACATTTATTAGTGGATTATTTTAAGAAAGTTTTGATACTACTTTCATGGTACTTTTATGGAATATAAATTTTTTTAAAAAAATATGTTATTTTTTTTCTTTTTCTTTTTAATTTTTTTTTAAAAGTACTTTCTACACCAATGTCCTAAAGACATCTATTAACTTTTCCCTGCTTTTTATTCCTACAATAAGCATGAGAGGCACTTAATCCTAAATTCTCCCCATTAGACAGATTGAGCAATGAATTTGTGGGATATTCCATTCCTGAAGGGACAAAGCTTAAAAAAATAAAATAAAAAAATAAAAAGAGATGAATTTATTCCATTCCTAAAGGGACAAAGTATCTGTTATATATTCTATAAAAAAAAAAAATGGCAGTTACTAGTGAAAGGTGTTTGGATCCAATATTTGCTTATTGGGGTTCTTACATTGGTTTTGTACCATAAAATCTGTTTGGTCCTAAGTAATAAATTTCAAATTCATTGTAGGTTTTAATTAGCTCAATTAGCAAAATTAATATTATGTCATCAATGTCAAATAAGAGATCTAGGATAAACCCCTCTTACACAAAAACTAATTAGTGTCCTAACCTGATGATAAAGAAATTATATAGCAGAATTAGCGGATACTATATATTGAAATTCGACCATATCTATTAAAAAAAAAGTTCCATATTCTTAATTATTTTAATATATTTATAGTGCATCATATGATATAAAGGAAAAAAAAAAAAAAGAGAGAGAAGAGGAAGAGGGTGTTCACTTGGTTTAGACATATTTTTTACTTCTTATACTTTATGCTACGATATAATTTAGACATGGCCTTTGGTATTCCACTAAAAGTGGACGGTCTAAAATAACCCTATATTTTAATTGTGATAATTTTTCTTAAAAAGAAAAATTAAAAGTTAAAAAAGTAATTTAACATGTTTTTAAACCAACTAAATACTTGCATTTTGTTCAAAATATACCATTTAAAATGGTCATAAACTCCACTGCTAAAACTACTTGCTTCTTGTTCAATAATAGAAAATTTGAACCAATCATGACTTCTCAAAAAGATCTTCAAACTATGCGCCTAGCGCTTCCATAAAGGCTAGTAATATATAATTTTATTGTCAATATTTTGGAAATATTAACTACAAGTTTTATTATTATAAAATTTTACAATTCTCATATAAATACAATACATCAAAGGTTGGGTTTATTTATTTATTTATTGGTGTGTTTAGATAGGTTTTAGTTACAACTTATGTGAATTTATATTAATTTTATTTAATAGACACTTATTGAGTGTGTCAATAGAACCAATTTAAAAGTTGATATTTTAACTAATTCTTTTTAAAAAAATTTATTGTTTAATTTCCTACAACCATGACGTGGCATAATTTCATTTCTTTAAAAAATAAAGAAAATGAATGATTAATTCCACAAAAGAAGTAAAATCACCCCAAGCTATAAAGTGATTATGCAATTTATCAAAAACTTTAATTAAGTTTAATTAATTGGCAGAATTTCTCCAAAAAAGGGCTCAAAGAGAGTGTAGCCACTTGTTAGAGGGAGAAATAGTCATGGCTATTTTGACAGTGGAATTTGCATATGGACTTGTATGAGTTGTATATATCTTAGACTTGGTTAAAATAAAAGCACGTTTGGTACACTTGAAAAAGTATTGGTTGGCATTAGTAATATGGGCTGCTAATCAAGAGGCCCACAAATTAGTTTGTTGGGATGACTTTTGTAACTGAGCGTGATGGGCCTTCCGTCTTTTTTGGCAATAAAAGTTACACACACTCAATAGAAAAAATGAAATAGTACGGGTCTTTTCTTTTCTTTTTCTTTTTTTTTTAATTTAAAAATATTAATTTTATATTTTTTTTGAGAAAAAAGTATTATGGGTCTAGATGCAGACACTATTGAACACGTTTATAAAATAGAGTTGAACGGTGCAATTTTGTTAGGATATGTACCATGAAAGGATCAATCTGAACTATTCATTAAATATTCATGTTTTTCTTATGAAGCTAAGTATCTAGAAGCATTAATTGTAGAATTAGGGAAAAAAAAATGAAGAAATATTAATAGTAGAGCATGAAATTTAAAGTCTTTGCTTTGCCTAGGTGCTAAATATTCTCTAGTCTTTTGAGGCAAGTTCTAGGCTAAGAAGCTAAGAACAACAAAAATACATGGTTGGTCACTTCCATAATTAATATTACAAGGTCAAAAATCCTACTTGGTCAATAATTATATGGAATTTTAGTTTTTAATATTGTGAAGTTGACTTGCAAAGAAGGATAGGTCAACCAGTGCAAAGCATGTAACCTATTATTGAAGTATTGATGCTTGAAGTTCATTGTATTGTTACTTTCTCCAAGAACATTGGCCTGGACTTCATAGTTCAATGTACATACAAATAGTTAGTCATGTTTCCGACTGCCACTTATGTCAAGTCGAAGAAATTTAGATTTTGGTGGGTCTCAGTTTCCTTCAAAATATTTATATTTGATTTACGACAAACATATACCATAGCGTACGTTGTTCCCTAATTTCAGCCCAATAAATTTGAAGCTACAATATAGTTCACAATATTTTAATAATTATTGGGGATGACAGATTACAATTAGTGAATAATAAAATTAATGTTAGTTATTATCCTAATCAACAAAAGTGATGTACCAATCACAATTTACCACCTCAACAATTTGTAAAATTTGTTGTATTTATAGCAATATTGAATTCCAATCATCATCTACTGGGTGTAAAAATATTGTTAGGGTCATTTATTGTTGGCAAATTGTGTGTCAAGTGAAGTTTCAATTGTAATTTTATTGATTTCAAAGTATATATTTTATTTGAGTTATAATAAATTGAGTAATCAAGGTAGAAGAGCTGAAAGAATAAGTGAAACTTGTTGCTTAAGAAATCTCGGTTGAGTGAAAATTGAAGTATTAGGCAAGATGATTAAGGAGAGGTTTAGCGTATATGCTGCAGAAGTTATATACCAGGTCTCTCTTTCTTTCTTCCCTTCATTCTGAGAGATGGTAAGAATCTAATGCATGTATAAAGATCCATTTCGATTTAAAAGAAAATAGATAGAAATTATTTCGTAATCAAGATTCAGTTTTAAACCAATATAATTTTGGTCGCAGATCATGGGTATGAAAATGATACTTGAGAATTGGGATTAGGTCTCAATTAATATCAAAGCGGGATGCCAAAACCACGTACGCATACACAAAAGCAAATGAGAGAAGGGAGATTTCAAACTACCAAAAGCACACTTCTTACTTAGATAATCTTACAAAGATCAACACATAATGATTGATCATACATTATTTCTCTATCCGCCATATATTCAACTCTTAGTGCTAACTCTTCCTTCCCAACAAAAGGGCAAAAAAAAAAAATTCCAACAAAAAGGAAAAGGGATTGCACAGAGAGAGAGACATATGTAATATGCAACCGTTACATAAGATAATAAATTAAGAGAAGAAGAAGAAGAAGAAAAAGAGGATGACGATGAAGACGATGAGCTAGTCTTCTTTGCTGCATCTGCAATATAAAATATTCTTCAGTGTCTGGGTAAAAGAGGCCCAAATTCGGTGCTTGATACGTCTTCTGGGGACGGGGGGTAAATTCTTCATGCCAACGTTTTTGGACACAGCAGCCTTCTGTTCTGGTTGACGTGACCCAAAAGCCATGGCGGTAACCTTTTGTAGTTTAGAGCAAAAGAGATTGAGAAAGTACTGCGATTTCAAGGCGTCTGTAGTTAGATGAAAAGAAGCAACCATGCATGTACATATATATATAGGTAACTAGGAATCCTTGTTACGTAATCTCTGTTTGTGTGTGTGTTTGATTAATCTATCTTGGTGAAAAAAAAAAATGTGTGCTTGACTAAGTCAGATTGTCACAGTGTGAACTATGACAGCATGAAAGAATTTTGTCCTTTCCATTTTTTTATTGTGTCTTGTACGCATACATGCATGTTTTTCTTTTAGGTCCATTTATGGTAAAAAAGGATTCTCAGTGGGTCCCGATATTTTTGTTTTTTTTTAATTGGGAAAAAACTTTTCCCTGACTGGTTCACATTCTTCCACTTATTTTCTAAACCAATCAATTTCATTTTTTAAGATTAGAAGATTAACAAATTATCTAAATCCAATACTTTTTTTAGTTAAATTTAGTAGAATCTTTTGAAAAAATTATTAGTTGTATGCTACAAAGAAGAGAAAAAGTTAAAATTGTATTGTTGTTTATTTGGATTGTATTTGTCATCGCTGTGATTCCGTTGGATTTAACTAAAAAATTGTCAGATTGAGTGTATTTGCTTATTTTTCAAACAAAAATGAAAAAAATTAGTTGGTTTAAAAAATAATGAAGGAATTATACGTTTTCCTCGATTTTTTATTCACTTTCCAATATTCATTGTTTTTGTTATAAATGATACTTTTTAAACTCAGAACTCCTCATCATTGCTTATTATTGTTATCACATAAGAATTAACCCTGTGTTTGGATTCAGACAGGGAAGGACAAAGGAAAGAAAAGAGTAAAGGGAAGAAAATGGGAAATATATAATAAAAAAAACACTTTTCTCATATATATTTATATATTTAAAAGAAAAAGGGAATAAGGAGAAAAGAAAATAGATAAACATTTATGCTTTTCTTTACTTTTTTTTTTTTTAATATAAGCTTATTTTTCTTTTATTATTTTTTTAGAGAGTTTCAACCTATGTCGTCTGCTTCTGATGATAGCTCTTTATCATCAGACTAAGACACCAATCAATTTTTGGTGTAAGTGGAGATTGAACCCCTGATCTCTTATACAATCATCAAAAATTTTACCAGTTAAACTATTTGATTTGTGAAGAGAAGAGAAATAAAGAAAAATATATATTTTGTTACATTTATACCTTGATAATGTAGAGAGAGAGACACGAAGTAATGGGCAAAAATGTAAATTTTTAAGTCATTAAAAAAGTCAAAAATTGCGGTTGCATTTTTTAACTCCAATTTTATCTCCAATTATGCCCAGATTGGGGGGGATTATAAAAAATATGGGCCCACGAGAAATTATTTCTTTCACTTTTTCTTTATCTCTTATCAACCCGTTTCAATCATAGTACAAGATTTTGATTTGAAGGATATGGATTCTTGTTTAAATATATTAATTTTTTCAAAATATGAGTACTTTAAAAATCACATCACCTTGATTAATGAAAAAGCAATAGGAGTTTTTCGTAATTTAAAAAGGGTGCGCGGTTGGTTTGCTGTGATCAATTCATATTTGTTTTCATTTGCGCTATTAACTTTACTTTTTCAATTATTAAGAACAGCTCCTTAATTAATTTTGTACCTTTATGGCATTTTTCCAATTTTAAATGCTCTCCTCTTAGTGATATAGTGCGGTGAATACCCCCAGCCCAATCTTGGTATAAGATTAATACTGATGGGACTACTTTTGTTAACACACAATCTGTAGGAGTAAGGGTTATTATTCGAAACTACAAATGGCAAGTAGAGGCAGCCCTAAGCAAGAACTTTCCAATCCCGCTAGGTCCTATAAAGACTAAAGCAAAAGCATTGGAGGAAGAGGTTCTTTTTGCCTGGGACGTAGGGGTACGAGATGTAGTGCTTGAGAGTGACTCCAAGATAGTTGTTGATGCATTAATTGGAACTACTGAAGCTCCAGTTGCTATTGACAATATTGTAGGATTTTAGATGTGTGGAAATTTCTCATGTTAAGCGAAATGGCAATCATCCAGCTCATTTTTTGGCTCAATATGCCAAATATTTAGATAGTTATCAAACTTGGATAGAGGAAAATCTTAATATGGTTGAGTCGGCTTTGGCTCATAATGTATTATGTTTATCTTCTTCTTAATAAAATTATGGTCTTAAAAAAATAAAAAATAAAAATAAAAATAAAAATAAAACTCCTCCCATAAAGAAGACAACCAGCGATAATCCTATTTGGGTATGAAAATTGTAATCCCTACTTTATCTATAGAGTTTAAATGGGTCCCAAACAGGAAATTCAAGGGGAGAAATATGAACAGATTAATTGAACTATAGTTTGACCTAATCAACTACAGCCGAGGAGTTATTGTAACTAAGCATGTGATTCATTATATGATGTTGTCACTCTTTTTGGCTAGGTACGTTGGCTCTCGCATCTCACAATCCACCTCAGCAAATTTAAATTTCATTGCTCCCAACGCAAGATTATTATTCATTATTTTGCATAGCAAATATTTCCTCATGCATTTTTGTTAATTACTTTTTTTTTTTTTAGGTTCTCAAATCCTATAACGGTTTGGAGTAATTTTTAGGTACTCCTGGAGCACGATAAATGGTGCTCCATCCTTTCACATTTATAGTGGGGTCTATTATAAATGTGATAGGATGGAGCATCATTTCACTATACTCCGAGAGTATTTAAGTATTTTTCATATAGTTTGACCCATAATATTGTCAATTGGGCCTCTTTTTGTTAGGTATGGAATCCTTCCTAATCCATCTCATCTCTTTCTACCTAGATTTTTTCCTAAAAATGATGATGCCCCAATTCCGCGATTCCCTTTACCCTCTTTAGGTCCTCAATAAAATTATACTACTTAATAATATACTATATTATACATATTTTCTTATAATAATAATATACCATACACACATATATAATAATTCCTACTTGATCAATCAAAGTTTTTATCAAGTCTTTGTTACTTCGATTCTTTTTTTAGGACTACAATATGTTTTTCATAATTTTTGTCACAATTATTTTGACATAGTAAATTGTGAGTGACTTCATATTACTTTTGTATAAAGCTATATCTTTTTTTAATACTGCTCATATTTTTGTGCGCGTATTTGTGGGTGGAAGGGGGAAGGCACACACAGATGAATCCAAGTTTGATGTGACACTCTATGAATCCAAGAATATTGCTAGTTTTTACATACTACCATGAATGACCGCAGCTCATTCTTGCCTTGGTAACCTTGCATCCCTTCCATGATTCAAGTTAGGTTTTGTCTCCCTTCACCATGTCATGTCCACCGAGTCGACAACTTTTTTTTTTTTTTTGGTTACAAAAATTAGAAATAAAGAGAAATATTATGTCCACAATATTATTACAATATTTTCACAACAAATTATAAGTAATAGGTTGTTATTAACTGTTACTAATGAGTAAAAAAGTAATTTTAATAATGAATTTAAATTAAAACTAATAACAACTTATGTACCACTTAAAATTTACTGTGAAAATATTGTGAATGTAACACTTTTTTTTTTTTTTTTTTTTAATTCACGAATGTAACACTTCTTTGTAATAAATATTTCATCAAAAAAATATCTTACATTTAGTCAATGCCGACATTCGTTTAGTAGAATTCATATTCATGTCTGTCTTGCTACACGATGGTGATTGGCGACTGATGGTTTGATTCTTTCTTGATTCACTTAATGAAAACAAACAAATTGTAAGGTTATGTGAAAGAGTAATATTATTCAGCAAAAAAAAGAAAGAGTAATATTGTTGGTCAGTCTTGGCTTGGTCAGTCCTTTTACACATGTCGCCACATAATGAAGACTTTGTAAAATTACTACAGCTCCTAAAAGCTCTAGCATATATTTGCTCACACCACAATGTTGTTTGTGACATTAAGCCCAAAACAAAATTCTACTCTTCTTCTTTTTATTTTATTTTATTTTTTTATTTCCATTTGGAGAATTAAATAGAGGGCCACTGTGTTTTTATTTATACTTTTAGAAGAAAGGGAAATTAAATTTTTCATGGTTAGGAGTTAGAAATCTTTTTTACATTTGTCAAATTCTACTCTTCTTCTTTTTATTTTATTTTATTTTTTTATTTCCATTTGGAGAATTAAATAGAGGGCCACTGTGTTTTTATTTATAGTTTTAGAAGAAAGGGAAATTAAAATTTTCAAGGTTAGGAGTTAAAAATCTTTTTGTACATTTGTCATTTATGAAAAATAAGGCATTCCTTTATTTTTTTTATTATTGTTAATTTTTTTCTTCTTATATTAACTTATATATATATATATATATATATATATATATGCTAAGGCAAGTTAAGTTACGTATGTTATTTCAATTATTTAAAATTAATTAAATTTTTATATGTTCACAATTTAACTTAACAAAAATCTTGATCTATAATACTGGAAGAGTGTTAATTGTGCTCAATAAAATTTAAAAGATAATTCATAGTTTATAACTAAATTGATTTGATGAAAAAAAAAAAAAAAAAACACATTCTTTTGAATTAGGGGTGTCCACGAGTCGGTTCAGATCGAGTTTGTACTCAACCCACTACCGACAACCTAATCTCATCAGGTACACAAAAACTCAATCCGCCATGAACCGAAAGGGAGCATTGGATTGAGTGGTTTCGATCTTTTATCGGGTGGCGTGGTTTACGACAATAAGCTCAAAACAGTGAATTTCCATTGACATCTCGCTAGATCTAACTAAGATCTTGTCCAATATGGCTGAGATCTAGCCAAATCCGTCAAAGATCTCCCCAGATTCGGTGGAAATCTCATCGGATATGGCTGAAATCTCGTCAAATTTGAAAAATCTTGCCGAAAAAAAAAACTTAGTTCGTTGGTCAGATTGGGTGGCTCAGGTTTTGGAGGAGGAGACCCACCACCCGAACAGCCAGAATGCATTTTTGGAGGATGAGACCCATCAGAGTTGTTGGATCTAGTGGCGGTCAGCTCAAGTCTAGTTAAATGGTTCAGGTGTTTCAAGTCTTCGAGTTTGTCAGACAGCCTTATTTTTTGAATTATATAAAAACTAATTTGTTGTAATTTATATATGTGTGGGGGGTTGGGTTTAAATTAACATGATGTAACTCTAAGACATGTTATAGCATACAATATTTTTTTATTGAATGTAAACTTCAAAAAATTTATCATTAGATTAGATTTTCTTCTTATATCTTATATGTTTGAAAAAATTCAAGATAAACTAAGATCAATAACTATGTTATTACTCAAATATTTAAAATTCAAGTTTTTGTATTAAAATTGTGCATAAAAGGTTGGATTTATTGTGCATAACAGTGAGATTTTTTAAATATTAATGCAAGTAAAAGTACTTGAAATTTTCTCATATAATAAATCATTATTTGAAAATAAAATTTCTTGGTATTTAACTTGGCGGATTCAAAAACTTTTTACCTAAAAGAAAACGCACGTGTTACTTGTGACTTGTGAGCTATAGAGGGTCGTTCAAGGTATTTAAGTGTTGTCATTATTTACCTTTGATTTGGTATTGCAATTTGCCAATTTGTCTCTGCCCTATAAAAGGTTCAGAAAAAATATATATAAAAAGAATCAGTCCACAAGCCAAGTTCAGTGTAGGAAAATTTTCTCTTTCTTTTGTTTTCGATTATGTTTTTGTCAACGGTAGTTTTCCCCCACCAACCTACAAGAAAATATGCACAGCAAAGTTGTCTCCCCTAAATACATAGGTACTAGGACTACAACTGTACACGTCTGTAGATAATTGACAGTTCGACACCTTCAATTTCAAAGTGCACGAGTCTGTACTATTCATCTGCATTATATTAATTAATTATTTGACGGATTCAAAATTTCTTCGATTGAAATAAATGGATGGATCCAAGTACTGGCATTCCAGATGCATGAAAATCAAAATATATTAGGTAATGATAAAATAAAAACAAATAAAATAAACTAAAAAAACTTTCTTGATGAATAAATAAAGAAAAACTTTTGATATGCTGCCGATAATAAATAAATAAAAACTTATTCAGCAACAAAAAATAATGTTAAGGGGAGCCTTTTGATTTATATATATATATATATATATATATATATAAAATTCAATATCTGCAACAAATGGGGGTGAGGAATTTTAAATTATGGTTCCCCTTAATAAAAAAGAGTAGGCAATGTCACTAGTTACAAAGATCTTAGTAAAGCAACGTAAGTTGGATAAATTATTTATAATGTAAAGAGAAAATGAAAAGAAAAAAAATTAATAACATATACATATTTAAATTTGCAAAACTATTAAATGTTTACTATATAATGAACAGATTTTATTTATTTTAAAAAATATAGAATTTTGATACAAATTATGATTTTTTACACAAAAATTAATTTTTGCTCTCAAGAGATTAGGAGAATTATCAAGCAGTTAAACTAACCGTGATCATGAAGCATATGGCAAAGAAACTACCGATGATGGAGGAAAAACTATCAACTTGACTAACATGGAAAGAGCCTCTTGGCATGAAAGATGTGTTAAAAATCTAAAGAACATATAATCCATTGATTAGATTTTTAGAATATGTAGTAAGGTTAATTTTTTTAACCGGAGTTATAGTTTTAAGCTACAACCAAGTAGTGACGGCTCCACACATGCAAGCCAGGGTGGTCGTAGAACCACCTTGACTTGCAAAAAATTGTATATATACACTTGCAAAAAAAACAATTGTATGCTAAACTAACCTATTGTGACCACCCTAATAAAAATGTTGAACATAAATAAGATAAATAAGATTAATGCTACATTCACAACATTTTCACAATAATTTCACAACAAATTAAATGTGGTAAGCAGTTAATTTAGGCCTAATATTATTTTGTTACCCACCAATAAACAATTTTTTGCATAAGATTAATTTATTGTAAAAATATTATGGACGTAGCATTACTCCAACATTAATTCTGCCCTCCAAACATAATCCTTAATCCCTTTTTTTATAGGCTTAAATAACAACTATATATTAGCCCAAATAAATAAATAAATAAAAAAAAAAAAAAAAAGAAGACAAGACCAAACAATAACAAGTGAACAAATTATTCAACAAAAAGCCTATATATTATAAATAAAAAAGATAAAAATAGCTAATCATTCAAATTTGTAGTTCATTCAACATATTCAATAAAAATAATCTATAATTTCATTTTTCCTTAAAAAATGTGGTATCAAGAAAAAAATATTATAGTTGTAAGTTCTCCTTCATAGTGATGACAGTTATACTCTTTTTAGCTTTGCAATCGAAATATCTTTGCTCTCTTTAACGACTCAACTCTAGCAACTTAACTCGCAACTGTAGCAAATATTCAAGTTATTTCTTTAATAGATTTTGTATAATTTAAATTTTTTAGTAACTATTCTAAAAAAAATTCTTAGAACTGCCACTCCAACCAAGTTTCTAACCAAACTTTATCCTCTACGAATATATGCCATGGCATTTTTATCTTTCCTCTGTCTTTTTAGTTTTTCCTTTGTAAAACTAATCACCGGACTAGTTCCTTGTTACTCACCGGAGGCCTTCTATGTAACCATTTATTGTTAATGAAAAAGTCCTCACCGGTAGCTATCATTAATTACGTTTCTTGCCCAATTTTTTCTTGCAAACATATTTTGGTGATCACAGACTCACAATAGTGAGAGCAATTAAAAGAGTGCTTTTTGGAGATGGCGAAAAAAAAAAAAGGATCAGAGGAATGAGCAAAGCTATTTCCTACATTCTTCAAGAGGGCATGTGAATTTCACGTTTGGAATGGCTGTTGGAGGCCACATTACTGAGTTTCTCCAATGCTGTCATTAGTTATTGCTAGTCCAGGACCAAGTAGGTGCTCCCGTGCCTGTGCATGTGGATGCAGTAGAGTCTTGCAGGTTGCCCTTGCAAGAGTGTAGTGGTCCTCATCTACGTAGGACCAGTGTAGGGAGAAAGTATGGCAGCGGAGTTAGAAGAACTGTGGAAAAAGTTGTCTTTCACAGAGGAGGAAGATGAGAGCGTTGTGTTGGGAAGGAACACTACAGAGGCAGCGATAGCTATAGGCAAAAACTGTCTGTTGATGAAGGTGCTATCTTATAGGAGCATAAACATTGATGCTCTTAGGAAGAACCTTAGAATGGTGTGGAAACCAAATAAAAGCGTCCAGATTAATGAAGTTGAAAACGAACTCTATCTAGTGGAATTCGGGGATGGAAGGGATAAGAAGAGAATCATGGAGATGTGTCCGTGGACATATGAGAAGTCCTTGATTCTATTGAGAGAGTTTGAGGGCGAACAAATTCCAAAGGAGATATCACTTTGGAAGTCCCCTTTTTGGGTGCAAATACATAATCTCCCGTTAAAGAGCAGAACCAGAGAAACAGGCAGAGCTATAGGAGCAAAGCTGGGGAAGGTTCTGGATGTCGATGTAGAGGAATCGGGAGTTCACTGGGGAAAATCACTGAGAGTGAGGGTGGAGATTGATGTCACGAAGAAACTTGTGAGGGGAAAAAAGATTGTCATAGAGGGGGGGGAGCAGAGGTGGATAGCCTTCAAATATGAGAGGCTTCCAAACTTCTGCTATAGATGTGGGCTGCTCAACCATGGCTTAAGGGATTGTAAGGAAGGGAATGATAATGAGGACCAGGTGGATTTAAGCAAGCTCCAGTACGGGGCATGGCTGCGAGGTGAAGCACCGAGGAGAGGTGGAGGAGAGGTTTTGAAAGCGAGACCGGAGGAAGGAAGGCAGGGCAGAGGGTGGTCGAAGAACAAAGCGGAGGAAAGTCAGGCGAGAGTGAAGCACACGACGGATAAAAGAAGTGGGGCGGAAAAGGCGCCGGAGTCAACACATCCACCCTTGGGGAATGGGGATATGGAGAATGAGACAAACATTGCGGATCAAAGTTGTCAGGAGCCAGGGAAGGATCATGGGAAAGGAAAAAGTATTTGCCTGGGAGAGATGACAAATGGAATCCTACCTATTTCATGCAAGGAAGTCTGCAATGGGAGTGAGACGCAAAAGGCACCAACGGATGGGATGCAGTGGGAGACAGGGACGTCTCAGGGGGAAGATAATTTGTTTGACTTTAAAGTGGCGCCAACAAATGAGGGAATTAACGGGTTAGAAGGCCAGAATGAGATGGAATGTGGGCAAGGCCCAATGGCGCTATGTTATAAGGAGAATACGGGCTGGATTGCGGAACAGTTGGGCCCAACGAGTGGCCACTGGAAGAGGCGTGCCCGTGAGGCCCGTAATGAGAACTTGAATGTGGAAAAAGCCACAGAGTTAAAAAAGAGAGTTGACCCTATCTCCTTAGAAGAACTTAAACCACATATATCAGATCAGAAAAGAAGGAAATCAGCAGAACAGAACACACCACAAACGAAAAACAAAGATTTGGATGGCGATGAGGCGGTGGCTGCGGAGCAGCACCGCCGAGCCCAATGAGTGTCCTAGCATGGAACTGCCAGGGTTTGGGGTCATCCCCGGCAGTTAGGACTCTCACCGATGAGGTGAAGGCAAAAAACCCAGTTTTGGTCTTTCTATCTGAGACCAAGGCTAGTGTGAGTCGGATTAAGGGGCTTCAGAGAAAATTGGAGCTTACTCAAGGCATTTCGGTTCCAAGTGATGGCAAAAGCGGTGGTTTGGCGATGTTATGGCGTGAAGGAGTTGATGTGAGGCTCCGGAGTGTCTCGAACTCACATATCGACGTTGTTGTGAATGGAGAGGGTGGAGCGCTTCCTTGGAGAGCAACCGGGTTCTATGGCCACCCCGATGCTAGGAAAAGGTATATCTCGTGGGATCTGCTTCGGACGCTGAAAAATCAAAGCACACTTCCATGGGTTGTGTTTGGTGATTTCAACGAAATTGTTCATCCGGAGGAAAAGCTAGGCTGGTTGGATCGGGATGCAGATCAGATGAGAAATTTTCGTGAATGTTTGAATGGGTGTGGGCTGCTTGATCTGGGTTTTGTGGGTCAGAGGTTCACTTGGTGTAATGGCAGATTCGGGGAGCAACGAACGATGGTTAGGCTGGATAGAGTAGTGGCTGATGAGAGATGGATTGCACTTTTCCCTGAGGCACAAGTTCAGCACATCTCGATGGCAGCTTCGGATCACTGTCTGCTTGCTTTGTTCCTTAGAAAGAAAAGATCCATTAAGCCGGCAAAAAGGAGGTTTATGTTTGAAGAGATGTGGGTTAGGGAAGAGAGGTGTAGAGGGGTAATTGAATCGGTTTGGGACCCCACTCAAACAAGTGCGGATGGGTGCATTGCCGACAAGATTAAAATGTGTCAATCCCAGCTTAGTCAGTGGAATCAGAGGACTTTTGGAAATGTTAACACAAGGCTTAAAAGACTAAAGGAACGGCTCCAATTTCTTGAAGGGCAAAATCTCCTCCATGAGACAGCTTGTGAAATCAAAGAAGTGAAGAAGGAAATTAATGAGACCCTAATAAGGGAGGAGGTGATGTGGAATCAAAGGTCGAGGGCGCTTTGGCTGAAAAATGGGGACAGGAATACTAAGTTTTTTCATGCGACAGCATCTCAAAGACGTAAAAGGAATAAGATTGAAGGGATTATGGAAGAGGGGGTTTGGCGTGATAGTCCTGAAGACATAGAGAGAGTGATCCTCAGCTATTTCTCAAGCATTTATAGTACCGACCATCCCAACTCCTTTGAGGCAAGCTTGAATGCGGTAGATCAGCGGGTCACTCAGGAGATGAATGGCGAGCTGATGAGAATGTTCAGGGAGGAGGAGATTAGAGCCGCATTGAACCAAATGCACCCGACCAAAGCCCCTGGCCCGGACGGTATGTCACCCATTTTCTTTCAGCATTATTGGGATGTGGTGGGTCAGTCAGTGGTAAGATGTGTTTCTGAAATTCTTAATACTGGTGTGATGCCTCCGGTTCTGAATGAAACTTATATTTGCTTGATCCCAAAAGTTAGCTGCCCCCAAAATATTACTGAATTCCGTCCAATTAGTTTGTGCAATGTTGTGTACAAAATTGTATCCAAAGTCCTTGCAAACAGGTTGAAGAAGATCTTACCTGATGTGATTAATGAGTCACAGAGCGCTTTTGTCCCGGGAAGGCAGATCACGGATAATGTACTGGTGGCATTTGAGACAATGCACTGCATAAACCAGAAGAGAAAGGGAAAAAAGGGTTTGATGGTCATTAAGCTCGACATGAGTAAGGCCTATGACAGGGTAGAGTGGGCGTTTTTGGAGGCAATGATGAGGAAATTGGGATTCCAAGAGAAGTGGATTAGGCTGATTATGATGTGTGTAACAACAGTCTCATACTCAGTTCTGATCAACGGGGAACCAAAAGGCATCATCAAGCCGACGAGGGGTTTACGCCAAGGGGACCCTATCTCTCCCTACCTTTTCCTACTGTGTGCGGAGGGGTTAACAGCCATGCTTCGTAGGGATGAGAAAGAGGGGTTAATTAGTGGGATTTCTGTATGTAGGGGTGCACCAAAGATTTCACATCTTTTGTTCGCCGATGACTGTATAATCTTTGGTGAGGCAAGTGTTAGGGAGGGGAGTAGGGTTCTAAAGGTTCTCGATGATTATGAAAGGGAGTCGGGACAAAAGCTGAATAGAGAGAAGACATCGCTCTTTTTCAGCAAGAATACGAGCAGGGAGATCCAAGAGGTAATCAAAAATAGCTTCGAGGCTCAGATTATAAATAAGCACGAAAGATATTTGGGGTTGCCTACTCTAGTGGGGAGAGGAAAGAGGAAGGCTTTTAACAGAATAAAGGATCAAGTGGGAAGGAAAATAGTTGGGTGGAAGGGCAAGTTACTATCAAATGCAGGGAGAGAAATCCTCATTAAAGCAATCGCCCAAGCAACTGCAACATACACGATGAGTTGTTTCAAACTCCCGGATTCCCTTTGTAGAGAGTTAAATGCCTTGGTGAGCCAATTTTGGTGGGGTCAGAAGGAGAAGGAAAGGAAGATGGCGTGGATATCGTGGGAAAAAATGTGTACGCCCAAATCAGAGGGCGGTATAGGATTTAAAGATTTAAAAGCTTTTAATTTGGAGCTCTTAGCAAAACAAGGGTGGCGGCTGAACCAATATCCGGATTCTCTCATCCACAAAGTGTTTAAAGCTAAATACTTCGCGGAGTGCACTTTTATGGAAGCACAAGTGGGTAAGATGCCTTCCTATGTGTGGAGAAGTCTTATGGCTGCAAAGGAAACTATTGAAGCGGGATCACGGTGGTTGATTGGAAATGGGAGGAAAGTGAATATTTGGTGTGACAGATGGCTGCCATCACCTGATTCGTTCAAAGTTATCAGCCCCCAGAGACACAATACCGATGTGGAGATGGTTGCACATCTCATTGACAATGTGGCTGGTTCGTGGAAGGCTGAAGTAATAAGGGAGGTTTTCCTTCCCCATGAAGCGGATATCATTCTAAGCATTCCGTTAAGCCCGCAATTGCCAGAGGATTCAAAGGTTTGGGCTTGGTCAAAAAATGGCCTTTTCACGGTGAGAAGTGCGTATGGTGTGTCGCTGAAACTGTTAAGGAAGACGAGCCTGTTGAGAACAACTGGGGACAGCTCTGACAAAACAAAAGTAGTTCAGTTATGGAAGACAGTGTGGAAGCTCAAGTGCCCAAACAAGATAAAGCATTTTCTATGGAGGGCTTGCAAGGAGATTTTGCCTACAAATTACCGCTTAGCTGCAAGGAAGGTGAGTAACAATGACCAATGTGGTTTTTGTGGTGAATGTGAGTCTTCGGGTCACATCCTATGGGATTGCAAAGTTGCTGTGGAAGTGTGGAGGGAGGTGGATATTGGTCTCCCAAGGCTGAACCAGCCCACAAGGGACTTTGTAGATGTGGTTTGGGCGGTGTTGGAAAGAAAGGGGGAGACGGATTGGGTTTTGTTCGCTATTACGGCGTGGCAAATTTGGAACAATAGGAATAAATTCAAGCATGAAGGAAAGTGTAAGGAGCCGAAAAGAATTGCTAGGGAGGTTCGTGATTTTGGCTTAGAAATCCAAGAAACTCTCCCGCCTTGCCCAAGTTCGTTTACAAGGGTCTGCAACCAATGGAAACCACCGGGACAGGGGAGGTATAAAGTAAATGTAGATGGGGCGGTTTTTGCGAGTTGGGGATGGTGCGGTGTGGGGGTAGTAATTAGAAATGAGAATGGTTTGATCATGGGGGCGATGAGCAAAAAACTACTCCTGCCTCTTAGGGCCACGGAGGTGGAAGTGAAGGCGGTGGAGGAGGGAATTAAATTGGCATGGGATCTGGGGCTTAGTGACATAGAGGTGGAAAGTGATGCACAGGTGGTGGTGGGCGCTGTTGTTGGAAATGATCCGGGCCCTTGCTCAATCCAGAAAGTGGTTGAAGGCGTAAAGCTTTGGCTGAGAGGTTTTAGATCCTGGAGTTGCGCTCATGTACGTAGACAGAGTAACAGGGCTGCACATATCTTGGCCAGGGAGGCCTTTAATGTTTCGGGCTGTATTGTTTGGGTAGAGGATACCCCCAATGTAATTGCAAATCAGATTCAACTGGATGTAAACGCAGTGGACAGTTTGTCCTAAGTATTGAGAATTATGTTTTACTATCAAAAAAAAAAAAAAAAGTTATTGCTAGTCCTTTTCATGAGTTGAAGGTGGCTATTGTTAAATAGCATGTCCCACCTGCCAAAGAAATGGTTGGGTTTGGACTTTGGAGCATCTGTCTCGGAAGGTGTCCTAACTAGCATATGCTATACCGTTGATGTTGGTACAATGGGAAACAAAGTGTTAGCGGCAGTAGGAGCATTCAATATTGGGTCAATTGACCCAACATTTGCCTTTGGTTCTGCTTTCAATTCTGGCTGCTCCAAAAAATGAAGCAGTTTATGGGTTTAATTGGACCCTAGATTGGTGGAATATTTGCAGGCTTTCTTAATGACCATTAATAGCATTCCCGCTCAAGCGCCTAAATATTTTTTTTTAGAGAGTTTTAACCTATGGCGTCCGCTTTCGATAATACATCTTTATCATCAGACTAATACACCAATTAGTTTTTGGTGTAGGCAGGGATTGAATCTCAGATCTCTTATTCAACCATCAGAGACTTTACCAGTTGAGTTAACTGGAACTTACTTAAAATTTGATGTATTGAATGAGGAAATGGAGGAAGGAGAACATGTACGTTGAGCTAACTGGTGTAGGTAGGGATTGAATCTTAGATCTTTTATTCAACTATCAGAGACTTTACCAGTTGAGCTAACTAGAACTCACCTAAAATTTAATATATTGAATGAGGAAATAGAGGAAGGAGAACATGTACGTGAGAACATTAGAAACATTAAACATCAAGAAGCTAGCTAGTCTAGGTTCCTATGGCAATGAGTTATACACTTGATTCTTTCTTATACATACAAATCAGTTGAAACAGTGAACTGAAGAAGAAAAAAAAAATCACATGTTAGCATACAGGAAGTCACAAGAAAATTACATTGTTATCCCATAAATAATTTTACTTAACCAAATTAATACAAAAAAGACTAGCTCATATTGATGTGCAGTATGTCAAAGTCCAGAAAAAAATATGGTACTGTAATTTTTTATTTTTTATTTTTTTATAAATAACAAATTTTATTAGATCAAAATGGTGTGGCCGACGTACAAGTCCCTTTGATACATGGTCCACAATACTCATTTGAATGGCAAAAAATTGATGACCCATTTAATGCTTGGTCAAAATATTCATAACTACTTTGTGCTACATTTCATTGAAATCCCACGTCCTTATTATTTTTTATATATGAAGACAGTATTTCTTTTAATGCCCCTTGTTATGACAAACGACACACTTATCTTTCCCAACTTTATTATAGTGACTACTTTATATTTAGAACACAATCTAGCATTGGACACGATATCAAATTTAATATTATCATTTTTATACGGGAGTGTACTAATCAGATGATTATAAGTATTAGGTACTGATGAGTTTAATAACAAGAGAGAATTATCCTAATCACTAAATCAACATCCAAAATTTGCAAATTAGCAAGTAGTTTTGTTATAATAAATCAAGTGCTTAGACATAGAGGTACCTTGGCGGTAAATGAAAGAGATTTTTTTTTTTTTTTTCAAATGGAGCTGATTCTCCACACTCCTAGTCATGTATACTTTTTTTGCTAAACCTCCTAGTCATGTATACTTGTTTTCTAATATCTTTCAAAGCTCTTTAACCTTCGTCTCATTCATAACAAATTACTTTTGATCAAAACTTATTACAAGTAAAATGATAGAAATAGAAATAAATAACTCTAGCGGTCCAGGATATAAAAATTAAAAAAAAAAAAAGTTTGGGGCATTAAAAAACTTGTATTCATGGAACATTTGGCGTAACATAGATAAACACTCTATTTGTTTAAATAGAAAACTTTCTATAAAGATAGTTTCCGCATTTTTCAGTGTTTGATAGCACAAAAAAAAATTGGCCACGGAAAATTATCTTTAATTAACGGAAAACCTTAATAAAAATAAGGCTTATTTTCTATAGGTTGTTTCTCAAAAAAAAAAAATTTGGAAAATAATCTCTCTCTCATGCATCACATCTCCTATAAATATTATCTTTTTCCATAACCTCTGTAGTCGCGGGAAACAAAAAAATTTTGGCACCTACTCTCTCTCACGATAAACTCTCTCACTTTTTCTCTCTTCCCTTTGCTTTTTCTCTCTTCTCATCATACTCTCACTGTCACTCCCTCTAGTCTCTCCTCTTCCCATAGATCTTTCTCTATCTGTCTCTCTTCTCTCTTTTCTCCATATTTCTCTTCCCCTCTGTAACACAATTCTCTGATTAGATTTTTTCCCCCTCAAAAATTGGTCACCAGCTATTCCTTGCAAAGGCAAACATATCTGCAATGGTAATTATTTCATTCCTCTCTATCAAAACCCAAATTTTATTATATAATCATTGTTCTTGTTTGGTGTTTTTTTTTCCAATGTTGTGTCAACTCTCTGTTTTTATTTGATTTCTATTTGTACATGTTGGCTGTACACGTATTTGATTGAAAAAATCAAGGGAGGATAATGGCTAGGATAGGATGGGTGGCAATTGGGTTGAAAACTTGAATCAAGCTAATCATATATTCTTTGCTTTGAATATATAGCTTGATTTTATTTTTTCTTAGTTTGATGGATCCCTGTCTGGACTACTGCAGAATTATGCAGATCTAAATTACAGTAAATTAATAATATTGTTATATAATGAATAGTAATTGTTTAGGGGAATTGCATTTTGTCGCAGATACATTATGCAGATTATGTAGTGATGATACATTATGCTAATACATTATGCAAATACATTATTTAGAGTAATATTAAACAGTTGTGGTTGAACATATTAGACAATTAGTCTACCAACAAAAAGAGTAGACAATTAAAAGTTATTGTTATTTGTACTTATTGAAGATCTATTCCCCTGTCAATTTTTAGCCTCTAACAAACTCAAAAGTTGTTGTTTTTAGTACTTATGGAGTGATGATGTTGTTACCTTTTAGTTTAGTCTCTTAAAACCTAAAGTGGTCAGTTTTTTATGAAGTTTTTTCTTTAAGTACTTGTATATATGAGTGCTCTCTTTAAGTACAATTTTAATTCATAATCATTATTTTTTTTCCTTTTTTTGGAATATAGATGGATAATTCATCACTTCATGTTGCCATAATGGGGGCAGCTACATCCGTTATTGCTTTGGGTGTTGTTCTTTTGAAAGGGCTAAGATCAAGATGTGTTATACCTAGAGAACCTCATGTCAATCGAGAGTATGGAAGAGAGTCATATATGAATGATATTCTTTGTAGAGGTGATAAGCATTGTCTCCACAATATAAGGATGAGACCCATTGCATTTTATATCTGTGTAAAATTTGGGGCAAGAATAATCTACTTCAAGAGACCATTCATATGTCCATTAAAGAACAAGTGTTAATTTTTTTTACACACTATTGGGCATGATGTGAGGTTTTGAGTTGTTGGTGGGAGGTTTTGTAGATCAATTGAGATAGTGCGACGATACTTTATACATGTCCTTAGAGTAGTTTTGCAATTATACAAACACATGATTAGAGAACCTGACAAAGATACACACTTGAAGATAAGAAATAGCAGCAAGTTTAGCCCCTATTTCAAGGTAAATTTCAAAGGCTTTCATTTTCCATTTTTTTATAATATAAAGATATAAATAAATGTAACTTATATTGTTCGTAATTAGGATTGTGTGGGAGCTATTGATGGAACTCATGTTCATGCATCTGTTCCAATTCAAATACAAGGAAGGTTTCGCAGCCAAAAGGATGGAAAAACACAAAATGTCCTCGCTGCTGCTACCTTTGACTTAAAGTCACTTATGTATTAGCTAGTTGGGAAGGGAGTGCACATGATTCACGTGTCTTAAATGATGCAATCTCTAGGCAAAGGGAATTAAAAATTCCTAAAGGTATTATAGGACTAGAAAGTGATTTTATTATGGATAATAGCTTTTGGAGTGATTTCTTTTCCATTTGACTATAAAGGTGTAGGTAAGTATTATCTTGGTGATGTTGGTTATGGAGTTCGGAAAGGAATTATCTCCCCTTATCGTGGTTTTTGTTACCATTTGAAAGAGTTTAGTGATAACCCACTAAGAAATGACAAGTAATTATTCAATCTTTGCCGTTCTTCTTTACGCACTAGCATTAAACGTCATTCTAGGGTTTTGAAGAAAAGTTTCCGTGTGTTAGATGTAGAAATTTTTTGGTCATTCCCAACACATGTGGATGTAGTCTTAGCCTGTTGCATAATTCACAATCACATAATAGGAGTTGACCATTTAGACTCAATTATGAGCAATGGGCTTCGTGGTAGCCCACTTGCAAATGAAAGTGCAAGTAGAAGTGTCCAACAATCACAAAGGAAAGTCCAAGAAGAAAATAGAGAATGGGTTCAGAAACAAGATGATTTCTCGTGACATGTGGGAGGATTGTAATGCTATGACTGATTTCATACTCTTTATATTAGCTAGTTGTGTAATGGATTTTTTTGGTTTCATATTTTCAAGACTTCTATGTTATAATTATTTTTGTTTGTCATGGACACCCCAAATTCATATTTTGTATTGAATATTATTTATATTCTTCTTTCATTTTGTATCATTTTTCTTGTGAATATCATTGTAATAGAATTGCAATGTGAAATAAAAAGGATACTCAAAAGGTCAAGGACACCAAGACCAACTCAAGTGGTAACAACCAATGTAGAATTTATTACTTGAGATACTTGCAGATGAGGCTCTTCATGGAAATAATTATTCTAACATATTTAAACATGCATCATATGCTAAAGTAGCTAAAGCAATTATTGAGAAATTTATGACTGAATGTACCCCAAAGCAAGTGAAACATCGCTTTAAAACACTCAAAACCAACTGGAATACAATTGCATTACTTCGTAATAAGAAAAGTGGGGTTTGGATGGGATGATGATTTGAAAATGATCACTTGTGATAGGACAATGTATGACAAAGAAGTTGCGGTAAGAAACTTTTATTTTCTTTATTTTATAGGTAGAAACTTTTTAGGTTGTATCATTAAATCTTTTCACTATTCTTATTGCTCTCATATTAGTTTTTGACTCTTTTCCTTTTTTTATAGATTATGTCTTTTCCTTTCTTTACACAAGTACATCCCAATCATGCACAATTTTTGTTAGGCCAAGAATGTATTGACCCCTTTGGTAACTTAATCAAATTAATTAGCCAAGTGAATTAATTAAGTCAATTAACATGCAATACGCGTGGTAGTACAAACAAATCACCAATTAAGTTAAATGCAGTGGAAAATAAATTTAACATAGATGATTTGTTTACGAATGGGAAAAACCACCGAGGCAAAACCCCACAGAATGAATTTAAGGTCACCACTCCCAAGAATCTACTATTATCAAAACAAACAGTTACAAGTAAAAGGAATCCTAATACCTAATATCAACCTACAGTTGAATCCTTACCCCAATACACAATTGGACTTATAATGTAGTGACAATCTCTCCTTTCAATGCACGGCTCCAAGTACGTGACTAACCAATGATGCACCGATCCCAGTATGTAACTAACTCCACAGCAACCCTTTGATTGTTATAGTTAATTTGCAACAGCTTTACATAGAAACACCAATAAGATCTTCAATGTTGGTGTAAGAGACTTTGCTTTGTTACAAAACACAAAAACATACAAGAAACGCAGCAAGAACTCTTTCTTTTGTAGGAGGAGGCTAGGGTTTCATAAAGAAAACCTTGTGAAGCTCTCTAGGGTTTGGTTTTTCTTTTTCCACCTCCTTTAAATAGGAGCTTAATGGGCTCTCCTATTCCAAACAGGTTTACACAAACCTTGGGCTTTCCTAGTCCAATAAGGATTATACAAACCCATAAACCTTGGGTTTTTCTAGTCCTATAAGGATTATATAAACCCACAAACAAATAGCTTTTTAGAATAAAAACGTTACTGGCTATAGTTTGAATCCCGTAAGCTCGATAGATCGAGACATGTGTCGAGATTTAATAAATCTCGACAGATCGAGCTTCTATCGAGGAGGTATCGAGACCTGCAAATTGCACTTTTCTTAAGCAGTTCTTGAGTAATCTTCATGTCTTCAATTTAACCACTTGTAATGATCATCTTGAACCTTCTTAGATTTACCCAAATACAAGTAAAGTGTGTTTTGTCAAATGATATGCCAATTACATAAAAATATGTCCTTAATAGTTTCTAAACAAGAAAATTGAGATGTTTGATGAGATGGCTTTGGTTGTGGGTAAGGATATAGCTACATGAGGTTTTTCTAAGGGAATTGGTGATATAGGTGTAGAAGCATTGGATGACTCACCTCCGCTTGTTGACACTAATGTTGATGATGTATCTAAAAATAAGTAAGTTGATCCCTCATATGTGGCCTCAAATGAAACAAGATCTCATAGGAAACGACGTCATGCTACTCTGATTGAAGATGATGTTTACCAAGATTTGTCTGCACAACTTGGTAAGGTTGCTTTTGCAATAGAAAAGATTTCTGAAAATCAACTAAATTTTGGTAATCTTTATGAAAAAGCTATGAAGATGGACGGGTTTGAGGAAAAAAAGTTTGCATTTGCATTTGACCATTTGAATGGGGATGAAAAACAAGCAAGGTCATTCATGTTGAAAAATGACAAGCTCCGTAGACAATGGCTGCAGAACTTCTTTGACAACTATTTAAACCAATTTTGATTATGTAGGTGCATTTTTATTAGAACTTGGGCATTTCTATTTGGACAATTTGGCATTTTGGTATTTATCAAACTATTTGTTCTAGATTATTTTGCAAGTTAAACTATTTAGCCTATATGGCATTTTGAACTATTTGAGATGGAGCTTATGATTATTTTTAATAATGAGAAGAATGGGTATTTTGAATTATGAGCTTATGGAGCTTATATGTGTGAGAATTATATTGTGAAAATTTTAGCTTGAGAACCAAATTCATACTTGTTTTTATATTTATTTATGTTGATTACATTAGTTGGGTTTACGTAAATTTTATATTATACATGCTTTAAATTATACAATAAATGTTATAAAAAGTTTGTACATACCAAATACTAGAAAACATTCTCAAACCCATTTTCAAGGTTGTTACTATGCAAACACCGAAAAATGAGATAGTTTTCCGAAAAATGTTCTCTAGAAAATGATCGATTTTCCAGAAAACATTAATACTGAAACAAACAGAGTGAAAAAAATAAATAGGTGTTAATATAATTCCAATTGCCATTACAAATGAGTGCTGTTGCAAGCTGTCTATTATTCTTATCCCATCCTTATTTGAAATCGCTTTAGGTTTGTCTTTCAAAGCAATATCCAACTCTTGTTGGATCAAGATATCCATAACTTGTATTGCCAAATGCCAAAATTATTTATTCCATCAAATTTGTTTACCTCGAATTTGGCGTTATATCTAACGAAGGTCTTGTAGAGAACTTACTTGACATCTTTCTTCCCAATAATCAGATCCGTAAACCAATTAACAAAATTTCCAAAGAGAACAAATCTAAATGCTTAGGTAGTGAACCTTGGTGCTCATACCAATTTGGGTGGCTAAAATCCCAAATAAGGTCAAAATTTTCAGCCGGAAAGCATGTCAAAATATCCTTCCCACAAAAATGAATTTATTCTTTAGAGATCACTGATGACCCGGTTTGTGAAGAGTGTGGTTCAGGCCCAGAAACAACCTTACATTACATGTGCTGTGTCAATGCAGGAAGGCACGGGAGGTATAGTAGCTGGAAGTAGGGAGTTTATTGATATTCTATGGCAGCTTATGATTAGATGTTTGCTATAATACTGATGGTTGCGAGGCGTATATGGAAGAACCGGAATGAAGTGAGACATGGGCAAAGAAAACAGACAGCTACAGAAATTTATGAAAAATCAATTAGACTACTAGAGGAATATCAGGCCAACGCTGCACAAACTCAATAACTCATCTCCAGTCAGATGGGTTCCTCCTCAAAATGGATGGTATAAGGTGAATACTGATGGGGCTGTATTTTGAAATTTTCATCTTTTGAACACTACATCTGTCACGCCCCAAACCCAAAAGGGTTCAAAGCATGAGAAAGATGTCTCAAAGTACCTGTAGATTTTTCCTTTTTGGCAAAACAAACTATAGGAGATCTTTATTTTCCTTTATTTTCCACAGGATAAAAATATATGACCATACTAAAATCTCCACATTACAAGTTAGAGCTCTATAACACATTAACGAACAATAACTAAAAATCATGTGCCTCCACATAATACATGAATATATTACAAAACTCTAATTAAATTACACAAAGTCACAATCTTATCAAGAATAAGGACCTTAACATCGAGTCTAGGCCTACCACGCCGAAGGCTAACAAACCTCAAGCGACCCACCTCCAATAGAATTAATTAAGATCTCGTTGAACATAACAAGATCGAGTCACCAACCATTTACAGCAAGAGTTTCCAAATTTAACATAGCACTCTAATCATCACCAAGGAAGTAAGCTTCATACCCAAGGTATAGCTAATAAATCTGAAAAACTATTAAAGGGTGGATGAGCTAACGCCCAGTAAGTAGCATATTTAAAGGCGGTGAGGGAAATGCAAGTTACATGATAATGAACAATTTACAAAATATGTTTTAGTTTGGGAAATTGCTAACTGAATACTGCAAGATCATTTTCAATGGTAATGTAACAAGAATGATTAAATGATGAAACATAAAGTTTCTCAAAATAATACCATGAAACTATATACTATCATCTGTGAGCACCAACAATATAATTTCCAAAGCCATAATATCTAACATAAGGTAAATTATCATAAATATATCACATTACCACATAGATCGGTCAGGGGATCCACCCATTCACAACTGGCATGATATTGTCATCTCTGGTATGCAGACTCTTGGCCCCATGGACAGTAGCCTCACCCATACCCTCAAGGTTTTTCTCTCCCCCTATGGGCTGCGCGTCAAATAGGACCTCTCTTGCATGTGGTCTCTTGGCCCTATGGGCAATAGCTTCACCCACACACAATCAAGGAACCTCTTCCCCCCATGGACAGCAGGGAAGAACGCGTCATCTAAAGTGAAAAGGCACTGACCTGGATTTGATTCCATTGTCACAAAGACTACGGAAACCAAATCGGGTGATCACCAAGAAATCACACATGGCATGGTGTTAAAACCACATAAAGCTCACAGGTTACATTACTTTGAAACACATAGTTTATATCCAGGTAGTTTCAGAAAAACCTTAAAAAGTCTAACTTCCACAAAGTTTGTAAGGTTTTCAACTTCATTCTTGTCAAAAGATTTTCTAACAATTTCCCACATAACAAGACAAAATAAACATCTTTAAATTTTCTAATATGCCATAACATCCAAGATTTCCTTATCAAAGATTTAATAAAAGATGCTCATTTTTCCATATAAACAATTCATACATTTCCCCAAATGCAATACCAAATATGATGCACTTTTCATACATAATAATATATGATAGGGTCACAACACAACACTTTTAAAAAACATATATCCATATATAGTTTTGCAAAATGTGTTTGACCCAAAAACAACGTTTATGAAATATGGTTATTTTCCAAAAATCCCATTAAAAAGCTACTTACCTCTCAACTGCAAAATCCTAATTCTCCAAACTCCAAGGAGATTAGCTAGAACCTAAACAATATCAAGTAAATCTATCACAATAAGCATAGAGCTTGAAATTGCATCTAGCCACAATTTAGGAATTGCCAAAAGAGCACTTAATTAGGCAAGCCTAATATTTAACCTCATCAATAATAATATATTCCACTTCTAAAGTTTCTCAACAAATTGATTCACAAGGCATAAACTCCAATTTATAAAGTTAACCCATTTAATATCATCTTCAACATTATGACTAGCTTCCATAAAATTTACACTACATCATTAAGAGACCCATGAAAGCAAAATCAATATATCCTCCAAGACAAGAAATTTAGAACTTCAACTAACTCCAAATAAACCCAATGACAATGGAAAAATTAGATTAACCAACCATCACATGTTATAACTCAAAACTCCTAAATTTCCCACCATACATAAACCTTAAGTAGTCATCATTAGCATAAACCATATACCCACTCATCAAATAATTCCACCAATACAAAAGCCATACATAAAAACACATAAATATCACTTCCAATACACATAAATCACATGAGTTTCATTATTAAAGCTTAGATAAAAAAAATAACCTCAAGCAAAAGTGCAAAACCCACCAAAAAGATGAGAAATTTTTACCTCAAAAAAAGATGTGAAGGTGTTTATGGGTTCACAACAATTTTCCGGTGATCAAAAATGATGGTAGAAATGGTGATATGGAGGTGCCGGCAAGAGAGTTTGAAGGAGTGAAGAGGAGTGTTCCACCGAAAATGAACAAGAAGAAAAAGAAAGAAAAGAGAAGGAATTGAGGAGCCGGTCAAAGAGAGTAAGAGATAAGTGAAAAATGAGTGGTGGGTAGTGGGGTTAGGTGGGGCTTTGGCACGTGGGAAACCAAAAAAATCTGATTTTTTTTTTTTTTTTGTTATTTTTTTGTTGGTGATTGGGACATTACAACATCAGCTGCACTTCTTTCGCCAAGCTAAAGTTATCTACACTAAAAGGGAAGGCAACAAACCAGGACATGGTAGTATGCACAGTTGTTGATGATGTAATTCATATTTTTCAAACATGAAATGAAATAAATTTCACTGGGGTTTCCTAAAAAAAAAAAAAAAAAACGAGTTTGTAGAAAGACCTTGTCCAAATAATATTTGGTTTTGTGCTGACCGTGTGGCTGCGTATGGCATCCATTCAGAGATGATAAACTCCACAAGTTGAGCGTGAGCATGATAGTTGGCTCCTCACTCTGACCTTCGGCGGGCGTGGTTACCATTTTTTTAATTAGCTCTTGAGCCCTATATACATGCCTTGCTGAGATTGATTGTATATGTTTGGCACTCAATATTTCATACTCAAGTTTTTAAGGTGCCATTTGGTATATGTGTTTAAACACATGTTTTCAGTTTTTAAACAACATTACACGTATTTTTACACACTTTTTCACTCACATGTATTTCCAAAAAATATAAACAACATTACTAGAACAACGTTACCAAACGGCTCCTAAATGTTTTATAATCGGTTGTGTAACCAACTTTGTCCATTAGTTATAATACATATTCTCTCATATTAGTTTTGTAATTTATATACTGTTTTTAGAAAGTATTTTATAGATTATCGAAATGTTATCTATGTTGGTCAATATTTAAAATATAGCTTCAAACCAGTTTGAAGAAATCTTTTCCATTTCTTAGAAGATTGTTTGTGTATATTATTTATGCACAAGATATTTCTTCAAATTAGTTTGGAAAAATTTTCTTCAACCCACTACGTAGTATTTTATAATATTATTTATATGTACTATTTAAGCAAGTCACATGAATTATTAAAAAAGTCATGTAACCAAAAGTACACATGGATAAATTTTTTAACCGCCATCTAGTGGGTTGAAAGAAGTTTCCTCAAAACTGGTTCGAAGGTAAATTATTTACATTATTTAAGCAAGTTAAGGGCTTGTTTGGTAAGAGATTTCTAGTAACGTTATTTAAGTTTTGTGGAAATACATGTAGATGAAAGTGTGTGAAAATACGTGTTGTAGTGTTTAAACAACAGTTTTCGTTGTTTAAACACCCTTACCAAACGGGGCCTAAATAACTTAATAAATAAGTTATGTAACTAAAATTACTCGTGAGTGGTATTTTCAATCGCCACATAATGAGTTAAAGGAACATAACTCCAAATGGTTTTGAGGATAAACCTTTCCAAATTATATTTTCCTATAAAGTATAAAAAATACTCTCTAATAATTAATTATTTTCCTCCATAAGTATAATAAATTATTAGGAGACCAACTGTAATGCTTAGTTATTGCACATTCACAATACTTCTTTCTAGTACCAAAATATTATATGGGTATCCTTAGAGTATTTGTTAATAAACCATTTTTAAAATTTCTGGATACTATTTTTATAGGAAATATAAAAAGATATCAAAAAATTAATTACTTATTTCCTTTCCTAGACAAAGTTTAGCTACAAAATTAGTTGTAATCTAAGGCTATTACCTTACTCAATATCTTTTTATTGTAGGTGAATTTTGACAAATCCATCATTGAATTACATCTTCTTCTTATATCCTCTATGCTTACAAAATTTCTAGAAAATTAAAGATTAATAGCTATGTTATCAATAAATTATTAAATTGCAAGTTTTTGTAATTTAAAATTATGCATGAAATATAAGTAAGGGTGTCAATGTTCGACCCAACCCGCGAACACGACACGAACCCGACACGGGTTTTTTAGGGTTAGGGTTGGGCCTTAATGGGTTTGGGTCATAAACGGGTCGACACGAAAGCGACACGATAAGAAACGTATCATAAGCGGGTCAACCCGCGTAACCCGCAATAGACACGTTTGACACGCCAATTTATTTGTGTCAACTCGAAATGACTCACTTAACACAACCCATTTAACTCGTATAACAAATAAATATTTATTTTATTTTAAATTTGTCAAATACCTTTTATATCCAACATATATTTTAAATTTAAAAAGAAAAGTGAGTAATTACAAAAATTTACAAAGGATATAATTGGAAATTGAAACTTTACAGACCCTAGAACTACTAATACATTTTTTTTTGGCATAGAACTTGCACAAATGAAATTGGACGAGCTTGTGGAAGATGTTATGAATTTGGACATCAACAAAGAATCTATGGATGATAATCATGGTCATAGTCAGGATTAGTCTACTGTTTGCTCAAATTCTTTCAATATTGATACTTAGCATTTGGCGAGTTCCAAGGATATTATATTTTTGTTGAGCTATGTTATTTTATTTTTGTTAAACTTTGTTATTTTGAATTTGGGTTGAAATGTATGCACTTCTTTTGGAGTGTAAAGAACTTATTTCTAGATGAATGTTATATTTTTTTTGAACTATATTATTTTGAATGTGGGTTGAAGACTTGAAGTGTATGCACTGCTTTTTGGGATGTAAAAAAAATTATTTCTAGATGAATGTTATATTTAATATTATGCAGGTTGAAATGGGTTGTGTTACATTTGTGTCAACCCAACATGACTCGTTTATTAAGCGTGTCAAATGGGTTGGGTCAGGTCAACCCGCCTTATTAACAGGTCGGGTTAGGGTTGAAGGATCATGACACGATTATTAAATGGGTCGGGTTAGGGTTGAGCCATTTAGTTGAATACCCCTACCTTGACACGACACGAACCCAACACACTAACCCGAATTGACACCCCTAAATATAAGTTTAGAGATTATATAGTAAATAATATCCGATTGACACAAAATTTGACATATGTATTAAGAGCGTAAAGAACATGCAACTCAATAGTCAAATTTTCATAATATGTAGTAATATTTATTTTATTGAGTAAGGTTGTAGCCTTAGGCTTCAACCAATTTTGTAACTAAATTTTGTCATTCCTTTCCCATAAATTTTTTTTTATAAAGTATTTCCTAAATAACAAAATTTGGTTACAAAATTGGTTGTACCTTTAGGTTACAACTTTACTCAATATCTTTTTATTGGAGATGAATTTCGACAAATCCACCATTGGATTACATCTTCTTCTTATATTCTCTATACTTGCAAAGTTTCTAAAAAATTAAAGATCAATAGCTATGTCATCAATAAATTTTTAAATTGCAAGTTTTTGTAGTCTAAAATTATGCATAAAATATAAGTTTATAGATCATATAGAAAGTAATATCCGATTAACACAAAATTTGACATGTATATTAAGAACGTAAAGAACATGCAATTCAACAATTTAATTTTCAAAATATGTAATAATTTTTTTTTTATTAAGTAAGATTGTAGCTTTAGGTTACAACCAATTTTATAGCTAAACTTTGTCCTTTCTATAAAGTTATAACCAATTTTGTAGCTAAATTTGTCATTTTCATAAACTAATGTCTTTAAAAGTTAAAACATCAACTAACAAAATCCTATTATCATATATGAAATGTAATTCCACTAATCTTCAACATCCTTACGCACCCAACCTCTTTTAAATACAAACGTCTCTTTCTTTATTTGATTCTTTATTTCATTAGCATTACTCATATATTAATGGTTTGTTATTAAAAAGTTAGCGATAATTTATTGAAATGTCTAACTTTAAAGCGACAACTAGCTTGTCATTCGTGCTTGAAGTGTAATGAAAAATTCATTCGTAGTCATTATATACCAATGTCCTTTGGTCTAATTAAATCTCCAACTTTATGGTGAGTACACATTCAGGGTTCGATCTCAGCATTTTCAATTAACAACAAAAAATATATATATAAATATATATATATATATATTATTTATAACTAATTTATAACTAAATGAGTTATGAATTAAACGATTTACATAATTTATAACTAAATGAGTTTAGTAATTTTAAATGAGAGATTTAAAATATGGTTATTTAAAAAAATTGTAAGTACTAAGATTTGGATATACTTGATATTATTAAATTTTGTTGTCAGCCATTTGGTTGAGGCGGCAAATTGCTCATCCTGGACTATTTCATTCTTATAGAAAAAATAAGTATATTTCTTTGTGACTTACTTATAAATACTTAATTTGTATATAGTTATCAGAACTGTTTCGAGCATTGACCTATTAAAAAAACAAAGATAAACGATTAAAAAAAAAGGAGATGTTATTTAATTTCAACACAAACATGTAAGTATAAAAAAAGATTGAAATTAATAAATAAAAATTATTAATTGTTAAGAAAAATATTTCAAATATAGACTTAATGTTTTTTTTATAAATAAACAAAAAATATATATATTACACTTCAATTGATCTTTTAACTACCCAAAAATAAAACTGCAAAATTGAAGTCTTTTTTGTTATTGCATTATAATAAATTTTATTAATGTTTATTATCTTTTTCAAAAAATTTATTTAAATTCATTCATTAAGAAAATCTATTGAAAAGAAACAACTAGTTTTCTAGAAAATAATATTAACTAGAAGTACTTTTAAATAATATGAAAATAATTAATTTCAAATTGGCTTAGAGTGGATTTAAACTTTAAAGCCTAATACAAGGTACTTAGCACGAAATTAGAGTGAACCATCTTAATTTTACTTTAATTTTGTATTGTATGTAATATATGAGTTCCTCTCGTTTGATATCCTAAATCCCACCTAGTGAGTAGTGACCGCTTTACAAATTATACAAATCTAATTTTTTTTTTTTTAAAGTTGAATATATCGCCATCAACCCCCCCCCCCCCAAAATATATTAAGTTTTGTAATTTCATTCTATTAACAAAATGAAAAAAAAAAAATCAAAAAGGGACTGATGAGAGATCAAGTGAGAATTAAGAATGTTAAGATAAGAGTAATAAAGCGAGATAGAGTATGAAATGATGATAGAGAAGAGAAAAATGAAGAGAGAGAAAGCAACGGATGAATCTACTGCAACTGTGAGTCAAGTCGCCGAGAAGAACATAACTATTGTGATTGCAAATTAAGTCAAAGAGAGCAGAGCTACTGGTGCTGCCGTGGAGAATTCACGGCTACAATATCTCTGATGGTATCGCTTCTTTTCTTTTTAGGAAAAACAAAATTAGAAATTATTTTTATGAAATTGGTTGAATGAGTTACGAATCTAAATGATTAAGGATTTTTGTTTTTTGTTTTTGAATGGGTCTTTTGTTGAATATTTTGTTTATTTATTGTTATTTGGCCTAATTTTGTTATTGTTTGAGTTATTTTTGTTGTTATCTAGGCTAATTTTATTGTTGTGATTTAGGCTATTATAGTTTTATTTAAAGTATTAAGGATTATGTTTGAGGGTCAAAATTATTTTTGTGAGAAATACTACATCCACAATATTTTCATAAAAAATCATAGGTAAAAGGTTATTACTGAGGGATAAAAAAAATAATGTTAGCAGTGGGTCGTCAAGTTTTAAATCAGTAACAACTTGCCACTTAAGATATGTTATGAAATTATTATAAAAATGTTGTGAATATAGTATTACTTTATTTTCATTAAACAAAAATTATTGAGATTCTTAAGTTAAGGTATTCAACAACGTTTTATAAGGTAGATAAAACAGATTAATTTAAAACTAATTATATATATATATAAATTTTTTTGACAAGTCAGGTTGGTCATATCACATATGACCATCCTCACTTGTATGTGGCGCAAACATTGATCCCACCCACCTGGCTGGATGATGCCGGCCATGAGAAAGAAAGAGAGATAGTCAATGTACTAAAAGCCCTGAAAAATCAAAATCTTGAATTGTTTTTTTTTTCTTTTTCTTTAATTGTTTGACATCACTTGCATTGTTGTGTTGGTTGAATGGATCTTGCTTTTTGTTTTGGCTGAATGAATGTTAGCATTGTTTTTTATGGGGCCAAAATGAACACAAACATATATTTTATTCCATTATTATAATGTAGAAAATCCCACAAAGTGATGAGAAAATCTTTAGATTCTTAAGACCTTGAAGTTGTCTGACTGAAGAAAACAATAGAAGAAACCATATATATAGCAACCTAGTAGAAAGTTTTGACTCACAAAACAAAACAATCCCATAATTCCCGCATTATTTTCCAAAAGTCCAACCCTTTCAACAAATAGAAGCAAAGCAAGCACTACAAGAAACACAACCTACCTTAATATATGCAAACATAATGCAATTTAAATATTCTTTATAAGATAGGAAGAGCATATTCGCCTGTAATAATAGACTCAATCCGTCTATACTCAAGTTTTTATTAGAATCTTTTTTTTTCTTTCTTTCTTTTAGCTTACATGAAAGTCTAAAAGAACGAAGTAAAACTTTTTTTTAAGAAATTTGGTGTTAGAACTCTTTGAATATCTTACTAAATGGCGCCATTGAAAGTTCTTTTAGCGCTCGACTCTGCAAGAACACAATTTTACCATTTCAAGGCAATCATCATAGCAGGCATGGGCCTCTTCACGGATGCATATGATCTCTTCTGTATCCCTCCGATTATGCAACTCATCGGACGGGTTTACTTCGAGAATGAGCCAGAGTCCAGGGAGTACCAAATCCAACCAGCTGTTTTGTCAACTTTGTTGGGCATAGCTCTTTTGGGCACGGTGATAGGTCAACTGGTGTTTGGTTGGTTTGGGGATCGAATTGGAAGGCGCAAAATGTATGGACTGGCATTGATCATCATGATCTTGAGCTCATTCGGATGTGGTATTTCTATATGTTCTACTAGGAACTGTGTTTTGGTGAGTCTTGCCCTTTTCAGGTTCATTCTGGGGTTTGGGATTGGTGGAGATTACCCTTTATCGGCTACGATTATGTCGGAGTTTGCTAGAGGACCCGTGGAGCTTTCATAGCCGCTGTGTTTTCAATGCCGGGATTTGGGATATTGGCTGCTTCAACAGTGACGATGGTGGTGTGTGCCATATTTGACCATTTATCACACAATGTTTCGAAAGATCCAACGCCCATGGCAGTTGATTTTGCATGGAGATTGATACTGATGCTGGGTGCAGTCCCAGCTGGACTGACATGTTATTGGCGGATGACCATGCCTGAAACTGCAAGGTACTAACATCGATCATTGTCCATGTCCTATCTTGTTTATTGTTTTTCTTTAATTTCTTTTGTTTTTATTTTGGAGATAGATTATTATTCTTCATCAATATATAATTATGTCCATACTTTTCCTGATTTAACTATTTGGTTTTGTTTCTCAAAAAAATATATTTGGTTTTCCTTTTGGTTTCATTTAAATTGTTTTTCTTTCTTTCTTTCTTCCTTCTTCTTCTTATTATTATTTTTCTAAAAAAGTAGGTCTAATATAAAAACCAAGCGTAACATTTTCAACAAGAAATCAAAATTAAATCACCTTCCCCAATTTTTATAGTTCATACCTTCATTTTTTTTGCTTTCTTTATTATTTAATTTCAACATTTCTTTCGGTTTTTTTGTTTTTTTTTAAGAAATAAAACTGTGATTTTTATTAAGAAATAAGCAAGTCTGCCTGGTAAACATCAAAACAATGGGATGGAACATCCTCCATCCAAACATATTTTAAGGTTCAAAATGTATACAATTTTGTAATATCTAAACTTTGTCTTAAGTATTTTATATATATATATATATATATATATATATATATATAAAATTTTGTGTGTGTTTTGATTGCATGCACAACATATGTGCATTTATATATGTATGTCCATGAGAGTATAGAATGGAACCAATGGATACATATGTATGTGATTATAAATTAGTTCCTCTTAAGAGGAATCCTCACTCCACAACTATACCTGTCAAAATTTAATTAATTAGTTTTTTTTTTTTTTTTTTTTTTTTTTTTTTTTTTTCATTATGTATTGCTGGATTTCAAAATAGAATTATTTGTACCAAGTACCAAGTACCAACAGATAGACATGATCAGGTCAAAATCATCCAAGCTTTAAATCCAAGGGATAAAAAGTACGAAATTTGTTATAACTCAAAAGTGATTAGAAAAATGATAAGAGGAACTCAAAATCTATTCGTGGTAATTTCTTATTCTTCATATATATATATATATATATATATGTGTGTGTGTAAGAAATACGATCTCGAAGCAATTAATTAATTACAAAATTAAACTCTATAACTTAAAATTATTTTCAAGTTAAAAGTACGATGATTCAGGTTCATAAATGTTTACATTTTAATAAAATTTCTCACAAATTTTACTTGAGGTTTATCCGATGGCTACAGATCATTTCATGTAAATCCTAAGTGGAATCTTAACTCTGAAAAATAAATTACAAATACAACTTTTTATGATTCATGTGTAAAAACCCTTATAAATAAGTACAATACTGTCTAGTATTCACTTAAATGAGTTTTTATAATGCTAATTGATCCTATTATATAAAGATGGTTTTACACTAATAACCAATTGGTGTTTATGTCTGATAATAATAAAAAATCATCATAACAAAGACGTTATGAGTTTAAAATACTATTCTATCCATCAAATTAATAAAAGAAAAGGATGCAATGAATATATTAATGCCCATATTACTCTATAATGATACCAAAATGAATTTGAAATGTCTATAAAAATGAGTAAAAATGGAATTGAAACATTATTGAATACATTTTGTTTGATAATACAATTGTTACAACATTAGATAATTAGATAATTCAATTGTTATAAAAGAAATTAAATATACTACTGAATTATAAAATTCTTGATGAAGATAATTAAATATATGGTTCTTGTTCGTGAAAATAAAGTTATGGGGTCTCTTTTTAATTCTTTTAAGTTTTAACTGAATATTAAGGTGTAAATGTTACTCTGTTTGTAAATAGCGAGTCTTTGTGGAACCAAAAAAGAAAAAAAAATGTAAATAAATAAAACCACACGGTGAGTCCGGTAACAAACAAGGTAGGTCTAGCTGCTAGGGCATGTTTCATCAAACGTTCTGATTTTGTTTGTTTTTCCTAAGGTAGTTTTTCTTTTCATGTAATGGTATTTTTCTTTCATTATATTTGTGCGCATATATGAACGTTTATAGGTAAATATGAATGGTATGCATGTAAATAATTGGTGTTACACACATTAGTTTTAATTCAATCCTTGAATTACATGTTTTAATTCTTGTTGTGTCAATAACATTTTTCAGAATTGAACTTCAGTTAATAACCCAATTGATAAACTCAAATTCTCTTAATATATTTATTTAAATAAAAATTATTGTAAAGTTAATAAACCAATTGATGGATTTAATCCATATTTTGTTTTTGGACTAACAATACCAAATGCCCATTAATTTTCTCCATGGAATTGGAAGGAGACAGAAAGAAAAGAGTGGATACGATACCAGAATGAAATTTGAATCAAAAGTTGCTCTTCCATAGTATGAATGTTTCTTAACAAGTCAGTTCCTTTTGACCTATTATTATTCATTTGTTTATGACAGATATACTGCTTTGGTGGAGCAAAATGTTCTCCAAGGACATGGAGAAAGTGTTAGATGTTCCAATAAGCCAGTTTGTAGAAGAAAATCCACCACCACTACATCCACCATCCTATCCCCTTCTGTCAAAGAAATTTTTTCGTCGCCATGGCCGTGATCTATTCTCTTGTGCCGCTTCATGGTTTCTTGTTGATATTGTCTTTTATAGTAGCAATCTCTTCCAATCTCATATATAAAACCAATATGTGCCTGTAGACGACTAAATTTCTAGTTTGAAGTAAATCAAACAAGTAAAATAGTTTCACAAATGCGAATTTGTATTAATGATTGTATGGTACTATTCTCTGAAATTACAAAAGAGTGATCCTCTAATTCAATCTCCTTGCAAGACTTATTGATTGGAATTGTGGTAATGTGATTTTGACTCGAACACAAAATATTCTTCAATTTAGTTGAGGAATGGATCGAAGATCTTTGAAAGGAATTACAATGAATCTCTGGCTATGAGCTTGTTAGAAATTCTTTGTTCTTCACGTTCTTCGTGTTCTTCATATGTTCTTCGTGTTCTTTGTGTGTTCTTCTTCTTTGAAGGTTTGTGGTGGAAGTTCTTCGGTGCTTTAGAGGCTTGAATCCATAGAGCTTCGTTGATTTATGGTTTGTTAAGGTTTCTAGAGGCTTTTAAGCTTGATTCCAACAAACTTTAGGATCTAGGCAAATAGTTTGGATGATTCTGCTTCGAATGTTCTTCGATTTTGGGGTTGAAGTTCTTGAAGGCTTTAAGGCTTGATTCCTGCAGAGCTTTTGTACTTTTGAGTGCTTCTGAATCTTCTCTGATGCTGCTTGTGCTCTAGATGGCTTGGTCCTTTTAAATGCCTTAGGAAGGCTTCTATTTATAGGAGTTTGGGGGTGGATGAGCGACACGTGGCGGAGTCTGATTGGTAACACATGTCGCAGCCTAATTGGTCCGCTTATGTCATCGCTTACACATGCTAGATTGCATATGTCATCCCTTACACATGCTGGACTACCTATGTCATCGCTTACACGCGCTGATGTGTGATTGGTTTCTGCATGACACTTGGCAAGTTTCTGTTGGTTTCTAAGTAGTGATAGCAAAACCTAGCAACAGTACGTGGCGCTTTGTAATTGGCTATATTTTGTAGACTTGGTAGTATGATGTGTCAGCTTGTGATAGATCGGGAATTTTCCCTCTCTACAAATGCCCCTTCGAGACTCGTTCATGCTCACAGTTTTGGAGTGTGGTGCAGGAATGAGTTTCGAAAACGGATTTTTACACTTAACTCTTCAAGTGAAGTAGTTGAAGGTGGTGAAGCTTTCAGCAGGATGAGATAATTTCCGAAGAGTAGACCCACCCATATGAAAGGCTTTGATGAGACCGAAAAGGGATCTACGAGTATTTGAATGTACTTGCATGACCCAGCCTTCCCAGCAGAGGTTAAGTTGAAGTAATTTCAAAAGAGTGTTCCATGGTATTTGAAGTGGGTTGGTGAGGCTGAAAGTTATTTGCAAGAAGTTGGATGTACTTGCAAGATTGAATCATTTCAACAAAGGTTAAGCTGAGGTAATTTCAGAAGAATATTTTGGATCGTTGGTGGCGATCACAGGGTGTAGAAGATGGGGAAGAGGTGAGGATGGTGGCTGGGTACAGCATGCAAAGTCATGGGGTTGGCCTTGTGTTTTTAAGAACTCCTGGTGAAGTTATCTCGGAAGAATATGCTTCGGATTACGGAAAGGACATGTGGGAAAGTGGTTGAGTGCGCATGTGTTATTACATCACTCAGGTTAAGTTGAGGTAATTTCAGAAGCTTATGGATTCTGGGTATGCTGATGTTGGTGTGAAGAAGATGGAAATGAAGAAAAGTGAATGGGTGAAACATACGCCACCATGGCGCTGGCCCTGTACGTTGGGGACCCTCTGGTGTAGATGTTTCTGGGGAGTATACTTTGGGATACGAGACTGACTGCATGCTGAATGAGGTCCGACGGCAAGTCATCGAATGTGCGTGTGTGATGGAACCATGCCGACAGACGTTAAGTTGAAGTAATTTCAGAAGAGTACTTTCTAAAATACTTCAAGTTGAATTTAAGTTGGAGTAATTCCAGAAAATTGTGTTCTAAGGTACCAGCAATAATGACCTTTGGGTCCCACGCTGGTGGGAACATGGAATGAGGCTTTGGCGACCATTTACCAACACCAAAGGCTAATTTCTGATGAGCTAGTACCTAAGAGGTCATCGTAAGTGTTGGATGAGGGAAAATTTGTAGGATACCCCAACACTTTTTACCACCTTCACCTAATGTCACTTGTTAGAAAAGCACAGAAAATGAAAGATGGAGCTAACTTGTGATCCTGGTTTTAGAAACCAACCAAGTTGCTGTTTGTTCCGAATTGCCGCTTCTGTTGGAAGACCAAGCAATTGGAGAGAGATAGGTGTCTCTGCTGGACTTAGATTTCCTAGTCAACCAAGTCCGAGGAAGCATGGAACGACAATACCAACCTTGTTATGAGTAATTTTATGGACAAATGTGGTCGTTAAGTGGAGAAACAAAATTTTTTTGGGTCTCAAAACTACAATGATGTTGTGAGGAGGGTTTCTACTGAACCATGAGAGAGTTGATTTCAAACTAATTATGAAGCAATATTGGTTGCTCGGTGTTGAGAATGATGAGGCTATAGTGAGAAATGGTTGTGGGAAGGAGGATTTGAAAATTTGAAAGAAGCAAATCTTCATTTCATGATTCAGTGTGTTTTTCTTGATGAGTTTTTGATGAATCTGACCCTTCTATTTATAGCGGAGAGATGAAGAACGGTAAATGGGTAGTTAAGAATGGCGGATGAGAATTTTTTTTGAGAATGGTGGATGAGAACGGTAGGCACCGAACGGGAATGGTAGGTTGAACTAATGACCCAATGTAATTTCAAGTTCAAGACATACTTGTGAGAGTTCATCTGTACTTTGAAAGGAAAGCCTTGATGAAGTCTGGAGAATAACCCTGAGGGAATCCAAACCAAATGGATGAATCTCAAATTTTGATCTTGAGAGCTTAAGTTTTGGACACTGCTAGTACTTCAGAGAAGTGGGTCAGATAGGTGGTTTCCAAGTCCAAAACAAATAAGCAGATTTCAAAATCAGAATCTATGTGAAAATCTGAATAGGACAAGCTTTGCTCGGACATCTTGATTCTTGGTCAATATTCACATTAAAGCCAACAGCTGTAGAATCACACTATATGAGCAATTTTGGATTCTCAAATGAAGAAGTAGACCCCAAAATCGGAATCTACGCGAAAAATTGGGCAAGACAAGTCCTTGAAAATTTTGACTTTTGGTCAAGATTTGTACAAAAGTCAACTTTCTGGAAATTGGACAGTTTGCACAATTTTCGAGTCTCAAACAAAGAAACGAATTCCAAAATCGGAATGTACGCGAAAAACTGAGTGGGACAGACCCCTTTTGAAAATTTTGACTTTTTGGTCAAAGTCAAAGCTCAACTTAGTCAAAGCTTTTTTTTCTTTTTCTTTTTCTTTTTTTTTAGTTTCAGGCGGTTCGGACCAGGTCAGGATGAACAGTTCAAACCGGGTCGCCTTGCACAAACGGGTCAAACCGGGGTAGTGGGAGATGATGTCATGGCATTGAAGGCGCGTGTCAGCGCTTGTCGCGTGTAGCGCGTTGGCGTGTCGAGTGCGTGGCTTATCCATGTCGGCGTGTGTAAGCACATGAACTGACCCTGGTGATTACCGAACCTTCTGGTGGCGCGTGGCAACGCGTGGATGATCGTTTGGGCCTGAAATTTTCAGGTTTTGTAGATCGGGGCACGCTGGATCGAGTGGTAGTTTCTGTTTTCTGAATTAGTGGCCTAATTTACACAGAAGTGAAGGAGAAGGCCACAATCTTCGAAGCTTATGGTGGCGCGTGGAGGCGCGTGGCTTGGCATCTGGACCTGAAATTTTTAGGTTTGGTAGATCTTGGGCCAATGGATCTAGTGGTGGCATTGGTTTTGTAAAATTCTTCTCAGATTTGCACAGATTTAAATGAGAAACCCGCGAGTCGTTGGGAATTTGTGGCCACGCGTGGCGGCGTGTTATGGCTCTACTGTGGACGTCTTTTCTGGGTCTTGTTGTTCGAAGTCCTTAGAAGATTTTTGTGGGTTGATTTTTGTGAAATCTTGTCAAAAGGTTTAGAAATTCGGAAGAGGAGATGGCAGATATTTTTGGACTTGTTGCCATTTAATCTACGTTGACTCTGGCTGCTCTGATAGTGTTTGACATCTCGGGCAGATTGTTCAACCAGCAAGTGTCTTTTACTGCTTTCAAGGTCAGTAGCACTATCACTTTGAGCAATATGCAGCCTAGAACTTCATCCCAGGTCTAGTGCTTTCCTCTAGGTGACGTGTACTTTTTGCAGGCCTATAAGCATTTTCTGAGATCTAGTGCTATAGTTTCTTTCTGGCAACATGATCCTTTTATGTGTACTTAGAGCAGCAGCAGTGGGGCTTGTATATGCCAAATGTTAGGAACATTTGACATTTAAGCCCCAAAACTGCTCAATAATGGGAAGACCAAATGCTAAAAGGCCAAATTTATTTTGAGATATAGCTACAGTACCATCTCAAATGTAAGATGGTACTGTAGCTGAATTGCATAAAATTTTTTTTTTTTTAATACTCTCATTTCTCTCTCCTCTTTCATTTTAACCCGGCAATTTCTCTCTCCTCTCTCATTTTTTCTCTTTCTTTTCTCTCTCTTCCTTCTCTCTCTTTCTTTCTGCTTTCTCTTCTTCTTGCTCTCTTATTCTTCTCAATATCTTCACTCTCTCCGACAACTCTCTAGATCGGCGTTGGGTTTTTAGATCGGTGGTGGGTGGGTCTCCGCTTTTTTCCTTCTCCGGCAACTCTCTCTCTCTTTCATTTTTCCTTCTCCGCGTGGGTTAACAAAATCAACTTCCTTCAAGCTTCCTAGCGGCGAATCCGCTTCCTTTGAGCTTCGGCGATGGTGGGTCTAGTTTTTGACCGTGGGTTGCTGTGTTTTTTTTTTTTGTGTGGTGTTGATGGGCGGAGAGGGTGGTGGTGGTGGTGTTGATGGTCGGAGGGCAGTAGGTGCAACGGCATGGTTCTGGTCTTTTCTCTGGTTTTTTTTTTTTTTTTTTTTTTTTGGTGTTGACGGTAGATTATGGGTTGCCGGTGGTGGTGGTGGTGTGCAGCGGTGGTGGTGATTGTGGTTCTTGAACATAAAGAAAGAGAGAGAAAGAATAAATAATGTTCTTGGGCTGTGGTGTTTGGGTGTTTGGCGTTTGATGGTCTGGGATTTTTTTTTTTTTTTTTTTGGTGTTGATGGTAGATTATGGGTTGCTGGAGGTGGTGGTGGTGTCAGGTGTGTGTAGTGCAGCGGCGGTGGGCGGTGGTGGGCATGTGGTGATGGTGTTTTCTGTAAAATTTGTGGTTATTGAACAGAAAGAATGAGAAGGAAAGAATAAATCACTGTGATTGGAGGATATATTATTTTATTGTGTAGAAATATTATTTTATTGTGTAGATATATTATTTTAATGAGTAGAATAGGAAAATAAAAATTTGGGATGCTGGAGGTATTGTAAAATGGTATGGTATAATTGATAAAGTAGTTTTTTGGGATGGTAAAGTAAGATGAGATATGAAAACCGGATGGAGATGCTCTTAGTGCAGTATTTTTTGACTTTGAGCGCATTTGAGTTGCAAAACCTAACTTCAAATAATATATGTTTGGTGGCAGCATTTAATGGCTTGCCTACTCTACTTTTTCCTTTTGTCTGTTATCTCAGAAGTTTTCTATATAAAGCCACCCAGGGCGTGTACTAAATTGTACAAGCCTAATCTCCAGTGGGTAACATAATACTAGTGTAGAGAAATTATTCCTTTTCTTCTCTTTTTTTCTTTTTTTTTTTTTATCTTTTTTTTTTCACATGTTTGGTTTGTACTAACCCTCTTTTTCTCTTTTTTTTTTTTTTGACAGGCTAAAGATTAAAATTGAAGCTCTCTCTCTTTATTGATTTTTTCTTTCTTTCTTTTTTTGTTTAGACGTGCCATGAGATTTTCTTCTAGCAAGTTTTTTGTTGTTGTTGTTTTTGTTATGCAGCACGCTTTTCTTGTTTTTTGGGCTTTAGCGTCAAGCTTTACATCAACATTCTTAGCCTGACGTCCATCTTTATTTGGCGACTTTACATTCCATTCAACACAACGTTCTTACAGTGATGTTTGTCTCCATTTATCAAATTATTGCCCTGCAACAACAATCTCTTAGCGATATCCATCCTTGACGTTCTCATAGTAGCAGTCAAATTGTCCTATTAATTCACAACTAGGAAGCCAAATTTACTAAAGGAGGTTTTCTCATTTACTTCCTCTAGAGCTCTAGAGGAGTGTGGTGCTTTGGAATGAGAATTTCTCCTCCTTTTATAGTTTTTTTTTTTTTTGGCGGGGCCAAAGGGGAAGGTTTTGGAGGGGGTTGGTGATTAATTGAGAGTTGACATGTGTGGGGGGGGGGGGGGGTTGGTGACTTGATTTCAAAGCAAATTTGGAGTGAAGAGTAAGTGAATCTCAGTTCATCCTAAAGCTTCCCATAACAGAAAATAAGGCTAATTTCAAAAAATCATATCTCAATAATTTATTGAAAATGGTCTATTCTTGTGCTCTAATTAAAGCCTACTTTCTAATAATAATATAAAATAAAATAACTCATTCAAAAAAATTTAATTGTTTAAGAGATATTTTTTAGATAGTGAGAAAATGTCATTTCTTGGAAATGAGTTTCAACACAATTAACATTAATAGGCCCCTAGTTAACTTTATTTTAGCATGAATAGGCCTAATGCAACTAAATTTCAGAATTAATAGGCTTCTATCAACCCCTTTAAATAGAGTAATTTCACCAAAATTTAAGGGATCATTAATGCTTAACAATCGGATTAATCATGTGTATCACTGCCATTATTTTTAGTCCAAAACAATGGGATTATGGCATGTTATTGATTACAAATTGAATTCTTATGGGACAAATCAAAATTAATTTTTCATAATCTTTAGTGGTCGATTCCAACATGTGAATGCATCTTAGCCGCTAAAAGTTGATTTTGTGATATTTTTCAATCTGATGGCCTAATCGAGATTTGTGACATGTCATTATGATTATTAAGACTTCAAGATTTAGTTTATGTGAATTGATTTAAATTCAACGGTCAAAATTATAATGATACCCTTGGGGTGTGAATTACCCTATTACCCTCAAGATGAGGTTAAATGCAGAGTGTCAACAACAATGAATTATATACACTCTTTGGATACTAATTAAATTATTGTGTTCGACTTCTAATAAATTCTTATGAAAGCACTATTAGCAGTAATATTCATTTTCTCACTAAACTCATATAAAAGCATTTGATTTACTAAAATTGTAACATTCTTAAGAATATTTCCATTCATCGCACGTATTAATGACTAGTTACGTTAAAGTTTATGTCCTTAAGTGAAATCTTCACTTTGATATTAAATTTTACGGGGTTGTTTTGCCCTAAATGACATCGAGCTAGTTTCTACCATATCATTTTGCCCACACACACACACACAAAAAAAAAAAAAAAAAAAAAAAGTTATTAATGCATTACACCAAGAATTTTGTGGTTTAGTTTTATTTTCTTGTCTTCATTATGAAGAGAATTAGGATTCGATTGCCGCCTATCCCTATTATAAAAATTAAATTATTTAATAAATAAATAAAAACTTATCTAGACCTCCAAAAGTCTTTCACATACATTGTCTCATACACAAGCAAATGAGAGAAGGGTGATTGCTCTTACAAAAACCGTAGTTTATTCTCGTGGCTATTGTTGGCACATCGAAGTTTGAAATTTCATCTGGATTCAAAATACATAAAAGCTGTTACAAATTCAATAACAAGCTTTCCTAATCTCATATATTTGAGAATATGAAAAGTACACATCTTACGAATAAACACTTATCATGATTGCTCATATATTATTTCTCCATCTACCATACATTCAACTCTCCTAAAAACAAACAAACAAAACTCTCGTACAAAACTTCTCACCTAATGCATGCATAGCCTTCCCCCATATGTGTGTGTGTGAAAGAGGAAGAAAAGTCACCAGCTAAGAAGAAGATGTGCATGTGAACATGTATATGGATAGAGTGCGTGAACGATGAAGAAGACAATGAACTAGTTGTCATTGCTGCGTTTGTGACGAAGAAGAATACTCTTCATTTTCTTGATAAAAGACGCAAATATTTGGCGCTTGATGCTACCTCTAATGGGTTTGCTACCCTATTCGACGCTGCAGCCTTTACTTCAGATTGATGCGGCTGTGAAGACATGGTGCTATCGCGCTTTACTGCCTTGTGCTATATATAATATGCAGCAAGAGAACTTCAGAGATAGAGATTTGAGAATTGAAGGATTTAGCAGCTGGAAGCAAAGAAAGCAACCATATATATAGGCAACTAGGCATCCTTATTCCTTGTCATCAGTTAATCGTGTGTTTGACTATGTGAAATAATCCTAGTTCCACACTTTCACATATATTTTTGTCATAATTATCTCACTAGATAGACTGTAATTAACTTTTTTTTTTTTTTTTTTCCAAACCATTCAAGGGAGAAAAACATATACACAGTACAGGTTACATCATACCAGCAACAATTGGAGAAACCCAACAAAAATGAATTGGCTCACGGGTTGCCAATTTAGTTACAGTCCAAGACTCTTTAACAACCACATGGGGAACACAAAGCATATCACAATGAAAATCAGAAGTAGACAAAAAACTCAGATCGGCTAGTCTAGTACTATCAAGCCAATCCGGAGCTGATTTCATCTTGAAGGTCTGCAAAAGTTTCTTGCTGTCAGTGAGATACAAAACATGGTGAAAACCTTGGTCCTTTGCTGCCATACCAGCTTCAACCACAGCCTCCAACAGTGCCCCAATTGTTGTTCTAGCATTGCTACTGTTCACTCCAAAAAAGACCCTTTCTCCCTGAATTGTTAGAACTTCATAAGCAGTGCCATTTCTATATGGTCTCCTGCTTCTAACTCCTGCAATCTTGATGATTAGCTGCCAGTCCCCTGCTGCATATTGCCCCTTTGATCTGGTGCATTTGCCTTTTCTGTCTGTTGAGGTGCTGCATCTTGAGAGAGAGTCCCTGTACCTGCAAGAGAAATTTTGAGCTATTAAAATAACTTCCACTGGATTTGGGTTCAGTCCTTGATGAACCACCCTGTTCCTGTAAGTCCAGATTGTCCAAAGAATGACAAAAACATCCTGCAAAAAATTCATAGTATCTGAACCATTCTGAATATCTCTTGAAAGTAAATGCTTCAACCATTGTTGCACAGACAAATTGATGAATTCAGATGTGTGTAAAGCCAAAGTAGACCCGTGCCAACAAGCTCTTGCAAAAGGGCAATGAAGAAAAAGGTGGGTATGACTCTCTTCCACCTCATTGCACAGTGGACACAATTTTGTAGAAGATATACCTCTGGCATGAGGATGAAGAAAAGTAGGAAGACAATTGTGGAGTAGTTTCCAGATGAAAGTACTAATTTTCAAAGGCACTTTGATCTTCCAAAAAGCTCTCCACCATCCATATTAGCTTGAAAATATCAAGGGTGACTTGCATCATCTCTAGATAAAAGCTCATCTCCAAAGAAGCTTATCCTTCACAGAATTAGTCTTAGAAATTGGAATTTGAAAAATTTTCAAGGCTTAGGAAAACGGATACAGCCTTCTAACCAAGTCCACTTTCCAACTTCTATTTGTAATTAACTATTTGTTGCTATCATATAAACTCATTATTTTTTTTTCACTACTCACAATATAGTACATAGAAAAGTTGTGATAATTTACAAAGTGTGTGAAAATATTTGATAATAAAATATTTACAAAGTCTTTGACCGTAGTGTAATAATAGAGAAAAGTGTTATGACCTCCGTCTGACCGTAGAGAATAGAGGAAGTGAAAAGTTGACGTTTCCGACTTAGACACGCTTAATCAAAAGAAACTCTCTAATTTTATCTATCTATAATCTCTAATATATATCTTTTTGAGATTCTCTAATATATATAGAATTGAAGAAGTTTGGCTTTTATTTAACTTCATAATATATTTTACATAAGTTATTGAGGCTACACAATTTTACTCAATATTCTAAAACATAGTATATTTTTATTTTTCAATTAAATTTAAATTTTATTCTATATTTAAATCCTTAAGTAAAATCTTACCACATTATATTTTATCAGATTTTATATTTATATACAAAATAAAAGAGAAAGCATTTTTTTTAAGATAAAAAAATAAAATCATATTTGATTAAATTTTTCCATATTTGGAGTACAGGAACATATACAAATTTTAATTTAACTAATAAATTTTAATTGTTCTAGAATTTTCACACAATAAATTTCATTTTCATTTGATTTATGGTATTTTCATTATTTAAATGTGGCATGTGACATCACCTCTTTAGAAAAATCATGCTAATGATTAATAATCAAAGACAATAGTGAATTTTTATAGACTTTTAAATTGTTCTAAACTGTAAATATTAACTGAATATCACCACTAGAACCTACACTTGTCATTATGTTATATGCTAGGATGATTTGCTCCATCATTGATGTGGTGACCTTAACCAAACAAGTGGATGTAATATAACAAGTACATATACTAAACTTGATCCATCAAGAACACCTTATATAGTGATCATTGTCAATTAAAATGTTTTTCAATCACAATTTTCCTATTTTCTTTATAAAAAAAATATATATGAGAGGTTTGTGAATATTCAAATGTCTATTTGGTATTAGCTTATAATGTCAACTTTTAACTTTTTAACATTTATGTACAGCTTTTTAAAACCTCACTTTTTTCCATCTTTTCTCACTTTTTCAAAAAATTTCAAGGTACAAGTATACTTAAGTACACTTTCAGCAAAAAAAAAAAAATCAGAAAAAAAAAAAAAATCTAAATAAGCTATTCCTAAACGGACAATTATTATGCACTAACCTTAATGATGTTAGTTGATGATGCTTATTGAAAAGCTATATGTAGACACGTCAGGTTCTACGTATAGTGAGTAAAATATGTATATGCTCAAGAATGAATCCACCATCTTTAAATGAGACAGTATATTCAGTTAATTTTTATATTAAAATTGGACCACAAAACCAGCCAATAACATTTTCCTAAGTAGTTTTCATATGAAGTCTTTGTGTACCGTGATTGAGATATATGATTTTTTTTTTTTTTTTTTTTAGAGAAAGTTTCAACTTATGGCGTCCACTCCTGATGATAGCTCTTTATCATCAAATCAAGACACCAATCAATTTTTGGTGTAGGCGGAAATTGAACCCCAGATCTCTTATACAACCATCAGAGACTTTACCAGTTGATATAAATATATATATATATATATATATTGATTACTGTTTGATTCAATCGGAAAACCATCAACAATATCGATTTGACTTTGATATTTGATTTGTTATTGATTTAGTGCGAGTTTAACTCTTAGACAATGGTTTTATTTCGATTTCGATATTCATATATATTTGGTTATAGATGTTGTGTGGTCATAGTCATAGCCTACAAATTTGAATTGTGTGGCATCAACACCTTGTCAATATCATTGAAGATATCGGAATCAAACAATATGGGTTACTTTCATGATTTCATGATTTCGTTGGACTCCAAAATAAAATTTTGAAAACACTTTCTTTATTTTCTTTTTACAATATTTATGTGGATTGGCAATTTGCCTACGTCTATGGAGTTGCAATGATTTCACTATTCACAAAGAAAATATACAAAATGCAACAGTACAGTTTTTTCTCACTCAAAACAACACACCAAACCCTAATCTGAAAATAATGATATTTCACTCATGCATAAAGGATTCATAATGGGCTAAACATGGGCCAAAAAATTTCCCCAAGGTTCGAGGGAGATGGATTAAGCCTCAGAAAAAAAAAAATTTTAAAAATCTCATTTAAAAACCGTAACACTTTTATATTAGATCGGATTATAATCCAAATCAAATACAATTAAGCTCCACATAGCCCAATATAACTCTAATATGAAAATCAACTTACACTATCTCCTTTTAGATATTAATGAATTTATTGTTAAGCATTTACCTATTTTATTTATTATACATATAACTCAACATGCTTATATATAAGGATACGTTTGGTACACTGAATGGGGATTACGACAGGAATTGTAATCTTTATTACTAGTAATAAAGTATGTTGTAATGTAATAACTAAATATATTCATTAGTTTGGTTGTGAGTTATAACATTAGAATGAAACTTAACATTTATTTTAGGAAATATCTTACTCATACAATTATATCTCCTTAAAAATTGTTATTTTTAAATTTAAGAGAGATATGTGTTATTTTTTATGATTTTTTATTTTTATAATTGTTAGATGTATATGGAAAGTTTGTTTATTTGGAAATATATTAAGTTTTGAAATTATTGCACTTACTAAGGAATAGCTAATACAACCTTTTAAAGAGGAATAGTTATACCTCATTTTGAAGAATAGCTATTCATAAGAAATGATTATTCCTTGTAATAAAAACATAACCAAACTAAAGAATAACTAAACCATAGGAATAACTATTACATTACAGCACCTATTACAATCTACCAAACATGCCCTAATTTTTTAATAAGTATCATCTATTGACATCAATAAAATTATATGCATGACAAATAAAAATACCCATGTTTGAAAATAATAATAATGAAAAACCTTTTAATTGATCACTTTACAAGGTGTTCTTTATCAAATTGAGTTTACACATGCTTGTCCTTTTAATTAAGGCTACTCGTCAAGGAATATTCTACTAAATTTGAAATAAATAACGAGTTAATAAACTGCGACCACAGCACATTCGGGCTTCTCTCAAAAAAAGAAAAAGAAAAGTGGATTCGGGCCTTTTTTGCACACAACACGAAGAGGTCAGAGGCAGACAAAACCCAACGTGCGTACGTGTAGTAGAGCGCCGCCAGCATTCAAAATCAAAATCAAAATGTTGATTTATTATTTGAAAAATACTAATAAATGACCTTAGAGCAATAGTTAACAATTTATTTTTAAAAAAAAAATTTATGAGAAAAAAAAATTAAGTTTTTAATAGCATTTTTCGTTTCTCATAAAAGTAGTGTCAAAACTTTCCTAAAATTGATTATTAATCATTGTTCTAAGAGTACTTGTTAGCATAACCCTTGTTACATTATTGAGTCCAAAATTGATTCAAATAATGGATTTTTCTCTGCAGATGATGAATTTGACCATCCTTGGCTGATGGATATCGTGGATTGGCCCTCCCCAAATTTGGGAGACAAAGTAAAAAATATCTCATTTTAGTCTATTAAATTCAAAATTCACTTACGTTAGCTTATTTAAAATTATGTAAAAATATATGGTTGTTAACGTAATCGTGTAAATTTATATTGATACTATTCATTTTATATTTTTTTTATGTATTTTGAAAATAACTAGTGAGAGTGAATAATGAATGTTATGTACAAAGAAAAAAAAATTAATAAAATAAATATTTTAATAAAATAAATATAAACTAAATAATCTAACATAAGATTTTTTTTAAAAGTAAGTACATGAAGGGTTCAACGTGTTTACATCTCTATTCTTCTTTCTCCACGTAATGATTTTGCACAAAATATTTCGTTGGGTCAATGACTTCGTAAATTCCTTTAAAAAAAATGACTTCGTAAAATTAGAGCTCGTGCGTGTTGAGGATTTTGAAAAAGTAAAAACCCACTCTTGTCGCCCGATGTTTTATAAAGCTTAGGGCAGTGTCACAATCTCATAGGTCCTCCAGTGAAAGCAAAGTTACAAAGATCTTGGACCACGTGCAATCACTCCCTCTTCTAAATAATTTTTTGGAGTATTCTATTTTGTCTAATTTCTTTATTAGAATATGTTTTTGACTTGTAATCTAAATTTGTTACTTTGGTGTTCATAAGAGCATTCACAATGGGCCTAGTATATGACAAATGTAAGTAAAATTTAGCATGTGATGCCCAAATAACTCAACAGCCGGACATGGAAACATGTAAAAATACAATTTTTTTTGCCATAGTGCTATAGTATTGTCCTAAAGGTAGGACGGCACTATAGTAGCACAATGGTATAACAAAATATTATTTTTTAATGTTTGGTTCTTCTCTCTCCTCTCTCATTATTTCATTATCTTTCTCTCTCTTCCTTTTCTGTCTTTCTTTATGCTCTCTCTTCTTCCTGCTTTCTCTTCTTCAAACTCGAAAACTCTGTCTTCCTCTCTCTTAGATCAGCATGGAGGCAACGGCGTTGGAGGCTCGATCAGTTTCTGTAGTGGAGGCGTGGAGGTCGTGAGCCGTGGTGGATTTTCGGCATGGTTGTGGGTTTGTTCATGGGTTTGTTCGATTAGCTTCTGTGGGTTTGTTCATGGGTTTCCGGTGTGGTTGTGGGTTTGTAGGATTCTCTAGGCGAGATCGGTGTGGTCAAGGATCTGGTAGTTGTTGTGGTGGCGAGATCGGCGTGGTTGTGGGTTTCCAAATCGAATTTGGTTGTGTGTGGTGATGGGTTTACTAATCGGTTTTGGCCGTGGGTTTGGGGCTGAATTTCGGTGGTGGATCGTGATGGGATTGGTGTGGTGGGCCGTGGGTTGTGGTGGCACGGTGGGTCTGGGGCTGAGTTTGGTGGGTTTGCTTGGTGGGTTAGGTGGGTTTGCTTGGTGTTTCCCGTGGTGTCTCTGTGATGTGGTGGTTGTTGGTTGTGTTGTTGATGGTGGGTGGTGGTTGTGTTGTTGATGGTGGATTAGTGGGTGATGGTGTTGTTGATGATGGATCGATGGGTGGTGATTGGAAATTTTGGGTGGATAGGTGGGTGGCTTTGTTCTTGAAGGTTGGTTAAGTTTCTGTGCTGGGTTTGTTTGGGGTTTGGGATGAGTTTCTGTGTTGGGTTTTTTTTTTTTTTTTTTTTTTTTGATAAACTGTGTTGGGGTTTTGGGTCTTCACGGTGGTGATGGAGGTGATGAGTGGTAGAGAGAGAGACAGAGAGATAGAGAGATAAAGGAAGAGAGATAAAAATTAGAGAGAGACATAAATATATTTTATTGTGTAAATATATTATTTTAATGTATTGTATAAGAAAATAAAAGTTAGGATGTTGGGTGTATTATAAAATGGTATGGTATAATTGATAAAGTAGCTTTTTGGAATGGTAAAATAGGATAAGATGGCATTTTCGGATGGGAATTCTCTAAGAGAAGTACTCAAAAAAGGTCAACAATAATTTGAATTTGAATTGTATATTGAATATTGATTGCTTCAATCTCATGACAATCAATTCTTTGATATATGAAAGTAACCCTATGGTTTTCTCTAACAATTGAAATCTTGATTTGGTTTTTAAAGATATGACTAGTGAATTATACTTTCAAACATTCCTCTTTAAGTTGTGCTTTAATTATAATAAAAAATATATATAACTTGTAGATATAGAATCCAAATCTTGATCCGTCTTTCAAAGTTTTACAATTTTTTTTTTTTTAAGAGAAAATTAGCTAACAAAGGAGGTATAACTAAGTAGAAACCAATGTAGGCACTTCAATGTAGGTGGATCTAATGGATTTCTAACAAAAACTCACTGAAAAAAGCTTAAAGTTGCCAAATTTTTCTAGGTTTTACAGTCAGATGAGTTGAGTCAGGTTTTAGAGAAGAGAACCCATCAACCGACCCGCTGTAGTTGGTTTTTAATATCTAGAACCCACCATCGAGTGCCGAGGCTCTCGGATCGGTTGCAGGTGGGTCAGGTCTGGTCGGTTCCAGCAGGTGGGTCGAGTTTGGCAAGTGGATGGACACCCCTAGTCTAAACCCAACAAAGAGATTCAAGAATTCCCTAATCAACCCACTCTAATACCATGCAGAATTTTGTGATAATGTGAAGAAAAAGAGAGATGAATGAAAACACATGATAGTCTATGGGGTTCAACTTTGTGGCCTACATCCACGAGACAAGTGCCCAAGTGGTTACATTTTCTCATTCGCTTTTCTTAATAATATATTACAATAGAACCCATATTTATAAACGGAATTGCACATAAAATTCAATGATAATTTGAATTTTAATTGCATATTGATTGATTAAATTCCATGATTTTTTTTTCTAAAAATCAATCCCTCGATTTATTAAGCAATCCCACTATGAGAGACCGCAACTTCTTGAGAGGGTGCTCTCAAAAAAGAGATTCGGGTGCTTTTAAGGGCACCTCTCTTTTTAGGTAAGTGGTGTGCAGTCGCCACTTATTTTTTTATACAAAAAAAATAAGAAAAAACTAAATGCAAAATACATGATCAAAATACTTCATTATCATTGATTGAATAAAGATAAATACAATCTTGGTAAATTAAACCTTACAAGGCTTTGAGTCCTAGTTACAATCTATGTAAAAGAATACAAAGTTTTTGTTCCTAGTTACAATCTACCAAAAATTAAAAAATAAATAAAAAATTTAAGACACTAATCTACCTATCCAAAATCCTAAGTCCGGAGGCTAGGTTACGGAATGGGAAGGTAGTAGGCACCCATTCTGTCCAGACAAAGTTTGGTCTTCTAGACTCTAATGACCAATATACCCATTTTTGCATGATGTGAATGATATGTTGAACATACATGACAAGCACTTGACCAAAACTAATTCAAGTAAATTTATCTTATGAATGTATCCTCTTTTTTTAGAAAAATTCAAATCTGTTTTGTGAATAAAAAAAAATAAGATTTGTAAAGAGAAAAATCAGATCTGTTTTTGTGTAGATAAAAAAAAAAAAAATAGATTTGTAAAGAAAAATCAGATATGTTTTTATGTATATAAAAAAAATAGATTTGTAAAGAAAAATTAGATCTGTTTTTATGTAGATAAAAAAATTAGATTTGTAAAGAAAAATCAGATCTATTTTTGAACAGTTAAAAAAAATGATTTTTGGTTTAAAAAAAAATCAGATTTGTTGTTGGACATATCATGAAAAGACTTTTTGAAAGAGGATTCACACTCATGAGATAAATTTATTTTACATGCATCACATATTAAGACAAAGAAAAGACTTCAACCTAATTTTTAATTTCATCTTTTAAATTTCAAAATCTACAATTTTGTGTCAAAGAAAACTTTTCTCAAAAAATCAAATCTGTATTTAATGAAAATACAGATCAGTTTTGTGTGTTAAAAAAATCAAATTTGTATTTAATGAAAATACACATCAATTTTGTGTGTAAAAAAAAAATCAGATATGTATCTAATGAAAATACATATCAGTTTTTTAGAGTAAAAAAAAAAAATCAGATCCGCATTTAATGAAAATACAAATCAGTTTTATGTGTTAAAAAAATTAGATCTGTATTTAATGAAAATACATATTAGTTTTGTGTGTTAAAAAAATCAGATTTGTATCTAATGAAAATACAGATCAGTTTTTAGTGTTAAAAATCAGATCTGAAAAATTCAGATAAGTTTTGTGTGTTAAAAATCAAATCCGAAAAATTCAGATCAATTTTTAGTTTAAAGAGATCTTTGACAATTAGCAGATTTTGAGATTCAAGAGAGAAATAAAAAATAAAAAATAAAAAATCATCTAAGAGCATATTTAAAGAAAGATTTTAAGTGAAACATGTCAATTATATCAAGAATCAGAAATAATCAAACATGCATCATCAACAAAATTAATAGAGAAGACTAGAAAAAGAAAAGAATTAGACTACCTCTTGCATGAGCGTGCTCTTCTTAGTGAAAGAATATTTTAGGATTCAAAGAAATTTATTCAACTCTTTGAAACCTAAAATACTTCGCTTACAAAAAAGAAATTCCTAAGGCAAGAACCTCCAGAACGTCTTTAATGTAAGCGGGAAAGGAAAAGAAGAGAAGAGCCAGAAAGAGGGGGGTTGGAAAGCGTGAAAAAGTCTGCTAAATTTTGAGAGGCATCCTCTATTTATAGAGGTGAGAATGCTTCAAAAAATTAGTTGAATGAACAGAATATGAACTGGGACGCGTCCTTATCTCTAAAAAATAAAAAAAATGTAAGGTTTATCTCAATCCAGAAATCCTTGGGCTGGGCCTCACATTTATGCCAATTGGCACTTGGAAAGTGCCGAATGACCCTCTTGGGTGCCAGACCCATGTTCGAGTTTTGGTCCACTTTGGACTCCTTTTTTGAGTTTTTTTTAAGCCGGGACTTGCACTTAGACGCGCTTTTAATCTGTATTTTAAAAATTAAACCCCTTTTCTTGATGATTCGGGTCTTTACGGTAATGATTATCTTGTAGATAAATATCCCAAAAAGTCTTGATTATCTACAATTTCATTGTTATCTGATTATCCTCTTTATTCCCATGCAAGCAAGTCTATTTTTGACACTAACTAACAACCAATCACAAAATTATTTAATTAATTTTAATTGTTTAACCAATCAGAATTAATTTAAATTAATCGTGCGTGGTTGATTCCACCTAGACAAAATGCATGCTGACCGTGCAAACTTGATCATGCAATATCTTTCAATCCAACGATCCGATTTGGAACTCGGGCATACCTTCAAGACCGTTAGAATCTCAAAATCATTTTTATGTTATGCAATGAATGAATTAATGCATGCAATGCAACTATGATTTTTCAGGTATATGAATGATCATTCTAGCCATCTTCCTTGATTAAATTATGGGTGCAAAATTGAGTGTCTACACCCACAATTTTCTTTAACAATCAATATATAAATTTGGTTTTCAATGAATTAGAAAGTGAATTATACTCTTTTTTTTAAGTAAAAAATAAAAACCAAACCCCTTCCCTCTCACATACAATTCCTAAAAATACATGCTTTTGATATACAATCTCTCATTAAAAAGCTATTGATACATTCAATAAGAGGAGCAATGACGGCTTTACACGTATGTTTCATATGAATATTCTGAATCGCAAAAAAATTTATATACATAATTCTTTTAAAATAACTTGTTTTGTCTCTATAATATATATATATACACCTAACTTGAGAATCTTAAGAATTGGGTTTCAACAAAAGTAGAGTAATACTACGTCTATAATATTTTCAAAACAAATTATAAGTGATAAATTATTATTGGATTTAAACTAGGCCCACCACTGACATCATTTTTTTATCCATCAATAACAGCTTGCCACCTTTTAGATTTGTTAATGGTTTTAACAGCTTTAAATAACAAATTGTAAGTGAAAAGTTGTTATTGGTTTTAAAATTGACCCACTACTAACATCATTTTTTTATTCATTAATAACATAACTTCTTTATCTATCAATAATAGCTTGCCATCATTTTTTTATCCATCAATAACAGCTTGCCACCATAGATTTGTTAATGGTTTTAACAATTTTTCACAACAAATTGTAGGTGAAAAGTAGTTATTGGTTTTAAAATGGGCCCACTACTAATATCATTGTTTTATTCATCAATAACATAATTTTTTTATCTATCAATAACAGCTTGCCATCTAAAATTTATTGTGAAAACGTTATGGACGTAACATTTCCCACAAAATTAATCCTAAGCCCCCAAACATAATCCCGAACCCCTTAAACAAAAAACAAAATATAAAAGTCCCATAACAGCAAAAAATAACTCAAACAACAACATATTTAAACCAAACAATAGCAAATGAACAAAATATTCAACAAAAAGCTCATTCAAACAACTAAATAAAAACTCCTAATCATTCAAATTCATAACTCATTCAACTCATTCTATAAAAATAATCCTTAATTTAATTTTTCCTTAAAAAAATGATACTAAGAGAGATATTGTAGCCGTGAGTTATCTTCGATGGTGCAGGTGAAAACTGAAATTGTGGCATTTTATATATTTAAATATGACTTTAAAAAATTAAATATTACTTAAACTCTATTATCTTGTTTTAGATACAATTTTTTTACTAATTAACATGAATCAGGCAGATTTTTTTTTTTTTAAGAAAGTCTATAGACACAAAAAATTTGACAAAACTTTTCACACATATTGATGTGGTAGATTGATAGTGGTAAGTTTGCCAACTCAACTATTGTGAAAAATGTTATAAATTTTTTTGTGTATTACTTTTTTTTTTTTTTTTTTGAGAAGTGCTACTTTCACAATATTTTTCACAACAAATTCTAAGTGTTAAGTTAATACTGGATATAATTTGAAACCACCACTGAAATTATTTTTTTGCTATCAATAACAGCTTGTAACAACATGCTACTTAAGATGTGTTGTAAAAGTATTGTGAAAAATATTGTGAATGTAGCATTTCTTTCTCTTTTTTCTTGTTTTTCATTTGATAAAAAAAATATTATTTTATTTATTGACTAATATTTGAGCTTAATTAAATTAAAATTTGGAGCACTTTTTTCTACTTGGGGCCTTAGGGGACCGCATCAATTGCTTCTATAGTAAAGCCGGCACTAATTCCCCCCTCTTCTCTACATCATTTTAGATGTTCTCTCACTTTGTAAAAGTTTATACATTTGCATGTTTTTTTATTTTATTTTAGGTATCGATATATTCAAGTTTTTTTTATTATTAAATTTTGTATAATTTAAACTTCTCAATTACTACCCTAGAAAAAAATTCCTACAACCGCCTTAGAGGAGGATCGTGTTATCTTATGTTGTATCTTAAAAATTGATGGTTAGACGAAGAGATGGATATCTCTTGTCAGCATTGATCATTGGTAGGCATCTCTATTAAATACTGTAATTCAAAAGTTGGTGTGGACTGATCCTTTACCCCATGTTTTAAATGGGGGACAAAATTGCCCTTTGCCCTTTTCGGGCAAATTATATAGCCTTATGCCCCCCTTCCCAAACTAATTAGGAAAATACCCATCTTTTAAAACTCAATTTACTACAAAGGGCAAAGGGCATAAAGCTCTCTCTCTCTCTCTCTCTCTCTCTCTCTCTCTCTCTCTCTATATATATATATATATATATTAAACCAAAGCTTAATGAAAATTCAATTAGAATCAAAATTGAATTTTTCTTTTGTTAGCTTTCCATAAAAATTAAATTGTTTAGATTTTTACTGTTATTTTTTCTCTAAACTAATAAGCATATTCTTTATACTATTTTTATTCAGATATTTTGTATGTGAAGATCTTGAACCTAAAAAATTGTAATTGAACTGAACGATCTTATGCACCTATCCCCAATCAATTTAGGAGTTACTATTGGATCAATATATTCTTTTTATTTTGTGTTATATTTAGTAGAATTTCACGTACAATGATTGTAAATTGATATTGTATATGTAGTATCTAATAATGATTTTCAAAATTATAAACATAATAGCAATGTAATAAGAAACTTGATGTAACTAATATCATGAAAATTGTAAGGAAAAATAATTTTAGTACCTCTAAATGTCCTAGTCACCTAAGCTAACATCAATAGCACCAATTTAATTTAGCATTCCCATGCGTAAGCACAGGCTACATACTAATCTATATATATATATAATAATAGGTGAAGCTGAGAAAAACTCAAATTAGAATTCTAAATTAGAGTTCCAATTTTGTGCCACATGTCCTAAATTATTTATTCTTAAAGAGTTTTATTTCTTAATTTTAGAATCAAATGTGGGACCACATCATAAATATTCATCCAAATGAGTATTAAGTAAAAAAACCAAAGAGTCTAGAATAAATGAATCATAAAAATAAAAAATAAAATAAAAAAAAAATTTTAAAAAAAAAGTGCTTCACAATGATTAAAAAAAATGGACAATTTACATTTTATAAATAATAATATCCTTACAAAATTTTTTAAAGAATTAACAAAATATAAAAATGACTATCAATAGTATTTAAATTATATATGTAGGAATTATATTATGCATCTTATTGTATATTTTTAAGTATATCCATGCATATGCATGGAGTTACAAGCTAGTATATATTAATAGCCAAAGTTCAAAAAAATCCAATTAGATTTTAATTGGATTATCAATTTTGCACTACGTGTTCCATTTAATTTTTAATTTTGTGTCAATTGAATTGAGTGTAAAAATCAAAGATTACAAATCTAATTAGATTCTAAATTAGTTTTCAATTGGAGTCTAATTTCCACCACATGTCCATCTAATTTTTTAATTTTTGTGGCAAGTGAATTGTTGGGAACAAAAACCAAAAAGTCTAAATCAAATTAAATTCTAAATCAACTACACACACACATGAGAAACTATTACATATTTTAAAAATGTATGGTTTAAAGAAAGTATAAGCTAATACCATGTATATTTTGAACTTCTTCTCAAAAAAAGTTATAATTTGAACTATATAATTGTGATTGTTTTTAATTATACCCGTGCATATGCACGGAGCTACACACTAGTAATAATAATAATAATAATAATAATAATAATAATAATATTCCTAAGCATGCTTTGTGTATTGGCTGGTTATTAAGAATAAATTCACTATAAGTGGAACGTTAACAGGATGTAATTATAGAAGGACTTTTTTCTTCTTCTTTTATCTCTAAAATCGGATTATAGAGAGAGTTAATCTGCATAGTTTTTTATATTTTGAGTGTCCTTTATCTAAGAGAGTTTAGGAAGATATTTTGAGAAGATTCTCATGAGAAAGACAGGTTGGAGCTAGATTTTAATGTTGAGCTAGAAACACGGGCTATTAAGAAAATGACACCACTCACTCCACAAGTATAAAGTTCTTGTGGAGTAAGGAGTAAAGGTCAAAGTTCAAGTTTTCAAATGAGAGTTTTACACACATATACCTCTAGATTAGGTTAGAGTAGATTTTTTATCTTGTATTAAAAAAAATAACAAAGTTTAGTTACAAATTTGGTTATAACCAATGGCTACAACTTTAATCAATATCTTTTTATTGGATGTGAATTTTGACAAATCTATCCTTGGATTACATTTTCTTTTTATATTCTCTATACTTGCAAAATTTCCTGAAAATTAAAAATCAATAACTATGTCATCAATTAAATGTTTAAATTTCAAGTTTTTGTAATCTAAAATTATGCATAAAAGATAAGTTTATTGATCATATAACAAATAACATATGATTAAAACAAAATTTGACATATGTGAGTGTAAAAAAAATGCAATCTAACGGTTAAATATTCAAGATATATAATAATGTTAATATTTTAAAAGAAGTTGTAGTCTTAGACTATAACCAAATTTGTAGCCAAACTATGTCCTTAATTTTTTTAGTGGAACTTGTAACTAATGGTTACAACCATGTTTATAGCCAAACTTTGCCCTTAAGCATTCGTTTGAGAGAAGTGAATGGAATAAAATGGAATGGAAAGGAATGAAAATAATAATTTTAGAATATTATTCCCTTGAAGTGGGAGGAAATGGAATGCGTAGGAGAGAACACTCATTCCTCTATATTTTCTTAAAACCTCAAATTTTCATTCCCTGAAATTGGAAGGAATGGGAGAGAATGGAATTAGATTAAATGATTTTTTTACTAAAACTCTCAAAATACTACTATATATTCAATCCTTTATTTTAAAATAGGGGTCTAATAGTAATATTGCCATAAAATGATTCCATTATATTTCCTCTATGTTACTCCCAAATAAAATTACTTACATTCCATTCATTTTTATTCATTTCCATTTCTTTATTTTAAAACATCCACTCAAGGTTACTTAATTCTATTTAATTTCATTCTTTTTCATTCCTTTCTCTTACTTAGGCTGCGTTTGTTTTGGTGTAAAACCATTTCAGGAAATGATTTTACACCTCACCGCGTGTTTGGTTGCGCATGGAAAATAGAATTTTTTGGAAAACAATTTCAGTTGACTGTGTGTTTTATGGCTTTGACCCGGAAAATATTTTACACTTCTATTTTCACTACAAATGATTTTCGGACTCAGGCGCGCAAAGAGAGAGAGAGAGAGAGAGAGCACGAAGAGAGACTAGAGAGAGTGAGATCGGGCTCGCGCCATCGAGCTCAGACCACTGCCCCAAGCCCAAACGCTCCGTTGAGCTCGAACCAGCAAGATCTAGCCACAAGATCGCGCCATAGAGCTCGTGCCGCGAGATCGCGCTGGGGAGATCGTCCCGCCGAGATCGCACCATGAGATCGCACCCCTCTAGATCGCACCGTGAGATCGTCCCGCCGCCCTCTAGATCGAACTCTTTTCGTCTCAATCTCGGCGCCGCCTGAAGCCTGCCGCCGCTGGACCGGTCTCATCGCCCATGACCGATCTCTCTCTTTCTCGATCTACCTCTCCCTTTCCCTCGATTTGCGATCACTCTCTCTTCCTCCTCCCTCTCTCAGTTTGACCGAATAGTTTTGTGTATTGAGAATGATTTTGTTTTTATTTTTGTTTCTTTAAAAGTTTACATATTACAATTTTCTATTATAAAATTTGTTTGGTAGCTGAGAAAATTGGTGAGAAAATGTGAGAAACTAGTAGGAAAATAGCATTTTCAAAATGCAACCAAACACATGAAAACATTTTCTAGAATAATTTTCATAATGCAGCCAAACACTTGAAAATATTTTCCTTTCCCGAAAATATTTTACACCTGAAAATATTTTACACTCGGAAAATATTTTACACCAACCAAATGCAGCCTTAAATACATTCCATTCCTTTTCATTCCCTTATAATTATTCTATTCCATTCCTTTATGAACTCTTAAAGGAAGCCTAAGAAATTAGGCAAAAATGCTTTCAACAAGCTATATGCAATAGTTGGCTATTGGGCTGAGAGATTGACAGAAGTGCCAGTTGCTGGAATTTATAATGGGAGAAATCGATCTGAATTGGTACATGCAAATATATCTGAAGTTATATGACAGATTTTCACGGTGTGAAAATGTGAATAACACTATACAAAATAGGACCCCCTACGTACCATGTAGTCTGCGGAAGATCCATGTTTGTCATTGATCCTTGAATAGGCTGTTGATGCTACAAGTTTTTGTAATTTTTATTTTTATTTTTATTTTTTGATAATTCGATAGTTACAATCAAGGATGGGGGTTTGAACCCTTGTTTGAAAATATCAGGAAGTGCAATAATTACCAACTGATTGAGTTACAAGGCTCTTAGCAAACTTTTGTAAATACTATAAACACTATCGAATTATGTTTTTATTTCAATAAAAGTTTATTCATTCATTAAAATAAATAAATACAACTTTTAAGGCCCTAAGGGTCTTGATTTCTTTTCGCAGGAATACAACTTTTGGGTTCCCCTAGGCCTCGTGCATGATATAAAAAAACTAATTCACCGTGGATTTTTTTTATTTTTTTTATTTTTTTATTTTTTTATTTTTTTCATTCAGAAAAGGGTGTGAACAAACAAGAAGTTGAGGAGAAATTTAACTCTAGAGGCCAGTTTTCATTACTAGTCCGTTTGGATTGAGGGAGAGGGAGAGGGAGAGGGAGGGGGAATAGAGTAGAGTAGATTTAACACAAAATTAGCTTATTTTTAGCCAACTCTACTCTACTCCCCTCCACTCCCCCTCCTTCCCCCCTCCATCCAAACAGGCCATACGATTAGTACACGAGAGACCACAGAAACAATCCAAACACACTATCGGGGACCTTCATTGTTGTGGATTATGTTTTTTATTTCCAGTAGAAAATATGAAAGAAGAATGTAACTTTATTCCCAAAAGAAGGGAAGAAAGGAAGAAGGAAAAGCATAGGTGTAGAAGAGAAGTAAGAGATAAAGATTTAGGGCCCGTTTGGTTTAAAACTAACTCAATTTTCATATTTCAATTTTCAAAACCATGATTCAAACCCAAAACACATATCTCAATTCTCAAACCTCACATTCACTCAAAAATTGCAAACACATGTTTGGACTCAGTTCTCAGGTACATATCTCTACAACTTTTCCCCAAAATGATGGACCCACCCACTGACACTACACAGAAGAATATGGTTGCTACCCGTGTCCCTTTTCTTTTTTGTTCTTCAAACCCAGCTTCACCGAAACCCAGCTCCACCACCACCAACGGCAAACCCTTCATCCACCACCATCAACCCAGCTCCACTACCACCACCAACGGCAAACCCAGAAATCCACAACCACAACCACCACCACCAACAGCCCTCAACACAACCACAACCTCCACCAAAAAATCTGAATGAATCAAAAATCCAAACCCACCAACAGCCTTCAACTAAAACCACAACCTCCACCAAAAAATCCAAGCCTCAAACCACCACAACCACAAAAAAAAAAACCCAAACCCAAATCCTTAGATCGAAGACCCAAACTCAGCCATCTCTACCATCACAGCTTGAAGAAAAAAAAAGAAAAAAGAAGCAGATAAGAGAAGAAACCAAAGTGAAGAACAAAGAAAGAAAGAAAAGAAAAAAGAAAAGAGAGAAGAAACTAAGAGCAAAAACCCACCTTGAAGAAGAAAAGAAACAAAAGAGAAAAAAGGAAAGAAAAAGAAAGAAGTAAAAGATCCGGCCTGGGCTCAGTCCGATCTCGAGGTCCGCGTGTCTCGAGGCCAGCGAAGCTTCCGATCTCGAGGTCCGCGTGTCTCACGATCCGGCCTGGGCTCAATTTGACGTCGTTTCTCGAATCCCCTATCGCCAGCGAAGTTTCTGATCTCTGGTCTTGCTCTCTCTCTGTTGCCACACAAAAAAGAGAAGGAGAGCTCTGGCTCAGTGAGAAGAGAGAGCTCTAGGTAAAAGAAAAAAAAAAATGAAGAAGGAGAAGTGACAGAGAAGAACGGGTTAGAGAGAGATCAAGTAGTGATGGGACAATACAGAAGCTGTGGGCTCCATGAGGTCTTCCATTTTACAGAATTGCCACTGAGTTTGAGTTTGAGTTTGAGAAACAGAAAATAGCATTTTCTTGTTTTCGGTTTTCATTACTCTCACTCAACCCAAACTGAGTTTGAGTGATGAAAACAGGGAGAGGAAATCAAGCCAAACACTCAGTTCTCAGTGGGTCTCATGCAATTCTCAGTTTGAGTGATGAGAACTGAGTCATATGACTCAAAACAGAGCTAATCCAAACAGGGCCTTAAGGTTCAATGTACCAAGTATTCGTTTTCCATCGACTGTGTTTATGTCTGTTAATCTGGTATGCCTCCTTGTTTTGTTCACTGAAGGCTGAAGCTGTTTTCAAAACAAAACAAAATAATAATAAAAAGCCTTTAACATATACGTTACAAAAAAATTCTGGAGAGAAAAAGGGGGGAAAGCCTCGTGGATATTTTCTTATAACAATGTGATGAATTGATGATACATACAACAGCCCTTAAACTGCTAAAGTCACTAGTCTGAGAGTGGAGCTGAAGCCCTCGGGTATTCTTTCTTCTGGCAGTCTCTTTGTCCATAAAATCCTATGAAAAAACAACTATAACACTGAAGAATACATTCCCATGTGATTTGGATTGGAACATGGTGCTTTAACTATTAGGTAAGAAAGCTGAATTACATTTTTTTTATTTTAATTATGAAGAAAAATGGTCTTCTTAGACCATAAAGAATAGATGATTCAATTTGTCTTTGTCAATGCATACTCGGCATGGCTGAGCCTATATTTGTGCAACAAGGAGCTCATTCCATGTGTCAGGAATGCCGGGTAGGCACCAATGTAAGCAATCATTTACATCAGTTGTTCCTCTAATACTGTAGCGGGATATGTGACCCTCATCCCTCAGTTTAGAAATAGAAGTAATATCCAAAATCTTTACTTTTGTACCCTTTACAGCACCCTCAATAACTGGATCACTTGATCCATCTTGCATAACTTCACTTCCTCCGGACAAGGGAGTGGTATTATCACAGGTACCCCCAGTGTTCCAGTCTCCATTAAAGAAATGCCTCGGTGAGATAGTCCTAAAGAAAACTTTGAGATGGGGATAAGAGGGAAGATGAGAATCAAGCCATCTGACGATGCTATGCACTGTAAAATTCTTGGCATTCCCAATTTCATCACGTTTTTTATCTTCATTGGGCTTTCCATCCATGTACATCACCCATCGATTTGCATTAAGCTTCCCCCTGTTCCAGTGGTGTCCTGTATTAAGAATCAACACATTAAAACAATGGATGAATCTTCTCATGAAAGCTGGTGGACGGTCCAAATGCATAGCCACATTGGTGTTTCGGTCTGAGGTGTTAAGGGGCACTAGATCACTCAGACTTGCTGACCAGTAATATAAAATGGTGGTATTGGTTTTTGGGAACCAGTAAGCCCAGCCATCAGGACGTATGGCTCCACGAGCTTTGACAAGACCATATTTTTTTCCCACATTTTGAACTTCTGGGCTCTCTTCCCCACCAGTGGCCATACACATCAAAGACTGGAACTGCTGCCTACCTAATGAATCTCCTATAAATGCAATTGTTTTGTCCTGCATTCTGATATGAACAGCAACACTTTAGATCATGAACATAACCAGAGCATCAAATTTCAAACTTATGACTAATCATATCCAACTACATATTAGGAGTCAGTAAACTATTGCCTAAATGATCATTAATAACTCCCCCAAAAAAAAAGGGAGAAAAATCTAAAAATTTCAGTTATAACTAAACCTGAGCGGGGTGCAATATAAAGCATCTGACATCAATGATAAATTAACATCAGTTTAAGATTTGATTTCATACTAAAATTGATGCAATCTGAAAATTAAAGAAGTCAACTATGTTGCTCATACTTGGTTGTAGTAAAGTAAATTCTGTGCTCAAGTCAGGATTTTGTCAAAATAGGAAAAACAGAAAATCTAATAAATAAGATATCAGATATATTATACCAAGGTCATTGAAAGTTCTTTGAATTGAATTATAAAAGCTAAATGATACACAAGATAGAGAAGAGACGAAAGGAAATTTCAAATAATAAGAAGAAGAGATACCTACCTTCTCAAGAATGCAGACCGCTCAAACTCTGGCATTTCACAACTTTCTGGCTGCCACCGATATCCCTCATAAGAAAAATCTTTTCGCTGTGTTAATCTACATGCCCACATTGCTGATAACCACTTCTTACATCCTAAACCAGAATACAATGGCCTTCGACTGTCAGCAACCCATCTACCCTTGGCATAGTTGCAGACTGCAGAGGTGAAAACCAGACAACCTTAGTATTCATTTGAAGAGTGAATAAATTACATTTGGAGTATGCATGAATTAAATCTGGTCGATGGATGCTTTGTAACAAATTTAGACTTGTCACATAAACAATTAATATATAAAAAAGTGTGAAGCTAGAACTTTACAGAGCTTTTTTTTTTTTTTTGATAAGTTAGAACTTTACAGAGCTTTATATTTTGTTACACTTCGTTTCAACAATTCCACCAAACAATTACATTTGGAGTATGAATGAATAAATTCACTTTTTGCAGCATCACCCCCTGCACCATAAAACCCGGTGGGGGGGGGGGGGCTGTTGGTGTTTGGTATTGAAGGGGGAGGGAAGAAAAAAAGGACCACAATTTTTGAGCAACTAAACAGTGAAGCTAAAGATAATCAACAGGGTCTCTAGCATTCACTATTTACATTACACATACAACGCCAATTAACCAATGCTATATTCCTATTTATAAGATTGTCTATAGTCAAAAATTTATTCAACCCTACTGTCCACACGAATTAACACTTTCTTGTTCATGTAATTCATCTAGATGCATCTCCACGGAAATGCTTCCTAATAGCATTCTCAAGATTTCATAACAAGATCAAACTCTAAATTCACCATTCGTATTCAAAACCCATCTCATACAGACAGTGCTTCTAACAAAGGGAAGTTTAGAATATAACAAATCCATTAGAAAATCCACCCCATTCATCTCCCAACAACAAAAAAAAAACTTTAGTCCCAAATTTTTGAGGTCGGCTATGGGTCCTTGACAGATTAGTTCCACATATATTCTTTTCCTCTATTCTATTCTATCTGAAGCCATACTCTCTGTTATTTATATTGTGAGCCAGATGCTAAAAATTGCAGCCCCTGACACTACTGAAAACAATTGAGAGTTGATACCATGAAGACTCTTAAAAAAGCACTGCCTATTACCCTTTAACAGACTCCTAAATGCACCTCTATTTTTTGCTCTTTTTGCATAAAGTAGCTTTATTAATACAGACTTTTCTCCTTTATAAAAATTTGAAAAGCAAATCTAATCATAAGTGCAGCACCAATCATTAAGGGTTTAAATGAAAGGGAAAAAAATATTGTACTTGCAAAACAAGTGTGTAAAGATGTCAAAGGCATGCTTATATTGAAGTATAAAAATAAAAGTACCTTTAGTTTCCGAGGAGGATGTCATATCCTCATTTCTGTCTATCGTTTCAGGAGAGAGTGTGGATATAGAGTCTACTGGTGCAGTACCGAAGTTTTCTTCTGCTTTTGTTATGATGGAATCTGAAATATTTACCACAATTTTCTCTGTTGGCTTCATGGATGCTACAGAATCATTTTGGGCATCCACATGAAACTCTATGCCACAACAAAAAATAAGTCATTAGCAGGCTTACAAACCTATAAAAGCAAGTTAAAAATATGTTGACCGTAACAAGAACATGTCTGGATATTAAAAATATTACCAGTCAGAATCAAATCAAGTTTAAACTGGTGATGTCGCTGAGCTTACACCACTCCATAAGTTAAGAGGACATGTTTCACTAAACATAAACACACTACTTTTAACATGCAAAATATCAAGTTGATTGGAGCAATAAATACACCACTCCTACTGTAATACTCTCTCCATCCTAAATAGATGGGATGCATTCCTTTTAGGTTTGTCCCCAAAATATGGGTTTTTGAAAAAATAAAAACATCTATCTATTTGACATATCACTCTTAAATTAAACACAACCCCCCCCCCCCCCCCCTTTCCTTTTTATAAATTTGAATCAACCTTTCTTGACCCACCTATGAGTATTTTAGGAAGATTGTCATGTTTATTTTTGTTAATGAAAAAGAAGAGCCAAACCATTAGAAAAATGCTTAAATAATTGGATTCACCATTTCCTAACAGTGTAAGCATTTGGTACAACTAGTAATTTATCATGGTGTTAGAATAAGTGGTATTGAGTTAGAACCATGTATCCATTCTACCTCCCATTCAAAAAGTTAAAAATCTCACATGTTGGACCCCACTTATTAAGTAGGAGTCTAGGCCCACACATGAGAGGTAGTGTTAGAATAATGGTTAAATAATTGAATTCAAAATTTCCTAACCGCTTAAGCTTTTGGGACAGTCACAATTGGTAATTTATCACAAATAAGAAGAAAAAGATGAAAGAGAATGGGTTGTTTCTATATATCAAGCCCTCACCCAATCCATTCCATATATACAAAAGAAAATTTACAGTATATAATATATGGTCTTTTTCAAAAAATTATATTCTAATAGTGATAGTTGATAGGGACACATCATAAATAATATCTTCTAGAAGAGTCTAGAATAGGGACACCTCACCTATGGTATCTTTCTAGAAGGATAGAATTATCTTTCTTTCTAAAAGTCCCCCCTCAATTGGAGCATATATCTCATATAAACCCAGCTTGGAACAAAAATACTAATTGACTCCTACAAGGTGCTTGGTCCTTCCATGAAACACAAGATTGGAAACAATATGTATAGTTGCTTGACTATCACATGATAGTGGGATAGGAGTAGGCACTGCATAATTCTAGAAGAAAGTGCTGTAACCAAGTCATGTCACTAGCAGTACATATCATCGCTCTGTATTGTGCTTCTGCACTAGACTAAAAAAATACATTTTACTTTTCCATGTTACAAATTTTCCTCCCAAGGAGCAAAACCCCGTGGTGGACCTTCTATCAAAAGGTAATGCAGCCCAATTTGCATCAATGAAGTCTTCTACCCTAAGATGGCCATGCTTTCTTAGGGTAGCACACCAATGTTAAAGTCTTGGGACTTCTAAGAGCTGAGTCATCACACTAAGTGTGTATTTGGCTTGAGCTTAAAAGCTCAGCTTTTAGCTTTTATGTATAGCTTTTTAAAATCTCACTTTTTCTTACTTTTTTTATTTTTTCAAAGTATAAGTATACTTTAGCACACTTTCCAAAAAAAGCTAGATAAGTTGTTTCCAAACAGACACTAATTGTATATGAAGAGTATGGCCTTGTGATAGTGAGAAAACTAAGCCTCCCAACCAATTGAAGATATCGGCTAGGATTTGAAATAAGTTTCATTCATCTTTTAAGAGTTTCCGATTTGGAACCATAGAAGTTTCAACAAGACGAGAACCCAGCAATCAAGTCTCCTCAAGGATATCAAATACATACTTCCTTTGAGATAAATTGATGTCTTGCTTAGATCTTGCAACTACAATTCCTAAAAAGTATCGAAGCCATGATCTTTGGTGTGAAAGTGTAGTTATAAAACTGCATTCTAATCATCCCTAATAATTACTGTCATCCACATAGACAACAAGTAATATGCATCCAGCATCAGTGTGTAAATGGAAACTGAATGATCCATCTGACAACAGTGGAGTCCAAATCCATGAAAACTTCACAAAACTTCCCAAATCATAATCTTGGTGACTGCTTAAGACCATATAATACTTTCTTCAACCTGCAAACATTGCCCTGATACTACCCCAGAACAACAAACATAGGTGGTTACTCCATATATTCTTCTTCAAGAAGGTCATCATGGAAAAATGCATTTTTAACATCTAACTGATGTCAATTACAACCAAGATTGGCTGCAAGCGATATTAGGACTCGAATAGAAGAGACTACAAGAGAGGTGGTCTCACAATAATCAATACCATAAGTTTGGCAACAGCCCTTGTAAACCAACCAAGCTTTAAGTCAATCATCAAGATGGAACTTAACAGTATATATCCATTTACTAGGGGTGCCAACAGGTTAAGGCTCAACCCGTCACTTGTCTTGACCACATTGGGTGGGGGAGGAAGGAACCCGCTGCCGACCCAGTAGAACTAGTGGCTCGACCGTTTGGAACTCCAGGGATGGCAGTCAAAACTGGTTAAGACAACAATTTGATGGGCAACAACGATACAGATTTGGCAACAAGGAGGAGATCTCTATATCTCCATTCAATCTGGATAGAGATCTCTAGATCCCCTTTCCCTTCATTAAAAATGGGTGATTCTTTGAAATCTAGGTCAGACGAGTTGGGTGTGTTGGATTCTCGTGTGGAAAACCCAACACTCAACCAGACCAAGTTGGGTTTTGAAGCATTTAACCCACCGCTGACCACCAAAGCCATCAAAACTGGCTGAATCTTGTCGGGTCTAGTGGGTGCCCCCGGTTTGTGCGAGTTTTTGGAAATTCATACCATTTACAACCAACTATATGTTTCCTATGTTGCAAGGGAACAAGATCTGAACTTCCACTTTGATGTAAAGCAGCCATCTCCCAATTTCATGGCCTGCCTCCAATCCAGGTCAGAGACTGCATCCTAAAGAGGGATGGAAATACTAGAAAGGTAGGAAATAAAACAAGAAAAATTTTTTAAATATTTGTATTTGCAGTCTTTTTATTTTATTTTTTTTATTGGTCGTGATAATAAAGATAATCAACAAATAAATTCATATAAAACACCAAAATCAAATCAATAAACAGTAAAGGCAAATTTCCTTGTATTATCAATCATACTAGAAAATAATCCTGAAATTCATTTCTTTCCCCTGATTATCCAAGAAATGCACCACAGAAAAGCTCTTAGTTCTTAGTTCCAATCCAGGTTAGAGAGTGCATCCTGAAGAGGGATGGAAATACTAGAAAGGTTGGAAATGAAAACAAGAAAAATGAGACAATGACTGACATACATGACCAGTATGTGTACCTAAGTCAATGCGCCACAGAAAGTTCTTAGTTCTTAGTTCCAATCCAGGTCACTGAGTGCATCCTGAAGAGGGATGGAAATACTAGAAAGGTTGGAATTTACACAAGAAAAATGAGACAATGACTGACATACATGGCCAGCATGCGTACCTAAGTCAATGCACCACAAAAAACTTCTTAGTTCCAATTATCAGAGCATAAGTTTATCTTCTCATATCAGAACCTTGTTCATAGGTTACTTGGAAGGCTCCATGCACCCTTTTATTTTTAATAAGTCACATAGTTTGTCATTTTTCTTCTTTAAATTCTAGTGGGAATTACTTTAATAGCAGAAGAAAGATACAAGTGCAAATTTGTGTATACATGTATACACTAACACAAACCTGAAGAAGGTGCTATATACCACTCTTGGGCCAACAGTAGAGTATTAGCAAAAGGATTTTTTTCCCAAGCCCAAAGTGCTATGGTTGTAATGACGAGAACAACCAGTGTGAGAGAAAGACTTCTCCCCTTCAACCTATGATTGTTGCCAGCTTTCATCTCTGCTTATACACTACAACAATTACAGATCCCTTGGCCAGAATATTTATCCAGCTTTTTCCAAATGGAATACGCTCAGAAAAAGTCCATCATCTACTAAAAGGCAATCATTGTGTTACTGCAGGCTTCATCTGCATGAGGTAACGAAAAGAAAGAAATAGATCAGATTGGCACAGAAAAGGAGGTAGTTTTCAATGGAGCTTATATCTCGTTTAATATAAATTGTATAAACATGTAGGACATGGGAATTCTTTACTGATTTCCAACACAGATTCTTGAATTTGCACGACTATCATTTTCTAATAGCAAAAAATTTAGAGGGGGAGGGGGGGATTCTTTCTCATGACCAAGAATATAGCTTCTTTCTAGGAGGTACCATTCGAATCAAGAATTTAAACTCTAAGAGTAAAGTTAAATCTAGAGACACATACCCAATGGTTAGAAAAATGCTTTAGATGGATGCCAGTGTTATTGGTGTCAGAAGCAATGGCTTCTCTTGATGGAAGTTAAAATCAGGCTTTCTTTGTTAACTCTTGATGTTGCATGAACTCTTCTAAATGGTTTAAGTACTCTTACCAAAAACAAGTTTTAAATGCATTACACCAACACTACATGGATCCTGGAAAACTAATTCTAAATTCCTTCCTATGATAGTGAATCAATTTGACTTATGGCAGACCATTCACTAAGCATACTGATGTATGTAAAATTTGAAAGTAGACAGCATAAAATTATTATGCCCATTTTAATTTTATACAATCTAAACCTTTTCCTAGCAAATTCCAATCTACAACACCATACTGATATCCAGATGTGTCCTCAAGCCCCCTATATTTGACTATTACTGAACCTGACTCTTCATGCCTAACTTTCTGAAATTCTAAATATATATATATATATAGAGAGAGAGAGAGAGAGGCAAGTTACACACACACCTAATTGGTCTTAAACCCACGACCTCACCCTCCAACCAATTATTATGAGAGAAGTGACAGTTGAGGTATAGTCCATTGGCTGAAATTCTAACAAATGAAGCTAGATGAAATGCAAAAAAGTGATTAATAGATGCTATTTGAAGATTAATAAAAGCACTTGCAATCTTAATGTAATGGATGTTTAAGGAGGAAAAATAATGAAAGAATTGCACAATAAACCTATCAAGCAATATCCCTTTTTTTTTTTGTAAGCAATAAGATTTATTGATATCAAAAAGAGACACCCTAGTACACAGGGAGTGTACAAGGGTCAAATACAGAAATTACAAGAATCAAGAAAATAAAAGATAGAAGAGAATGATTAGTTTCGCAAGGCAAACAACTAATCCAAAAAAGTTCTAAAGAAAAATAACTTGAGGTCAGGAATGGATCTCTCAAAATCTTCAAAACACCTGTTATTTCTTTCCCTCCAAAGACACCACATTAAACAATGGGGAACGATTATCCATATATGACTATTTCGATGACGACCAAACCAGCTTTGCCAGCAAGCAAGGAGCCCCACAATTGACTTAGGCATAACCCAACTTACACCAAATAAATCCAAAACCATAGACCACAAATCCATAGCAACCGGACAATGAAGGAAGAGATAGTCAACCGATTCACCATTACATTTGCACATATAACACCAATCCAATATTCACACCTTCCTTTTATGTAAATTGTCAATCGTCAAACATTTCCCCAAAGCAACAGTCCAAACAAAGAAAGCCACTCGAGAGGGGATCTTCTGCTTCCAAATGCTTTTCCAAGGGAAACAGCAATCGTTAGAGCCCACTAGACTATAATAATCTTTAACCATGAATCCCTTATTTCTATCCGGCTTCCAGCTCATTTTATCCTCCCCAAACCCCTTTACTGTGGAGCCATATATAGTATCCATGAAGCTTGACACAACCTCCAATTCCCGAACATGAAAACCCCTAAAGAAACTCACATCCCAAAAAAGGACCCTATTAGAGACCTTCATAAGCTCAGCCACACTTGCCTCCTTATCTTGGCAAAATCTAAATAATTCAGGAAAGCGGACAGCAAGAGGTGTCTCCCCACACCAACAATCTTGCCAAAACTTCACCCTTGTCCCATCACCAATATCAAACAGAATATAACGAGAAAAAGAAGGCCATCCTCGACTAATATTTTTCCACAAACCCACACCATATGGACCAGAAACTGGACTAGTACACCAACCACCCCATACACATCCATATTTCACCTCTATCACTTGCCTCCAAAGGGCATCCCTTTCAAGCCCAAATCTCCATAGCCACTTCCCAAGAAAAGCTTCATTAAAATATTTTACTTTCCTTATCCCCAAGCCACCAAAAGAAAGAGGTGTACAGATAGTAGCCCATTTAACCAGGTGAAATTTAGGTTCATCCCCTAGACCACCCCATATGAAATTCCACTGAAGTTTTACAATTTGGTTAGCCACAGAAGCAGGGATAGGAAATAAGTATGTAAATTTGATAGAGTGCTTTTAATCAAGCAACATCCATTTGATACATTATTAGGAACGATAGCAAGGATACATAAAATGATAAAGAAAAAAATAATTTATGATTGGTGATATAGCAATAAATTCATGTTTCAATTAATGCAATTAAATGGTGAACAAGTTCAGTTCAAACAACTCAACAAGGTCATGTAGATGCTCACAATATTTTTGAAAGTATAAGAGCTTTATTAAACATAAAGAGGAGGATACAAAGTGACAACTTCTGGCTTCAGTTGGAGATGTGTGTGTGTGTGTGTGTGTGTGTCTATGTTTAGCCTTTTGATTGCATTCTCAGAGTTTCAAGATGCAGCGAGAGTCCAAAGCAAAGCAGAAATTCTCTTGTGAACTAGTGAGAAAGAGTTATTTTGGTAAATAACTCTTTCTCACTACTTTAAATGGATACCATTGTAATCTCCCTACTTTGTTAGTGAAACTTTCTTCTCAACACAGCCATGGATGTACTTCTAAAGCCAAACCACGCAACACTCCATGCTCCCTCTACCATCGTTTGTCCTGTTCTTTTTTTATATTTATATTTTGCATAGACCTGCTATAATTGATTGCACTCACAACACCAGGTGAAAAAATAAAAATGAAAAATGATGACGGGCTTTGGCAATCTTGATTGAAATGCAAGCTATTGCAGCTGGTGTCACTAAAGCAATATAAGTACAACTAGAAAAAATATATGTATCAACAAGGTTTTCAAGCCAATATTATATCCAGTGCTAAAGTTGGCATATGGACAGAAGCAATATAAACTGCATCCAAAACAAGTCAATAATCATACGACATGGGCACTCCGACTCATCAGTCAAGACGGGATAATGAGTTCATATTCTCTAGTAACTTTCATGAAATGAACTAAGTAAAGATGATTCTATAGCATCCACTTAGAATTTCATCACTGGATGATGTCCTTAATGGTTCAAAAAATAAATTTTAATCCAAATCAAGGATCCTGCGTGGTATATGGATAATATTAAGTAACTAAAGCAGGAGTAACATATTATGAATGAATCCTATAGTTGAAAAACATTGTTGAAATAACAGGAATGCTATAGTTGAAAAACATTGTTGAATTTCGTACTTGATTGCTCAACCCACTTGACCCCCCCCCCCCTCCCCCCAAAAAAAGAAAAGATCACCATATACATATCAAGAATTTCTAAAAGCAAACAAGGAAAAACCTTGTCTTGAAGCTAAGTTTAACTTTGTTTATAAACCATCAAAAACAATTGCACCCTCCTATGCTGGAGAAAAGCTTAAATAATGTTCCTAAAAAAGGAAATCCAGATTTTTAAAATTGGACCATTCCCATAGTACATTAAATGAAGCACTATATTCTCTAGAATTAATGATGGGAAACCCAACTGGTACTCACAATTACCAGCACAACAACCCCAGATAACCACCAAAAAAAAAGAGTACACAACACCACTCCAATGGGAACCTTAAAGTCAAGAGCTTCTCCATTTTTCTTTTTTAAATTTTTCATAAAATGTACAAAAAAAATTACCTAGGAGAGAACCCCAATTGGGTATTTGAGAAAAAACCACATACCCAACTGAATTTACAACCATTTCATTCTTACTCCTATAACAAAAACTAAATTATGGCACAAATATCTATAGTTCCAAATACCCAGATGAATTTGAGCACCAAATTATGCATTAGGAGCTTCCCAGAAAGGAAAATAAAAAATTTGCAATTTTTTTTTTTTTTTTTTTGATAAAAGAAATAAATAAGAACAAGAACAAGTACCTGTATTTTTGTAGCATCCTATAGTGCTTTTCTTGTATGGCCCAAATTTATTAAGGTTGCTACTGAACCCTTTTCACAATCTTAGATCCACAGCTTAGAAATACATAGAAAGAGAAACATAAACAGAGAGAGAGAGAGAGTGTGTCTGAAAGTGAGCGTTAAAGATACAGGTTCGCTTTCGTTTTAGAGAGGCACGCAATGCCAAAAGCTTCAGAGCGCTCTCTCTCTCTCTAGTCTGTGATTCTTTCCCTCTTTAACAACCAATCACATTTCGACACTAGAGACACACGGAATGTGTATTTTCGTCATTTGTTTAAAATATACATGGTTAATTTAGAAAGTTGGTGAATTTTTTTGTCGATGAAGTTACTAAAATGGGCCTTTTTTATACGTGGCAATTTTTGATTGGAGAATGTAAATTATGAAAAATGATGTAATGCAGAATGAATGGAGGAGAGAGAGAAATTAAATATGATGCACATATGAAAGGAGGGATAGTCAACGTCCCTTGATTTTTCTCCTTTTTTTTTTTCATTAACGGCTATTTATTGCTATTTCTTTGGGCTATATATAGCAATGCATGCATGTGAAATTTTTTTTTTTTTCTTTTTGTTAAAATGGGAAATGAATGTATACCATAAAAGTGAGAAAAGAGTCTTGTAACTTATGACAAGTGTTTTCCAACAAAAACGATAAGTTGCGAGTTTTGAGTCTTATTATAGTTTTGTGCATACTTATTTTGGATACAATCTTGTAAGTTAATGGCATATATAGGTTACTTTCCTTTAATATAAAAATCAAAGTTTTAAATGAAGCTCTCTCTATTATTGTGAGTCTTGTGACTATCAAATTATATTATTTATTAAAAAAATTATAATTTATTTTTATATTAATTGAGAATCAAATTATAAATTCTATTTCCACCTCATTCTTCCTAAGCCAAAAAATAGTACTACATGCTTCATGCATGGAAAATAGGTGCAACTTGCCCAATAATTATCTCATGTATATACTTGTTGCATGCACTATTCAATTTAGGTTGTATTTATTGCACACAATATATGCAAAGCACACTGCTCTCAAATATACTATAAATGTGACTTTATTTAAAAACGTGACATTAAATCATGTTTTTAGTGTATTCTTAGATTGTGTGTAAAACAAACTGTGTACACTAGTTTTTTCCCTTCAATTCAATTTATTCCCCCACAAAAAAAGAAAAAAGAAAAAAGATAGAGAGAGAGAGAAAGAAAGAGGGGATTCAACTTCTATTTGCATTCCTCCTGTTCAACTATTCATAGGTAAATAGTTGAATTATGATCTATCCAAAATTAGTACTGTAGCTTCTTGATAGCCTGATACCGTTTTGATCAAAAATAATTCTGACTTATATATATTGGTTAAACGAGTCAAAAAATTTCATGATCATTTTTGTCTATGTTATGATTATTTCCCAAAGTAATTTATGAAATGAGCCATAGTAAATTTCATCAACTTCTTGACATGAAACAAGTCCAAAACCCGTGAAGCAGGTTTCTTTAGAATTAATCATCATATATAAATGGAAATTCATTTAATGCCACTGGAGATGGAAAAAAAAAAATCTAGTCATCATGAATGATGAAACAATAGAAATGCTTTGCTTTCTGAGTGGATAAAGTAAAAGAAACATAAAAATAAATAAAATTGACACCTATGCCCAGCGGGATTTCCTCCATTCTAAGTTAGTACCGTTCATCAAATCCAATGTTCTGTTGTTAATATAAAAAATGTTCAATCAATTAAGATTTTTTTTTTTTTTTTTCATGAAGAAAAACTATAGTGCAAAGCGCACACAAGAGGAATTTTGGTGGTGCTTTTATGTCCTGTCCAGATTTCAATATTATCACGTGCGACACATGACCTTTCAATCTACCAACCCAACATTAAAGGCAAACACTTGCTTCTATCTAAACTCAATCCCCATTCCTTTCCTTTCCTTTCTTTCTTTTTTTATCCTTGTCCTAAAATTTATAGCTTTTCCTTATTCTTTTTTTTTTTAATAAAAGTAGAAAGGAATTTGATTTTAAAGCTCTATTATATAGGAAAAAGGAGAGACCCTTTTTTTTTATGAGGTAAAAGGGAGAACCTTGATTTTAAATTCCTTTATGTATGTACACTTTTATTATACAGTGTCAATGGCTACTGTAATAAGCCTTGCACGGATTGTAGTAAATTAATAATAAGACCAACTGTTGGATCGATCTTGTTGTTTAAATAATAAATAAAGGTATATACAATAGAATTATTTTATTCACATCTCACAATCACAAAGGCACCAATCAATCTCCCCAAGTCATTCGTCACAAAGGTTAGCAAAAAATAAAATAAAAAAATCATTCGTCACAACTCACAACCATTCCCCTACGCTTTAGCAATCTTGATGATGTGATAGTGGCCAAATTGATGAATTTGACTTCTTATTAACTTTTAAAAAAAAAAAAAAAAAAAAAAAGATGATGAATCTGTGACTATAAGAGAGAATTTTTCTGGTACTAATCAATAAGCAATGAATTAGCTATGCCAAAATTGGTGTAGAATATGCAACATGCTTCTGTTTTTTCTGTGTTTTTTTCCTTAGGTGGGTTGGGACATATGCATCTAGCTAGCCACGTCTAAAATGAAACCTGCCAAATTTATTTACTTAAAAAAATATGTATATAAAAAAAACCAACAACAACATCAACAACTTCTAAGTAGGGGGATGGGATGCAACCAAAGACAAAGAGAGGGAGTGGTCCTATACTGTAGGCCTAAATCCCTGGCATGTTTGGATTGAGAAGAAAAATGGAAGGGAAAAAAGATGATATAAGAACCCTTGTGATTAAAGACATTAAAATCATTTGTTTTCAAATATTACACTAAAGTTGATGTATATTAGACTGAAATGAGGATAAAATGTTTGTTTCGGGATGGGGCGGATAAAATAAGTTATAAAGGTTATAAAGTTGGATTTTTGAGGCTTTCAAAACATACTTATTATCAACTATAACTTTTGAACTGAATATGTGATATACTTTTATTCTATACACTATACTAATTCGTCTCTTTCACAACTCTACGTTTTTTAATATCAAGCTCGTATCATATCAATTCAAAATCTAATAATAAATTATTTTAACACCTTATCAATTTAAAATATAACATAAAAATTTGTATTCACGTACTATTTGCTTATATATAATAAGAAAAATAGAAAGAAAAAAATATATAGTACCGTAAATTATTACACAACTTTTTTGTCACAGCTGTGATGTGGCAATGTATAAGTGGTGAAGAAAAAATAATGGGTCTATATGTAAGTGATAAACTACTCACAATATGCCACACAGAGTTGTGAAATTAGTTTGTGGTCCTAGAATCACTTAGAAAATAAGAAATAGAGTGAAAAGTGGAGGAAATGGGGGAAAATATTTAAAGAGAGAGAAAGAGAAAAAGAAAGTAATATATACATAAAAGTAATGTGGCATTGAGTAATGCTACAAGCATAAACAATTTTACAAATTATTGATATGACAAATTCTTATTGGTTCTCATCTGGATCCACTACTAACATCATTTTTTTACTTACAAAAACCATTCACCACATCAAAAATTTGTAAAAAAATTTGTGGTTTTAGCATTTGACAGGTGGAAAAACCAAGAAAAATGTTAAACAAGAGAGATTATCATCCCACACAAAATCTCAATTTTTCTCAAAATTAACCAAAACAAACCAAAATTATTAGAATGCACCAAAACACACTAGAATTTGAATCAAGATGGAATGAAGGTGTTTAGTATTCTAGTTCTAATATTGGTATGAAATATTCCACTCATTTGGACAAAAATGTAATGGAATTGACAACTATGCTCTACGCCAGTAAAAACCCCCCAACGAGCTACGATAGCAAGCAAAATTTGGCATGTACTCTAGCTTAGCAACAACACTTTAAATGTTTGTTTATTTCTCTATGTGTGTGTGTGTGTGAATACAACAACTCTTTTTTACAGTTGGGCTTGTCACAAACGAGAGCTTAGTTAAGGCAACGATCTTCGTTAAAGACCTTGATGATTGTGTAATCGATATAGTTTTCAAAGCATGGAAGAGGTTGACATTGCAACAAGCTATGTACATCAATGTCAATTGTGATGAGGAAAAGGTTGAAGCGAGCAAGGGAGAAGCCTAATTTGGAGATGGTGGTGGTCTTGCCTACTCTGCCTTTGCCCCAACGTAATTTTCACCATGTTGATTTTGCCTAACGTGATCTCCAATTAGGTTTTTTTGTGGTTAAGGAAAAATTCATGTGTGTTTATGGTCATCGTGGGTGGTGGTAGCAATTAGTGGCAATGTGGTTGTCAGTTGTGGCTTTGGGTAACGTCATAGGGGTGTGCAGCCAATCCACCAAAACCAACCCGACCTGCCGGGTTGGGTCGGTTTTTAAGGCTTTGTGGGTTTGGTAGGGTTACAAAAAAAATTTTGATAACGGGTCGGGTTGGATTCAGGTCATAAAATTCCAAACTTGCCAAACTCGACCCGACCCACTTATATATTTAAAATATATTATATAATTAATAATTTTTTTTTAAATAACCAGCTCTTCCTATCTTATATAAAAGCCAATTAGTTCACACAAACCCTAGAACATTTTCTCTTATTGTGCCGCCTCCTATTCCCCTCTCCCACTCTCCTCTCCCACTTCACTCTCTTTTGAACTCTAACCCTCTCTCCTTCTACTGAGCCACTACCGTCCATCTGCTATCATCACCGCCTCGGCGGTGGTTCTATCTTTCCGGTGGTAGAGCTCTTCCGTTGTTAGGTAAAGTTTCTCAATGTTTTCTCTCTCTCGCTCTGTTTCTATTTCTCTCTCTCTCTCTCACACTCTATCTGTTCATCTCTCTTACCGTGGTGGATCAATATTTATTTTTTGCTTTGTTGATTTCTTAGTTTTCTTTTTACTGATTTTTAAATGATTTTGCGTTGTCTCAACCACAAGTCTCTTTCTTACTCTAGTGGTTCTCTTTTCCAGTGTTAGGTGCAGGTACTTGGGTTTCTTTCTCTTGCTCTATTTCTCTTTTTCTGGCTTCTCTCTCTCCTCTCTCTCGCTTTATCTGCTTATCTCTCTTGCCGTGGTGGATCAATGTTTAGCTTTTGCTTTGTTGATTTCTTAGTTTTCTTTTGGCTGATTTTTAAATGTTTTTGCTTTGTCTCAACTTATAGGTCTATTTCTTACTCTACAATATTTTCTCTTGCCGACTTGCTGTGTCCCTTTCTCTCTATCTTGCTTTGCAGGTTTGTCTCTGTCTGGCCCTCCCCCTATTGTTTTTACTATTGTTGTTTAGTCATTAGTATTGTTTGCCTTTAAGGAGTTACATTTATACAAATCTTTGAATTTTTTTTTTAATATATTTATATTTATATTTTTTTCTGCTCAATTTAATAATAATAGTAATAAAAAAATTGTCTAACTCATGGGTTCAACCCGACCCATGTGGGTTGGAGTCAAAAAATCCACTTAACCCAACCCATGCACACCCCTAGGTAACGGCATGAAAGTGACGATTTGTGTTGGTGGTTTGGTGAAAAAGAGGGTACGATAGGTAGGTTTGAAAAGATGACTTGCAAATTTTTTTTTTTTTTTTAAAGTGACTTTTATGTTAAAAATTTTCAAAATTATGCTTATTCTAAGTGTGGTGTATGTTTGTGTTTTGATTTTCGATAAACTTATGGCATCCACTTCCACATTATTATTGTTTTTTTATCATCAAGCTAAGACATTAATTATTTATTTATTTATTATATATGAGTGAGGTTTGAACCACAAATTTCTTACTCGATGACTAAAGATTTTATCAATTGAACTACTTGAAACCCTGTCCCAGATATAGATATTGATTAATAATTACTCTTTACGAATTGTCTCTCTAATAAGGACGACATATTTGATATATATGCATCTAAGATATTTTGTGTCTTCCCTTTATCAGTTGCAAAACTTGTATTTTAGTTAAGGTAGAAAGATTGAATCTTAGTTGGACTTGTTCTAAATTTATGTGCAAATTTTTGACAATTTTATTGCTAATTTTTGCTTTGCTGGCTATGAAAAATATGCACATCCATCTCTTGGGATTTTGATGTAAGCTTCAGCCTAGGATCAAAAACCTCATAGTTGATGGTTCTTCCAGAGTTACAACATAGGGTGATTTCTATTAATTCAAAACATTTACTTAACAATTTTATAACAAAGGGTGTGATGTTAAAAAAAAAATGATATTAGTAATGAATTAGATTAAAAACAAGAAACAACCTATAATTTATGATTTATCGTAAAAATGTTGCGGAACGCATTTTTATTATTTTTACTAATATTTTATTGGTCATGTTAATAAGTGCTCTTAAGGTAATGGTTAACAATTTATTTTAAGAAAGTTTTGACACCACTTTTATGGAAAATGAAAAAAAACTATCAAAACATTATTTTTTTTTTCCTTAAAATGACCATTACTCTAAGGGCATTCGCTAGCATTTCTCATATTTTATTACCCCTAATGTTATTCCCAACATCTCGGGATTTGGACTTATAGCCTGTTTGGATGATGGAGGAAAGGAGGAAAGTAGAGTAGAGTAGAGTAGAGTTAGCTAAAAATAAACTAATTTTGTACTAAATTTACTTTACTCTGCTCTACTCCCCTCAATTCAAATTCTACATCAATTAGAAAGAGTAAAATATAAGTGCAGCGTTGGATCTGGATCCTGCATTTAAGTAGTAGCAGGCAGTGACCGGCACGTTTGAGTTTTGATTGTATACAGCAGAGCTGACCTATAACCGCCGTGAGATCATAATGGAATGTACAAGATATGTGGGGCCTAGTTTAGAATTTTTTTTTTGGTAATCACAAATCATGGGACCCAACCAGTGCTGCTGTCGCCCATTTTAGATCCTCTCTTAATAAAAGTCCAAGATGATGATTTTATTTTCAATTGATTTTCTAGAAAAAGGGCCATGAATTAATTAGTCGGTGTTTGTTTGATTAGAGGGCACATGGCTTTTCCTGTGCTTTTTTTTTTTTTTTTTCACGCGGCAAATTCTCTGTCATTGCACCGACATTCACTACCATGGCCAAAGGCACTAATTAAAAGTCTTAAAATTTATATTTTAAGATAAAAAAAAGGTTAGTATAGAACAAAAACAAATTGACTGATTTTGAGAACCCTTTTTTGTTTTCTTTTGATTAACCGCGTATATATTGTCATGAATCATGATGCTTTTTTTTTTATTGGATAAATCATGATGATGCTTAACTACTCATGGTGTTTGATTAGGTCTTAAAAAAAAGGCAATATATTATTAGATCACGAACATTGGTAATTTTCTTTATTTGTTAATCGAAGATAATCAAAAAGAGTTTTACAAAATTTTCACCTAGAATGATGTAAAATCACATTAGAGTATATATCAAGCCACTTGTTACACATGATTATGTGAAGTATGAAAATACATTATAACGTTAAAAGTTAGAGAAGTATTACGTCCACAATATTTTCACAATATTTTTACAATACATTATAGGTAGTTAGTTGTTATTAGTTCAAATTTAAACTTATCACTAAAATTACTCTTTTCTCTCACCAATAACAACCCATAACAACTTACCATTTAGAATTTGTTGTGAAAATATTATGAAAATGTTGTGAACATAGTATTTCTCTAAAAGTTATGTTATAACAAATAATATGGTAAGCTAAAAAAAACTTTGTAACTCAATTCGTCGGCACTTCCTTGTATTTTCAACAAAGATATTCAAAATTTAAATTCTCCCAATCTCTCACCCCAATTATCAATGTATAATATATACAGTTATACACCACGATAAGATAGAAAATCTTTAAAAAAAAATTCGAAATGAATATTACTGTTTAAAACCAAGGAAATCAAGCTCCCTTTATAATTTTTTTTAATAAAAAAATTAATGATTATAATAGAAAGAATTAATTGAACTGTAGATGTAGCCATTAAAAACACGGTAAAATGTCAGTTTGAACTACAATGATTTTGACACTCCCCCTATAACTAGAGTTCACTCCTCTGCGAGACTGCAGATTCCAAAAGGCCAAAAGACATTTTTAACAATTCCCTAAAATATTTGTAACCTTTTAGTGATAGATGAACAGTCAATTCTAACGATTAGGCTAATGTAACATATATTGTATTCTGTGGAGGGTAAGAATTAGTGAAATCGATACTATAGCTTGGACCAAAAACAACATAAATATCCCTACAAGTCTTGTTAGAGTCGCTGCCATGCCGTTTTCAAAGCTAGCTAGATATCAGTGTTGATTTCTTTCTTCTTTAGTAAAATTGACCACAGAGTGGGTTTGCGTGAGTTTCTTGTTTTCAATGGTAGGTGAACTTTTATGTTACATGTTTCTCTCATAGTAGCTGTTATACCATAGCTATCATTATCCCTTGCACATCATTATGAACTGCCTACACTGCATAACATAATTAATTACATGGTAACACATCTATAATCTTCACGAAATTATGTCAACATCGATCATTGTCTAACCCTAGACAATAGATTTAGTATCATGTATGTATAACATTAATTTCTTAACAAAAAGATTAATTTACATATATGGGGCTTAAAGTATATATGAACTACAACATTTTAAATTTTCCTACTGTTTTCATACAAATTTGTTAGGGTCGCTTCACTCGCTTGTTCATTGGTGTTTGAGTGCTACTATTTAAAGGTGATGATTTACCATTACACTCGAAATTCATTACATGCATATACTGATGTATCGTACAAAATCGATAAGATCCACAAATTTGTGTTTTAAAAGCATCCATTAAAAGTCTTACAATGTGGTTAAGCAATTACTTTATGGCTACCTTTTTGTACTGAGTTTGAGTTATTTTATCCTTAGTACTCTTTTATAACATCTTCTGTATTTTTTGAGAGTACGATATAAGTTTTTTTACAATTACAAAAACAGACATGAGTTATTTGTGCATGTGAGAAAATTTATGACCAAAATAAAAAATTTTGAAAAGAGGAAAAAAAAAAAAAAACTTGGGTTATAATGAAATGTGGCAAAAATTGCCATTGGATTTGATGTAAATTATAAATGCTATTGAGTTATTTAGGGATGTCCAAGGGTTGAGTTGGATCGAGTTTGGGCTCAACCTGCACCCGACCCGACCTAATTGGGTAAAGCAAATCTCAACCCGTTGTCGACCAGAGAGGATGATCAGATTAGGCGGATTAGGTTTTCAACAGCTGGCGGTTGGGTTGTTCAACATCGGAGATCTGGAAAACAACAAAGATCAAGCGATATAATAGCGAAAAATGGTGAAAATTTGGTGAGATGCTAGATCCAGAAAAAATCTCACCAAATCTAGTGAAATCTTGCCAAGTTTAGTTGAAAATCTTGTTGGATCTAGCTGAGATCTTGCCAAACATGATAGAGATCTTGTTGAAACTGGCAAATCTTGTCGGAAAATGCTTGGTTCATAGATCGGTTCAAGTTATTTGAGTTTTGGAGGAAGAAACCCACCATTCAACTTGCTGTTGTTGGTTTTTGGAGGAAGACACCCAGCATTGACCGCTAGAGTGGTTGGATTGGGTGATGGTTAGCTCAGGTCTAATCAATTTGTATAAATGGTTTGGGTTTGCTGAACAACCCTAGAGTTATTGTTTGTGTGACTTGAGTTGTCAACACTAAAATTATTGTCACCCCCAAAAAGAAAAACCTATTTAAGAATAAGAATAACCGTATTTCAAATGAATGTATTTTAAACTCCAATAAATCAATAAAAAAAGGTTTTATAATTTTTTTAAGAAGAACTGTATTTTTAGTTTTTACTAAGAAAACTAAAAACTCTCATCTATTTTTATCAATATAAATGAACTAGATTAATTTATTAACGAAACATGACCAACTTCTAGTTATCTTAATTGAAAAGAGACCTAATTTTTCAATTTATACATCTAAAAATTAACTTATTTACAATTTTATAAAAATAACCATATTTGTACTGATTTATATATATTTTTTCAAATCCAATAAATCAATACAAATTATATTCTTACAAAGAAATTAGAAATACTTGTAAAAGAAACAAAAGGATCCTAAAAATATGTTTGGAAGTCATATTGTTAGAATCCGACAAAGAACAGAGAAAACATAAGTAGCGGCTAGTTCGCGAATTTACTACGAATTTAAGGCAGTCGAATAGGCTATGATCCCTCTTCTTGTCTTTAATAAATCCTTTTGACTTGTTTTTTCCTTTCAATCCAAGTTATTTCCTCTCTTTCCAATTTCCCACTGATTTCACGCTTCTCTTGTGGCTCTCTCTCTCTCTCTCTCAAATTCAACAATCACAATAATAATAATAATAAAACTGAATAAAATATTTAATTCGATTCCAAGCCACTCTCTCTCTATAAATTCTCTCTTTTTGCCTTTTCTCTCTCTTTCATTTCTTACAAGCAACCATTTATTCCTCTCTCTATCTAAGAATAATGGAAATGGAGGACTAGCTTCAAGCTCATCTGCTTCCACTCAGATCTGCTTCAATTTTTGATTTTTTTTTTGGTCCCATAAGGTATAACTCTAAAATCCACATTAATCTTTACATAATTACGTCTCTCATCAGATTCAGCTTTTTTTTTTGCATTTCCTTTGTTTGCATGCTCACATTTCTCAGCTAGATCATTGCTAGATTTTCTCATTTTCATTCTTTAATCTTGTTCATTTCCACAATTCTCACCCAGATCTAATGCAATCTCGTTGCTTTTGTCTGTTTCTCATTCCAAATTTTCAATTTTTTGATTAATTTTTTTTGGTGTTAGAGAATGTTTCAGTGTCTTGCTTATGCGATTTTTGCTAAGATCGTTGTAGATCTATTTAGGTGACATCTCTTGGTATATTATTATTTTTATATGATTCTGAATAAGCTGTATGTGTTGAGCTTCGAGTTTTGTGAATCTTATTGATTAACAGTTACCATTTTGATTGTGTAATTGGTATTGGTGTGTGTCTTTGTCTATTTCTGTTGATATGTCTTCATTAAATGTTTGAATTTGGTAATGCATTTAATGGGTTTTTGTTATTACAAACTTTGGACCTGTCTGTATTAATTTTGCTATTAATGTTGTGAACTAATTAGATCTATAGTAAGGCAATTCTGTTGGATCTGTGGTGTTCTGTTTTTTCTTTGGTTTATGTGAGATGGGTTTGATTTCGTTTCCCATTTGCAGGTGCTAAAATTTTTGCAGAAGTAGTTGTGGTGAGAGAAAATGGCTTTAGGGAAGTATAGTAGAGTAGACAATAGGAGATCCTCGTCGTCGAGTTACTGCTCAACGGTGACAATTGTCATTTTCGTGGGGCTTTGCTTGGTTGGGGTTTGGATGATGACATCCTCGTCGGTGGTTCCTGTTCAAAATGTGGATGCGCCCCAGGAGAATAAGAATGAGGTGAGTGAACCAGTGAACAAGAGCAATGAGGGTAATACTAAGCAATTTGAGGATAATCCTGGTGATTTGCCTGAAGATGCGACAAAAGGGGACGGTACTGTGAATTCTGAGAATAGCTCTAATTCACAAGAACCCCAAGAAGAGAAGCCTGAGGAAAAGATTGAAGAGAAGATAGAAGATAAGCCTGAGCAAAAGATTGAAGAGAAGATAGAAGAGAAGTCTGAGGAAAACACTGAGGAGAAACCTGAGGAAAGGTCTGAAGAGAAGCCAGAGGAAAAGCCTGAAACAAATGAAGATAACAAGCCAGACGATGTTTCAAACACTGAAACAGGAAATGGAGAAAATAAAACAGAAGATGGGGAGTCTAAGAAGGATAATGAAGAGAAGAATTCAGATGGGGGCGAAACCAAAAAAGATGGAGGTGAGAATGGTTCTGATGGACAAGGTGATTCTGAAGAGGGTTCTGGTGAGAAAAAATCCCAGTCCAAAGAGGTCGAGCTGAAATCTGATTCAAATGAGACTGAGAAGAAATCAGAGAACTCGGGCAAAGCAAAGGATGGAGAGAAGGTGAATGGTCAGATAGAGGAGAAGGTGGAGCAAAACGATAACAAGGAGTCAAATGAGAACTCAGGTGAGAAAAAGGAAAACGAACAGCCCAAAAACCAGAGTCCAAATGAGGTATATCCTTCTGGGGCTCAGACAGAGCTTTTAAATGAAACTACCACTCAAAATGGGGCTTGGTCAACTCAAGCGACGGAGTCAAAGAATGAAAAGGAGGCTCAAACTCCTACAGAACAGACTGGTTATAGTTGGAAAGTCTGCAATGTCACTGCTGGGTCTGATTACATCCCCTGCCTAGACAATTTGCAAGCAATTAGGAGTCTTAGAAGTACTAAGCATTATGAACATAGAGAGAGGCACTGTCCTGAACAAGCCCCCACCTGCCTTGTTTCTCTTCCCGAAGGATATAAACGTTCAATTGAGTGGCCTAAAAGCAGGGAAAAGGTATTCAATAAATTGATATGCAAGTGCATTTGTACTTTTTGCTTTCTATTTCTAGGATGAACTAATAAAGTGCATTCCTGCAGATCTGGTACTATAATGTTCCCCACACTAAGCTTGCGGAAATTAAGGGCCATCAGAATTGGGTGAAAGTGAGTGGTGAATATCTTACTTTCCCTGGTGGCGGGACCCAATTTAAGCATGGTGCTCTTCATTACATTGAATTCATAGAGGGTGTAAGTGATTTTATCCTCATAAACTCATTCTGCCCATTCTTGCTTCCTGAACTTTGTACATTAATTAGTTGCATTATTTCTTATCCTATTGATTTGGATTCAACAGCTGGTTTCATTTTATTGTCTCTCTTCTTAATCCCCTCTTTGTTGGAGAGAGGTGGAGCTGTCTGTGTGTTACTGGAATATCATTCGATACATACTACAGAAGATTAAAATATGCCTTTGTTATTGTAATCTTATTCCTTTTAAAAAAAATTATTTATTTATTTATTTAATTTTTTAAAATTTTAATTCATGTAATGGTAGATGTTAGAGTATAAAACTATGTTTGGGAGTTTATATAGAATGGAATGGGTAGATCGTAAAAGAATGGATTGGGATATGGTGTATTTTCTCTAGTGTGTTGGGGAGTTTATAAAAGAGAGAAATGGAAAGAAAAGAAATCTGTAATTTTAGTATTATACCCTTCACCTTTTATTTGTCTTTTCTTAGAAAGGGACAAAATCATTATTTCACATCCATTTCATTAAGGAATGAGTGTTCCTTCCACTTTCATTTCATTAAAATTGGGAGTGTTCCTTCCACTTTTATGAGGAATGCTTAGGAGGGAATGGAAAGGAAATAGCATTTCTGCCTAGCTATTCCATTCCTTCCTACAAAACTCCCATATAGGAGAATAAATGAACTGTTCCTTAAAAATCCATTCCACTCATTTAATTCCTCCCAAACAAGCTGTAAGGGGGTAAACAAGTTGTAAGGGGGTAAAGCTTGAACCTAGCCCTTAGACACCTGCAGATGAAGCTTTGCCATTTAGGTAAAACTTTTGTTTCATTCATCTTTTAATGGATCATTTGGAACTCTGGACAACAATGAAAATGGTGTGTATGTGTGGACATTTTTGGTTATGATTTTATAAAAATTGTTAATGTTCTTTGGCAGTTGATGGGCACATGTTGCTTCTTTCAGAAATATTATCATGGTTTTCTAAGCTTGGTTCTGAAATCCCAGGCTGGAAAATTCCCTTTCAAATATATTTAAGCAACCTTACATCTAGGAAGTGATATTTGTTGGCTCAAACTTGTGAGGGAGAAAAAACGATCAAGTATTGGGACAACTTAGTAGGCAAAATAATGTCTGAAACCCAACTTAAGTCTCATACAACTCCTTCCCATTTGTAGTTCCATCTATTAATTAGGAGATTCTTGTAGCTAGAAACTTTATAGCAGGCATCCCTCACTAAAAGATGTAAAAGGTGGATTCTGCACTCTCTTAAGAATACCTAAAATAGACTAAACACATAATGCTTTACAATGATTCCTAATTATATTTGCGACTCTGATTATCATCTATATGGAACTGGTTCTGGGTCATATATATATAAAATTCAATATAGCTGACATTATAATTGATTATTTGATAATTACTTAACTAGACATGATCTTTCTACTACCTACCTCTTAAATTTTTATTGTTATGATGATATCCATCTGTTTGATAAAAACAATATCAACATCAATAGCATGATACATGCAGCTTGTGCTTGTGCCTGATATTGCCTGGGTGAAACACTCTAGTGTAATATTGATTGTTTTTGTTTCCTTTTGGGGGGGGGGTGTGGGGGGTTGTTGATATCCATCTTATGATCTGCACAATGCATTTTTTAATCTCAAATTCTCAATGAGGATGACAGTAAAGCTTTGAGTAAATTTTATTAGGTGAAGAAGAAAAATGACTAGTGCACTTTTCCTTGACATTGTTGAACAAATTTTGCTAAATATTAATATCTTGATTTATGCAGGCTGTGCCTGATATTGCCTGGGGAAAACGCTCTCGTGTAATATTGGATGTGGGATGTGGGGTTGCTAGCTTTGGAGGCTTTCTCTTTGACAAAGATGTGCTTACTATGTCATTTGCTCCAAAGGATGAGCATGAAGCCCAAGTGCAATTTGCACTTGAAAGGGGAATTCCTGCAATATCTGCTGTGATGGGCACAAAGAGACTTCCCTACCCCAGCAGGGTTTTTGATGTTGTTCACTGTGCGCGTTGTAGAGTTCCATGGCACATAGAAGGTATTCCAGTGGCTTAATTTTGAGAGTGGTGATTGAATTAAGCTTGAGATATATCTTAATGGTGTTTCTCCCTTACTAAATTCGTAATCTTGTCAAAAACGAATATTATGATGTTTTGGGTCTTGAACTTGGCATTGATAGGTTGCGGTTGATCCACTGGGGTCCATTTCGCAATTTCTCTTGTTTTGGAAATTAACTTCTAATTGCCATATGCAGGTGGTAAACTTCTTTTGGAGCTAAATCGTGTGTTGCGACCTGGTGGTTTCTTTGTCTGGTCTGCTACTCCAGTTTATCAGAAGGACGCTGAGGATGCTGGAATATGGAGTGGTGGGTTACACATAAATCTAATGTCTTAAAGCCTTGACAAAGATTGAGTTGGTTTATTGAATCTAACCACCTGTGCATTTTATGGGTAATATTTGCAGCCATGAAGGAATTAACAAAAGCAATGTGCTGGGAAACAGTTTCAATTAGCAAGGATACAGTAAATAAAGTAGGTGCAGCTATATATAAGAAGCCTACTTCTAATGAGTGCTATGAGAAAAGATCACTAAGTGAGCCTCCTATCTGCCCAGAGTCTGATGATCCCAATGCAGCCTGGTAATCTCTCATTAGCTGAGACATGAAAATTATGTTATACTTTCTGAATGAAGAATATTGCTCCTCTCCCACTTAGAGTGTTTTAATCTATATCATTTCTAATTGGGTCTTCAGTTTTCACTGACTCCTTTTTTTCAATAGGACCAAGGCTATTTATTGATTTACTTATCAAACAGGCTTGTTATCATTATGTTAATAAAATCTGGCTTTATTTTGTGTTGATTGCAATCATAAAAAAAAAAAAAAAAAAAAAAAAAAAAAAAAAAAAAAAAACCGAAAGGCAACTCTTATGATTCTAATTCCTAGGATTTCCCTTTTTCAAAAGACAAAAAATGTGAGGGGTAAACTAGATAAGCAATATATTGATTTGTTTATCACTAAATGAGCCCAGTGATGTGTTTATAACCATGTAATGGACATTTTTGCAGTGTTTCTTAATATCTGCAAAAATGACCCCAAAACTTTAATGCATTTGGAAGAAACGTAAAACTGTTCCACATAAGGAAAGTGGTGTTACTTTTGCCAAAGGAATTATGTCTGCAGCAAATCCAAATATTCCCATAATTCTCTAGATCTGTGGCTAACTAATCCACCATTTTGTCTGCTTGTTGGCCATAGGAACGTACCATTGCAAGCATGCATGCACAAAGTGCCTGTAGATGCATCAGAACGTGGATCTCAATGGCCGGAACAATGGCCAGCTAGGTTGGAAAAACCACCTTACTGGTTGTTGAGTTCCCAGGTTGGAGTTTATGGAAAAGCTGCTCCTGAAGATTTCACTGCAGACCATGAGCACTGGAAACGTGTGGTGACCAAGTCATATCTTAGTGGGATGGGGATAGACTGGTCACATGTGAGGAATGTCATGGACATGAGAGCGGTCTATGGAGGGTAAGCGAAATGGTTGTAGCATGTAGTTCTTTTGATTGGTAACCGAAATATGTTATTCTCTTTGTTTTGCTCCCTAGGTCCTGATTTTTGGTTGTGCTTGCAGATTTGCTGCAGCTCTGAAAGATTTGAGCATTTGGGTCATGAATGTGGTCACCATAGACTCCCCAGATACGCTACCCATTATTTATGAACGAGGTCTATTTGGCATGTATCATGATTGGTGTGAATCATTTAGCACGTATCCTAGGTCCTATGATCTTCTCCATGCAGACCATCTGTTCTCCAAGGTTAAAAAGAGGTGTGCAGAAATATTCTATTTCTCATTCCTCATCACTGAAACACTATTCATATGATAAGCTGCATTCTAATTTCACAATGGTTTGTGGGTCTCACAGGTGCAATTTAGTTGGAGTAGTTGTGGAGGTTGATCGGATCCTCAGGCCAGAAGGAAAACTCATTGTTCGCGACGATGTTGAGACCATTAACGAGCTGGAGAAAATGCTGAAGTCTATGCGTTGGGAGGTCCGCTTGACCTACTCTAAGGACAATGAGGGATTGCTGTGTGTTCAGAAGTCCCAGTGGCGGCCTCAAGAATCTGAGACAATCACGTATGCAATTGCTTAACGATGATCTCCAGTCACTGCCCTTCCATTCTTGAGGCGGTGAGATTAGATATTCTTTTTATTTTGATTGCTAATTGCAATTCATTGTAACTTCACTTCTACCTTAGTCCATGTATCATGTTAGTTAGGCGGCCTTTCAGTATCTGTTATTTTTCATCACTTATTTCTTTGTTTTGATTTCTATATTAAGAGGTTGTTGGAATTTTCTGTAAGCCTGTAATATCATATTAAGAGTTGATGGAAGAATAGAACATTCTTATAAGTGTAAAGCTCATTGGTTAAAATATATAACGAACTAAGATTTTGGAATTTATACTAGTGAAATCTCGTTCTGGTGTTGATTTTGGAATTTATAAGTTTTTGTTACAATCTTTGAAATTTACGGTACAAGGGTTCATAAAGTTTGATCCGTTACAAATATGAAATATATGGATTTTTAGTATATATTTTTTTTCTTCCCTTTTTTTGAGAAAAGATATACAAATTTAAAATTGAAGGAATATAACACACAAGGCTCATAGAAGCACGCATTTGTGCCATACAATTGTGGTTTTATAAAATGGAGGGTACGTAGAAGGTCTATTCAGTCCAAAGACTTTTAATGAATATTGAAACAATTATGATTCAAACACTATGACTAAATCTTCGAAGTAGTAGCTTCTCCATCTTCAAAAACCCTAAGAGATTTGTTACTTTTGTAGTCTGTTTCCACATAAGCAAGAGTTACAATCTTGTTAGGAGACCAAAGGAAAACTGAAACATATTGAGAAACCTTAGCATTGAGGGATTGCCAATTGGGATACAAATTGCTCCAATCGGCATTCTAGCTGTCCGTGAAGTATAATCGGCAATGGCTTGACTCCCAAATTTTGTGGGAAGCTCCTACTACCGTCAAGTGCATGCAAAAGTCTTTACTATGAGCTTAATTGTAATTGTAAGTTGTAACATAAAACTTTAAAACACGTCTTTAATTAGTTAGTTGACTTAGTCACAATTTTGTTAAAGCGAGTGAGGCAAATTCATATGTAACAAACGCATGTGGATATTCTTTTATGCACATGCCTGCCTAATTAGTGATCCAATAGGAATGGGGCATGTGAAGCTAATGAGAATAAGACATGGAGTATGTTTAGAGCAATATAATCCTCACAAGTCACAATGAAGAATATTCCAATTGTTGTGTTGTTTCTTGTTTTCTCTTTAGGCTGTGTTTGTTTTGGGTGTAAATGATTTCCGGAAAATATTTTACACCCAGCAGCGTGTTTGGGTGCACATGTAAAATAAAGTTTTCCGGAAAATCTTAAACTTTGACCGTAAAATAAGCCCTTTGACCCGAAAAATCATTTACGCTTCTGTTTTACCTTTAAATGATATCCGGACTCACAGACACCCAAAGAGAGAGAGAGAGAAAGAGCAAGAAGAGAGAGTCGAGAGAGTAAGCTAGATCGCGCCCCAACCCCAGAGGCACTGGCCAGATCGCGCTACCAAGATCGTCCTGCCAAGATCGCGCTGCATGAAGCTTGCCGCCACTTGATTGGTCTCGTCGCCCATGACCTACCCATGACCGATCTCTCTCTTTCTCGATCTCCCTCTCCCTTTCCCTCAATTTGCGATCACTCTCTCTTCCTCTTCCCTCTCTCGGTTTTGATTTTTGAACCGGGTCTGATCGTCGCCGCCACCCTCTTGATCGCCTCATCCTCCTTTGGGTCAGATCATCTCCTCTCGTCTCGTCGCCGTCACCCTCTGGGTCAAATTGTCTCCTCTTGATCTTGTTGTCCGCCACTCGTCGATCTGCTTTCTCTCTTTGATCTTTGATTTTTTTGTTGTTGTTGTGGTGGTGTGGGTGGTGGTGTTTTGGTGGTTTTTGTGTTGTGTGGTGGTGGGTTTTGTGTGGATAGTGGTGGATTTTCTGTGGATGCTGGTGTGCGGGTGGTGGTGGATTTTCTGATATAAAATTTGTTTGGAAGCTGAGAAAATGGCTGAGAAAATGTGAAAAATTTGTAGGAAAATAGCATTTTCAGAATGTTACCAAACACTGAAAATCGTTTTCCGAACTATTTTCCATTGCACACCTAAATGCTCGGATTTTAATTTCCTTATGGGAATTTATTTTCCTCTGCATTCATTTTACACTCGGAATTCGATTTACATCGAACCAAATGCAGCCTTAATTCTCTTTAGTCTCTCTTTTTTCATGTAGGTGGCGACTCCTTTGATGTAGTTTAATTGTTTTTCCATCTCTCTTGCTCTTGGAGGTTGTGGCTCCCTTGAAGTCATATTTCATGCAAACCATCAAACACTTTCATGCAAACCCTATTATAATCGACCCTAGAATTCTTAAACACAAAATCCTAATTCTCATAACTTCAAGAAATCACTTAAAAATCCAAATACCCAATACCCAAAAGGCCTTAAACACCTAATCCTATTATTCAAATCATCAAGAACCCACTTGAATCCACCAGAAAATAGAAAGAAAAAAATCTGAATTTTATTGATTGAATAATTGTTAAAAAACGTCTACAGACTTAGGGGCCTATTTAAGGGCTCCGTAAAACTTGACAAACAAGAAAATATATTTTAAAATAACTCCTAATTGATACCTAATTGTAACAAGAATCAAATTTGAACTAAAAAGCATTAAAAGCATCTAAAAACAATGAAATAATAACCCTTAACCTAAAATAACGAAAATTACAAATTAAATACCAAAATTATTAAATTACAATAATTAAATTGTAGATTCTATCCTACATCAGACCCCTCCACTTGAAACAAACTCGTCCTCGAGTTCAACTTTGAAATCTAAAATCTTCCATGCCAAGAGAACAAATACTTTGAATACTTCATCTTCCTTGTCTTCTTGCCAAACGTGAAAGTCATCAATTGAGCAACTTGAAATTCTTGTCCCTTGATCTTCATGCAATTAACAATATTCACCAAATAAGAGTCAATAATCAAATCAAATCATTCCACCCCAACAAAATCAATAAACAATTTTTTTGGTGTCTCCCACCAAAATAATAGGAGCTTGAATGTTGCAATCATCTAACTTGACTTCATCGAGATCGTTGACAACTTCCTCTATAATTTCTTCTTTAATGGTTTCTACTATCTCAACCTCAAGATTCTCTATAATAGGGTCTTCATTAATCTCCTCCACAATCTTGATTTTAGGTTCTTCTTCTATAACAAGGCCTTCATTAATTTCCTCAAAAATCTCTATATTTTCTTCTTTGACTTCTACATATTCTTCAAGAAAAGTATTTTCTTCAACATGTAATTCTTCTCTTAGTGGTGGAATATATGGCTCTTTAAAATAATTCAAATGTGAACATGGCCAATAATAATCTTGTATTGTATACGACAAGATTTCTTCACAATCCAAAGGATAAAATTTGATAGCAAACATCTTTTTCATCCTTGGCCGTGAACGAATTCTGTCTTTACCTTGTCAAATTCTATTAGATTGTACTTGTTCCCACCAATGTAAGGCATACTCACTAAGTTTATACAAAGCAAGTCCAACTTTTCTCTCATAATAAATATTCTCAAAGTCAAATAAATCCTCTAGATCAAGTAACCAATTAAGAAAATTTTCCTTATAAAAATAACCATTAAAACTTGCAATTCTTCTATACGGTCTATATGAAATTTGCTTATCAATAGGTTGCCCATGAGTTATGTCTCTACGACAGTTATCCCTATTGTTTCCATGCTCCAACAACGACATCTTAGCAAAGATATTTGTGAGTGCTAGTTGTACATCACGTAATACTTGCTAAGTTTTCTGTCATCGGAATTACTACTATCTCATACGTCAGCTACCAGACCAAGATAAGTCAAGGCTCTGATACCAATTGATGTGGGATGCGGAAGCGTCAAGAAGCAGAACACGTCTACCTTTAGAAAACAAGAAACAAAACTCGTTTGCTTCTGAAAATAATCTCGAATCCACCAGGGTTCCTTGAATCCACAAGGGTCCTTGAATCCACAAGAAGAAAGGGTTTGGAATCCACCAGAAAATAGAAAGACAAAAGTCTGAATTTTATTGATTGAATAATTGTTAAAAAACGTGTACAGACTTAGGGCCTATTTAAGGGCTTTGTAAAACTTGACAGACAAGAAAATATATTCTAAAATAACTCTTAATTGATACTTAACCATAACAGGAATCAAATTTGACCTAAAAAACATTAAAAGCACCTAAAAACAAGGAAATAATAACCCTAAGCCTAAAATAACTAAAATTACAAATTAAATACCAAAATTAATAAATTACAATAATTAAATTGTAGATTTTGTCCTACATCAGCTCTTTATAATCGGTATCAGAGTATTGATCCGCAATGGCCGAGAATTTCGTAGCTCTCCTAAACTGTTGCAACTCAGAAAAAAATCTGTTTACCATTTAACTAAGCAAATGATTGACTTAATGATATTCAGGCATCCTTGGGAACCTTCATTAGAGATTGAGTCCAAAGACAAGAACTAGCAGTTTGAGAAGCTCTTGCTCCAAATCTACCGAAACCTACTTATATTGAGTTCCCAAGATTTAAAGGAGAAGATCCTTCTTGTTGGATATACAAGGCCAACCAATTCTTTATCTTTTACAACAGCCCGGTACACCAAAAGATTCTTAAGGTCTCCTTTCACTTGGAGGAAGAGGCCTTGGTGTGGTTTGAAGATGTGGAGGAGTTAGGCATATTCATGAAGGGAAATGTAAACCAATGCTCTTAGGGCATTGATTTAGGAATTATTTTTAGAAACCTTTTATTGGGAGAATGATAAAACAATAAATATATTTGACAACATTTTATATTTCCCATAAAAGCGATGTCAAAACTATCCTATTATGGTTTATTAACAATTACTCTAAGGACATCCGTTAACATGACCCATTCATGAATTAGAAAGTGTTTATAAGAGCCTAGCAAATCATATTTGGATCAACGACTTATGATGATCCAATGGAGGCTCTTACAAGGTTGAGAGCAACATTTACAGTGGCTAATTACAAGGCACAAGTTGATGGTCTTTCCAACCTATTCAAGGGTCTTAGAGAGGCACAAATTGAGTTGTTTCTTAAGTGGCTTAAGAGATGACATACGACTGCCTGTTAGGAAGTTGAATCCCCCTTCGTTAAATGTTTCCTTCAGCCTTGCCAATGTCCAAGAAGAGTATATCTCAAAGCACCACAAAATTCAAGCAAGCCTCCAACCAAGCTTACCCCTTAATTGTCATGGAGAAAAATCCCAAGATGCCTATTCAAAAGATTTCCCCAGCGAAACAGAAGAATGATGTAAGAAAGGGTTATGCTACAATTTTGATGAAAAGTGTCACATGAATCACAAGTGCAAGGCCTTGAAGCTCCTCTTGATGGAAGGGAACCAACCCACTCCAAGTGCACAAGAGGTAGCCTATGTTCAAGAATTGGATGGAGAAGTAATGTCTTCCATGATGAGCATAGTGACATTTGAGGCTATCTTACAACTTCCTCACCTTGTGAACTAGGTGCCTTAAAGGAAAGGGTATTGTTAGGAGACCAATGCTATGTTTGAAAGTTTGGAGGGAGAGGAGAGTTGAGGGGAGGAGAGTAGAGGGGAATGGTTATCCTCCATTTTGTTTGGATGTTTTTAAAATTAAGTAAGAGAGAGGAGAATAATTAGTCTTTTTATAAATTGTAATTTTGTTAATATGGTAAGGGTAAATTGGGTAATTCATTTGGTCAAACATGTCTATACTCTACTCTCCCTACAAATCTCTCCAATTTGGGGAAATTAAAAATGAGGGGGGTTAGAAGTAGTTATAACCCCTTCAAACCCCTTCAAAGGAAACAAAGAAAGAATTTTAAAATGGTATTGAAGGCAATTTACCATGCGATAAAGTTTTTTCTCCTTTTTTATAATTTGGTCAGTGGGGGAGAAGGGATTTGAGCTTTGAATTTTTCTATTGGAAGCACCACAAGGTGCTAAATGAGTTACAAGACTCTTGGCTACTATGCAGTTAGCCAATATTGTATAGGCTAATATTAAATTATTAATTATACTGATTTAGTAAGTAGTATTAGCCACTAAATTGGTATGAATTTCTCTCGTAACACATATTAGATAAAATACTGGCTATGATTGAGAGGATTTTTCAGGTGTGGAGGTTAATTAATATGTGGACATTAATAAATTTTAATGTTTATATATATATATAATTTTTTTAATGTTTATGGATTTATAAATGGACAAAGCTTGGCTACAATTCCCACTAAAAAAATTAACATGACTATATATTTTGAAAATCTAACTGTTGGATTGCATGTTCGTTCTGTTTTTACCATGCACATCAAATTTCGTGCTAATCGGATATTATTTACTATTTAATCCATAAAATTATTTTTATGCATAATTTTAGACTACAAAAACTTGAAATTTAAATATTCGATCGATAACATATTTATTGACTTCTTAAAATTTTGTAAGCATGAAGAATATTATATGAATAAAATATAATCCAATGCTAGATTTGTCGAAATCCACATCCAATATATTTAGTGGAGTTGTAGCCATTGGCTACAAAACTATGTTCGTTAGAGATAGTGTTGGAGAAATGTTGGGTCTGTTTGGGAATAACTTATTTAGCTGAAATTGAAATTTTTTTGCTGAAATTGAAATTTTTTTTGCTGAAAGTGTAGAAAAAAAAAAGTTAAAAGTTAGCTGAATAGTACAATGACACCCATTAATATTACCAAAAAATGCAATGAGACCCATGAATAGTACTAAAAAGAAGCTAAAAATTAAATAAGCTAAAGGAAATAAGCTCATCCCAAACTCATCTGTTATGTTCATAACATTTTTTCACAACAAATCTTAAGTGGAAGGTTGTTACTAGTGAGCCAAAAAATAATGTCATTGGTGGATTCAAATTAGAATTGGTAATAGCTTATTACCTAAAATTTGTTGTGAAAGTTTTGTAAAAATGTTGTGAACATAGCACTTCTCATAGTGTTAACCTTGATATGGTATATTTTATTCTACTGACTTAACTGAAAGAACATCAGGTATTGGCGGCTTTGGTAATAACCCCTGTTTAGAAAAAATTTTAAGATCACATAAAATATCACAACTTTTGCCACAACTGTTCACATAGTAGATTATGAGTAGTAGAGAAAAAGTGGTAGGTTTATGTGAAAGTGACAAATAGTTAATCACAGTCTATCACATAGGATTATTGTGGCAAAAATTGTAGTGTTTTATGTTGTATTAGAATTAATTCAGTTTAGATACTATATAGCATTGTTTTGCGTGGAATTACCTCACTGGAAAGATAGGTATATATAACTGACCCTGAATGTTTGGACAAACAACCATAACTGTTATAGCAAAGACAAACAATAATCATAACTGTTATAACAAGAAAGAGTATGTTCACAATATTTGCACAACAAATTTTTGGCGACAAGCTGTTGCTGTTTTTAACTTAGCTTGCCATTGACATCACTTTTTATCTATTAGTAATAATTTGCCACCTAAAATTTGTTGTAAAATGGTTGTTGATGTAAGTTACTCATAAAGAAACTAAACTTTACTTAAGAAATTACTGATATATAGCAGCCATAAAAGGAAAACGAAAAAAAAGAAAAGAAAAGAAACAAGTCAGTTCACTGTTTCTAAAAGTCTTCTTGATCATGGATATCATGCCACGTACGTCAAGAGGCCTGGTAGAATTTTTTTTGAACAAAAAGTTGCTTAGATTGGGTAATAGCAGTTAAAATTGTCGAATAATTCTAGTACTACACATATTTTATTGCAATTATTTTTTTAGTAGATTGTGATTGGTTGTTTGTTATTTTTATGGACCCATCATTTTTTTTTTATCACTCGCAGTCAGCCACCTACGACAGTTGTGACAAACGTTGTGTGAAAGTGTGTGATCTTAAAATTATTCAAAATTACCTGCTCCACAAAGGGAGCGAGTCCCTTGGACTTAACTGTGAAATAGAACCAAGACATGCCTATCTTTATGCCGTTCTTTCCATTTTTATTAATCTATACAATTCCTAAATCAATCCCTAAGCTTTTACATCCCGTCAAAGACAAAGAAAGTAGTGAGAGCTAGAGAAGAAAATGGAAGATGAGAGCCATGGATATGGGTCACATGGACCCAGTGTAGGAAGCCCAGAAAGCCCACGTTTAAAGAACAGCACCAGTAGCAGCCACAACAAAGAGCAAGATCGCTTTCTCCCTATAGCAAATGTAGGCAGAATCATGAAAAAAGTGATTCCTGCCAATGGAAAAATCTCAAAGGATGCAAAAGAGACAGTTCAAGAATGCGTCTCCGAGTTCATTAGCTTTGTTACCGGAGAAGCATCTGATAAATGTCAAAGAGAAAAGCGGAAAACCATTAATGGTGACGATATCATTTGGGCTATCACAACCTTAGGATTCGAGGATTATGTGACACCTCTTAAAACATACCTCCAAAAATATAGAGAGATTGAAGGAGAGAAGCTTAACATTCCAAAGCAACAAAGATCTGAACAAAGGCTACATCAACATCAACATGAACAAGAACATAATATACCATACAATACTCTATATACTTCCACAAGTCTCATGCCTCAGCCATCTTTCATGGCAACTGATCAGCCATTCCCTTTGCCTTTCTCCCCAAATTCAATCCAAAAACAATTGCAGCCACAGGACCAGATGGATTCAGTGGGGCATTGGTAAGAAAAAGAGATAAAAATTGATTCTTTTTTATTGTATGTATACTTCATTACCTTTATTTCCTTTTTGGCTAGGATTTTAATGTTACTTAATGTAATTCATATATTTATTGATTATTTATTGTAATGTAATGTTAGTATAAATATGAACACTTTGGCTCAGTGTTCTTTGGTTCACTAGAAAGTATAAATATTTATTGATTATTTGTATCAGATTTGTTAAATGCAAAGAGATGTAGTGATGTTTACTTCTTCTTCTTCGTTTTTACAGATAACCTAGTTTACTGAAAGGTTGGCCAATTTTTTTTTTTAAAACTTCCATTGGTACTTAAAATAACATCATCAAATCAGAACGTTCTTCATAAACGAAGAAGAAGAAATTATATTAAACTTAATAAATCTTGGTAGATGTAAAAATAATATTAAACTTCTGTCTCCTCTGCTTATCCATGGATCATGTAAAAAGCCCATTGTTTATCGGAATCAAGATGAACCTGGGCTCGGCTCACTATAGACTTAAGGATTTTAAACTTTGAGTTTCCATCCAATTTAACAGCAAGCTTAATGTCGGGGTGTAAAGCGTTACAAGGTTCATAGTTTAGGATGCCAAACGTGTATTCGAAAAGTTTAAGGTGCAAAATGTAATTTAAGGTATAGTTTAAGGTGGTAAAATGTAATTTCCTCGAGGAATAATATATATGCGGTCAATTTTTATTAGTTTATATCTAACCAAAACTTTTGGGACTAAGAATTGGTTTTGTTGTTTGAAATCGATTTTTGTGATTAAAAAGAAAAGAAAAAGAAAAGAAAAGATATTAAGTGAAGAAGTATATATGTGATATATGTGATATATATATATATACACACACATATAGGTTTAAGGTGTGTTGTTTTGGTAACTATTATGTTCTTAGAGCATTACCATCAAGCTCAGTGCATTTTTAGTCAAATTGACCTCAAAAACTCCACTTTTGTTACTCTAGTTAATCTAGTATTTATATACCCTTACATCAACCTCAATACTTGATATCAATTCCATCTAAATATGATTTTTTTTTTCCTTTCAAAAAATCAACTCAAGCAACCCAAGCAACCATCGAAAGCCATAGTAACCACCACAATCCACAAATCAACCACTACACCCACCGAAAGTAATCATTGCACAAATTAATCAACTCAAACCATAAAAAAAACAACTGTAAATAACAATCGCAAAAATCCACCTAAACCCACAAAAATCAACCACTTGAACCCAAATCCACCATCGTAAAAAATCAACACAAGCTTATCTTCAATCTGTGAACTGGTGGTGCCAAGTGGAGTTGGTGGTGGTAACGTTAAGGGAGAGAGGTGTGGCTTCCGCAAGCTTCACCAATAGCTCCACCACCACCAGATCATTGAACCAAATCAAAGCACCACTAGATCATTCGATGCACCAACACAAGACCACCAGAAATTAGGTAGATTAGTTCTTGAGAGACAGACAAACATAGAGTCTATACGTGCAAGTTAGATTTGAACTTATATGGGAGAGTAAATAAGCTATCTAACAGTACATCTTGATGAGAAAGCTCACGAGTGACAAAAATTGCAAGCTTTGACATCATAATGTCTAGAGAAGAAGAAAGTGATTGCAAGAATGTAAAGTGGACACAAGATGTACGTGGAAAACCCTAGGAAAGGGATGAAAAACCACGGTTTGAGCAAGAAAGAATCATTCTTGCTCTATTCAGCTTTGTATTGTATGGAAAAAGAGGTAACTCTTGTACAATAAGGATGTTCTTCCTCCAGCCACATCGACACTCTCCCATGCCTTGGCTGGTGTACTGTACATTAGCCCCCTGACTATCAATGGCGCTTAATGGCTAAGGCCTTTGACAGTCACATCGTTTCAAGCATTAACACTTAAGCAATCATACCCTATGACGTTTGAACATGGACACGTGGCCTGTAGGGGTGCTTCTAGCCGTTTTGGCGTCACTTCCTTTCCCGCGTTTTGGTAGACAGACATTACTCCTCATAAATGTCGTGTCTCTTCACTTAACTGTAGTTAGTGATTTAAAAGGAAGGATTTCTTCTTCATTCTTCATTCCTTATGTATCTTCCTACCTTTCTCAGAGAAAACCTTAATCTGAACAAAATGTCAAACCTCTCTTCCGCTGGTTCTAACTCCCTAAAGCACACTTCAAGTTCCTCTAAGTATGCTTCGGGCTCCCCAAGCAACAACATTCCCTCACTACCACCAAGTCCTACACATCCTCCTCTCCCTTTCCTGATATTCCTTCTGCCTCCTCAAGTCTTCGTTCTGGAGGAGGTTCATCTTTTGGACTGGAGCCAGTATGAAGGGAAAGATTCTGAAGAGCTTCGGCTATAGGCTAAAGAAAAAGCTGAAGAGGCAGAGTACAATGCCTTCATGGCGTCTCTCTCTAGGCGCAGGAGAAGGTGTAGGCCTTCCCAGTCAGGCTCTGAGTCCAGCACCTTGAGCCCCTCTGACTCGGAGAAGTCAGATTCCTCTGATAGCTCTGATTCAGGGGATGATGAAGGTGAGGAGGAGGAGGAAGAAGAGGAGGACAAAGAGGATGAGGAGGAGATGGAGTATCTGGCTCCAAATTATCCTCAAGAGGACTCTGGGATGACTCAGATGCTTATGCGCCTCGGTCTCCTTGATTTGCTCGCCATCAATGTTGCAGTTTTATTTATTTATTTTATATGTAAGCCATATTATTGGCCTAGGTTGTAGGATGTTTAGTTTTCTTTTAAAACAATTAGTATTTTATTTTGTTTGTATTTTTGTTTTTACATAGGGAAGGGGTGATAGGCCACAAGGGCCAAATCATGTAAATCTCCTTTTCCAATTTTGTAATATTTAAACACAAAACATATATGGAAAAGTAGTTTGCTTTCATTATGTATTATAAACCATATGTTTATATCTATGTTATGCCTTATGTTTTTTTTTAACAATATCCCTGCACAAAGGCATAAAATGTAAACGTATCAGTTAAACAAAATGAATCAAAGTAAAACTGAACCTGTTGGTGAGGAGTCACGCCTTTCCACTTTGTCTGTGAAGGCGGTTTTCTTGATTTTCTCCCCATCATCTGCTTCCTTGTCAGAGATTCAGTCTTCCCCCTTGTTGACATGTGTCAATTTTGAAAAGACACCTCGTTTTTTGAATGATCTCTTTTTAAAGGGAAAAGAATAACTACCCAAAGTATAAAAGGAAAGGATATATTTTCTTCCCTCATTTCTCTCATCTTTTCCTTATCTTCTTCTTCTTCTACCCAAAACTCAGAATCCTTTCCAAACACAAAACCATGGGTGTTAAACGTGGTTTGAGATTTAGTTCTGCAAAATTTTTAGAACCTTCATCCTCAAAAATTAATATGCCACTACTAGAGGGAGATGAAAATCCTTCCCCAGAGAAGCAATGGATTATTCCTCCATTCTTTGTAGATTATCTATTTGACAAAAGTCTTGATTGGGACTCGGTTGTTTGTTCTGAAGATCCTCTTTACACAGCATGTGGAGAGCTTGATGATCTTTTGACAATGGATCTGGATTTGAAGCACATTCTGAGACTTGACACTTTCAGAGGAGATTTTGCTCCTACCATAGATGTGGTCTTCAAATCTCACACTTCTGTTTCCAGAGGTTGGAGGAGTTGGTGTCAAAGAGTGTTGGCTCATCCTCCCTTCATGGACATTTTGCAAAAAGTGAATCTTGTTCACACAATACTTGCGTTCTCTGGCTTGGACATCAGCAAGGATAGTGAAAGCCTTCTCGCTCTCTTGTATCGGTGGAATTCCACTACTCACACATTCTTCACAGGGTGTTAAGAAGTCTCTCCCTCTCTAGAGGATGTCTATGAGATATTGAGACTTCCCCTATTTAGAGACGGTGAAGTGGTCAACATTTCTTTGTCTCTTGATGAAGCTAAAGCTATGAAATTCCTTGAGGATGAATGAAGAAGACCTTAAAGAAGCCAGTCTTGAAAGCAGCAAGAAAAGGGAAAGCCCCTCAGTGAGGAAGTACTAAAAGACATCAGTGTTGGTAGGGACAAAGGCACTAGAACCAACTTTTGGGGGTGTATCAGGTACTTTTGGAGGGAGTATGTTGATGGTGTGGATGAGGAAGCCAATGCAGATTCTTTAAAGGAGGGCACTAACTTTGTTGTAGGAGAAGGTAACTCAAGCCCTTATGAACTTGAAGCTTTTATTTCTTTCTTGCTATCTCGCCATCTGTTTGAGGGATATCCTCATGAGAAAATATTAAGTAGGCATATCCCTCTAGCTGTTAAATTAGTTAAAGGACATTCCTTTCCCTTACTCCCTACTTTTTAGGAACTCTGTATTCTCATCTAGATCATTTTAGTCTTGACTTGCAACGCTTATAGGGTAGATTTCAAGTAGAAACTTTTGTATCTGTTGCATTTTTACAAATATGATTGTGGGAACACTTTAGGAACTATGCCTCTGTCCCTAAAGTTTTAAGCTCTTATAAAACCAGATTGCCATCACCCTAAGGATTGCCACGCTCTTGGTGTTGGAATAAGGTGGTGGTGTCTTTAGATAGATTTTTTAGCAAAGTGTTGGATGACCCTACTGATTGGACAGCTAGACCCCACTTTGCCTTGGAGGGTGGGCTTCCTCCACTATTCACTTCTCTAGAAAGTGTCATTTGTTTGTTTGTTTAAACCCCTTAAACCAGACTGTTTAACCTAATATATTAGCCAAGTGATTACTTAGGTTAATTATTCATATCTAGGTTAAACAATAATAAATTATATCATGCATAGTAGCGGAAAAGTAAATAACACCACAATATGATGACCCTGGAAAACTGATGAAACGAATTGTTTCAAGGTAAAAACCTAGGGAGGATTTAACCTAGCTATCCTCAAGGTAAAGCAAATCCACTATAAGAGAATCAAAGTTTTTACAATCAGATTTAACCCAAAATCTATTGTTACCTCAAGTAGTAACTTACTGACACGACCACGTGCAAGCTCTGCATCCATGGACTCTTTCTTTTCTTGGACTTACTGCAACACAAGCACCCACGCTTGTGACTTTGAGATCCCACTCAAAGGTTTTAGATCACCTTCAGTTGTTGATCTTTGTAGCAGCAACTAGGTTCTACCACCGCTTGATTGTAGATCTTGCTCCAGTAGATGCTTGTGTAGTTAGAAGGTACAAAACCTCTCAAATCTCACAAAGAGTAACACACAAGTCTTCCAAAAGTCTGAAAAACGTAGTTAGGGTTTCCCTTTTATATGTGGACAAGTTAGATTGAAACCCTAAACGTTTTCGCGGGCTTGGGCCTGGTTTAAAAATTCTGCAGAATCTGACTTCTGCGATTCTCAATCGATCGGGCCTAATTCTCGATCGATCAAGCTTGGCAAATTCTGACTCTTCTTTTCTGTAGTTAGCTCAAACTTGAACCTTGAAACTTACACCTTTGAGCAATGCCTAACACATAGACTAGACATGTTTTGTTCTCGGTTTGCCAACACATACAAAATATAATTTTAAACATTTAATCCTAAATCTTTAGAACCTAACATCCCTGTTTCTCGCTACAGGGATACTCCTTGGTCTGAAGAAGACCTTTCTTTTGTTGCCTGTGCCTTCCCTTCTCATCTCTAGTTACGTTTTCAAGAAGAAAAGAAACCCAAGCTTACAATCCCCATAGGTTTTCCTGTCAATTTGGTTTTGACCAAGGTGCATTGGGGCACTTTTCTACTTTAGCCTTGCCTGCTGTAGTGGCCTCCTTAGGCTTTAAAAGGGGAAATCTCATCAAGATATTGGTATTGGGTTCCAAAATCCCTTTTACTTCCCCCTCCAGAGCTGGACTACCTTCACCCAGGTTCAAGTCATAGTGGTCTGACATCAGGGAATGTGTTAGGAATTTTGGAGAGAAAGGGGCCCAACAGGTGGATGTCCCACTTGTCTTTCAGGGTGATTTGAATTTGAAACTCCCTACCAAAGCCAAACTTTTAGGCACCAGGAGGAAGAAACATGTAAAAGTTTCTTCTGCAAAGAAACCTAAGGTACACATTTTCTTTTCCATGATGACTTTGTTCTTGTAATGTTTTCTCTTAATCAATGGCACAGGTAACTTCCTTTTTCCCTTTCTCCCTTTTGAACTTTGACAGGTTATAGAATCTATTCCTCGGACTCAAACTAAAACGAAAGTCATTCCTTCAACACAAGAGGCTTCTGTGCAGGAAATGACTTCTGATGAGGAAAGAGAATCCAATGCTGAAAGGGAGGATTCAAATCGGGTGTATGCCGAAAATCCTCAGGAGAAAGAAGACCTTACAGAAGCTACTTCCAAGGACTAAGAGAGTGAAAGCACCAAGTCAGACTCTAATCCACTGCTCTCATTGCTTTCTCCTAATTTGAGAGCAACATGTTCTCAACTGCTTTCAAAATATCTTGAGATGATGAAGGATACTGACAAATGGACACTGTCTATTAGGGGCTTTCTTTTGGGGCAAATTGGGTTTGTAGTGTCCTAACTACAGTCAAAAGGCAAAGAGGATTGTTTGACTCTTCCCTTTGATGACTTCCTTTCCATATTGAGTGAGGCCAAGGGCTTAAGTTTCAATGTCGGCTAGTTAAAGAGCCGTGTCATTGCATTGAGGGACTTAAAGAAGACAGGACCCTCTGTTCATGCTTCCTTGTCTTCATTCCGTGAGTTGAGAGCTAAAGAAAGCTCTTGTATTAACAAAGCGAAGGAGACAGAGTCAGCTTTAAAGGTACATAGCTATTCAATTACTCAGCTCCAAGAATCTATTAACAAACTTCAAATGGAATTAACATCCAATCAAGAAGCCAATTCTGCCCTTCAGACTCAATTAGAAGGTGTCATAGCAGAATGAAGTTCTTTAAGAAAAGAAATTGAAAAGTTGGAAGGCGAGTTAGGAGCTCTGAGCCATCTAGACTTCTCTCTTGAAAACATTAGTTCTCTCACAAACATTATTTAGTTTTCAAGTTGTAATATTTTATAATCATGAAAGACCACATGATTGTATTATAAACTCTACTATGCTTTATTCAGTTAGAATATTGAACTTTGCATGCATATCATGAAAAGTAGAATATGGGATAATTGAGTTGAAAAGACTTTGTTTATAATGATACAGATATTGTGGAACATAACATTAATTTGACATCATGGAAACAAAAAAATATTTTTACAAGACTAAGCATGGTATTTCTTAAGGTGAGCTCTGCTAATGGGGCTATACACCTTTATATCTGCTTGATCTTTGAACCAATAATGTCCAGTTTGATGTGCTTCTTCCACTATGTAAGATCCTTCCCACTTTGAGGAAAACTTGTACTTGATAGCTCCAGCCACCCCTCATACATGAGGAGCAGTTTTTCAAACAAGTTCCCCCACTTGAAACCTTCTTTCTTTAACTTGGCCTTCATACCTAGCCTTCATGTTGGCCTGGTAAAGGCAGTTATGAAAGGTAGCATTATTGCACTTTTCTTCAACAATTTCCAAAGCAGCTTCTCTAGGTACTCCTGAAATCTTTGTTGGCTTCACTATTGGTCTTACCAAATCTATTGGGATGACAGTCTCCGTGCCATAGACTAGAAAAAAGGGTGAAGCTCCTATAGCTTGTGATTTGGCTGTCCCATGAGCCCACAAAGCTGTAAGAAGCTCTTCTCTTCATCATTTTTCATTCTCCTTAGTCATTTTTCCCAATATTTTCAACAGTCTTTTGATGGAAGCCTCAGCTTGACTATTTCCCTTGGGATAATAAGGTGTTGATGTCGTGTGGGAGATGGAGTACCATTTTGTTAAACGGCATACATCCTTATTCAGGAATGGTGTGCCATTGTTAGAATAATTTTGCTTGGTACCCCAAAACGACATACTATATTCTCCCTCAAGAAATTAGCCAGTGAGCTACCTGTTGCTTTCTTCATGACCACAGCTTCCACCCACTTAGTAAATAGCTCAGTGGCTACCAATATCCATGTACATCCTTTAGAAGGGGGATTTATAGGACCTATAAAGTCCAGCCCCCAGCTGTGGAAAGGATATGGAGCCATAGTTGGATGGAGACTCTGATGGCTAGTGTGTATTTCATCTCCTCGCCTTTGACATTCTTGACATTTCTTGGCGAAGTCTTGGGCATCTCTCTGCATTGTAGGCTAGTAGTATCCCTGGTGTACAGCCATTTGCCACAGCCTTCACCCATCTGGGTGTCCCGCTGGCTCCCCTTCATGCAAATCTGAGAGAACGCCATTGGCTTCTTTATTGGGAATACATACCATCCACATTCCTTGGAAGCTTCTTTTGAATAATTTCCCCTATACTACTTTGAATCTTTTCACATATCTCTTCAATTTTTCTCTTTTCAATCGATTAGCAGGTATTACACCTTGTGAAAGGTATCTCAAGTACGAATCCTACCAATCTTCTTCTAGTATCTGACCATTTAGTATTTCTGCTTGATTTGGGGGAACAATGGAACAAGTTCTGCAACTCTTTTGCTTTTTCTTGGCATCATTGGCCATCTTTGGCCAAAAGATTCCTAACCTTTGCAATCTTCTGTACAGGCCGACATCAAGGTTTACCCCATAAATATCCTAGTGTAACTTGTGCAACTGTGTCAGCCCCTCCTGTCTTGAGACACACTTCATCAGCAACCCTTCTGCTCCTCTGAAAAACAAATCCCCATTGATCTTGAGGAAGTCTTTCATATTTGATGGTAATTCTGACCTAACATACTTTCCTTGAGTCATTGCCTTCAATAAGGGTTCTCGCCAATCTTGAGGGAGACAACTCATCTTGGATCAAACCAGGTTGTTTCTCCACCCGAAGTGTTATCTTTCTTTCTTTAACACAGATTTAGTGGCTAGGGTAGCCAGCGAATCAACTAACTTGTTTTCATTCCTACTAATCACTTTGCATTCTATGGAGGTAAAGTGTTTCATAAGCTCCTGAACCGTAGCTTTGTAAGCAGCTAGGTTAGGATTCTTTACCCCATAGGTTCCTCCAACTTGCTTAATGACTAACTCGGAATCCCCAAATACCTTCAGCTTCTTTATGCCAAGTCTTTTGGCAACCTTTAGTCCTACTAACAGGGCTTCATATTTTGTTTCATTATTAGAGCAGGGGAAACGTAGCTTGTAAGCAAACATGTGTTCCTCCCCTAGTGACTTCAATACCACTCCTATTCCCCCACTTGAGATGTAAACGAGCCATCAAAATGCGTTGACCATTCTTGTTCCTCTGTCACCAAGACCTCCTGTTGGGGAAGTGAGAAATCACTTGTTCTAGGAAAGTTAGCCAGCAAGTCAGCCATTGCCTGGCCTCTGATGGCAGTTGGTCTTATGCACTCGATATCAAGGCACGACGTCAGGATGGCCCATTGTGCCATTTTCCCTGATAATTGAGGGCGGGTCAAGAGATATTTCACAGGATTGCTCTTGGTCATCAACTATACACGATACCCTAAGAAGTAATGATTGAACTTTGACACAGCAAAAGCTAAAGACAAACATATTCTCAGCGGTTAAGTATCTTAACTCTAGTCCCTTCATGAGTCTGCTAATATAGTACACGGGCTTTTCCACCCCTTCTTGATCTTGAGCTAACAATGCTCCCAAAGACTACTCCGTGTTAGCTATGTATAACAAAAAAGGTCTACCAGGTAAAGGGGCCACCATTGTATGAGGATCCGCCAATATCATCTGAACCTTCATGAATGCCTTTTGGCATTGATCACACCATATGAAGGCCACTCCCTTCTTAGTCTGCTCCACCAAGGGCTTCAGAATTTGGTTAAACCTGGAATAAATCTTCTTAAGTAAGAAACTTTTCACATAAAGCTTCTTAACTCTTTCAAAGTCATAGGGGGTTAAGTGCAACTATTGCCTTGGCCTTTATGGGGTCCAAATCAATCCCCTGTGATGGACAAGGAAACCCAAGAACTTCCTTGAGGATACCTTAAAGGCGCATTTAGAAGAGTTAATCCTCAAGTTATGCTCTCTGCATCTTTTGAAGACCTACCTCAAATGCAACAGGTGCTCAAATGAGTTCTTTGCCTTCACTACAAGATCATTAACATAATCTTCTACCTGTTTGTGCAGCATATCACCAAAAATCAAAGTCATAGTTCTCTGGTAAGTAGCACTTGCATTTTTCAACCCAAAAGGCATTGCCTTATAGAAGTAATTCCCAAAAGGTGTTCTGAAGGCAGTTTTTTGGGCATCTGCTGGCTCCATAAAGATCTGATTGTACCCACTATAGCCATCCATGAAGGAAAAGCGTTCATGACTAGCAACTGCATCCACCAAAATATCAACATTGGGAAGTGTTAACTCATCTTTAGGGCAAGCCTTATTGAGATCTCGAAAATCCACATAGATTCTTATCTAGCCGCCTTTCTTCTTTACAGGAACTATATTGGCTAACCAACTTGGACATTCAATTTCTTCTATAAATCCTACCTTCAAAAGCTTATTCACTTCAGCTTTAATCTTCTTTTCCACATCTAAACGATATTTTCTTGGTGGTTGCTTCACAGGCTTAACATTATGATCCACCTTTAACTTGTGTGTTACCAAATTCGGACTTAAACCTGACATTTCTTGATAACTCCAAGCAAAAACATCCTTGTATTTTCTCAACAAGGCTATTAGCTTTCTTCTTTATTCTTCAGACAAACCTTTGCTAATTTTGACCAACTTTTCTTCTCCTTCTCCATTGTTTAGATTAATCTCAACAAGCTCCTCTTGTACTTTCTTGACAATATCATTCATGTATTCAGGAGCTTCTTTCACAAGTTCTTCAGCTACATGAACCTCTTTTGGCTGTTGAGTCAGATTGGGGGGATCAAGCTCTCCATCCTCTTTATCCCCTTCTTCTAACCATTAGAACTCATACACCACCTTGCCATCAGGCTTGGTGGTTCTCCTTATCTTGGAAGGCCTTTCTGGCTCCATAATCCATCTTTTTCTTCCTCTCTTTCCAAAGCAATGGGATTAAAGAGGAGAATTCTGTTTTCCCCTTCGGGCTCATACTCTTGATATAAGGCTGCCTCAGTTTGTCAAAAGGCATCCTAGTGGCCTCAATGACCACCTACCTATTCCTTCAGACAGCCTTCACACATTGGTGATATGTGGAAGCCACAACTTTATATGCCTTCAGCCATGGGTGGCCTAGGATTATATGATAAGAAGTATTCCCCTCCATTACGTGCATAAGAATAGGTGCTCAAATTGGTCCAACCTTAAGATCTAGAGACACATGGCCCAGAGTACACTATTGCAAAGACCCTATTCCTGCTACTTAAAGTGGCTTTGGAGTAATCCTTTCTCTCGAGATGCCCAAAGCATCAAATGTTGGTAGAGGAAGGATGTTGGTGGATGCACCAGTGTCTACCAAGGCCCTTTTGATTTGAGATGCTCTTAGAAAGGCAGTAAGATACAGAGGTCTATCACCATCAACAACTCGGTTGGCCAGATCTCTATTTGAAAAGGTAATTGAGTCTTTCGCTTCCTGATATGCCACCTACATCAAACTTCCTTCAGAGACTGCCATTTCTTGATTCCATTCCATCACCCTAGTCAGAGCTTGGGCTGCTTCTCTTCTGGCCAATGGCCTAAGACCTATTCCTTCAAGAAAGTAATGTATCTTATCATCTTGTTGAATTCTCAAGACCATTTCTTCATCTTGTAAAGGCGGGGGTGCTGAGTTGCTACTAGCCATATTCTCAACTTCTTCTTCCATGGGATCCTCATGACCCATGAAGAAAGTCATTGCCACCTCTGGCCTATGCATCCTTGGGTCTGCTCGCTTCTCACCTTTGATAATTAAGTCACCTTTGGCTACCCTTTCGTGGAAAATATTCCTCAATGCATAACAATCCATGGTATGGTGATCACACCTCCTGTGGTACATGCAATAAAGTGGACCTTGTTTTTCTTCATCTGTGGGTTCACGCTTACATTCAGGCAACACCACCACACCATCCTTTACCCAAGCTTTTAGGATGCTGTATAATTCTTCAGTTGAAACAGTAAAAAGAGGAGGAATACTACCCCTCTCCCTCTTTTTACCCTTGGCTGCCTTTTTGGACTCTTCCGCCACAGCAACTTTTACTTTCTTGCCCTGTCTCCTCCAAGGTTGCCTGGGTGTATTCATAGTCTGTGAAGTCGAGCCTTTTGAAGGCTTCCTTATTGACATACTTGTCCTTCTTGAAGCTTCTACAAACCTTGTGAAGCTGGAGATCTGCAGATTCTCAAGATAGGGGCGATATTCATATAGCATACCAGAGATGCAAACATCTACTAGCCTTTCCTCCTCCATAGGGTTATAACACAACAAAGAGAGGTCTTTGAACCTGCGAATGTACTCCAACAGCTCTTCAAACACCCTCTGCTTTTCTTGCTGTAGATCTGACAACATGAGCTTCTCTTCCAAAGTAAAGAACTTCTTCAAAAACTGTGTTGTCATATCATTCCAACTTAGAACTGACACTGGTGCAAGGCTAGTATACCAAGTAAAGGCATGACCTTCTAATGACTTAGAAAACTCCCTGAGTCTTAGCTCATGATCATAGGAATGGGCCGTTAACGCATCTACGTACCACCTGATGTGCTCCCTAGCGTTCCCTGCCATGACATCATACTTAGGAAAGATGGGAGGAGTATAATTGGTAGGATAAGGCTTACTGGCTACTTCCTTAGAATAGAGAGGCTTTGTAACAATATAAATAGTACTTTCTGCCTTCTTGGCTTTAAACAAGATAGTAGTAATATCTTCCCTAGTCAAATAGGGAGATCCCCGAGGACCTTGACCACTTTGTGTGGCTTGAGGTATGAACGTCCCCTGACGTAGAGACTAGAATTCTGCCTACATGGCGGCCTGAGAGCGTTGGAGGTCTTCAATGGTTGTCACAATATTCCTGTTCTCGGGTTGACTAGCTTCACCAGAAGACTCTGTGCCCTCGGTGTGCATGAATATATGATCTGCACTTGGCCTTACTTACTGGTTTTCACCCGAACCAGTTGGTACTGCCGTACCTTTCTTCCTCGAAGGCATGAAGAAGATGAAAGTAAATAGAAATATGCAAACCAATAGAAAACTAACTCAAAAAGGGGAATAATTAGAGATAGAACCCTAGCGGAGTTGCCAAAAATGTACGTGCAAGTTACATTTAAACTTATATGGGAGAGTAAATAAGTTATCTAATAGTACATCTTGATGAGAAAGCTCACGAGTGACAAAAATGCAAGCTTTGACATCATAATGTCTAGAGAAGAAGAAAGTGATTGCATTTTTTATTTTCAAAAACTATTCAGCATTCAGCATATATTCTCGCTCGCAAAGCATTGAAATTATGACTAGAACATTGTCACTTTATAGTATAACATTGGCAAGCGTCTAAATAATTGTTAGAAAATTGTAAATTTAATCATTTAACTATTATTATAATAAAATTTTGGATAGCCTAATTCTCGGATTTCACCTAGGGATAGCTTTGCTTAAACAAAGCCATTGCTTGGTGCAGTTGCTGTAAATTACCGAAAAAGTGAAAATTTCCCAAAATATAGTGATTTCAGGGAATGCTACGGTGACTTACCACTCAAACGGAGAAACTGCAGGGCATTGGACAAACATGTATTGTCCACTCTTGTAATTGAACTGGGGTGGCTTAGACATTTGCAACGCAAGAACATTTCCAGGATAGATGGCAACCTAAGAAAATCAAGGTTAGAAAAAAACAGCCTTGAATTAAGAGGAGAAAAAACAACTTGTGAGCATGCAATCCATTGTGGAATACACCATGCATTCAAATAAATGTAAGAGGTTCTCATTGTTAGAATAAGAGTTAAATCATTAAATTCTTCATTTCTTAATAGTTTAAAACTTTGAAACAATTGATAATTTATGACTCACTTTTAGAAGATGGACAGTGTAGGAGCCTGACCGAAAGAACCTTAAGGTTCTTTCTCCTGCATACATTAAAACCGGAATGGAAAGATACATCCATGTCTGCATGCATGAACTCAATACATTAGCTAGCTCTTCTAAGCAGAAAAATAACTATTGTTGAAAATATAAATATGATCACTTGAAATATCAAAAGTATACCGTCTTAAGGTACCACTTGTGCACAAGATATACGAATTGTCCGTGGAGGATGAGCAAGACATAGACAATGACAAATAGGTGGTGTGAATACCAGAAGGCATTGAAACCAGTGAGCTTATCAAAGGGCTTGGGCAGCTTAACAAGACTCCGCCTAAACCATCGTGTTGCAAGTGTAAACGCAACTGTCATGAGAATCACCATTAGGATTCCAGTCACACCGTCTACTCCTTCAGCCAGCTTTGCGTAACTGGGTCTGTATTTACCGAAGTCAACACTTAAATATTTCTCATATTCTCCCTCAGGCGAGTGAGAAAGTTTAGGGAAATCACATGCAAGGTGGTTCCCGGCATGGAGAATGACACCAACTACAATGGCTCCTGCGATTGTCTGCAAAGAGAGGTTAACAAAAAGAAAAATGAAAACATATTTAGAGGCAGCACATACATCAAGTCATCAAGTATTCTAATAAGGTATTCACTTTAGTTATTAGATGAGACTTTCACAATATTGAATTCACGACATCTATAGATCAACTTTGTCATTCTTGCAGTAAAGAGTCACATTGCGATGAGTCATGCTACTTGAAGACAGCTTAGCCAAACCTTTGAAGATGAAAAAGACATCTAAGTTACAATATGATCTGTATGTGTTATCCTTCCAATTCATTAAACCCAGACATGGCAAAATCAGTGCATCAGTAGCTACACATATGGTAGAAACTTAAAGTTCATACCTTTTAGGACCCAAGGGAAGAATAACAGCATGCAATATCACATTGCTCAAACTTTAAGCCGTTTTTACTTAGTATATTGATAAAATGGCATGCTTTAAACATTGGAAACATTTCTGTATATAATCCTGTTCCAGTGGCAGTAAGTCATAAGGGCCTATGCTAGAGAAAGAGCCATACTTATTTCCTTGGGGTGCTTAATTACTATTATGTAAACACAATAGCTGATCAATCCGAACTATTAGAATCATAACCCATAACATATAGATAGGCACCTTTTTCTAGGACCTGAGATGCATAAAACATGAACTAACTACTACAAAAACATAAGGTTGATGATCTCTCCCCCAATATTTGGTCCAAACCTTCCAAAGAGCACTTATTTCGACTCTTCTTTTTCGGTTCTATATGGTAATTTGATTTTAGCTTGCGTGGTAAGATCGCTTGAATTAATCTATTAGCCGCAAAAATAAATAATATATCATCAATCATGTTAATCTCTTACTTCCCAGATACCAGTAAGGGTTTTTTTCCCCTAAGATAGAATTTGATAAAAAAAATAATAATAACAATTGAGTTAATTAGAACCCATAGTTCCATATTTTACCCAATTTCGCTTCTCTAATTTTTTATTATAAGACTCTCCTGAAGTGAGATGAACCGTCCATCTATATCACATATTCTATGAAAATAAAAAATAATGGTATAAAGAATAGGCCTGCTAAAAGAGGAAGGGAGCAAAGGAGCAAACTTGAAAAATACAGTCAATGTTCATCTTCTATATATTGTAGATATGTATGGGACCTTTTCAACTTGACACTCCTAGAGAATGCCCTATGAAACCTTTTGTTTCTAGACACCCACCTAGGGTGGTAGAAGGACAAAGCTTTTGTATTAGTATTTTATTATGATAAATGATTCCCATCTTTCTACCAAAATAAATAAATAAATAAAGACTATGTTTTGTTTGCTTGCTTAGCACAATTAGCTTCCCATGGTTTGTAAATAAAGTCAATGTTTTGAGTTTGACGACTTAAATCTAAATTGATTTCACCATGGCTGATTTATTGTCATTTTTGCAACAGTAAATTGAGGGAATCTACTCCTTTATGTTTGTCTATACATATGTATATTAAAAAAAAAAAATTTGCTTACCTATAAAAAGTAAAATAAAGGTACAGACGTATAGCCGTATGTGTGGTTGTCAATTTTTGCTGCGTCTATAAGCAAATGTACCCATAGAGATGTGATCATCAATGTAGTAGTAATAATAGTAAAAAAGTATTAAAAAAAAAAAAAGTAAAATTTTTAGTAATAATGAATAGAAAACTTTTCATCATGCTGACTTGAAACACAAGTCTCGGAGATGGGACTTAATTAATTAAAAGTCTCGGATATGGGTCCTAAATAGTTAAGGTATAAATTAAGCAATGACAAATTCAAGAAGCATTAATGGGTTTGATGTGTACCTTGTGAAAATTGATATTGTCGTCAAAAGGTATGAAGTAAGCCAACTTGGTAGACCTGAGCCAAGTGATTGTGTTTCTACACACGGGGAAGAGAATTAAAGCCATGTTGAACTTAAGGGTCTCGGCTGCACCTTTAGCCGTAGGGAGACAATAATGCATGACGTGGAAGGCACTTCTATTTTTGTACTGAATGAATTTCCATGTAAACAGCCCAATCATGATGCAAATCCACAATGCCAAAACCCAAAGTCTCCTCCAATTCTCTTGCAAATAATATACGAATTTTGTGCTCCACCGTCTTATTGGGCTTTTCTTTCTCAGCCCTTGTAAATTCTGGCTCAATGCCTGACTTGTGTAGCTCAATGCTTGACTGTAGTTTAGGTATGTGTCCTTTTGTAACAATAGTGTCTCCAATTGCCATAGCTGCACGTCATCATCAACCACAATGTAACAAACTTACAAAAGTCATCAAGGGTTGAACCATGTGGGGAGCACAATGACCTTGGACACGTCAGCTATTTAATTTACACTATCATTGATCGAGAATAGTTGCTAGTATACAAAGTATACGACACACTTGGAAACGTATATGATGTGGGATTGTTATGTGGAAGTACTGTAATCCCACATGGAAACGCTATGCCACATAATAAAAAATTTGGGGTTCCAAAACTACAAAGGTCACTATAATTAAAAATCTATAATACCTTGTTTTATTAATATGGTACCCACCTTTACTCATATAATTGTGCTTAACTAACTATTACAATTAACGACTTGTCACATGCTCTAATTTTTCTTCTAAAAAACAAAAAGAGATGGCGTTTTAAAATTGGAATGGTCACCAAAGTTAGATTTCTATTTTTGTAATTAGTAGTCAGTGACCGAACTTGATTTTGAAATGAAGAAAAAGTCCAAAAGAAGAGTGACAAGTATAAAAGCTTAATTGGCGTGTTTTATGAAAAAGCAACGTGGTCACTAGTCACCGACAATTGATAATGTAAATTAGTGGTGATGGCGGGGGCAATAATTCAATTATTTACCGTAATTATCATTGACAGATAGATGATAGATAGATCACTAGTTTTTTTTTTTTTTTTTTTTCCTCCTTTTTAGCTGAAAAGATTGATCAGAAGTTAAAAAGTTTTATATATCGATGTCGCATAAATAATAACCTTGGACTATATGTGCCTTCAAATTAACACTACTTATGTGTTTAGCTTTTATCAAATGGACCAATCGAGCCAACAGACACCCATCTCAATCATCTTAATTAATATTTTAACTACATATTTTTATATTGTAAAAGATAATAGAAGGGCAAGTTAATTGCCCAGTGATGTAATGATAAACAAAGACGAAAAAAAAAATTGCAACAAACTTTTTCTATTTCAAAATGTTCCCCGAATAAGATAAATTTATTCCATTACCAATGTAATCCAGTCGTTTTCATATAGTACTATTTGTTCACGTTTGATTTTTTTTTTTTTTTTTTTTCCTCGGTGCATGGTTGAACAACATGGTAATTTAATTATTGAAAATACTGGTGATTTGTCGCCTAACAATTGACTGGGAAAAAAAAAAGTCAAACTCAAATACTAGACTCTATATTTTCTAAAGACTTAAAATTCTTGGTCAATTTTAGCCTGATATGATATATAAATCCAAAAAATTAACGTGACAATGAAACTTTAACAGTTACAACAAGAGAAATATGGGGTTCACTTTATTTAGTTGTGTAATAGATTGTAGATAATATAAAGTAATTACCCACCTCAATGTAGCCAAGTCTTTCAGGATCCAACTCTTCCATGATAAGAGCTGCATATTCCTCCGCTTGTTCCTTCAATCTTGATAACTTGTTCGCAGAGGCACTTAGCATGATAATCTACGCATTTAAAAAAATAAAAATAAAAAACAAATTGAAATTTGAAATTTGAAATTTGAAAATAAAAACATCATCAAAAAATAAAACATAATTTCTATCCAAAAATAAATAAGTAAATGACAAAAAAGCCCCCACCAACTACAATGAAAATGACTCTAATTACTTGAGAGAGTGACTTGTAAACAATTTACTAATTAGAGAATTCGAGACGCCATCTGTACCCAACTCCTCAAGCACTCTCGTAGACAAAAAAAATAAAAAATAAAAATAGTTCACTAACTCTTGAAAAAGCCATCTAAATATAGATAGGATGCTTTTAGAAGATGCGAAACGTCATGAACCACCAAATAGAAATAAGAAAAGAAAACCCATTAATTAATTAATTAATTTCTAATTTATTGAGAGGGGGAGTTGTTAGTTTTTGAAAATTTCATGGATATAAGGTCACCGAATCTTGCCTAACGTTGATTTTAATAACCAAAATGATCACACCCTGTACCTGCACAAATCATACCTAATAAGCAAAGAAGAAGAAGCTTAAGCAAGACTATAAGAGCCACTTTTGTTTCTAATATTACTTAAAGGCAGCGTACCAGCCTTTTTTTTAATTCTTTTTTAAATTTCTTGAATCTGAACGTGGTTGACTGATTCATGCATTCAAGAAAAAAAAATCAAATTAAAAATTAAGGAGTTCATGCAAACCATTTTTAAAATATATATATATATACTTTAATTATGTAATTTGGTAAAGGAAAATTATAGTTTAATAACTGGTTAGGTAGAGAAAGAGAGAGATAAGAGAAACTTATATACATACCTCTTTTACTTCTTCTTCACCGATTCTACCATCTTCATTCTTGTCAACCCTGAATGGTTAATTAAAACGAGAATCATGTTTAAAAATTATTAAAAAAGTATAATAACTTCTCTTTATTGTAATTTTGACAAGTGTGAATTGACTGTTTTGTCCTTCTCAATTCACGTACTGTGTCTGTGTGTTGTTTATTATTAACGAATGATAAGACGAAAAAAAAAAAACTCTGGCATGGCCAAAGTTGAGGAGAGAAAGTGCGATCTTTAATAATGGAGTACGAAAAGTTTAAAACTAATTAATGATTAATTAAAAGCAAAACCTTGAAACTAATCATTTTAATTAATGCGTACATATCGAAGAAGATCTGGAGTCTTGAATCGAAGCTTAGATCTGTGATTTGCGACCAAAACTCGTACAGTTCGTCTCTGCTAATTTTGTCGACTTTTAATCTTCTTCTTCGTCCCAAAGCATCGAATAGCTCCAAAGCAAACTCCTTCGAATCTCTCATTCCTTTTCAAAAAATAAATAAATAAATAACAGAAAAATGTAAAGATAAAAAAAGTTGTTGCAAAAAAGGTTACGGAGTGAGTTTATTGAGTTTTTGGTTGAACACCTATGCATTGTGCGAAATCGGCGCGGTAGAGAAAGCCGTCTTTGGCGAGATCGTTGAAATTGGTTTGGACTTGGTTCCAACCGTCAACGCCATTGGTATTGGTCTTGGTGCTGATGAATCTGAGTCCACGAAGTGCTTTGTGAGCGCCTGATCGAGTGCGATCGAGTTGAGCTCGTTCTCTCCTAAGTGCCCGAGCTGCCATAGCCGATGCGAAACCGCTTTCACCTCCGCCTCCAGGACCTCCGCTAGCCGCCACCGCAGCCGCCACCGCCGTAACGTCCGAAGCGGCGAGCGGAGTTTTCGACGTGCCGTGTCCATGGCTCCAAGAGAACCTTTTCAACTCCGCCTTCAGCTCTTGCGAAAACAGCTTCAACTCCTGCGAGAATTGCCGCAACTTACTCGACGAGGACGAGCTCCTCCTGATCGAATTAGACCTCGACGCCGGCGCCGACGCTGAAACCGCCGGAGCTTGATCCCGACCGCCTGAACCAGAAACTCCGCCTTCTATATTGATCACCGTCGTCGGCGTCGCAGGCTCCACACTCCGAAGCACAATAGTGTTGTCATCTTGAAGATCAAGCGTCACTTCAACGAACTCCTCAACGGAATTGTAACCGCTTCCCGGCGAAGTTCCGGCACTACTCACCGCCGTTTTGTTCGGAACAGTGTCCGAGGCCCAACGCCTCTCGTGCTTCGGATTCAGCTTCATTGATTCCAAAATGCACTCTCTCTTTCTCTCTCACTCTAAAAAATAAAAACCATAAAACCTATATATATACTTTAATAATAATAATAGAGTATGTATTGGTGACTCGGTGTATGAGTTAGAGAGAGAATGAGTCAGAGAATTTGAGAGAAAGAGGTTGGAGTGAGTGAATGAATGAAGTGAGAGATAAAGTTAAATTTTTTAAAAGCAGTGAATGAATGGAGAGTCGATGAACGCGTTGGGAGACTATGGGAAAAGACATGTAACGCGTTACGCAGTAATGTAAAAGAAAGAAAAAAAAAATCAGAGAAATGAGAGAGAGAGAGAGAGAAAAAAAGAGAGTGAGATAGCAAGAAAAAAGACAAAGGTTTATATCATACGATAGGGGACCTCAAATACATATATGTATATGCTATATATACACACTATGATTTATGAAATGGTGACCACTAGAAGGAAAGAAAAGAGCTTTCTCTATCTCTTGCTTGACTGTCTTTTTGTGTTATTTTTATTTTTGTGTTTTGGTGCTTTATGTTGCGTGGCAAAACGCGGTTGGAGTGGGTTTTAAAGAACAAGTGGTGGATGGTATGTAAAGAGCTAGGCTAGGGAGAGGAAGAGAGAGATGGGGAAATAAATAATGATAATGATCAAGGGAAGGGAGGGTGGGGATCAGTGAAGGAAAGGGATATATGTGTATCACATCTGTGTTTTGGGGGCTGAGGTGGAGTGTAGTTGTGGGACCCTGCTGGCTTTCGGGGTATCCCGAGTCGGTGGTAGGATCGCCCGAGTCAACTCCTTTAACAGAGTTCATTTAGTCTTCGAAGACAGAGAGAGAGAGAGAGAGAGAGAGAGAGAGAGAGAGAGAGAGAGCCACCATATAATGTTGTTGAGTTCTTTATCTGGCTGTCATCTCACTGTCTATGCCATGATAGTGCCTTGGTGGTCCTGCTTCGCCATTCAACATCAAGTATTTTAGCCCTTGGTACTTTTTTTTTTCTTTCTAATGAAAATAATATCTATTTTCCAAAGGTAATATGTGTGAGTTTTGTTGAAATTTCTTGGTTTGGTTTAATTTTTGGGGTTTGGGGTTTATGTGAACTTGTTTGCAAAGGTCTCATCAATTACTTGTCTTGTTATTTGTATGATTATTGAAGCTTGTTGTGAAATGCCCATTTCAAAACTAGTTTTTCAATTGATGTTTGTGTGGCCAATTCTCGAGTGAACATGTGCTCCAAATGCAATGCTTTTGAGTATGCTATACAATTGTTTGATGAATTTTTTGAGAGGGTTATGACTAGTAATTAACAATGGCATCTATCACTTACTATGCAGTATTCCTCCATCACTTATAAAAATAGGATAAACACCTCAATCAAGCACAAATGCTTTATTTATTTTTCCTAATTCTTGTGGATTATAAATATATTACGTTGAATCTCTTGCATATTTTCCCCCAAAAACTCCCCACATGATTTTTCGAAGGGAAGATTTCAAACTCCTATGTATCAGCATCTTCATTCTTTTTCCTTAAATATTGATGAGGCCTTTCCTAATTCTTTCTCTATCTCTGCCGATCAGACCTAGGTCTCTCTTCTCTCTTCTTTCTATTGAGTGATTGAGTTAGTTTTTTAAAGTCACGTGCGTCTCACATGTCTATTCTATTAGTGTTTTAACATAAGACTAGCTGGAGTATTGATTTGCCAATTGTGTATAGTTTAAGGAGTAAATTGGTCAAAATAAAAGTTCTGGCGGTGTTTTGGCCACTAGTTCAAAGTTCAGGAGGGTGTATGAGCATTTTTCCCAATCGGTATATACTTTTTTTTTTTTTTTTTAAGGAACAATCTGGTATATACAAATGCTCTTATACATACCTGATAAAACAAGACAAAGAAAACCATATAGTGAGTTTAATACAATTTAAACAAAAAATAAAAACATTGTGTTTGTTTTGTCTTGTTTTTGTTTTTGTTTTTGTTTTCCTTATAAATGTTTCATTGAATAATCTAGACGGTTTAATTTTAACACGATTTATTTCTAAATAAAAGAAAAAGACCTTTCAAAGTGTAATAAAATAGTGATATTTTCATGAGAACTTTGAAGGTATTCAAAAAGAAACAAATAGTTCTGGGGGTGTTTGAAGGTCAACTCTCCTCCATTAGATTTCTGTGATTTGTTTTTTAGATTTTTGCAGGTACCGGACGAACACAGCGCTGAAATCTTGCCATCACAGCTTGGTTGATTTGGAATAGGAGAAATTCTCTGCACTTTGGCCGACCAGTCCATCCTCTAGCCAGTTTGTGCGCCATGGCAGGCAACCATTTGCATGAATTCCTTGCTGCCCAGGATCTTGAACCAGCTCTGCCACTCCCTCCGGTTCTGCGGCAGTGGTGTCCTCCAAAAGCTAACCTATACAAAGTGAACTTCGATGCATCGGTCTTCAAAGAGCCGAACTTGGCTGGCATCGGGGTTATTATACATGATTGGCGTGGTGAAGCAATTGCAGCTCTATCCATGCCCATCCCTCTATCTCATAATGTGAATGAATTGAAGGCATTAGCTTGTCGCAAAGCGGTACAGTTTGCAGGTGAAATCGGGCTTCAGAAAGTCATCTTTGAGGGTGACTCATCGGTGGTGATCAATGCTCTATCTCAAGGGTCTGGTTGTTCTGCTTCCTATGGGAATATCATTGAGGATATCCTCTTCTTTGTTGCTGATTTCTAGGTTTTTTTTATTTCTGTCATGTTAAAAGAATTTGTAATGTTGTGGCCGATTCTCTTGCTGAAAAGGCCAAAGATTTGTTGGGGATTCGGGTTTGGATGAAAGACCTACCTGTAGACATTTCTCCCCTAGTCCTTCTGGATGTTCATTGATTTGTTTTCAGTTTATTAAATCTCCAGGCGTTTTGTCTGGTTTCTCAAAAAAAAGAAAAAAAAGACACAAATAGTGATATTTTCATTTCAACCTAGTTAGGAATCTAAACAGAGACTGGATTTTTAAGTAAAGAAAAATGAAAATCAGAAATAATCATGGTTTTAAAAACCGGTATGGTGAAAGAACCGGTGAAGGAATTAATTACCGATTTTCTGGTCGGACCCTGGTCGAACCGATGACGTCATAAATAATTTAATTAATATTTATTTAAATTATATAAATAATTAACAATTTTTTAATATACTAAAACTAACAAACCAATAGTAATAAATATGTTTCCTTAAAAAACATACAAGTATATAACATCTTTTTATAGAATTTAACATAATAACATTACAAAACAATCATCCTTAACATAATAAACTTTCAACAAAACCAAATAAATAAGTTCATTAGTCATTACATTTACATCCAAATGGCAAATAGCAAATAAGTTCATTACATCCAAATAGTAGAGAACTAAATAAATAAGTTCATTACATCCAAATAGCAAATAAGGGTGCGTTTGTTTTGGCTTCAAACCACTTCCGGAAATTCTTTTCCATAAAAGTGGGTGTTTGGTAGTTACCAAAAATTGGGTCAAACTAAAAATGTTTTCTGTGTTGACTGTAAAATAAGGGCAAGAAGGCGTAAAATATTTTCAGGTTTTATTTTCACTTCAAACATTTTCCACTCCTCACACAACACTCTCTCCGAGCTTCTCTCACACGCACTCCTCTCCGATTGCACATCCAAGCACCGACGAGAGCTTCAATCGCACATCCAAGCACCAGTGAGTCGCACCCCAGCACCGGCGAGATCGCGCCACGAACCCACGAACCGATCGACCCACCCAGTGAGTGACCCACTCCTAGATCGAGCCGCCACCTTCAAATCGACCCACCTCGTCCACCGGCGAGTCGCACCCACGAACCGATCTCTCTTTGTCCCTCTCTCATGATTGGTCTTGTGATTTTGATTTTTTTGTTTTGATTTTTGTTTCTTGTGTTGTTTATATATTTTAATTCTCTGTAATAATATTTGTTTGGATCCTAAGAAAATAGGTTTTCTAGAGCATTTTCAGCAACACAACCAAACACTAGAAAATATTTTCCAAAGCAATTTTTGGAATGCAACCAAACACTTGAAAATATTAGCATTAGACCCGGTTGTAGAAGCATGCTCATTAAATGGTACAGAGGCGGACTCCATTTCACTCAACAATTTCAGACTGGCAGCAACCATTTTATCAACAAATAAATTCATCAATACAACATACACAAACAATAGTCAATAATTTCAGACTGGCAGCAACCATTTTATCAACAAATAAATTCATCAACACAACATACACAAACAATAGTATAATACTCTGTAAACTATATTTCACAAACAATAATGCTCTGTAAATCAAATCCACAACATACACAAAATCACAAATAAACTAAAATGCTATTGTAAACTAATAATTGAAGTTACCACTTACCAGTGAAGTCAAGGAAGGAGAACCTGAGATGAAGCCGAGAACATGAATTGAGAATTTGAGATGAAGCCGAGAGAAATGAAAAAAAAAAAAAAGAAAAAAAAAAAGAGTGAAAATGGTCAAAATCAAAATCAAGTAATCAAAATCAAAAGAAAAGAATATTAATTAATAATTATTACCTGATGAAGATGAGAGAAATGAAAAAAAAAAAAAAAAAAAGAACCGAGAAAATCAAAATCAAAATCAAGTAATCATAATCAAAAGAAAAGAATATTACCCAGAACTTCAGACGCTGGGAAGCAGAGAACAGAGAGTAAAGCTTAGAGGGCGAGGGTGAGACCGAGAAGGAAAAAAAAAAAAAAAAAAAACCGCGAAGCAGAGAGTAGAACGTCAGATGTTGTGAGGATGAAAAGGAAAAAAAAAATGGAGAGGCAGAGAGTGAGGTGCGTGAGGTAGTCTGGTAGAGAGAGCTTGAGTTGAGTTCAGTTGAGTGAGGTGAGTGAGAGAGTCACAGAGGCGAGATCGTGAGATGAGAGTCAAGGAGTTTGAGTCTTTGAGAAGAGGCGTGAGACTAAGAGTGTTTAGGAGTTAGGGTTAGTTTTAGGTTCCTAACCAAAACAGCGTAGTTTTAGGTTGGGAAAAGTCAACAAACCCCAACCGGTCATTAACTGGTTCGACCTAGCCAGTTCTCGATTTTCTAATTTTTTCGGTTTTTAAGTCATTTTCGGTTTTTAACCATAACCGGACCGAATTGAAGGCTAGTTCCCGTTGAATCGGTCGAACCAGTCGGTCCGATCCGGTTTTTAAAACTATAGAAATAATTAAACAGTTAAAGCAAAATATACTTACGGAATATATTAAAAATTTACCAAAAAAGAAATATATTAACAAAGTCTCAAAGATATCATGATTGTCTTCCCAGTTTTGATAATAGAATGGTAGTTGGAATTAAGGAATAAACAAAAATAAAAGTTAATTATACATATACATATATATATATAAATATATATATATATTTTTAAAGAAGGCAAAATAGAAGCACCCAGTTTAGTTTGGTTGTTCGTCCTTGTCAAGTTGTCAGACAAAAGAAAGATGTGATAACATTAATCAATCGTTATTAATCAATCATGTTTATTTGTCCCTTTTTTTTTCTTTTTCTTTTTTTTCATTTTCTTTAGGGGTCATGGATCAATAAATATATCCAAATCCAGTTAAAGCACAGAAGACTAGATTCTTTTGTCCTTCTCTGTGACAACTAACAAGCCCCGACTGTATTTGTTCAATAATACTAAATTTGAAATTATTTGGCCAAATAGCATTGATTCATATCGAAAAATACTTTTTTGATTTTTTAAAAAGCATAAATAAAGAAATGACGAATTATGTATTAACGGCTAATATCTGTTAGAGGCAAAAACGAAGGTTCAACTTTTCGATAAGCAAGTTTCATGCCACGTCTGTTGATGCGACTTCAATTGATGTGGTGTTCTAAAAAAAGTTGGTTCACCTGAATTGCATCTCTTGAAAAGTCAAGTTTCAATTTTTTTTAAGTATTATAAGAGTTGTACACTCTAGATGTTCAAACCCCTAATTTTTTTTTTTTGGTTAATATCACTTTTAAGCAAATTACACAAATTTAAGCTCAATTGTTCGAGTGAATAGCAATTGACATTAATATACATGAATAAACATAAATTTGATCACAACCACATAAAAGCAATCTCTCACAAAAATGCTGAAGTGTCTGTGAAGAGGAAAACTTGAAATTTTAATTACATGCTTATTTTTTTTCCCATATATGAAATATGAATTCAATATGCACTTTTATTTATGACAAAATTTAGCAATAAACTTGGTTGTATCCTAAGGTAACAACTTCACTTAATATCTTTTTATTGGATGAGAACTTTGAAAAATCCATGGTTGGATTACATTTTCTTCTTATATTTTCCATGCTTGCGAAATTTCCAAAAGTTCAAAGATTAATAACTATGTCATCAATATAATGTTTAAGGACAAAACTTAGGTACAGTACCTTAGGTGTTGTTCCTTAGATTCTCCTCTTAAGATTCAGCCATGTGGTTACTTAACTTAAAGATACACATCCATCCCATGAGAAAAAATTCACATGGCAGAATCTTAAAAGAAAAACCTAAGGAATAACACCTAAGTACTATACCTAAGTCTTGTTCAATGTTTAAATTTCAAGTTTTTGTAATATAAAAATATGCATAAAAATAAGTTTATAGAACAAATAGTAAATAGCATCCGATTAACACAAAATTTAACATGTGTATTAAGAACATACAATCAATAGTTAGATTTTCAAAATATGTAGTCATGTTAATTTTTTTAGTTTAAGTTCTAGCATTTGGCTATACAACAAAATTTGTAGCCAAACTTTGTCATTTTATTTAAGAATTCAATATTCTATTTTATCTAAAGATATTGGGATTTGGGAGTATGAAACTAACTTCCCTTCACATTTGATATGGTATGTAACTAATTAATATTTCCCGGATCTTGAATAACTCTTATTGAGTATTTAAAAAAAAAAAAAAAACATAATGGGGCTACTTAGGTGACTCTTTAGTTTTATTTATTTATTTTACAGAAATGGTACTGAGGAAAGGAACCGTTTGTTCTTTTGAGTAGATTTTGCAAGTAGAATATGGGATATAATCATGGATTTGTGTCTTGATTTAGATGCTGGATATAGGAGGAGTGATCGGGCGTCTCTCACCTAAAAGGAAATAGTTTAATAGTCTCCATTTGCAAGCTGTTAGGGTCATATTTTTTGGTAGTTGGCATATCTTTTGACAAAATATACTTTACTTGTATTTGGGTAGTTTCAATTGGATTCTAGAATATCACGAAGTATGTTTTATATACTAGAAAAGTAGTATTATTGAAGACATAAAGACTGTATAAAGAAACAAGTTGATCAGTGAGGATGAATTGCTTGAACAAGACTTTATCGATGATGAAGAGATTAGCAATGATGTTTATGAGTCTAATGATGATGAGTCCAATGATGATGACTGCAATGATGATGACTGCAATGATGATGAGTCTAGTGAAATGAGTCATAGAGTTTCAAAACCTCTCTCTGGTTAGTTTCTTCTCCTTAAAATTATATGTCAATGTTTGTGTGTTTTTTCTTAAAGAATTCATTATGTTCTAATACAATCATTTGAGAAAATAAATTTGTGTTTGGTTTTACATTGTATATATGTTTGCTGAACATGGTATGTACAACTCAGCTAAACCTTAGAAGGGTGTAACTTCATGTTCTAATAAGGAGTAGAGTTTTTTTTTTTTTTGGTCTTATTGGGTCTCAAAGATGAGGAGGCTAAGCTTTAAAGTTTTGATTTTTCCCTTCTTATTGTAAGTTTTGTGATACACTTTCTAATTTCTAGGCATCTGAATGGAATATTGTTTAGTTAAATGAGTATCAAGTTGAGGAAATGAGTTAAGGGAGTGCAAAACATAGTGGTAAATGGATTTCTGATTTGTTCTCTATTATGGTTATGGGATTAAATGGGTTATTAGTGCATTTGAGTCATTTCTTGTTGTGTTGAAGTCAAGCTCTCAAACAGAGCTAACCCCCCTTTACTTTGGGCTTAAGTTGATGATGGGCTGAGTTGTTTCTATTTTATCTTGATTTGGTTTCCAACAAAATAATAAATTTAGAACCTTTCTAATTTGGAGTTAGAGAATCTTATTATGGATGATGTTCACTGTGTTATTTGATGCAAGAATATGAGTTAGGGAAATATTCAGTTGGTGCTTAAGTTTTCTTTCTTTAAATTTTGGTGCAGGATTCCACTCATAGTGGGGTATTGTTGGAAATTAGTTTTGTCCATGTGATGGTAATGAAGCAACATCCTCTCATATGGTCAGCCGTTGTAAGTTTTTTCTAAGCTTTTCATTACTAAGCTTTTATTTAGACTATGTAGTTTTGCCAAAGGGTATAATTTTGATTTGCTTTCTGGTTGATGGTTTTAGATGCTTGTTGATGATATTGGAGATGTGACAGTTACTAATGATGGTGCTACAATACTGAAGATGCTATAATTTTTTGATGGCTTTTTGAGTACAAAGAACTACATTTAAACAACCGCATTTTTTGGAAGTGTTGAAGGATTTGTTTAAATACTTTGGAGCTTTGATAATGGTTATAGACAATGTTATGTATTTGATAATATATTTCTATGTTAATATAATGTTAGTTTGGAGACATTTGTGGTGTTATCTAGTTATATTTGTGGTATTGTCTTAGTGGAGCTAAAATTATTACTAGTTATTTGTAATTGATATGTGGGTTTAGAACCTAGGAGGAGAAAAAAAAAAAAAAAAAAAAATTCACCTATAGCGGTGGGCAAAAACCGCCACTGAAGGACTAACATTTTAATATAATTGAAGACCTATAGCAACGTTTATTGCCCGCCGCTAAAGCTTCAAACATATAGCGGCAAATGAAACTGCCGATAAGGTACATAGGGTCTGTTGTACATGAAGCCCTATAGCGGCGGGCAATCTAAAAGGCTACTTGACCCGAATGGTAACTGTAGAGAGGGAAAATTCCCGACCTATCACAAGCTGACACGTCACACTACCAAGTCCACAAAATACAACCAATTACAAAATGCCACATATTGCTGCTAGGTTTTACTATCACTACAATTATAAACTTTTTTTTACAAATTATTAATGTGGTGAGTGGTTATTAGTAAGTAAAAATGCGATGTAAGTGATGAGCCCAGATGCAAACCAATAAAAGTTTACTACCACAACAGTTTGTAAAAATATTATAGAAAATTTTGTGGCTAGAGTAGTACTCCTAAAAGAATCAATGATAATATTAAAGGGGGCAAAGTGTGACTTTATAGAACAAACTTGCTAAAATTGGTGACTATGTATATATTAATTAAAAAAAAAAAATTAGGGGGGCGATTGCCCCCTCTAGTCCAAGTCTCCCTCCGTCCCTCTATTTAACCCTCTGCTAACAGCAGAACAATAATGCAGAATTATGTAGAAAACAACTAAACCCATACATTGCAAGAATAAATTCATCAACCAAAAATTTATTTTTGTCAAATAAATAATTGGCAACCACAGTGACAGATGGTATGCCAAATTGGATAGGTTTTTAAGAGTTGCATTTGATGCAATCTATGGCCGTATTAAAGAAAACATGGCCATATTAGATGAACATGAAGAAGAAGAAGAAGAGGTCAAGTGCTAGTGCAAGAAAAATTAAATTAAAGAACAAGTAGCCATATGGAACCTGCCTAAAGGTTCAACTTTGTGGATCATCTTGACCCAAATGAAGTTTTTGAAAGAAATCGAGAACATTAATCATTCCAAAATTATATGAACGTAATGAGATACTATGGAAAGAATTTCATGAGATATGTCAATGTCTTCATGAAATTTCACTAAAGGTTCAAACTCAAGAATTAAAATTCAGGGGGCGTGAAGTGATTTTAATCTTAAGAAGTGCAATTTTGAATGGCAAAAGATTGCCAATGAATCAATGGATCAAAACGGTCCATTAGATTCAATGTTCTTATTCGAAGATAGGGAATATGAAAAACTATTGATGTCAAACCAAGTTTCTATCAATTCTCATATCTTTGAAAATTGACATCCATCTTGAGTATTTGGATCTCATGATCTAAAAACTTTTTCAGAGTAGTTGATCATGTTCAAAGATTATGATGACTCGATTGTTGAAACAAATTCTAACCATTTAAATGGCCATATGAGCCATTTGTTTTAAAATTCGGTCACACCACAAGTTCTAGTCTTATTCAATTTGGTCTCAATATTGAGACCAATCTCTTTCGACGTTAAGACCAATATGGGTATGCAGTGTGTGGTTCCACTAGTTAAGAATATAATAAATCACATTGTTCTTGAATTTAAAGACACCAAATAGTTTTTAGTGTAGGCGAGTTCGAAGTCCAAATCTCTTATTCGACAACTGATAGGCCAAGAATGTATTGACCCATTTGGTAAATTAAATCAATTAATTATCCAAATTAATTAATTAGATTCAATTATATGCAATACGCGTGGTAGCACAAACAAATCACCAATTAAACTAAATGCAGCGGAAATTAAATTTGACACAGGTTGATTTATATACGAATGGAGAAAACCACCGAGACAAAACCCCTACAGGTGAATTTAAGGTCACCATTCCCAAGAATCCACTGTTATCAAAACAAGTGGTTACAAGTAAAAGGAATCTCAGTACCTAATACTAACTTACAGTTGAACCCTTACCGCAATACACAATTGGACTTGTAATGTAGTGACAATCTCTCCTTTCAATGCACGGCTCTTAGTATGTGACTAACCAATCGATACACAGATCCAAGTACGTAACTAACACACCAACTTGAGAAAGATGTTGACTGCAAAGTTCTTCAGTTCATTCAGAAGATGAAGATCAAGAAGCTCCTTGGTTACAAAACCCTTGGCGCAAAGACGCAGCAGCTTCTACAAGAAAAAAATGAACTAGGGTAAATTGTCTCCGGTCACAATTTGAGTGAATAATCACTTTGCATCAAGTTGCATCACCTTAGACGATCCTTAAAATAATCCTTATATATGTCTAGGGTTGTGAGAAAAGAAACCCTACACAAATATCTTGAATAAGCGTGAAAAACATATCTAGAAATCTGAATTTCGTAATTCTCGATAGATACAGCTTCTATCGAGAGCTGTCGAGAATTAAACATTAAACCTCGATAGATTTATCTATCGAGCTTTAATGAACAACACTTCTTCACTTGTTTCTTGGACAGATTTGCATGGCTTCAATATTAGACTTGAACTCTTGTTCCTTGAAATACTAAACTCATCCTAAATCTACCCAATTATAAGTAAAGTGCATTTTGTCAAAGGATTAGCCAATTTACAATGACATATATTCTAACAAGTTCCACATATGTCCTAACAACAACAATAAAATTTATCAATTGAGCTAACTAGAACTCACAACAAGAGAATTTTCAAATAGTGTTATATGACTTTTTAGTTGAATGTTACATTCTAAAAATTTATTATTGTTTTATATATTTGTAACGCTTTCAAATAATTTTTACCATGTATATATGACAAATAAACAGTATTTTATAATTCATCAAGTCATCCACAAAAGGAAAAACTATATATCAAAAAAAAAAATTTAATAGAAAATAAAAAAATATTTAAGTACACACATAACAAATGTATTATGTCGATTCTTTTATACCTAAGTTTTAGAGTAGGCTCTAAACTTGTTTTAAATCTTGAAGATACATTGGGTTTCATCTTAGTGCCCGTTTAGAAGCTAAAACGTGCTTTTTGAAACCAAAAAAATAAAATGTGCGTTTAGTAAGTTTTTAAAAGTTGTTTTTTCTAAAAAATAGTGTTTTCATTTGTGAAGGAAAAGCCCAAATTGCGAAAGCAGCAAGGAGCTCCATTGCAAAAAAGCACAAAAGCTCATTTCATGTTACCGTTGGAAGTTGCACAAATTTCCCAAATTGCCCACTAGTTTTTCTTAAAAACCCAATTTTATCCCTTTGTTTATAACACAATTTTACAAAGGAACCTAATAATGAAATCAAAAAAAAAAAAAAAAAAAAATCAACTGACCCATTTCTACCGCATGTCATTGGCAATGGGAAAGAGATCAAGCAGCGGTGGGGAGGAAGACAGGCAGTGGTGAAGGCAGAGCAGATCAACAGACGACGAAGGTGATTTTCCTCCCTTGGCGATTTAGAGGGAAAGAAACTTGCAGACGAAGTGCTAAGAGAAAAGGGAGAAAGGAAGATAGAAAATAAAAAAAGAAAGAGGAAGAAAGAGAGCTCTCAAGAATGTTCTAGAGTTTGGAGGAAGTGGTAGGGAAAAAAGAGGAAAGAAGGAAAAAAAGAAAAGAGTAAGGTACGTGTGTGGAGGAGAAAAAAAGAAGGAAATGCTATCACATTATTTTCACAATACTTTCACAATAAATTTTAAGTAGTAGGTTATTATTAGCTGATATTGGTGAGAAAAAAATTATTTTTTTAGAAAGAGAAAAAAATAATTTTAATAGTACGTTCAAATTAAAATCAGTATCAATTTATCACAAATGATTTTTTGTGAAAGTGTTGTAAAAATATTATGAATATAGTTTTTAGAAATGAATGAAGAAAAATTAATTTAAGTATTATGAAGTAGTTGATTTAAGTATGAAATAAACTCATTTATATATACATTGTCCTTTTTGGTAATTTATCACTCAAATCACCACTTTTATAAGTGCTAGCCAAACACTCAGCTTTTCCAAAAAATACTTTTTAACAGCTTTTACCAAACACACACTCAGCTTTTTCAAAAAGCCCAGTTTCATACTATACTTTTTAAAACCTCTACTTTTTCAAAAAGTTGAACCAAACTCACCCTAATGTGATACTTTTTTACTTGTACTTTTATTGATAGTGGTTTAGAGTTGGGTTAGTATTATTTATAATGTATTCAAACATAGAAAGTTGAGTATACCTTAGTTGTAAAAACAAAACTTTATTTGTTTTTATACTTGATGAGAGAGGATTAGGCCAGTTATATTCATTTTGGTAGGGATTGGGACTTTTCATCATTGAGACTAGGGATTTTTAATAAATCAGTACAAAATAGAGTGTCCACAATCCACACTAGCCAAAAGAGTAATATCACTACTTTAAAAAAAAAAAAAAACGATACACGAGAAAGTTAATGAAAGAAGGTCATTGGGATTCTATTTTAATTGTTGTTGGTTGCGGAGAACTTCAAAGAAAGGGAGAAATGATATTAAAACAATGCAAGAGGAGAGAAGAAAAAAAAATCCAAACATGAGAGAGAACTCATTGATGAGAAAAAGACAGCATCAACATCAGCAGCAATGACAACTCTACTATAACTAGAAAGTAAAATGAGTTTGTGCTTGTTTGGATAGAAGCTTAGGTATAATAGGTTTTGTTGGATCAAAATTACAATTTAACCCTTATAAAATTTTTAATTACACATTTTTCTTTTTTAAAATTTAAATGTAGGTTTAGAATTTTTTTTTTTTTAAAAGGATATTTAATTATATGGGTTAAATGAGATCATGTCAAAGAAGATCAACCCACTTTGACTCAAATAATTAATAACGTTAATTCAAGTTGATTATGGGTTAAGAATGTCAACCTAAAACTAATCAATTTCTTATTCAAAGCATGACCATGAATGCCGACCAGTGGCAACTGGGCAAGGCCACAAAATTTGGCTTCGACAAGATCACTAATGGCATTGTCTAATTCAACCCTCTCTCTCTCTCTCTCTCTCTCTCTCTCTCTCTCTCTCTCTCTCTCTCTCCTTCCTAGACCCTAAGTTTGTCTCATCTTCTCAATCGGTTTGCAACAATTGGCTTTGTTTTTATTTTTTGTCCACATTGTGCATGTCAATTTACTAGAAAATTAGTTTATTAAACGATACACTAATATAAATAATTATTTGACACATGTATGAAGTTCAGGTATTAATGCTAAAAAAAAAAAAAAAAATTCAAGTGGTGTTAGTGCCACTATCCCTAAAGTTGAGAGTTGTTTTAGGACATTCTTTCCAATTTTTTTTTTCCCAAGAAAAACACACAGAAAAAGAGAGATAATGAATTTTAGCACAAAAGCACACTACAAGCTAATTTTTTTTTAAAAAAAAATCCCCAAATCATTTAACAAATTATCAAGAAAAAAGAAAAGAAAAAAAGGGTAGACCTGGACACAGAATCACGATTTCCAAACACATCGCGGTCGAGAAAGGAAATGAGTTGTGGTGTGGGGTAAAGTATTTGAAAAAATGGACAGTCAAACGTGGGGATAAGATAAGAGATTGTGAATAAATAAATAGTAGGGACATTTTAGTAAAAGAGCAATTGTAACGGCTACTTGGTTGATTACCGTTGGATGGTACACGTGGAGAAAAACAGCACGCTCCCTTCCCCTGAGAAAAGTCTTCCCACAGTGGCATCACCTACAGCATTAGCACTAATCATTTTTTTGCTTTTCCCCTTGCTTTCCACTCTCTCTCTCTCACTGAAGACTGAAGAGTAGAGACTATGAACATCTTCAAGAAGAAAACCTCGCCCAAAGGTCCAATTTTTTCTCTATCTGACTATTTTAGCTTCAATCTTTTTTCCTTTTTTTTTGGGTGTGTTTGGTTCCCAAGAAATTGTTGCAAAAAGAAACGAAGTTAAAAAAAAAAATCGAAATTTGGGTTTTTTAGGACAGGAAATTTCTAAGCTTTCTAGGCAAGATATTGATAAATTGTTGCTAAATTTTCTTGTATAACGTTTTTTAAAAAGTGGGTTTTTGTTCTGTTTCTGACAGATGCTCTGCGAACGAGCAAGAGAGAAATGGCTGTTGCCACAAGAGGTATGTATGTATGCAATGAACGTTTTTCTTTCCCTTTTACTAATTTTACGGATGAAAATGAAGTTTTTTTTTTCTATTCAATGCACAGAATCCATAAAGTCCATTCTTTGTATCTATATTTATTATTACGCTGATTTTGGCAATGATAGTGCATTTAAATTTAGCTTTTGCAGAAATTTTATTTGTTGATTTGCTCAAATTTTGTTAAAGTCTAGTCGTACCCAGAAAAAAAAATCCAGATTTAACATAAGCAAATATGCTAAACAGACAAAAGAAAAGCTGTTTCCAAACAGACATTTAGTTAGTTAGGGGGGCTCAATTGGCATCTACTATTACCTATGAATGAGCTATATCTCTCATTTTTTGCATCTATAATGGGTTACAGAGGTGAGAGAGTATGATTTTTGATAGGGTTAGAATGGAGTAGCTAGTTGAATCTGATTAGTTGAAGGGGATACATAGAGCCAACCCCAATTTAATTCAGATTAAGGTTTAGTTGAGTAAGAGATCCATGCCCATAGTTATGCCAATTTGTAAAAGCAATAGTTAAGTCTTAAATAGAACAGCTTCCATATACTAAGGAAAACTGTAACATTTAAAGTTCTATCTTACTGCAACTATTACTTGATGCTGCACCATTCTTTTGTGTAGGTATTGAACGGGAGATTTCGTCACTTCAGATGGAGGTATGGAATTTTTCATGGGTACTTTTTCCTTTTAAAAAATCTTCAGTTATATTTCTTTCTCCAATTTTTGTTCTGTGGAATGCAATTTCAGGAGAAGAAATTGGTGGCAGAAATCAAGAAAACAGCTAAAACTGGAAATGAGGCAAGTTTTTTGTTCCTGCTTTAATAATTTTCACATTTTCATATACCATAGAATGTAAGCTGTTACCTTATGGTAAATTGACGGCTGAAACAGCTAGGATTTGTCAATCTAAATGTGACTATTAGTGAATTGAACCTTGTATCAATATGATACCTCTTTATGAAGTGTTTTAAATGTATCCTTGATTATCGCTTTATGTTGAAGTAAAGCATCATAGAGATAAGGGTGCATGCATTAGATGAACTTTTTTGTTTTGGTTTTGAGACATGAAAAAATTGCATTCTCTATAGGAGTGAACTGAGGAAAAATGACATAGTTAATGATAGAACGGAACTCTTAGGAATTCCTATATTATGACTGATTTTCCCAAGTGGTTCATTGTAGGTCAATCTCATGTACATTAGGTGATAAAATGTTACAACCCCTCTTGTAGATCCAACATATCTAAAATTGTCACTCTTTGGTATCTCTTAATGATTGAGTCCTATAACTCCAACATATATTGCTACTTTTACTTACATTCCATTTACTCTATCTTGATCATCACTGAATCTTACAACCCCTTCATTTTTACTGCTACTTTTACTTACATTTCATGTACTCTATTTTAGTCCTACCTAGCTGAAAGCTTTTTGGTTCTGAAGACTCAAAATTCCCTAACTTGACATTAGTTCCATATCTAGTTTCATCCACTAATAATGTATCATATGGAAAAAGTGTATACCAAGGGGACTTTATCTTGAATTGATCTAGTGAGCTCATCCATCACTAGTGTAAAGAGATAGGAAGCTTACTTGTGATGCCTCCTCCACTAGTTCTCATAATAGTTACAAATTTGTTATACATATTGAGAATTTCATCAAGTCCCAACATTTTTTATGTTTTCATTGTCAACACGTATTTTACCTCAATCATCCTAATTCTTTCACAAACCTACATTTTTTACCTTAATCAGGTTACACAATTCACTCGTCTTTATGTCACTTCCACTAAAAAATTTATTAAACTAATTTTTCCATTTCTCAACATGTAATTTTATGTTATGGTTTTCATTTTACCAGTTTTTATTTTTTATTTTTTATTTTTTTATATATATATTCTCAACATGTGTTTTACCTCAACAATCCAGGCTGCCACCAGAATCTTAGCTCGTCAACTCGTTCGGCTACGTCAACAGATAACTAATTTGCAAGGAAGTCGTGCCCAAATCAGAGGCGTTGCAACTCATACACAGGTCACTATTTTTCCTGGATAAACCTTGTGTTTAAAAGGATAGGAATTTGTACACTTTCTTTCATTGCTAAACATTGATCTCTGTTTCTGCAGGCACTGTATGCCAGCACTTCAATTTCTACTGGAATGAAGGGTGCAACTAAAGCAATGGTGGCAATGAACAAGGTATGTGTCAAAGGTCACCATTTGTTATTATCAACAACCCTAAAAAATCCTAATCATACGCAGGAGATATATCATTCATCAAAATTGATATTTCCATGGTTTGCCGTCCACTGTGTCCAGTCAAGCTTCTATTATGGATAGACAAGTATATGAAATGATCCACAGAAAGAGATTTGTTCTTAATCAGTCTGAATAATTTGTTCAGTTATACTTCTTTGGCATAGACACTTATAAACTGAAACCCAGTGTAGTACTCAACACCTGAATATGTTTGCCATAAGGAGGTTGCTTTGTCTTGCTTCTAATGTTAATGTTGAAAGGCCAACCTGAGGTATCCTTTGTTTATATTTTGGTAGTAATATCATCAATTTCTGCTTCTCTTTTTCAGCAAATGGCACCAGCAAAACAAGCTAAGGTGATTAAAGAATTTCAGATGCAGTCAGCACAAATGGACATGACGGTAACACTCTCATTTCTTTCTTTCTTTCTTTCTTTCTTTCTTTTTTCCCCACTTTCCTTTGAATGAATAACAAAGGATGGTAGTGATACTTTCAGCTTCTTCAGAAGATTTTTTATAGTTTCACCATTTTACTTCTTGCCACAATTCTTGTCTTAAGCCATCGAATTAGTGTCCCCAGACAAAGGAAAGCATTATGTGCTGCAGATTAAATTGTGGGTTGGTTGAATTTTTGACCCAGTTCATACTGTGCAAGAGATTCCTAACCATTTTCTCTGCAAAAAAGGCTTTACATATGGTCATTGAATTGAGTTTTGATAACATCATTGGAGGTGGTTATAATATACGCTTTTCATGTTCTATTATCCATTTTCCAGATAGAGATGATGTCAGAGTCTATTGATGAAACTTTAGATAAAGATGAGGCTGAGGAGGAAACAGAGGAGCTGACTAACCAGGTGCAATTGACAGCCTGAATTTTTTTCTTCTTATTGGGGCCATTGCATTCCCTTCCCCCTTGTGTATCTAATTTTATGGTTTTTCTGCAGGTGCTTGATGAGATTGGTGTGGATATTGCATCCCAGGTTGGTTGCTTTGAGATCTTGAATTACCTTGCATGTTCTTTTTTCTTTGTTCTGATCAATGTAATCTTAACAACTGTTTGGTTCTGGTATGAATTAACAGTTATCTTCAGCTCCAAAAGGCCGGATTGCATCAAGGAATGTTGAAAATGTTGCTACTAGGTATGCATGTGTGAATAAATAAATAAATAAATGTTTGAACGTTGATTCACTGCCAAAGATATGTTACTGTGTGATTGCTTATATCATCAAAATTTCAGTGTTTGAATGACAAAATTTTGAGTTTAAAATACTGTTATGAGGATATCTTAGATGGACTGGTTGAGTGGCTCAAGTGGCTTGAAGAATCAAGACTGTTTTTGAGGACTTTGAATCATTTGATTTTGGGGGTGAGACAGTGGTTGGGTTGTGGTTGGAGGATATGATTGACAAGTTATGGAAATTATTGAGTGATGGTTTTGTATAGGGTTCAACTTTATTGAACCCTATACAGCCCCATTTTCCTTTATAGTTTGGGAAGGTATGGTACTTTGACAAATAGTTGTGAAAATTGCAACTTTGTTTTTTACCAAAAGAAACTTAAGATCCATCAACATAGATGGAATAATCAAGTCATGGGTTGGTGGAAGCTGGTTTGTCTCTTATACTATATGTTTACATTGATTTATATTAATCAATTTTTTTTTTTGTTGTGGACTATGTATTTAGGATTAAAATTCATCCTTTAATCCTAACTATCATCTATATCTTCTATATGCAGGCCCCCCGAATCTCTTGATGTTGAGAATCTTGAGAAGAGGTTAGCCTCTCTTCGACGCATCTGATCTTGGAAAGTGCTGTGATATTCATGGTGACATTAGAGTAAATAAAAACATGCCAGAGGATTCATATATATGTATTTTAGCCTTTTTATTTTTGTTTTTTGGTTGGGATCTTAGAGAACTGATCAATGACTTTTCAATGTAAAACAATTACAAGACGTACCTCTTCTCCTTTACACTGCGCTAAATTTTCAATGTATAATGACAATTATAAGACACCTCTTCACCTCTCCATCAAATTGTAGTTTGAGAAATGATTCTTAAGAACGGCCATCTGTTCTTGAGGTGTGGTATGAGGACTTCAGTTCTTGGAAATGAACCAGATGAACAAATTTGGGCTTGAGGATGTAGAGAGATAGAAACGATCAACAAGTGAGCCTTGTGAAAGTGAAGATGAAGTGGCAAAGACCAGATTTGTGCAAGTGAAGATGAAGCAACAACGAGTACTGTCACGTGGCATGGGGTCGTAAAGTCCAAACCAAAGACCCCCTTTTTCATTTAGCAAAAAAATAGCAAGTACTATTGTTTCTTATACCACCTTATCCAAAAAAACAACTTCCATTAAATTCTAGAGGAAATCAGGTTGAATTAAGAGGAAAATCAATGTTTGGTTCCAAACATGTTTGGAGCTATAGAACTATAAAACTATTTTTGTATTATTTAAACAAGTTATAAGTCATAACTCATTAGAAAAGCCATGTGAATAAAACTACACATAACTTAATTGCTATATCATGGTTGGAGCAAGACATCTTTGGAGCCAAAACTTTTTCAGTAGAGGAATATGTGTTATTTGACAAGAAGCACACACACGGCATGTGCCACCATCCTATCATAATGAATATTGAAAAGGCACAATAAAGAAGCTAAGACATTAATTAAAGGGTGGTATTTATTTCACACACTGAAATACGCACACCTGTTAGTAGAAATGCCACACGGCTAAATAGAACGATAAAATATAATACAGTCAACTATCCTAATTCCAAGTAAGCATTCTTCATATTATCCAAGAATAAGCTAATCAAATCAAATACTTACTGAAATCAAACTTTAAGTTCACGCTTTCTCCCAAGTTCCCAACTGATATTAGACTCCAATGGCAATGGAAGAGGTTTGGCATAGCCGAAGACACAACCCTCTTTTTCCTCCAACTGTCCAGTTGAGCTCTTAAAAAGATGGGCTAATTATGGACCAGCTAAGCTTTTAGCTTAAGGGATGCAATTAGGAAATCAAATATAGACATTTGAGTTTTGGGTATTCTTGGTTTTTTGAAAGGGAAATCAAAAGAGGAAAAATCTATACTGATGTGATGAAACAATCTTTTAACTTCCCCCTCACTTTCCCCCAGCATCCATCATGTACGCTATTTAGGTTTTGAATAAAGAGGAAAGGGAGTTTATAAGAGTTGGACATACTTCCACAGTTCATGATGCTGGTTCTCTATTTCGTGCTCAGCCATCTCCTACGTTGTCACAAATTCTATTATCTTCCTGAAGCCAGTGTCTCTCTTCTACTCAGTCAGGGTTCAATCTCTCAGTTGTATGCACACAGTACCTTTAACTTGGATGTGTGTGAGTGCACACGCATGATGCCTCGTACCGACAGCTTAATCAAACCCCGAACCATGCCCAAAACTCATGAAACAATACTACAATAGACTTCTCCTAAAATAGCAAGGCCAGAGTAAACTTGGGGCCTAATTGTCTCTTTAGTGACGTGACCTCATGAACAGCAAGCTCTAGCCCAAATTGTTCAGACCCACACTCAATCAGTCAACCTACTTTCAACAATCCAGATTCTCGACACAATTTTCTATTAAGGTTTATTACTTTAGAAAATCAAGGTACTATTTGGGGGCCACCTATTTTTACGGTTCTATGAGCCAAACCCATTGACTTGTGCTAGAATGCGAATTGCTGAGAAAGTTTTGGAGTTCTGGAATGATTATTGGGACTTTCACTTCTTGCAATTATACATGGGAAAAAAAATGAAAGCCAACCTTAGGAAAATATATACATGTATCACAATGTTTTCAACAGAGTTATCCAGCCCAATCTCAGTATGGTCAATTTCAAGATCAAAAAGATAATATGAGGCAATGGAGTAGACAACCAATTGCACACTAGGATGAATGCTTGTACAATTTCTTTTCCTTAACTCATTCCTGAACTAATGAAGGTGACTCAAGACCATTCTGTTAGGTTCCAAGAAGAGTTGGATTAGATCCATATACCTACCTTAATACATTGAAGGCCTCATTTCACAATGAGATTCCTACTTCCCACATAATAGAAGACAATATTGGTAATGAGATTTTGGTTGTTGGGGAACATTAAGTACCTCCAAAACCTGATGTTGACAATTACAAAGAAGTACAAGTCAATATGCATGCAACTAGAAAAATATACTTTAGAGCCTCAACAAGACTCCATTATACTTGATGAACACAAGATTCATCAAGAAGGTAAAATCCTAAAGGGTGCACATGATGTAACAGTTGAATGTGATAAATGTGTTACTGATTAGCCCTCAATGGTGCGTAAATATAAACTACTTAATTGAAGTGGAAAATGTGAATACCATGGTACTTCCTATGGTTCATATGTCAAGATAATATATATTGTGTTGATTCTATAAATTAATTTGTACTTCCCTATGAGTTTAATAAGGTGGAATACAAGGCTATTCTATTCTCATTGATGCGGCCAAATTAATTGCGAAGTCATTCAATGTACATTGCAACTATATTCTAAAGGGATTACATCACTAGTATCTTGTAATCAAAAGTGGAAGAAGCAAAAGAAAAACAAACATACCACCATGTTGTCAAACTTCCAAGCAGTTGTATCCCAAATGACCATCCCTACAATATCAACACCTATTAGCACGAGAACCATAAATTTTGTGTTTTTGATTTTATAAAGAAAGAGTAGGTAAATATATAAGAGAGGAGAACTGATAAGGATATTTTGGGCATAACGAAGAAGCCAACGGCCTCTCAAGACCCAATGGTTTCGTATTAACAGACGGGGATCAAGGCGACGGTTCCACGTGGCAGATGGACCCATGACATTTGACGAGCATCTCCATGAAGTTGATGGGGGATCTTCAGACGAGTGAAGAGGCCGACGGGAATGAAGAAGCCGATGGGTCCAGCGTGGCCTAGCTTGACCTCCACGATTATCTATACAAGGAAATGTCTTGTACTCCACGATTAACCCTAATCAAGAAAACCCTTATAAGGAAAGGATTCCACAAAATATGTAAATTAATGAGGATCTTCCCTACAAGGAAAGACCCTCCCCACCAAGAAACGAAAGTCATCTCTACTCTATTATAAAAACCCCAAAGCCCTCACAAATCAAGGTACACATAATTTACCCCAGTTCTGTCACTCTAGAGTTGTAAAAGTTCTCTAACTTAACCTTTGGAAGGTATTTGGCCGATACCACACGATACTCTCTGTGAGGTCTTCCTCTTCTTTGTTGCGTAGATTTTGTCTAGAGCACGTGAGGACTATGTGACTTACTGACGATTTTTGGCATCATTAGTTGGCGTCGTCTGTAGGAACGAGAGAGAAAGCACTATCAGCCATATTAAACACTTCCAAGACAAAGAGTAGTATGGTACTCGCTTGATGGCAACCAACAACAATAACGGAGATGAACCCTGCACTACTGCCCTTAAAAGACAGGTACAGACCCTAGTCGCGGCTGTAGAATGTCTTACTATACAAAACCATGACCTGAAGGAACAGCTACGCCAAAGGGATGTTAGGCCCAATAGCCACGGAGAGGAGCAAGAGGGCACCAGTGCCGAAAGAAGGGACCGAGAAGGACCAAAAGGCAGCAATGCCCCGAGCAAACAAGAACGACAAGATATCAACTGTCCATCCATTGCAGATACGGTACCACTACATATGGTCGCAGAGATGCAGATGATGAAGGAGAGGATGAACTTCATGATGAACGCCCTCAAAGGGCGGGTGTTAAACGACCTGGACGAACTGGTCCAACGGACGGATTCACCATTCACGGCACCCGTCACTTCATTCCCCCTTCCTGCAAAGTTTCGTATGTTGTAGATAGAAGCCTATGACGGGTCAAAGGATCCTTTAGACCACCTAGAGTCATTCGAAACCCTCATGCACTTACAGGGTGTGGCAGACAAGATCATGTGCCAAGCCTTCCCAACTATGCTGAAGGGTCCCACAAGGATGTGGTTCAGCAGGTTTATGCCCAACTCCATCGGTACCTTCAAGGAGCTGAGCGCGTAGTTTGCCTCGCACTTTATCAAGGGGCACAGGTATAAGAAGTCCACTGCGTGCCTGATGAGCATCAAGTAATGGGAGGACGAGACGCTGAGATCCTACATAACCTGCTTCAATAAGAAAGCCCTCTCGATAGACGAAGCTGATGACAAGATACTTATTACTGCATTCACCAATGGATTGCAAAAGGGGAAGTTTCTATTCTCTTTATACAAAATGACCCGAAGACCATGTCAGACGTGCTTTATCGAGCTACTAAGTACATGAATGCCGAAGACATGTTACTAGCTTGAGAGGAGAAACCCAAGAAGAGGGAAAGGCAAGAAGATGCACGACAAGACAGGGGATGGAAGATAACCAGAACCGGAGATCGACGGGAGGATAGGCGCTCTAAACCCCTACTAGAAGGTTCGCAAACTTCACCCTGCTAACTGCCCTGATCGATTAGGTCCTAATGCAAATCAAGGACGACACGGCCTTGACGTGGCTTGGCAAGTTGAAAGGAGATCCCAGTAAGAGGTCCAAAGACAAGTATTGCCGTTTTCATCATGACCATGGTCACGACACGTCTGAATGTTATGACTTGAAGCAGCAAATTGAAGCCCTTATCAGACAAGGAAAACTACAACGATTCGTCAGCAAAGAAAGGGCAGACCCACCACAAAAACAGGTTGCTAGAAGGGATAACGAGTGCCCCAAGCCACCCATAGGGGACATAAGGATGATTGTAGGGGGCACCACGACTTCTAGTTCATCTAAGAAGGCCCGTAAGACTTACCTTAGGATGGTTCAGAACGTCCAGCTGACAAGTTTCATCCTAAAGATGGCACGGGTCGACAACCCTATAATTAAATTCTCGGAAGAAGACGCTCAACATCTCTACCACCCATACGACGATGCACTCATTGTTAGTATCCAGGTAGGGGACCATAACACTCACCGGGTCCTAGTTGATAATGGAAGCTTTGCTAATATCCTCTACTACCCGGCGTTTCAGCAAATGAGGATCGAGAGAGAGCGACTCGTACCAGCCAACGCGCCGCTCGTTGGGTTCAAAGGAACGAGAGTATACCCCCTCGGCGCGGTCACATTGCCTATGACGGTCGGTGACTACTTTCAACAAATTACTAAAGATGTTACATTCCTTGTTGTCGACTGCTCATCTGCCTATAATGCCATACTGGGCCGACCTACCCTCAACTCATGGAAGGCCGTGACTTCAACCTATCACCTGATGATCAAATTCCCCACCGAATACGGAGTAGGAGAGGTATGTGGGGAACAAGTGGCAGCACACAAGTGCTACATATCAATGTTGGAAATGGACGACCACTTGCAAACCATGAGCATAGAAGAACAGAGAGCGGTCACAGAGCCCGTTGAAGAATTGGAGGAGATACTTCTTGATAACCCTAAGCCTGAGCGAACGAATAGGATTGGCACCCTCGCTAGTCCGTTAGTCCGTTAAGTGCACACAACATTCTTAAAAGAAAATCAGGACGTCTTTGCTTGGAGTCATGAAGACATGTCTGAAATCGACCTTTCAGTCATAGTGCATAGGTTGAATGTGTCACCCTCTTTTCCCCTTATCCATCAGAAGAAGCAAGTATTCGCCCAAGAACGAGACCGGGCTATAGCGGAAGAAGTCCGCAAACTGCAAGATGCAAAATTCATCAGGAGGTGTACTACCCCGACTGGCTGGCCAATGTAGTGATGGTCAAAAAAGCCAACGGGAAATGGAGGATATGTGTAGACTTCACGGACTTGAACAAGGCATGTCCCAAGGATAGCTACCCCTTCCCGCGGGTTAACGTCTTGGTAGATTCGACAGCAAGATACCAGTTATTGAGCTTCATGAATGCGTTTTTTGGTTACAACCAGATCAAATTGGACAAAGTTGATCAGGAAAAAATTTCGTTCGTCACCAGCCAAGACCTCTTCTGCTACAAAGTAATGTCGTTCGGTTTCAAGAACGCAGGTGCAACATATCAGAGGCTTATAAACAAGATGTTTGCACTTTAGATTGGAAGAAATGTCCAGGTTTATGTGGACGACATGCTAGTGAAAAGCCGAAGGGAAGACGACCACTTAGACGACCTCAAAGAGACCTTTGATACCCTCCGCTCTTACAACATGAAGCTCAATCCGGGCAAATGCGCATTTGGGATGACGGCTAGAAAATTCCTAGGGTTCATGGTGTTTCAAAGAGGTATTGAAGTCAACCCAGATAAGATCTGGGCCATAATGGAGATGGCGCCACCAAAAAACATAAAAGAAGTACAAAGCCTCAATGGTAAGGTAGTTGCACTAAACAGGTTCGTGTCAAGGGCAACGAACAAGTGCCTACCTTTCTTTTGCACGCTGAAGAAGTCCTTCGAGTGGACAGCCGAATGTCAATAAGCTTTTGATGATCTAAATGCATACCTATCTTCCCCACCATTGCTAAGTCCCTCCCAACCAAGGGAAGAGCTATTTCTCTATCTAGCCATCTCCCCGGCTGCTGTCAGTGCGGCCTTAGTCAAAGAAGAAGACAGGGTGTAGAAGCTCGTGTACTACACTAGCCGAGCACTCCATGGCACAGAGGAGAGGTACCTACCGATGGAGAAGCTCATCTTCATTTTAGTTACCGTATATCATAAGCTCAAGCCATACTTCCAGGCCCACATTGTGGTCGTTCTGTCGGACAAGCCTCTACGGCGAGTAATAAATAACCCTGAAGCAGCTGGACAGATGGCGCTATGGGCAATAGAATTGAGCGAGTTCGACGTACAATACCGCCCGTGTATTGCCATAAAGGGACAGGTGGTCGTTGACTTTATTGCGGAATTCACCAACATGGAAGGCCATGGGGCAGAAAAACATCCTCAATGGAGTATACATAAGGACGGATCGTCTAACAAGTAGGCTGGCGGAGCAGGTATAGTGCTTCATTCTCCAGAAGGGGACGAGATCGAATGTATGGTTCATCTTGACTTCCCTACAACCAACAATGAAGCGAAGTACGAGGCTTTAGTGGTAGGATTGGATCTCGCCAAAGCCGTAGGGGCCACGAGTGTGGTTGTGTATTGCGACTCTCAGGTGGTCACGAGTCAGGTAAACGGTGACTACAAATGCAAAGGGAAAAAAATGAAGAAATACCTGGAGCAAGTAAGGAAACAGGTGGGCGAGTTTTAGGCCAAGTTTGTTCAAATCCCTAGGGAAGAGAACAAGCAAGCCGACCGTCTTGCCAAAACCACATCAGCAGAACACATGCTCATCCCCAATAAGGTTCTTTTTTTTGTTCAGCTTTCACCTTTGATAAACAGCGTCGGTGTGCAAGAAATAGACTCAGGAAGCAATTGGACCACACCGATAGTTTCTTATTTGAAAGACGGGACACTACTTGATGATAAGGAGGCCGCAAGAAAGTTGAGGTTCAGGCGGCACGATTCGTCCTGATAAAAGATTTCTTGTACAAAAGAGGCTTCTCCTGCCCATACCTAAGATGCTTAAGCCCCGAGAAAGCAGATTATGTCATGAAAGAAGTTCATGAAGGGATTTGCGGGAACCATTCAGGGTTATGGTTGCTGGTGCACAAGCTAATCCAGGCTGGATACTATTGGCTTACCATGTAGAAGGATGTCCAAGCCTATGTCAAAGCTTGTGACAAATGTCAAAAGTTCAACAACGTCATTAAACAGCTAATAGAAGAGCTCACTCCAATGACGGCTCCATGACCTTTTGCTCAATGGGGGTTAGACATCATGGACCCATTCCCAATAGCGATAAGACAACTGAAGTTCCTAGTGGTTAGCATAGACTACTTTACCAAATGGGTGGAAGCTGAAGCCTTGGCCACCATCACATAGAAAAACGTATGAAGCTTCATCTAGAGGAACATCATCTACAGGTATGGGATCCCTAGAATCTTGGTCTTAGATAACGGAAAGCAGTTCGACAATGACTCGTTTAAAGATTTTTGCTCACAACTGGGAATCAAGAATCACTACTCCTCACCCGCCCACCCTTAGGCTAACGAACAAGTTGAGGTCACGAACCAATCCTTACTCAAGATCATCAAGACTCGGTTTGAAGGGGCAAAGGGTATATGGCCAGAAGAGTTGCCAAGCGTACTATAGGCGTACAGGACAATGGCCAGGACACCTATAGGAGAGACACAATTTCGACTAGCGTACGGAAGCGAGACCATAATCCTAGCTGAGGTCAGACTCACAAGCTACAGAGTTGAGAACCATGATGAGAATAGGAACGACGAAACCATGCGCCTACAGCTTGACCTAGTAGACGAAGTAAGAGCAACAGCTGAACAAAGGTTTGTTAGGATTAGTGCCCTTAAATCCTATTGTATGATGCTATGTATGATATTATGTATGACATTATGTATGACTTAATATTGTGTTTAATAAAGTTGTTTTATTATTATCTAAAATATTGGTAACATGAATATTTGAACATTATCATATAGTCCATGAGATGCATAGTATGTGATTTATGTGAAAAGTCACAGAAAATATAAATCACAAGTTTTTTGTAAACTCAGAATTGTAGTTCGTAGTCGGTGATGAAATTGGGCGTTTTATCTGCGAAAATTATAACATATTAACTAAGACGATTTGTCTTAATCATGGAAGTGGTGACTTCTAGTTGATATGTTGATATGTTTTAAGAGTTAAGACATATTGAACTGGACCGCTGTGAGATTTATTATCTCCTAACGACTGTCAATTGAATGATAAATCTCACGACTTATATTCACATGAACTCTTAATCTTGAGAGAATAATGGACCTGATCATGAAGTGTAGGTTACTTTGATATATCAAGAGTGAGATCTAAAGTAACGGTCAAAATCTCAGTATGTTGGGCAGCCACATTTAGTGTTGATGGAACATATATTCTTAAGATGAAATTCATAGTCTCTTAACGAAGATACAAAATATTCCCTTGAGATAAGTTTAATGAGTTTGTTATTCAGAGAATTAGGCCTAACCACTTTAGTAAGACTAAAGTATATATTTATGAAATTGGATTTCATAAATATATGGTGAATAACTTAAAAGGATTAAACCGGGTACTCAAGGATTAGGATGTAGTAATTCACAAAGTGGCAGTCTTCATTCATGACTTTGTATTACTACGAATATTTTATGAAGGGGTTGCATGTACAATAAAGTCTTGGGATATAATTTTTTAATAAGGCCTAGAGTGCAATTATATTTATATAGTGGTATTAAATATAATTAATGGTAAATTTGGACTTGTCAAGAGTTGACAGAAAAGCCCAAGGCCCATTGGAGCTAAAGTCTTATTTGTTCCCTTTTGGTCCCACTCCAATCCACACACTAAAGCCCAATTAGAAAGGCCCAAAAGGCTAGCCCAATTAGATAATCAGTTATATGGAGAGAAACATACATATTTTTAGTAAGAACATGAAATGGGATGTATGTGAGTGTTGGACACTCTTTCATTCTCTTCAAGAACATACACATATAACTGATTGAGAGACCACACATCTTGGGCATCAAGTGGAATTGGAGTGAAGATTGAAAGTGTTCTCGAGAACTTCTGATCTTTGGTTTTTAAATTCATTGCACCAAGGTACACTCTTTTGTTCTATATTCTGAAACTTACATAGTGCATGTTATCAATTGCGAATGAAGTAGATCTGTTAATTTTCCGCTGCGTACAAGGCTAAAAGTACACTCAAAGTAACAAGGCTAAAAGCAACGGATGTAATGAAATATTAAACAAAGGCCCATAAAAAAGGGAAAGTGTTTACAACAAAGCCCAAAAATAAAGGCACTTACTATTGTCTGGAAATAAGATAGGATACATAAAAAATTAAGAATAAAAACTAAGTTAAAGGGTTCTGGGCGTCCTGGGCGTCTTGAGCTGAAGGGTCTTTAATAGACGGGACTGAAGTGGCGACGTGGTCCTCAGGAACAAGTTGGGCAATGACCACACCATTGTCTATAGGAATCTGCTCCTCTATATGAGTAGAGTCATCAAACTCCTCATCAACGGTGTCACCAACCGCAGGAGTCGTCGGCAACGGGTCGTCAAGAGAAACCTTGGATAGGTCAAGGTCTGGGTAGACGGACCCAACTTGCTTCAGGCAATCCTCAAACCCGTCATCGTAGTAGACGATGCATGCATCGATGAAGGATTGGGAAGCCCTGAACTATGCCACGGTGTCGGCCTTTGCCTTCTCCATCTGTTCACAAAGAAAGGCCAATTATGTCGCCAAATTGGTTTTCTCCTTCTCCGCTTCCTTGAACCAATGGGTCTCTTCCACAAGCGCTTTAGTTTTAGCTGTCAGCTTCTAGTTAAGGGTATGGATGGCCTCCGAGTACTAAGCCTGCTCCTTATTTTCAATCTCTTGGCGCTTGCGAAACCGTAGGATCACCCCTTCACTAGTGACGCACCTGTGTTGAAGTGCCTTCATACATACCAACGTCTGAGATCAAAACAACCGTCAACAAAAGAATGGACAAATAACGCAGGAATATAGTCTAAGAAAAGAAAACATACCCCTGATAGGTCGAAGAGACCCGACGACCCTAAATCTTCAGTCGTCTGCTCGGCACAAGGATCCAAGTCCATCTCCTTGATGATTGATTCAACCAGCTCGACGGCATGCTCCTTATGCGTAAGCAAATGACGAATGGCTCCTTGAGCGACGGGACCTTCCCTGTCATTAACCCTTTGCCAACTCTATGGTTGGGTTTGAGAGGCGACGACTGCTTTGGCTGCTTGTCGCCAACAGGGGTGCCTGACCCTTTCTTGAGCGGATGGTCGTCCTTCCCTTCACTCTTCTACTTGGACGTCCCCTTACTAATGACTTTGGGAGCCGATGTCGAGGCCCCCTCCTTTTCCTTCTGCTTGCATGCCGCAACTGACGCCCTTACCAAAGTTCTTTGCATCCCTGCCTCTATTTCTACAAAGGGTAAAAGACGAACGTTAGAAGATCAGACGTTAGTATAAAACGAACGGAAGAAAAATAACCCAAAAAAGTAAAAACTTACGCCGACGGGAGTAAGCATTCAGTCTACGGGCTACAGCCGTCGATTCAGGGCCACCATAGTAGGCGTGTAACGTATCAAGGGTGATGAGGTCCTTCCACCTCCTTTCACCAAAAGGGATGTCAAGCACACGACGGATAAAGGCCTCCTGCTTGTTAGTTATCTGCGAACGGACGCTAGCTGAAAAAAGAAAGAAGCAGACGACGTCAAATACTTAGCAAATAAATAAAGAAAAGGTGAGAATGCAGACGGTACTAAACTTGAATCCTTGACAATACCCCAAGTATTGTCGAAGCCATGGGGCATAGTAACCCACTCCTCCCGTCGGCACACCCAGTCCGTCCCTTGGACAAAAAAGTACCTATTTTTCCAATTCCTATTGGAGTTAGGCATGTCCGACACCAGCCTGAGTGACATCTTCCTCGTTGCAAAATGGTAGATCCCTTTGGACGAGGAGATGTGTTGAGATCTATAACAATAAAATAACTCGTCGAGAGTAAGCCGATGGTTCTCACCACTAAGACGACCCCAAAGTACTTTAACTCCTATGAATATCCTCCAAGCATTATGAGCTATTTGGCTGACGGATAAACCTAGGAAATTGGCTAATTGACGGTGTAGTTCCGTCAATGGTAATCTCAATCCCGTTGTGAACATGGCGTCATACATACCAACGTCTGCGGTCTTCCTAGAGTAGCACCATTCGAACTTCCTGGGCAGACGGATGGGGACATTCTTGAGGATTTGGTAATAATCCCAGAGGTTCTTGAAGATGTTAGTCGTCATCGTCGGCAAAAAGTCGTTGATGGTCCATATCGCAGGAAGGATAAAGGGACAAGTCCTACCGTCCCTTAGGCTTCCTGAACTTCCTTCCTCAGGTGCTCCCTTGTCGTCCTCACCCTCGTACTCGTCACCTTCTTCCTCACCCTCCTCCTTGTCCTCTCCTTCCACTCCGTCTCCTTCTCCCTCGTCATATTCATCCTCCACATCTCCCTCATCCTCTCCTTTGTTCTCATCACTCAAAGATTGGGTAGACGACTCCCTTTCTAAGGACCTAGGGGAATCTTCCTTAGGACGACGCCCTGACAGAAAGACCTCATCGTAGCTCGCATCCTCACGGACTGACGATGACAGTTCATTCGTCACTTTCCTATCTAACATCTATCCATCTACAAGGGACGGAGGTATTGTCTAAGAACCTATCTTGACGAGGTCTCAAAACATAAAAAGGAGGGGGGGGGGGGGGAAGGGACGGGATGCAAAGGTATAAAAGAGAATAAAAACTTACAATAATAAACGGATAGATTGAAAAGCGATGATCCCTTCGAAGATTGGCGACAGTAGGTTGACGGTAACGAAGGCGACAGAACGACAGCTCTCCTTCTCTTATAGTTCGTAAAGATGAAATAAGGAAAAATAGGAGGAGGAGATGAACTATTTATAGGACGAAGGAGCGCGGGAAACGAAGTGATGCTTTTGTTCAGAAATGAGGCCAACCAGCCTGTGCCACGTGTCCTAGCATTTAATGAAAGCTACTCAAGAGCCATTAATGACACCCTTTTTCTTTCCAAATAAATAATAATAAAAAAGCTAACAAATCACACTCCATGACCCGTCAGTTAAAGCCGACGGAGTAGGGGCAGCTGATAAGGATATTTTGGGCATAACGAAGAAGCCGACGGCTTCTCAAGACCCGACGGTTTCGTATTAACAGACAGAGATCAAGGCGACGGTTCCACATGGCAGACGGACCCATGACATCTGACAAGCATCTCCATGAAGCTGATGGGGGATCTTCAGACGAGTGAAGAGGCTGACGGGAATGAAGAAGCCGACGAGTCCAGCGTAGCCTAGCTTGACCTCCACGGATATCTATACAAGGAAATGTCTTATACTCCACGATTAATCCTAATCAAGGGAACCTTTATAAGGAAAGGATCTCGCAAAATATGTAAATTAATGAGGATCTTCCCTACAAGGAAAGACCCTCCCGCCAAGAAACGAAAGTCATCTCTACTCTACTATAAAAACCCCAAAGCCCTCACAAATCAAGGTACACATAATTTATCCTAGTTCTGCCACTCTAGAGTTGTAAAAGTTCTCTAACTTAACCTTCGAAGGGTATTTGGCCGGTACCACACTAGTACTCTCTATGAGGTCTTCCTCTTCTTTGTTGCGCAGGTTTTATCTAGAGTACGTGATGACTGTGTGACTTACTGATGATTTTTGGCATCATCAAGAACCATACAGGAACTACCTTTTAATAGATGGGGCCTAATATATTAGCACATTTTAGTTTTTGAGATCTCACAAATTTACACATCATTATTATGGGCCTGTTTGGATAAGCTGTTTCAAAATGTGCGTTTTAAAAATTAGCATTTTTAAAACGTGCGTTTTGAAAACTCCATTTTAAAAACCACAGATAAGTGTTTGGTAAAAATGTGAAAATATGTGTTTTCTATTTTTAAAGCCATCTTAAGCGTTTGGATAAGCTGTTTTAAAAATAGCTATTTTGAGTATAAATTCCAAAAAAGGACTTAACTATTTTTTGAAGGTTATATTGTCATTTTTCCTATGATCAGTGTTTTTTATTATTGAAAATATGTAATTAAGCTTAACAATTACATTAATAATAACAACAATAATGATGTTTTTGTTGTTGAAATTCATGGAGAGAGTTTATCAATTTTAAAATATTAAAAATAACTCATCAAGAAAAAGATATTAAAATGATTAGGAAATTAATTATATTAAAATGTTAATTGCCAACAATATCAATACTAGACAATCCATTACAATAATAAAAAAGTTCTTATCCGAAAAATTAAAAACCAAAACACCAAAACAGAAATAATAAAAATATTGTTTACAACCCACAAATGGATCGAGCTATTTTGTCACGAACAAATTTCATCTCCTCATCTTGTATATTTTCAACGTTTGCCTGTCTGCTACTACCTTCTCCACTACTATTGCTTCTTGGTCTGTCCAAGTCATGTTCATCCCAATTGAATCCCTCATCTTCCCTATCATGTTTTCTAATAAAATTATGCAAAACACAAGTAGCAACTATAATGTTTCTTTGGTGCTTAATGTCATAAGGTGGCATTTGCTTCACAATTTTCCATTTATTCTTCCACACTCCAAAAGTTCGCTCAATTGCACTTCTAAGTGATGAGTGAACATAATTAAACCTCTCTTTTATGTGATTCCCTCGACCAGCTCGTCGAAAATCTGAAAGATGATACCTCTGTCCCTTATAAGGTGGCAAATATCCTTTCCTTAAGGGGTATCCAGCATCAACTAAATAATATTTTCCTAGTAAAAGAAAAAAAATGTAAAATGTACATAAATAATATCCTTCATACATATTTAATATATAAAAATTTCATATACCTGGTGGTGGTTTTGGAAAGTTGACAGATTGTAGACGGATAGCATCTAAGAAAATACGTGTATCATGTGCTGCACCCTCCCATCTAGCCATAACAAATGTGAAAAGTAAATCAAAATCGCATGCTGCCATCATATTAAAAGATGTCACACCCTTTCTATTATAATATGGAGCTTTCTTGTCGTCTCCAACAACAACTTGGATGTGTACCGTCAATGGCACCAATGCAGTCCTAAAATAGAATATAAATTTTAGTTACTTAGGAAATAATCCTAACAAATATTAGAAACAAATTAGAATGTATGAAATGAATACCTGAAAGTGTGGCATGTACAATGGATTCTTCTATATATGTCTGGGAATTACACTAAATGTAGGGTCAGAAGGCTTGAAGATATCCATTGACATTATGTTAAGGCGTTTTAGAACTCTATGAAAATGTCTGTGTATAGTCTCACCAGAATGTTGGAATCTTTCTTGAATCATCCTATAACAAGCTCCTTGTCCAAGTATCATTAAACATATACCTACTGACTCTTCAAGCCTAATATGCCGTGTGTGCTGAAGTCCATATGTATGTTGTAAAACATTACACAATTGAAGGAAAACATGTGGCTTCATTCTAAACATTTCATAACATTTCGTTTCATTACCCGTCAAACAATCCATCAACCACATATAGCCAGTTTGTTCAAAATCTCTACAAGATTGCTTATCCATATATTTCATATAATATGTCACTGCAACATGACATCCAGCAATAGCAAGATCATATAATTTCTCATCATCATATTCATCGTTTTCCACATCAGAAGAATGATCTTCATCACTATTATCAATATAATCATTGTAATCCATAGGAATAACACCTAAAGAAAATGATTAAATCACAATATTAGATAAATCACAATAAAGAAAATGATTAAACATTTAAAAAATAATAACGGGATAAATCAAAATAAGTATCTATCACACAACAAAAGCCCACAAAAGTATCTACCTAATGGTCATGACTGCCTATAGTTAGTCTGTGCAATGCTAATATATACAGTTTCATGGGATATAGATTTTATTCCATATTTAAACCCTCTATTAGAATATTGCCACATTATATAAATACTAAAAAGGATAGTTCTATATACAAATATGATCATAATAATTTATTAATAACTACTATAATTATAGAAATATATTTAAAACAAAAAATAAAGCAAGAAAAAATATTTTGTTAAAATTTTCCATTCATTACATAGGTTACCACGTTGTTATATTATAGATTCTTTTAAAATATCCTGTTCTGTTTGTTTCGGCGATAATGTTTCCTAAAAAATGAGTCATTTTTCAAAAAATATTTTTTATAAAATTATCTCATTTTCCTATATTTAGTAGTAACTTTAAGTGAATTGAAAAAAAAAATCCTAACTTCATTTATTTAACTTGCAGTGAGATAGAGTTGTTTTTTTTAAAAATTTAGTGGAAAACAATCTCTAAAATAAACCATACTTTTAATTTCTGTTGATCAAGGATAATTTTTCTTTAACTCATTTTTTTTATGCTATCAAACATTGAAAAACACAAAAAAACTATCTTTACACAATATTTTCCATTGAAACAAACAGAGCACAAGACTCTTTTCTTTCTATGGCCTGGAGAATAAGTGAGTGATTGATTCGATACGACCAATGTCGAAGAAATTAACTACCATTATTTTTGCAAATGGAAAACATCATTCACAGATTCCTCGGAAAGGAAAGGAAGGACAATGCTCCTCCGGCCATAGTTTTCTACTACCTCATTTGCATTTATGGGCGTCGGGTTCAATCATTAGACTAAGGCTGCGTTTGTTTCGGTGGTAAACTGAAATCAGAAAACATTTTACACCCGGGTCCATGTTTGGCAACACCTGAAAATAAAGTCAAACTGAAAATAGAATTCAATTTGACCGTAAAAGACCCTTGCCAACCTGTAAAATCATTTCCGTTCCCAATTTACATTCAAATGCTTTCTGGAATTTACTCACTCCTCACACACTCCTCTCACACACGCACCAACCTCATTTTAGCTCCAGCCCACACATCAACCTCAACTCAACCCACAGTCCGACGCCAAGCTCCGGCCGCCCAGCCAAGCCAAGGCCAACCCAGGTTGTGCCACCCCCACCGCCGCTCAGATCACGTTGCCCCACCGCCCATATCGCGCCGCCCAGCTAAGCCAAGGCCAGCCTAGATCGCGCCGACCCACTGCCTTCCTCTTTTTTCTCTCTTCTTCCTTAACTCTTCTTCTCCCTTTTGCTCAACATCACCAATCTGGCCGCCACCAACCACCAGCCCACTCCACTCTAACCCCAAACCCACCCGATCTGGCCGCCGCCGTCCTCCATCCACGCCAATCTCTCTCTTTCCCGATCTATCTCTCGTTCCCTCAATCTCTCCCTCTTTCTTGCTCCTTCTCCCACTAATATATCATGTATATGTTCTGAATATGTTTTTATTTTGATTTTTGGTTGTGTTAAAAGTGTATATTTTGAAATTTTCAGATATAAAATTGGTTTGGAAGCTGAGAAAATGGCTGAGAAAATGTGAAAAATTTGTAGGAAAATAGCATTTTCAGAATGTTACCAAACACTGAAAATCGTTTTCCGAACTATTTTCCATTACAGAACCAAACGCCCAGATTTTAATTTTTTTATGGGAATTCATTTTCCCCTGCATTCATTTTACACTCGGAATTCGATTTACATCGAACCAAACGCAGCCTAAAACATCACATGAATATCCCTTAAAAATGTATTTCATATAACATCTTCTTTAATTTCTCGGTTCTTATATATAAACTATTGATTTAAGATGTTAAAATCACTCACTCTTTGACATCTAGTGACCATTGCAATCCTTTCATCTTTGACTCAGTGTGGATAGAAACATTTGACTCATTTTGGATCAACACGATTACAAGAGATCAAGGTTTTTTAAGAGTTCTTAAGCCCAAACCCCACTTAAGTTCAAGTTTAGCCCAAGTCCTTTTCAACCATTTAAACCTAAATCAGCCTTAAGTCAGTTTCCATATCACAAATGATTCCTAGCACAAATAAATGGTAATTTTTTATCATTTGGTATAAGCTAATTCTTTAGAATTCCTAGGAACGTTGACAAATTTCCTAATATTCTAATGTGCCGATATTATTCCCGTGTGATGTGATGCACGACTTGATGAAGATTCATATGTAAGCTTGAAAATTTTAAAATAATTAAAATTAAATTATTAAATAAATAGTAATAATAAATTATAAAATAAGTAAATTATTTTAAGTTCGGATTGTTTAAAGTTTAGACTTTATCAATATTTATCTATTTTTATATTTTAAAATTCTCTTTGTGCTTTGTGTTAACATCTTAATGTGAGATATGAAATGAGTTTGATCATTCCTACTTAGGTTATATATAATCTATACCCTAGCTAGCAAAAACAATAATAAACAAAATATTCCTTAATAGTGATTTTTTCCTAGTTATAGTATAATTGAAAAAATCAACACACTCACAAATTAAATACAATTACCAAAACTGAAATCAAAGTATACACAAAAGGGTTCAAAATTTGAATAATAAAAAAAAAAAAACTTACATAGGAGAACCAAGAACTTAAATGGGTGTTAATTGTTTTGCTTCTTTATAGTAAACTTCTTTTAGCATAATAACCTTCATGCAAATTCAGAAGCAAAGAACAATAGTAAGATGGATTTATTAGATCAAAACAAAAGAGTAAGTTGCATTTTGAACCAAAAAAAAAAAAAACAACAAGAACAACTATAAGTTCTGAAAATTTTGATAATAGACTTTTAGTTGGAATATAATTTAAATTTCTAAAACTTAGATGATAAAGCTTTATCTAAATTAAATTATTGTTAAATCTTATCACTTAGTCAAGAGCTTTGTAGCTTAATATCTTAATAAAATATTAATTTAATAAGATGCAACTTGAGGAAAGAAACAAAAACAAAAATGTGGGTTATGTGGGGTTTAAGTTTAGAAATTTTTTATAATAGTTTGAGTAGAATTTAAATCTTTATCTCTTAGTCAAAACGTGGGTTGTTTCGTGAGATTTAAGTTTAGATATTTTTTGTAATAGACTTTTAGTTTGAATATAATTTAAATTTGTTGAAATTTAAATTATAAAATTTTACCTAAATTAAAAAGTTGTTAAATATTCTCTCTTAATTGAGAAAACATATCATAACAAAAAATATATAATTTATTTAATAATTAGTAAGAGTAGCCATTTGGCACAATCTCGACTTCTAAGCCCAAATTTATTTTATAGAATTTGATATGATATGATATGATATTTGATTGTAAATCACACAAGAGAATTCACATGTTTGTGGGCATCTAGATTCCCCCTTAATCCCAGTTTGTAGGAATGTCGATTCTTGTTTCAAAAGATAGGGGGAATGTCGATTCCCCCTTAATCCGCGTTCTTGTCCTTGTAAAAATTTATATTTAATATAAACTAACAGTTTTACTCAATTCCTCCATGCCCTTTAACCAATAGATTAACATTATTCTTAAATAGAAAAAAAAAATTTGAAATGTGATATTTTCCTTATTTGTATCTCTTCCTTAGGATGAGTTAGATGCTAAAAGAAAATAAATTACTTTTATTGACAAGACATGATGTTGTGATATGTCATGAAGAAAAACAATTTAAATTATTATTATCTTGTATTATACAAAAGATATAAAATGCAGACTACCCACCTTGATGTTAGGTCTAAATTCATTTTGTTTACTTGTGGTTTAAAAATTGTCATTTTCTCACCTAAGATTGGCTCCATTATACAACCATTACCCACCTCATCACTTTCATCGTTAAAAATATAACAAAAACATAGAATTTTAGATCTAGAAAAGGATATTTGTAAGAGTGTCTTTATAAATCTAATGATATATTGGGTGTAATAAACAATTCCTATAATATTTTTAGAAATAAACCAAAAATAGGATTCTCATATACCTTATAATCTTAATAGATTCCTAGTCAAATTAAACTTAGGAATAATTATATTCCGAGCATCCAAATTTTCAAGCATCACATTTTTAAAATTTTAAATGGCAAAGGTAATATAGATTCCCAAACCAAACACTACTTAAAAGAAGTGTGAGGTTGTTCCAATTAAAAGTATAATGCGGTAACTCAACAGTTAACATGAAAAGCAAAATTGAAAAGTAGATGTTAGCTTTCTTTTACCATATATTGTGTTTTTTTTTTTTTTTTTTTTTTTTTAAGAGTTTCAAACTATAGCGTCCGTACTTGATGATAGCTCTTTTATCATCAAATTAAGACATCAATCAGTTTTTTGTGTAGGTAGTGATTGAACCCTAGATCTCTTATTTAATTATTAGAGACTTTATCAGTTGAGCTAATTAGAACCCACTATATTGTTTTACCTTAAGTAAATTGAAACTTAAAAAAAAAAAAAAATTTATCCCTTGTATATGATTTTCTATTAAAATTAAAATTAATTTAATCAATATTAATTTATCGGGTTATATGTTAAATTATTCTTTGTTTGGATAAGTTGTTGTTGGTTTTTTTTTTTTTTTTTTGGGATGATTTGTTGGGTAATTTTATTATTAAGTGAAGTCACCCAAAAAAAAAAATCTTTAACATTAATGTAAATAAATGAATATATTGAAATATATATGTTGAGGAATTATTTATATATATATATATATGTAAAAAGTTCAAATGGACAATTGAATATCTTTCATTTATTCATTTATTGTTAAAATTCCTTTTTTTCTCTCTCGTGTGTTTGTTTCTATTAAAAAAAAAAAAAAATCCTTCATTTTTTTGCCAGAATTTTTTCCTTTGCTATAAATGAACAACGCTCCCACAATCCAGGAGAAACTACAACTAAGACAAATTTAGGTTAATTTAATTCACCTTAAAAATAAACATAAATAAAGGTAAAGTTGTAAAGCTGAATAAAATAGTAAAAAGAACAAGTCATAAAAAACCTGAATCGTGTGTTGTTGTGAGTCTTCCTTCTCGCTTTCTGACCAAACAACAACCCAAAAAAGTCAAAAATTACATTACCTTACAAAAACTTTAACTAAATTCTCATCATAACAAATCAAACATTTAGGTATTAATTAAAAAAAAGGCTGGAAATTTATTTACATATCAAATTAGCCCAAAAAAAAGTCCGTAAATAACAAAACCATTGACCCAAAAAAAAAAAAAAAAACCAGAGAGAATTTGGGGGCATCATTTCCAATCGGCACTCTCTAGAGGAGAGAGAGAACAAAATGGGGATATCGGATGAAATATCACCGGCGGATGCGCACGGCGGCAGCAGCCCTGGAAAGGAGCAGCAGGCGGCGGGAGTGGGCATACTTCTACAGATCATGATGCTTGTTCTCTCCTTCGTCCTCGGCCATGTCCTCCGTCGTCACAAATTCTATTATCTTCCTGAAGCCAGTGCCTCTCTTCTCATAGGTATGTATATGTATATATGTATTTTTAAATTTTGCTTCATTCAATGCAATTTGAAAAAAAAAAAAAAAAAGAAACCCCCAAAATTTACTATCTTTGTTTCCATTTTGGTCAGGTTTAATTGTGGGTGGTCTTGCTAATATATCTAACACAGAAACTAGCATCAGGTTAGTTAGTTAGTTCATTGTCCCCCCCCAAAAAAAGTAGTTAGAGTTGTTTGGTTAATAATCTTTTGGTTCATTTCTGCAGGTCTTGGTTCAATTTTCATGAAGAATTTTTCTTCCTATTCCTGTTACCTCCCATCATATTATATCCTTTTATGACTTTAATATTTATGTTTATGGTCAAAAATTCGTGAGCGACTTTAGTCCTTGAAGTTTAACATTATTGCTTTTAGTCCCTAAAAAGCTTAAAGTGATCGCCTTTTGTCGATATGGAGTGATGGCGTGTCAGTTTTTAGTTTGGTCACGTCATCTACGGAACTAAAAATGATAGCTTTAGGGCTGTGTTTTTTTTTTTTTTGATGTTTGTGAATTGGCCTCTACATATGATTTTCCTTGACACTTGTGTTCTTACTCAGTCGGGGTTCAGTCTCTCTCCTGTATGTAATCGTTACCTTTAACTTGGATGTGTGTGCACTCACTCGTGTGCGCGCACGTGTGTTTTGCTTTACAATTTGGATTAGTTGCAACTAATGTACTTCGAATGTGATGTACACTATCATTGTGCCTTTTGCAGAAACCATTCTTTTCAAACTTTGGAGCCATCGTGACATTTGCTATCCTTGGCACATTTATAGCTTCAATGGTTACTGGTGTTCTAGTGTAAGTTTTTATTGGCTCCCTATAAGCATGCTTTCATGCCAAGAGCCTTGTAGCTCAGTGGCGCTGCATGGTCTCCTTTATGAGGAGAACTGGGATTCAAATTTCCCCTCCCCACTTGTTGTAACTACTGAATTATCAAAAATAAAAAATAGAAATCATGCTTTCAAGATATTAGAGTTTCCATCTTCCTCACTTTTACTTTTTTATTGGGGGGTTTGTTGCAGATACCTTGGTGGTCTTACGTACCTCATGTACAGACTTCCATTTGTTGAGTGTCTGATGTTTGGTGCTCTTATATCAGCAACAGATCCGGTCACTGTTTTGTCCATCTTTCAGGTGATTTCATGCTCTGCTTCTGTATCATATAATCCATTAAACACGTATCTATTGTAATACATTGTATACGGTTTGGTGAAACCAAATTGCCCAACTGGTTTTCCTATAACCTTGTACCTCTCTGCTTATGTCATGAGTTTTAGACACAAGCATTCTGCAATTTCTGAAGTATCTTGTAGATGATAGCAATTCTAATGTTAATGGGGTATGTAACTTTAAAGCCATGAAAAAAAAATTCATTTTTGTTGTTTAACAAAAAACAACTTTTATCCCAAACAGCTTTTAACTTTTACTCCGTTGAGATGGCATCAATATTATGTGTGGAGGACCATAGTAATCAATTGATGCAGGGCCTTCAGTTATATGCACTATATTAGGGTTTATTTGGGTATGATTTGATGTGAATAGAGTTAGGGAGTGGCTAGGTTTAAGGTTCAAGGTTGTAAGGTGATGAAATTATTTGGTTTAATTGCATGAGTAGCAAAGATAAAACCAAGGTATTTTGATGCTTCCCTGTGGCTGAGATCTGTACTTGATTGCAGAAATGGGTTATTTATGGAAGTTCAGGTTCTACTAATTGGAGAAATGGATTCAGGCTTAGTTTGACTGTTAGGATTGAATTGCAGGAATTTAATATATATAGACACACACACACATGTTATCAGCTCTAGTCCTTTAAGCAGCAAATTGGTTATAAGATTAAGAAGATAAAAATCTAGGCAACCTCACCAAAGTTTCCTTTGTAACTGCACCTAGAAAAAGAAGGCAATCTCATGCTCAAATGCTTTTAAAGTGGCTGGAGATATTTTCCTGCTAGAACTAAGGCTTCTAATGTGAAAATGTAGAATATTTATTAAGTTTAATTAATTGTGTAGATTGGTGTTATTTGTGCAAGAAAAATGGGGAGACAACTGATCATTGACTTCTTCATTGTGATATCATTGACTATAGTTTTTAGTCTCTTTAGGATTCAGTAAAGACAGGGAAATACAGGATTTAAAATGAGGAACTTTGCTTAAAGATAAGAGTGTCTCTCATTGATGAAAGATGAGAAAAGTTGCTTGGGATTTTCGGTCAGCAATTAATGCACTATTGAGAAAGATTGAGTTAATTCAAGTCATGGGAATGAAAAAGGTAGAGGAAGAATATTAGTATAAGTAATAAAAAAGTACATGTCAATTAAGGGGGCAATGGAGAGTGTGACTTTAGATAGAATAGAATGGTGGAAAAGAATACATGTGGCTAACCCTGATTACTCTATTGAAGATCTGTAGCCAACCTCAAAATTGTGGGACTAAGGCTTGTTTTTTGTTGTTTTTGCGGTAATATATATATTTGTGATGGCTTTATGCAGGAACTTGGCACAGACACGAACCTATATGCCCTGGTATTTGGAGAATCTGTTTTGAATGATGCAGTAAGTTTTTGCCATTATGTCATCGATATCCCATATTCTTGTAGAGTACATGTCCTGGTTAAAGACAAATCATGTTTACTGGGTGACTTTTTTTTTTGTATATTGCACCATTGGTAGATGGCAATTTCTTTGTACAGGTACGTAAAGTGAATTACACTCTTCTGCGGCAATTAGAATATTACTGGAGTTCTGTTCTAAGTGAACCAGTGTTTTGCTATGCAGGACAATGTCACTGTACAGAAGTCATGCCTCCTCTGGAGAAAACTTCTTCATGGTGATTGTCAGGTTTCTTGAGACCTTTGTTGGCTCACTGTCTGCAGGTCAAGATTTGCTCTGTCATACAATAATATAGATTTAAAAGAAATATCATTATCTCTTTGGCATTTGTTTGAAGATGCATGTGGAGTGCATGCATTGAATTTTTTTTGAATGATTTTTACTAACTGTGGTAGTTTCATATGTTAACGTTTCTCTTGGATTGGAAAATAAAATCTTATTGTAGTTTTATACCAGAACTGAAGCATGCAGCTGCTATGATTAAATTTGAAGCAGGATTGATTGAAATTCTGCATTATATGAAAATTTAGGTTAAAAGAAGACTAGAAAGGGTCAAATAATGAGAAAGAAAAACTAAAGAAAAGTGGATTAAGAGATAGGAAAAGGAAGAGTGGAGGACCAAGATGTTAGACCTAGATTTCTTAGACAATGACAATCACACAAGCTTCTTGAGCATTGCACCAGAGTATGCGTCATGCATCAGTAATAATATTTGTTTCAAAATTTTTATCAAGTGAACCTAGGGAGCCATTGAATTTGGTGAGACAGGTGGTGCAGCCTTGAAAATTATATGGACCTTTTATTTTGTTTATCTCAATTGTGGCAATTTCAAGTTCTATCATCTAGGCCCATGTTCAACACCTGATGGAGATACGTCCTAAAATTTTGAATGGTAGTATTGCATTGAGTCTGAATCAGTTTATGTCTTTGGTGACAGCACTTTCTAATGGGCAGTGCCAGAACATTAAGTTATAAGACGTGTTGGGTTTTCAATATATATATATATATATATATATATTTTTTTTTTCCCCTATTGAAGTTATGTCCACAATGAAACTTGATTAGGGTACTCTATAATTTCTAAGATATTATTATATTTTGGGGTTTATGGTAGTCAATTTTTTATCATTAAGGTTGTGGGAGCCAATCCAATTGCAATAGAGAAGAGCCTGATAGTCTTTAAAGTTTTAATGAATGGGACACTGAGTGTTTTGGTTAGAGTTTGATGGGATGGTTGCCTAGATATATATATTTTTTAATATTTTACGACTCCCTCTTTTCTTCTTCCTCATCAAGTGTGCAGATGCCTTTGCTGATGGATTGTTAGTTGAGTTCCCACTCCCAACTTGATGGGCTTGAGTTTTTTGGTGAGCAGGGGAATTGTTGCTGTAGAGCAGTTATAGGCTGGTCAGTTACTAAGTATACTTTATGGTAGCCCAAAACTAGGCCTATGGGTCCAACAATTTTGGTCTGAAAAGTGTCCCTGGTAGTCATTTTGGTCTTTTGATAGATCTATTTACCATTTTTACTTCTATATAAGCTCATTCATTCATTATGTTTCCCCTGTACATGAGTTCTGCACATTCAAAATTTATTCACTTTTTTAATAAGTGATTGTAGGCATGCTGTATCAACATTTCCTTGTCATCTTAATTTTAAAAAATAAAATAAAAGAATAGGCTATTTCTCTAAATCTTGTGTGAGTTTCATAATTGTAAGAATAGGTTTTCTGGAAAATATTTTCTCAATGTCTTTGAAATTGGAATCACAATTAAATTGTGAATTCTGGTTGAGAACATGTTTCTCCATACATCATCATAGTCAAAGCAATGAAAATTTTAAAATGCTTACTAAAATGAGTATAAGATTTTTTTTTTGTGGAATTCTCACTTATAAAAAAAAAAAAAAAAAAGATTTGGGAATTCTAACTCAGGTGATAACATATTTCCCCTAATGTTATGACTTATCAAAAAACATTCTCAATGTATCTTGTAGCCAGTACTAAATTGTGAAATACTGAGGATGCTCACCTTTTATACTTGCACAATGCACACGTAAAAAGGGGGGGGGGGGGGGAGAGAGAGAGAGAGATACTCAAGAATGAAATGAAGTTTCAATTGATTTAATTGCTTGCTTTTAAAAACTTCATTTTTCTGATTTTCTCACTAGCTGCATTTTTTTTTAAAGATTGCTAACAGGTGCATTTCATATGGCTCTGCAGGTGTTGGAGTTGGATTTACTTCTGCTTTGATATCCTTTTTGACAAAATTTTCTCATATGCTGTCTATCATTTTACTCTTAGTAGAGATGTAGTTGTTACAAAATCGTGAGACCTTTTTTTTTGAAGTAATAAATTGTGAGACCTTAATTATCAGAACCTTTTCAAGTATGCAGGATTGGATATTGACAAGTGAGTTTATGTGTCATTCTCCTTTTATTTCTAATAAAATTATATATATATATATATATATATATATATATATTAACAAGTGAGTCCAGCATATAAATATCTCCTGAAATATATGAAAATGTTTGATACACATTTTACTTGTCTTATCTTCTGTTCAGTCTTCAAAACTTGGAGTGCTGTCTCTTTGTGCTATTTCCATATTTCTCGTAAGAAATCTTTTTGCCATTTATTTTGAGAATTGTTCATTCTTTCTGTTCTGGACTTAATTGTACAATCTAATTTAAAACTTCAATCTCTCTAGGTACATGCTTGCAGAAGGTGTTGGACTGTCTGGTATTGTATCGATATTGTTCACAGGAATTGTAAGTGGATGTATATTGTTTTGCTGTAGCACAACCAACTATATTATAACAACCTGCTACATATTGAAGCTATGTGATGAATTGCTTTTCTGTTTTAGGTCATGAAGCATTACACATATTCAAATTTGTCAGAAAAGTCTCAACAATTCGCGCAAGCGTTTTTTCATTTGCTTTCATCATTAGCAGAGACATTTGTGTAAGGGAGCTTTTCATTATACATATTTTAAGTCAAGTGATTGAACTTTTATGTCTACATGATATTGACTTGTTTTTCAATTTGCAGATTTATATATATGGGCTTTGATATTGCCATGGAACAGCATAGTTGGTCACATGTTGGATTCATTTTTTTCTCAATTGTATCCTTGCATCATTTGTCAGAAAAATGATAATTTACTGATAATTTCATTAAGTGAAAGTTGCTGTTGCTCCTTAACTTGCTATTATCCCAGTTATTTATTGTAGTTGCCAGGTAAGCATGCTGTATTTTTAAATATGAAAACCTTTTGATCTTGAAATAAACATATTTTTGTTATATTATTTAAGTTGTATTGCATGGAAATTTATATGTCCTTTTGATGTAGGGCTGTGAATGTTTTTTCCTGTGGATATCTGGTCAATTTGGTCCGACCTGCACATCGACAGATACCTGCAAAGCATCAAAAAGCACTTTGGTATAGCGGTAAGAAGAGTAGAAAGTGCTAATTGCTTGAATTTCTTAATATGATATTGCCAACTTATAATGAATTATGGATGAGTAGGACTTCGAGGAGCTATGGCTTTTGCCCTTGCTCTGCAATCAGTTCATGATCTTCCAGAAGGACATGGCCAGACAATATTCACTGCCACCACTGCAATTGTTGTTTTGACGGTAGGCAAGCTGACCTTTATTTTAACTTAAAGCAATTAAATCCTTTCATTCTCTGGTACCTTACTACCGCAATTGAATAGGGTTTATGTACATTCGGGTAAAAAGAAGATTAGATCTTGAATATATATATATATATATATATATATTATGGTTGTTTTGGTATTAAAATAGTGAATAGAACTAGTCAAAGCTTAAAAATTAGCTGTTGGACTTTCACTAAAATCAATATCACTGTGAATGCTATTGGCTACAATAAAGCCTTTATATGGGCTATTGTTAAATCCTTTCATAGAAGTACTAGGACTTTAAATAGCCTATTCCTAGAAAGACTAGGACTACTAATAACAAAGGAAAAAAAACCTTATGCACTTTTAAACCAAATAGGAAAAGGAATCAAAACACAAAATAACACTTATGGGTCTTTGGTTTAACCTATTCATAAGATTCAATTTAACTTAAGACTAACTAATGTCCCAAGTAAGCTCTCCATCATCCGAAACATCCCAAATTAATGCTTGAGCACTAGAATGAGTTTTCCCTTTCTTCATAAATGTTCAAAGGGGGTTGCCAGTTATGTTCCATATCAGCATCAAACTTTTTAAAAAAAGAAAAACAAGCAATGCAGTGGTGATATATGTACAATTTAAGATATATTATTGCTGGCCACCACAGCCCAAACAACCCTAAAAGACATCACCAAGGTACTGCCACATATTTTCATCACCACCCAAAACTCCCAAACTCCATTATTGCCACTTATCCACAGCCCAAAAACACCACCACACCCTATAAACTAATAGTGCCCACTGAGACTCCATATTTGTAGTTCACGTTCTTTCTCTATAAGCTATCCTGTTCCCCCATATTCCTCCAAAGCCACTCCCCAATCTTGATTGTCAAGTCACCTAATGAATAGACTTACAAATCACATTCCAATTAAACAAATAAAATTTCTGCTCCTCACCTAAATCACCCCAAAAAAAATCACATTGGAATTTTTCCATTTTATTTGCCACTCCAACTGTCAGATGGAACAAAGTAAGTGGGAAGACTAGAAAACGTACCATTTATAAGAGTTAAGTACACCTCCCTTTGATGGAAAAAAACTCTTTTTCAAGCTGCTTTTTTTCCCCTCTAGAACACCGTTCCAGATATTCAGGGCCCATTTGGTACGTGTGTTTAAACAACAGTTTTCAGTTTTTTTAGAAATACGTGTGGGTGAAAAAGTGTGGAAATACGTGTAATGTTGTTTAAAAACTGAAACATATGTTTGAACTCACGTACCAAACGGGGGCCTCATTAACCTGAAATAAACATCCCCTCACCACCATCAAACAGCTAAAAATTCACAACCAGGCCTCCACAAATCAACGCCAACATCCCAAATTACTCAACAACTAGTAAGTTGCCCGTGTGATACATGGATAATATTGTAATGTTTTATGTAAGATGATTTTGGAGAATATTGTATGTGTGTGTATATATATTATAGCATAATTGTTATAAAACTTTGTTAGTGATGAGTTCATTGTAAGAAGCAATAAAAAAAAATTACCCGTAGGGGTTTCGGCGGCTTGATGGTGGTGAGAGGTCAGCATGACAATGGTGGCGGCCCCTCAAACTCCTCTATTTCTCTCTCTTACAAATGCTTTGTCAATTTCAAGTATTTTTTATTTTGGAAATAGTGAAATAATGTGTTTCATTTAACAATCCACAACATTCTTGTGTCTCTCTCTCTCCATAGTGTCCTTAATTTTTTTTTTTTTTGATTTTGTTTTGAATACTAAAACAATGGTTATGCTAAAAGACATGAATAAGAGAGAAATGTGTGGTGTAAGCTCAGATAATTAATGAGAGATTAATGAGATAATAGTAAAAAATAAGTTAATATGATCTTTTGGATAATAGTAAAAAAACTTAATGAAAAGAGGTAAGAAAGACTAAATGCAAAATTAGAGCGCTACATGACAGAACCTCATGCGCTCTCGCATGAAGTCTTTGCTTATATATATATATATATATATATATATATTGATTATAAAAGAATCCAAAGTTAAAAAGAGAAGAGAGAGAGAGAAGCAAATGTTTGAAGCGTGACAAGCATCTGGAATTACAAAATTATTTAATGAGAAATATATGTACTCTATCACCATTTTGGAGTTTTTGAGAGCGTTTGGATTGGGCTGAAAGTGGCTGAAAGTGAAGTTGCGTTTTCAAGTTTTTTTTTTTTTTTTTTTTTTCCTGCGCGTGAACAGTAAAATCACATGATTTTACTGTGCAGGGACAAAAAACACTGTTCACGCACTGTTTATATACTGTTCATGCACTGTTCACGGGTCCCACGATACTATTCACACATTTAAAAATTATTTTGCTACAGTGTTTTCAGTTTTCAGTTTCAACAACAATAAGTTCAATCCAAACGGACCCTTTATAAAAGGAAAATTATAATTTACCCTCTTGTGGTTTGGTCTATCACAATCTAGTTCACAAATTTTCAATTGCTACATTTGAACCTTTAAAGTTTGAATTAAAATGAAATCATTAATGTTCTATCCAAATTAACAAATTTTGCATTTTGTGGACAAACTTTCAATTAGAACTTACCCCCATATGGTTTTGCCTTAGCACAATTTAGCTTCATAAAATTTTAAATTGCTACATTTTATCTCTTAAAGTTTGGATTAAAATAAAATTGGTAACACTACTTTGGATAAAACTACAATTTTTTTTTTTTTTTTTGGAAACCTTAGGAGTCAAATGTAGCAATTAGAGGTTTGTGGATTAAAATTTTGATAGGGCCAAACTAAGGGAAGTAAATTGTAATTTCATCTTTCAAAAGATATGAATTTTTAGTTATTATAGTTTTCAGAAAACTGAGAATTGAAAACATGGACGAAAAACATTTTTTTAAAAGAAAATTGTTCTTTGAGAACCCTTCCAATTTTTTTAAATTTTAGTGAAGTCCCTGAATATCCCATGACTGGTAAACTAATGACTCAAAATAAAAACTCTTTTAACCTTAGAGTGGATGGCTGTGATTTGTGTACTGATTTCATTCATACCTCTTTTAACCCTAGACTACTTTTCTTTAATAAGCTATAAGTTTTATTGAAGACAAGGGAACATGCCCCTTCTTAAGGAGATAGTCCTAAAGAATTAAAAGGAAAGAGAGTCAATAAAATAAATAACAAAATAGATCTTGCTGTGACCCATTATATGAACCCCTTCAAACAAAGTTCTTTCTGAAGGCAATTTTAATTTAGCAACTAAAGTCCCACATCTTCAAAGGTACAATGGTTCCTCTAACCATACTCTCCACATATAGCATGAGGGGGTGAAATTCCAAACACCAGTGAAGTGTTCACAAAACCAATCCCTCCATCTACTTAGGAATCAAACATGGTTTTAGGCATTACCCAATGTATCCCAAACATAGAGAAAGTAAAACTCCATAATATGTTGTGTCACAGGGCTACAACAGATGATCCACAGATTCACTGCTACTCCCAGTCCTCCATTAAGAATAGGAAAGCACCTAGTATTCGTATTCACAATAGGGAGTCAAATTTATCACTGCCTCTGCTGAGAAAATTTCTCTGTGAACTCTCCAATTTATTAGCTACAACCATGGGAATAGTGAACAAAGAGACGAAATCAGTTGGTAAATTGGAAAGTGTACTTTTTAGTAATGTCAATCTTCCCCCTTTTGACTCGTACAACTGCTTCCACCCCAATAATCTACACAGTTTTCTACAATATGGGATTCCACACAGAATTCATATGAGACTTGTCTTGATCCAATGTTGCATGTGGGTCCCATATGAAAGAACCCAAATATAACAATTGAAAAATACCACTAAACCCATCTTTTCTTGCTGCATCAGTTTACTGGATCAGGATGTATTTGAGTTAAAATTATGTTGTGAGTTGCATATAAGACATCTTGTTCTCACAATATATCTATTGCTTTAAATTATTTTTCAGGTGTTGTTGATTGGAGGTTCAACTGGTACCATGCTGGAAGCATTACACGTTGTAGGTGATAGCCATGATGGCCAAGATGGCTCCTTAGGTGAAGTAAGTTTTGCAGAGAATAACTTAGTTATCAGCTCTGTGTACTAAAATTTCAGATAGTATGACTGTGCTGCTACCAGCGTGATGATTAGTGAACTTGTGACTTTTTAAATTCTTACTTCTATGTTTATTCTTTGTTTTCCACCTCCCTCCAAGAGTTTTGAAGAGAACAATGGCTACATTGCTCCCTCATATGATGAGGCATTATCATCAGGGAACAAGATCAAGATGAAACTTAAAGAGTTCCATAAAAGGTAATATCTGTGAAAATGCCTTTGAATATGTGACTACAAAGCTTTTATTTAATTCTTATGTTAAGAAACTAATATAACAACCCCTCCTACCCCCTTGTTCTTCTTGTCAGCACGGCATCGTTCACGGCATTAGATAGGAACTACCTCACCCCATTCTTTACAAGTAACAATGGAGATGAAGAAGAAGATGAAGAAGAGCAAGGTAAGACAAGGCTTGACTTGACTCTCAGTTAATGTATATGATTTGAACAGTATGCTGCCCAAGAAATTGCAAATCTTTATATTTACAGAGAATTTCTCATTTCTCAACATGCATCAGATGTACTTTTTAAGGGATTAATGCTAATGAAAAATTCCCGAAGAATGTCTTATCATTTAGTAAAATCGGAATTAAACAGCATAACCCCAATTTGACCCCTGTAGTCTGCATTGATCACACCTGCACCAATTGCATGCTTTCATGGAAGACTGATCATGGTGCTAAAGATTCAAATAGTCCTGTTTCAATAAGCAAAATCATAATAAAAATTGACCTCTGGTTTCTCTTTTCAACCCTTGACATGATGGTCTTGCCAAATTCACTTGAAGCCAACAAGCTGCAAGAAAAATAAATTGACCTGCTGACTTTTTTCAATGTATGTAATGTTGTATTGGAAAGTGGACTTGGATGGTTTTTAGTTGTGAAAGATAGAACCATAGAGTAAACTATGTTGTGCAATCACACTTGCAAGAGAGATGTACTTATTCAATATTTACTGCATTATATCACTTCCAGTTGGACTGGTTCAATAATTTGATTTTGGGGTTGACAGATGGTTTTTTGGTAGGTGGAGAAGTATTTTATACTTTGCTCTCATTCATGTTAGCAGCGGATCCTCTTTACCATCTTTCAATTTCAAAATGGATCACTCGTTGTCATTTATATGATAAAAGGGTGCAGAAAGAGGGGTCATTTTTTGTTGTTAGTGGACAGCATTGTATTAGCAAAAATACAAGGGTTCTCTCTTTTGTCATTTTGGATTACATTGATCAGCCATTTGCATGACCACCTATAGAAATTTTGTCATTAGCTTTATATATAAATTTATTTGCTGCTTTCTCTTGCTATTCTTTGGAATTCTTTTTGCATAATGGTTTTGTTTGAAATATGAAAATAAAAAGAGCATGTTTCTGTGATGAACGGGAAGTCTGACATTTCATTCCAATATTTACCTTTTTAATTGCGTTCTAATTTTCATCACATTGGTGTTTATTTATTTATTTATTTATTTTTGGTGCTCAACAGATGTGCCAATGCCTAGTTCTGGAAGAGGGGGCTTCCGTGGCCGTGGTCGTGTCTAAGAGCAGTGACAATTTCTTCAGAAGCATGTGAAAGGAGTTATATTGTAGATAATTACCAAAATGCATACTAGAGATAGCTGAGTAGGTTAACTGCCGAAATGGACGGATGCATCATTATCAACTTTGTGCATTCCTACTTACTAAAACACAGCTGTAAAATTGTGAAGGTCGTATGAGGGAGACATTGTGGCCTAGTACTAGTACAGTTGGGCACCTGTTGTTGAATGTCATTGTGGCCTGTACCATTAAATGGATTTGTAAATACTGGATTCAACAAGTTTTACCACATGCAAATTTAAATTTTATATACACATTTGGATCACGGCATTCCAAGTTCGCATTACTTCTACCTTGATCTTTTAATTGTAAAAATGTCTCCTGTATAAAACTGATCTAGCTTGCCAGGGAAAACTTGGGAGTACAATTTTATTATAACCCCAAGTTTTGAATCGATTGAACAAATAATATTTTTATGACTCAGTCACGTGGGGCAAGAAATTATTCACTCCCACAGGAGAGTCCTCCCTTCTCTCACAACAAATGTGGACTCACACCTCCTATGAGTGGAGGGAGGACTACTCTCGTAGGAGTCAACAATTTCACGATAACTCTATACAAAGTAAATTTGAATAGCATGGACGTGTGGAGAGCAAGCAGTAATTAGTATCAGATGTAATGACGAGGGAACTTGTCATGGGATGAATGGAATGATAAAGTAGTTACTTCCTTAACTCTATTGAAGGAATAAATGGATGAGGGAATCAGTTACTTTAGTTCCTTGGTTTTAGGAGGAGGTTTAGGTTGTTTTGGTCATGTTATTATCTGGGCATCAATTTTAGTACGCTTCATAAAATAATATGCTATTTATGTTCCTAGTTGCAAACTTGTGCAATGCACGAAAAAACTACTAAATTTGAGATTTAAAGAAAGAGTAGTTTTAGGACCACAAAGAGTAGTTTTATCACTTTGTTTCTCCTTCTTCTTCCCCTGTGCGTGTGTGATGGTCTTATATTTTAAGATTCAAATGTTACCATATCTATAATTTGCTCCATTCTTTGATTTTGCCATTGCAAAGCATAAGTTGCACATGAGTGCTGACCCTTTCTCTACATTGGAAATAGAGAAAAAGAAAACTTTAATTTATTGCCTGAACCTCCTCCAAATTCTAAATCGTTTGGTCTATAGGTTATGTGAATTCTTGATTTTCAGGCAATTGGGTGAATTTAGTTATTCTATTTTATTTTTTGTTGGGAAGTGAATTGGGTTTCAGATGAGTTTAGAAAATAGAACAAAATTGAAGGTAGCATAGAATTATTTCGGTGCTAATCGTTATTAAAAAAAATTTAAATGCTATGTCCACAATATTTTCACAACATTTTTACAACAAATCATATATGGCAGGTTGTTACGGATTGTTAATGGTGGGGTAGAAAAGTAATTTTAGTGATAAGTTTAAATTTGAACCAATAACAACTAACCACCTCTGATTTGTTGTGAAAATGTTGTAAATATGTTGTGGACGTAGCATCTCTCGTTAAGCTTGACATCATTCATCTAAGACATACTACAAAGTCATTTGAAGCATAAGATTTAAATCATAATTCTATCAACTATTCCTATTAGCAATTTAGGATTCAATTAGCAATTTATTGTATTTCGCATTTTATTGACAACATATTGTACTTACTGTTGGAAATAGTTCATTCACCTCTATTGAACTGGCTTGATTGAAGGTGAGAATGAGGTTTTATAACCACTTAAGGTATTTTACCTCTTTGATTTGAAATGGAATAGGTGAATAACCACCTACCTTATAGGTTTTCTTTCTTAAAATTTTTGTTTGGTTCATGAAAACACTTGATTTGATTATGAGGAATTTTTAAATTGGGGCATTTGAAATTGTATGATTGTGAAAGGCAAAGGTCTTCGCCTCAAAATTTGGTTGTGGGGTATTTTTGAAAATCTTTCATTTCCAGCCATTGTTGAAAAGACTTTTTGGGTTTTGGACCCAATTTTGAAAATTTTGGTATTTTAGAAAACTTTGGGCTTCGGGCCAGAATAAAGTCCAAGGACTTATTTATTTATGATTGATTTTGGGCTTTCAAGCCTAAATTTTGAGAATGACATATCACTTGAAGAAGGTTCTCGGAATTTTAGGACCAATCTTCAAAGGAATATATTATTTGGAAATGAATATATTATTGAAAAAGGTCTTGGGGCTCTTAATCCAAGGTTTTGCTTCCTTTTTTTTTTTTTTTGTGTGAAAAATTTTCAGTTTTGGGCTTAGTATTTAATGATTTAAACCAAGATTTTTTGTTTGAAAAAACTTTGGGCCTTTAGGCCCAATAATTGATGTTTCTTGAAAAATTGTTTGTTTTCAAGTTAGGCATTTGGGGCCAAAATTTTGTTTGATGTTATTTTCGAGGGTTGGCTTTGATTGGAGTGTCTTATTATTGGATGTATTCTTAAATCTGTAGGAATTTTTGTTCGATGATGTAAAGTTGTGATTTACAACTATGTTTTATGTTGACTTTATTCCATAATAAAAAGTGTTGTAACTGCTTAAATTATTTTCTTGCATTTTGTGGGATTTTATTGTATTGAGTTTAGTATTAAGTTGGTGAAGAATCGAGCATGAAATGAAGATCAGTGCAGTTTCGTGACTAGCTCGCAAGAAGTTTGCGAGAAAGGTTTCTGCAGAAAGGGCAAGTGAGAAACACATACTAGAAGCTGAAGAGTCAAGTGCCAAACTGTATTTCGTGAGTACTTCGCGAGACAGGCCATCTCGCAAGGTACCCACGAAACTCTCTGCCTAAAGAATTTTAAGTGTAACTTTCTTACCCTTCACCCATACTATATATATATTCTCATTACCCACAAAAGTAAAAGAAGCTATTATTTAGAGAGAAAACCCTAGATAGGTTTCTACAACACAACACACCCATCTTTTAGAGGGAGAGCTACTTATCCTTTATAGAGAAATCATTGTAGCCCCTTCTCATTCCCTCTCCTATTGTCATACCTTGAGAGGAGATTTGTATCCAAACATAACCCACCCCTATTCAGAGTGTAGAGAGTGTTTTGGAGCTTGGGAAGTTTTTGAGATTTGCCAAAAGAAGTCGATGAGGCTTGGCTGATGCAATTGGGCAGTATTACGGGATCCGGAAAGCTAGTGAAGACAAGACTTAGAGAAATCCGTTGGTAGCAGGAGCTTGGAGGGCTCAAGTACATTGGGTAGACTAGGCTTGGAGGGTTTTTTGTTATTCATGTACTCCAACTTATTCACTAGTGGATCGATTTTGACTTGGAGGATCGCGGAGAGGTTTTTCATCGAGCTCTTCGGTTTGCTCTTTGATAACACGTCTTGGTGTTATCTTGTGTTTGTATCTCTCTTCCTTTACTCTTTAAGCTTTATTGTTTATTGTTGCTTGCTTGCTTATGGCTTAGAGAGTAGATCCGGTAATTGCGTTTTGTTTACTCTTGTTCCGCACTTAGATAAGTTAGAGTAAAAGCAATTAAGTTGTAATTTTTAATTGGGGGTCTAAACAAGCTCGTGTTTTTCACACAAATCTGAGCTTTCACGTGGTATTAGAGCAAGTACACTTGTTTTGGTTTAATTACCTTAGTGTGATCCTTGACCCCTTGTGTTTATTGCCATGGATAGTGCTTTGTATGCTTTTATGGATGTTTTGGATGATGTTGATTGTAACATGCCATGTGTTTGTGAAAATGCCTCTATGAGTGTTTATCCTTATGCTTGTGATGACATGTTACATGACTCTTTGGGTGTTGTTGAAATTCCAAATGTCAAACTCTTGAAGAAAAAGACTAAGAAGTTTTATGAGAATTTGAGCAAGTTCATTTGTGAAAAGGATGATTTGATTGCTAAGCTCAATGAATCCAACAAATTGGTTGAAAAGTATAAGAAACTTGATAAACATTCTCTTGAAAAACTAAAGGAGTTTGAATGTTTAAATGTGGACTTGGATGCTAAACTTGTTTTGTCTAACAAACTTATTGATAATCTTAAATGTGAAAATGAATCTCTTAAGATGCATGCCAAGTGTTTCATTGCTGAACCTATTGCTAAAAAGGAAGAAATTTTTTGTTGCAATCATGTTGTGTTATCCGATTTTGTGCCTACTGTGAGTTTTACCTCTGAAGACAAATCGGTGTACATTCCTCCACACAAAAGAAACTAAAAAGTGGAAAGAAAGGCTCTTAAGCCTAAGCCTCCGTTTAGGTCTCATCCTAGAGATTTGAGTGGATCTAAATTTGTTCCTACTTGCCATCATTGCGGTGTGATCGATTACATAAGACCTCAATGTTCCATGTTAAAGAGAGAACAAAACCATGTTGCTAGATCCCTTTCTAAAAGGCCTAGTGGACCTAAACACATTGTTTGTCACCATTGTGGTGCATTTGGTCATATAAGACCTCATTGCTCTAAGTTTCAAACTCTTAAAAGAATTAAAAAAAGAAGAAGAAGAGAAACTTGAGCTTTTTGGAAGTTGTGCTATGAAAGCAAAACTGGATTTGGGGGAAAATGGTAAGTTGTTAAAGAAAGTGTTTAATGTTCTTACCTCCTTGTCTATGTGCATCTTCGGTTCTCATTCTTCCAACCCTTGTCTCACTTCTCATGAGACACTCATTCAAAAAGATCGTTCCATTTGGATGAGGAAGAGTTCCTATTGTTAAGCTTTTGCTCTCTTGGTCCTTGATCTAATTCTTTTGATCTTTGTAGGATTCTTCATGCATTAGTTGCTTCATTATCATGCATTAGATGCTTCATTATCATGCATTTGTGTATCATGCATCTCTTTATATGCATTGTTTTTGTTTTTGTTGTTGATCTTACTTTTATGCTTTTGTTTAATTGTTTTATGTGTGTAAAAATCCAAAAATGCATAAAAAATGAAAAATTCAAAAAGTTTGATCATGTTTGTTTGAGCACATATCACATGTGAGTTTGGCCTAGTACCTCCGTACTAATGGCGTAGTGCATTTACGAGCTTAGCTTGTTATGTATGAACATTTTTTAAGTGTGAGCGACATCTAGAAATTTACGTGTGATTGTTGTAAATAGATTTTCAAGCTTGTCATGAATGATTAGTCAATAGTCTTGTTTGATCTTGATACATGCGTAGACTTGTGCTTATATATCTCCTCACATTTATTTTTATGTCAAAAACTCTACAAACGTCAATCTCTAAAAGAGAAAGAGTTGAAAAAACTTTGCTTCGAAAACTAGTTTGACTAGTAAAAGGTGGAGCAAAAATGTATGATGCCAAACTTAAAGGCTTATTCATCAACGAAATATAAAAAATTTCATGGAATTGCTTCTTAAAAAATTGAGTTGTATAGAATGAAAAATATGAAAAATGGAAGCCAAATGAAAAACTTTCAATCAAATGTAAACACTTTGGTGGGAGGTCATATATGTTCATTTCTACTAGTGAGATAGGTCACTTGACTTCGTGCTAGTTGTGTATGACTTGATTAAATTGATCATTGAAGCTTCATACTAGACTATGGACTAGTTCATACATGTTTCACACACACAACACACAACACACAACACACAACACACAACACACAAGTCTAATGTTCAATGAATGCCTATTTCATTTGTGTGATTGTATGTGTTCAAATGTGATGTGTGTGTGCTCAATCATATGTGGATCAAACCAAAAAGATTTTTGATCGTTTTATTTGTAATTGGAAGTTTTTTCATCACTCTTTGTTTCTAGGTTTTGTACCTACTTTGTTTTTCAATGTTTCAAGCTTGTTTTTGTGTTGATATATAGGGGTCAGAGTCTTTCGCGAGTAGTTCACGACTTGGCTGCGAGTCGCGAAGTTGAAAAATGCATTTTTGGCATTCAGGTAGAAACATTTGCGAGTAGCTCGTGAGTTCGCAACTCGTGAAATTCCCAGATCAGCTATTTTATGGGTATTTTGTGAGTTTTTGGTCCAAAACTCCTCATTTGACTCTCTTATGACTCCATCTTCTCCAAACCCTAATTTTCAAATCTTCTACATCAAAACCCAACAAATTTTAAATGTTTTACATTTCATAAACATCTCTAAGGTAATCTTTAACACTTTTAATTGATTTTGATCCTTCGATTATGTTTTTGGGGGTTTTATGTTCATAGTTGGGATTTTCTCAAATGGGGGTTGGAAAACTTAATTTTTGTCAATCCTTTTGATTGGGTTTTGTTTTAAATGTCTTTTTGCTTTGGATGTTGGCTCTTTGTGGCAAAAATAATATGTATTTAAGGATAGATTTTCATATTTGAAAAAATGCCTCTATGGAATTTTTTCACTCTTTTGGACTCCTATGAGTACCAATTTTTGGGAATTACCATGATTATGTATGTTTATTATGTTTTGATCATTGTATGTGTGTTTAACACACTTTGCCCTATGAGTGCTTGTTCATGCTTTGATCATGCATCTCACATGCACACTAGATGCACACACTCTAACACTTGGCATGTTTTGCATTCACTCATGCTAGTTAAGTCTTTTTAGACCTTTTAGCACATATAACATGTTCTTGTGTCTATGTCATGCCTTGGTCTATATCTTGTTCCATCATCCTTAGCATGTCATGTTTACTTTATACTTTGTAGCATTGTGTTTTTAAGATGTTTTGTCTTTTGTTTGAGCTTTATTTTTTCATTCATCGTGCACCCCTCGTGTATCAATACCCTTGTTCATAACTTCTTTTCTTTCCCTCATTTCTCTTGATTCATTTGTCTATTCGTGACAAAAAGGGGGAGAGTATACTAGAGAGTATACCGGAGTGTATCGTCATTTCTATATGACTCATGTGCACATTCTCAGGGGGAGAAATTCTATCTCATGCACATTCATAGAGGGAGAAATTCCATAGGGGAGATGTATATACCAAGGGGGAGAAGACATCCTTTTAATGAGAAAACCTTATTTTTGTTTGTTTTACTTTATGCTTGTTTTCTTGTTGCTACATGGTGCCTTGAGTTACATTTAGTATCTATGCTTTGTTGCTCTCATCGCATCGTGTTTTTGTGTTGGACATGCATACATCCTTATGACATTGTGTTTTGTTGATTGCATGTTCGAATGATCATTTCCTTTGCTATGCGATCATTGTAGTCATCTCCATATGACTATCATGTGTTTGATCAAGTTGCTTATATGTTTCACATCATGTTTACTTGATTGCATTTTTACTTGTTTCATTATACTTGTCCTTTTATTACTTGCTTTACCTTGAGGGTCTAATATGTTTTGTACAAGTGTTTCAGGATACAGGTATTTTGTTCCAGGTTCATCATAGGTTTTAGATTTAGGTGTGAGTGAGTTTTGCCATTGTTCCCAAACTCACGTTTAAGTCTAGAGTCTGTTATAGGGTTTTTTGTCACGGAATAACCAAAGGGGGAGATTGTAAAGTTGTGATTTACAACTATGTTTTATGTTGGCTTTATTCTATGACAAAAAGTGTTGTAATTGCTTAAATTATTTTCTTGTATTTTGTGGGATTTTATTGTATTGAGTTTAGTATTAAGTTGGTGAAGAATCGAGCATGAAATGAAGATCAATGCAGTTTCACGACTAGCTCGCAAGAAGTTCACAAGAAAGGTTCCTGCAAAAAGGGCACATGAAAAGCACATGTTGGAAGTTGGAGAGTCAAGTGCTAGGCTGTATTTCGCGAGTACTTTGCGAGACAGGCCATCTTGTGAGGTACCCGTGAAACTCTTTGCCTGAAGGATTTTTAGTGTGACTTTCTTACCCTTCACCTGTACTATATATACTATCGTTACCCACAAAAGTAAAAGAGACTATTATTTAGAGAGAAAACCCTAGATAAGTTTCTACAACATAATGCACCCATCTTTTAAAGGGAGAGCTACTCATCTTTTAAAGAGAAATCATTGTAGTCTCTTCTCCTTCCCTCTCCTATTATCATACATTGAGAGGAGATTTGTACCCAAACACAATCCACACTTATTCAGAGTGTAGAGAGTGTTTTGGAGTTTAGGAAATTTTGGGGATTTGCCAAAAGAAGCCGGTGAGGCTTGGCGGATGCAATTGGGCAGTATTGCGGGATTCGGAAAGCTAGTGAAGACAAGACTTTGAGAAGTCTGTTGGTAGCAGGAGCTTAGATGGCTCAAGTACATTGGGTAGATTAGGCTTGGAAGGTCTTTTGTTATTCGTGTACTCCAACTTATTTACTAGTGGATGGATTTTGACTTGGAGAGTCGCGGAAAGGTTTTTCGTCGAGTTCTTCGGTTTCCTCTTCGATAACAAGTTTTAGTGTTATCTTGTGTTTTCATCTCTCTGCCCTTACTTTTTAAGCTTTATTGTTTATTGTTGCTTGCTTGCTTATGGCTTAGAGAGTAGATCCGGTGATTGCGCTTTATTTACTCTTGTTCCGCACTTAGATAAGTTAGAGTAAAAGCAATTAAGTTGTAATTTTTAATTGGGGGTCTAAACAAGCTCATGTGTTTCACACAAATCTGAGCTTTTAGAGTAGATTTTTGTTTGTGCACAATTTTTGTGCATAGCTCCCTGTTTATTGTCAACACTCTTCAAATAAACTTCTGATGTTAAGCTTGGCATCACTCTATCTAAGACATACTTACCACAAACTCATTTGAAGCATAAGATTTAAATCACGAAAGTAATTCTATCAACTCCTATGGTTCAAATTAGCAATTTTGGATTCAATTCCTATTATTGTATTTCGCAATTAATTGACAACATATTGTACTTGCTGCTGGAAATAGCTCATTCATCTCTATTGAAGCACTTTATTTTAAGCTTACTATAGCATCTATATGGGTAATTCGTGTAGTGTTATGTTTGTTATTTGATTTAAGGAGAAGTGAGAAGTCAAAAGTTTGTTTGCTACGTGTTAATGGTTATGGAAAACGTATTGAATTCTTTTGAATTTACTAATGCTGCCTGACAGCTATGTTAATGAGAATGCTCCTCTTGACTATTATATATATGGTGATATAGAGATATAATTTTAACTCTCTAGCTTTCTCACTTTGTTAGCCAAACTTATTTGAGAGTTCATCAAATGTAAATTACATATATGTAGTATTTTGAACTTATATATATATAAATATATACAACTATGTTTTCTACACACTATTTTTCTGGGTAATAAGAAAGTACTATTGAGAGCTTCCTATCTTACAAGCGGTGTGAGCTTGAAGGATAATCAGCGAAGGTGGCTGGGTTGTTGTTTCCCGGAGGCGGCACGCACAATGTCTACTACACTAGAAATCCCGTAGACGAGTGTATTGTCTCAAGACAGTGACATGGTCCACGCCTCAACCCCGCCATCTAAAAACAAACATGAATTGACGGTAAATTGGTTCTTGTTATGAGATTAATTTAAAGTATCATCATGGTAACATCTCTTCACTTTCTCTAATTTTATGGTAAATTATAATTTATGTGATATGTGATTATTTAAATGATAATATTACTGGTTTTGGTATACTGAACTTTGGCTTAAACAAAAATACTATAGTTATGCAGCACAACAAGGATTCACTATAATATGATTGAAAATATTTGATGATAATTGAATTTGTTTTGTGGGTGATTATTAAAGCTTAGTTTTGCTCACCAAATGACCTCTATGTAGTCAACTAATTGTAATCATATTATTTTTCCAACTTTTTGTATATATTTTTTACTTATTGATTGTAAGTGATAGAAATAAGGGATAAAGAAATCCTATATAGCACCTCCATGAAAATACATACATGCTGAAAAGATTATTACCACTACCATAGGTTCATTTATAATGAAATTATTTTCATAGTTCCATATGTATACAACGAATAAACAAATTGCAATAAAGATCACAACCTTGTTTTCAAATAAATAAATAGAATACAGTGATCAATGTCAAATTCTTTTGCTATGACTCAAAAGAGTAGAGAAAATACTACAACACATCTGCAATATGTATCAGAGTACATTATTCAACGTAAAACATAGAGTTACAAAACATATTTCAAACCTCTTGTTAAATAAATTAAAGATACAACCATGAAGTACACCAACACATATTTGGCAGTCAATGTAAATGCAATAACAAAACTCAAAACAATAGAAGAGACACATCAGGAACAATGTCCTACACAGCCTCATTAAGTGCATTTCTTTTCAAAGGATTCAAATGTCCTTTTCTTATAGTGAAATAATTGGCATATGGCCATTGAATGTCTCTGCATTTCTCTCTTGAACTTCACACCTGATTTTCCCACTGCATATTCAATCAACCTCAAAGCTCTCGTAAAATTAAAGAATAATTGGTACTATGATTTTTTATAAATTATAATTTCAAGTGACAATATGCCAAGCACATCCATCTAGAAGGATAAACAATATGCCAAGCGCATCCATCTATAAGAATATATCCACATATCCAACTAACTTTCAAAATCTAAGCCAAATAATTATGTCAAAAGCTAAGCGTCCCATATTAGATTATTAGAGCTATTTATGTCAAATCAATTTCCATTCTCAAATAGAAGACAAAGCATTGTCTAATTCCTATTTTGATAATATTGAAATCAAGTTAGAGCAAAAAAATGGGATTCTGCACACAAACTTCAACCAAATTACAAAGAAATAACTGGAGTTATAAAACAAACTAATTTTTATGACTCCTTTCATTTATTTATTTCTTATCCATTCATTTAAAGGTTCATCTATTTTAAATTGGGAGCAAAGGGGGGCAGGGAGAGCGAATTTTCAAAGCAACACCTTGAAGAACTACCTTTTTCCATTGCTCAATTGCACAATGGAAGGTGCTGCTCGCAGGGGCAGAGCCAGGATTTTTTTTTTTTTTGGTGGGGGCCAAGTTGCAGCATTAATATATTTATCAAAATAATCCCTCACACACACATATATATACACACACGCTTTTTTATTATATACACACACATAGATATACACACTTTTTTATTTGATAACTTATATATACACACAGCCAACAAAAAAAAAGTGCTTTGAATTTGATTGAAGGCGATCTTTCATAAAATAAAATTCATTTTTGCCATTTTCATAGTAAAATTCTTAAAAAGTTTCATTTTAAATACAAATTATCAAATTTTATACTAAAGTAAGTAAAAAAAATCTTTCAATTGAACTAATGAAATTTTCAAAAACATGAATGATCCAAAACTTGGAGGAATAAGTTAGGCTCCAAACATATTTGAAACTATTTTGCTCTAACCCATTATGTGGCAACTAAAGAGACATTTCATGTGTAGTTTTAGTGACAAGATTTTTTTTAATGAGTCAATGACTTGTTAATCGCTACATAACGGGTTGAAAAATATAAATTCAAACATGTTTGGGGCAAAACTTTATCAAATATTTAACAGATATAAGAGTACATTTTACAATAAAAAATAGAATTGCAAAAAATAAAGTTATGTCTCTATAACTATTATACCAAATTTTTTTTTTTTAAGAGCATCATTAGACTAATTCAATATTTGGGGGGGCCAACTCTTATTTTTGTAGGCTAAATTTTGAAAACATTAAAATAATTGTAAATATATTAAGGAAAATTTCAAAATTTTGGGGCACCATGGCCCCCCACCCTTGTACATAGCTCCGCCCTACCTGCTCGCCTTTCGTTTTTAAGTTGGACAATGACTCCACTTAAATATGATATCTGCTTCAAAAGTAACAGTTAAGAAACATGAGTACTTAATAGTGCTTTAACAATCTCACATTATAAGTATATCCAACATGACCACAATCATCAATTTGCATATTTTAAAAATTAACATGCAGCATAAACTTTCCATGACACATAATGTTCATAAATCACTGTTTAGGCAACCAATCATGGGTAGGGGGCCACGCAAGCAAATCCATCTGCTAAGGAGTTCATTACATTCTAAGAAACAAAAATGTTATATCCCTCGTAACTAAAAAGCAATTCTTTAGCTGTGAGGATAACTACATTTTGTTTCTGAATCAATAAAATTCTAGTGTTGGCAGTAATAATGCAAGTGAGCAGAGCACGTACTTACAAAGATGCCCTTAAATCAATGTCATACAAGGATAAGAGGTCGATACTAGATACTTGTCTTCTTAGACATTTTTTATGACATTGATACTAGAGGGGAAAAAAAAAAAAACAAAAAAAACATTCCCAAGAAACAAAGTCTTAAAGAGAACAAAACCCACCTAGAAATCAACATCAACTTCACACAATCTGATCTCCTTATGCGCCAGCGCCACTATCTCTGCAATTGGGTTCTCATTCTCAAGAGTGTGTCTGTGCGAGATTTATTAAAAAAAGGTGGGGCATTCAGAGAATCGAACTCGGACCTCTCACCCCTACGTTGGTTAATAGAAGAAGGCTACACACCCATTGGTGGGTAGGGGTACCAAACTAGCAATCTGGCACCAATTAACACTGAGAGAGTCATTCCAGTAGACCAAATGCCCATTTTTAATTATTTTTCATGAATACAATTATTTTATTTTACAGATATTACATCACAAATAAAATTTTCTTCCAAAATATTTAGCCAGATCTTCCCACTTCCCTCCAATCTCCTAAAACCTCTCAATTTCTCATCATCTTTTTTTTGTTCAATTTTTTTATTTTTTATTCGTTCATGTTTTGTTGTGGTTTTCTTTAAGTTTTGGGCCAATCAGGAGTGACCTAGAAGCAAAAGCACTTTTTTTTTTAATTTTTAATTTTTTTTTAATCTATGATGCCGAAGAAAATGTAACAAAAAAAAAATAGTATATATATTTCACAAATTGTTCCAATGGGTGATCTTAGCAACAAGACCTAGGCCTAAGGCCTCCACTACAAAATATTTCTACACCAAGGAAAAAAAAAAAAAAAAAAACCCTGTCCTCCATTATAAAAGACGCCTAATTTTATAAAATTATAATTTTTTTTAATGGTTGAGCACTATTTTTTTTAAGTGAATTTTTTTTAAGTGATATTAAAGATACCACAAATTTTATTATAGGTTTACAAATTGACATTCTCCAATTACAAAAAAGTAATTTAAACATTCATTAATTTTTTTTTTTGGACAGACATTCATTAATTAGGTTGTTAAAATTCATCTATATCTATATATAATATTAAAAGTTGAAGCGTAGCGTTTAATATTGTTGCACTCACATTGAGCTACGTTTGCAACCATGTTATTTCCATAATCTTTTCTGAATTTGTCCTACAATTTTAAAATATCTTTTAACAATTTTAAAATACTAATCAATTTAAAATAATTTCCAGCCTATCTCTACCATAAAGCCCACTTCTTATCAATTTAATTCCACCAGCTCACTTCTTATAAATTTAATTCCACTATAAAACCCAAATCCAAAGCCTTTTCAACATAAACCCTTTGTGAAACCCTGCGTCTTCACGGTTACACGTTACAACTTTCTGTATTTCCTTCTCTTTTGTTGCACGGTTTGTTTTCACGGTTACAAGTTACAGCTTTCTATATTTCCTTCTCTTTTGCTGCACGGTTTCAAATTCCAGTCTTCCCACCTTCTGTTTTAAGGTTTCACATTTGTTGCACGGTTTCTGTTCTATGGTTTCAAATTCTAGTCTTTTGTTGCACGGTTTCAAATTCTAGCCTCTCTCCCTTCTAATGGCAACCTCTTTGTCTTCCTTCCTCCTCTCCTCATAGTATATAAATACTGATAGAAGCTGGATGCTTCAGTTGAGGTATCTTTAAATCCCAGTTTGTTTTGTGCTCTATTCTTTTGCTTGATGTTTTTTATTCCCTTTTTAGTTTTTTGATTGGGTCTTATCCTGTGTGCTTCTAACGACTTAGTGCAACTCTGATTTATTCATGTAGTCCTGTGGTGTGGATACCTCAACAATTTATTTGTGTGTGCAAAATAAGGCAATTTTATATAAATCAATATTGTAGCAGCTGAATAAAATTTCTCAATTCCCTTTGTGATAGTGGGATGAGAAATCTGTGTATGTATTACCCAAGGTAATTGGATTAGAAATCTGTGTATGTATCTGTGTCAGCGTAGATTGATTCCCAAGGTAATTGGATTAGAGTTTTCAATACTGTAGCAGCTGATCAAAAACTCTTTCGAAACCTTATAGGTAAACTCTTATAGCCTTATATTCTCTTACAATACTTAATAGTTAATATAGCTGATCTATATAATAATCAAGTTTGTATAAGTCAATAATTATCTACTCATACCTCTGTTAGGTATACAAGTTTAGGTAGGTAGGTATATATATATATATATTCAACCCGTAGCATCCAATATAGAGATCAGCTTTTACCCTGTGCAATTCCACTTTAGAAAACCCAATCAACAATTGCATATTTGAATCTAAGGATCAGCCCCACTAGGTTATAAAGCCAAAGCCTCCGCACCTCAGTTCCTATCTCCAAACCCCACACATAAAGTTATCCCAACGGAAATTATTCTAATTCAATGAAGGCCAAGAGACTGACATTATGTTCAGTCAATAAACAATAACATAAGTAAGTTCCATTTATGGTAGAGCCCTATGTAGCTATATTTCTCCAGCAAAATTCCCTCAGAAGGTGCCTTGAGCAGTAACACTAGAGATTTTTGTACTGTTTATTTATCTCATTCAAAGGGACAGCACTAACTGCAATTATACCAGTTGGAAAATCAATTGTGGAGCAATAAGTTATTGACTGATTAAAATTTAAGCCTATTTTGCAAAAAGAAAATTTTTTGCCAAACTAAATTGAGAAATTATATATATTCTGGTAAAAGAAAATTTACAAACCAACTAAACAGTACAAAACTCTTTTTTCCCTCCAACAAACCACTATACTAAGACTATGAACTACTTAGTTTGCATTCCTTTTCTTCAAACAAAACAACAATTATCAAACTCCTTTGCCAATACCCCCCTATCCTCTAGCTCTTATAGCATCAATACATACCTTAAGGGTCTGCCATAATAATAAACTTTCATCCGAACCATTGTATCTTGCCACAAGCTGTGATGCAGGAGCCACATCAGAGTCCTTCCATAGTATCCCATATGCCTTTTGGGATATGATTTTACAAATTCTCTTTTGTAACGCACAACTGAAATTATGACATTTTTTATTTCAAAATCGTATCAACAGTCACTTGCACCTTGCTTCATTTATAGTTAGGACATTTTGTTTCTACAAATGAATATGAATTGGATGCCTCCTTTGGTTGATCACTTTAGAAGTTTAAGATGTTTAATTTTCTCTATCCATCTTCATTGCTGACTCTTTTGCTTTTTTTTTTTTTTTTTTTGGTAATAGTTATCTTTAAATTTGACACTTGGTATCTTTTTCTTTTCATTCACGATTCCTTAATGTGATTTCATATAATTGGAACTGTTTTTGGCTTTTGTTAACGTACATTATGTTATGGGTTTTAGGCCCAGTTAGATTACTTGTATAGCACACTTGTACTTGTACTACACTTTACTTGTACCGCACACATATGCCTCCTATATAAAGGCACTGATGTATATTCTTTAATCATGAAATACAATACTACAGATTTCAGTATTTCTAACATGGTATCAGAGCCATTGCTCTGACATTTTCTTAGCAGTCTTGTCTTTATTGGTGTTACTCCATTCTCAAAATCGCTTCCGCCATCACAACAGTCTGCAGCCTCTCGCCGTTGAACCTCCGACGTCTTCCAGCCGTTGTCTTTGGGTTCTGGACCTGCAGCCGCTGTTGTTGAGGAGTCCTACACCGCACAGATCACTGCACGTGTCATCAACGCCACGAATATTGCTCCGATCAGATTTCTGGAGGCACCACTGAGATCGTCTTGAGCCGATCTACCTGCCGGTGAAAGCCTCGCAGTCATCGGAGACCGCACGCGCCCTCACGCGCCGCCTGAAGATTCTGCGTCAGAAGCCCACGCGCCCCACGCGCTGTTTTCAGTTCCAGCTGACGTCACCCGTGACGTCATCCGTGCCACGTCAGCCCTAGCTACGTCAGCATCCTGTCATCTGCTGACGTCAGCACCACGTCATCTTGCTGATGTCATCCGCTGACCGCTGACCGTTGACTTTGACCGGCTGTTGACTTTGACCAGCTGTTGACTTTGACCGTTGACTTTTCTTCAGGGTTGACTTTTTGCAGTCCAGGTTCTCCTTACCCAGTTTTTCGCGTAGATTTCATTTTTGCAGTCTGTTTTTGCATATTGTGTCTCTAAATGGATAAAAAAGATATTTTTCTTCCTCGCCCCATCAATACTATATTGGAGGGGAATAAGAATTACTTATCTTGGTCTCAAGCTATGCGCAGTTTTCTTAAGGGTCGCATGCTCTGGCATTTTTGTACTGGTGCAATCACTATTCCTGTCAAGGGAGCCGATGAAGAAGATGCTGCTTTCCTTGGTCGCATGATTGAATGGGATAGTCACAACCACATGATCCTCACATGGATTCGAAACACTTCCATTCCCTCCATCTCCAATCTATTGGGCAGCTTTGATGATGCAAAATCTGCATGGGATATGTTGGCCAAAAGGTACTCCACTACTCACGGATCCATGAAATATCAGTTAGTGGTTGAATTGCATCAACTTAGGCAAGAACCAGGGCAGTCCATCAATGACTACTATGATCAGCTTCGCTTCATTTGGGACCAAATTAACCTTTCTGATCCAACTTGGGCATGCTCAAAGGATGCTCAGCAATATGCTACCATTAGAGATGAATTTCGCCTCTATGAATTCCTGATGTCACTTCACAAGGACTTTGAGCCCATTCGAGGTCAGCTTCTGAATCGCAGTCCTGCTCCCTCTCTTGATACTGCTGTGAACGAGTTGGTTAGAGAAGAAGCTCGTCTTGCTACCCTTCAAGCCCAGAATAAGCTCAATGTTCTGGCTATTACTCCTTCTGCTCCACTCATAGAGCAACCTCAGCAATCAGGTGATTCCTCTGGCTCTAGCAATCGTCGCAAGCAGACCAACAAAAAGTTCTGCAACTATTGCAAGCGTCCTGGCCACACGATTGAGACTTGTTACCGTCGCAACAAATCTACTGCTGCTGTTGCTAATACTGAGCCTACTCCGCCAATGGCTTCCATTTTAGCTGAGTCTCAGTCTTCTGGATCCACTATTAACAGCCCCCCTTGATTGTACTTCATGTCAGTTAGGAAAACAGCCAGCTTTGCCTTTTAATAACAGTGAATCTATTTCTAATAGTATTTTTGAGTTAATTCATTCTGATGTTTGGGGACCTTCTCCTGTTGCTAGTATTGGTGGATCTCGATATTTTGTTGTTTTTATTGATGATTATTCTCGTTATAGTTGGATCTTTCCTATGAAATCTCGTTCTGAAATTTTACCAATATACAGCAACTTTGCAAAAATGGTTGAAACACAATTCTCCAAACGTATCAAAATTTTTCGATCTGATAATGCTCTTGAATATACTCAATATGCGTTTCAAGCTCTGTTACATTCCTATGGCACTGTACATCATCTAACTTGTCCAGGTACCTCTCAGCAAAATGGTCGTGCTGAAAGAAAACTTCGTCATATTCTTGACACTGTTCGTGCTCTTCTTCTTTCTGCCAAAGTTCCTGCCCCATTTTGGGGTGAAGCTGCTCTTCATGCTGTTCATGCGATTAATCGCATTCCAAGTGCTGTCATCCATAATCAGACTCCGTATGAGCGTCTCTTTGGGTCACCTCCTGACTATCATCACCTTCGCTCTTTTGGATCTGCTTGTTTCGTTCTTCTTCAGCCTCATGAGCACAACAAACTTGAGCCTCGATCTAGACTTTGTTGTTTCCTTGGTTATGGCGAAACTCAAAAAGGGTATAGGTGTTATGATCCTGTCTCTCATCGTCTTCGTGTTTCTCGTAATGTTGTCTTTTGGGAACACCGATTGTTTGTTGAACTCTCTCACTTTCGTTCTTCCCTGACTACCTCCTCTGTTTTAGAAATCTTTCCAGATGAGTCTCTTGTTCCTTCTACAAATACTTTTGATCCTCCTTTGGACTTCTCTCTAGACATTTTTGATGCTTCTCCTAGACAGGTTGAAGATGAACAGGTTGATGACGAGCTACCCCACCTTGAGCCTGGGTCCCCTGCTCCTGCTCCGCCTGAAGATCCTCCACAAGACATTCCACCTCGCCACTCAACCCGGGTAAGATCCATTCCTACACATTTACTTGACTATCATTGTTACACTGCTCTTGCTACACTTCACGAGCCTCAAACCTATCGTGAGGCCTCCACTGACCCTTTATGGCAGATTGCAATGAAAGAGGAACTTGATGCATTAACCAAAAACCATACTTGGGATCTGGTCACTCTTCCTCCTGGACAGTCTGTGGTTGGTTGTAAGTGGATCTATAAGATCAAGACTCGCTCTGATGGGTCCATTGAGCGCTACAAGGCTCGTCTTGTTGCAAAAGGTTTTACACAGGAGTATGGGATTGATTATGAAGAGACATTTGCTCCAGTTGCTCGTATCTAATCTGTTCGTGCCCTCTTAGCTGTTGCTGCTGCTAGTAAATGGGACCTTTTTCAGATGGATGTTAAAAATGCTTTCCTTAATGGAGATCTGAGTGAAGAAGTCTATATGCAACCTCCTCCTGGTCTCTCTGTTGAATCAAACAAGGTTTGTCATCTTCGACGTGCACTTTATGGTCTTAAACAAGCTCCACGAGCTTGGTTTGCCAAGTTCAGCTCCACTATCTTTCGCTTGGGTTACACTGCCAGTCCGTATGATTCTGCCTTATTTCTTCGTCGTACTGATAAAGGCACCATTCTGCTTCTTCTATATGTGGATGATATGATCATAACTGGTGATGACCTCAGTGGTATTCAAGAACTCAAGGATTTTCTCAGTCAGCAATTTGAGATGAAAGATCTTGGACATCTCAGCTATTTCTTGGGTCTTGAAATTACTCATTCCACAGATGGTCTTTATATTACTCAAGCCAAGTATGCTTCTGACCTTTTATCTCGAGCTGGACTCACTGACAGCAAGACTGTTGACACTCCAGTTGAACTTAATGCGCATTTGACACCCTCGGGGGGGAAACCATTGTCTAATCCTTCTCTTTACAGACGATTGGTTGGCAGCCTAGTTTATCTCACAGTTACTCGTCCAGACATCTCCTATGCCGTTCATCAGGTGAGCCAGTATCTGTCTGCTCCACGGTCAACTCACTATGCTGCTGTTCTGCGCATTCTTCGATACCTGAAAGGCACTCTCTTCCATGGCCTTTTCTACTCAGCTCAGTCTCCTCTTGTACTCCGTGCATTCTCTGATGCTGATTGGGCAGGGGATCCCACTGATCGCAGGTCCACTACAGGTTACTGTTTTTTTCTTGGTTCTTCCTTGATTTCTTGGCGAAGTAAGAAACAAACTTTTGTGGCCCGCTCCAGTACTGAAGCAGAATATCGTGCCCTTGCTGATACCACATCTGAGCTCCTTTGGCTACGATGGCTTCTTAAGGATTTGGGTGTGTCCACATCCTCTGCTACTCCCCTTTATTGTGACAACCAGAGTGCCATTCATATTGCTCACAATGATGTCTTCCATGAACGGACTAAACACATCGAGATTGATTGTCATTTTATCCGTTATCATCTTGTCCATGGTGCTCTCAAGCTTTTCTCAGTCTCCTCCAAAGATCAACTTGCAGATATCTTCACCAAGTCACTTCCTAAGGGACGCACTCGTGATTTGGTTGACAACCTCAAGCTGGTCTCACATCCACCTTGAGTTTGAGGGGGGCTGTTAACGTACATTATGTTATGGGCTTTAGGCCCAGTTAGATTACTTGTATAGCACACTTGTACTTGTACTACACTTTACTTGTACCGCACACATATGCCTCCTATATAAAGGCACTGATGTATATTCTTTAATCATGAAATACAATACTACAGATTTCAGTATTTCTAACAGCTTTAACTAATGATAAGCATTTCTATCTCTATTTAACCATTAGTTTGATTTTTTTCTTTTTTTGTAACCAATAGTTTGATAGTTATATCCAATAGCAGGCTTATACATGGAGTTTCTAACCATGGAGTGGGATTCTGCACCTTAAAGATTACCTTTTTGGAATAGGAATAGAGAAACTCTTTCTATATTGCTGCTTTTGAGGATTGTTATGGTGCCAATAAATTCTTTTTACTACTAGAGTCTTAATTGTCTTTCAAGATCTGGGTGATTCGGTGTTGACATCGTTCCTTTATCAATAAAGGTAAACACCGCATCCCCTCCTACGCATGTAAGGCAATATTTTTTTGGCTGAACCAAGTATATGAGAAGATAAAATCATGAAACTCACTGTTCAAAATGTTCCAACTATATCATACTTTTTTTTATTAAAATTCACCATCTCCAACATGCAATTTCTTGGGGTTTGTAACATGCTTTGAAAGTTTCTCTATCATGTGCATATACTTAATAGGATTTTGTAGAATTTTTTGGTGTTTTGGCTGCATCTAAATCAGTTGAATCCTATTAGGTGAATGTCATGTAAAATGTAGTTTAGATTTTTAATAGAAATTGGATGTGTGGTTGACCTCAAGTATTTTGCAAACCTTTAAATCAAATCCACTATTTGGTATGATTGTGCATATTCTACTTCCTATTCTTAGCATACAGGTAATGCCCTCTTTGGTCCTATCAATCCTTAAACCCTATTTAGTTACATGATAAATTATTTCAACTGGTCTTTCACATCTTAATTTCCCAAAACCATTATTGTCCATAAATTCAACCGTTAGTGCAAATTTTTTTTTTTATATTGATGAGCTTCTTAAAGGTTGTTGGCTTTTGTAAGTTGGGTCCATCAAATTAACAAATCTGATTTTTTTTCCCATTAATCCTTCTTTTGCTGCTTAGTATAACATTGCAAGTGAGATTTTAGCTGGTGTTTGCTCTAAAACTCATGGATGCTATCTCAATGATTCAAAAAAGTGAGCTAACAACTACTGCTCCTGTTTCTCCTCATCTCAAATTGAACATGGCACTGGCCTTTTTTATCAAAGCCACCAATTATACATGTTTGGGCATTATTTTTAGAGATAGTCATGGTTCTCCTATTATAGTCCATACTAAATTAATTCCATGCCAAGGAAACCCATTGTGGATGACTGCCACACTCTGTTGGGAGCATTACACTCCTGTCACGAACTATGAATTAGAGATTTGATTGCGGAGCTTGCCAACTCATAGTTGCTGGCATCAATTGGGTTGCAAGAACCATGCTTGAAGGAGATTTCTGATGTGTTAGAACATATTTATGTTGTAGTAAGCAAGACATATATCCTATAGGACAGTTTCTAGACTATGTAATAAGTGAGCGTACGTGTTGGATAATTATGCTAAGGAGTTAAGGGTACCCTCGGCTTGGGTTGAGGAAAGCCATCTTTTCTCCTCTCTATTGTACACTTGGATTATTATCAATAAAGTTCTACTGCTTTTGAAATTTTTATTTAAAAAAAAAAATTTGTTTAGGATGTATCATATATATTTCATTTTTGGAACTTTCCCGTGAATTGTACGGATTAGCAACTAGTTAATCATAATCATTGACACATCATATTGTAAACATTCTATAGTACCCTTAGCAATTTCATTTTTCATTTCAAACAAAGCTTCTAAAATATAAAACCAATAGGAATTTAATTAATCCAATTGAACCCTAAGTGTTTGTTAACAAAATGTTGCAAATATGTTAGATCATCAATGATGATTAATCTCCCCTAATAGTTTGAGACTTTAATTTTTGTAATCAATCTAGCTCCTACCGAACCACACACAAAATAATATCTATCTATCTATCTCTCCCTTAAAAACAATATCTAAAATTAAAAATTAAAAATTAACCTTAATTAATTAATTAATTTAGTATTATTCTTCAAATTTTGTATTTAATGCAACAAATTAACCTTGGTTTGATTAGTATTAAATAATTTTATTTAATTAATATTTACATAATAAAAGGTCTTATATAAATTTTTTGCCTTAGGCTCCAAATTATATTTGGCCACCTCTGCTTAGTGACTCTAGCACTACTTATTTAGCAAATTATCATGTGATTTTCCCTCTCTTTTATTTTGTATATAATTATGAAGCTTGATAATGTTGATATTTATTGATAGAATTTTTTTTTTCTCTCTATATGAAATATGAAATATAAAATTTGATAATTATGGAATTTATTATTATTATGTTTTATTAAATATGTTTCTCCACATGGACCCACCATCACTCCTCTACCATTCACCACTCGCCGACAAAAGTTGTGCAAATATACGTTGTCCTAGCATTACTCATAGAATAATGCTTACTGTTCCTACTTCCTAGACAATTTATTTTGGAATATTTATTTTTGTGTTATGAGCACAAAGTTTGTGATGTTCTAAATTTGCGGTATATGTTCAAACAATCTGGTTAGGTCTAAATGGCTCAAAGTAATGCGTTGGTTACATTTGTTATATTGTTTTGCTTCTATAAATGTGCATGAGTAAAGATATTAACCTTATTTTAGTTAGTACTATTATTCTACCAATTTTGCATTTAATGAAACAAATTTACCTTGGTTTGATTAGTATTAAATAATTTCATTTAATAAATATTTACATAATAAAAAGTCTTACATAAATTTTTTGCCATAGGCTCTAAATTATATTGGGCCACCTCTACTTAGATTCTTGACTCTCAAACTTTATGCTTTGATCAAATAATTGAGAGTGGAAAATTGTAAATACCCATGTCTCTTCTTCTTTTGTTTTTAGGGTAGGCACCCCATGTCTTGAAAATGTATAATTTTAATAAGGAAGAATGCATTAAACCCTCCCTCCCCAAACTATCGATTTTTTTTTTTTTTCAAAGGCACACTGTACAAATGAAAGTATAAACAGCTAAAGTTACATAACTGAATTTAATTTTAGGCAAATTTAGAGTTTATAATTTTAATTTAGCTTATTAAAAAATTGTAATGTATATGAATATGTACATGTTTATGTTTATGAAGTATTTATTTGAATATTTTATTGAAAAATGATTTTCTCTCTCTTTTATTTTGTATATAATTATGAAACTTGATAATGTTGATATTTATTGATAGACATTTATTTATTTTTGTCTTTGTATGTGAAATATGAAATATAAAATTTGATAATTATGGAATTTGTTATTACTGTGTTTTATTAAATATGTTTCCTCACATGGACCCACAATCATACCTTTACCACTCACAACTCGCCAACAAAAGTTGTGCAATTTTACGTTATCCTAGCATTTCTCATAGAATAATGCCTACTGTTCCTACTTCTAGGCAATTTATTTTTGGAATATTGATTTTTGTGTTATAAGCGCAATGTTTGTGATCTTCTAAATATGCTGTATATGTTCAAACAATCTAGTTAGGTCTAAATGGCTCTAAGTAATGTGTTTGTTCCATTTGTTATATTGTTTTGCTTCTATAAATGTGCATGAGTAATGATATTAACCTTATTTTAGTTAGTATTATTCTTCGAATTTTGCATTTAATGCAACAAATTAACCATGGTTTGATTAGTATTAAATAATTTTATTTAATAAATATTTACTTAATAAAAGGTCTTACATAAATTTTTTGCCTTAGGCACCAAATTATATTGGTCCACCTCTACTTAGTGACCCTGGCACTACTTAGATTCTTGACCTTCAACATTTTTTCTTTGATCAAATAATTGAGAGTGGAAAATTGTAAATACCCATGTCTCTTCTTCTTATGTTTTTTACGTAGGTATGCCATGTCATGAAAATATATAATTTTAATAAGGAATGCATTAAACCCTCCTTCGCCAAACTATTGATTTTTTTTTTAAGGCACATTGTACAAACGAAAGAATAAAAAACTAAAGTTACATACTTAAATTGAATTTTAGGCAAAGTTTGAGTATGTAATTCTAATAGACCACTACTGATAAACAGACCACAGATACTAATATGACCATTCCTGCCAATGTCAAATAGTTCTATGGCATACTCAAAAGCAACACACAATGACCCCAAAGGTGGAATCTAATTTTAACAACTTTGACTTGAGTTCTTAAAATAATGCATCTGTTTTATGATCTGCAAATTGACACTAAATAATCTAAAACAATTATTCTAGCCAATACTAAGTGTGAGGAAGCAGCCACCATATCCTCTAAGTCTAAGATAATGCAGTAGCCATATCTCAGTTGATGTTAAGCATCAATATCTCCTTCCAAAAAGGTACTTATCATTTCTAAAATAGTTTGCAATATCTTCCCAATTAATTTACGAACGCTGAACTTGACAATTGAATTACCTAGGTTCTACCAGGTGACAACTGTCAGTTGCAAAGGAGATAGGAATTGTACCAAGGAAATTGCTCAAGCTACATCTATACACAACCTTATATATATAGCCCATATCACATTTTATGAAAGGCATAATTGTAACCTACTCAGCTGCTAAATTTTGAATCGTTAAGCATTGTGCATAACAAATACAATGTACAAAATTGAAAATTTGTGGATAGCAATCAGATGAATCTGGTTAAAATAATAATAATCTGGTCCAAAGGGCCCTACGTTGATAAGGTTCTACATCATCAAAAAAACTGGTCAAAACCGTGAGGAAGCAGCCACCATATCCTCCAAGTCTAAGATAAGATAATGCAGTAGCCATATCTCACACAGGCATTTAATCAAACAGTTCTATGGCATACTCAAAAGCAACTGCTCTATAGAACCTCAAAAAATCAAACAACCAAGAATTAAATCAACCCAAGAATTAAACGAAACCAAGAATTTCTGCTTTAAAATTCGCACATGGATATTAAAAAAAAAAAAAGAAGTTTCTTTGTGGATTTAAACTCTGGGAAAAAATGAAAGGAAAAAGAGGAAAAAAAAAATACCAGCTGTTGGGTATTGAATGGTGCGGCCACCAAGGCACTGCCGGGACAAGGGCGGTGAGACGGGAGAGAGAAGCTCTGTAGTAGCTTTGGTTCTACCGCCTCTCTCTCACTCTCTTTTCTGCCGGTTAGAGCTCTCTCCTCTCTCTTATTTCTATCGTGGTATTGAATTTGTTTTGTGAGGAAGTGAGGAATACGTGCATCTCATATGACTTATTCTGTTGGTGTTTTAACGTTAGACTAATTGAAGTAGTGATTTGACAGGTATGTATAGTTTAAGGAGTAAATTGGCCAATATAATAGTTCATGGGGTGTTTTGGCTAGTGGTTGAAAGTTTAGGGGGGTGTTTGAACATTTTTCCCAAAAAAAAAATTGCAATGTATATGTATATATTTATGTTTATGAAATATTTATTTAAATATTTTTTTGAAAAATGATTTTCTCTTTCTTTTATTTTGTATATAATTATGAAACTTGATAATGTTGATATTTGTTGACAGACATTTATTTTTTTGTCTTTGTATATGAAATTTGAAATTTGATAATTGTGGAATTTATTATTATTTTGTTTTATAAAATATGTTTCCCTACATAAACTCACAATCACACCTCTATCACTCACAACTCGCCAACAAAAGTTGTGCAATTTTACATTGTCCTAGCATTACTCATAGAATAATGCTTACTGTTCATACTTTCTAGGAAATTTATTTTTGGAATATTGATTTTTGTGTTATGAGTGCAAAGCTTGTGTTGTTCTAAATTTGTGGTATATGTTCAGACAGTGTTGTTTTGCACGTATGGCTTCAATTATTGCGTTCGTTCCATTTGTTATACTGTTTTGCTTCTATAAATGTGCATGAGTAATGATATTAACCTTATTTTAGTTAGTATTATTGTTCGAATTTTGCATTTAATGCAACAAATTAACCATGGTTTAATTAGTATTAAATAATTTTATTTTATAAATATTAACATAATAAAAGGTCTTCATAAATATTTTACATTAGGCTCCAAATTATATTGGGCCACCTCTACTTTGACTCTGGCACTACTTAGATTCTTGACTCTCAACCTTTTTTTTTTATCAAATAATTGATAGTAGAAAATTGTTAATACCCATGTCTCTTCATCTTTTGTTTTTGTTTTTTTGTTTTTTTTTTGGGTAGGTAACCCATGTCTTGAAAATGTATAATTTTAATAAGGAATGGATTAAACCCTCCCTCCCCAAACTATCGATTTTTATTTTTTAAAGGTACACTGTACAAATGAAGGAATAAAAAACTAAAATTATATAACTGAATTGAATTTTAGGCAAAGTTAGAGTGTGTGATTTTAAATTAGCTTATACAAAATTGTACTGTATATATATATGTATATGTATATGTATACGTATATGTTTTTGTTTATGAAGTATTTATTTAAATATTTTATTGAAAAAATGATTTTCTCTCTCTTTTATTTTGTATATAATTATGAAACTTGGTAATGTTGATATTTATTGATAGACATTTATTTTTTTGTCTTTGTATATGAAATATGAAATATAAAATTTGATAATTGTGGAATTTATTTTGATGGACAAAGTTTAGCTACAAAATTAGTTTTAGCTTAAGGCTAAAACCTTACTTAGTATCTTTTTATTGGAGGTGAATTTTGACAAATCCATCATTGGATTACATCTTCTTCTTGTATCCTCCATGCTTGCAAAATTTCTAGAAAATTAAAGATCAATAGCTATGTCATCAATTAATTATTTAAATTGCAAGTTTTTGTAGTTTAAAATTATGTATAAAATATAAACTTGTAGATCATATAGTAAATAATATCTGATTGATACAAAATTTGACATGTATATTGAGAGCGTAATGAACATGCAATTCAACGGTTAAATTTTCAAAATATGTAGTAAATTTTTCAAAAAAGTTGTAGCCTTATGCTACAACAAATTTTGTAGCTAAACTTTGTCATATTTTGATTATGTTTATTAATATCTATTAATGATAATTATTAATAGATATTTATTATAAATGCTTTGTATATTGAACAATATATTTTATAATTTAATTGAAAGTTTAAATACAGAATAGAAGTGGGTTCCAGTTAGCCCAATTGGTAAAGTCTCTGATGGTTGTATAAGAGATCTGATGTTCAATCCCCGTTTACACCAAAAACTGATTGGTGTCTTGGTCTGATAATAAAGAGCTATCATCAAGAGCGGACGCCATAGGTTGAAATTCTCTTAAAAAAAAAAAATACAGAATAGAATTTAATTCCAATTGAAACATATATATATATATATATATAGTAATAATATTTATGTGTAAAATTGTGAACACATAAAATTTTATGTGACAGAATATTATGAAGTTAACCAAAATTCAAATGCTTTCAGTTTTTTTTTTTTTTTTTTTTTTGAGAGAGTTTCAACCTATGGCGTCCGCTTCTGATGATAGCTCTTTATCATCAGACCAAGACACCAATCAGTTTTTGGTGTAGGCGGGGATTGAATCTCAGATCTCTTATACAACCATCAGAGACTTTACCAGTTGAGTTAACTGGAACCCACAAATGCTTTCAGTTTTATATATCTTATTATATCTTATCATTACTATTGATTGTAACTTTGGTATTAGTATTCACTATTAATATACAAAATTTGTTATCACACTTGTAATAATTCGATGTGAATAACTCTTTAAAATTATATTACAAGTATTTATCTGATTTATATCGATAGATTGAAGAAACTCTTCTTCTTTTTTTGTCAGTATTATTCACAATTAGGCAGACTAGTGAAAATATCATTTAAATAAAAAGTGACCGAATTCTCTTGTCACTTTATATTTTTCATAATATTGGAATTAAGTTGGTTAGCGTAAATATCAACGATGTGGGCTTGAAGGACATATGTATGGAATTTTGTTTAGGAATTATTTAATTAAGATAAAAAATTTTGTAATTGGAATTTCGAATTAGGACATACATTTTTTAAAAATAAATTTTTTTCTTTAAAAAATAAAAATTTGTATAGATTTACCAAATCAATATATTTTTTTTAAATAATTTTTCTAATTTTGTTTTTGCAAGAAAATTAAAAAAAGAAAGTTGTTTTTGGCGCTTAATAGTGATCATATAACGACATTTAATAAAGCTAAATTTCAAAAAGACTAAATCGAACGAAATTAAAGTTACAAAATTGAATTGAATTTTAGACAATGTAATTTTAATTTCACCTATAAAAAATGTAATGGGTATTGAAAGCTCGAAAATGTGTTGAAAACACAAGAGCTGTTTAGACCCCCAAATTAAAGTTACGGCTCAATAGATTTTACACTAACTTAATACTAAGTGCGGAATAGTGTAAATGCAAGCCGATAAACAAACAAGCTACTCTAATCCATAATCAAGACAACACAGCAGTAAAATGGAATGTAAAAGAGTAGGGAAGAAAGATGCAAACACAAGATAACACGCCAATGTGTTATCGAAGAGGAAATCGAAGTACTCGGCGTAAAACTTCTCCGCCGCCCTCCAAGCGATAATCGATCCACTAGACAATCAGTTGGGATACATAGGTTAGCAAGAGATCTTCCAAGCCTAATCTACCCGATGTACCTAAGCCCTCCAAGCTCCTACTCCAACAAGGCTTCTCGGAACCGTGTCTTGTCTAGCTCTCCGGATCCCGCAACAAGCTCCATGTTGCATCTGCCATCTTTGGCTTCTTCCAATGCTTCCCAGTAGCACCAAACTATCACTTGACACTTTGAAAGGGTGTTGTAAATGTTTGGGCTATCAACCTCTCAATGATATGAAATAGAGAGGTAGGAGTTGAGGAAAATCCACAAGCAATGGTGTAGAGGATTGTGGGTATAACAATCTCTAACTCTCAAGGTGTTTGGCTAAGGTTTTCTCTTAGAAGTACTCCTCAACATTTGTGGGTAATCTGGGTATAAATAGTGTAGGCACAGAAAGTGTGTATCAGAATTGATTGTCTAGCAAAACAGAGTGTCTCGCGGGTGTCTCGCGGGAAGGCCTTACCTGCGAGATACTCGCGAGACACAACTGTCTCCATCTTGTCTTGACTCTTCGCATTCCAGTATGTGCAAGTCACATGAGTCACTTCGCGGGATGCTTAGTCACGAGATACCCGCGAAAACTCATCAGTCTTCAATTGCTTGAGTCTTCACACACACTCTCTCTCTATCACACAACCCTTACAATTAAATCCCACAATAAATACAGGGTACAAAAGATTGAAATAGAATTACAATCAAATTTGGCACAGAATTAAAGCCAACAAAACACATCGTTGTAAATCACAACTTTACAATCTCCCCCTTTGGCTATTCCGTGACAAAACCCCTAAAACAGACTCTAGACTTAAACGTGAGTTTGGGAACAATGACAAAACTCACTCACACCTAATCTAGAAGCTGTGAGGCACTTGCATGTATGTACCTGTAACCTGAAACGCTTGCACACAAACAAAACTTTCATTAAGCTTATGACAAGTTGAATACAAGGTATGTATATGAGCAAGTAAAATGCGATCAAGTTGGTAAGCACAATAGAACATGTAAGCATATCTTGATCAAACAGGATCAGTAATTAAAGAATGACTACAATGAACATTCAGCAAGTAAATGCTCATCCGGACACGCAATGCAATTAAGATCAATCCCATGGATCAATTGCATGTCCAACACTCAACCAATGTAGAATACGCGAAGTATTTGCATCTAGGATACAAAATCCTACTAAGGGCACAAGAGTGAAGTACTCAAGACATATTGGTAATATCTTAAAAGTACAAAAAATGCTACAAAGCAATAAGGTAAACATAACATACTGAATTATAAACTGAAATATAAAACAGTGTACTAAAGCTTTAAACAAAAGCAGTAAAAGAAATTAAACCAGAGTACTTAAGCTTTAAATAAAAGCAATAAAGCAAAAAAAAAAATGCAGTTAAAAACGCAGTTTCTGTTTTTGGTTTCTTCTCCCCCTATCACTACACTCCCCTATCAACAACACCATCTCCCCCTTTTTGTCATGGAATAGCTAGTCTTTATGTTCCTCTAGCTTCCTCTGAATTTGATCCATTTGAGTCTGGGGAGATGTGAACTTGGTGTCGAAACGAATGTGTTGGGAGTGCATGATGGTAGCTAGTCCGGATATTTTGGTAGTGATCTCTTGAAAAGTTGCCATGATGTTGTCTAGCTGTTCATCATAAACATGGGAGGTAGAGCTGGAGCTTCCCTGAGTAGTATAACTTTCTTGCTTAGTATTCTTTTTGGTGTGACTCATGCTTGCATGGAGAGTGCGAATATTAATTGGACTTGGCCGTGGATATGGGCCCTCATCTTCCGAGGGATGCATACCTTTGAGCTTTAGAATCCTTGAGATAAGGCGACAAAAAGGAATACAATTCCTTGAAGCAGTCCGTTCAACCGTTTTTGCTACAATGTGGAAAATATGGGAACACACATCGATCTCCACGTCAGTGATCATATCATGTAAGAATAATGCTCGACCGAGATTTATGTAACCGGTGCTAGACAGAGGATAGAGGTTGCTACACATAATCATTGTGAGCAACCTTAATTCGGGAGAAAGAGAGGCCACACTTATTGACTTCCCATTTGAGGAGAATTCCAAATTTGCTCCTAAAGCTTCCCGAAGAACCTCCTCATCCGGAATTAGTTCATCGTATACCGGTGGGATAGGTAATATTGGCCGGTTGATGTTTAGAATTTTCGCCAAGTAGACGGGTGTAATTGAGAACCTCTTTCCTCTAACCCAGCACTTGATCTCCTCTCCTTTAACAAGGGCATTAGCATAAAACTCTTTCACCAAGTTCTCGTATGCATCCTCAAGAGTTGAGAGAAGAAAGTTCCAATCCTTGGTGGCAAACCAGATGAGAATACTGGTGTCTAGGAGAGATGGCTGATCAACGGCCCTTTCAACTAGTAGTGGAGCATCTCGAAACTGGCTCGTGTAGGTCTGGAATGCAGCATAAGATCTGAATAAATCAGGGTCATACACTCCAGTTGAAAAACAAGTCCTCTTTGACCTCGGTGAAGGGTCATCAACATCAATCACTGGCTCTTTTCCTTTGTTGCAGCCTCCTTTCACAGCTGAGCTTTTAAACGAAGACATCTGTACAAATGGACACACAACAAGAGAACAAATGCAAAACAACACAAACAGACCATAAAACTTGATTAGATTCAAGTTAGTCCAAAACAAAGGTAAAAATGATAGAAATATGCATGTACGCAGCAGAAAATTAACGGATCTACTTCATTCGAAATTGATAACATACACTATGTAAATTTCAGAATACAAGAACAAGAGAGTGTACCTTGGTGTGGTGAATTTCAAAACAAAGATTGTAAGCACTTGGGAATACTTTTAATCTTCATTCCAATTCCACTAACGCCCAAGATGTGTGGTCTGTCAATCAGTTATATGAAATGTTCAAGAGAGAATTCAAGAGTGTCCAACACTCACATACACCATTTCATGTAAGTTGTTATTTCAAAAATCTGTATGTTTCTCTCTTAATAATTGATTATCTAATTGGGCTAGCCTTTTGGGCCTTTCCAATTGGGCTCTAGTATGTGGCTTGGAGTGGGACCAAAAGGGATCAATAAGACACTAGCTCCAATGGGCCTTGGGCTTTTCTGTTAACTCTTGACAAGTCCAAAGTTACCATTAACTATATTTAATACCACTATATAAATATGGTTGCATTCTAGGCCTTATCTATAAATTATATCTCAAGACTTTATTATACATGCAATCCCTTCATAAAATATTCATAGTAATACAAAGTCATAAACGTAGACTGCCACTTTGTAAATTACTACATCTTAATCCTTGAGTACCCAGTTTAATCCTTTTAAGTTATTCATTATATATTTATGAAATCCAATTCCATAAATATATATACTTTAGTAATTTCTTACCAAAGTGGTTAGGCATAACTCTCTGAATAACAAACCCATTAAACTTATCTCAAGGGAATATTTTGTATCTCCGTCAAGAGACTATGAATTCCATTTTGAGAATATATGTTCTATCAACACTAAATGTGGCTGCCCAACATATTGAGGTTTTGACCGTTACTTTAGATCTCACTCCTGATATATCAAAACAACCTACACCTCATGATCAGGTCCATTATTCTCTCAGGATTAAGAGTTCATGCAAATATAAGTCGTGAGATTTATTATTCATTTGACAGTCGTTAGGAGAATAATAAATCTCATAGCGGTCCAGTTCAATATGTTTTAACTCTTAAAACATATCAACATATCAACTAGAAGTCTCCACTTCCATGATCAAGACAAATCATCGTAATTGATATGTTATAATCTTTGCAGATGAAATGCCCAATTTTATCACCAACTACGAACTATAATTCTGAGTTTACAAAGAACTTGTGATTTATATCTTCTGTGACTTTTCACATAAATCACATACTATGCATCTCATGGACTATATGATAATATCCGAATATTCATGTTACCATTATTTTAGATAATAATAAAACAACTTTATTAAACACAATATTAAGTCATACGTAATGTCATACTTAATATTATACATAGTATCATACAATAGGATTTAAGGGCACTAATTCTAACAAAAAACTACCTAAAAACAGAGCAAAACAACTCAAAACAGAGCAAGCAGACACAAAACAACATGCTATAAGTGTTTAACCATGCAAACAATAGCAAAATGCATGAAGTGATTCACTATGCATGTGTGTATGTGTTGTGCATGTGTTGATGCATGTGTGTATGTGTTGTGCATGTGTTGATGCATGTGTGTGTAGTATGAGGTGCAAGAGGTGTGCTGAGTGTGTGCATGGCATGGCATTGAGGCACAAAATGAACAAAGTGTGAAAAACACACAAACATTGACCAAAACATGATAAACATGATTAGTCAAGACAAAATCCAATCATTGGAACTCACTTGAGTCCAATTTAGCACAAGAATGTCACTAGGACATTTTGTCAAACACCTAACATGCAACAAAGTACACAGATGATGAAAAATGCATGAACATAATGAAAATTGCCTCAATACATGCTCAAACTACCACATGGGGCCAACACAGATACACAAACATCAAATGGGACTCAGCCCAATCAAAGACTTTGAAAAATTTTCACAAAATTAAGAACCCCAACCCATTTTCGAAAAATCCCCAATTTACAAAACCCCAAGCTAAAATCTGCATAATCAAAGACAAGAATGAAGACAATGTTTAGGAAAACATACCTTGAAGTGATATTGTAGAGATTTTTGCTTGAAAATGATGGGGTTTAAGTGAAAAATGATTTTAGGTTGAAGGGGGGGTTCGAGAGAGGCTTAGCGAGGAAAATAAGAATGTTTTTGAAAACTTGTCACATCTGCCTTATAAAACTGAAAACACGCATTTTTCGCGGGTTAGAGAGTTGCGAGATTAGTCGCGAGACACATTGAAGTTTTCGTGAGAAGCTCTTAGTCGCGAAACAATCACGATAGCCTCTGTATGAACTTGAAAAATTTCTAGTTTTTGCCTAAAAAACATTTCGCGAGAAGAGTTTAGTCGCGAAATACTCGCGAGGCAGTAGCGAGACTTTCTGTATGAAAATGTGACTTTGTATTTTCCCTTAAGCACATTTTGCGGGAAGCTCTAAGTCGCGAGCTTCTCGTGAAAAGACCTCTGAACCAGTTTTTTGAAGAAAAACACAAAAATGCATTTTTGAACAAAAACTAAACGCACGAAAGTATAAAATCACTTTCAAAAACAAATAAAACACTCAAAAATCTTTTTTGGTTTAATCAGCAAGTACTTGAGCATACACATCACATTTGAACATGTACAATCACACAAATGAGATAAACATTAACTGAATCGAAGACTTGTGTGTTGTGGGTGAGTATTAAATGTGGAATAGTCCTTAGACCAGAGTGAAGCTTCAATGATCAATTCAATCAAGTCATACACAACTGATATTGAGTCAAGTGGACTATCTCAATTATAGAAATGAACATATATGACCTCCCACAAGAGAATGATTACAAAATTTAGAAGCTTTTCATTTTGGCTTTTACATAAATCATAACAATTGATCATTTTTGGATAATACATCTCATTTTTGAGATCAGTGCTTGAAATTTTTGATATTTCAACATGTAGAGTTAGCCTTTGACTTTTTGAGCACCATACATTTCAATACAAGAGTCGCTTTCCCTTTTTCCTAATCAAATACTAGTATGTGTGACAGACTTTTGCAGCTCATAATCTCTGTTTCATTGTGAGATTTACATTTGGTGAGCTCTGTAGCAAAAACATAAAAATAAAGGTGAGAAGAGATATAGGCACAAGTCTATGCAAGAATCAAGACCATCAAGACTATTGACCAATTATTCATGACAAGCTTGAAGATCTATTTACAACAATCACACATAGTTTTCAAGATTTCTCCCACAAAGATATATGTGCATACATAACAAGCTAAGTTCGTAAATGCACTACGCCATTAGTATGAAGGTACTAGGCCAAACTCACATGTGATATACACATCACAAGCGATCAAACTTTTTGGAGATTTTTCAATTTTTATGGGTTTTTGAATTTTTGAACACACACAAAAATAGAACAAGTAAAGTAAGATCAACAAAAATAAGTACAAAACAAAACTTGTAAAAGAAATATGCTATAAACTAGAAGCAAATGACACAAAGTAAATTATGCATGTCGTGATGCATGAACATATGTCCCTAAACATCAGAAGTATTAATGCATGAACATGTTGTAATGCTTATACATGAGTACCCCTTTTCACCCACACGGTACGTGCGTTTGGGGTGATATCCCTATAGGATTGGGTACGAGTGTTGTGGCCTTCAAACCTTCTGGAGAAGCTTGCCAAACAGGTGGTGAATGCATCGATCATTTTCATCACATCCATCACTCCGGAATCACCATCTCGACCTCTTGATTGCTCAATAGCCCAATTCCTTTTGTCATTTCTTAGTCCTCTTAACCTCTGATCACTTGCATTCTTCAGTGCCCTCAGCTTATAACAATTTGGTCTGGTGTGTCCTTGAAGTTCACAGTGATGGTAGAAATGTTTAATTCTCGGACCTTTTTGTGACTTTGGAGGTGATTTCCCTTGAACCTTAGGCTTGACCATTGATTGGTTAGAGGGCTTATTCAACACCTGTCGGCCAGCCACGTTCTTATTCTTCTCCTCCTTCACTTTCTCAACCCTTGTGGTAGTTACCATCGGTTCTTTGGCTTTTACAAACTTCACTTCCTTGGAAACATTTACAGCCGAACTACTTTCTCCAGAGTATCCCAGTCCGATTTTGTCGAAGAAAGGTTTTAGATGAGAAAGGACTTCATCAAGCTTCTTGGAAGAGACTCGCTCTACTTTAGCATTGGCTTGAACCACCTCAAGCTCAAGAAATTTTATCTTTGAGTAGGCTTCGGTCAGTTCTCCATTCAATGTCTCTATTTCACCTTTAGCCTTCTTATATTGCATTAGGAGACTTCTATAGTCCTCCTCTGCCTTCTTCATCTTTTTAATGGCTACCTTGGCCACCCTTGTATATTCTCCTGACTTCTCAAGGAGGGAATTTTAGTTTTCTTGAAGTCCCACTGCATTTTCATCTTCTTCAGCATCAGATTCTTCTACTACTCCCATTGATTCCTCTTCACTATGCTCCCCAAGCTCTTCTACAAGCAACCTTAAGTCCTCCGAAGACTCAACATGAGCAATAGTCATAAAAGCAGAGTAATTCCCTTCTCCATCACAGGTCTCTTCCGAATCAGAATTGGAAGAATCCGAATCATTAAGGGTTGTGGCATATGCCTTGCCCTTCCTTCTCAAATAGTTTGGGCACTCCTTTTTAAGATGTCCATGACCATTGCATTCGTAACACACGATGCCTTAAGGGGGTTGTGAGTCCTTTCCTTCTTTCTTCTTAAACTCCTTCCTATCACCTTTGGAGGATGAAAACTTCCCTTTGCTGAACGGTTTCCCACTGTTCTTCATCTTCAGAAATTTTCGGAAGTTCTTTGCAAGAAATGCTACCTCCTTCTCCACTCCATCTTCTTCGGAGGAATCATCCATTCTTTTGGTGATGGTTTTAAGAGCAAGAGATTTACTCGACTTATGAGAAGGCAGTCCCAGCTCATACGTTTGGAGAGATCCAATGAGCTCTTGAATTTTGATCTCATCCAAATATTTACTTTCCTCTATAGCTGTGACTTTTGCTCAAAAGCTCTCCGGCAATGATCGGAGGATTTTCCTCACTAACTTTGAGTCCTCCATTCTCTCACCCAAGTGAACTTGCCAATAACCACTTCATTTAGCTTACTGTAGAAAGAGTCAAATGACTCGTCCTCACTCATTTTCAGCTCCTCAAATCTAGTGGTTAGCATCTGCAACTTTGTATCCTTTACTTTCTTTGTTCCTTCATATGTGGTCTCCAATATCTCCCAAGCTTCCTTGGCTACTGTTATGTGAGAAATCCTGTGAAATTCATCTGGAGAAACATCACAAAAGATTGCATTCAAAGCTTTACTGTTAGCGTTAGCTGCCTAAGTGTTGCCTTATCCCAAGTGGATTTAGCGGCCTCTGGCCTAGTCCATCCTACTTCTACCGCATCCCAAACAGTATCATCAATTGAACACAAGAATGCCCTCATTCGGACTTTCCAAAAGGCATAGTTACTACTATAAAAATATGGTGGAACATTTAAAGATTGAGACTGGTCCATCTCAAACGGGGTCAAGGATCACACTCAGGTATTTAAACCACAGCGAGTGTACCTATCTGATACCAATTGAAAACTCAAAAATGTGTTGAAAACACAAGAGCTGTTTAGACCCCCAAATTAAAGTTACGGCTCAATAGATTTTACACTAACTTAATACTAAGTGCGGAATAGTGTAAATGCGAGCGGATAAACAAACAAGTTACTCTAATCCATAATCAAGACAACACAGCAGTAAAATGGAATGTAAAAGAGTAGGGAAGAAAGATGCAAACACAAGATAACACGCCGATGTGTTATCGAAGAGGAAATCGAAGTACTCGGCGTAAAACCTCTCTGCCACCCTTCAAGCGGTAATCGATCCACTAGACAATCAGTTGGGATACATGGGTTAGCAAGAGACCTTCCAAGCCTAATCTACTTGATGTACCTAAACCCTCCAAGCTCCTACTCCAACAAGGCTTCTCGAAACCGTGTCTTGTCTAGCTCTCCGGATCCCGCAACAAGCTCCATGTTGCATCTGCCATCTTTGGCTTCTTCCAATGCTTCCCAGCAGCACCAAACTATCACTTGACACTCTGAAAGGGTGTTGTAAGTGTTTGGGCTATCAACCTCTCAATGATATGAAATGGAGAGGTAGGAGTTGAGGAAAATCCACAAGCAATGGTGTAGAGGATTGTGGGTATAACAATCTCTAACTCTCAAGGTGTTTGGCTAGGGTTTTCTCTCAGAAGCACTCCTCAACATTTGTGGGTAATGTGGGTATAAATAGTGTAGGCACAGAAAGTGTGTATCAGAATTGACAGTCTGGCAAAACAGAGTGTCTCGCGGGTGTCTCGCAGGAAGGCCTTACCCGCGAGATACTCGCGAGACACAGCTGTCTCCATCCTGTCTTGACTCTTTGCATTCCAGCATGTGCAAGTCACATGAGTCACTTCGCGGGATGCTTAGTTGCGAGATACCCGCGAAAACTCATCAGTCTTCAATTGCTTGAGTCTTCACACACTTTCTCTCTTTATCACACAACCCTTACAATTAAATCCCACAATAAATATAGGGTACAAAAGATTGAAATAAAATTACAATCAAATTTGGCATGGAATTAAAGCCAACAAAACACATAGTTGTAAATCACAACTTTACAGGTATGTTTATGTATACATATATGTATATATGTGTCTGTGTTGTGTGTGTGTAGTAATATTTATGTTTATGAAGTTTTTATTAAATATCGTATTCAAAATAAGTTGTTCTTAATTTTTCCGTCATAACCATTTAGGATTTTTATAATGGTAAATGAAAAGTAAACACGATACGTTAGAATTGATTAAGCATATTATGAAAAAAACATAAAAATTAAAAATTAAATATTGAAAAAGAAAAATTCATTGACCACATATATAATTTAGGTTATATTATTAGTGTTTATCTGATCTACAAAGCTAGAAGAAAGGTTATATTATTCAATTCATTATTATACATAATCTTAGAATCAGGTTGACTAGTGATAATATCACTTTAATATGGAGTGACAGAGTTCTCTTGTCACTTTATAGTTTTCATAATGGTGTTGAATAAAGTTAAAAAGTTAAAAGACTAAATCGAACAAAATTAAACCTACAGAATTGAATGAAATTTTTAACAAAGTTAGATGGTGTAATTTTAATTTAGCCTATAAAAAATTCAATGTGTGTATGTATGTGTGTGTTTGTGTGTGTGTGTGTATATATATATATGTTTATGAAGTTTTGATATATTGAATTTCAACCTATGGCGTTTGTTTTATGATAATTGTTTTTTATTATAAGGCCAAGACATCAATCGGTTTTTGGTGTAGGCGAAATTTAGAATTTTAAAATGGAAAATGAAAAGTAAACATGATATGTTAAAATTGATTAAAAATTGTATGAAAAAACATAAAAACAAAAAATTTAAATATTGAAAAATAAAAAAGTCATTAAACACATATTATTTCAAATGTATGTTAAGTTTTTGTTTACCATTCGTTTAAGTATTTGGGTTCTAAACCAATTTTCGTATTTGAAAATCATATTTTTCTTATTTGTGTCCTATCTAGTGTTATCTTTTTTCACATGTTTTGACATGTAAAAAAATTCACATGTTTTGATTGTTTTACATGCGCCATGGCGATGGATAATCCTAATAGCAGTCGCTATCAAGTGTGAAATGATGGAAATTGAAATTGGAATTGATATAAGTTGAAACCGATTTGAATTGAATGTGAGAATGAGGTTTTATAACCACTTATGGTGTTTTACCTCTTTGATTTGAAATGGAATAATTGAATAATCACCATTCTCATAGGTTTTCTTTTTAAAATCTTTGTATGGTTCATGAAAACACTTGATTAAATTATGAGGAATTTTGGAATTGGGGCATTTGAAATTGTATAATTGTGAAAGGGATATGTCTTTCACTCAAAATTTGGTTGTAGGGACAATTTTGAAAATCTTGCCTTTGGGGCATTGTTGAATTTTTTTTTTTTTTTTTTTTTTGGGTGTGTTTTGGTCCCAATTTTAAAATTTTTGTTATTTTAGAAAACTTTGGGCTTGCGGGCCAAGAAATTAAATTTAAAGATTTTTTTTTTTTTAATTTAGGGCAAATTATAACTTACCCACCTGTGGTTTGGCCGAAATTTAAGTTGCCTATTGTGGTTTGAAATTTGACACTTTACCCACTTGAGGTTTGACCTAAATTTAAATTGCTTAACTGTGATTTGAAATCCCATGATGCAAGTGTTCTGTTGGATTGTTTTTTATCTTATTTGATTTGTATTTTTATGGTTTTTTGTGTTTTTGGAGAAAGAGACATAAAAGTGGAGCAAAATTGCATATTTAAACCTGTTTTTAACAGAAGTGGGTTACGGAACTTTAATTGAGCTAACCTCATGTGGGTAAAATGTCAACTTTTAAACCACATGTAGACAACTTAAATTTCAGCCAAACTACAGGTGGGTAAGTTGTAATTTGCCCTTTTATTTATGAATGATTTTGGGCTTTCAGGCCTTAATTTCAAAAAGGACTTATCAGTTGAAGAAGGTTCCTAATATTTTGGGACCAATCTTCAAACTTCAAAGAAATATATTATTTGAAAATGTAATTGAGCTCTTAGAGCATTCCTATCAAAACTTCTAAAAAACTTAGCGTTTACCATCTCAAAAACCAACTTTATAACATATAACACATCACTTTACAATATCCTTTACATCAAAACTTCTATTTTTTTTAACACTTCATTTAAATATTCTTTCTTTATTATTTTTTATTCATTTTTTATTATTCCTCTCTCTCTCTGTCTCTCTCTCCTCTGTCTCTCTCTTTCTCAACCCAATTGTTCTCACCACCGCCGGCCACCACATCCACCCACCCATACCACAACCACCACATCCACCCACCATCACCGCCACCAACCACCAGCCAGATCCACCACAACCACAAACAATAGCAGAGAAAAAAAAAAAAAAAACCTTCACATCCACCCACCACACCCACCCCATCCACATCCACATCCACCGTCGGACAAAAAAAAAAAAAAAAATCAACAGTAATCGGACCAAATCAACATCAACATCCACCCACCACACCCTCCACATCCACATCCACATCCAATCAACAGCAGGAAAAAAAAAAAATCAAAATCAAAATCAATCGGACCAAATCATGGATCTTCTAGATAAGACCAAGGACCACGAGTGACCTAGGAACACGATCTGCATCGGTGAGTGAATGAGCTGACCTGATTCGCATCGGTGACCTAGGAACACAATCCACCGCCACGAGCCAGACCCACCAGCAATCGGACCATCGATGACTCAGGAACACGACCCACAACCGTCGGAGACCCAAAATCAAGATCAAAACCATGACCCACGACCCAGTAACACCACACCGTGACCCAGGAACAACACTGTGACCATCGGAGCATCAGACCAGATTGGACCCATGACCATCAAACCACTATCGCTGGACCAGAACCATCGCCGGACCAGACCCATCGCCGGATCACATCCATCGGGAGAGAGAAAAGAGAAATGAGAGAGGAAAGACACGAGAGAACTGAGAAAAGAGAGAAGTTCGTGAGAATAAAAAAGTATTTTTTTTTTTTTTTTACAATCTAGCTACAGTGAGCTATTATTGATAACAGCTCACTGTAGCTTGGTGCTGAATTTTTTAAGATTTAGCATGTTTGATGGAAGTGTGTTTTTATCATTTGAGGTGCTAAAAATGCTAAAAAATAGCATTTAGCATTTTTAGCACCTTTAACGAGAATGCTCTTAGGCCCAAGGTTTTTCTTTTCTTCATTTTTTTGTGTGAAAACTTTCGAGTCTTGGAGCCCAAGATTTGATTGTTTGAAAAAAAACTTGGGGCTTAGGGCCAAAGAATTAATGTTTATACTGAGAATTGCTTTGTTTTGATGTTAGGCATTTGGGGCCAAAAATTTGTATATAATTACAAAAATGCATACTAGAGAGAGCTGAGTAGGTTATCTGCCAAAATGGACGGACGCATCATTATCAACTTTGTGCACTCCTACTTACTAAAACACAGCTGTAAAATTGTGAAGGTCATATGAGGGAGACGTTTTACTAGTAGTACATTTGGGCATTTGTTGTTTAATGTCATTGTGGCCTGTACCATTAAATGGATTTGTAAATACTGGATTCAACAAATTTTACCACATATGCAAATTTAAATCTTAAATACGCATTTGGATCACTTGCATTTCAAGTTCGCATTACTTCTCATCAAAAAAGAAAAAAGAAAATTTTTTCGCATTACTTCTACATCTATCTTTTAATTGTTAAAATGTCACCGATATAAAACTGATCTAGCTTGCAGGAAAACATGGGAGTACAATTTTAGTATAAAGTAGCCCCAAGTTTTGAAATCAATTGAACATATAATATGTTAAGACTAAAAGTCACATGGGACACAAGAAATTATCTACTCCTACGGAAGGAAACACTACAAAAAATTGGGCCTATAGTGGCGTTTGTAAAACGCCACTATAGGTACTAAAAACGCCACTATAAGCCCATTTTGGCTATAGCAGCGTTTGCTATAGTGGCGTTTGTAAACCCCACTATTGTACCGCAACTATAGACCTATTGTGGCGTTTTACAAAAAATGCCACTATAGATCTGCCCTATAGTGGCCTTTGCAAACGCCACTATAGACCAATTTTTTTTTTTAATTTTTTTTATTTTTAAAAAAGGCTATAGCAGCGTTTTAGAACGCCACTATAGGGTAGATCTATAGTGGCGTTTGTTAAACGCCACTATTGTACCGTCACTATAGACCTATAGTGGCGTTTCTAAACGCCACTATAGACCAATTTTTTTTATTTTTAAAAAAGGCTATAGCAGCGTTTAGGACGCCACTATAACGCAGACCTATAGTGGCGTTTGTGAAACGCCACTATAGGGCAGACGACTCACCCTATAGTGGCATTTTACAAACGCCACTATAGCCAAAACACACACAAAAAAAAAAATTAATTACCAAAATTTAATTTTTGGTAATCAAAAGTTTTTTTTTAATTGAATTAAAATTGTAATTCAGTTAAAATTAAAATCTTAATAAAATTAAAATTAAAATTGTAATTAAATTAAAAGATACAAAACAAAAAAACATAAATAAAACAAAATACAAACACTATAGCTAGCCCAGCAAATTCAAAATGAAACTCAAACCCACCTAAAAAAATTTAAAATCAAACATAACATGCTCACATCCAAAAATTAAAAAAAAAAAATAGCAATTCCACCGAACACATTCAGCCGCCATAGACCATTCTGCAAAAAGAAATCATCAAATAGATTTTGAATTTTTCACTACTTTCTTGGTTCTATTAACAAAGATATTATCACAACACTTGAGAGACCCACAAAGCAAAATAGACAGCAGACAAAGAATAGACCAAAACTATTATCAAAAAAGGAATAGACCAAAACAATCATTAATTTTTTTTTAAAAAAAATACTTACTTGCAACTATACAACCAATGGCATCAAACACAATAGCATTCTTTCTTCAATCACAAATCCCATAATAGTAGCACCATTTACAAATTTGAACAAAATTAACTAGTTGCAACATCATCTTCAAATCCAAAACTCACTAACATTAACACCACCACAAATAAAATAGGGGAAATAAAATCAAATAGGAGAGAAAGAGAAAAGAATAAATCCAGGTATCATCAATACAAATTCGCATTTGTGAAACTATTTTACTTGTTTGATTTATTTCGAATCGAGAAATTTAGTCGTCTACAGTAACCTCATATGGTGGTGGTTTTTAGCCCGCCACAATAGACCAAAAGCGTAGCTAAATGGCAGATCTATTGCGGCGCTTTTTGATCCCGCTGTAATAGATCTATAGCGGCACCGCAACAGTGACGGGAAGAACCGCCGCAATAGCACCCGCCACTAAAGGTCAAATGGACCTTTAGCGGCGGTTTTTGGGCTTTTGTGGCGGTTTTGGCCCGCCACAATAGTACCTTTTTTTTGTAGTGTGTGCAAAGTCGCTGAAGTGCAAAGTAAAGTTTTGATGGTCTGTCCTCAACTCAGCTGCACTCTTTGCAACCTCGCTATGCTTCTCATCAGTGGAAAGATAGCTAGATTAGATGTTGGTGAAATGCATGTAGTTTTGTTGTTTTGTCTTTGTAATGAGGTGTGATTATTGTAGATTGGCTGTTGCAAGTCTTTCCCCTTTTGTGTTCTATGTTTCCTTTTGGTTTCTTTGTTCATAAGGTTAGTTTGTGAGCAGGGACAGAGCTAGAACTTAGAGTTAGGGGGGGCAGCTTTGCTGTTGGTTATGTGCAGTGATTTCGGCCTTCGACTTTGTAACTATTTAGTCACTTAGCTGCTAGTTGTTTAAATTTTTTTAAAAGATTAGATTGTTTGTTTTAGGTGAAATTGGTTGACTAGGCTTAATTAATTTATTTTTTGTTAGTTTTACTATTGGTAATTTTTGTTATTGTACTAATTTTTTTGGGCTTGTATATTTCCTTTTTAGATTTTAGACTTATAAATATTTTTTAATGGTCTTTAAAATGAGGAAAATGTTTGAACTACAAACTCTTTTACAAATTGTTGATAATGTAAGTGATGGGCCCAAATGTGTACCAATAAGAATTTGCTACCTTAACAGTTTGTAAAAATATTATAGAAAAATTTAAGACTATAACAATACTCTCAAAAGAGTCAATGATATTTTTAATGAGGCAAAAGTGCAATTTTCAAAATTAAAATTGCTAAAATTAGTACCCATATATATAATAATATTTTTTTTTTTTAAAAATTTGGGGGGGGGGGGGGGCAATTCCAACCATGGGTCCGTCCATAATTGTGAGATGCTACAGATAGGAATGGTAACAGGCAGTTTTCCTATTCAACGTCCCCATTCTTGTCACGTTCTCCCACCCTTGCTTAGGGGTTGGATTTTCGCCCTTGCCCTATCTTACTCAATTTTTATAAACATAACTTATTAAAATTTAGTTTCAAATATATATATATATTTTTTACATTAAACTAAAACCTATAAAACCTTAAAAATTAAGTTATCACATTACAAAACTTTCTAAAGGCAAAATAATAATACAACAATTAAAGTATTAAAAACATAAAACCAATTCAAATATAACAATACAACTATTAGGTTCCATATTTGTATAGGATTGTTGGCAAACATGTAAACATAAACTTGTCTAGATATAGATCATAGAGTCTATAAGTATGATTAGACAATGCTTAAGGTGTTGCTAATCAGTGTGCAAGAACAGGAAATCTACTGATTCAAGAACTCAAATTTCATCAATTTCGAATCTTGAATGATTGAAACTTAAGGTCAACCGATCGAAATGCGTATCTGCAGAATCATTAATTTAGCCCATCAGATGTTTAAGGTTTTAGACCTACTTTACTAAGTATATAAAGGAAACCCTAATGCATGTATTCAAAGACTTTGGAGTTGCTCATTTGAGATCTGAAAGGTTTTGTGCCTTCTTCTTTCAAAGTCACTACCAACAATCAATCTACAAACAATCTAAACCAGTAGATCTAAAGTTGCTGCAAACTAGTCATTAAAGGTGCTGGATCTAAACCTTTGAGTGTGATCTTGGAGTCATAGACTGAAGGTCTACTTTGGAGAAAACCTTCAAGGGTGGTCTTGGAGTTGTGGATTGTAGGTTCACGTTTGGAACACATTTATATCAGAGATGTCTGTGGGATTCAGAGCTCAGTTCAATAGCTATAGTTAGATTTACAATGAATAGGTTTATTTTGACTACAAATCTCTATCTGATAGTGGATTTTTTCATTTTAGGATTGGTCTTTGTGGACACAATTGGGAGTCCCCACCTAGTTTTTGCAATGGTTTAGAAACCATATATATAGCGTCCTTTCAAGGAATGACCATTGATCTTACTACCAAAGATATAGGTTCAGAGTTAAGGTACGGTCTTAGGAAGGTGTTAGGCACCCAAAACCGCCCAACCCTAAGGTTGGCTTCCTCTCATTGTGTCTTATGTCTTAACCCTATTAAAGGCACACTCAATATTGTATCTATACTCACACAAACACTAGCATACATCTAAGCACACAACATGGCATCAATCATCCCAAAAAGACCTAATCAAACATCTATCATGGCATACCCTAACATACATCTAGCATACATGTCAAACCAACCTAACATTCATCTAGCATGGCATAACATAAACCCTAGCATGTTACTATCATACATGTCATATCCAAGGCAACAACATAAGCATAGAAAGATCCAAGCAAACATGTAATTGTATCTATACTTCAAGAAGAACTCAACCAAACACACATGTTTATCTCTATCATCAAGGCAAAATCATATTCAAAGATTCATGGGAATGTGAATGCATGACTTACCTCACTTACCTTGCAGTAACGCAGCACCTATGGCATTCATGCATGACCATTTGAATATGTGTTCATGACATCAAAACAAGAAAACATAAGACAAACCCTAATTTATACATGTGAAAAAGCAAACAAATAACAAGCATGTGAAACAGAATATTAAAACCACAGATATATGAAAAATGATCTAAGACAGAAGTATTGCATGTGAAATTAGAAATGAAATTAGAAAAATTAGGGTTTATGGGCAGGATCATGCACACGCATGTACAAGCCTGCGTACGCAGCCAAGATTATGCGCACGTGGGTTTCAGCCTAGAAATCCTAGCAACACAGAAACTAAAGCAGAGCTTCAAAACGATAAATCTGACATCCTAACATGCTTCTAATATAAATCTAAACAACTTAAACTAAGAACAATTATATCAAAGATACACAAAACGAAAATTATTCCTAACATGCATTAGATCTAATAACAAACAAGAGCAACACATTAAAACATGTTCATCAATATATCCAATCATTCAACTCATTAATCAAAACATGATGAGACACAACACATCGAACCCAAACACATCAAATCAAATTTCTAAGAAAATGTAACACAAAAATAAAACTATAACAACAAGAACACAAAAATAATCCAAATAAAGGAAAAGCTATGAAGAGAGGCTTACCTTGCTTATGGAACACAACTTGATTGGTATTTTAACCGACCCCTCAGTGCCTACACAACAAGATCGAATGACAATCAAAGGAATCAAATATATCAATAGTCTATTAGTAATCACAACTCAAAAATAAAATGTTTTGAAAAGGTTTTGAGAAATCCCCCATTAAGAATTAGCTTCTACCCTTGTTTTTGTGTTAGAAAAAGGTTTTCAATCCCTGTAAAAAAACATGGTGGCTGCAGTCCTAGAGTTTTTGAGAGAGAAAAATAGGGTTTAGAAAACAAAGAGGCACTTTTTCTAGATAGGGTTTTAGTTTGGAGGCATAAGAATGTATTTATATGTTTAAATATGTTTAAATTAGGGTTTTTAGGCTTATTTTTAGGGTTTTGGACGCTCCAAAGGGTCTAGGGGCCGGGCCACATCAAAGAGGGAGGCTTTGGGCCCTAAAAATTGAAGTTCTAAGGTTTCGGAATGGGCCTGTGTACGCAGGTTTGTGTATGTGTATGCAGGTTTGTGCATGCGTACGCACAGCTCTGATGACCCGATTTCAAATGGTCATAACTCACTCAATTTCCAAATCAGGAAAAATTTGTGTTCAAATTGAAGCCCAGGATGTCTACTTTCAAATGCAACAAACCTTACTCAAAAAATTTTTGTGGATCAAAATTTATGGTCAAAACAATGAGCAAAGGTCATTTTTCAACATCGTTTTCAAAGCAATTTAAGTACTTATAAGTTGTGATTACTTCCAAACTATCAAAATAACTTCAATTACCTTTTGTAGACATGTCAAGCTCATCATTGGGACCGGGGACTAAAGTTTATTAACCGGGTACAAAATGAGGTGTCTATAGTCCCCCCTCCCCCCCCCCCCCCCCAAGGTTTTTCCTTTAGAACAAGTTGTTTCATAAGATTTCCAAGATTATCATATCTTGGATCATTTACTTTTTTGCTGTACATGATATGTTTGATTATTTGTTTAACCTAAGGCTTGCATAATTGACCTAATCAATAACTTGGCCTTAAAATTGGTTAAATCTTGTTTGTCTCAGGGATCTAAAACTAACAACAACAGTTACAAATAATAAAAAATTTAAATCTTAACTTAAAAAAATATAAATTAAATAATACAACAGGGAAAAATATTATAAATATAAGTTTGAAACAATGTTATATTTTGAAATAATGTTATACCACCCAATAACTTGTTACTGAATTCACATTTTAAAAATCCTACCATTGGATTACATGTTTAATATGTTCTAACATGCATGCCAATTTTCATGCCAATCAAATATTGTAGACACTGCATTTTGTACCCCTTATGACTTGAGCCCCCGTTCCCCAAACCTGCGTACGCAGGCTTCATGCGTACGCAGGCACGAGCCTACGCATGCAGGTAAGGTTTCAGAAACCTATGAAAGACAAGTTTTCTACATTAAAGACTGAGGTTTGGAACGAATCTCACATCGTCTAGGAGCCGTTCCAAACCCCCATTTTCACAATATAAATAGCCATACATGGTACCTTTTCAAGACACACAGAAATCCCACAGGAAAACACTAAGATTCACTAGAAATAGTGAATCAAAGAGGGAGTTTTTCACAAAACATCCTCAAGTCAATTTTATTTGATTATGGCCTTTTCTGGCCTTGATCTTCGAGTTTAAGATTACTAATCACATTTTTATTGATTTGTGAATAGATTTGATTGAGGAGAACGGTCAAAAGTCAAGCCTAGGAGCTTTTGATTTAAGGTATTAATTTCAAACTTTTTCTTTTATTTTCTTTAGTTTAATCTTGTTTTGTCTGTTTCTTCACTTGTCTTATGCCTTAATATGTTTATGTATTCTAGGTTTACGTTTTTTCATGTCTTAAAAACATGTAGGTTGTTAGATTTAAGCTTTCAAGTGTTTTTCTGGGTTTCTGTTTCTAGGTTAGGGTTTAGTGTGTCTACGTGCGCATGCTTCTTGTATGCGTACGCATACAACTGGCTTGCATATACAGGCCTATGTATGCGCATGCATACTCGTGCCCAGAAACCCTAATTTTGAGTTTTCTGTTTTCGTTCTTTCTTTTATTTTACATCATATGTCTCTAGTTTCACTTTCTGGTATACTTTTGCGTTTTTTATTTCTCTGTTCACATGTATGCCATAGGTGCTGAGTTGCTGTAAGGTAAGTAAAGGTAAGTCATGCATTCGCAATGTACATGCATGGTCTTGTTTAGGTTTGATGATACAATTGTGTTCTTAATGTTTTAAACGATGACATGATTTGTTTGCGTTATTTCTACCTTGATTGTAATGATCATATGCTTTTGCCTTGGATGTGATGACATGATACTAGATGTATGCTAGGGTTTATGTTATGCCATGCTAGATGAATGCTAGGTTGGTTTGACATGTATGCTAGATGTATGTTAGGATATGCCATGCTAGATGAATGTTAGGCTTTGGTTGATTGCCATGATAGATGTATGGTTAGGGATGATTGATGCCATGTTGATTATTAGTTGAATATTAGCATGTGTGTGAGTCTAGAATAACAATATTGAGTGTGCCTTTAATAGGGTTAAGACATAAGGCACAATGAGGGAAAGCCAACCTTAAGGTTAGGCGGTTTTGGGTGCCTAACACCTTCTAAGACCGTACCTTAACTCCGAACCTATATCTCTGATAGTAAGATCAAAAGGTTTTTCCTTGAGAGGACGCTATATATATGGTTCTTAGACCATTGCAAAAGCTAGGTGGCGACTCCCGACACCCCCGTTGTGTCCACAAATATCATTTACTATTCGATCCATAAACTTATCTTTTATGTATAAGGGATAATTATAGTAAACCCACCAGTGGTATGGCCCGTTTTCACTTTGCCTACCTGTGGTTTAAAACTTTACACTTTGCCCACCTGAACTTCAATCCGTTACCCACCTCACCCTCAGACGTTAGTAAAACACCCTTTTATTAAAAACTAGAACATAACACGGATCAAACACACGAACCATTGAATCTTTTCCTCACAAGCCTTAGAAACATGAAAATCTCTAGAGAAACCCCATTCTGCATCTGATATTGAAATATTGCTGCAAGCATAAAACTAGACGAGCAATGGGTTGTTCGAGGGACTAAAATCTTGGTAAGAAATCAGTCACTGTTTGGGTTTTTAATTTGGGCTTGTTGTTTAATAGTTTTTTGAGTAATCAGTCAATGTTACATGTAATGTAATGAGAATATTGGTTGTGTTTGTTAATGTTTATGAAAAATGTGACCACCTGTTGTTTGGATTTGTGTTTGTTTATGGGCATTTTGTTTGTTGTGGTCATTGTGTCTCACAGTGGGCCCAAATTTCTGTTGGGTTTAAATTTTAGTGTTTGCATGTGCTTATTAGTAAAACAGAAACAAAAGCAAAGAAGAAAATGTGGTCCCTTTGATGTGTGTGTTGCATCCTAAAAGCAAAACAGAAACATGCAAGTGTTTACTCTTTTGTGTGTATTGTTTACAATTCTTTAATTGTTAATTGTGTACGTGTCAAATGGTAATTTGTTATTGCAAATGGCTGATGAGGAAGTGAAATTCGAGGTACATTATGGGGGTACTTTTTTGTGGAACCCTAGTTTAGAATACTTTGGTGGGAAAGTTGAAATAGTGTATAGGGATCTTGATAGGCTTAGTTATTTTGAAATATAGGGTATATGTGAGGAATTGGGGATTGATGAACCGTGTAGGGTTCATTATTTAGGTCCTGTGGGAAACTTGGAGCAAGACTTGAGGCTCATACAAGATGATAAAGATGTGGTGCCCTTGTGCAAGCTTAATGAGGGAGGGCCAAGAGACACCATCATACTATATATGGAGAGTGGTCATGCTCCACTTGCAGTTGAAGTTCCTAATGGTGCAAGGGGTGCAGGGGCTGGTGTAGGGGTTGGTGTAGGGGCTAGTGTAGGGGGTGGTGCAGGAGCTACTACAGGGGGTGATGCTAGTGTGGGGGTAGATGAGGGGTTTGATTGGTTGAATGAAGGTCTGGAAGGAGAAGACTTTGCTGATGACATTTTTGGTGAGTCTTCTCCACCTCACACAGTTCCATCTGACCCTAACATTGTTCCAACCACTGATACACCTCAACCAACCACTGATACACCTCATTCAAACACTGATACACCTCAGCCAAACACAGATACACCTGGCCCAAGCAATGTTCCTCCTCCAAACATAGATTTAGATGAAGAGTGGGCTGAACTAGCTTTAAAGGATTATATTGCAAGCGTGGATGGTTCTAATGATGAGCAGAGGCCTGGCAACCCAGAATTCAATGAGAGGATTGATATGGAAAATGTTAGGTTGGTGGTAGGGATGAAGTTTCCAAACTCCAAGATGTTTAGGAAGGCTTTGAGGGAGTATGTGATTCAGCATCACATTGATATCAAGTGGAAGTTGAATGAAAAGAATAAGATTTCTGTACATTGTAAGAACAATTGTGGATGGAGGTGTTATGCCTCAATAGTGACTGGAGAGTGTACATTTGAGATCAAGACACTTAATCTTGAGTGTACCTGCCCCCCTAACATTTCAAAATGGGCAAGTTACATCAGCCTATGTGGCAAACAGGTATTTGGAGGATTTTGATAAGAATCCTAATTGGGAGGTCTCAGTTGTTAAGTACCATGTGATGCAGCAGATTTCTGTTGATTTAAGTATTAGTAAAGTGTATAGATCAAGGAAGGCAGCTAGGGGTTTGATTACTGGGAATGAAGAGTCTCAATATGGCCTACTTAGAGATTATGCAGAAATGATAAGGAGGACAGATGTAGGAAGCAAGGTGATTTTGTAGACAGAGATGGAAAATGAGAATGCAGAACCCAAGTTTAAAAGGATGTACATTAGGTACAATGCTCAGAAAGTTGGCTTTCTAGGTAGTTGTAGACCCTTTGTTAGGCTGGATGGATGCCACTTGATAGGTAGGTTTGGTGGGCAATTATTGTCTGCCACTGCTAAGGATGGAAATGACAATATATTCCCAGTGACAATGGCTGTGGTTGAGCAAGAGAACAAGGACAGCTGGATCTGGTTCTTGGAGCAGCTTGCAGATGACATTAGCAGGTTAGAAGAGCTCAATTTGGTATTCATCAGTGATAGGCAAAAGGTATTATCATCTAGCTCATGTTCATGACTTCATTACTTGCTTACTTGCATAGTTGCTTACTTGAATGCTTACATGTTTACATGATTGCAGGGCCTTCTACCTGCAATGGAAACTCTATTCCCAACTGTGGAGCACAAGTATTGTGTGAAGCACATATACAACAACTTCAAGGTTAACCACAAGGGCATGGAGTTGAAGAGTGTATTGTGGAGGTGTGCTGGCACAATATCAGTCAGGGAATTTGAGAGGGGGATGGAGCATCTTAAGAGTTTGGATGAAAAAGCTTGGAAGTACCTTGCTGATATAGAGCCTGCACAGTGGACCAGATCCCACTTTTCTTCAAGAGCTTTGACAGATTGTCTGGTAAATAATCTGAGTGAGAGTTTCAACTCTATGATTGTGAAGGCTAGAGACAAGCCAATCTTATCAATGCTGGAGTGGATCAGGGTTAGGCTTATGAGTAGCTTGTATGTGAAGAAGATTGGCATAGAAAAGTATGGTGGCAAGTTGTGTCCAAGCATACAGGGCAAGTTGGAGAAGTTAAAATTAGAGTCTAAGAGCTTCTGTGCAATGCCATCTGGGAGGTTTGTGTATGAGGTTGACAATGAGAAGGAAAGGTATTTGGTGGACTTGGTAGGGAGGACATGCAGTTGTAGAGCATGGGACTTGACAGGAATCCCCTGTAAGCATGGAGTTGCAGCCATTTTTGTGAATCGTGAGAAACCAGAAGACTACACCCATCCATGCTACTACAAGGATGCTTTTGTGGAGACATACAAGACACCCATACCTCCCATGCCTGGCTAGTCTGAGTGGGTGTCAAGTGGTCAACCCAAGCTTGTTGCACTTATTATCTGTAAGCCACTAAGCAGGCCACCCATGAAGAGGAAGAGAGATGCTGATGAGCCAAGGAACCCTTATAAGGTGTCTAGAGCAAACAAGCCAGTGAGGTGTGGAAGGTGTCAAAAGGAAGGGCACAATGCAAGAGGATGCAAGGCCAATGTCACTGGTGAGACACCATGGGAGAGGAGGAAAAGATTGCAGAAAGAACAATCTGTAAGTTTTTACAAAATTTCTTTATTAAATGTAAAATGCCAATAACTGACACTGTAAACATGCTCATTTTTGGTTGCAGGGATATGGAAGGCCTTCTACATGCAAACAAGCCCCATCCTTATCTCAACCCTTAGCATCATCTCAGCCCCTACCAACACATCAGCCTTACACTATAGCCTCATCCTCATCCAACTAGGCAGTAGGGTCACAGCCACTAGCTCAGACTCCATGGTCACAACAACCAAGTCAGTGGTACTTTTCAAACTTCAGGTACACAGTTAGAGGAGCTCATTGGTTCGCTTCAAGCTAGCCAGCACCACACACCCCTGTAGAAACATGGGACACCAGACCACCTGCTACTAGAGGAGCTGCTTTGAGAGGAAGGGGCAATCCAGCTAGGACTTAAAAATGTAAAACAAGCGGTGGAAAGGCCAGCTGTGGTGGGAGAGGCAGGGGCAGGGGCAGTAAATGAAGACTATGTCAAGACACTTTTGTTGCTATGTATTAGGGTTATGTAGTGTTAAGGTTATATGTAATTTGTAGACAATGGTAGGGCAGACAATGGCAATACACTTTTTTATATATGTTGTTCAAACACTTTTTGTATTTTTGTAAGTTTTGTAAACAAGGGCAGGTGCAACTGTTTTGGTTGTTGTTGTACCAAATGCCCTATATTTACTAGTGCTTGATAAAAGATTATTCAATGCCATGTATGTGTTGAATAGCAGGTTTGTGTGTGCATTTGTTGTCTTTTCTTGCAAGTTGACAGATAGTTGTCATGCACTTTACACTTTAAACAATTCACTTTCAACACAATTATCTGCATACAATGCACTTTATGCACAAACCAACACAACTCACAACATCCAACAAAACACCAACAGCTCACAGTTCACAAGTAGCCAATTCACTTTAAACAAAAATACCAACAACATTTAACATAAATAACACTTTATCTTAAAAAGGCTTATATTATTAACTGGCTTCAAGCCAACAACATCTACATCTTACATAGTTCTATTACAATACAATTGAGGACCAGCTTATATTACAAACCACCAGGCAGACTCAATCTCATCATTCCAACATTCTCACTTGAGCCAAAACATGAAAACAACATAACCAAAAAAAAAAAAAAAAAAAACCATGACAGAATTAGTGCATTTCTGCACTTTCTCTCTTGCTCTAAAGCTCTCACTACTATCTCCTTGGCTTGAACAGAGGAAGTTCGAAACTTTCTCTCCCTTTTAGTGGCTTTTGCTGCCCTGTCTTGAGCAATTTCTGCCATTTGGGTAGCTTCTACTGCTACCTGGGTAGTTGCTTTTTCCCTTTCATGTGCAAGTTGTAGCTCACTCTGTAGTAAATCTAGCTTTTGTTGCACAAAATGGGTAGCTTCATTCCCACGCACACAAGTGGGATTATCAATCCATTTAAAGAAAGGGCACTTGGGACCAACCTGTTCATAAATTGAATTGAACACATCACATTCCAATCTCACATGAATCAACTAGATTAAGTAAAAAGTATATTTACCTTATATCGGCTACAACCCAAAAACCTTCTCCCAAAATTATCCACTGTCAGACTTGTTCTCAGCACACAAGTCTCATATGTACACATATGCCCACTTGAACCTGAGTAAGTTCCACTCGAAGAAGACATCGCTACCGTCAAAACTTGAAACCCCAACCCACATAAAGCAAAAATGTCGTACCTGGTGATGATCTATCTTCGAATATTCAATGCCTCAAGACAACCCAAAGTTAGAACCTCACCCTCACATGAAAGCACGATTAGAAAAATTAAAACCCCAGCTCAAACAAGGGATTTTTGTGTTTCTAGGGCTTGTGAGGAAAAGATTCAATGGTTCGTGTGTTTGATCCGTGTTATGTTCTGATTTTTAATAAAAGGGTGTTTTACTAACGTTTGAGGGTGAGGTGGGTAACAGATGGGTAACGGATTGAAGTTTAGGTGGGCAAAGTGTAAAGTTTTAAACCACGGGTAGGCAAAGTGAAAACGGGCCATACCACATGTGGGTTTACTGTAATTATCCCTATGTATAATTTTAAACTATAAAAACTTGAATTTAAACAATTGATTGATAAAATGACTATTGATCTTTAACAAATTTAGATTTCTTTATGACATGACTGTTGATCTTTGACAAACATTCCTTAAAGTTACACTATGTATAACTTGAACCTAACATTTCTTAAAGTTATATCAGGTGTATCTTGAACCTAACCCATATATATGCCTTGCAAAAATAACCAGTAAAAATATTATATAAATAATTTATAAGTTTATATATATAAACAGAGCGGGATTTCCAATACTCGCCCCTCTCTTGAACCCATTTCGGGGAAGGAGTTAACCCTTGTTCTCGACACATTTGCTATGCGGGACGAGATAGGACAGGTATATATGCATGACTTTAGATTGTTATCCCTAGCTACAGAGGCTTATTTTTGCTACTGGTTTATCTTGTTAGGTTCTAAATATTTAGTATTAAATGTTTAGGAACTAAATTTGTGTATGTTGGCAAACCAAGAACAAAAACATGTCTAGTATAAGATATTTATGTCTTAGAATAGTGTTAGACATTGCTTAAGTTGATATAAGTCAAGATTTAAGAACGTTTAAGTTGTAGAAAGAAGAATTAAGAAACTACCTTGCTCGACAGATCAAGATAATAGATTCGACCAATTGAAACTCGAATTCAGCAGATTTTAAATCTGGCTTGAAAGCCCGCGAAATGTCTAGGGTTTAAGTCCAGCATTGGTAGGTATAAAAGCAAAACCCTAATACACATTTTTGAAGTCTTGTGAGTTACTCCTATGAAATCTGTGAGGTTCTGTAACCTTTTAACTCAACAAGCATCTACCGAAAAGAAGATCCAATCACAAGTATTGGTGGAGATAAGTTGCTGCTACAAGATTAACTACTGCTGATGATTTAAAGCTTTGAGTGAGATCTCAAAGTCCCAAACTGGAGTTTTTGTGTGAAACAAATTAAGAATAGAAGAGTCTATGGATTTGGAGCTGCGTGTGATCACATGAGTAAGTACTACAAGAGGTAGTATTAGTTTTAGGGTTAAATCTATTGTAAACACTTCCATTCTATTTAGTGAATTTGTTCTTTGAGAATTGTTTAGGTTAAATCCTCCCCAAGTTTTTTACCTTAAAACTTGATGGTTTCATTGGTTTTCCTAGGTCATCATATCGCTTGTGTTCTTTAATTTTCCTCATTATGTGATATGATTGATGTGTGTTTCTGGTGGGGCCTTTCTGAGATTATGGGCTGGGCTGCCTCTTGCCACACTACTGCCCAAAAGTTCTGGGTAGGAGAGTCAGGACTGGTCCAATTGCAACTCACCTCAGACCGACTTGTGTGCAAACCAAAGCCCCTTTGTTGAAACTTTGGTCACATGCCAATGACAGATGAGACTATTACAAAAGAGTTATGGCAGGAAAATACAATATGACAACAATAAAGAAATATACTTGCTGTTAGACAGAATAAGTAAAGGATTCTCAATCAAAATAAAAGAAAGGGACGGCACAACACCAAGAAATACATTATAAATGAAATGGCAAAGACATAAGAGAAATAATACTGGTACTTAATCAATAAAAGCAAAGAAGGAATGGTCAGTATGCCGTGCTTAGTTGCATTACGGAACTAAGACAAAGAAGGGAACCACTCCCTTAATGTGAATAACCTCACAGGAAGATCTTGTTGTAGAAATTACCCACTTTGAGAGAACGAAACTAAATGGCTTATACCTAGAAAATCCTTAATCCTTAATAGAGGGTAGGTTTTTAGAGGGAGAGAAAGGGTTAGTCTATTGGTGCATGCCTGCCATTCTATTCTCTCTTTGTTTTTCTTCCTCACTTTCTCTTTCTTTTTTCTCCGCTTTGTTACTCTGCTTTTCCACTCTTTTCTTTCTAGTTCTTACTCGCGTGTTATAGTGGTGATTGTTGTTGTTGTAATGTTGTGAATCTCTTGTTATGATTGTTGCTCTATGTTGATCCCCCCTGTGCACGGCGGAGGCTCCTTATATATTGCCTGCCGCGACTGGTTTTTTGCCATTTTACCCCTTAACCACTTTTGTCTGGGTGTGGGTGTCCTTCCAGACCACCCACTGGTTTGTCAGCTGCCCAGCCACCACCACTTACTTGTGTTGGCCGTGCCACTCCCCATTACCAGACAAAGAAAACTATTTTGTTTGCTTGTTCACCGTGGCATTCCTATTCGCAACAATGTGGGTATTCTCTCTCATTATCCCTCATGGCATGCACCTAGTGGTTCCAACTCATCCTTCCCTCTTTTGGGTGGTGCAGGACATTTCCCCTAAAAGAGTTTGAGCGGGAACCCTAGAATAGGCTCCCCCTTCTCCCCACAGCCAGACCATACCCTCTCTTACCTTTGACCCATGGCCCATCACTCCTGTATTGGCTGGGTACAAGTTGGTGGTTCCTGAGCCTTGTGCGTGTTCCACTTCCATGTACGTCCAAATCTTGTCTACTGCTCATGTGTTTGCCATGGTTTAAAGGCTTATCTGTGCATTCTGCCGCTCATCCTTGACCTCTTGTGGCGTGAACTGTTTTCTGATCTTCCATTCTTTGTGGCTTGCTTCCTTCAAGGGCTGGGCCTTGCTTGATTGTGGGCTTTTCTCTCTTTAGCCCACTCTTTTCTCCTTTTGTAAACTTGCTAGCATTCGTGCCATGCCACTTTGTTATTCCTGTTGTGGTTTTATTTGACCCGTGCTTGCTAGGCCTCTTTTGGGCCTGCTGTATGCTTTTCTTTCACTTGATTACAATGACCCAGCATTGTCATTGGGTCTGCATTCATGCTACTTGGGCTTCCTTGACTCATTCCATTACTTACGGGCTTCCTTGGCCCATTTCTTCCTCCTTGGGCATCCTCGGCCTAGTTTCTTTTCTTGGGCATCCTTGGCCCATTCCAACTCTGCATTCCCATGGGGTTTTGCTAACTCTTTTGGGCTTTCCCGGCCCAATTACCATATCTTTTACCTTTGGGGTTCATGGGCTTTCCATCAACCTCTTACTTACTTACTTTGTTACTTCGGGCTTATTTTGGCCCATTCTTACTTTTCTACTGCCCATGGGTTTACTACTTCCTTCTCAGGGCTCCTTTAGGCCCGTTTGCTTCCTTCTAGGCCCATTTATCATTTAATTGGCCTATGATCCATTATTCCTGCCATTTGGGCTTAATGGTTTTTCTCTCAATTTATTAATTCTTTTCTACCCATATTGTTGGGCTTCTTCCTGCTATTGGGCTTTTCCAAAATGAGCATCAACAATGTTTAACCTAAATCTGATTAATCAAACTAAGTAACAACTTGGTTAATATATTAGGTTAAATAATTTGAGTCGTTCAACTCTTTGTTTGGTACGTTCTTACGGAAAAATATGCTAAATTACTATATAAAAAATAGAAAAAAAGGAGAAAAAAATGACATAATGATGTAAAGTTGATCATATATACTCTTCTTCTTGCTAACAACTTAGCAGGCAATTTAGGAGGCATAATAATAGCCTTCTCAAACCTGAATCCCATAAAAATATATCCCTCAAACTCGTTCCAAATCCAGTTAAATTTTGAAAAAAATTATTCCAAAACCATGCTTTGTCTTGACTTATTAGACATACTAGTATGTAACCCATGCTTACGTATGGGGATGATAAATTGAAGTGGTGATATTGATATTAGCTTAGGTTATTAAACATATAGGACATTAGTTCGACCAGGATATTTAGAGGTATTAAAATGTTTTTTCCTTGCAATTTCATGATATTAGTTACAACAAGTTTCTTATTACATTACTATTATGTATATAATTTGGAAAATCACTCTTGGATACTACATATACAATATCAATTCACAATCATTGTACATGAAATACTACTAAATACAATACAAATAAAAAGAATTTATTGGTCCAATAGTATCTCCTAAATTTAATGGGGATAGGTGCATGAGATCGTTTAGCTCAATTATAGTTTTTTAAGTTCAAGATCTTCGCATACAAAATATATGTATAGAAACAGTATTAAAAATATGCTCATTAGTTTAGAGAAAAAATAACAGCAAAAATCTAAACAATTTAATTTTTATGGAAAGCTAACAAACGCAGAATCCAATTTTGATTCTAATTGAATTTTCTCTAAGCTTTGGTTTAATATATATTACTTAGCTAGTAATGGACCATATATAGTAATGGTATATTACATAAATAACTTATAAATTTGAATTATTTTTAGTTACACAAAAAATAGCTCATAAATATAAAATCATTCAAACTCTCTTTTTCTCTAATTTTATATATAGAGTTAGATATATGATTAGTTTTTTTTTATTTTTTTATTTATGGTTTATTTATACTGTACTCATTGTTTTTTACACTGAATTAACTCACTTTGCACAAAAATTTAAAAACTTAGATTAGATGGGCCATGTAGTGCAAAATTAAACTTCAATTGAAATCCAATTTTTATACTGAATTTACTCACTTGATACAAAAATTTAAAAGCTTAAATGGGACACATGTTGCAAAATTAGACTCTAAATGAATTCTAATTTGAAATTTAATTGGACTTTCTCTTAGTTTTGGCTATATATATATATAAATATATATATATATTTATATATAAGGCAAGACTTAGGTACAATACTTATGTGATATTCTTTAGGTTCTCCTCTTAAAATTTTGCTATGTGGATTTTTCTCATGAGATGGAAGTGTATTTTTTAGTTAGGTAGTCACATAGCTGAATCTTGAGAGGGAAACTTAAAGTACTTTACCTAAGTTTTGTCCATATATATAATAGTGGACTAGCAAGTAACATCCCGTATCCCGTATTAGCAACTAAACAAAAATAGAAAGCCATATCTCATATATATTTCCACTGCATGTAAATTGAAAAAATAAGATCATTTTTAAAAAAGCATGAGACATCTGCTACCTCCAATAGCTAAGGTGGTAAGGTGGGACGAGAGGCCTTTTCTGCCATTTAAAAGAAAAAAAAAAAAGTTTTTTTGTGTAAAAGGGGGAGAATTTATTGAAACCATGAGAAAAAAGTACACACATAAATGAGGCCCTTCAGCAAACAAAATTGTAAAAGAAAGGTCGAGGCAACTTATTTTTGTTGATGTATCTCTCCATATCATTTTTATAGGTCAAACTCAATTGAGAATTCCCTCTCCCTTGTGTGTGTGTTTGTTTCTCAAAAAAAAGAATGGGTAATTGTCCCACATTGCTTAAGAGAGTGTGTTGTGTGTAGTATAACTTGTCCCACCCTCCTTTAAAAGTTACTATGGCTTTTGAGTGGAGTTGTGGTGTGCCTTTGTGTTAGAACCCCTTTCCCTTTCCCTTGTGTGTGTGTGTTTGCTTCTCAAAAAAAAAAAAACTCAATTGAGAAGATAGATTTATCAATAATTCTAAGCTTCAAAGGTTATTACAAAAATCAATAGTAAAAAATAAAATAAAGAAGAAAAAGTATTAATTGAAGAGACAAAAATACCGAAAAGTAAAAAAGTTTTATTTCAAAAGTATTGAAGGCTTCAATTATTTATATAAGAACTTAATTATTTTTTTCATAAATGTGAGTGCATAAAGAATAAAATTTTGGAAACTACTACGTACGTAACAAATTTCATACTTTGATATTATTTTCAAGTTAAACTCTAAAAATATGGTTGCACAAATAGTTTTTTATATGGTTCAAAACTCTTTTTTTTTTTTTAAAGAAAACTCTAAAAATTTAGTTGCACAAATAGTTCTTTTATGATTAAAATTGTTATAATCTAATCATATTATGAATTTAACAAAAACTGTATTTTAGATTTACTGATTTATTAAAAAGTCATTACATGAGAATCATAAATAGAATTTTGATTATAAAAAACATTACAACAAAACGTACGTAATTATATATTAATAAATTCTAATAGATACACAAAATATAATGATATGCTATCATTTTAGGGAATCTTTTAATATTGAATACCGCTTACTATTCACATTATTGGCATTTAATTGTCAAGATTAATTAACTAATATATAATATATTGGTCAAAAAAAATTATCCGAGGTCAAATCCTAGCTCCTCCATGGCTCCAAGCTGCAAGGGACGTGGCTCATAATATCTAATGAAGTATATACATTATTATTGATAGTCAGCTCATATTACACACATTTTAATTAAACAAATTAAAATAAAAAATATATAACATAATGAATTGCTCATAAAAAACATGTATTGATTTTTATTAATTATTTCTTCGTGGTTGAACAAAATCATTTTTCTGGCTGAATTCATTAAAAATATATATTTTCCACTTTTGTATTGTATTCAAAACAAAAATATTGTAAAAGGTTATTAAAATAAAAAATTATAAAATATTTTTAAATTTCTTAGAAATTTTTGTGTAAAAAAATTCAACTTAGTGATTTTTAAGGCTTTTTTTCATATATATATATATATAATTGAGTTGTAGCTAAAAAGAAAATATGTCAATAATTTAGTTCAATTTGGAATAAAAAAGGAAGAGAAAAAACACATTAACTATGCTAGAAAATAATGCTGTATAATGCTTACAGTAAACCAAGTGATTAAAATAAGTATGTAAGGTTCACCGTGAATCACATGATAGAAACACATGTAAAACTGAATTTTAATTACATTGTACATAAGATTTTGGTTATATGGGGGAAAAAGTCACTGCAAAATACAAGTTTTTGTTTTTTGTGCCCCCTAACGAAAATATCCGGAACTTTCGAGCACGAGTATTCTCACAAATGTGTAGTACAAATTAAATACAAGTTATACATATGATCGAGTTTCAGAGTTCGACTTAGGAATTATCATGGTCCATATTAACCACGTTTGAAACCCTTACAAAGTAGCCAATAATTTTTAGAACAGTTGTCACTTCTTGGCGTTTTTAACGAATATGATAAAAAAGTACGAACTTCGTCCATCAATTGTAATTTATCCTAAAGAAACGAACCATTTGGAAGTGAAAACTCGAACAAGTCTGCACTCTGCACAAATTCCACTTCCAAACAAATAATTCCTGAAATCGTGCACAGAAAAGTGCATGCACTAGTCAAAAACTATACACTGGTGTAAAGTTCGAAAAATACACACCCCAGAACAGGTCTCCTTATCGAGGATCCGTATAAAATTTTCAATTTTTTGGCACAATGTTTTGGGTCCCGATTCTTACAATAATTTTTATGTGTTTTTATTAAGAATGTAACGACACCTTTGTGCAGTAGTTTTTGTTTTTGAATAGTGATATGATTGATGACAAGTCCAATTTATAGGTTTTCCACGAAACCGAGGTTATTGTCATGTTAGTGAGTGCTTCATTTAATTTGTTTTGTCAAGTTGAGTGGCATCTTCTTAAACGTTAAAAAAGATCTTGCATATATATATGATGAGTGAGTGGTCCTAAGAGAAACAAGAGAGTGAAATCTTTGGGACATGATCTTCAATAAATTTCTTGAATATCTGGTGTCATTTCTTTAAATCTCACCTTATGATTGTGATGAGCTGTTGTGCCCGAAATGACTCTAAAACTTTGAATATGTGGGGTCATTTCCAGAACTTAATTGGTTCTTTCTCGAACAATGTCAACTGTGGGAAGTATTTCAATTATAAGATTATTTGAGGTTTTGAAAGGAATTATTAGGGTGTTTTAGGCCCCAGTTGAAACCAAGTTAACTAATTCTTAGCCAAGTAATTAATTAGATTAATTATATTTCAGATTTGAATTAAATAACATCACATAAACATAGATCACACATAAACAACCAAAATGATGACCTAAAAAACCGATAAAACAAACCGTTTTACAGTAAAACCTAGGGGGATTTAACCGTCAATCCTTAAGGTAATAAATCCAATAGAATAGAATTGAAGTTTTTACAAAAGATTTAACCCTAAATATAATGTTATCTCATGTAGTACTTACTAACATGATTATACGCAGCTTTGAGACCATACACTCTTTTATTCTGAATTTGTTGCATACAAACTCCCCGCTCGTGACTCTGAGAACACCTCTCAAAATTTTCTACTAGTAACTTGGATGTAAATTGGATGCAACAAATTCACTTTGATCACTGAATCTTTTGTATGAACACAGGTCTTCGATTGAGAGGTTGAAAAATTATAAATCTATGTACAATACACTGCTCTTTGTTGTCTTGGAAAACATGCTCTAGGGCTTGCTTATATAGTGTACTTGAGATGCAAGTTCCCTAAATCAAACGACTAACATAAGTTGCTAAGAATCCAAACTGCATGATTCTTGATTGGTTGAGATATGCAGTTCGACCGACAGGCCAAGCTTGTATTGAATTGTAGTGTACATTTCAGTTTTATATTTCTTAAGTCTTCTAATGTTCAAACCTTGAATTGTCTTGTTTCAATAACTAACTTTGATACCAATTTAAGAGACATTCTAGATTCTAATTGTAACAATTGTTTGAGGTTTGCCGGTCTAAAATTATGGACCTAATAGAATAAAATGTGCCCCCTTAGAATTTTGTAATGAATGATGTCAACAAAAAAAGAAAAAGAAAAAAGAAAAAGAAAAAAAAAAAAGAAAAAAAAAACCCATAGTACTGCTGTTCTTTTCCACCGAAGTCAAGCAGATCACTAAAAACTACAAAAAGAAAGAATGACATACCCAAGAAAGGATTATATTTTTTTAAGCTTTTTTTTATTGATAAAAGGCTACCACTTAGATACAGTTCCTTGATGACTTTAGGTTTCCTTAATTGAATTCAACCATGTGGTTCCTTGATTAATGCCTCATGATTGAATTTAATTGTCTTTAGAAAATATAACAATAATTTTATTGTATTGATCAGTACAATCATGTGGTTGAATTTAATTAGAGAAGCTAAGTAACAACACCCAAGAAACTATACCTAAGTCAAACCCTTTAGGCCTCTTATGTGGAGCTCTTTCGTATTGGAAGGCCAAAGAGAGAGCCTTTTAATCACCACTGTCATCATATCTGCCACCTTCGCCAACTGCATATAACTCCCTTGAGTATCAAGTAATCTCCAACTTTAGATTTCTGATCATCCAAATCAAATCTGCAATCTTAAATCGAGTAGGCCACAAGATAAACAAAGAAGGTAGTCAGCTAGAAGTATTGTAAGTTTTGTGACTCGTACCCAAGGGAGTTAATACTGTACCGGAGGCCGTTTCGGTTTGGTTATTGGAACGAAATATTTCAGTACCGGTATACTGTTTCTAGATTACCGCTAATAATAATAATAATAATAATAATAATAATAATAATAATTTTCTTAGAGCCTATACCTTTTATGTTGTTTAGGACTTATAGAATTTGTTAATACATTTTAAGAATAGCTAAATTTTCATTTATGACCCATGTAATTTATTAAGTAGAGTAAATTAAAACTAAATGCCACTAGGAGTTGACACTTGCCCATCTAAGCAATTGACCCAAAAAAAAAAGTAATTGATAATTTGATAGAGCAAAATAAGCATTCAGCAAAAAAAAAAAAAAAAAAAGAAAAAAAAAAAGAAAAAAAAAAGAAAAGAAAAGCATAATAAGCATTAAAGAGAAGAGATAAGGACCAAGGAGTCACGTGAGTTTTGGAAAAAGCAAATAAAATAAAAGCCTTTTAAGCTTTTGGCGGAGAAACCAAGAGAAAATAAGGTGAGCAGCACCCAGCTTGACTAGTACAAGTACAACATCAAAGTAAAACATTAAACATTCAAACCCTGTGTACTGTGTAGAGAAAGAATACAAGCGGAGCAGACAAAGGGAGATTACAGTGGCTCAAAAGAAGATCTAAGTGGCTAAAACGAAGAAGAAGATGATTTTGTTGATGATCTGGCATGCTGATGCTTCAATGATGGCCACTAGTTGCTGTAAGTATAGAGTTTTTTCAAAAAAAACCATTTAAATTTGTACCGGCCGGAAATGCAAATACCGCTGAAAAGCTCCGAAATCCATTGGAACAGCCGAAACGAGCCGGTACACCCCGGTATTTGGAGCGGTACGATTCAGCCTTGTTTCGGTACCGGTTAAGGTACCGAAATGGAATATTTCGGCAGTACCGGCCGGTACGGTACGAAATTGTCTTCCTTGCTCGTCGTACCCCATTTTATGACACATCAGCATATCAGTTCCTTCTCACGAAGACGGGATACGCGGTGCTAAATCTTCCTAAAAGCGGTTTTAGACTTGAAGTTGATGCGAGCCTGAGAGTATGTGAAGTCTCTTAAAAAGAGACAAAGGAGTTGCCACCTAGTTATAGGTCTAGGAACCAAAACATGACTCCAAGAAGGTTTACCTACCAAACTTGGTCTAGAGTTAGGGTATAGGATAGGAAGAGATAAGGCACCCCATGCTTGTCCAGCTGTAGCTGGAATTGGCACCAAAACAAAATTGATAATGTTATACTAAATTAATTCATGCCAAATGTAATTTCATTTAGTATAATTACTTGTAACACAACTATTTGTCACCTCTTTCTATTTCCATCAGAGACATTTAGGGTTCAAATCCTCTCTCCGACCAATTATCAAATTATTTAAAATAAAATAAAAATAATTTTAAAAGTCACATTTTGCAAGATTTAGTCAAATAGAGATATTAACACAGAAATCAAGAAGCATGTTAGAAACCCTAAACACTAAACCAAAATAAAGAAAATAAGACAAAGCATCAACATAAACAAATAACCATGAAACAAATCAAATAGATATACTAAACTAACATAAAATAAATAATCATGTCAAGCTTTACATAAAACTAAAATAATAAAACAAGAACAATCAAAACATATTATAATCAGCCCAAACTCATATTAATACATATCAACAGAGTTAAAATCAACAAAAAAAATTAAATATAACAAGTCAAGGAAACTATATCAAGAACTCATGTAAATCATATTAAGCAAAGGAAGAAATCATAGATAGAAGACTCACCTTGTTTAAGATTATGAGTTTGAGATTATTTAACTGACACCTCAGTGCCTACAATACTAAGATTAGATTGAGAGAACAAGAGAATTAAAGAGCACAATCGTTTTTAGAAATCACAACTCAAGAACAAAAGATATATTAAAAAGGTTTTGAAAACAATCTTGAAAACTAGTTTTAGCTTTAGAATCAATGTTAGAAAGAGGTTTTGGAAGACTAAAAAATGATCCAAGGTTATGTGTTGAGTTTAGAAAAGATGAACTAGGGTTTTACAGAAGATGAAGGCAAAAAATAACTCTCTCTAGCTAGGGTTTGGATTGGAGACATAGGTGAGTATTTATACGTTAAAACTAGTGTTTTCGGGGCTTTTTAGAGGCCTTTGGACGTTCCCAAGGGTCTAGGGGCCGGTCCCCATGAGGGCCTAAAAATCAGTTTTGAAAATTTGGAAACGTGGCTGCATATGCAGCTTTCGTGCATGTGTACACATGCTTAAACCATGTGTACACATGCTACCCCAAAACCCTAAATTTGACTACAATTTTGGTCCAACTTCAAATGGTCATAACTCACTCAATATAAATCCAAATCATGCAAAAGTTATGTTCAAATTGAATCCCAAGATGTCTAATTTCCAATGAAACAAACCTCACTCAAATATTCTTTATGGATCAAAAGTTATTGTCAAAACAGTGAGTAAATGTCATTTTTCAGCATCGTTTTCAAAGTGATTTGAGCACTTTTGAGTCGTGATTATTTTCAAACTATTGTGAACTCTTTAATTTGGTTGACATATGTCAAGCTCATCAATGGGTACGGGGACCAAAAGTTGTTAACGAGTACAAAATGAGATGTCTACACATTTTGGTCTTGAGGAACTAGACGTAGGCACTATTTAGCCGAAGCGTCATTTACTTTAGTGTAATAGCCTTTTCTTCTTTTTTTTCATCATTAGGAGAAGGAGGGTTTGAATCCACCTCCCTCGTTATTGTAACTATCGAATTATTTCTCTAAAAAGAGAAAAATAATATTTAACAATAGTATCTCCCTAATTGTACATGCTATTATTATTTGCTCGCTCTTTCAAATGAACGTTTTAACTGGCATTTTTGTACATTTTTTCTTTAGAAAATGTTCACTATTGGTATCAATTTTCTATCCAGATAAAGGGATTGGCTTGAACATAGTTTACCTTGTTGAGTTTGTTATGCCTTTAAGCATTCTAGATAAATGAAGCATATATGTGTGTGTGTGTGATCGGCCTAAGGTAAGGCAGAAATAGCCCATGTAGTTAAGCGTGAAAGGAATAAGGTATAAGATGACACAAATGAGGATTCTTCAGATTACAAAATACTGTTGTTAGGTTCTCATTGTGCTAGAGTTAAGTTGAAAATGGTGTCGTGCTAAAGTCCATTATCTATATGCACTGTATCACTTAAAGTCTAGACATCGACGTTGTACATCAGATGTTTAATACCAAGGCCAAAACGCAGAGTTTCCATTTATTCAGTTATTTCCCTTTAATCACTATAGTTACACATGTAATAAATGGATTAGTTGTAATGAAAGTTTGTTATTACAAACTTTCCTACTCTTTGTGATTACTCTTTCAATCCTCTTTATGCAGAGCTCAAAAATGTATTTCGTTAGCCATTTTATGAAATAACATAAAATCCCTTCTATTTTAGATTTGTTCAAGATATTAAAGCTTCGCTTCCACAACTTCCATGAATCCAAATTCATCTTCAACCTCTCCTTCTACCTCAACCACTACACCTAAAATGGCTAATTCAATTACACACATCAATCCCTACTCCATTTATATTGTTTGGAAGCACCAGATTGAAGTAATTCTAGAGACTTACTTTATGATCAATGGCATTGATGAGACTGTTTTGGCATTAGATCAGTTTTTGAAGAATTCCTCTGGTAATTTTACCACGGAGATCAATCTAGCTTTTCTGAGTTGGAAGAATTGTGAACAAGCTCTATTCACGTTTCCACACACACTCTCTCTCTTTATGTTCTTGCTCTTATTGTGGGAAAGAAGTCTGGTAGAGGTATTTGGAAGGTTCTGGAAAAATGATTTGTTTCAATCTCGAGGTCAAGTAGGATGAACCTCATGAATGAATTGAGTGTTGTGAAGAAAGGCATAGACTACATTGATGTACATTTTCAAAAGATTAAGCAAATCCAAGACAAATTAACTACTGCTCAGTCATGCTTGATGATGAAGATCTTCTTCACATTTCACTTGATGGTTTACCATTGATAGGCCAAGAATCTATTGACCCCTTGTGATAAATTAACCAATTAATTAGCCAAGTGAATTAATTAAGTTAATTAACATGCAATATGCGTGGTAGCATAAACAAATCACCAACTAAGTTAATATGCAGCGGAAAATAAAATTGACACGGTGATTTATTTTCGAATGGGGAAAACCTACATGGTAAAAACCTCACCGGGTGATTTTAAGGTCACCACTCCCGAAAATCCACTATTATCACAACAAGTAGTTACAAGTAAAAGAATCCCAGTATCTTATACTAACCTACAATTGAACCCTTATCCCAATACCTAATTGGACTTGTTCTGTAGTGACAATCTCTCCTTTTAATGCACGGCTCCTAGTACGTGACTAATCAATTCAATGCGCAGATCTCAGTATGCGGCTTACACACCAACTTGAGAAGGATGTTGACTGCAAAGTTGTTCAGTTCATCAATACGATGAAGATCATAAAGCTCTTTAGTTACAAAACCCTACGGCGTACAAACGCAGCAGCTTCTTGAAGAGAAAGATGAACTATGGCATATGTCTCCGGTTCACAATATGCTTGTGAAAAACTTTTGCATTGAGGTGCATCAGTTGTGACGGCCCTTAAAACAATCCTTATATATGTTTTGGGTTGTGAGAAAAGAAAGCCCAAACATCTATACACGGATTGGAGTGAAATCAGATCTGAAAAACTGATTTTCTTAAATCTCGATAGATACCCTATCTATTGAGTAGCTGTTGAGCATTGAGCTAAACTGCCTTTTAAACCTCGATAGATGCTATCTATCAAGCTAGCTATCGAGCTTTAAAATCTAGCACTTCTTCATTTAATTCTTGGACAGACTTGCATGGCTTTAACACTTAGACTTGAAACCTTATTCCTTGAAGCATTAAATACATCCTAGATCTACCTAATTACAAGTAAAATGCGTTTTGTCAAAGGATTAGTCAATTCTATATTGATATATGTTCCTAAAGTGATTCACATATGTCCTAACAACCATTATAATATGACTCATTCAGTTATGCTATAAGAACTCGCAATGATATTCTATTAGTTGAAGAACTCAATACCCTTCTTCATGCAGAAGAGAGGGCTATCAAGAAGGGATCTAGTATTATTGGTGCATATTCTATTACAATGGTTGCTAACTTCCAAGCTCAAGGGTTTACACCAACTCCAATGGTGTCTATAACACCAAAAGGGTCGTGGAGGTAGAGGAAATTTTAGTGGTGGTAATTATAATTCCAACTCCAATGGTGGCTATAACGCCAACAACTCTCAGTTTAATCAATCAAGATCTATAGGATTTTAGGGACAATAAAATCAGAGTCAAAGACCACAATGTCAAATTTGTGGGAAGAATGGACATGTGGCTCTTGACTGCTATCACAGGATGGACTTTGCTTTTTAGCGTAAATCCAAGCTTACAGCAATGATGGCTAATTCATCTCAGGTTCATGGAGCTAATGGTTGGCTCACAGATATTGGGTGTTCTGACAACATAACCCCTTGTCTGTCCAATCTTTCACTTCAACAATAGTCTTCTTCAAGATTTGAAACTATGACTGTTGGTAATGGCCAAGAACTACCTATCACCCATATTGATAATGGCAAGTTATGTACTTCTTCTTATAACTTTAAGCTTGATGGCATACTTAGAGTTCCTGATCTTGTTTCCAATTTGCTATTTGTTTATAAGATTTATTTACAAAACAATGCACTTTGCTTCTTTGATGCTTATAGGTTTTCTATCCAAGATTTACTTTTGAGAAAGATCCTTTACGATGGATTGAATAAAGATGGTGTGTATCCCATTCCTTCATCATCTTCTTTGTACTCATCCAATTCCACTGCTTACACTACCTCCCAAGTTCATCAAACTCCATAAGCTTATGCTTTGTCATTAGTCAATTTAGTTCAAATTTTACTTTGGCATAAAAGACTTGGACATCCAAGTGCTAAACTTCTTCATCTTGCAATTAAATATGTAAATCATGCTTTTACTTTCAATAATGTTGATGAATGTTGTTCTTCATGTAAGTTATGTATAAGTGCAGAGATGCACATACTTCCTTTGAACAAACATATGTAAAATAACATCAACTTCTATGCTTCAAATTTTGCATTTTGATGTCTGGGATCTAGAACCCATCTCTTCTTTTGTTTGGCTATAATTTCTATGTTGTGTTCATTGATAACTTCACAAGGTTTACATAATTCTTTTTACTTAAGCAACATAGTGGATTGTTTGTTGTGTTTAAGCATTTTAAGAACCTTGTAAAGAATCAATACTTTTCTAAAATCAAAGTGCTTACATTTGATAATAGTGGAATGTAAATTCCCAATTCCAAAGTTTCTGTTCAGAGAATGGTATTCTTCATCAGACTTCTTGCCCTCACATTCCCCAAAAAAATGGCATTTCAAAAAGAAAGCATAGACATATTGTAGAAACTGGTTTAGCCATGTTATATCAATTTCACCTTCCACTAAATTTATGGTCTTATGCTTTGTCTACAGCCTCTTTTCTTATCAATAGATTTCCCTCTTCAGTCTTAGGCATTACATCTCCTTGGAAAAAGATCAATTTTGTATCACCACCACTTTCAGCCCTTTAAGACATTTGGTTGTGCTCTCTACCCCTGTCTTAGGCCCTATAAAAATCATAAGCTTCAAGCCATATCTACAAATTGTGTGTTTCTAGGTTACCCTCCTTTATCCAATGGATATTTGTGCTTGGATCCTAATACCAACAAAATCTACACTACCTGCTATGCCTTATTCAATGAGAATGTGTTTTCTTTTGCTAATAAGTTTGATCTCACAAATCCCCATATTCCTTTCTCCAATTATATACTTGATTTTGAGTGGTTTCCTTCCAACTCTAACAATTCTTGTTCATCTTCTGCAATTGCTTTTTCTCATACTTAATCTTATGATGATTTACTTCCTTTATCTATTTTTCATTCTTCTATTCCTATCTCATGTGTTCCTACTCCTCCTTTATCTACTACTCCTACTTGATATGTTCCTGATCCTTCTCTTCTTGCACCTATTTCTTCATCCATTCCTTCTTCATCTCTTCCTTTTAGCACTACTATTCCTAACATTACTCATTCAACATCTACCTCTAATGATTCTTTACTCACTGCTAATACTCATTCAATGCTTACAAGATCAAAACTTGGTATCCACAAGTCTAATTTTTTAAGGTTGTTACTAACTACAAATACCAAGAACCTCCCTTTTATGTTGTGGCTACAAAATACCCTCAATGGGTTGCTGCTATGGATTCACAATTTTAGTCTCTTCTTAAGTAGAAAACTTGGTCTCTTGTTCCATCTCCTGCAGACAAGACCATTGTTACTTATAAGTGGGCTTTTAAGCTAAAGAGGCATAGTGACACTACAAGAATAAAAAAACTTAATACAACGAAAAAAAGTTGTTGCAATAACAACTAATGTCATTGTAATAAGGTGTTATTGCAACCACAAAAGGGTCAATGCAAGTCGTTGTAATAAAGTCCGAGGCAATAGGTTTATGCAACACTAGATTTCATTGCAATAAATTCCACATATTGCAACGATTTACTTTGACAATATCGTTGCAATAGGTTGATATTTTTTATTAAAAAATAATAATAAATTTTAAAAAATAAATAATTTTAAAAAATAAATAAATCATTTTTTAAAATAATAATTTTTCCATTAACCTATTTTGCAATTCAAAAACCATATCTAGGAACTACGCTAACAAATCAAAGATACACATAAAAGATGAAAATTTTGAAATACTTCATTTCAATACATATGTCAAAAAACACAAATATATACACAACTTGTTGAGTTTACATTCAAACACATAGTTTCGAAAAGTATGCAAAAATCAATACAACATGAAAGAAAAGTTTCTTCCCGAAAGTGTTATCCAAGCATGTTTCTCAACCATTTCATTGACTTACCACCTATTTTGGGAAAAAGAATAAGAAAATAAGTATAAAGTTGAAAAACATCATATATACAACACTATGACACCAATATTCACCATCACTGATTCTAAAAAAAACACACACGCACACACACACACTATTACTACTTGGAGACTATACAAACAAAGAAAAATCAAATTAAAATTTAAAGAGAACCAAAAGATTACCTGAAAGTTAGAGAGAAAACCCTTAAACTGAGAAATAGTCTCTCCAAGGAGACTATGAATTAAGAGAGACTAAAATTTGAGAGAGAAAATTTAGAGTCAGTAAATATGAGAGAGAGATGGAAATTTGAGAGATAAATTTTGTAGTTAGTAGATAAATTTGAATTTTGAGATAGGCATAAGAGAAAGAGGGAAAGTGAGATGAGAAGAAAAAAAAAAGGCTTGGGGAGAGAGTGAGAGAGCGAAATTGAGATGAGAAAAAATAGGGAGATAAATGTGGGTGAGAGAAAGAGGGAAACTAAGATGAAAAAAGAAAAAAAAGAGGTAGGTGTGAGAGAAAGAGGGAGAGAGAATTTGAGATTAAAAAAAAGGAGATAGGCGTGGGTGTGAGGGAAATTTGAGAAGAGAAAAAATAGGGATATAGATGTGGGTGAGAGAAAAAGAGGAAAACTGAGATGAGAAAAAAAAAAGGGAGACATGTGTGGGTGAGAGAAAAATTGAGATGAGTAAAAAAAAGGACAAACATGGGTGAGAGAGAGGAAACTAATGAAAAAAAAAATAGTGCCAATTTCCCAAATTTTCCCGCTACTCAAGTATTCACCTCTATTAGATCAACAAAATTTGATATTAAATAAAGATTTAACCTATTATAACAATATAGTTCGATGTGAAATAAAAGATTACCTATTGCAACAGCATATATCAATGTAAAATAAAGGTTACCCAATACAAAAACACATTTCGATGTAGCATAATAATTATTGCTACAATCTCATATTGATGTAATAAATTTAAGTTTCTATTACAACAAAAAATAACCTAGAGATGCAATAGTATATATATTACCTCTATTATTTTTTTTTTGTTGCAATAATACTTGTTGTATTATGTATTTTTTCTTGTAGTGTGATGAGACTGTAGCCAGATATAAAACTAGATTCGTGGCTCGAGGTTATCTTCAACAATATGGTTTGGACTATGAAGAAACCTTTAGCCCAGTGGAAAAACCTACTACTGTTAGGTTGCTTCTTGCTTTGGCAATGAATTATGGTTGGGATCTAAGACAGCTTGATGTAAGTAATGCATTTCTTCATGCTTTTTTCAAAGAAGAGGTCTATATGGCACAGCCTTAGGGTTATGTGGATCTTGTCCTACTCATGTTTGTCTTTTGCGCAAAGCTTTTTATGGTCTAAAGTAGACTCCAAGAGTCTAGTTTGAGAGGTTTAGTACTCAATTACTTCACATTGGGTTTGTTACTTTTGATGCTGATGGTAATTTGTTTCTCTATAACCATGATTCTCAACTGGCTTTTCTGTGACTTTATGTGGATGACATAATTGTCACTGGTAACCATCCACCTTTTACTTCCTTTCTTATTCATACATTGAATCAAGATTTTGATCTCAATGACTTGGGCAGATTTCATTACTTCTTGGGCCTCTATTTTGATTATACTCCTAGTGGGCTATTTGTTCATTAAACTAAGTATACTCTGGATCTTCTTACCAAATTTTCCATGGCTGACTATAAGCTTTGCAAGAATCCATGCTCTCCTAATACTCATCTCATTCCCAATGATAGTCCCTTGTTACCTGATCCTACTCTCTATTGAAATATGATAGGTACCTTACAATACCTCACTTTCTCTAGGCCTGACTTATCCTTCGCTATTCCACAAACTTCCCAGTTTATGAGCGATCCTACATCTAATCATCTTTTGGCTGTTAAGAGAATTTTGAGGTATCTACAAGGGTCTATTCATCAGGGATTGACTTTTACTCCAGGTTCATTAACACTATCTTCCTATAGTGATGCTATTGGGCTAGTGATCCTATGGATAGAAAGTTCATCTCTTATATTCTTGTGTTCCTTGGTAATTCTCCAATTACATGGTCTGCTAAGAAGCAGCCCACTGTCTCTGGTTCCTCCACTGAGGCAGAGTCTAGAGCTTTAGCTTCTTCAGCAATTGAGCTTTGTTGTATTAGAATGTTACTTAAGGATCTTAGTGTCTATCTTCGTGCTCCTCCTATTTTGTGGTGTGATAATGTGTTAGCTTTTGCCATAGCCTCCAATCTTGTTTTTCATGCTCATACTGAGCATATAGAGGTTGATTACCATTTTTTTTCAAGAGAGAGTCCTTAGACATTGGGGTGGCAGTTCGTGTTCGTGTGTCGGGTTTGTGTCGTGTCAACTCATGAGTATCCGACTATATGGGTCAACACTAACCTGACATGTTTATTAAACGGGTCAAGATTCCTCAACCCTAACACAACCCATTTATTAAACGAGTTAGTCATGTCAACTTGTTTATCAGATTTTATCAAAAAATGAAAAAAATATTTATGAAAAAACAAGAAAATAAATATTTTTAATATAAAATTTAGAACTAACGAGTAACTGTATCACAAATAATCATTCAAAACTAAAGCATATCTCAATATCACAAATAATAAATCACAATATGTCAAAGAAAATAAACCAGAACAACTAATAAGTTTATACACTTATGGTTTGAAGAGTATATTGGTAAAATGTCATTTAATTAGACAGGTCAAATGGGTCAAACGGGTTCCATATGTTGAACACTAACCCAACCCGTTTATTAAACAGATTAGTCGTGTCAACCCGAATATGACATGAACTCATTAATCCTCAACCCATAACCTGGTAATTTCATGTCGTGTCGTGTCGTGTTGGTTTCACAGGTCGTGTTCAATTTTGCCACCCCTACTTAGACTCGATCTTTAAGTCAAGTTTTTGGCATCTTAGGATCAATTAGTTGATATTCTGACTAAGGGTCTGGCTTCTCCTCATTTCCTGTGGTTGGCATTCAAACTCATGCGGAAATTCCCCATGAGCTTTAGAGGGGGATGAAAGACATAAGGTAGAAGATGACACATATGACGATTTTTCATATTACAAAATGCCGTCGTTAGCTTCTCATTGTGCTAGAGTTAAGTTGAAAATGGGGTTGTGCTGAAGTCTATTATCCATACACACCGTGTCACTTAAAGTCTAGACATCATCGTTCTACATCAGATGTTTAATACCAAGGTCGAAACGCAGCGTTTTCGCTTATTCAATTATTTCCCTCTAATTACTGTTGTTACACGTGTAGTAAATGGATTAGCTGTAGTGAAACTTTCCTACTATTTATGCTCTCTCTCCCTCTCTCTCTCTCTCTCTGTATATAAACATATCAGAGCTTAATGATGTATTCAATTAGCTATTTTATACCACTGCATTCCCTTGGTGCAATGGTCACTCTACAAGTATAAGTGCTTGTGGGGTGTAGAGGGTAAGGGTTGGGGTTCAAGTCTCCAAGAGAGAGCTTCACACACATATACATTTAGATTAAGCTAGAGTAGAATTTCTATCTTGTATTAAAAAAAAAAAAAAAGTTAGCCATTTTATGAAAGAACAAAAAATCCTTTCTATTTAAATTTTTTCAGAGCGGTATAACCATCTGGATTTGAAAGTTAGTTGGTCGTCTCTCTCCTCTTTAGAAGTTTTCGTCCATCTATAATTGATAATATTTAATCAAGTGCAAGCATTAATCCAAGTTCATTTCTTACTAAACATATGAAATCTGATCTTTTTTTAGATAAGAGACTATCAATTAGCAAGGCATACTGACTTTTTTTTTAGGTTAGCTTTGTAGTTTGACTTTTAGAGGGAACTGAAACCCTCCCAAACTCGGTGTAAAAAAAAAAAAAAAAAAAAAAAAAAAAAAAAAAAAAAAGGTAACCTTATAGTTGATCCATATGTAACAAAAAGAAAATATTAATTGTACATCCTTTTACATAGGCAAAAATTGCACTGAAATCGTTTAAAGTCATGATTTCCATTTCAAGTCACAATTTCAGTGTAATATTTGTGTGTGTTTAAAAAAGTGTGTAGCAAAGTGTATATAATAAACACTAAAAATGTGCGCAGCAAAGTGTATGTAATAAACACTAAAAATGTGTGCAGTCAGAGCATTAGCATTGGGGAATGCTAATGCCAAATGTAAGGAATATTTAGCATTTCAAGCCTTAAAATGTATTGCATCAGGAAATGCTATTGCTAAGTATTGCAAATTTTTTTGCAATAGTGCTACAGTGCAATTCTATTTTTAGAATTACACTGTAGCACAATTCTAAAAAAAAAAAACTAATACTCTAAAAAAAACTTATTGAGGAAAATATTATTTTATTGTGTAAATATATTATTTTAATGATTAGAATAGAAAAATAAAAGTTTGGGATGTTGGAAGTATTGTAAAATGGTATGGTATAATTGATAAAGTAACTTTTTGGGATGGTAAAATAAAATAGAGTAACATTTCCTGATCCTAATGCTCTCATAGCCAAAAAGCTAAAACCCATAAGCGAAAAGATAACATTAATTGTAACCCTCAGAAATGATAATACTGAGATGCAATTGGGTAACAAGAAGTACTAAAAGGTACACAAAAGCAAATACTAGCTGGAGAAAAATTTTAAAAATTAAAATACTTATTTATATTTTCAGCCAAAAAGAAAAAAAGAAAAAGAAAAGCTTAATTATAAATGGCATAGCCAGTTGAGCGATTAATCAAGCAATAGAAGTAAAAGTGCCGGATGGTTTGGAAGATAGTTTCCATTTGATGAAGTTGTCGATGGTAGTGACATCAGACCTGTAGTGCTTTTGTGAAAACTCCCAGAATTCTGGCCATGTGTAATCCGGGTACTTCCTTGGCTCTTCTCGACTAAACAGCTCTTGTGGGGGTCTCACCACTCTGTCCTCTCTTGGGGACAAAAAGAAAGCAATCGTTTTCCTCTCCAAATTCCTGTTCACCATTGCTCTATGCAGGCAACTCTTGTACCTCCCATTACATAATGCCTGTATATCAAACAAACAATATATATATTTTTTATTTTTATGGAAACAAACAAATTTATCAAACCATGTGACAAAACAAACATACATATAAAATAAATTATTACTTATCCTTAAAGTTTAAACTATTAAGAGATAATAAACTTAATTTTTTAATTGTTACACATGAGATAAAATGCTACATACTCCAATTTTTACTCTCAACAGAGATGAGCACTTGACATAAAGACCTTAATTCCACAAAAAAGTTAGGATGCCTACCATTTATTATTATTATTATGGGTCAAAGAAAGATGTTTTATTTATATAAGTAATCTATTTATACAAACATAGCGTATATAGAGCACTGTCTTGTAGGGTACCCAGATACATTAAATCCCATACAAAACAGTTGTACACAAAATATGGACAATTATCATGTTCTTTTTTATTGCTCTCGTGTTTTGCAGCCCCTTTTTGCCTATTATTTTATTTTTTGAAATAGTTATATGCATTTTATATATTAAACAATTGTAGTTATCATGCATGAATGCCACCTGGCTCAGCTTGTAAAGTTTAATAAGAGTAATAAAAAGTTAAAAAAAATAAGAGTATATTTGTCTTACTAGGGATTCAAAGTTCAAATTATTCTACTGTCATTTTCTCATCAATGGAGATATTATTAGCTCTTACGAAAAAATTATTCGCTCTAAGTCATTATCAAATATTGCATTAATCATAAAGTGTTCATAAAAATTATTGGTTTACGCTGATGGTCCCACAATTCACATGAGATGAAAGTCACTCCAAAGCCATTGGATTGCAGCTGCATGGATCTGAAAGTTCTTCAAATTAAATACATACTAGTATTTTGAAACAGCTAAAGCCAACACCTTTATATATGTGGATGTGGAGTGATACTCTATAATTGATTTTCACTAGTCATTACAAAAAAGTTATTTAATGTCTTGATCTTAACAGAAAATAATAAATGCGAAGACCTACTTGTCTCCAATCTCGTTGCCTAATACAGTAAAAACTAAGGACTTGGTTTAGGTTCAGTGTATCCAGTGCACTGGACCTGATCAGATGGTGACACGTGTTCAAAAGTGAACATATGTCATCATCTCAACAGGTCCAGTACTACTGGACACTAAACCTAAGCCTGACCCAAAAACTAATAGGAGTCTTTTCCATGATTGCACAACTTCAAATGCATGCTTTTGGTGTGATGTTCATTTCTTACAAGTTCTAGTGGGTGCGAGAATAAAAATTGAGATTCAAGTTTTCAAGGCAGAGTTTTATACAAATACACTTAGATTATGAGAGGGTATAATCTTTATCTTGAAAAAAAAAATGGCATGCTCTTTTGCAATATTGTTAAGAAGTACTGGAGTAGTAACAAACAACGAATGGTGATTATTATATATACACGTGTCTAAGAGACAGTTGAAATCGTGTTTTTAAAATAGTTGAAATATGTATAGTAATGTGTAAATTAATGTGTACAACAATAATTAGTGTAAACAAAATAAGAGAACAATAATAAAGTATAGCACCCACATTGGGACAGAATTTTATTTGATAATACTATTGTAAAGGACCTACCATGAAGGTATCACCAATGTTTACGACTAGGGCACCTGGTTCAGGTCGAATTGCTTTCCATTTGTTATTTGAAAAAACTTCAAGGCCTCCGACTTGGTCTTGATGAAGTATGGTCAAGGAGTTTGGGTCGCAATGTGGTCCAGTGCCAAAGGTGAGGCCAGGATTTTGGCAAGGGGGATAGTAATTGCACCTCATCATTGAGACACAATCTTCAAAAAAATTGCGATAGTGAAAACGATCAACACCCAAGCTAATTGCCAGGAGCTCCGTAATCAATAAACCAAGTTCCTTCAAGGCATTACAGTATCTTTGGCAAATCCAACTATATTTTCCAAAAAAGAAGAAGAAGCAAAATCCATGCTCTGTTAGATGTGTCTAGAACAAACTTGCAAACAAAAAGCAATCTTTGACCTCAATACTATCATGACATTTTTTTATTTTTATCTTTTGGTCTTTATTGGTTAAAAAATAAGCTTCCAAACTTTTTTTTTGGGAGTAAAATAAGCTTCCAAACTTGAAAGACATTCCTAAAATTAATTTAGAGCAATTAGTTAGTACTTTGATAATACAGTGACATAATACTCTCACTTTTATGCGATAATAAATTCCACTAATAAAATTTATAATAAAAAATGAGTATTACGTCGTTGTACTCCATAAATACATAATAATATTTGTTTTAATTAGCATATATATAAACACAAACTAATTAATGTAAGGTAAATGCACATTATCCATCTATATATGATGATCTCACCCTGTGTGTTCAAAATCTTCTCCCATGACAGACTTGCAATAGTCAACAATAATGTTGGGGTTCGATGGGTCATTCTCATGGTGGAGAAGAGTATATGTCTCCTTCCATGGCAACTTTGATGAAAAACGATGCGCATGTGCACCTGAGTACCCATTGGCATTGAGAGAGCCAGGTTTCTTGCGAAGACTGAGCTTCTTGTCGAGGGGCATGTTGAAAAAGGTATCGATTTCATTGTGTGCGGCTTGAATGATAGTGGCATCGATACCATGGTTGGTGACTTGGAAGAAACCATGTTCCGAGCAAGCCTTGCTCAAAAGCTCGGCAGCTCGAGCTGTTTCCACCTCGTCACCTCTCTTGAACCCACCCAGGTCTATTAGAGGTTCGTTGAGCTCTTCCTGAGCTTCAATTAAGTCCTCCTGTGGCCAAAGGAACTCACTAGGTAAGTTTGCTTGTTTTTGAAGCATAGCTGAATCAAAAACAAAACCACCATTCTCATCTCTAAGCCCCATTGTTTGAGGACACAAGGAAGAATTCTTAAAGTGCTAGAGTCAAATAGGAAAGACGTTTTTGAAGGGTTTGGAGCTAGAAGTAGCTATTTATAGAGTACATAGCCACAAAAAGCTACAGAACAAAGTGAAAATATTAAGAAAGAAATAACGTGGTTTGAAAGAGTGGATTAGTAAAAGTAAAACATGGGGAGAGGTGTGAGAAGCAAAAGGCCAAGGCCGCCCATAGGAAAGGTCGAAGTAAATTAAGGTTTGGAGCATTATTCAGATGACAACATTTGAGACGAGTTGGGCTCCCTTTGGTCACTTTCGCAATAAAATTTAAAATCAACTTAATTTTTTTTTTAATAAAAAAATCACCTTATTTGCTTGCAGGAGATTCTATCTTTTCTTTCCCCCTTCGATTTATCTCTTTTATTCTACTACTAGGTGACGAAGTAGCTAATTCCCAAGGACCCCATCAACAAAATTATCTTGTAAACAAGTTAATTGTTGCATGAAACTATTCTCTTGCGACATAATAAAACATTTCCTTACATTTTCATTTTTTATGGCTAGTGTGTGGGATTCAATGATAGAGAAGGTGAAGGCAGCAATATATCGGCATGAAGGCGTGGAAGATGACAAGTATAGCTCATTTTTTAATGTGGTGTATGATATACTCATTGATCGATGGACTAAAAATTGTACACCACTACATTCTTGGCTCATTCCTTAAATCCTAAGTAAGTACTTTCATTTTCTATTTTCCTTAGTTTCCCTTTCTAGTAAAACACACGTTTCATCATTTATATTTGTTTTTTTTTTTTTTAATCTTTAACTAGGTATTACTCCATTAAATGGCTTTCGGAGAATCCAAAACACATCGCTCCGCATTAGGATCATGAAATTTCTATGGAAAGAAGCAAGTGTTTGGAGAGATACTTTGAAGATGAGGGTGAATTAAGGGTGATGAAAATTGAGTTTGCTGCATTTTCAGGATAGAGGTTTCCTTCACCAGATGCCTTGACAGATATGTGGGCCTTAAAACCTTTGTATCGTTTGATACTAATCAATACTTCTCTTGTTGGTTTCTAGAATATGTAATCTCAATATCATCCAAAATATCATTTGTTAATTTATTTTTTTGGCTTATATCCTTGACGATCATGAAAGTATATACTCTACAGCAATGGTGATAGCTTCACACTAATCAATACATCTATTTGGTTTCTAGCTAGAACATATCATAGTCAATGTCATCCAAAAGTTAAATTTATTACTTACTTATTTTTGGCCTGATCTTTGGTGCTTACACTTGACAATCATGCAAAATTGAAGGTTGTTTGTTTTATTTTCTGTGGGTCATTATGAAATCTATTGTTTTACTATTTAATAAGATGTCCTTTAATTTATAAGATTAAAATTTTAAAAGTCAAAACTTTATGTCTAGAAGTTGTTTTATTTGTTGTCGGTCATTTTCCCATTTGGATAAACACTAAGAATATATAGGATCAATTAAGCCAAAAAAAAAAAAGGAGAGAGAAAATATATAGGATCGTTCTGATTGCAATATTCCAAGTTTTCAACAGTATCTAGTTTATTTTGTTCACAAGAGAAATATATATATATATATATATATAAATATATATTTTAAAGAGAGAGAGAAAAAATTTTGAAACTAGAAATTTAATGTACAAGGGAAGGGATAATACAGAGTTGGATTGAACAAAAAGATTTTGATAACTCAAACCACGCACATGGAGTTTGAAAAGTAAAAGACACTATTAGAAATCATCAAGACCAATGATAAAATCGTGTGAAAATTGGTGACATAAAAGAAATCTTTGTGAGAATTAAAAATTATTGTCCTTATTTCTCAACAAAAAAAAAAAAAAAAATCGTTCTTGGCCATGATTTAAGTCTTATTTCAGGAAAATTCCATTCATTTAGGCCCCTTTTATCCAAATTTATTATTTATAGAAGTTTTCACTTTTGTTAGAATTTTAAAATTAAGAAATCAAATTACAATCCAAGAGTCAATAGTATTTAATTATTTAATTGTATCAATTTTTGTGATTTTTCCTATTCCTAAATATGACAATCTTTCCATATTTGATGGAATGTGTGTAATTTGAATTTTATTGAATAGATTCTTGATTTGGAGGATTATTTTGATTACTGGAAGATTTGTGACGGAGAAAAATGTAAGTTATTTAAGTTATTTTTTTTGGAGGCTGAATGATACTTTTTATCACCAAACAAAAAAAGAGCAAAGAAATTACAAAAAGGGGGGGGGGGGGGGGGGAGGTCCTACTCCTAAATCCCAGGAAAAAAAAAAAAAAAAAAACCTTAGGGTCAGAGGAGATGTGGGGATGTGATAATGCTTTATGCAAGTAACCATATCTTTTTATGAAGGGGAAGAAGTTTATGAAGGGGAAGAAGGAGAACATCTTACTCCTGGATTCCCAACCAAAAGAAATAATTAACTATTTTTCTTTTCATTCCTTTAGGGAAGCTAACTTTATTGCTCACTATATTGCAAAAAGGTAAGACTTGTAAGGTAGTAGATTAGTGGGAGGATATACAGTGTGTCAAAATCCATATTGGTAAGCTTTTAATTTACTCATGGCCAATAATGAAAAATAATGAGGGTTAATTATTTCTTTCCATTTATTATGATAAGATAATGTTTTATGCAAATAATAGTCATAAGCTTAGCAAACATTTACCAAGAAAATATAAGGATGTTGGGTTTAGTGGGGGTTAATGTAAGGTAATAAGTATATACGTATGAGTGAAATCTCACATAGAATAATAATAAAAGAGCGAGTGAGTAGTTAATATAAAATAATTGGGACCAAATTCATATGCTTAAGCTTTTGGGTTAAATTGTGTCCTTAAATGCTATATTATCTACCCAATTAGAGTCTTCCCAATGTGTTCTTTCCCAGGGACAGACCCAGGAATTCAGGCTAAGGGGGGGGGGGGGGTTGGAGATAAGCCGGAAAAAAAAAATCTCTTTGTCTTGCAGTCTTGCTCTTTCTTCTTAGTTTTTCTTTTTCTTTTTCTATTGCGTTCTCTATTTGGAGTTTGGACTGAATTTTTTTATTTACTTTTTTTTTTAATGATTTAGATGGGCTGCCCGGCTGGGTATTGTCAATTGTGGCTCAAAATTTTGGAGGTTTTTTTTTTTTTTTTTTTGGTTGATTTACATTGGGCTGGCTGGCTAGTAATGGGGTTGAAAATTTGGAGGGGGTTTATTGCGTTTGGAGTTTGGACTGAATTTCTGTATTTACTTTTTTTTGGTTGATTTACATTGGGTTAGTCGGCTGGTAATGGGGCTGAAAATTTTGGAAGGGGGGGGGGACCCAAGTTATTATTATTATTAATTTTTTTGAAAATATACCTACAAAAAAAAAAGGGCCAGGGGGGGCTTGGGACCCCACCTGTGTCCGTCCCTGTTCTTTCCTTAACAAGCAGTATTGGAGCTGATGGTGGTGCGCGGCAAGGTGTTTAGGGTCCCTTTTACCATTAGAGCAGGAACAGAGAAAGCATAAAAGGCTCACACAAACAATTTTGGAAAAATGTCCAACAAAAGAGTATTGTTAATGGTGCTAGATCATGGTGCGAAGCAAGGTTTCCATGGACATGGATGTGTGGGCCGATTGCCATGGATGTGCATATATGCAAAGTTGACACATGGTTCCCATAGATAGAGTACCAGAGATCCATGGATAACACACTGGTAAAGGAAAGTCCATAGGTAAGGAATAGCTATTAGGACTTATTAATGGCACACAAAGAGGTGTTGAAACCCTTAGAGAGGCAATAACTCATATGTGAGGGAGAGATTGTTAAGTATACATGTGTGAGTGAAGTTCCACATAGAATAAAAATGAAAAGAGTCCATGAATAATGCACTGATAAAGGAAAGTCCATAGGTAAAGAGTAGCTATTAGAACTTATTCATGGCCCATAAAGAGGTGTTGAAGCCCGTAGAGAGGCAATAAGCCAATAACTCATATGTGAGGGGAAGATTGTTAAGTATATACGTATGAGTGAAGTTCCACATAAAATAAAAATGAGAAAAGTGAGTAAATAATATAACATAGTTAGCCCCAAAGTCATAAGTTTAAATTTTTGGGTTCTCCTCAAGGTGTTCCCTCCCCAACAGTAAGTCAAGAAGGTCATATTAAAAGTTTGAAAGTTTACTTCATGCTCGTCCACAAGCTACTCAAGTGAAGCCACCAAGTTCATGCCAAGGGAATTATGTTCCGAATTTGAAAACTCAATCATCAAATCAAGATATGATTATTCAAAAAAAAAAAAAAATTAGCCTAATTAGGTGCCTCATATGAACCAAGGTTTCCTAGTAACCCTAAGACTTATTTATATATAGTGGTTGTAGCTGGTAAGACTATTTATTTATTTTAGTGGAATTTTTTCTTAAAATAACATTTTACGTTTGTGATATTAAAATAAGATTTAAACAGTGTTGTTTTAATAGATTTAACAACGTTTTTCAAATTATAGTGAACAGTATGGATGAAATGATAATGTTGTCATTGTTAATTAATTAAAATGATAAAATTTAAATTTAATGGACTAAAATGGAAATTCCTCCAATTTTTAATATGTAAATTAGATTTTACATTTTTGGTTTTAACTTTAATTTTTTTTGATAAGAACTTATATTTGTTTCTTTAATAAACTTAATATAATATAATACTACTATTATCATCGGCTGTACCGTATCAAGATCCGACAAGATTGTCGTAATATCTTATTGCTGTGACAGATTCGTGGGATGTATCCATCCGATTGTGACATCAGTCAACTGTCAATAGTTTTTTCTCTATTATAGTAGTCATAAAATGTAATGTGACATTATAGAACATATTAATTATTAAAAAAAAATACTTTTTTTTGATGAACTGGAAAAAATATTAATTGAAAACACAAAAAATGAACTTGAGGTTAATCGCATATGTGCAAGTTGCCACTCAAGGAATAACACTTTACTTGAGGACAAGCAAGTTAGAATATTTTGAGTGAACATATCAAATTTTCAACCCAAAAAAAAAAAAAAAAAAAAAAAAAAGGATCAAGAGCCGTCCAAAACCAGCCAACAAAAGTGATCTTATGAAGCCATTTAGGCTAATACAATTGTATTAGTCATATAGTCATTTAGCTCAATTGGTAAAATTTCTGATTATTTAATAAAAAATTTGGGGTTCAATTTCCATCTATATTAAAAATCGATTGACGTTTTAGTCTAATGATAAAAAGCGCATAGGTTGAAACTCTATAACTAAATAAATAAAAAGGCTAATACAATTATACCTTTATTATATATTATTTTCACAAAAAAAAAAAAAAAATCTAAGTGACAAGCTGTTATTGGTTAGTAAAAAAGCTATGTTAGTGGTGAACCCAATTAGAATCAGAAACAACTTTCCACCTAAGGCTGTAAACAAACTAAGTTGTTCATAAACAGTTCTGGCTTGGCTCAATAATGTTTGTTTGTTTATAAACAAACTAAGCTTGAGTTTTAATTTTAGGCTTGTTTAATAAATGAGCCGAGCGCAAGTAAAAAAAATTGTTCATAAACAAGTTTGTGAACAATAGGGTTTGATAAAAATAAGTCAAGCTTAGATTGGTTTATAGGTTTGGTAATAAGCTTGATATAACCTTGAAAAATAAACTCATATCTTACTAAACTTGTAATTAATTGGGAGTTAGGACCACGTCTAAACCAGATGGACTTGATTATATGCTTAACATAAGCTTGATAATGTACTTGTATTGGATCTCAAGCTCAAAATCTTGATATCGAGCTCAAACTCAAGCTTGGATTGACTAATGAATCAAGTCAAGCTCAAATTTTTGAACTATCTAACAAGCTCAAGCTCAAACATAGTTTTTAAGTTTGGTTCAAGCTTAAGCCGAGTTTGAATATTCAATACTTGACAAAGCTCATCTCATTTACAACCCTAAATACAATTTAAGATTTATTGTGAAATTGTTGTGAAAATTTTGTTAACATATATAGCATTATACTCTATAAGTAATCACTCACACTTGTGTGGCTAGCAAAGACTAGTTTGATCTTATCAAAGTCATGTGTGGTTGAGATCTTGAGAAAGCATATGATAGGTTAGAGTGGTCTTTTATCCAGGAGTCTTTAGACTTTTTTCAAGTGCCGTTTGGGCTTTTAAATTAATCATGAACATGATAACATCAACAAGATATCATATTCAGTGGAATGACACACCTCTGCCGAAAGTAAGACCAAGTAGGGGTGTGCATCAGGGGGACCCGCTATCCCCATATCTCTTTATTCTCTGTTTAGAACGCCTGTCCAGGTTTTTGGAAGAGGCGGTTCGAGATAAGAAAATCCACCCTATAGGATTCCGTGGGCAAATTCGCATCTCATTTATTTTTGCCAATGATATTTTCTTGTTCACCAAAGCTAAAGTAAATGCTTGTCAGAATCTTCGAAGTATATTACATACTTTTTGTTATGCTTCGGGCCAAATTATAAGTACCCATAAATCTCGTATCTGGTTTTCACCCACTACACCTCGAAGAACGAAAACCCTTATTTCTGGTATCTTTGATATACCAACGACGACGCAGATCGGTACCTACCTAGGAACCCCTAATTTTACCACACGACGTACAATGACTGCATACCAATACTTAGTAGATAACATTCAGAAGCGTATTGCAAGCTAGCAAGCAAAATATCTAACTATGACTGGTAGGGCCACATTAATCAAGTCCTTGGTGGCGTCTATACCTTTGTATGCTATGCAAACAACATTGCTTTCCAAAAAGTGAGTAGGACAATTGACAGACACAGCTGCAGGTTCTTATGGGGAGATACGAATCAGCAGCGAAAATGTCATACGGTGAATTGGGGAACTATTACGACACCTAAGGAAGCGGGGGGCCTAGGGCTACGAACAACTTGACACATGAATATGACAATTCTTATGAACCAAGCCTAGCGTCTTCAGCAGAATCCTAATATGTTATGGGCACAAGTTTTAAAAGCCAAATACTTCCCAACCACGAATTCTTTTGATAGCGTCTGCAGTCCCCAAAGCTCGCATATTTGGTCTAGCCTGAATGAAGGCATGCAATAGCTCTGGAGTGGAATGCAATGGATTGTAGGGGATGGACAAACCATTCATGTTTGGCAGGATAACTGGCTTCCTGAGGGCACCCTCCGAAGTCGCATGGCTGTGCCACTTTCACCTAGCGAAGAACAATGTCTAGTTACCTCATTGCGCAATAACCACAACTAGACGTTTGACGGTCTCCAAATACCCCTCCCACCTAATATAGAGCACCTCATTCAAGGGATACCTATGACACATGTCACTAGTATTCCTGATGCCTTTGTGTGGCCCTATAATAATGGTATTTGTTCAGTGAAATCCGCCTCAAAGTATCTTTTTTAAACAAAGAGAGTGCCCACTGATAAACCTCTGTGGAACTAGATATGGAAGCTTTCATGCTCAAAAAGGATTCAATTCTTCATCTGGAAAGCCATGCGTAATCGAGTTCCAACAAGATAGTATCTTGCTTTCTCTAGACCATACATAAGTGACCGCTGCCCTCGCTGTAATTCTCCTGAACCAACGATCCATATTTTAAGAGACTGCCCATGGGCCAAGGAAGTTTGGTGTAAGTCATCGGGTGTTCTTCCTCTTACCTTTTTCCAACTACCTCTGCAATCATGGTTGCAGACCAATGCAACTGGGGTTGTTGTTATCCTGAACCTACAACTTCCTTGGAAAATATACTTTCCTTTCCTATGTTGGCATCTATCACTAGCTCGAAATGAGCGTATATTCCACAATCAATCGAGTTCCTAGAATCGACTTATTTATAAAACAATCCAAGTAACTATTGAATTTTTTTATTTAGTAGGTCCAGACAAACCTATCCAAAGTAAAATACATCAATCAGTCGTCTAGATGGCTCTAGCTAATCCTTTTATCATGCTCAACACGGATGGTAGTTCACTAGGTAATCCAGGGCGGGCCGGGGCAGGGGGCCTCTTGCGAGATAACTCGAGGAAATTTATATCGGGTTTTTCTTTGAATTTGGGCATTACGTCAAATAATGTGGCTGAACTGGGAGCAGTTCAGTAGGGGCTTCAATTAGCTTCGAACATGGGATTTATCCATCTTCAAATAGATTCTATGGTAGTGTTAGCCTAGTTAACTAATGTGCATTCCACTTACCTCCCCTAATGTGTATCCTTTATTATGTGATTGCAGGAGCCTTATGTCGCAAGCATGGAAGGTTCGGGTGCACCACATATATTGTGACGCAAATGCGTGCGCCGATGGGCTAGCGAAACAAGAAAGCAACCAACAGCAAGTTTTGATTATATATGACACCTGCCCTACTTTTGTGTACTTATGTTATGTAAGGGATATGCTCGGCCTCGGGACTGATAGACTATGTGCCCGATGGCCAGCTATAGTTGTTGATGTATGAACTCTATTTGTAAGTAAATAAGATCTCCATTTCTACCACAAGTCATGTGTGGTTGTGACTGACCTAAATCATTAATTTTCTTTAAATAGTAATGATCGAAGCCTTTTAACTAAAAAAAGAAACAAGTAGGAAGAAAAAAGTGTAATAGAGTATGATTCATGCATGAGTGACAAATGGGGCCAATGTGCCCCAAATCTCTCGAAACAAGACGGCATAAAAGACTTGGAAAAACACCTAAGAACTGTCCTTGACCCGATTTTGATATCCAATACAAATTTGAAACTTAAATTTTCTAATTCCAAATTAAACATGGGACAAAGGAAAGGAGAGAAAGAGCAAATGTTCACGTGGGTTTGATATGGTTTTTCCTTCCTATACGACACTTTTATTTCATAAAAGCATCACATATATTTGGTCTATATGTCCCATTCGAGCTTTTGCTACCAAAATTGTCCCCACCAGTTGGACATGAAAACCGTGGAGTACATGTGCCATGCACGTGAATAAGTTTGAAATGTGGGACCAGCCCAGTTGGCTTCTTTACAAAATAGATTAATACCATTTTTTTTTTTTTTTTGACAGAAATGTCATGGTCACGAAATTGAAATTGATGGACACGTGATTACCACAAGATTTGGGAGTATTTGCAATATTTGGAGTGTTTGCAGCAAAAGAAGCTTGCATTGATTTGCGGGCTCAGATGGGAGTGGATTTATTATGTGTCGTTTTTTGATATGAAATTATGTGTCTTTGAGCTATCGCTGCGTCAATTTCGTACAGGACCTCTTGAAAGAGTGTTCAAAATTATTTGCATTTTTTTTTATCTAATAAATCTTTCAACGTGGGATTCAGAACATTTTCACACGTTACAGTTTTATCAAACCCAATTAACATAATTACTTAAATTTCGATCCCAAAAAATGCTAGCTACATTTATATTATATCTATATTATATCTTAAAAAGACAAATTAAGTTATAATTGAGCCTCACTTCAGTTTTATATATATTGATTCAACATAATAAAGTAATAAACAGTTAGGTTTCAAAAAAAAAAAAAAAAAAAAGTAATAAACAGTTAAACACCCATATGAGACTTAGTGTACGTTTGCATAATACACACATATCTCATCTAATTCATGTAATATAGTGTATCACATATGTAATCTGAATTCTACATCACATAATTCAATTTTTGTCTTTATAGATAAATGTTTGGAATGACATAAAAATCACATTAATTTGTTAACAGCATAGATAGCATAAAAACCTTTTGTCAACCCTCAAATTCATTAATTTATCATCTAAGTTAATTTCAAAGTTCCCATATAATTCCCAAATTACTAATCATCAATATCACTAGGTTCAAAAGAAAAGAATAGGATTGAAAATTTAAAATTAAAGAAAATATAAGGAGTTCCCTAGTGGAAATAATAAGAGGGTGCTTGTAAAAAGAGCCAAGGGTATAATGCTCAATCTTAACTGGACCCTGCATGGCTTACAAATGGCTTGTTTTCTACTTTTTCGAACTCTATGCCACAAAGATTGGGGAACTGTTGGTGAAAAGCAATCATGTATATACTTTTCAGCTTTAAATTTTTATTAATGGTGAAATACATATTAAAATCAACTTTGATGATTCTTGCCCTTTTATTTTACTAATTATCTACATATCAACATTTTTAAACATCCATGGTTAACAAGTATGGAGATAAAATTCCGTTTGAGAAAACATTCAACAAAATAATAAAGAAGTTGGTTTGGATGATTGAATATTTATTACTAGGTATACTTGTGTTGTTACCATAGTACAAATGAGTGAAACTGGAAAACATTGTTTTTTGCGTTGTTTTGTTAACTTAGAACACTGCATGTTTGTGGTTTTGGAACTTGTGGCTTTTTTTTGGTAAACGGAACTTCTGATTTTTATTTTTTTTATTTTTTTTGAGAAACGACTTTTGTTTTTGATGAACGGAACTTCTGACTTTGAAGTTTAGAGTTTGTTGTTAATTTATTCATGCATTGGGATTTGGTTCTTAGTAGTTATTTTCTTTTATAATCAAGGGTTGGTTAATGTATACTTTTAGGGTGTATATTAATAATTTATTTTAGGAGAAATTAAAAAAGTGATAAAAAAGTTAGTCAATATGTGATTAAATGATTAAATTTTAATAATTTGAATTTTTGTAACAATCAGTAATTTAACGTAATATCAAAGTATAAGATCCTGGGTTCGATTCTTTTTGTCTCGAGTAAAACCCTATAATTAATTAGTGTCAAATTTTATTGGTGGTTTTTTACTTTTTATTTCTTTTTTGGTAGGAATAAGTGTATAATCTTATGATCCTAAATTCCTAATCCGACGAGATCCTCTCATCAATCCTAAGTAAGATGGAAAATTATTAGGTACTCCCGGAGTATTATAAATGCGTATTCCTTCTTCTCACATAAATGGTAGGTCCTACTATGAATTTAATTAGTGGGACTCACCATTTATGTGAGAGGAGGGAGTACGCATTTATGGTACTCCGGGAGTACCTAATAATTTTCCAAGTAAGATTCAGATCCTGACAACCATATATCAGTATCACTAGCTTCAAAAAAAAAAAAAAAATTAAGAGGAGGATTGGAAAAACTAAATAAAAGAATATGTAAAGGAGTATCCAAGAAATATAAGAAAACGGTGGGGGAGTGGGAAAAACAAAGAGTATGATGCTCAAGCTTAACGGACACCAGCTGTGTGTGGGTTTTTGATCCCCACAAATGGCATGTTTTCTGATTTCCCAAATTCCACGCCACAAAGATGCGGACTGCTGTTTAACTTGCTTTACATGTGTCCCAATATGAGCCAAAAACTACATTCCAAAATATTTTGTGGGACAGTAACAAAATCTCAATTCCTTAATTTGCTATATACTTTCCTTTTCACCTAATTTTTTTCTGTACACATTATAATTTGAGGATACGGTAGCCCGGTTTGGATACAGCGTTTATGCGTCTGCGTTTTCAGTTTGCGCGTTTTGCCCTTTTTTTTTTTTTCTTGGTTAGCTGTGTTTTTTGACTTTCGGTCTATGTACAGTGCACACCAGTGTACTATTCAGCAACTTTTCAGCAACTTTTTCAATAACATTTTATTAAAAATGAGTCTCACGACATTATTCACACATTTAAAAATTATTTTGCTACAGTATTTTCAGTTTTTAATTTTCAGTAAAATAATTTGTATCCAAATGGGTTTGCATATATCCAAATGGGTTTGCAATTCATATATCGGAGCTGCACGTGGATTTTGTCCAACATAGCTTAGCAGAATTTATGAGGACAACAAAAGATCCTATCATAATAAATCTCATAATATATACAAGAAAATAAAGAGAAAGATAATGTAAAAATTATGTGGTTCGGCCTAAATAAAGAGAATGAAAAGGTAAAAATTACAGAACACTTTTCCGAGATTACCTAAAAATTACAATGCACAAGTAGAGTCTAGAAAGGCTTAAACCCAAATACTATGACCCTAATTGAGCCCACCTATCTTACAAATAAATAAATATTATTGTTATGAACTAACAAAAATAATAAAAAGGTGAGTGTGGAAAGAAGCAAAGGGTACGAATTATGCATGGCTTACACTCGCCGAGCTCATTCTCTAGCTATGACAAATGGCTTGTTTTTTGCATTTCCAAGCGCCACGCCACAAGGATGAGGAGAGCTGGTAGCTAACATCATATTAGTAAATCAATGATAATTAAGTGTAGAATTTTACTCTAAAATAATGCTTCGATATCCCATTATCCCATATGACACCATCAATAATCATTGTTTTACAGCCCAAAGCTCAGCTATAATGATTAATGACGCTTGCCCAACCTGAAAGAAAAATCTTTAATCCTTCTTCCAGACTCGTCTCTGACTATCCCTCTACCTTTGCTTTGCCTGGATAGCTTGTGAAACTTCCATCTGTGCCATCTTTTAAGGCGTGCGTGCACATGGTCCTTCCAGTGGGTTTTTTTTTTTTTTTTTTTTTTAATATATATATTTTTTATAATTTTATAATTTTAATTTTTTAATGTGAAGAAGAAAATTCATTTGCCTGATGGATTATCTTATGAATACAGTTTAAAGTGTCAGGGTCATGTATTTTGGCATTGTCAAATCATGACAAATTATGTGTTATTTTATTGATTTTTGATATGTTTATAAAGTTGTAATTGAAGAACAAGTTGAAAACACAAAATTTACTCAAGAAAAATGCATTTTCAGCATGTACTTCTATATCTCCTCAAAACCTTCTGTCTCCTCAATACATCCTCGATACATTAAGTTTCGTGGATCAACAAAAATCAGAATGCAAAAAAACTTGTAACTTATTTGTTTGAAACTCAAATTGAGATCTCTTTAAATCGGTATTTAAAGGACATTATAAGGGCAAAAATTGCGAAACAATCTATTTTTGGGAAAAAATTAGGCGCGTGGCATGCGTTCAAAGTTATTTAATAAGTTGGACTGTTTTTTAAAGTCGAGTTTGTGACTTTGGGCTGGAAAATGAACACTATAGTGGCGTTTTTTTTAGTGGCGTTTTTTTTAGTGGCGTTTTGCAAAAACGCCACTATAGGAACCCTATGGTGGCGTTTTTTATAAATGCTGCTATAGGCACTAAAAAAACGCCACTATAGTGTTCGTTTTCCAGCCTAAAATCGAGTTTGCCAAACTCGACTTTCAAAAAGAGTCCAACTTACTAAATAACTTTGAACGCATGCCACGCGCCTAATTTTTTCCCAGAATTAGACTGTTTCGCAATTTTTTCCACATTATAAGGCATCTATTAGAAGGCTTTTTAGAGAGAGACACTTTGTTTATCCAACTAGTCTTTTGTAACCAAGTTTTCTCTATTTCACTATACCTAAGACTTTCAAAGTAAATTTGAAGATTGATTGTTGAAGAACTTGAAGACATAACAACCACCACAAACTTGTTGTTGTGAAAAAAAAAACCTTCAAGAGGTTCTTGAAGTCAATTGGAGATTCCAATTGTTATTGAGGGTGAAGCATTCATATATTAGAGAGTTTAGAGGTTCTGAAGCAATAAAAAATTGCTGCTGTAAGTTCATCTATTGGGATTATAGAGTTTAAGGACGAAAGTTTTGTACTAAATCTTAAACTTCCCTTGACTATACTGAATTGTTTTTTGGGAAGGTTTCTCTTAGGTTTTTTACTATGAAACTAGTTTGTTTCATTGGTTTTGCTAGGTCATTATATCTTGTCTTATTTACTATTTCGTTGTGTATGAATTTGACATAATACTGATGTATGCTTTTTTAACCAATGATTATTCATTATAGATTTAAATAATAACTTGGCTTTTAAACTTGTTAATTCTATCAACTGGAGTTTAAATTTTCCAACATTCCATTTCTAAATACGAGAGCATTTCTTTCTATCAAGATATTCCAAAGTTAAAATGCGAAAATCATATCGAAAGTGTGTGCGAAAATATATGTCCTTGTTGGGGGAGTCTTTCATGCATGCACTTCCGGATAAAATATTTCAAATTATTTCAAGTTATGAGTTGGTTGGAACCTCAAACCTCCCATTGATGCAAGAATATGCTTTCAACTTTGACTGAGCAAACTCCATTCACCGATGGCCAAATATCTGCTGGTATGGCTTGTTGTTCACCATGGGAGAGGGACATGCCCATATTTTTCACAAATTTCGTGTAGAATGAGAAATGATAGGATTGCTGCTAGTTCCCATTCATTTCTGGTGTTAATGTTAAAACTTTAAGGGCGATAATTCCTTTTCAGTTTGGGGTCCAATAAAATTTTCCCTTAAGGGTCCTTCGCATAGCCAAGTGTCTACTAATAATGTGATATTGGTTCCATTGCCCATTTGCCATATCAATCCTTCACCATCTCCATACCCTTTATGATCGCTTATCAAATGAATGATGCATATTGCATTGTGACGTGGCTACCAAGCATGTTGAGGTTGGAAAGTATTTCAATCAAAAACCTTCCTGTGAGTTTCTTCCATTTGAAAACAATTTCCCAAACAAAGAGGTGGTTGGCATTTTTTTTTTTTTTTGGGTGAAAGGGGAGAATTTTATTTAATCAAACAGACAGATCAAAAGAGTACATAGTTTGTAATAGAACACTTCATAAGAGTGCCAACTTGACAAACATCCCCGAGATCTTTTTCATAAACAAAACTCGGCATGACTCATATACAAAAACTATATCTAGTTGCTAGCTCCCTATTTTGGCTAGTCCATCAGCTACCTCATTAGCCTCCCAGTATGCGTGAACAGGAAGGAGGATCCAATCATGACTAATAAGAGACCTGCAATCGTTAATTAAAACAAGAAGGTGTAGTGCTTAAGCACCATCATATGTTAGCCATTGCATAACCAAGGTAGAATCTATTTGGAGATTAACATATTTGAACACCAAGTTCCAAGCTAGATTTAAACCAAAATGAACCAAGCTAGATTTAAACCAAAATGAACCGCTTCTAATTCAGTTGTATTAAAGAACTCCCATTTGTGTTTAGTGTGACAAACAACTCTAAGGGAGGATTCCATATAATATTTTTCGTTATAAAAGTTTTTATGGTTTATAGGGTAAGCAATGTAGAAGAACTCAATGGCTAAAGCACTAGCATCCAGGGATGCAAAAAAATATCTATTTTACACCCTAAAAATCTACTTTATCTATTTTACCATCTTATTTTACAGCTCACTCAATATCTTAGTTTTTATTTTTACATACAACTTATTAAAATAATATAAATTATACCAACAAATAATATAAACAAATCAATTCTCTCTCTTCTCTCCATCTCTCTCTTCCCTCTTTTCCTCTCTTCCTTTCTCACTACATCAAACCCACACAGCCACCACAACCGAACCACAACAACCCACAACCATAATTCCAACCCACACAGCCAAAACCCATCAAACCCACACAGCCAACATCACAACCAAAACCCAGCCGACCCACAACCCCCACGCTAAACCCACAACCCATGAAACCCACCACCCAAACCCACACATCCCACAACCCACGCCCATCAACCCACGCCCACCAAACCCATGCCCATGAAACCCACGCCTACCACGACCTAAGCCACCACGGCCTAAGCCACCACCCCATGACCCACCGGCAATGCACAACCCGTAAACCCCAAAAAACGATTTCGAAACCCAGAACCCACAAAACCCGAAACCCACTGAAAATTCAGAAACCGAAACAACCAACCTACGCCGATTCAAAGAAGCCCCAGCCACTGTACACATCCTAGCACCACCGAAACAACCAACCTACATCAAAACAACATAGCACCATTGAAAACCCACACCGATTCAAAGTCAAACAAGCCCCAACCACTGAAACTAACTCAGCACCACCGAAAATCAAGCCAAACCATGTCATTGTCTACCAGATTCAAACCCACGACAGTGAGGGTGATGGTGATTTAGGAGAGAGAGGGGCAAAGAGAAAGAGAAAGAAAAGAAACAAAGAGGGAAGAGAGAGAGAGAGAGAGAGAGAGATGAATGATTAAAATAATTTATTTTAAGTTTACAACCGGTGAGCAATAAGTTGTAAATCTAGCAACTTACTATAGTCAGGTTGTATATTTTTTTAGATATACAACCCCAGATGTTGCATGTTTTGACCCATATAGGGTCCGTTTGGATAGAACTTATTTTGCTGAAACTGAAAACTGAAACTGAAAACACTGTAGCAAAATAATTTTTAAATGTGTAAATAGTACCGTGGGACCCATTTTTAATGAAAAAGTTGATAAAAACTGAGATTTGTGGGTTAAAATAGTCAAAAGTTGCGGCTACTGTTCATGAACAGTAGCCGCTGTCCCCTGAAATGAGCGCTGAAAAAAAAAAAAAAAAAAAAAAAAAAGAGCTGAAAACGTAGGAAACGCGGACGCAGGAAATGCAACGCATATCCAAACGTCCTCATAGAGTGTAAAATAGCAATCGGAGGATTTTTACACCCTTAATGCTAATGCTCTAAATGAGTTGTTTTATTGATTAGTTATAGCACGGAATTTGAAGATGCTTTAAAGACCCTCTCATTTCAAGATAACCATAATTGCCATATAGACAGAACAAATAAAAGTTTCCAAGGTGATTGGCGTATTCAATAGGTCATTGATGGCCTCACAATCATAATCAGGGGTATTTGATGAAAATAGGCCTTAAACTGGTTCATATTAATAATTTGTCCATGGCTAGCAAAAAGTCTTCCGAAATTGAGCCGTGCAATTTGCAATTTAATCTGCCGAAATTGGAACTTGCATTAGCGTATTATTGTAATGTCTAATTGATTTCTTCTTTAACTATTAAAGAAAAGGATTGAGTCTGGTGTATAAAGCAGCCTGGACCCCCTTGAGACGAGCTATAATTCATTAATTCTATGCTAGAAAATATTCCCAAAGTGATGTTTGTTCCAAACAGAAATGCAATTTTGTAGGTGGTTCATTTTCACCTAAAAACAACAATGACTATTGATGAACCTGAAATTTATGGTCGTCATTATACGCAGATCGTCATTCACTCAGAGAAGAGGTTACGCATTTATTACGCACATTAATGACGAAACGTAACGGATGGAGCAACGGTCACAAGATGAGCTGTGATCTCCAGACAAAGATTCTGTAACGCACTAGCCGTTGAGAATAAATGCAACACATCATTGCCCATTAATGAGGCATATAACTATAAAAGAGAAGACAACAAAAGTTAAAGGTATAGACAAATACTCTAAAAAATCACTCTCAACTCATTTTCTCTCTAGAATCTTTCTCCCTTACTGACTTAAGCATCAGAGGCTGTTTGGCTGACACTACACCAGCGTGTTACTCTTCCCCCCAGTTCATTTTGCAGGATTCTCACCTACAGAGATAACCCCATTCATAGCATCGTCCATCCGCTACGACGAGGAGCTCAACTGTTGATTTTTTACATCATCAGTTTGATGCCGTTTGTAGGAGTGCTAATCATTCAAGCCATCTTTCACAGTGACAAAAGAGTTCCTCGGAGTACGAGATGGAAGCAGAGGCCACACCTCACCTAGATGCTGTGCAACAACAACAAATCCAAGCCCTCTTGGCCAATGTGGAAGAGCTAACTCTCTAGAATGAAGAACTGCGAAAGACAATGGAATCCCAAAACGCAAAATGTCGGCGAACGGGTGAAAACCAAAATGAAGAAGAATCAAACTCTCAAGCCAACAGGTGAGACAGAACTTCAGGAGAAGATTCCACCAGGGTGGAGAATGAGCTTCGCAACATAAAGAAAGAGATGGACAAACTAAAAAGTGCCTCAAGCCAACAGGCGAGACAAAACTTCAGGAGAAGATTCCACCAGGGTGGAGAATGAGCTTCGCAATATAAGGAAAGAGATGGACGAACTAAAAAGTGCTATAAAGGACAAAGGCAGAGAGAATTTGGATGGGATGATTCAAAGGACGGACTCACCATTCACTAATGAAGTGTTGAATTGCCCTCTCCCACCAAAATTCCGTCTCCCACAGTTGGAGTCATCTGACGGTTCCAAGGATCCCTTGGATCACATCGAATCATTCAAGACGCTGATGCTATTACAGATGACTCCAGACGAGATAATGTGTAGGGCATTCCTAACAACATTAAAAGGAGCAGCCAGGATATGGTTCAGCAAGATACCCCCAGGAACTATTGTAGATTTCGAACAACTCAACAAGGGTTTTGTTTGTCATTTCATTGGGGGGCAAAGACACAAAAAGTCAACTGGCCATCTTTTCAACATTCAACAGGCAGAAGGAGAATTACTAAGACAGTACGTCACTTGATTCAATAAAGAGCTGCTGCAGGTAGATGAAGTTGAAGATCAAGTCATCTTAACGACCTTCCAAGCAGGGTTACTGCTAGGAGATTTCTTTTTCTCAATCACTAAAAGTCCACCAAAAACAGTAGCAGAGTTGCTCTGTAAAGCTCAGAAGTACATGAATGCAGAAGATGCAGTGCTCGCAAAAGAAATGAAAGGAAAAAGGAAGAGAGACGAAGGAACAAGCAGCAATCGCGACAAGAAGAAGGAGACACGAAGTGTTGGGCAGACCACAGGAAAAAAGAAGGAATTTCCAGGCAGGAAACCCAGGATCATTAACTTCACTCCTCTAATAATGCCAATTGAGCAGATCCTTATGCAGATAAGAAACGATCCCTCCCTACAATGGCTGAAGCTAATTAGCACTCTAGTAGAAAGGTGAGACAATAGTAAATACTGTAGGTTCCATCAGGATCATGGGCATCGCACCGATGAATGTAGGCATTTGAAAGACAAGGTGGAAACTTTAATTAGACAAGGGAAGTTACAGAAGTACGTCAGAAAGACGGAGCCCCCACAAATACCAACATAAGGACGATCAGGACAGAACTCCGGAGGTAAGGGATAGCAAACCCCCTGCAAGAGAAATAAAGACGATCTCGGGAGGACTAACGGTAGGCAAAATGCTGAAGTCCCTGAAAAAAGCATAGGGGAGAGAAATAAACAGCGTCTATTCGCAGCTCCCTTCAATGAAGATGCCAAAGAATGACGAGCTTGATATTGTCTTCTCTAAGAGAGACAGTCGTGGCATTAGACAACCCCATGACGATCTGCTGGTAATCATACTCAGAGTAGAAGAATTCAACATCCACTAGGTGCTCATTGACAACGGAAGCTCAGCAGATATCATCTACTTGACCGCGTTTTAGCAGATGAAGCTGGATAAGAAAAGAATTAGGCCTTTCACCTCGCCTCTAGTAAGCTTCACAGGAGATAGAATCGTCCCTAAAGGCATCGTCACTCTAACTGTGATCGCAGGAACTTACCCAGCACAGGTCAACAAGGAAATTGATTTCCTCATAGTTGATTGCCCTTCAACATACAACATCATCTTGGGAAGACCTACACTCAACAAACTAAGAGCAGTGACGTCAACATATCACTTGAAGGTGAAGTTTCCAACAGCCCATAGAGTGTGAGAAATCAGAGGAGACCAAGTTCTGGCAAGAGAGTACTATCAAACTGCCCTAGCATCAGGAGAGAACCACACATGGGTGATCAATGAACCAGAACCCATTCCTGCACCGTCGGAAACACCACAAGAAGTTGAGATCATCCTAGGAGATTCGACAAAGGTATTGAAGATTGGAACAGCATTCCCAACTTCAGAGAAAGAGAAAATGATCTCCTTCTTAAGGGCAAACCAAGATGTTTTCGCCTAGAAACACGAGGATATGCCTGGGATTGATAGGAAGATCATACAGCATCGTCTCAACGTCAACCCAGAATGCAAACCTGTACAGCAGAAGTGGAGAATATTTGCACCAGAACACAACAAAACCGTGACTGAAGAAGTAGAGAAGCTACTAGAAGCTGATTTCATCAGAGAGGTATTTTATCCAAATTGGATAGCAAACGTGGTTATGGTAAAGAAGAGCAATGGTAAGGGGAGAATGTGTGTTGACTTCACAGACCTGAGTAAGGCCTGCCCAAAAGATAGCTTCCCGTTGCCAAGGATTGATCAGCTGGTAGACTCAACTGCTGGACACAAGCTCTTGAGTATCATGGACCCATTTTCGAAATACAACCAGATTCTTATGGATGAAGACGATCAAGAGAAGAGCTCATTCATCACCAGCCAAGAGTTGTACTGCTACAAAGTTATGCCCTTTGGACTGAAGAACGCAGGAGCCACCTACCAAAGATTGGTGAACCGTATGTTCTCTCACCAGATTAGAAGGAATGTGGAAGTGTACGTGGATGATATGCTAGTGAAAAGTAAGGACGAAGCCAACCATTTGGATGACCTAAAAGAGACCTTTAGCATACTACGTAAGTATAATATGAAATTAAACCCTGCAAAGCGTGTTTTTGCTGTTGCTTCAGGGAAATTCTTTGGATTCATGGTCTCCCAACGAGGTATAAAGGCAAACCCAGACAAAGTTAAAGCAATAATTGAGGTCAAGTCACCAAAAATAGTGAAGGAGGTGCGGAGCTTGACAGGAAAGGTTGCAGCCCTGAACAGATTCGTCTCTAGGGCAACGGACAAGTGCATGCCATTCTTCAAGGTATTGAAAAAAGCTTTCCAGTAGACTGACGAATGCGAGGAAGCCCTTGCCAAGTTAAAAGAATACCTGACGAAGCCACCTCTACTAAGCCCCTCGGTAATGGGAGAGAAGTTGTACCTCTATTTAGCAGTATCCAACACTACAGTAAGTTCAGCACTGATCAGAGAAGAAGGGAATGTACAAAAGCTCGTCTATTACACCAGCCAGGCATTTCAAGGTGCAGAGGCAAATTACCCAAGGATGGAAAAGATAGCTTTTGCATTATTAGTCGCCTCTAGAAAACTCTGTCCTTATTTCCAAGCACACCCTATCGTCGTCATGACAGGCCAACCCATAAGAAAGACGATAAACAAGATAGATGCAGCAGGACGACTCATTCAATGGGCAATTGAATTAGGCCAATTTGACATTGAATATCGGCCCCGAGTAGCAATCAAAGCCCAGGTGCTAGCAGACTTCATTGCAGAATTCACTTACCCTTATAAGGAAGAAGAACCTCCTATGGAAACATGGACGGTCCAAACGGATGGGTCTGCAACAAGGAAAGTAGGAGGAGCAGGAGTAGTGCTCATATCTCTAAAAAAAGAAACATTGAAGTATGCAGTCAGATTACAGTTCGTAGCAACAAATAACGAGGTAAAGTACGAAGCATTGCTAACAGGGCTAAGTCTTGCAAAGGCTCTAGGAGCAAAGAACCTTATCGTCCAAGCTTATTCTCAGCTGATAATTGGACAAGTGAAAGGAGATTATGAAGCCAAAGAAGAAAGGATGTAGAAGTACTTGAAGATCGTCCAACGACTCTCACAGCACTTTGACAATCTAGACTTTATGTAAATCCTTTGAGCCAAAAATGCAGAAGCTGACTTTCTAGCAAGATTGGCCTCGTTAGCCGATTACAATGCGATCTCCGAACTATGTGTAGAGATAAGGGGACATCCGAGAACAGAAGGTGAGCAAGTTCTGAAGATAAAAGAGCAAGACGAGTGGATGACTCCCATCGTCCGTTACTTGAAAGAAGGATGGCTCCCTGAAGATAAGACAGAGGCCAGGAAAATACAGATCAGAGCAGCCCGCTTTGTCATTATTGACGACGTGCTGTGCAGACAAGGATATTCACTCCTATATCTAAGATGTGCTAGTTCAAAAGAAGCAGATTATGTGCTCTACGAGATACACGAGGGAATCTGTGGAAACCATGCAGGGGCAAGGTTCTTAGCAGGAAAGGCGCTCAGAGCAGGATATTACTGGCCAACCCTACAGAAAGATGCATACAACATCGTCAGAGCATGCGACAAATGTCAGCGCTTTGCGAATGTCCAAACGAAACCAGGAGAGATGATGATACCCATATCCTTACCATGGCCCTTCACCCAATAGGGAATTGATATTCGCCCAATGGGGAATTGATATTCGCATAATAGGGAATTGATATTATGGGTCCATTCCCTCTAGGGAAGAGGCAACTCAGATTTCTGATCGTTGCAATCGACTATTTCATAAAATGGGTAGAAGCAGAGCCAGTGACAACGACAACAGAGGCTAAAATCACAAGCTTTGTATGGAAAAACATCATCTGCAGATTTGGAGTCCCATGTGTCATAATATCAGACAATGGAAGATAGTTTGACAACCCCAAGTTTCAAAAAATTTGCCAAGACTTAGGAGTCAAGAATCACTACTCTTCTCCAAGACACCCTCAGGCCAACGGCCAGACAGAAATGACGAACAGAAGATTGCTCAAAATTATCAAAACTAGGCTTGAGGGGGCAAAGGGGGCATGGCCTGAAGAATTGCAAAATGTCCTTTGGGCATATAGGACGACCACAAGAGTTCCAATAGGAGAAACACCATTCAAACTAACATTTGGCATCGAGGCCGTCATACCAATAGAAGTGGGACTGACGAGCTTCCGAGTTAAAACTTATGAAGACTAAAAGAACCAGCAGGAACTTAACAGCAATCTAGACCTAATTGATGAAGTCAGAGAAGAAGCTATGAAGCGAATGGCCAAACACAAGGAAGCAATGGCTAGATACTATAACAAAAAGGTTAAGGTAAGAAGGTTCAACACAGGAGACCTCGTCCTTAGAAAGGTATCACAAGCAACGAAGGACCCATCCCAAGGAAAACTGAGACCAGCCTAGGAAGGTCCCTACGAAGTAATCCGTCATTCCAGAGAAGGCTCCTACTACCTGAAGTCTTTGGACGGCCAGGAACTGCCTCGACCATGGAACATAGAACACTTGAAGAAATACTACCAGTAAGGAATGCTTTACATTTCAAGTTGCCTAATCTTCATATCAGTATGTATGACAACCATTACTTTCATCATTCATAAGATCAATAATGCATGAAAGCATTATCCATGCGTATTTATCAATGATTATCCATGATCTATCACCATCAAAACGTGTGCAATGCTTAGGAGTCGTCCTTGGGAGACGTCTCAAGGACCTCCATCATTAAAATTTCAAATCAAAAGCTATTCACGCACAGCCAATGACATCATAGCCATTGAAGTTGTTGATACACAACTACCAAAGTCGGCTAAATCAGAGTTGTTCAAACACAACCAATATAATTGTCATTCAAGACAAAACAAAAAATGGTTAACCTAAAAGAAGCTCCAATACCACAACTCTAAGTCACAAGTAGAGTGCAACATCGTCATTCAAACATGACTTAATAAAACCTGTTCAAACACAGCTAAAAATGCTAAGTTGTTCAAACACAACTAAGATCGTCATTCAAACGTGACTCAATAAAAAGCTGTTCAAACACAGCCAAAAAATGCTAAGTTGTTCAAACACAACTAACATCGTCATTCAAACATGACTCAATAAAAGCTGTTCAAACACAACTAAAAAATGCTAAGTTGTTGAAACACAACTAACATCGTCATTCAAACATGACTCAATAAAAAGCTGTTCAAACACAGCTAAGTTGTTCAAACACAACTAAGTTGTTCAAACACAATTAAGATTGTCATTTGAACATGACTCAATAAAAGCTGTTCAAACACAACTAAAAAATGCTAAGTTGTTCAAACACAACTAAGATCATCATTCAAACATGACTCAATAAAAAGCTATTCAAACACAGCTAAAAAATTTGTTTAAACACAACTAACATCGTCATTCAAACATGACTCAATAAAAGCTGTTTAAACACATCTACAAAATACCAAGTTGTTCAAACACAACTTAGATCGTCGTTCAAACATGACTCAATAAAAGCTGTTCAAACGTAGCTAAGTTGTTCAAACACAACTAAGATCGTCATTCGAACTTGACTCAATAAAAGCTGTTCAAACATAGCTAAAAAATACTAAGTTGTTCAAACACAACCAAGATCGCCACTAAGCTGTTCAAATACAACCAGGAATCATCAATCAAATATAACTCAATAAAAAATCATTCCAACACAACCGAAGGTAAAAAGCTGTTCATATACATGCTAAGTACGAAAAAGCTGCTCAAATGCAAGCTAAACATAAAGGTTGTCTCAACACAACTGACATCGTCATAAAGGTTTTTCCAAGCATAAAAGAGTTGTTTACTACAACTAAATGTAGGAAATCCATAAACCTATCTATCATCGTTAAAGGAATTGTTTAGTCGCCCAAAACAACGGGCCCAAAGGAATTGTTTAGTTGCCTAAAACAACGGGCCCAAAGAGAAATATTGTTCTTGCCTTACAAAGAAATTAAAAAATAAAATAAAATAAAAGATTACTGCTCGTCAGGGACAGGGTCTGCAGGGGTTATAACAGTGGCTTCCTTCATTCCTTCAGCAACGTTTGAGACTTCCTCCGTCACATTCTCCGTTGTAGCCTTAGAGGACATAAGCTCTTTCTCAACGTCGTCCACGGCCAAGCCAGAGTGGTGCTTCGCCATCCACTTCACGAGAAGATCAAAGCCCTCCACGTAGTACTTGCACAATTCATCAGAGTACTTGTCAGAGTCTTTGAAATCCTGTACCACCGTGGCCCCAACGTTCCGCAGCTTCAACTCCAAGTCACCAATCTGCTTGTCCTTCAGCTTGCAGAAGTCCTTCTCCACTTGTAGGCTCTTCTCCAAGGTTGCCACGTGCTCCTTGTCATTCTCAGCTTCGGTAGTGAGAATAGCAACCTTGTTCTTAAGCGTCACATTCTCAACGGATAAAGACTTGACCAAAGGCTCAGACGTGGCCACTTTCGTTTCTAAATCCAAGAGCTTCCCAGAGATGAATAGGGACTCTCCCAAAGCCTACAAAGAAATTTTCTCTCAGCAGAAGTAAAGCAAAGGAAAAAGAAGAAGCAGAGACGACCAACAACACATACCTGCACAAACTTTTGGATGTGAGACGATATCACCTCAATGGATGGCTTCGCCATTAGAGGGCTCAGATCATCCACAAAAAGTGCCTCATGGGCTTTCAAAGTTGCTGTGTCAGCGTCATCCTAGAAGGTAGGAAGAAAAGATTTACCACCAGCCTTTTTCTTCTTCCTAATTTCCTCTCCACCAGAGGCAATCATCTCCAGTGACGAAGTAGGAGAGGCAGGGCACTTAGCAGGCGAGTGAGCAAGAGGAAGTGTCGTCACAGGATCTTTCTTAGAAACGTCGCCAGTCTTCTTCTTGGATAAGAGACCACTGGCGGTGCCACCCTTAGCCTTCTTCTCTTGGGCCTCAGCTAATTTCTGCTTGCTAAATCTAGTTGTCATTCCTGAAAAGACGAGGCAAAAAAAAAAAAAAAAAGAAAAAAAAAAGAAAAGAAAAGAAAAGAAAAGAAAAAAGAAGGCAAAAACACGTACTCTTTCTCACAACTTCCAAATTCTTCTGAACCTTAGTAGACGGTTTTGGACCCAAAAAGTGTAAAAACAAGGACTGAGGAGAAACGAGTTCCTCAAAATCCTTGACGGACTTAAGATACTCCTTTGCTTTCTCAGCGCGACACTGGTACCTCTTCTTCAGACGAGGACGCTGGGAAACTGCAAAACAAGAGTACCAGTAAGTCATCTATCATCGTCACTTATAAAAGAAAGGGAAAAGCAATTGAAAAGACGAGAAAGACGCACTAGACACAGGAACTCCCTAACTACGAAAAAACTTGGGGGCTTCGTCCAGGTCCTCACCAGGGACGAACTCCTAATCATTTCTAGAGATAAAAAAGAAATTCGGCTTTAGTTTCGGAGAGACAATGGGTAATCAAGGATTAACCTAGAAGCCCTATCCCACAGCTTAAACTCATAATAGCTGGGGTCCTTAGATTTCCTCAAACGATAAAAATGGAGGAACTCGTCCCTCCTAATGACATCACCATCATTGGCGGACATCCATACCACCATGCAAGAAACAAGGATCCACCAAGAGTTAGGCACTAGCTATACCGGAGCGAGATGCAAATAAGAAAAAAAGTTCCCTAACGAAGGGATGACTGGCAAAATCGGCCTCATAAAAACAAACCTCATTGGTGTAAGAGTGACAAGCCCTCTCTTCGTCACTCGGGATCCTAAATTTTACAGAGTCAGGGAATTGGAACCTATCCCTGATTCTGTGCTCGTCTTTTACGATGAGGGAACACGAGATGTTCCAGGCTTTATAAGTGGTGGAAACAGAAGTGGCCCCTGAGACCACACGATCATCAGACGAGGATAACCCCGTCTCCAGGTCACTAGACCTTACCTCAGCAGAATGGGAAACTAAAGGAAACAAAGAAGAAAGGACAAAGTATACGGAAAGTCCTCCCCTACGAAGGAACTGACCCTCTTAAGACGCTCCCCCTCTATGGACTCAAGTAAACTACCTAAATGAGCGAAAAAGAAAGCTATTGAAGGACAATTTACTCTAACAGCAGAATAATCTACCATGGAAGAATCAGAAAAGAAGAAGAAGCGCGAAGGACTTACCAGGAAACACAGAACAGAGAAAGGAAGTTCGGAGGAGAGACAAACCCTAGAACAGAAAATTGAATAAGGAAAAATACAGAAGAAAGGAAAGAGGAGGGAAAAATGCAAAACAAGTGGCCAAAACTCATGCGGGAAAACCGAGACATGTTCGCACGTCGAGCACATCCTAGCCGTACACGTGGCGCCCAACCATTCAGACATCAAGTAGTCATAAATGCGCAGTACACGAAATACGAAGCGTTAGACGAATTTGTTCTTATCTCGTCTAAAAGACGAGAAAACGAACAAAGGGGTAGTTGATAAACCAGAAATTTATGGTCATCATTATACGCAGATCGTCATTCACCCAAAGAAGACGTTACGCATTAATTACGCACATTGATGACGAAACGTAATGGACAGAGCAACGGTCACAGAATGAGCTGTGTCTCCAGACAAAGATTCTGTAACGCACTAGCCTTTGAGCATAAATGCAGCACTTCATTGCCCATTAATGAGGCACATAACTATAAAAGAGAAGACAACAGAAGTTAAAGGTACAGACAAATACTCTATGAAATCACTCTCAACTCATTTTCTCTCTAGAATCTTTCTCCCTTACTGACTTAAGCATCGGAGGCGGTTTGGCTGATGCCACACCGGCGTGTTACTCTTCCCCCTAGTTCATTTTGCAGGATTCTCACCTACAGAGACGATCTCATTCACATCATCATCCATTCGCTACGACGAGGAGCTCAACTGTTGATTTTTTGCATCATCAACTATTTTGAGTTTCTTTATCGCATGAAGAATGATGACAGAATTGGGCCACTAGCTCATGGAAGGAAGGATCCAATAACCACATACTCTCAAACTTAAAAGATTTTGGGCTTGAGGTTCTAGAGATCTCTTAAATTAAATGGATAGGACAATGATCGAATGAATGTCAAGAAGGTGTGTTATATGGGCATTAGGGTTAGGGGCAGGTTTCCTATTCCCTGCCCCCACCCCACTCTCACTTCAGGGCAAGTTTTTTTTTTCCCCACTTCGTTCTAGCAAATACAGTGCCCATCCTGCCACCAAGTTTATATACATACATATATATATAAGTTCTAACATTACAAAACATTCTGAAAGCATAACAATACAACAATCCAAAAATAAAGAAACAAAAAAATAATTATAACATAAAAAAAAATATAAATTCAATAATACAACATAAAAAATCATAAATTTAAAGTTTGAAGGCTAAATGCCTAATAAAAAAAACCTAGAATAAATATTTTTTAATTGTTTATATATAAACAGAGTAGGTATGAGAGAAAATATTAACCCCCATCACCGCCTTATTTGCCATTTGGGGTGGATAAAACTCATCCATTAAGGACGGGTGATGTGGGTACTCACAGGGTGAGATTAAATTTCCATCCCTAATTGGGGTATTTAATTTTAAGCCTCCAACTAGGATTACCAAAAACCCTTATCCAGATGTTCTTTAATATTTTAGCCCAATCAAGCATTTTATTTATCCAAGTATATTTAGGGCCTTCAAAGAATAAGCCCATAAGGTTGAATTGGTCCAGAGTAGATTTGAAAGCTAATATTGATAACAGGCAACCACCTAACTTGTCTTGGGCCGACAAGAGCTCATTAAAATCTCATGACTAAACAAAGGATTATTCATTATTTATTTGGGCCGAATAGATATTAAATGGTTCCAAAGGTGACGTTCTATTGGATAATAATATACAAAAAGCATAAACTGCAAAAAGTATAAAGGGATGGATGCAAAATTTGCAAATGCAATACAGCAGAATTCCAAATTTACAATCATTAACAAATTTAAACTGAAATTAACAATTATTAACAAAAGTTGCTACGGAGGCATAGCTGTAGCAGAATTCATACAGTATATTATAATTGTTAACATCACCTCATAACAGCACTTCATAATTCATAATTTTGTCTGTTTAGGAATTGTTTAGGGTAGCTTATTTGCATAGTGTTAATTAAATAAAAAAAGTTTATTAACTTTTGTGTTAAATATATTATAAAAAATTAAAATTTTATTTATTTATAAAAAAAAAAACTAAAAACTAGATTATTTGCAAAAAAGTCAAGACAAAAAACAAAAAATAAAATAAAACTCTTTTCAACCATTCTCAAACGCACAATTTGTATGCACAAACTGTAGCTTTGGTTGACCCTACATAGCCAAAATGGGTATTGAATTTTCTATCTTCAAAGAAGCACAAACCTTCCCCGAATCCAAGCTGCCATTGACCAAGCCTTCACTCAACAACGGAAATTCATAGTAAAAGCGACATCATTAAAAATCATTTAGTGCTACATTTTATATATATATCAACTGAATTTGGGAGAAAAAGAGAGATAGAAATTGGTGTTCAACAGACCCAAACAACTAAAGAAAGGGATTCAAACACAAATATGAAGAAAGTCAGAGGAATAAAAAACTCACATTGGGTAAATATCCTCCCTTTGTTTTTTAGAAGCGACAGTAACTGAAAGGATCTGAACCTTTTGGAGAAACGGAGAGCCGAGAAAATAGAAGGGTTAAGGTTAAAGTTTGGTAGAGATTAAGGGTTGGAGGGACAGAAGATTGGGCAAATTTTTTTAACAAAAAAATATTTAAGTTTTTTTTTTTTTTTAGGGGGAATTTTTTTAAGTAAATATGACATAATTCTGTAGAATTTTTATTTATTTATTTATTTATTTATAGATACCATAAAATTTAAATTTATGCATTTTTTAAGTAAAAATGACATAATTATGTAAATTTTTTTTATAGATACGATAAAATTTTAATTTATGGTATCCATTCCATGATAATTGTGTTTTATCATTAGGTTAATACAACAGTTAGTATTTTGTGTCGGCTAGGTTTGAATTTCAGATCTCTTGCTCGATGACAAGATACTTTATCAATTGAACTAATTGAAATCAACTAATTCTGTAGAAACTTAAAAGAAATTAATAAAAAAAAAAGGGGTGCTAATCTGTGAAATTGTACAGCTTCCAAAACTTATGTGATACAATGAGAAAATGTCAATAAAAAGTCAAATGCCTTTACATTAAAACCAAGGGTCATGCTAATGAGTGCCCTTAGGGCATTGGTTAACAATCTAGTTAAAGAAAGTTTTTATGGGAAAAGAAAAAAAAAATTAATGTTTTGACAGTTTTGTTCATTTTCTATAAAAGTGATGTCACAACTTTCCTAAAAGGAATTAGGACTATGCATTCGTTAGCATTTCCCTAAAAAGAATTAGGACTAGATGTAGTTTTCTTTAACTCTCAAGTTTTTTTTTATGATTTTTGTTCTTTTTGCCATGTATAGCTCAGACCTTGGTGCATTGATAAGTTCTTTCAACCAAAAGCGATAGGTCACAAGTTCAAGTCTGGGAATCAACATTTTCTAAAAAATATTGAGTGTAACTGTGTAAGACTACTTACCAATTACATTTCCCAAACCTTGCAAAATTAGAAGTTTTGTGCACAGGTATGACTTTTTTTTGTCCTTTCTACAATGTTTGAGTTTTCTTCATGTGTTTTGCTTTTTGGATGGTCTAGAGGATGTTATAAACATAATTTGGACCATCGTTAGTGTTTTCAATTTATTAGAATTTTTTCAAGGGTAATTAGTGAAATAATTTTCAAAAGGTATCTCATATCAGTTCTCCAAAGAAAAACTTGGCATGATTGGAATTGAAAAATTCAGCAGAGAATTTGGAGGGTTCGGCCAATTCCTTATTAGGGGAGAAAAGTTTATGAAACTAAAATGATATATACTTACTTAGAAAGTGCCCCATAATGGGAGTACAAACCTTTTGTCCCATTTTTTATGCCTCATTTTATACTGCACCAATTACAATTTGTCATGTATTCTTTTTACTTTTCTTATAAAATATCCAAAATTTAAACTAGAAAAAAAAATTAGATGCATGACATACTATAATTAGTGGAGAATAAATTGGAATACAAAAAGTAAGACAGAAAATTTGAATTTTCCGTAATGGTATTTTATAGTTATTGACGAATTAAAGAGATTTAGTACAGTTGCAAAAATGGTTGTATATTTAAGATGACCCAAATGTTTGTGTAACTAATGTTTTTCCTTAAAGAGCTTTAGTACCCTTTGTGTCCAATATCTTCTCAAAGGTCCTAGCCAAAAATGTTTCTAATTCGATGTCAAATTTGTGTAACTAATCACACAGATTTTCCTGCCCACTTCCCCCAAATCCAAAATATCCTTGACAATAATATTGATGATAACCACATGAATGAAAAATCTTGTGCCCACTATCATTGCACATCCAGCAAACCTTCTATGAAAGTGACACACTCATCACATAATTTTTTTTTATTAGATATTATCAACCGAGTCTAGATCTAAAGAATCTTTAGATCTATACATGTGAAAAATGTTTATTGTCATATCACTTATTTAATAACAATTAAATTAAATTATATATTATCATTATCATTATCATATTAAGACCTTTAGATTTATTAATTTTATACTCCACACGAGACAAACAAAAAGTTAATCTAGTTTTAAGTGTCACCGAAAGAGAATTATACTTGTGACCATTACAGTCGTCACTAACATTTTCCAATATACAATTAGCGGAAAAAAATAATAATAAAAGAAGTCATTTTCCAATATACAATTGTTGATAATATTTTCATTGAGCTTTGAAAAATAAAATATCTCTTTGGAACATATTAAATCCTCATTATTTGTTCAATAAAAAATGTTAGGGTCATATTTTCTATGTAATTGGCTAAACTTTTGACAAAACGTACTTTACTTGTAAATTGAGTAGATCTAAGTTGGGTTTGATACATATCAATTGGTTGTATTAAAGACATGAAAATTGATCCAAGAAACAAGTAAAGAAAAGCTGTTTTACTGAAACTTGACAGATAACTTGACAGAAAGCTGCTTTCGAGATTTAATGGGCAGCTTGACATAAGCTCAATCTATTGAGCTTTACGAATTCAGAATTTCTAGATCTGAATTTCAGCCCATGTTGATATATTTGTTTAGAGTTTCTTTTCTCACAACTCTAGACATATATAAAGCTTATTTTAAGAGCCGTCAAAAACGGATATAGAGACCAAGAGTTTATTTTTCTCTGTGAGAAGCTATTGTGTTTGTACGTCATAGGGTTTTGTAACCAAATGCTTCCTGATCTTCATTGTTAATGAAGTGAAGAACTTTTCAGCCAACAACCATTCAAGTTGCTGGAGTTAGTCACGTACTGGAATCCATGTAAATGAGTTAGCACAGATTAGAGATTTGTGCAATAAAGGAAAGAAGGCTACTACAAGATCAAGTCCAATTGGGTATTAAAGCAAAGGTTCAACTGTAGGTTGGTATTTCAGTATAGGCCAGGGTAGTGGTAAGATTCCTTATACTTGTAACCGCTTGATTGTTGATTAGTGGATTCTTAGGAGTGGTGACCTTAAAATTACCCGGTGGGGTTTTTGTCTTACGAGAGGTTTTTCCCATTTGTCAACAAATCATCGTGTCAAACTTATTTTCCGCTGCATTTAGTATTTTTAGTGATTTGTTGGTGCCTCCATGATTTGCATGCAATTTAACCTAATTAATCAACTTGGGTAATTGAATTAATTAACCGGGGTCAAGCTATCTTAACTCAACAAGTGGTATCAGAGCAAGCACACTCTGATTAGGTTTTAACTTTTGCTATGTGATCCATTGAGCTCTGTTGTCATGGATTCAAATTGCATTAAAAGATCTTTTGCTTCAAATATCTCTTGCGTTTCTAACATCAATATGCTTAAGATTCTCAAGACATGCAAGTCAGAAAGTTAGTTGAAATTAATCTTGATGATTGTAGAAAAGGGTCTATCTATGAGTAAATTGATGAAATTAGTTCATAAGAAGGAACAATGGTTTCTTGAAAAGCGCAGAAGAAGACTAGACTGTCTCAAATTGTGCCTACACAAAGGTGTACTCCTCAGAAAGATGAAGGTAAGGGTAAAACTGCTTGGTAAACAAATCAAAGAGAGGACTATGCCTTATGATCTGACAAATAAGCATGAAGTATATTTCATGATGCATTCTGCCCTGAAAGTGATGGACACATGTTTATGGTATCTTGATAGTGGCTACTCAAGACACATGACTGGAGACCGCTCTCTCTTTAAAACATTTGAAGCCAAGAAAGGTGGTAACGTCACTTTTGGTGATGGAATCAAATCTCTGATAAAGGGAAAGGGAATCATCTCCCTACCAAGGTTACCGGATATTGCAAATGTGTTATATGTGGAAGGGCTAAGAGTGAATCTATTAAGCATAAGTCAAATTTGTGATCAAGACTTTATGGTGTTGTTCTCAAAAGGAAAGTGTCTAGTTCTAAATGAGTTAGGTGAGCAACTCATAAGTAGGATTCGTACACTGGACAATTGCTATGGTCTAGTTCTAGATGCTGAGATTGTATACAACAGCATTCAAATGCCAAATAAGGATCTATGGCATTAAAGGATGGGATATGCCAGCTACAAGCAACTATCAATTGTGTCCAAAAATGAAGCCGTCCTAGGGATGCCTAAACTCAACAAGGTTGTAAATGCTGTATGTGGACCTTGTCAACTTGGAAAACATATGAAAGCTCAACATCATGCTACCTTGACCACAGCCACAGCAAGATCTCTCGAGCTTTTTCATGTCGACCTCATGGGTCCAACAAGAATAAATTCTCTTGGAGGAAAGAAATACATCATGGTGGTGGTAGACGACATCACCAGATTCAAGTGGGTTATTTTGCTGAAATCAAAGTCCGAAGCTCTTCAGCAAATAGAGACATTATGTAAAAGGTTACAGAATGAGAAAGGGTTGAAAGTTAATCGAATTTGAAGTGATCATGGCAAAGATTTTGAAAACTCTCAACTAGAGTCCTTCTATTTAGAGGCTGGCATAGCTTAAGAATTTTCGGCACCTATCACTCCTCAACAAAATGGTGTTGTTAAACGGAAGAATAGAGTTATTCAAGAGATGGCCAGAGCTATGATACATAACAAGGATATGGCAAAAGACCTATGGGGTGAGGCGGTCAACACTACATGTCACATAGTGAATCGAGTGTATTTCAAACCAGGTACAAAGAAGACTCCATCTGAACTATGGAAAGGAAGAAAACCAAATGTAAAGTACTTCAGAATATTTGGTAGCACATGCTTCATTCTAAAGGATAGAAAGAACGTGGGAAAGTTTAACACTCGAAGTGATGAAGGAATTTTTCTTGGCTATTTCTTCACCAGTAAAGCATACAGGGTGCTAAACAAAAGGACTAGAAAGGTTATGGAAACTGTCAATGTTGTGATAGATGAAGCATCAACGTCTAATTCCTTAAAAGATGTTGATCAACTACCAAAGTTTGTTCTTCCTTTGGCACTTGAGAATAATAAAGAAGTAGGTGATCAAGATTCTTCTCCCCCTGCCTCACCTAGTGCGATACAAATCTTGGAAGACTCTTCAACATCACTTCAACCTGACGATCACATGGAAAGAGAACCCTCATCTAGAGTTAAACTAAATCATCCTTTAGATGTGATCATGGGAAACATGAATGAAATGACTTTGAGAAAACGTACAATTGATAAATTTGTGGCTAACTTTGTGTCATACTTATGTTACTTGTCTCAAGTTGAACTTGCCTAAGTTGAAAATGCCTTTCAAGACGAAAGCTAGGTAGAAGCCATGCATGATGAACTTCATCATTTTCAAATGAACGATGTCTGGACACTTGTACCTAAACTAGAAGCAGTAAATATCATTGGCACTAAATGGATATTTCACAACAAAACTGATGAGGAAGGGAATGTCATTCGAAACAAAGCTAGACTTGTGGCTCAAGGCTACACTCAAGTAGAATGAGTAGATTTTGATGAAACCTTCACTCCTGTAGCTTGCATTGAATCTATACAAGTCTTACTTGCATTAGCTTGTCATTTGAAGTTCAAGCTATATCAAATGGATGTGAAGAGTGCCTTTTTGAATGGATTTCTCAAGGAGGAAGTCTATGTAGCATAACCCAAAGGATTTGTTGATCCACACTTTCCAAATCATGTGCTTTATCTTAAGAAGGCTCTCTATGGATTAAAGTAAGCACCCAGAGCATGGTATGATCATCTCACTGAATACTTGGTGTTGAATGGATTTTCAAGGGGACAAGCTAATCGAACATTTTTTATCAAGAAAGTTGATGGAGAACTGGTTAAAGCTCAAGTCTATGTGGATGACATCATTTTTAGATCTACAAAAGATGAACTGGCTCATTCCTTCTCAAGAATGATGCAGACTGAATTCAAGATGAGCATGATTGGAGAGTCGAATTACTTCCTCGGACTACAAATTCAACAAAATGACTCAAGTATTTTCATCTCTCAATCTAAATATGCTAAAAACCTTGTGAAAAAGTTTGGTCTAGAGTCGGCTAGCTCTGTTAGAACTCCTATGAGCCCAAATGTAAAACTCACTGTTGACTTGTTAGGAAAAAGTGTTGATCCCTCTCTTTATAGAAGCATGATAGGTAGCCTTTTTTACCTTACTGCAAGTAGACTTGACATTAGCTACAGTGTAGGAGTGTGTGCTAGATATCAAGCTAATCCTAAAGAATCTCACATTACTGCAGTAAATCGTATTATCAAATACATTAAGTCCACTAGTAGTTTTGGAGTTTGGTATGATAAGGACACTAATGATGTGTTGGCTGGATATTCTGATACGGACTAGACAGGAAATGCTGATGACCGTAAAAGCACTTCTGGTGAGTGTTTTTACTTAGGTAACAATCTTGTCTCATAGATGAGTAAAAAGCAGAATTCTATCTTTCTCTCCACTACTGAGGCAAAATACATTGATGTTGGTAGTTGCTGCACTCAACTCCTTTGGATGCAAAACTTCTTGATTATAATATTTGTCAAAAATATCTCTCCATATACTATGACAATGCCAGTGCCATTAACATATCTAAAAATCCTATTCAACACTCTCAAACCAAACATATTGAAATCAGACATCACCTCATTCGTGAGTTGGTTGAAGATGACATTTTCACTCTTAAGTTCATTCACACTGATGATCAAAAAACTGATATTTTCACAAAACCTTGGATGGTAGACGCTTTGAATTCTTGCACCAAAACATTGGTGTTATCTCCTTGGAGTGATTCTCTTCACTTCCCTCTCTTTTTCCATGCATATGCATATCTAGTTTTTATTGCTATTTAATGTGTTTGTTTATTGTTTTCAATAAATAAATAAAATAAAAAAGGAAAAATCTGGAAAATACAAAAACAATATGTGTTTGTGTATACTGGTACTTGTGTACCTTAGATGGCTTTTGAAACAAAGTTCTTAATTTTGTATCTCTTGTAGCTTAGATGAGTATCCTTATGCATAACTAAGCAATGTGACCTTTGTGGCTCGTTTATGTGATTTGTATGATTTGATTAATCTTTTATTATTCATATCCTTATCACTTTCTCTTATATCATTACTCTTCATATAATGTGACACTTATGCTTTCTTGCAAAAGTTTCACACACAACACACATACTCTTTTCTACTCTTGATACTATTGTACAAGTACAATGTGATTTGGCCATCACAAGAAATACATTTGGTAGTATAAGCTTACTAAAATGTCTTAAATTGTTTTTAAAAATAAAATTGATTAGAATTGTTTAGTGTATGTTTTGGTCTAGGAATGCTTTACATCTAAAGTTGTTGATGTGTTTAAGTGCTCAACATGCTTCTTTGATGGTTGGTATAGTGTCTATCTTGCTTGCAGTCATCACATATGTTTTTCTCTCCTTGAAAAACCTTCCTTCTGTCTGCTTGACACTAGCTCGATAGAAGCTCGATACTAGCTCGACACTAGCTCGACACCTCTCGAAACAAGCCTCTTCTATCGAGGTTTTTTGAGTTTTTCTAGATACCTCTCGACAGATAGCCCGATCCATTGAGCCAAATTTCTCATTTCTCTGTTTGCTTGATAGAAGCTCGACACATCCTTGATCCATCGAAGCAGTTTGGCCGTTGACACATCCTTGATACCTCTCGATTTATCGAGATTTTGTTCTCGATACATCCTCGATCTATCGAGATGCCTGATCTTATATATTCTTGAGGTCTACCCATTTCATTTCATTCTCAAATATCTCGATCTCTCTCTATTCTCTCTCGATCCAAACCTTTTCTTTTCACCAAAATCCCTCTTCCCTTCAAGGATTCGGCCTCTTCCAAGCTTAAATCCTCTGGTGAGTGTACTAAATCTCTTCTTTTTCTCTTTCTTCTTGCGTTTCATGCATTTAGACCTAGGTTTTCAAGTTTTTGGAAAAGTTTTGGGGTTTTTGTGAAAATTTTTGGGTTGGGTTTTGTTGATATGTTATCACATGCTCATGCATTGCATTCTCTATCATTATAACCATGTTTCATGCATTCTAAGTTTGCGTGATTGATTATAACTTGTGAGTACTGTAGTTTGGATTGGGTTTTTGCCCATGATGCAATTTTGGTTTGCACGTAACATGTTCATGCAGTACCACGCATTGCACTTCTCTTTCCTTCTTTCCTAAGCATCTTCTTTGCTGTGTTTTCTTTTTCTTTTACTTTTCTTTTAGTTTTCTGACTATGGCGCCCAAAAAGTCAATCCCTTCTAAAAACTCGATCACTCGTTATGGTTCTTTTTCTTCTTCTTCTCTTTCCTCTCTTTCTACTAGGGATAGGTTCCGTGATTCAGAATCCCAAAAGGATTTTGAGGAGAACTTTAGTGACAAGGCGATTCATTCGAAACGCCTGGTCATTTTGTCTAATTTCCCAAACACTCCTCTACCCGGTGCGTTTAGCACTTGGGGTTGGGAATCTCTATGTGAAAAAACCCTTGAGGTGTCCCAACTTGTGTGTACAGGAGTTTTACTCCAACATACATGTTATTGATACCTCTATTCCTCGGTTTACTATGGTATTCAGAGGCACACATATCTTAGTTACCCTAGACCTCATTTTCGAGGTACTACGTGTCCTTAGGGTAGCTCGTCCTGACTACCTTAGTCACCCTTGTCTCTATTCTATCTCTCGAGATGAGTTGGCCACGCATTTTTACGAATGGGCCATGTCGTAGGGTGATCTTATAAACTTCACCACCACTGACTTTGCTAAGGGTCCTTGGATCCTTAACATGGTGATGACCTTTGTTCTCACTCCACAGTCACACTATAATACTATCACTGAGCCTCGTGCTCATTTTCTTTTCTCTCTTGAAGGGTCTCTCTATAAACTTTCCTTTACATATGATAGTATCTATGATAGATATCTATCAAGACACAGGTATACGTGATAAGCTAATTTTTCCTTCGGCTATCACACGCATTCTCACACACCTGCACGTCACTATCCCTTCTACTCCTTCTTTCTTTCTGATCATGGGTGCCATTACTCAAGGATCTTTACGGAGGAGTGATGCATAGCTGGCGTCTAAGGCCAAGTGGACTTACAATGAGTCCACTCCCGCTCAGCAGGAGGAGGTTGCTTTCCGTGCTGCTGAGGATGCTACCTACGCTTCTCGACCCTCTTCTTCATCTGCTTCATCCTCATCTTCTAGAGTAGAGGTTTCGCTTGTTGCCATCTTGGATCGACTTTAGCACATACGTGCTGATTTTGGTAGTTGTCTTAACCATCTTTCTGATGAGATGTGTCAGATGAACACTAAGATTGGTCGCATCGCTCGCCATCAATCTCATCTTGGTGGATTTGCTCCTTCTCCTTCACCCGAGCCTATTGAGGATTCTTCTGATGGTAGAGATGATGATGATGATGCTTCTGACTCTTCTTGCGATGATGAGATAACTATTTCTCAATGATTCACCCTTTGTCACTCATGACAAAAGGGAGGAGTAGTTTTAGTTATGAGAGAGTAGTCATGTTGTTAGGGGGAGAACTAGTATAGAGATAGACTGGTTAGGGGGAGGGTGCTTTGAGAGATGTAGTGAGGTTTTGATGTATCTTTCTCACTTCATGTACCATGGTCTTGTGACCACTTTACATACATTGTACTCATTTGCTATATATATATATATAATGTATGTTTCTTCACCTTTATCTTACATATGGTGTTTCTTTTCTCTCTTTATACAACTTGTCTATGTTTCACACTTGATGCCTTGATGAATCTTGTTTAAGTGTTTCAGATAAGACAGGTTGTAAGTCTTTCATGACATGATCTCTTTTCTTGCAAAGTTTTTCAAGAGCTTATTGTATTAGTTAGAGAGCTCATTGTATTAGTTAGGCTTATGTAATTCTATGTGTAATAGTTATGGAGATTGTTGTTTATACTTTTCTCATAATTATTGATGAGTAGCGTATAAATGGTCGTCAATACTTGCAAATCATCCATGTTAATGACGAGTAAAAGTATGGATGAGTGTAAACGCATTAATTCCAGACAGCATTTAATGACCAAATGATAAATGAGCATGGAGCCGTTACTGCCGTCCAATAATGTGCCTTTAAATGGCTGTTACGAACATTAAAAGGCTAGGATTAAGTGGTCATTATTGAGCCATAAATCCTCTAGCTGTGATACAACGTTAGGGAGGCTAGCAGATTGAGCATTTATTTAGTCTGAGGCGATATAAAGCCAGGAGAGACAGGTAAATGGAGATATTAAACACACACACAAATTACTCTACAAATTACTTATCTCAAAAGAGTTTTAGCTAACTTAAGCATCGGAGGGTCCTTGGCAGGCCCCAAACCGGTGTCATTATCTACTTAGTGTTTTCTCTTACGCAGGATATCATGTCGTCCATTGTACTAACGAGGAACATACTGATGGGGTCAAATCGTGCTTCACCAGTTTGGCGTCGTTTATGGGAAATCTCAACCATAAGCCATTGAGTTCTCTACTAACTAAGTTCCTTAGAATTGATGGACTTAACCACGACTGCACTGCCAGATTTGGTGGTGATGGCTTAACAAATTCAAGCACTGATAGCTAATGTGCAAGAGTTGATGAAACAGAATGAGGACTTGAAACGGAAAGCACATACAAAGGGCACGAGTACGTCATAGTCATGGCTTAACCGTAATGACAATAACGATGAAGCCTACAGCCTAGGGAATAGCAGAAGAGAAACTTCAAAACACATTGTGTTGTCGACTCGTGGCAACAATCAAATGATGAAGAACATGAGGAAGGAGTTAGACGAAGTCAAAAACGCCATGAAGGGTAAGACAGTAGTAAATCTTGATGGCATGATCAAGAGGACAGATTCACCCTTCACTACCAGCATTTTGGAGTGTCCCTTGCCTCCCAAATTTCATCTCCCTCAGCTGGAAGTTTACGATGGCACTAAGGATCCCCTGGATCACATAGGGGCATTCAAGACGATATTTAATCTCCAGCAAACCCCAGATGAAGTCATTTGCACATCATTCCCAGCAACCCTTAGAGGAGCAAGAAGGGGGTGGTTCAGCAAGCTGCCTACCTGCGGCGTCACGGATTGCCAAAGGGGAAGATTGTTAGGGTCATATTTTCTATGTAATTGGCTAATCCTTTGATAAAACGCACTTTACTTGTAAATTTGGTAGATCTAAATTGGGTTTGATACATATCAAGTGGTTGTATTAAAGACATGAAGATTGATCCAAGAAACAAGTGAAGAAAAGTTGTTTTATTGAAACACGACAGATAGCTCGACAAAAAGCTGCTATCGAGATTTAATGGGCAACTCGACACAAGCTCGATCTATCGAGCTTTACGAATTCAAAATTTCCAGATCTGAATTTCAGCCCATGTTGATATATTCGTTTAGGGTTTCTTTTCCCACCACCTTAGACATATATAAGGCTTATTTTAAGAGCCGTCAAATACGGATACAGAGACCAAGAGTTTATCTTTCTCTATGAGAAGCTACTGCGTTTGCACGCCATAGGGTTTTATAACCAAATGCTTCATGATCTTCATTGTTGATGGTGTGAAGAACTTTGTAGCCAACAACCATTCAAGTTGCTAGAGTTAGTCACGTACTAGGATCCATGCAAAGGAGTTAGTCACAAATTAGAGATTTGTGTAACAAAGGAAAGAAGGCTACTACAAGATCAAGTCCAATTGGGTATTAGAGCAAAGGTTCAACTGTAAGTTGGTATTTCGGGATAGGCCAGGGTAGTGGTAAGATTCCTTATACTTGTAACCGCATGATTGTTGATTAGTGGATTCTTGGGAGTGGTGACCTTAAAATCACCCGGTGGGGTTTTTGCCTTGCAAGAGGTTTTCCCCATTTGTCAACAAATCACCATGTCAAACTTATTTTTCACTGCATTTAACATTTTTGGTGATTTGTTAGTGCGTCCATTATTTGCATACAATTTAACCTAATTAATCAATTTGAGTAGTTGAATTAATTAATCGGGGTCAAGTTATCTTAACCCAACAAAAAATTACCAAAAAAAAAATTCAAGAATAATCAATGTATTTTTCTTCTGTTGATGAGGTAATTCATTACATTATCTTTCCCCCTTTGTGAGACAATTCATATGTATATATAATTTTAGCATTTGCTTGTTATTTTCCCCCTTGGAAACAGCACTACCTCAAAACTTTTTTCTTTTCTTATTCAGAAAGAAAAGGGAAAAAAATTAATTTCTTGGTGAGCTAATCTAGTTCATCTTTTTCCACCTGAGAGGGATTAATATTGTTAGTTTTTATTTAGTGCTGGCAATTTTGTGTCAAAATTCCCTTGTAATTATCTTTCAAATAAGTTGTAATTGGGTTAGTTCAAGTGCTGAAAATTAAAGTTGCTAGAAGAAAAAATTTGGTTAAGTGAAATTGCAGTTTGGATTTTTGGTCTAGCGAGTTTGATACATGTTTGGCATTTGAAATTCATATAGGGACAATTTCGCCTAACACTTGCATGACCTTTGGTCAACCAAAATTGGCATTTGAAATTTAATTAGGGACCGTTGGTCAACCAAAATTGCCGAAACAATGGAGAATTTTGTTACGAACTTTCGTGTTGTCTTAACCTTTACCCAACCTATATAAATAAGCCTTATTCCCTGCGATTTTGAACCCTAATTCCCATATGAGAGTTGAGAGAAACCTATTCATTTGAGAAACCTATCCATTTGGTGGATTAGGTAAATTTCTCAAATATGATGTTGACCCACGTTTTACCTCCTACTTGCTTCAAAGTCTTTGCAGAAACACTTCTTCGCCCACCATTTTAGCATCCATAATCCATAGTCTTAAAAATTGAATCAAACCAATCGGTCCTACCGATTCAATTGTGAAACAAAAGTTCAAAACCCATATCAGTTTGGTCGACATCCTGAATAGAAAATCTTCAATTCTCAATAAATAAATAAAAGGAATAGAATATCTTCAACAATTAACAAATCGACTGTTCAATTTCCAAAATCGAGAATCGGAATAATTTTGGTATGTTTTGACCATTTTTTTATAACTTTTTTTTCTTTGCAACTTACCAAAAACTTGTTGACTTTTATTTGTTCAGGGAATTATTATTATTATTATTATCTATATAAATATATATATATATATATATAAAACCGAAGCCTCTAGAGCTCCCACAATTTTCCACGTCACCACTATTTTCTTTTTCTTTCTATTTGCCATATCATTTTTATTTTTTTTCTCCAATTCCAATTAGAACACGTCTTTATTTCTCTCTTTTCGTAACCCTTCTTTGCCAAAACCCACACTTCATCATTGACTCAAATAAAAGCTGCCTCCATAAACCCTAAACCTTCAACAACCCTAAACGTTGTAGCCAGCGTCTCCCTCTGCCTCAGAGAAAGCTGCTATGCCTTCTAGAGGCTTTATTCTCTCTCTAGCTACAATCTCTCCAAGTATATAATCCACAATATACATATATTTTTAATGTTTGCAATAGAGACTAAGGTACCAACACAAGCAAAGGATACAGTCGTAGAGAAAAGTCAGGCTATGAAAGACACTGCAATAGAGAAGGGAACACAAGTAAAGGACACTATTGTAAGCACAACTAAGACAACTGCGGATTACACAGCATCGACCACAAAGAAAGAAAAGTTGCTCAACGTTTATTCATATTGGGTTTTCAATTGTACATCTAATATTCCTTAGGAGTAGAGTATTCAAGTCATGTAGCTACAGAGCTTACAGTCATGCAAGTTGCTAAGGATCCTATTGTAGCGACAAGAGAGAGTGCAAAAGAATAAACAACTAGGAAGAAAGAAGAAGCTGAGAGAGAATTGGAGGCTAGAAGATCAGCCGAAAGAAAGGTATGTGTGTACCAAAATTATATCTTTACTATTGCATAGACCTTCAATTATATGACTTTTTGAACATGAAATTCTACATGTTTACCTTCACAGCTTCACAACACTAAATTGATGTTTGTAAAAGTAGATCACTAATTTAAAGTTGCCACAAGACAGTATACATTTATTTAGAATTGCCAAAGACTAAGGTAGTATTAACTGTATAGATGCATAATATGGATTATGAAAACATGTAGCATGGTAAGAGGAGTCTTGGCAATAATTTAGATTGAATTTAGTAGCAGTAGCCAAAATTAGGCTACAGTTAATTACTGAAGCATTCATTGGTTTGTTGTAGTTCACACTTCAATAGTGTACAAATAACATTCTCTTTGTTTGTGTTCGTGACTAATCAGACGTTAGAGACTTTTTATTTGAACTATTTTTCCTTTATTATTTTCTGCTCTATATTTATTCTTCAAACATATTTATTCCTTTGTTATATTTTGCTCTATAGGTATTTATTGTAAAATATAGGTTAATGAACTTTTTTATTTAGTTAAAAAATTGTATTTTGTTGTTGTGATTTTTCATGTTTTGATACTTTTGTTGTAAGTGAATGGACAAGTGCTTGCATTGCGAGTGTCCTAGCCAACGTATTCAAATAATTTTTATTTCTTTGGTTACATCTTTCATAGTTTATGAATTATGTTTGTTTTAATTATTCAAATTAAGCTCATCTTAATTTGAGGCTTGGAGTGACTAAACTTATTGGGAATTTCTATTGAGACCTTGCATTGAAGATAAGAACATTGGCCTAATCCCTACGTGACATTCAAGGTTTGGTCTTATCAAAATGAAAATTTTTCTAAGCAAGGTATGCTTTAGTTTCCCCACCTATCAACTAAAATCCAACTGAATTTAATTAAGTATTTTACTATCTTTGATGTTAGGGTGTGCTGTCAATTAGGGGTTTCATTGTACATTTTTTTCTTTTTTTGCAAACTGATTATTAATGTCCCTTCAAGCAAATTAAATATATATGATTATTATTGAATTATCCCGTGCATCGCACAGGTTAGCGACTAATTATTATTATAACCGAAGCCTCTGAAACTCCCACAATTTTCCATGTTAGCACAATATTTAAAAAAAAAAAAAAAAAAAAACATAATTAAACTTTTCTAAAACCCAAACCCGATGCTCTACCTTCTCTTTCACGATGCTCTACCCTTTCTTTCACCAAAACTCTTTCACAATGCTCTGCCTTTTCTTCACCAAAATGCATGCCCTGCCTTCCTTTACTAGCTCCTCCTCGACCAGACCCACGGCAAACCAAGACACCATACCTACCATACCCACAGGTTCCTCAATCAAGCCATTCGGGGTAATAGTTTTAAATACATGCATTTTTTGTTCATGGAATCTTTTAACCTCATAACCAATCTTTTAATAGATGCATTGTACTTCTTTTAACCTCATAACCTCATAAAATGAAGTACAATTCTCTTGATTAAAACTTCCAAAGAATTTATTGCTTATGCAGTTTTATGTTGTAAAATCACCATATCCATGAATCACCGGAAAGTATTGAGGAATTTGTTGGTGGAATCTTTTGATTTTCCTGCAGAATGTTGTGGCCCTTGTGGGAAGCAATGCCTTCACTTGTCTGCAATTTTTTTTTTGTCCCCCCACCCTCCCTTCTTTTAAAGAAAGATAAAGATTACATCTTTTTTAGGTTGTCTTGAGTTTTCGTATTTGTATTTCTTTATTTAGATTTCTAATTCTAATTTCTTTTATGCCTTATGTGAATGATCTGATTTATTAGAAAAGAATAGCATTTTCCGCATATTGTTAGATTATACATTTGGGTTGTGCATGGTTTTTTTTTCCTTTGGAACCAATATTGTTGCATAGTCGCTGAATGTGTGGAATTATATCGAGGTGCTCTTACTGACATCAAGTTTTAATAATCTTGAGGATTGCTCTTATCTAAACATAATATACCTTTTGTTTTTTGTTTTTGTTTTGCTTGGTATTAAAGGAAAAATGATTTGACTAGGAATGGGATCCTTCAACTAAAATGTAGATTTGAGGGAGAATGTGGTGTGTAAGTCAAAGATTCAATAATTTTGCAGGTAACTACTATGAAACTGGATATAATGTTTGAGCATGAAATTTAATATTTTTTGTGTGTTCCTTATGCATTCCAGGAAACGTGAGCTATACTTCAATTCATAAACTATTTTGAGAAGAGTTTCTAATTACAAAACAAACATTGAGCACTAAATTCATGTTTTATCAAGCAGAATAAAGAAAAGACCTATTCAAATCACATTTTGATGCTTGCATTTGGCATCCAATTATGCAAAAGAGGAGTAGTGATTCTACATGTATATTTGAAGTTATAAGCTTAAGTACTATATCTGAAATTATGATTTCCCACTTGAAAGCCCATGATAGTGCATTGGTTTTTGGGTTTTATTGAAAATTTAGGAGAGGCCTCATGACTATATACCCACCCAAAAGTAAACCCCTGAGGAATTATATAGTCAAAAAACTCAATAAAAACTACAACCAAATGCATATCATTCAGGCCAAGGGTGTGAGACCACTCCATAAACATATTTATGCATGATAATTTTAGCATACATAAGGGCTCTAATGTTTCAATTAGAGGTGATGCTCGCTATTGATATGAGTTTGAATTCTTCTAGAGGCCTTCATTTTTCTTCATATATATATATATATATTTTTTTTATAAACTGCAATGTTCATAGAAATAAAACAAAGTACAACTAAGACAATCTGCCTACAGGTGCAAGCAAGAGCTCCTAGTAGATTGTATTTATTGAAGCAAAAAGATTGTATTCATTTTTCTTCATTTAAATCAGTCTGCCTCCTCCTACCTTTCTTTATGGTTCTTGGTTGGATATAGCTCTAGGATATTTAAATTACTACTACACAAATTTGAATAGTGGACAACATTAATATTTTCAATTTTGAATAGGAATATTTTATGACAAAATTAAGTTGGAAAAAACAAACACATTTAATTTTGAGCTTGAACTATTCTTAAATTTTGTTTTTACTGACTTCATGGCTTCTATTATTTTTTTTTTTACTTAACTTTTATTCAGATAGATATTATTTTTTCTTATTTTGCTAAAGGTTACCCCAAACCAATGTGATACAATTGATAAGTTTATATGGTATACACAATGCCTCAATCCATGTAAAACTTGATGATGTGGAAGTTGTTAATGTTTGCTAGCTTGTAACTGAGTGGCATAAGACTTTCCACTATATGTGATTTAGTCGGTTATCATCGTTATGATATCTATCCCTAATGTTGTAGTATACGATATTTACATATAAGAGTTATTTGATAATTGATATTGGATATGAGTTGCTTCTCTCTCTCTCTCTCTCTCTCTCTCTCTCTCTCTCCAGTCCAATTGTTCTCTCTCTCTCTCTCTCTCTCTCTCTCTCTCTCCAGTCCAATTGTATTCTTTTGATATTTTTCCCTTCGGCTCTTATTTTATAACTTTATTGTCATCATGTAGAATATGAGTACAATGTATTATTCTTAGTTCTTTACCATTTTGCAAGAATTGATGTGCAACAATTTAATTTTGTTAAACTATCTCGTGCATCACACGGGTTAGCGGCTAAACTTAACAACATAATAACATATAAAGAGAGCAATAAAAAATTCCAAACTTTTTCAACCAATCCAAACATATACAACCCTCTATATACTAATTTGGCTCCATTTCTATATACATCCACTGGTAAGGTTTTTGTTTTCCCTTTTTTAAATTTGGATTTTAAATATGACTTAGGTTTTGATATTGTGGTGGATTGGTTTTGATTTAGGAAATTGGGTTAGTCTATGGTCAACATAAAAGGGGTTGCCTAAGAGATCATTTGGGAAGAACATGCACTGGGCATTAATTTGTAAAGCGTATTTTGTTGTTGTTTTTTTTTTTTTTTTTTTCATGCAATTTTGTGGACAATTATCAGTGAGAATTAACCTCTTATATGGTATATGTATACATGTTATTTTTAGATCTATAATTGATGTTTTGATCAATTTCACCATTGCCTTTGGTGATTATTATGTATAAGCTATACTTACGTCATCAGTTGAAGGAGTGGTGTTCCTTTGCAAAGCAACCAAAAAATATACAACTATCAACCTCATTTTCTTTTGTTCTTCCATGAAGATGAGAGGGATGCATGTTCACAAAGCTTGATGTGCAGGTTTAAAGAAAAGAGATGAGATTCTAGAAGGAGAATGTTTGGATCTAGATTGTCATAGCATTGAGCAACCGTGATAGCTATTGTGGTTACTATTGGCTTCTATGTAAATTAAATGCCTACAACAAATATAGATGTGGCAATAGTGTTTATTGGAATTCTTTTTACAGTATTTGATCTACAAAATACATTAAAGCAAAAAGTGAATTTATGTAGTGAGACTGATTTACAATTAATATTAAGTATGTTTTCATTGTTTCAAAATTGAATTTGGATTTTGACCTTGAGCCAAGTAAACATACAAAGGTTGAAATCCTTTGCAAATAGATTTCTCATTGTCTTAATGTTGCTTTAGTTTTCAACATTATTTTCAATAAAAAAATAGTTTTTTCTTTCTTTCTTTTTCAATGTTTTTTTTTCTTTTCTTTTCTTTCCTTTTTAGCTTTTTCTTTGTGAGCAAATCAACCTTTCATTGATTCTTGAGATAATTACAGATTACCCACCTGTGGTTTAGCCCGAATTTAACTTACCCACTCGTGGTTTTATTTTTGACACTTTACCTACCCATGGTTCATTCCGTCTATGCTCCATAACCCACCTCTAATTTTTCCGTTACTCTAACACGTTTCATCAAAAAATCAAACAAGAAATTAGATCAAACACTCCTCTCCCACACACTCTCCACGCTTGCTCACCCACTTGAATTTCTTGATCAACTAAATGAGACAATTCTAACCACCTTGTAGTCATTAGATTTGTGATCATAAACAAATCCAAAACTTTCATATGTGTAGTCCACGTGAGATGGACAATGAACATGACGTGTGGGAAGGACCTTGAATTCTCTAATTGCTGGACTCCATAAGGCTATGCGGTAGAGATCAACATTAGGATGTTGATTAGAAATGAAAAAGGGACGATCGTAGAGGCAAATTACCCCGTTGATGCAGGCACCCAATATGTTCAATTCCTACATGTCATCATTGAAAAAAGGGATTTCCAGATTGAGATCAAGACTGCCATTATCATTAGAAACAGGATGCGAAGACAAGACACTGTTTTTGGTGATACAATCTCGATGACTAACAAGAAGAGTTGGGTTTTTTGGAGAAAAATAATGGTGGTGTTTGGCAATAAAACCTGGGTTTTGGAAAAGAGTAGACCATGACTTGTTTACACACATGAATCGCTTCAGAGATTTCACGGGAAGCCTTGACAGGATGTCCTCCACCAAGCTTTCTGGTAGATTGGCGCTCGCCATGTTGAATTATTGATGATGATGATGATTGGACGGCGCAATCCAATCCAATTAGTGATTGACCAAGCGTATAGAGTGTGTGTGAGAGGAGTGTTTGATCTGATTTCTTGTTTGATTTTTTGATGAAACGTGCTAGAGTAACGGAAAAATTAGAGGTGGGTTACAGAGCATAGACGGAATGAACCACGGGTGGGTAAAGTGTCAAAAATAAAACCATGGGTGGGTAAGTTAAATTCGGGCTAAACCACAGGTGGGTAATCTATAATTATCCCTTGATTTTTTTAGCTTTTCTTTTAATGTGAGGTTGACTAACTAAATATTTATTTAACTAGCTTTTTATTTTAATGTGAGGTTGATTAATTAAATATTTATTTAACTATCCCGTGCATCACACGGGTTAGGGTAAAAGCAACAATTTTCTTATGTTGTGTGTTGTAGTGGGCCTTTTTGTGATGTTGGGCTGGGCTGCCTCCTGCTGTACTGGGCCCAAGTGTTCTGGATAAGAGAGTTGGGACCGATCCAACTGTAACTCACTTTGATCCGACTTGTGCACAAACTATACCCCGTTTGCCAAAGCTTTGGTCACATGCCCATGGTAGGCAGAACTACTATGGAAGAGTCATGGCAAGCAGATGTAATAATAGTAATAAAAGAAAGTATTTTTGCCATTAGACAAAATAAATAAAGGATCCCCAACTAAAAATGATGACCGCACGATAAGAAATGCCTTGTAAAGAAAAATGGCGGAAGTGAAATAGGGAAGAAATGAGTTATCAAAGGAAGAAAAGATCAATTCGTTATGCCAAGTTACATTGCAGGACCAAGATCAAGGAGGGAACCATTTTTCTCAATGTGAATAATCTCTCAGGAAGATTCTTCCGTAGAAATTAATCACTTTGAGAGAAACGGGCCTGAATGGCTTGTGCCCAAAAGATTCCTTTGCCTCTAGTAGAAAGTATGTCTTTAGAGGGAGAGAATGGATCAACCTATTGGTGCATATCTTCCATTCTACACTCTCCATTTTCCCTTACTAATTCTCTCTTTTCTCACTGCTTTTCTTATTTCTAATTCTTTCTCCCCTCTTTTCTTCTTCTCAGTGCTTCCCCCTCTAGCAAGGTTATGATTCCCTTTTTTCTAGTTACCATTCCCCTTCTGCCGATCCCCCCTGTGCACAACAAGGGTCCCTTATATACTGCCTGCCATGACTGGCTTTTACCATTTTAGTCTTTAATGACCTTTGTCTGGTCTGGGTGTCCTTGCCGACCACCACTAGTTTGTCAACTATCCAGCCACCACCACTTACTTATGTTGGCTGCACCACTCTCCATTACCAGACAAGGAAAATTATTTTGTTTGCTTGCTCACCGTGGTATTCCTACCTGCTACGGTGTGGGTACTCTCTCTCTCTACTCTATCCCTCATGGCATGCACCTAGTGGTTCCAGCTCATCCTTTCTTCTTTTGGGTGGTATGGCATCCCAGCAGGACATTTCCCCCAAAAGAGCCTGAGCAGGAACCCCAGAATAGGTTTTCCCCTCTCCCCACCGCTAGACCTTACCCTCTTACCTCTAACCCATGACCCACCACTTCCTGTATTGGCTGGGTATAGGCTGGTGATGTCTAGGCCTTGCGCGTGCTCTACTTCTGTGTATGTCCAAAACTTGCCCTCCGCTCATGCATTTGCCGTGGTCTGGAGGCTCGTCTGCACATTCTGCCGCCCCTCTTTGGCTTCTTATGGCGTGAGCTATTTTCTAATTTCCCGTTCTTTATGGCCCGCTCCCTTTAGGGGCTGGGCTTTGTTGGATTGTGGGCCTTTCTTCCTTCAGCCTACTCTTTTACTCCTTTCTGCAGTCTTGCTACCATTTCCTACCATACCACTTTGCCATTCCTGCTGTGATGTTATTTGACCCAAGTCTGCTAGGCCTCTTTGGGCCTGTTGCTTATTCTTCTCTCAATGACTCAATACGATCATTAGGTTTTTTATTATATTGCTTGTGGGGCTCCTGTGTCCCATTTATTTCCTCTTGGGCATCCTTGGCCCATTTGCTTTCCTTAGGCATCCTCGGCCCTTTTTCTGCGTTCCCATAGGCTTTAACTAACTCCTTTGGGCTTCCCTGGCCTAATTACCTTATCCTTCATCCTTGGGGCTCATGGCCTTCTATCAGCCCCTTACTTGCTTCACTTGCATTACTTCGGGCTTGTTATGGCCCATTCTCACTTTTCTATATCACATACTGTCCATGAGTTTGCTACTTCTCTCTCTCCAGGCTCCTTTAGGCCCATTTGCTTCTTCAATGCCCATTATTCCTGCCACTTGGGCTTAATGGTTTTTTTTTTTTTTTTTTTTTTTTCTATCCACTCACTAACTCTCCTCTACCCATATTGTTAGGCTTCTTCCCTTCTACCGGGCTTCCCAAAATGAGCATCAACATGTGTCACCATTGGATAGACACCTTTTTATATTACAATGCTGAATTTTTTGCTAAAATAAAAAATAAAAAATCTGCCAACAAGTGTGAGAGAGAGACAAAGACAAGAGACAGGATACAGAGGATGTATGGTTGTTTTAAGGGAAATCTTATAGTGGGTTGTATTTCAAATTGTGATTTACAAATGGGTTTATTTGATTTTGATTGGCCCTTTTTCTATTTGCTCCTGAGAACATGTTGGAAAACCAACATCAAAAGAGAAATAATTAGAATAGTTGATATCTTTAATTCTTTTTTGTTCATGATTATAAAACTTACTGCTGTATTTCAACTTTTTTTTTTTTCAGGAAAAAAAATCTTAATGCTTTTTTTTTTTTTTTTTTTTTTTTTTGCTTTTGGTTTTGGTTTTGTAGGGTTGCTAGGAACACAACCCAGCAGGTGAGAGAATCAATGGTTGTATTTACTTTAACTGTGAAACTTATATAATTATCTGTGTTATAGTGTTGGTGTTTGTATTGATCCCCCTCTTTTTGTTGTGTTTTATTTGTGTGTGTGATTTAGATTGGTAGTAGATTGAGTTTGAGAAGAACCTATGGGGTCAAAGATAATAAATTTGGGGTGGATGCCTAGGCTCTTATGCTCAAGGGTGTGAAGGAAGCTTACTTATGTTATCAAGGTCACCTTACTTCATAGCTACTTAACCACAAAATTTCTTAATAAATATTTACACTCTTGCTATCTATATATACATCTCATATCTTAAAAATCTTTCATTTATAATAAATATTTTTCCTTGGTGGAGCTTTATATATAAATATATTTAGTACCATTTAAACACATTTCATAATATATTTAGTTTTCTTTGCCTTATAAGAAATATTAAATTCTTTATATATGTCATTAGATATCTATTTTTTAAAAGGAAAAAAGTATATAAAGTTATAAAGAATTTTACCAACAAAAAAGAAAAAAAAAATTCTATATAATTTTAGGGGGAAACCTTCCCGACAAGATATGATGACCCAGGAAAACTAATGAAATAAATTAGTTTCACAGTAAAAAAACCTAGGGGGAAACCTTCCCGAAAAGCAATCCACTATAGTAAAGAGAAGTTTCAAATCTAGTACAAAACATTTGTCCCTAGACTCTACAATCCTCGTAGATGAACTCACAGCAGAAACCTTCTACTGCTTCAGAACCTCTGAACTCTTCAATATATGAATGCCACCCTTTTTGCACGGATTCCAGTACATGACTAACACACCAACTTGAAAAGGATGTTGGCTGCAAAGTTCTTCACTTCATCAACAATGAAGATCAAGAAGCACTTGGTTACAAAACCCTAATGCGCAAAGACACAGTAGCTTCTTTCAGAAAGAATAAGGCATTGGTCACCTTTTGCATGTGTTCTCCTTGCATTCTCTTATGTGACAGCCTCTAAAATAAGCCTTATATATGTCTAGAGTTGTGAGAAAAGAAACCCTACACAAATACATAAGCATGGGCCGAAAATCAGATCTGAAAAACTGATTTTCATAATTTTCGATAGATAACTCGATAGATAGTATCTGTCGAGCCTCGTTAAACCTCGATAGATAGCTATCTATCGAAAAGCTGTCGAGTTTTAATGAATCAGCACTTCTTCACTTGTTTCTTGGACAGATTTGCATGGCTTCAATACTAGACTTGAACTCTTGTTTTTTGAAGTATTAAACACATCCTAGATCTACCCAAATACAAGTAAAGTGCGTTTTGTCAAAGGATTAACCAATTACATAAAATATGTCCTTAACAATCTCCCCCTTTGGCAATTCGTGACAAAACCACAACAAACAAATGAACATATGAGAGAAGTCATAAATCACTCAACTCATATTCACTTGTTGAATACAATAAAATCTATCCTAACACAAACTCTTGAAAAACTTTGCAATAAGAGAGTTCATGGCATGGAAGACTTTGACAACCTGTATTTCTGAAACACTTTAAACAAAACTCATCACGGCATCTTAGTGTGAAACAGAAATAATAGATTGCATACAATAAAAACATATGTATAAAGATAGAAAAGAAACAACATATGTAGAGATAGGTGAAAAAGACATACATCATATATATATATATATCAAAGATAAGCACAATGTATGTAAACATGGTCACAAGACCGGTATACAAGAAGAAAGAAGTAAGCACTCCCCCTAACATGATGAAACACATCTCCCCCTTACAAGGGCATGTATTTCTCCCCCTAACATATAGAATCTTAAAAAGAAACTACATTTAAGAAACTACTTATTCTCCACAATTTCTCCCCATTTTTGTCATGATTGACAAAGGGTACAAGAAGCTAGAAAGTTTTACCCGAGAAAATGTAGTTTCTTAAATGTAGTTTCTTTTTAAACAAACCATGCATGGGCATATAAGAGAGAGAAAAGAAATACTCAATTATGTTAAGCATTTGACATTCCATTTTTGCTATGCCGAATCATACAAATGTCATTTCATGATTGGCGAGCAATAGTGGTGAGATGGTTATTTATGCTTTTCTCTTAGGATTTTCTAGTCCTTCTCGTCAAAAAGAGTGATACGAGTGTTAAATACAAGAGATTACTTAATTTTACTCATCACAAACACGAGCCACAAATCTCACTTGCTTAGTTGTGCATATAGATGCTTATCTAAGTTTCAAAAGATACAAACTTTAGACAACTTTGTTTCAATGGCCATCCAAAGTACACAAGTACCAATGTACACAAACACACACTGTTTTTGTATTTTTCTGGTTTTTCCTTTTTATTTTTATTTTGAAAACAAAATAAAATAAAAACTAAACAACCAAAACAAAAACATACAAACAGCATGAAAGCATGAAAGAAAGATGCATATGCATGAAGGCATGATAGAAGGGTGCAGATACATGAAAGCATGATTCCAAAAACATATAAGAAATCAAGTAAAGAGAGTCCTACTTTAAATAGAAAGAATTAAAGCAGATGACAGATAGAAAAGACAATTAAGTCTTAGGCTCCTTTCTCACCCACACAGCACGAGTCTTTGGCTGTGAAGATGAAAAGGCACGTGTCCTAGTATGTCTACTAAAGGACATAGAAGAATTAAAATTCTCCTAAAATGAGTTAAAAAACTCAAATCTTTTAATAACTCTCCAAACAAAGGTATAGGTCCTTGAGAGGAAACCTGTGACCGTTTGGACACTTGCTTTTGAGGATACAACTTAAAGCAATTAGGACAAATGTGTTCAGAAACACCACAATGGTGACAAACATGAGGTCTAACAAAGGATTTAGAATTAGCCAAATCAGTTTTAGATTTCATACCTTTATCACCTTATTTTGATTGGGGCACAGAGATAGTCTTTGATCCAGAAGCCGTGGAAGAGAAGGGGCCGGAGGAGACAACATATCCTAAGTCAGTCTTATCAAAACTAGGCTTTTGAGCACTCAAAACTTTATCATTGTACTAGACATCCTCTCTATTTGAGTTCTAGCTTGACTAAGTTCTACCTCAAGATTCTTGACCTTCTCTTCCAATGAGGTGTTTTCCACAACAAGGGTCTCAACTAACCTTGTAGTCTCATCCAGTTTAACTAACAGATCAGCTTTTTCAGTTTTTACATCATTAAGCTCTTTTCTACAAAGATGAGAAGTCTTTTTAGATTTTATAAATTCAGTGCATAGCTTATCATAGGCTTCTTGAATGGTCAACTTCTTGGGTACTTCATCATCAGAAGAATCCTCACTATCACTAGCACTCTCCACAATCACCTTATCGGTTGAGGCAGCAAAAGCCATAACATGACTACATTCATCCACATACTCATCAGAAGAGTCATTCTCAATATCACTTCAAGTAGCAACCAACCCTTTATCTTTTGACTCCTTGGTCTTTTCCTTCATAAGGTAGTTTGGGCACTCTATCCTCATATGACCAAAACATTTGCACTCATGGCATTGGATGAGGGGTTTCTCATTCTTGCCATTCCTTGAGGATTTAGATTTCCTAGGAGGTTTGCCCTTATCCTTTTTCCTAAATTAAAGAAGCTTGATAATCTCATCAGTTATGAAGGTTAGATCCTCATCCTCATCATCATCTTCATCTTCATCTTCATCTTCACTTTCATCTTTATTTTCAGAGTCCTCAATCTCTTCCTCTATACCCTTAAGAGCCAAGTTTATACTCTTTCCACCTTTTCCCATTAAACCTAATCCCATCTCATAAGTTTGAAGGTTCCCTACAAGCTCAGTCAAAGCAATTTGATCAATGTCCTTTACTTCTTCAATGGCGGTGATCTTGGCATGGAATCTTTCAGGTAAGGACCTAAGGATTTTCCTAACAATTTTGGATTCTGCTATAAATTCTCCAAAGTTGAACGCAGAATTCACAATATCCTTGAGTTTAGCATAGAACTCATCAAATGTCTCATCCTCCTCCATCATTATTTCTTCAAAACTACTAGTAAGTCTTTAAAGCTTCATAGTCTTTACTACCTGGGTACCTTCATAGGTGGTCTCAAGAATGATCCATGCTTCCTTGGCAACTTCTGTGGATGATATTTTCTTGAATTCCTCATTGGTCACCCCACAAAACAAAGCAATCAAGGCCCTACTATTGAGATTTGCCGCTATGATTGTTGCTTCATCCCAATCCACCGGCGCTTTCTTTGGCTTAATCCAACCAACTTCAACAGCTTGCCATACCTGTTCACCTAAAGCCTGCAAAAAAACTTTCAAACGAACTTACCAATACGCATAATTAGTGCCATCAAATAAAGGAGGAATCAAAAGAGATTGTCCACGATCCATGACAAAAGGGGTCAAGGATCACACTCAGGAAATTAATCCAATCAGAGTGTACCCACTTTGATACCACTTGTTGGGAAATATAGACCCCGGTTGATATAATTAACAAGTTTTAAACCCAAGTTGTTAATTAGATTTATTATGAATAAACCTTGTTAAACAAACAAACATCAATAACATGTCAATGTCATGCAGCAAAAAAATTAAATAAGATAAGATATGATGACCCAAGAAAACCAATTAAACAAACTAGTTTCACAAAAAAAACCTGGGGGAAAACTTTCCCAAAAAGCAATCTACTATAGTAAAGAGAAATTTCATATCTAGTACAAATCCTTTGTCCCTAGACTCTTCCCTGTAGATGAACTCACAGCAGAAACCTTTTACTGCTTCAGAACCTCTGAACTCTTCAATATATGAACGCCACCCTTTTTGCATGGATCCCAGTACATGACTAACACACCAACTCGAAGAAGATGTTGGCTGCAAAGTTTTTCACTTCATCAACAATGAAGATCAAGAAGCACTTAGTTACAAAACCCTAAGACGCAAAGACGCAATAGCTTCTTTCAGAGAGAATAAGGCATCGGTCATCTTTTACATGTGTTCTCCTTGTATTCTCTTATGTGACGACCTCTAAAATAAGCCTTATATATGTCTAGGGTTGTGAGAAAAGAAACCCTACACAAATACATAAGCATGGGCCGAAAATCATATCTGAAAAACTGATTTTCGAAATTCTCGATAGATACCTCAATAGATAGTATCTGTCGAGCCTCATTAAACCTCGATAGATAACTATCTGTCGAGCAGCTGTCGAGTTTTAATGAATCAGCACTTCTTCACTTGTTTCTTGGACAGATTTGCATGGTTTCAATACTAGACTTGAACTCTTATTCTTTGAAGTATTAAACATATCCTAGATCTACCCAAATACAAGTAAAGTGCGTTTTGTCAAAGGATTAGCCAATTATATAAAATATGTCCTTAACAAGATAAAATAGAAAAAAATTTATTTAGTACACACTAAATCTAGATTATGCGAACTATATTATTATTTAAAAAATTTGTAATCCATAACTCTTTTGATTGATATAAATTATTAATACACAATGAATCACTGGATGCTATTAAAAGAGAATTGGATGTCAAATTATAGAAAAGAAGGGATTGGTTCTGTCTTCTGATTCACTGGATTGACTTTTATTTGTTCAGGGCATTATTATTATTATTATTATTATTATAAAATCGAAACTTCTGGAACTTCCACAATTTTCCACGTTACCACTATTTTCTTTTTCTTTTTATTTTAGATTCTTTTTATTTTAGGTTTTATATCTTACATATTTATTATTTCTCTTAAACGTATAATTATCTTTTTTTCCTATAATTTCTAAGTTGATAAAAATCTTAATTTGATTACAATCCAAATTCTACTACAATTTATTTGTTCATATCCTATCAATTTTTTTTTTTTTTTTTTTTTGTTCTCCCTTTTTTTATGCAAAAGCGAAAAGTCAGACTAGTGGGCCCTTATAGTGTTGAGCTTGGCCCATTTGAATCTGTATATTAAAATAAAGTCGGTTCCGTTCTTCATCTTCAACTATAACTCTGTTTCGTATATAAAGCTTTTATTTTACAACATAGTCATGTGTGTTAAACAGAGTTGGTATCAAAGAAAAACAGTTCACTTTGCTGCTTCATTATAGGTATGATCTCTCTCTTGCTTAAAGTACTTTTGAATAATTTTCTTTTCTGGGTTTATTTTTTTGGTGAATGATACAGACATATAGTATATTGCTCAATACTTGGTTTTGTTCAAGGAAAAAAAGAAAAGAAAAGAAAAGTTCACAGATTAAAAACTGATATAGATATTAATTTACTGACGTGATTACAATATTCTTGCAAGGAATTGTTAGAGTAGTTTTGTGTGTTTTTTTTTTTTTTTTTTTTTTGCTGAGTGCAAGAGTAGTTTTAGTTAGTGCTTGTCACTGCTTGATGTAATTTGTACTACTATGTATGTTATATATAAAACCCTCTTATGATCCTGGAAAAACCACTTTATAAAAAAAAATTGTCATCAATAACAAGAAGAAGAGCTTATTCTTGACCATCAAAACCACAAATTTCCTGTCATCAATAATCAATTTTATATTAATGTTGTGATATAGTCCATAGGTATTTAAAAAAAAATGAGAAGTATAGTCCACATGGGAATGGTTTAGATGTTTCATACTTGATTTTGGAATCTCAGATTGATTAGTAGAATAATATGGAGTGAGAAGGTGCATTATTCATATTAAAAGTGGCAATTCACATTGATAAGAAACTAAACAAGGGTGTGTAATAACCTCTATAAATATGGTGATAGTATAGCGTTGGTGCATGTGAGACTTAGAAGACAAAGTTTTGTCTTTTTTATTTATTTAAAATATGCATCCTACTTGGTTGATACCTATACAATACCTATGGGAAACTATTTTAAATTATAAAATAATTTTTCTATTAACTTTTAATTAATAGTTTTTTCATACAGGACTCTCTATTTGTTTTTTAAAATATATGTGATTTTAAATTTAACTATCCTGTGCGATATACGGGTTAGCGACTAGTTATATATAAAACCAAAGTATTTGACTTTTTATTAACCTCTCCAAAGCTTGCCACATCATTATCATTTTTTTAAAATAAAATTATTTTTGTTCAGTCCAAATTTAACAAGTAGTGAAACTCTATCTTTCTAGCAAGTCCAACTTAAACCCAAACTCATCATTATCATTTTTTTAAAACAAAATTATTTTTGTTTAGTCCAAATTTAACAAGGAGCGAAACTCTATCTCTCTAACAAGTCCAACTTAAACTCAAACTCAAACTCAAATGTTGATAATTTATCTCCAAATTTGCGAGGTTAATCATGAACACTATAAAAACAATACTGATGATGCACGAAAATCGTCAGTGAATTGATGGTTCTTGATCGCACCGATAGGTACCTAGAGAATAAAAAAAACAAGAACCAAACAGAAGATACCGGTGGGATACCGGCCAAAGACCTTCCAAAGATTAAGTCAATGAATGAGAAATCTCCAAGAACTCTATAGTGAGTGAGCTAGGGATTTTCTGCGTACCTGGGAAAGGAGGAGGAATGTTGCTTATATAGTGATGTGGAAGAGACCTAGATCCCAGGAATATAGGGATTTTCCTTATAGGGAGAAGGTGGAGTTAATGTCATTAAGATCTTGGGGATACTCTTCATTTTGGGAAGGTAAAATTGCGTGGTAGGGTCTTTGTGCTTGGTGCGCAAGATGTTTCCATATAAGAATATGCGTGTAGATTATGTAAGGCCACATAGGACCCGTCAGTATGCTTCTCCGTTTGTCAGGGTCATCTGTCGGCCTGGTAGGGAGATGCACTTGTCAACTTCATATGGATTTGTCCATGTAGTCGTCGGCCTCTTGCTAGTGTAGGGTACAAGGTCTCAGTCAGATTCTTTTGAGACCGACAGTTCCTTTGGGGCCGACGATTCTTTTTAAGGCCGTCAGCTTTTGTCGGTATGATACCTTTTCCTTGACAGGCTTGTCGTTTAAGGATCCTGATCTTATTATAGAAATACCCTTATCAATTACCCATACTCTGCAATTATGTCGGCTATTCCTGACGGGTCTCAGAGTAATAAGGGTTTTTATGGGCATTAATTGTGTCATTAATAGGGTAGGTAATTTTTACAATGAATGCTAAGTGACACATGGCACTTGTGGATTGGCCTCGTTTCTAATCAGAAGCGTTGTTTCGTATACCACGCCCCTTCGCCCTATAAATAGTTCTTCTTCCTTAGTTTTTTAGTTTTTACTTTATTTTCATCTCTTGAGAGTTGTGATCCTAAGCTGTTCCATCGCTGCTTCTGTGTTCATCTGTCATCTTGACCAGCGAGTAAACATTGACTCCCTTCGTAAGTTTTCTTTTCTCTACTTCAATTTATTGCTTTTCTAGCTGGTCATCGCTTTTAGAGACCGGTCGCACGAATAGGTTCTTAGAATACATCTGTCGCTTGTAGGCGAATAAATGTTAGGTAATAAAGAAGTGACGAGTGAACAGTCGTCGTCAGTTCGTGAGGGTGTGGGCTACGACGAAGTCTATCCGTTAGGGCATGAGCCCATGGAGGATTTGACATGGTCCCTAGAAAGGGAGCCGTCTACCCATTCTCTTGCTAAGGAGGAAGAGGAGGAATACGAAGGGGATGAAGAGGAAAGAGAAGAGGAGGATGAGGAAGAGGAAGAGGGTGAGGGTGAGGGTGAAGAACAAGGTGACGGTGATGAGGGAAAAGATCATGGGGAAGGTGACGAGGCTATAGGCGAAGTAGACGGAGGCGGTTATAGACCCTTCATCCTTCCCTTGATATGGACGATAAATGACTTCTACCCAACCATGTCCTTGAAGGTTTTCAACAATCTCCGCAACCGTTATCAAATTCCTGAACACATCCCTCTGTGGTTGCCAAGGAAGTTTGAGAAGTGTTACTCGGGTAGGACTGCGAACGTCTGCATGTAAGATGCTATTCACCGCTGGATTAAGGTTGCCATTGACGGAGCTACATCGTCAACTCGCTAACTATTTAGGCCTATCCGTCAGCCAGATTGCTCCGAATACGTGGAGGATCTTTATTGGGGTCGAAGTGATATGGGACCAGTTGAGTAGTGGCAACCGTCGCCTCACTCCTGACGAGTTTTTCTACTGCTATAGGCCTTAGCAAATACACTCATCCAAGGGTCTTTATCACTTTCTGGCCAGGAAACCGTCGTTTAGGTTGGTGTCAGACATGCCCGACTCTAATAGGAATTAGAAGAATAGGTATTTCTTTGTACAGGGGATGGACTAGGTATGTATACCCGAAGAGTGGGATAGTATGCCTAATGGGTTTGATAACACTTGGGGTGTTTTAATCGAGTCTGATGAGTCGTCGGCGTCTGTTTTCTTTTATCCCGTCAGTTTTGATTATGTAACTGACCTATTACCTTTAATTTGTTTTCAGCTCAAGTCCGTCTGGAAATAAGTGAAGAACAGGAGAGTTTTCTCAGGTGAGTTTAGGCAACTCCGCTTAAGAAGAGAAAGTGGAAGGATTTGGTCACACTTGACACCTTTTACGCTTTTTGTGGTGGTCCAGAGTCAACGGTTAAAGCCCGATGGTTAGACACTTTTACTCGTTAACGTAAGTTCCCTTCCGTCCGTCTGCTCATTTTTTGACAGTCTATTCTAGCCCATTTGTTTCCCTTATTTCTTTCGTTATCTTTTTTTTAGAGATGGATGCTGGTAGACAGAAGGCCATGGTGAGGAAGTCCGCTGCTGCTAGCCTTTAGCAGCAAAGGGAAGCATCGGCTTCTGCTCCTAAGGCAACGCTCCCTTCCAAAGCTACTCCCAAGAGGAAGGGCGCGGGCAAAGATGACCGTCCTACCAAGAAGGCGACTGGTCAATCCGCTGAGGCAAACCAAGAGGATTAGCCGCAGAAATCTCCCCCGCCTCCCCATCATGGCGCTGCCAAGGGCCTCATGTCGGCCCATGGTCCCGTCGTCTCTAGCCCCGTCTAGAGACTGGTAAACCACAAGGCGTATGTCATTGAGATGGTTAACTCAATCATCAAAGACACGGACTTGGACGAATATGGTGAGCATGCCACTGAGGACCTGGGGGTTTCTGGCCTTTTCGACCTGGCAAAGGTAAATATCCGTCAGGTTTACTTTTCTTTTTTCTTTTATTTCTCCCTATTATAATCGTCGTCTTCTTGTAGGCAATGGTGAGGATGAAGACTCTCCGAGACAGATATGAGGCCAAGGAAGGGGTGGTCCATCAGTAGTGCAAGCACCTGGAATACGAAGTGAAGCAACTGGAGCAATACAAGGAAACTTCCTATATTCTCAACGTTGAGCTAATGGCGAAGATTTCCTTGCTGGAGAAGGAGACCCATTGCTGTGAAGATTTCGCTAAGGCGAACACCAATTTGACGACGGAGTTAGCTGCCTTTCAGGAGCAAATGGAGCAAGTCAAGGCTGACGCTGTGGCGGGGTTTCAAACCTCTCAGTTGTACTACGATGAGTGCAGTAGCTTCTATGGTGATGACTTTGACGACTACCTTAAGCAAGTGGCTGCCCTTTACCCTCACTTGGACTTGTCTCAGGTAGTCATTGAAGACACTGTCCCGCCGACTTTTAGTGGTACCAAAGCTATCATGGACAAAGCTGATGGCTCCTTCACATTGATAGCTTCATTCACATGGTTGAGGAAGAGGTGAAGGAGCCTGCCGACGTTGAGGCCGTCAACCAGAACGCTCCTGGGGGCTAAACCGTTCCTAATAGTCCGACTGCTCCCGACGGTTCGTCTGCCCCTGAGGGTCCATCTGCTCCTCAAGATTAGCCTTCTCCCGATGTTCCTCCGTCTTAGCTCTGCCCCTTTTTTCTTTTTTTACTTTTACTTTGACATTTTTTAAGAATAATTTTGAGACAATGAAGGGCCTTATTTTGGGTTTTATGTATAAACGTTTATCCCCTTCAAGTTTGTTGGGTTTATATTTATTGCTCTCTTATCCATTGTAAAGACTTGACTATGCTTGTGTGTTTGCTTACCCGTTGGCATTATATATTCTTTTTACATCTGTCCGCCCCGTAGGTAATACCATGCGTTCCTTAGGACATAGAATAATTTAGGCCTGTGGGTAGGACTTAGTAATCTTTTGGACCCAGGCACCTATCAGTGTCCTTAAGGATCTGTTCACCCCAAGGTAGGACTCGATAAATTTCAAAACCAAGGTACCTGTCGGTGTCCATCCATCCTTTAGGTAGGACTCAGGTTTTATGTTACCGGGTACTCGTCGGTATCCTTTTTCATTTGTTCACCTTGTAGGTGGGACTCAGGTTTTTTGTGACCAGGTACCTGTCGATATCCTTGTTCATCCGTCCATCCCGTAAGTAGGACTTAGTAATTTTTTATGACTAGGTACCTGTCGGTATCCTTGGTCATCCGTCCATCCCATAGGTAGGACTTAGGTTTTTTGTGACCAAGTACCCGTCGGTATTCTTGGTCATCCATTCACCAGGTAGGACTTAGAATTTTTGTGGACAATCTCTTAAAGGATAGATCTTTAAAAAGTACGAATAATGTAGATAATGTGTCTGATAATCCTCAAGAGTCTTATTTCAATAATCGAAAAACTTAATATCTTACTTTAACAACATAAAGAAAAGAAAAGCAATAACATAGTTTGTAGTCGTCCACTACTGGTAGTATCTCCGTAGGTGCTTGGTGTTCCATGGGTGGTAGAGTCTTTGTTTGTCCTGGGTCTCTAGGTAGTAGGTCCCATTTATATGGCAATCGATTTTCTGTAGGGTCCTTCCCAGTTGAAGCCTAACTTGCCCTGTGTGGGGTCTTTGGTAACTGTCGTCACCTTCCGTAAAACTAGGTCCCCGACTTGAAAGTGTCAAGGTTTGACCTTGGTATTGTAGTGCTTTACCATTAGGTCCTGATATGATCCATTGTTCAAACATTGTCTAATTTCATCTAGAAGGTCCAATTGTAGTTGCATTCCCTCTTCGTTCCTACGCTTGTCATGGTGGGCCACCCTCTAGCTGGTTAACCCAATTTCTGCCGGGATGACGGCTTCACCTCTGAATGCAAGGCGGAAGGGTTCTGCCTCGACCCATTTAGTGAAGTAGTCGATCCCCACGACGAGGAACTTGAGTTGCCGTTTTGCCATGGGGAAGGGTCCCATTATGTCAAGCCCTCACTGAGCAAACGGCTAAGGAGCGCTCATTGGGGTCAGTGTTCTGACGACTGCCGTATGATATTGCTAAATCATTAGCATTTATCGCATGCTCTTACGTAGGACTAGATATCCTTCTGCATCGTGGGCCAATAGTACCCCGCTCATATGAGTTTATGAACTAATGAGCGTGCTCCTGAATGGTTTCTACACTACACAAATTCAGATGTTAAAACTTTCAAAATGCCAAAAAAGATATATAATTATATGTGTATATATATATATATATATATATTATCTATAATTTGTAGGCTCTGAATCTTTTGATTCCTTTCAATAGTTATAGCCATGGATTATTCTTTTGAATGTAACTCATCTTTCTCTTATATTTCTCTATTGTTTAGTCATATATATTTTGTTTTGTTTCAATAATTTCTAAGAAGTGAATCATCTGATTCTTTAATATTTTTTGGTCTTTTAGAAGTTTTAATATCTAAATTTTTGAGCTTTTTTTTTTTTTTTTTTTTGCAGTATCTGAAACTGTCTGACAATTTTTTGTAAACCATTGCACGTTCAAGCAATGACTTCTTCATTAAATTGTAACACAAATTGAAGTCATACAAAAGAAAATCATGCAATGGTGTAGTCTCTTAATCAATTTAAGATTTTATAAAATTATTTTAGTCTACCTCACAAATAGGTAGGTTCCTGTACATAGCATGAGTTAGAGACTAGTTGTTATTATTATTATTATTATTATTATTATTATTATTATTATTATTATTATTATTATACATCAGACATTAAGACAGCTCAATTCGGTTGACCGTGAATTTCCCTTACTGTAAATGACCAATTGAAAGTCTAACAGCCCTATTCAACCACTTAGAGCAATCACACTAGCCCTTGCAAAATATAAAAAGTTGTCAATTTTATACATTTTTCTTCAAAAACATCCCACATCAGTCCATCTAAAACATTATAGATTTACATTTTTACTACAGCAACTGTGTATATTTACACAGTTACATGACTATCTATAAACAAGGGCACTAATGCCTACTAAAATCACACCCAATCCAATCTAATTCATGGGTCATGTCTTTGGTCCAATTAGATTTAGAGTGCATTTAGCTTTTGAAAATAAGCTACAGCCAAACAAACAAGGAGCTTATTTTTGGTAGTTTATTTGCATAGTGTTGTTCCTATGAACAATAATTGAAAAATAAATTGAATTTCATTACATTCAATATATCATATAAATTATTAAAATTCACATAAATTAGATTTACCATAAAATTGGAAAATTATTGAGTACTTCCGGAGTACCATAAATGCGCACTCCCCCTTCTCACATGAATTGTGGGTCCCACCATGAATTTAATTAGTAGGACTCATAATTATGTGAGAGTGGGGAGTATGCAATTATGGTACTCCGGGAGTACTCAATAATTTCCCCATAAAATTAGAGAATAGTGGACAGATATTACCTCGATGATGCTTCAAATTAATCTCATAACATTAGAAGCAAATTACCGTCGATTCATATATGTTTTTAGATGGTGGGGTTGAGGTGTGGACCAAGTCACTGTCTTGAGATGATACACGCATTTACAAGGTTTCTGGTGTAGTAAACTAAACATTGTGTGTGCTGCTCCCAGGATACAACAACCTAGCCACCTTTGTTAATTATCCTTCAAGCCTACACTGCTTGTAGGATAAGAAGCTCTCAATAGTACTTTTCTTTTACCCAGAAATATATTGTGTAGAAAGTATGGTTGTATACATAAAAAAGTTTTGATCATTACCTGAGTCGAATCTTAGAGAAATTCTGCCATTGTTCGGGCCAAATCATAAGTACTCATAAATCCCGAATATGGTTTTCACCTAACACCCCTTGACGAACAAAAGATCAGGTGGTAGGAATATTTGGCATTCCAACCACGGAGCATCTAGGCACCTATTTAGGGACCCCCATTTTCACCACTCGCTGAATGGCTAGTGCATACCAATATTTAGTTGACAAAATTCAAAAGAAAATTGAAGGATGGCAGGCCAAATATCTTTCAATGGCTGGCCATGCCACATTAGTTAAATCTTCGTCGGCTTCCATCCCCATCTATGTCATGCAAATAATGTTGTTTCCTCATAAAGTTAGTCAGCATTAGACAAATTAAGTTGCCAATTCTTATAGGGAGATACAAACCAGCATCGGAGCTGTCATACAGTTAGTTAGGACACAATAACCCTTCCAAAGGACGTAGGGGGTTTGGGGATACAATCGATCCGACCTAGAAATCGGGCAATCCTTATGAACCAAGCCTAGCGCATGTATCATAAGCCAAATATGCTCTGGGCCCAAGTCTTAAAAGCCAAATATTTCCCATGTACGAGCCTATTTGAGAGTGCCAGAACCCCTAAAGGGTCCCATATTTGGAAAGCCCTGTTTGATGGAATACAATGGTTACGAAATGGTATGAAATGGATAGTAGGGGATGGACAAACTATCAAGGTATGGGATGACCACTGGATCCCTGTAGGCACCCTTCGGAGTCGCATTGCAAGACCGCTAATGCAAAATGCAGAAAATCGCCGAGTTAGCTCATTGCGAAATAATCATACTTGGACTTTCAACTCTCTCAATGTTCCTCTCCTAACACAACTTGAGCAACTTATTAGAGGTATTCCAGTGGCACGAATTACCAGGCTCCCAGATTCCTTTGTATGGCCCCATAATAATGGTATTTGCTCGGTTAGTTCAGCATCAAAATTTTTATACTAACAAAAACAAGTGCCTTTGGATAAACAGTTGTGGAACTGGATATGGAAATTACATTGCCCCAAAAAGATCCAACTATTCCTTTGGAAAGCCATGTGTAATTGGGTTCCCACAAGGCAGTATTTAGCCTTTTCTTGCCTAAATATTAATGAACAATGTCCTAGATACAACAATATGGAAACAACAATTCATATATTACGTGATTGCCCTTAGGCTAAGGAGGTTTGGGATCAATCCCCTGGGATCCTGCCACTTTCCTTTTTTCACATGTCCTTACAAGCTTGGCTGCGGAACAATGCTACTGCAGATAGTGTAATTTTGCACCAGCAAATCCCTTGGAAAATATATTTTCCCTTCCTATGTTGGAATTTATAGTTAGCCAGAAATGAACGAATTTTTAAGAACCAATCTCGATCCCAGCATAGCCTAGTCTACACAACGATACAAGCAGCAATAGAATATTTTTTCTTAGCTAGCTTTGATAGACCAATTCAAGTTAGGACCTTGCAAATTATTAGATGGGCTGCTCTAAATGAACCCTATATAAAGCTAAATACGGATGGTAGTTCCATAGGTAACCCAGGGATGGCCGGTGCAGGGGGACTATTGCGTGATAGCTCAGGCTTATAGATATCAAGATTCTCTCTAAATATGGCAGAGTTAGAAGCAGTTAGGCAGGGTCTCCTGTTAGCATTGGAATTGGGATTCAAATTTATCCAGCTTGAGATTGATTCTGTAACAGTTTTATCTTGGTTAACTGATACAAATTCTACTTACCCTTCTGATGTGTTGTTTTTAATATGTGATTGCAGGAGCCTTATGGGGTAGGCGTGGGAGGTGCAAGTGTGCCATATATATCGTGAAGCAAACGAATATGCGGATGCCCTAGCAAAATAGGGAACCCACTGACAGCATCTTCTGGCTGTCTATAATACATGTCCCAGTTTTGTATATCACTACTTAGTAAGGGATTTGGCCGGCCTCGGGAGTAGTAGACTATGTGCCCAAAAGTCAGATAATGATGTTGTTGTATGAACTTTTGTTATAAGTAAATAAGACCTCCTATTTCTACCAATATATATGTATATATATATATATATATATATATATAGTTAAGTGGGAAACTTTATAGCATTGCTTTGTGGTCAGAATAAGTTCAATGACATTAATGCCCTAGCTTCTTTTCATATATCATATGACTAAATGTATATGGAAAATTGACATTTGAAAGGAAAAGTTTTAATGTATTTGGTAAGGAAATATTGCTATATACATTAAGCCACTAACATTCATTTAGTCAATAGTATTTATATCAGCCAACTCATAATAGAAGGTTTTTTAGAGATGCCAATTTTGCCCTGTCCCGCTTAACCCGCCCCTCCCCGCTTCACCCCACGCGGGTTTTCCCTGCCCCGCAAAGGTGGTGGGGTGAGGATGGGGCAAGATTTTAGCCCCGCACCACGGGGCAGGGCGGGAATGGGTTTAGACTTTTTAGACCCGCCCCGTCTCGTGTTGCTAAGGGTTATAATTGTAAATTTTTCATACCCTAAAACCCTATTATTTAAACAAACATATTAATATTAACTTATTTTATTCTACCAAATGTGGTTCTCTGCCTTTATTTTGTTATGTGTTATACTATGAGATTTTTTTGTGATTATCTTGTTAAACGCTTGGATATATTATTCAATTTTTTCCTAAAAATTGATCTGATTTGATGGGATAAATTTAGTTGTAATTTCAAGTATATTTTTATTAATGAAATAGGTTTCATTAAAAAAATTGTACTAGTTGTAGGGAAAATTAACAAAAAGTAGAGTTTTACCGGGTGGGGCGGGACTTCGCGGGGCCCCAATGGGCGGGGATGGGGTTAGAAAGTTTTCCCCGTCATGCCCGTCATGCGAGGCGGGGCGGGGACGAAGACCCCATCCTTCGGCCCCGCCCCGCCCCATTGCCATCCCTAAGGTTTTTATTTTCAAAAATAAAGTTTGAATTTATTAGCATTATATTTAAAGGACAAAACTTAGATATAGTACCTTAGGTGCCGTTCCTTAGGTTCCTCTCTTCAAGTTCATCTATGTGGCTATTTAACTAAATAATACACTTCCAACCCACGAGAAAAAATCCACATGGCAGAATTTTAAGAAGGGAACCTAAGGAACAACACCTAAGTAATGTACCTAAGTCTTGCTCATATTTAAATTTCAATTGTGTAACAAAGAAACTTGATGGTGTTACAAAAAAAGCACCAACTACTAAACTCGTCCATATGGCTTGTCCATTGAAAGGCCAATTAGAACGAACCAAGCACATGAGATGATCATCCCAAACGTCCTTAATGACCTCGTTCGTCCTTATACAGACGAGGTCCCATGAGAAGCTTGTCCATCCTCATAATCGTTTGGACGGACGAGCTCTACACGAAATTTGGAAAAAGTAAATACACAAGGAAAAGTCGTCCCTAATAGCCTCGTTCGTCCTTAATAAAGGATGGACGAGTTCATTGGGTTGGACTACTATGTGCCAAGTTCTCCATTAACTACTATGGAACACAAGTCCAACTAAGGTAACTTCCATGGCGGTTATGGAAGTTACCTCCACATCCTCCGGACTCCTCGACAATAGGAACGGTTATTAAACAGATAACTGTTTCACACATGCTATATAAGCATTCTTCGATGAGAAGGTAAAGATTCATTCAGACACTTTTTCTAAGAAATTATTTCCGTTTTACAGTGAATTACAAATCCATTGATTTCATCATCGGAGGACTTTTGGCCGGTCCCCTCTGACTTAGTTTTTGTTTTCAAGATCAAGCCCTAAGATCATCAGCGCCCGAGGCTTATCAACCTACTGATTTCTAAGGAACTATCAAAACTCATATAGCCATCAACGTAACAATTATGGTAAAAGAAAATTTAATAAAATTTAATATTTTTATCAAAATAATCCAAGACATAGTGTTTATCAAAATATATAAATTTTGGTAATTTTTATTTTAAATGTGTGACAAAAAACTAAAACTTAAGGTAAAAGTTAGATTATTTATTAAAAAACTGAGATAAAAAGCAAAAAAACAAGAGACTTTTGAACTCTTAGAGGGCGTTATGAGCCCTTGATGTGATACACATTATGATGATGTGATATTAAGGTTTTTGGTTTATTTTATTTTTCTAACATTACCATAATTTAAAATTACAAAATATATCATATCACATTAATCTCATCATCTTTCTAAATAATGTAATGTTGTATTCTTGTATTTAGATTACATTAATGTAAGATTACAATAATGTAAAATTATGGTATAATGTAACATCACGGTGAACCAAACGCAACTTAATGCATCCTAACCACCTTCCTCCCTTCTAAGGCTGTGAAAAGTCAAATTGTTTATGTGTCCTACTATGAACCGGTCAGTTCTATAATTTTTTTTTTTTTTTTTAAATCCATCCCTCTGTGGCTAAAGTCAAATGTTGCTTTTATCTTACTAATTGTCCAATTTTAAAAATAAAGCTAAGTCAGCCCCAAGATAACAATTAAACTGGTCAGTTCTATAAATTTTTATGTTAAATGTGTCCACTAAATACTTCATAGTTTAAGGGGCAAATAACAGTTAAACAAAATAAATCCTACTAGGCTACTGTGTAAAAAAGATGAGGGTTAATTTCACTTTTTCCTCAATTATTTCGTCCATTTCAATCCACCTTTTAAACTTTAAAATCGATCAATGTCCTCCTTAAACTTTTTAAAATAGGTAAATTACCTCCTGCCATTACTAAATTTTGCTAAAATTTCAATTTTTTTTTAAACGACATTGAATAATTTGCTTACTTTCAATACAATAGGAAACATTACTCGGTTTTAAAGTTTAAGGAAGGATTGAAGTGTACCTAATAATTAAGGAGTATTTGATAATAGGTCCTAGTCATGATCACTGTTTTGGGGGGGTGGGGGGTGGGGTGAGGGGGGAATAGAGGGAGTCGTTGGATTCAAACCAGAAAAGGCCATATACGTCGTTGACAGTTTCAAAGGAGGCGAGCTCAGAGAAAGGGGATGAAAGAGAGGGACAACGGTAAAAAACATGGATGCCCTTTGTTTCCAAGGATGCTGAATTTTTGAGCAATCACCACCATCGGGATTCATAGGGTTAAATCATAGAGTACTTGTTGAATGGTTTTGAAGATAGACACAGTCGAGTTGTAAAGGTGTTTGGACTTTTTTGGGGGTTTTGATTTGTTAATTAGTGGGATTTCATAGTTATAATTAGGTTATGAATTGAAAATGTTTTATGAAGTGTTTTTTTTTTTTTTTTTTTTTTTTTTTTTTTAATGATGATTAATAGAACTGTTGTCATACTTTTGCTAATTATTCTTCCTCTTTAGGAACTAAGATAATGATTCACATATTTTATTATTATTCTCACTCTTCAAATTAAGAAATCGGGTTCAAGATGTATTTGTTTGTTTTTTAAAAAAAATTGGGCATTTGATCCAAATAATTTTTAACATTTTTTTTTTCAACTCAGTTTGATCTATTTAGAAAAATTGGTATCTTTGTGCCTATGAAGGGTTTATTGGGCATTCTAATATATACAATGCACTAACTTTTTTTTAAAAAAAAATTTATAAAAAAAAAATTATCAATTAATTAACTATGAGGTACACTTCAATCCATTCTAGAATTTAAAATCGAGCAATATCCATCATAAGTATTAAAAATTAGCAAATTACCCCTTACTATTAAAAGATAAAAAAAAAAATTTGAAATTAACCGAATTTATTAAAAACAGTGGATAATTTGATAGTTTCCAATTCTTTAGGACATTGGTCGATTTTAAAATTTTCGGGATTTTAAGTGTAGCCCATAGTGAAGTGGGGAAATGCGTGTGTGTGTAAAGACTAATGAGAGAGAGGTGAAATGCAATTAACCCAAAAGATAATGGATCCCTTCAAGCGGCCGAAACCACTCAACAAGTCACAGTAATTGCGAAGTTCGCTATGAGCACATGGGAGTCACGAGAAGCCACGTGAAAATAGTAGATGCTTTTGCCGTTAAAAGATTAGATTATGGGTCAGGGTATGGCTGGACAGAGTTGAAAGTCCAACTGGCTTGTGGACGCACGCAGCACGCTATAATATGAATAGAACACAGCACAACAGCCAGCCCAACACGCCAATAAAATAATCCCAAGCCAAATCCACGATGGTCGATGGACAGCAAAAAAGTAAGCAATTTTTCCAAGATGAGCAACGTCAACGCCAAAAAGTCACCTTTTTTTTTTTTTTTTTTTTTTTTTTTAAATTTTATAAAGAGCTAGTTCTATCTAGCTGTACAAAACTGTGAATAACTTTGAATCTCTTTTCTTCTTCATCTTCATTTTTAGTATTACAGGTAATCAGACTCTCTCTCCCTCTCTGTTTCTCTTTTCATATTTTAGCTTTGTAATTTCAGTTATTCTTCTTCTTCTTCTTCTTCTTCTTCTTATTATTATAGTCTTCTTGGTTTGACTACAATGAATTGCAATCAAAACTAGATATATGAACTCTGTTGTGCCTTTTTTGTTCTTTTTGAAATTGTAGGTATCTTGAATTTGATATTGTGGAAAGGTGTGTAGATATATTTTCTGGTAAATTAACAAACTTTTGGTATTCTGTTTCAATTTGGACATGGACCACCATTGAAAACCAAGAATTCTAATATATGTATGTTGTATATTGCATTAGTCTATCAACAAATGCTCTCTTTGATTGCAAAACATAGAACTTTCAAGTGCTACTATTTATTTTTAATGGGTATGCACTTATATGGTTGGAGAACTATGCTTGTTTAAGAATCCTAATATTGAGCAGTTGAATATGAAAGAAGTTATTTGTTATGCACTCTGTTTAGAAATTTAGAGGATGGTTTCTCTGAAATAAATTATCCATTTCCGTTTGGCATTATGAGCTATGCAAACCAGTTTGCAAGATAGTTCATGACAGAAGGTTTTACGCATAACTCATATCTGTTTCAATTGATAATGTTATTTTCCTTTCTTTCTTTTTTTGTGTGTATTTTCTGATTTTATTTAAGAATGGAATGATTTGAAACAAAATTATGATTTGCACACTATGTTGAGGTATATTTTTCTTGAAATCGGTAGGTGATAATCAACATATGGGAAATGGGGAATCAACATCTGATGATCCTCCCAATGCTTTTCAGCATTATCCACCTTCTTATGCAGGAAGTTCAATGGATGCACACCATCAACATCAGCCACACACTTCATATATAGCCGATAATTTCACCTCTTTGGATCAGGTTTTCACTTTTACTTAGACTTGCTGATTGGATTTGTGAAGCCATTAAATATTAAATATTGCTGGACACCAGTTCATTATTAGCAAAATGTTTTTCATGTTTTATTCATCTATTTTCACTAGACATTTAAGGTGCCCCTTTAGTAATTGAACAGCATGGAGCATCAGGAAGTGAGACCATACAATTCAAATAAAATGGCGATGATCATCTTGGAAGTTAGCGGTCATCTAAATTATCATCAATATTGACTTTCCATTTACATCTGAAAATCTTCTGAATTATGCATATAGGTTCTTCTTTTCTTGATTAATAAGGCAAAACCTATGAGAGTTTTCCATTGTATGTTTTTGTGCAAAATTTATCTTAAAAGAAGAAATTAATTTTGTAATTTGGATATAAAAAACAACATGAGCATTACTCTTTTTAAATGACCCTACCCCACTTCTTGAATTTTCTCCAGTCTGTCCACATTTTCTTTCTCCTGTTCTCTCAACAAAATCTATAAGGCACATGTAGGTGTTTTCTAAGAGGCTACTGCCAAACAAAGCCAACAACCAACCAAGCATTAGCCCAAAAGCATCAAATGAGTCCACCTTTGCATTCATTTTAATTGCTGTTGTAATTAACAGAATGCAACTTGTTTCAGGTTGGAGTGGTTTAAACCATAAAACCAAAATCGTTCCTTGTTTCTTGTGTGTTGTGAATCTGACCCTACTAAGCCTTAAACTGATTACTTCTACTAAACCTAGGCCTGAAGGTTTTTCTCCCTGGTTGTGGTTACCATATAGGGGAGATTGCTTTGAGTTTTACGAGAAATCAAACCTCGTCTGCTGGGATCTAGTCAATTTGTCTACACAAGAAGCATTTAAAAAGCATTTAGTAATCATCATGCTATCGCTATTCACCCCTAATTAATCTACTTTTAACCAATAACACTAGAGATTGATCAGTTAAGATTACTTCACTGAGGGGTGAGCAATTTTCAGTTCCATGCTTTCATCAATACAAGAAATCATTAATTTCTTGCAATATCCTCTTTCACTAATCGGGCTTCTGTTAATCATCTTTCTTTTTAGAATATATGGTCTGAGCATTGGGTGGTAGGAAGTGATTCCATCTGGAGGAACATACTGTAATGTGATAGAGTTTTCAAAAGAAAGTATGCTCTCAGTAAGAGAGCGTATGAGTCTAACTAAGCTACAAAACAGTTGGTACAAAGAAGTTGATCCTCTTGATAATTTCTTGCGTTCTATCAGACCCCTGCTTTAATGGCATAATAGCTGGAATGGTCGATGAAAGACATTTGTAAGCAATCTGGGAAACTTATGTGTTATCCAGTGAAATGGAAAATTGTTTTGTCATAAGATGACACTTTCCAATTTAAGTAGGTTTTGTCTGGAAATTGGATCGGTCTGAGCTTCAAAATGATACTTTAAGGATGGGGAGCTTTGGAACTGTTTGGAAGTTCTATTTGTTAGAATGGTCCATATATCTTGCAAACATTTGATTGATGAGTTTGTTAAGCTTGGCTATAAATTCTATAATGTGATAGGGAACTGCTTCATTTAGTATGGTTGGACTTACACATGCACATAGGGTTCTTGAACCCACAACCTCACTCTCCACCTTGCTCTACATGAAGAGGAAGTATCATTTTAGCTAGAGGTCATTGGCATGGTTGGGCTGCTATTCTTTGAATATGTTTGAGTCTTGAGACATTGGTGGAAGAAAAACATCATAAGGTCTTCAAGAATTTTATTTTGAAGCACCTTTAGAGTAAATGGCATGTCCCATATCAATGAGGACTATCCCCCCAAATATCAATTATCAATTTTTTTTTTTTTAAGTACTGTATATGGTACTCTAGTTACCTAGTAGGTACTCTATTTATATGAATCAATGGAAGAATGATTGTGCCCGAGTCCATTACTAAAGGAAATGTATATGACAGATCTAGTAATGATAAGGTTGAAACTATAATTATAGCCATACGGTCCATCTTCATGGTGCACGTCCAATAATATGTTAAATAGGTAATTTAGAGCCTGAAGATATTTTTAGAGAAAACTGGAATTCTGGAAAGTTAAAACAGGCAAAAACCTGGATAAGACTGTAAATAAATTTTGTGAAGACTATGCGTAGTGATTGTAGTCATAATATATAGTCCTTGATTTGCCTCCTGTATGATGATGAATACTTTGTAGACTCAAATCTTCCTAGGAACTGTTATGAAATTAGTATTAAAATGTACATCATATTAAGAGATTTCCTCTGGTTCAATTATATATCTAGTAATTTAAAAAATTTGCAATTTCATTTTCTTCCAAGACGAACAGTGCTAGATATTTTAAGTGACATTTTTTTAAGTATAGAAAAGATATAGAACCATGTATAAAGAAAAAGTACAGTAGAGGAATTACCTTTTTAAATAACAGTTGCGTGTGTTTTTTCAAATAGATAATCATGAGACTTGGTTATATATATATATAGGGAAAAAACTTAGATATAGTTCTTTAGGTGTTGTACCTTAAGTTCACCAATTGAATTTGAACACATGGCTACATTGACCAATGCAACACAAATAATATTCTCTTTGCAAAGGACAATTAACTTCAATAAAGTCATGTATTTGAATATAATTGGGAACCTAAGATAACATCTATAAACTATACCTAGGTTTTATCCAATATATATGCATGCTATTTATCATAATTATTATTTTGTTTTAATGGAACAAGCATAGTAACCAGGAGTCGCACCAAAATTTTCAGGTAATCTCTGCATTAAGAGAAGCTGGTCTTGAATCATCAAATTTGATACTTGGTATTGACTTCACAAAGAGCAATGAGTGGACAGGTGTTTCTTTTTCTCGAAAATATGAAAGTATCTGTTAATAATATGAATTTCCAAAGTGAATATTAAAGCCACATTCAATTATTGTAGGCAAGCATTCATTTGGCAGGAAAAGCCTTCACACAATTGGCAACGAACTTAATCCGTATGAGCAAGCAATTTCTATCATCGGTCGCACTTTGTCTCCTTTTGATGAAGATAATTTGATACCTTGCTTTGGATTTGGCGATTGTTAGTATCTATTTATGTCTCTGCTTTTTTTAGAAGATATTAAAAAATACATATATTCCATGGAAAAATTAACTAATTGTCTTCTTTTTTTTGTAGCAACAACGCATGATCAAAATGTATTCAGCTTTTATCCTAATCACCAATGTTGTAATGGTTTTGAGGAAGCTCTTGCACGTTATAGGGAGATTGTTCCACGCTTAAAGCTGTCAGGTTTTCACGAGTTTCCCTTCTTACTTTATATTTATGTTCTGCTTTTTCTTATCAGCTGCTGAATGTGGTTCATATAATGGTTCATATATTGTGTATGGTAAGATAGACAAACATTTTATAAAATTTATAAAAAAAACTATAGATATACATATATAAAATGTATATTTATTATAAATTTGGGAATGTTTATTATATATTTGGAAACATTCATCTAATGACTAATTCAATCATCACTCATGTAATAATTTTTGAAAGCTCAATAGTGCAAAACACTAAAGCTTGTTTAGACCCCTAATTTTAAACTTACGGCTAAATTGCTTTTAAACTACTTAATTAAGTACAGAACAAGAGTAAATGAAACACAATTAACCAGAACTACACTCTAGTGCATAGGCATACATAGTAAATAATAAATGTAAAGCACAAAGAGTAAGGGAAGAGAGATGCAAACACGAGATAATACCGAAACATGTTATCAAAGAAGAAAACTGAAGTACCCGGTATAAAAACCTCTCCGTGGCCCTCCAAGCCGAAATGATCTACTAGTGAATAAAATTGGACTACAAGGATATCAAAAAGACCCTCCAAGCCTACTATCCACTGTACTTGAACCTTCTGAATTCCAACTCCCAACGGACTTCACCGAGTCTTGTCTTCACTAGTTATTCGAATCCCACAATTAACTCCAAATTGCATCCACCAAAGAATGGTTTCATGCAATGCTTCTCATAGGCACCAAAACAACTCACAACACTCAAATTGGGTGAGGTATGTGCTTGGGCTAAGAACCTCTTAAGAATATGTAATCGGAGAGGTAGGAGTAAAGGAAATATGAGAGAAATGTGTAGATGATTGTGGGTTTATAATCTCTAACTCTCAATTGTATTTCTAGGGTTTTCTTTATGAGATTCTCCTTACAATTTCGTAGGTAATGTGGGCTTTTATAGTGTGGCTAAAGAAATAAGGAAAGCTCACTTAACAGGGCAATGCATCTCGCGGGTCATCTCACGAGTTGGCCTAGTCGCGAGATGAGTCACGAGATGCCTCCTGGCACTTGACTCTTCAACTTCTAACATGTGCTCCCCACATGACCTTTCGCGAGTTGTCCACTTGCGAGCCAGTCGCAAAATGCTCTGTTCTTCACAGTTCTTCACTAATCTCTCACACTAACCCTTATATTAAATCCCACAAATATACAGGGAAATGATTGACTAAATACAATCAAATTTGACACGAAATTAAAGCCAACAAAACATAATTTAAAATTATAACTTTACAATTTTAACAAAGCTAACCAAATAAATCAAACAAAAATATATTTATAGCATCCACAATCAAGTTGGTCCAATTTTGATATATATAAGTCAAAATAATAACTTCTCTCTCATCATATTTATCATCTTTCCTAATCAACTTCATCTCCATAGTCCAAGTCAATAGTATAAGGATTTTCATCATCTTGTAAAATTATATCTTTATTGATATCTTCTTCATCCTCTCCGACATGTACTATATCGTCTTGTTCTTCTAATTCAATAACCTTTTTTCTTTATAATTCTTCGTGGCACTTGTTTCTTAAAATTATAACAATGATAAAAAATAATAATAATTATTATTTTTTCTTTAAAACATTCTTTTTTTTTTCTTTTTTTTCTTTTTTTTTTTTTTTTCAGTCTAGTTTCTGGGGTAAATGCCTTTGGATTACACAACAAATAGTTCTAGCGAGTGGAGCTAGTTGCTTGTAGGTTTTATTGGCTAAAGACTAGTTCAAAAAGGCTCTTCTATAGAAAGATTCCCTACATTATTAAAAATGAAGAAAAAAAATGCAAATGCGAAACTGAAGTGTCACATGTGTGATCCAAATTTTGAAGAGAGAGAGAGAGAGAGTGAGAGAGGGAGAATCTCAGGGACATGTTTTATTTGACTCAATCAAGTACCCAATAAATTTGTGTTAAAAAACAAGTCTAATGATTTGTTAGACCCAAGTCAAAGCACAAATTATAAACCTCCCATACTCACATACATACAATTCATACAATATGATATGCATCTATTTATTGTATAGTATGATGGTCAATACATATTTAAGATGCAATACTTATTTCATTAGATACACTACGTATCATGTATACAACAATATTAACAACTATGATTGTTTGTACATGCATGCATGTGTGCGCTTGTGTGCATGTGTTGCTCTACTTCTACAAACAACTCAACTAAGCCTATTCCTCAATTAATAAGGGTTAGCTTCATTAATCATTTCCTTGATTAATTGGAGTTAACAAAAATGTAACTTTTTTGTCTTCTTTGTATCTTTATTTATCTTGTCCTCCATTGCTTTTGTCCATGTGATTATTTAGCAGTGTCATCATTCTTCAACCCAGTGTTCATGATAAGCTTGTCATGAAAATTTGTACTCTTATGCATTGCTATATATATGTGAAAATTTTGATATGATCTTTATGATGGCTGCTAGTCAAATGTGCTCCCTTTTTTGTGATGGTGGGGGAGGGGGGATGAATAGATTAGAGATTGATAATTTTTCCTAACCTTATTTGTAGGTCCAACCTCATTTGCCCCAATAATTGATGTGGCAATTGACATTGTGGAGAAAAACAATGGGCAATATCATGTTCTTGTCATTATTGCAGATGGACAGGTTCATGGAACATGTTTTACCCCATGCTTTATTTTATTCTCATCCAGGGTTCACTTCTTCTAAGTTTCTCCTTATGTTCTGGGATTTTACATAGCTTCCCTCGAGTTCTGATAAAGCACCTGGAAGGCTCAGTCCACAAGAACAAGCAACTGTAAACTCCTTAGTTGCTGCTAGGTAATGAAATTCCATTCATATTCCTGATTTGTTACATTGCGTTAATGCTTTGTTCACATTGGCATTTTAATAAATAGCCAATATCCTCTCTCAATAATTTTGGTTGGAGTGGGAGATGGACCATGGGATGCAATGCAGCAATTTGATGATAACATCCCCCAGCGCTTATTTGACAATTTCCAGGTATGTAGTAAATGTTTGATTACATATTTATTTCTACCTTTCTTTTCCATTTGAACTTCATCAGAGTCTAGATAAAGTCACATAATTTTTTCTTTTAATAAGTAAATACTTCTATTAAAAAAGTGCTAGATAGGGTTCCAACCTTAATAAATGGGAAGTACACAAAGGAAGAGCGGAACAAAAGGGTAAATTACACTGACAGCCCCGAAGTTTGATGAAATTAGACTTGTTATACCCGATTCTCCATGAATGAAATTTTCCTCCAAATTTCAAAAGTAATTGACATTCTTCCCCCTAATCCCCCCCCCCCCCCCCCAAGGTTGAAGGTTGTTGAAACTTGACGTGGAATATTCCTTTTCTAAAGAATATTCCTAATAAAACAAGCCAAGTATCCCAAACACCATCTTTAATGTAACCAAACACACCACTTCTTCTTTTTTTAATTACAACCTTGAAAATCAAATAAAAAGGTCAAAATTGATTGGAATTGGACTTTTTCTAGAACATCTTCCATAGGATTGGGAAAATTAATGTCGCCAAATGGTCAGTCAGCAACAAAATCCCCACTCTAGTATGTGATGAACTAGTTGATGATGATCACAAAGAAAAGCAGCCATTGCAATCTTGATCTCTCACCATGACAGGACTAGAATCTCTAGCAATGTTCAATCATCATCACAAAAGCTTTTTTTTTTTTTTTTTTTTAACATTATTATAAAACTCAGATTAGAGAAAATTATTCTCAGAAAAGCAAAAGCCAGTACATAATATCTTCTAGGTTTGTGGAAACAAAGATCAAGAATTATTAGAGAATTTTCTAAAATGATGCACAAAACCCAACTGGTCATGAATCAAATATTCCTATAACCACTCCCAATTGCATTACCAAGCACCTCTAAAACTCTCAAATCAACCACAATCCACTGCCAGTGGCAAGCAAGCCAAATCCCCGTCTGCTTGTTGTCAAACCTCTTCATGCAGCTGCCAATCAAAATGCAGCCATCACCACCACCATGAACCCCAACCCAACCCAAAATTGCCACCCCAAGCCGTCTTTAACCCTGTTCCTACCATTGTTGGCTGTCTTGGATGTCTATCATTTCTCTTACGCATTTTGCTCTTCTGTTTTTTTCTACTTGTTGGTTGCTGAGAAAAGGAAAGTAGCATTAGTCTTTCTTCAGATTTTAAAATTTTTTACTCTAGTCTTCCAAATAAAGAGAGGTTATAGGGGCAGACAAATATCATTAAACTTTAGGTTTGGGATTTTCAGAAAGCAGTGAAAATATGTGAGGTTCAAGCTGAAGAAATTTGGTGTCATCCATGGGAATTAAATATTCAACCAGAGATGTTCTTGGATAAGAAGTGAGATATTGTAATGTAGCCAAAGAAGTATCAGCTACCTTGGGAGTGTCCTTCCTGTAGGATAGTTACTACATAGAGGCATAGAATGCTTTCTAAACAAGTTTTTTGTTTTTTTGCTATGAGATAGATTGACATTATCTATTATTATTTTCTTCACGTCTTCTCTCTTTTCTTCCTATCCTTGTTAAATTATAACTATATCTTTTAAAAAAAGAACAGAATCTTTTTTTTTTTTTTTTGAGAAGAAATGAGTTATTTTATTGCTGCGAAAACTAAGAGATTACATCAATGTGAACTAAATAAGCTATGTCTGGTGGCACCAACTCCATCCAAACTAAGAGGGGGAAAGACTTCCTTGCTCTTTTGGCTAAGGCATGGGCTACTGCGTTGCCCTGCCGCCTAGTATGAGAGAAGGAATGAGTTTGAAATAAACCTGAAATAGATTTGCAGTCTTTGATGATGTGCCCAATACAAGAGCAATCTGAACAGACTTCGGATAGTGCCTTAAATACAATTTCAGAATCTCCCTCAATGATGACCCATTGTAGCCCCAATTCTGTTGCAAAGAGTATTGCTCTCCTAGCTGCCAAGGCCTCCAGAACTTCAACACTATCTGGTTTTTTAATTTTTTCTGCTAGAGATCCCGTGACTTCCCCTTTCTCATTTCTAATCACCACGCCGATTCCTGCTTCACCCGAATCCTTCAACACGCCCCATCATAATTTACTTTGTAAAAGTCTGACCTTGGAGGTTTCCACTTCACAGTAACAGAGGGAGCCACGGGTTGCCTTGGTGTTGTCTTGGTCTGATACTCAGAGAGAGTTAAATGAGCTGCTTCGAAAATCTTGTCTAAAGGGGTGCATGGTTCATTAACTCTGCTTTTGTTTCTTGTAAGCCAAATGGACCATGCCACCACCACGAAGAGCTCCAAATTTTCCTGGTGCAGTTCAACCAAGCCTACCAAATCCGAGAAAGATGAAATACCATGAGAATCATTTCGAATGGCCTTAAAATTAAGGCCCCAAACTGACTAGATGGCAGTGCAGTCCCATAGGGCGTGAAGAGTAGTTTCTTCATGCTGTCCACATGTACTACATACTGGTGAACCAATCACTTTGCGTCGGTATAGATTCTGCAAGGTAGGTAAGGCTTCAGAGCAGGCCCTCCAACAGAAAAATCTCATTTTGTTTGGAATATTTAACTTCCAAATACGGTTCCAAAAGGCCTCTTACTTGCTGTGTTGGAGCTCGACGCATCTTCAGCTTTTTCTAACTCACAAAGGAGTTGATAGCCTGTTCTGACCATGTAGGATCCATCCTTGCTGCGTGGCCAGAATAGTATGTCGTCTTGGTTTGTTCTGCAGATCGGAATGGCCAGGATTTTTTGTATCAAAAATGGGGCAACACAATTTTCCAGCAACTCCACATTCCATTCTCTTGAGTCCGGATCAATCATGGAGGAGACTTTGGCTTCACTGATGGCTTCTAATCTGCTAGGGACTGCTTTTGTTAAAAACTGTCCAGGGATCCAGTTATCATGAAACAACCGAACGTGATTCCCATCCCCAATTCTCCATTGCATACCTTTCTCTATAACATTCCTTGCCTTCCATATACTCTGCCATGCATAAGATCCTTGTGATTTTTTTGCATTGAACACCGAACCAGATGGAAAGTATTTGGTGCTGAACACTTTAAAAAATAATGAGGATCTGTCAGTATGTAGCCTCCACCCTTGTTTGGCCAACATCGCCTCATTGAACTTTACCAATTCTTTGAAACCCAATCCTCCCTCAGATTTGTGTTTGCATAATGTCTCCCAATTTTTCCAATGTATTTTTCTGCGATCACCACACCCCCCCACCAGAATTTCCAGATAAGCTTTTCAATATCCTCACATAATCCCACCGGCAACTTGAAGCAACTCATAGCATAAGTGGGTGGGTATGGCTTGCACTACTGCTTTTAAAAGGACTTCTCTCCCGGCTTGGGAAAGTAATCTCTCTTTCCATCCTTGAAGCTTGTTCCACACCCTTTCTTTATTGTAATTAAGGCTAGCTTTCTTCTTTCTTCCCACAACTGCAGGAAGTCCAAGATATTTTTCATACTCCTTTACCTCCGGCACACCTAGAAGATTAATGATCTCCTCCTTTGTCTCTTCGGCAACAGCCTTGCTAAAAAAGAGAGTGGTTTTTCCTCGGTTGATTTGCTGCCCCGAGGCTTGTTCATACACCACCAAGATGTCTTGAACTATTTCCAACTCCGTCAATCTTGCCCGGCAAAATAACAAGCTGTCGTCTGCAAAAAAGAGGTGAGTAACCTTGGGACCATTTTTGCACAAGGAATATCCTCAAATCTGGTTGCCTTGGGCTGCCCTTTGCAACAATCTATTCAGCCCTTCAGAACACAATAAGAATAAGTATGGAGAAAGAGGGTCTCCCTGTCTGATTCCGCGTGACGGAACTATGTTGCCTCTCGGTTCACCATTCACCAAGATTGAATAGGAGGCCGAACTGATGCAATTAAAGATGAGTTTTATCCATGTCTCACAAAATCCCATCTTGTTCATGATTTCCGTCAAGAAACACCACTCCACTCTGTCATATGCTTTGCTCATGTCCAATTTTAGTGTCATGAAGTTTGCTTTCTTTGACTTCTGATTCTTCATGTGGTGAAGCATCTCAAATGCTATCAAAATATTGTTTGTGATCGCCTTGTTGGTTTGAAATGCGCTTTGAGATTCGGAGATGATATGGGGAAGAACTTTTTTGAACCTGTTTGCAATGACTTTTGACACAAGCTTATAAATAGTATTACATAAAGCAATGGGTCTAAATTCAGAGACTTTAGATGGACTTTTAACTTTAGGAATCAATGTGATAAAAGTGTGATTTATTGAGGGTGGGATAGAACCTGTATTCAAGCAGGTCAGCATTGCTTGAGAAATTTCCTCCCCTATATTCGGCCAGAATTTTTAAAAGAACAACGGAGGTAACCGTCATGCCCAGGTGATTTAAGAGACTCCATATGTTTTAGTGCTTCATCAACTTCGTCTCGCACATATTCTGCCATGAGCATGGAGTTCATCTCATCCGTGATTACCTTCGGTACAGCTGCTAAGACTTACTCCAAGTGTTGAGGTGTGGCCGAAGTGAACAATGTCTAATAGTACTAAATCAGTATATTGGTGATTTCTTCCTCACCCCTGCAAACCACTCCCTCAGAATTTTCCAACTCTACAATCCGATTTCGTCTAAATCTTTGAGAAGCACGGCTATGGAAGAATCTAGTGTTTTGGTCACCCTCATGCAACCATAGGGTCCTAGATCTCTGTTTCCACATCTTCTCTTCCTTGATCAGCAGCCCCTTTATTTCCCATTTCAAATTTCACACTCTACCCATTGGACCTCCCTACATTGCCCTTTCCTCCTCCAACTTTAATTGGTTTTTTTTCTCTGTCAAAGCCCTTGTAATATTACCAAAGGCAAGCCGGCTCCACCTACTCAATCTTGCTTGGCAAATTTTGATTTTTTCTTCCACTTGATCCATCGGTCTGCCACTTGCTGCCTCCAAACTGAGTCTACAATGTCTTTACACCCATCATCCTCTAACCACATTTGTTCAAATCTCCATGGCTTTCTTCTTTTCTTAGGCACCCCCTTAGGTAGGATGACCAAAGGTTTGTGATCGGACGACCCGCATTCTAAATGAAGGACTTTTGTTGCTGGAAACCTTGCCACCCAATTTGTAGTTGCAACAGCTCTGTCCAACCTTTCCCATATCGTGTACCCCTCCTCGTGACCATTGCACCATGTAAATTTATTCCCTATAAACCCTAGATCTTGGAACCCACATTCATCCAACACTTCTTTGAAATCCTCCATTTTTTTAAGTGGCCTTAACTTGCCTCCCAATTTTTCATGAGCTCTACAAATCTCGTTGAAATCTCCTGCGCATAGCCATGGCATCGAATATTTATTTTTCAATCGCAACTTCACCCATGATTCATGACGCTTAGCTGTGTCCGGCTCTCCATAAGAACTTGTAAACCTCCATTTGCCTTCCTTACCTTTGTTAACTATTGCATCAATATGGTTTACTGAGTACGTGTCCACGGAAAGATCATAGTCTGCTTCCAAAAAATTGATACACCACCACCTCGACTCTCCTTTGAGACTTCAATCAAACCGCCAAATTTGTATTGAACACTAATTTCTTCTAACCTCACTTTATCAAGCCATGTTTCGGTCAAGAACACGACTGAGGGATCTTGTGCTCGGATCAAATCTCCAAGCTCCTAATCTGTCTGTGGGTTCCCAAGCCCACGACAGTTCCAGCACCGGAGATTCATTGTTCCTGGCAGGGCTGGGATGCAGCCTCCGCCAATACATAAAATTTTTCTTGATCATCATGGTACGCCTGCCTCCATTTATAATATTTTCCTTCTCCTTCATTTTCAGGGCCTGATCGTTTAGTGAAGTAGAGTGCAATACCTCCTGGTCTTTGTGATTTTGTTTTCTCTCCAATCTCTTCCACTTTGGTGCTGTGTAACTTTCAGTCTCACTAGATACCTGTTTTTGATTTTTTCCTTTGCCCACGTGACTGGCATGCTCCTCGTCCTTTCCTTGTGGAGTTAATAGGTTGGGTGGACTTTGGCTGACCACTTCAATTGTTTCCGTTATTGGATTGGATGCGTTTTCCTTATTTGTTTCTGCCCCTTGATTTCCTCCCTCACTTATTTCATACTGCAATAACTCCTGATCAATCTCCATGATTTTCGCATTAAAATACTCTTCCTGAAATATTGTGTCCTTCCTTATTGGGGTTGCATTATCATTATCACCAATAATATGCGTATCCGTTACCCCATTTGTAACGCTTCCCACTGGCTGCATTGCATTCAATTTTTGTGGCTGCGTTTCAAAGGTGCTTGCACCATGAGCTCCACCCTATTTCGGCGGTGTTGATTTCCCCCGATGCATGTTCCCAGCAACTCGCTCCTTTCTTTTGGATTCATAATATCCAGGAACCACCATAACCGAATCATTCTTGCTAAGCAATGGGGCTGCCCGAATCTAGGGGCCCTACTGTTGATCCGCTTGAGTCAATGAAGCATTACTTTCTATCCACAGATCGCAATCCTTATCGAAGTGATTCAGGCATCCACACCAGTAGCAAATATTGGGGAGGCGTTCATACCTGAAGGAAACCCACCCCTTGGAACCATTCTCTAATGAAATAACTCTGCCTCTACATAAGGGGAGAGATACGTCCACCCTGATTCGGACTCTCATGACACATCCCTTGTCAACCTCTACATCACTCGAATTTTTGTTCACCGTCCCCACGGCTGCACACAGATCTTCAGCCACCCTACGACTTAGGTAGCGAAAGGGAATGTCATGCACTTGCACCCACAGGGATACTTGATCAAAAACTAACTCACATGCCAGGATGCTATAATCATATCTTTGGATCAGCACCAAATGTTTGTCGAAACTCCATGGTTCGCCTTCAAAGATTTTCTACACTTCCTCCTTGTTGTCGAAAGTAAACAGTATGATGTGATTTCCAGCATTACGTACCTTAAAGCCATTGACTGATCTCCAAATGGCATTGAAAGTTCTGACGACAGACTCAGTGTTTAGTGCCCTTTTTGTAAGAAATTTTGCTGCAATGGTATACTCCGTTACACTTTTGTCTTCACTTAGTTGAAAGTCTCCACCTTCCCTATCATTCAGTGATAATTCACCCCAATGTTTCATTAGGTTCTCCATGGCGAAGGAATGAAAATCTAAAATAAACTATAAGTATTTCCCAGACCCCACGAAATAATCCCCACTAGCCTCCAAGTAACACTGTTACTTGAGGAACGACAACGCCTTACTGGAAGGAACAGAATCTAAATGACCTGAATGACTCTGTTCTCTTTTTTCTTTATCTCATGGTTTACAATATATGGTGGTACATATCTAGATGTATATAGAAGTACTATATACCTGAAGTTCTCAAAACATATTAGCTGCATCCTTCAGGAAATTATTTTTCCACCTTGCTTTTAATATACTCAAATTTTTTCTAAGCATCTGATCATGGTATGTTTGTACCTTGCATATATGTTACTGTAAAAGCTTGATTGTTATTGATAATAGTATAAACAGTGACAAGATTGGCCTAGGAAATTCGACTAGCAAATAGTCTTTCTCAATGAAGAATTTGTTTTGGGATAATCTCTTTAAGGGTTGAGAGGATGACTGACTTTCACTTTCATGTCAGCTTGTTCTTACTTCTTACTAGTTCAATCCTAACTAGTATGAAACCAACACCTTGAAAGATTTTCCTATGCAGAGTACTGATGCAGGCAACCAGAACGATTCAAGGATAAAGAAAGACAGGAAAATCAAAGGATAGGAACCTAGAAGTCAGCACTTAGGCTTGCTTGGAGTAAACACCAAATGTGAAAACCACTAGGAATCAATACCTAGGGTTGGCTGCAGTCAGCACCAGGCCAAAGAAACTGAGAGAAACTTTTCAATTTTCATTTATCAAAATCATCTCCAAAAGTAGTACAATTTTTTGCTTATATAGGAACTAAACCCTAATTCTAATTGGTGTAGGAAACCCTACTTATTGAATGACAGAAATACCCTAGTCTTTAAATAAAAATTCTAATTAACCTAATTAAATGCTAGGGCCTAAAATAAAAATACAATCGATGTCCAAAAATAAATAAAACTAAATTATAAACAAATACTCCTTGTGCATCCCATATCAAGTACTCTCTTTGGATAATGAATATCACTGTCCATTTTAGATAATCCCTGTCAATTAATGGACAACAATATGATACCATTTTTCCCCCTTTTTTACTCCCTCCTGCAGTTTGTCAACTTTACAAAAATCATGTCTGATAACATAGAGGCATCAAAGAAGGAAACAGCCTTTGCACTTGCTGCCCTCATGGAAATCCCATTTCAGTACAGGGCTACCCAAACTCTTGTCAAGTAAGGCCAGCAGTTGCAGTTCTCAGTAAATATTTGATTTCAGTTTAAAGTTTTCTGAACATGAAACACTTCCACCTTGCAGTAGAGAAATAGTAGGTGGTCCACGTACAAGACCTCTTCCGCCGCCACGGGAAGTGATTGATCATGATAATGCACTCAGATCAATCCCAATTGTGACAAACATCAAAACAGTTGAGCCAACAGCTGCAGTGGAACCGGTAATTACCTTTTCCCTTAATACTTCATCTTTACATTTATGTTGAAATCAGAATGGTTTTGAGATATGTCTTTTCTTTTTCAAGGTCTGCCCCATTTGCCTGACAAATCCTAAGGACATGGCTTTTGGATGCGGTCATACAGTAAGTTCAAGCAAATTGAGTTTTCATGTAGATTAATATCCTAATATGGTCTAGTGGATGGATATGCTGTTGTACCCGAAATTAAAAATCCAAAGAAAACCTTTCAAAAGAAAGAAGTTATATTCACTGTCACCCTACTGGATTATCCTATTTTAGAACAATAACTTAAAGCGGGTACTACCTAATCTTGATCAGTGAAAAAGGAATCATTAAGATGGTTCATCAAAATATTGTTAGGTATTGCTGCGACTTATTTTTGTCTTCACAAAAGCCTCCCTTATTCTCCAGGTTTTTATGTTTTAGATAAAAAAAAATTTCAAAGATGGGTACTTTTTGGACCATTTCAATGCTTTTTTTTTTTTTTTTTCTTCCCCCCAGAGATTGCTTTCTAGAGCAACTCAAAGTACACAAACAAACTGCAGATATGCCACATACATTTGTTGCTTGGACTGCTCAGCTTCACAATGATGTTACGCTTGCTTCCTTAATTAGTAAATTGATGGATGGCTTATGAGCGTTGGATAAGTAATTGATAGGCAGTTAATCCGCTACATATTTAATGTATATTGAAAATGTCAATTCATGTAATGGTTTCAATGTCCCATCATTATTTGTTCATGGTAAAACCTAGAGTGCCTCTCTCGGAAGACCACTCAAATTCCATTGTTGAGGATTAAAACATTTCTGATTACCCTGTTGTAACTTTTTGAAGCTTATATGGGCACCACATTTGGTTTCTTAGCATTTGGACGTCACATAATGTTTCTTCCATGCTATTTCCTTTACTTAACTGGAAAAGAAAGTTCAAAGAAGGGAAAATGGATAAGGTAATCAACCCCTGTTTTCACCAAAACACAGATAAATAAATAAATAAAATGGAGAAGAGATGTCATACATTATCTTTGCATATTGCAAATAATTTTATGCATGCAAAATCCTTTGTAAATCAAACTCTAGCATGTTTAGTTCTACAATCAACAAAATAAAATGATCCTCAATGGTGTTTTCTCATTTCTTTCACTTAGTCTGACTTGCCTTCCTATATGTGCCTCTCATACTTTATCATTTTGTTTTCTTGTTCAAGACTTGCAAGAATTGTGGTGAGAACATTTCGACATGCCCTATGTGCCGGGAGCCCATAACAGTACGCCTAAAACTCTATACTTGATTGCTTCCCCAATGCCAAATGCTTGAAAGTTTGAGGACATCATGAGGCTGTGGCATGTTAAGATATATAGAAGAGGTTGGGCACGTTTTGTCACAAAATCATGTATTTATCCTTGTCATAACACACACACACACTGAAAATTATTGTCCTCATAATTTATGTCCACACGTTCACTTTGCATGTTAAGTTCTTGGTTGGTAATGACACATTGAAAGCTTGGCTTAATTTTTTGAGAGAGTTTCAATTTATGGTAAAAGCTTGAATTAATTTGAGTGTAATGTTACATACACAACTCTTTTTGCAGAATAAGAGATGGCAAGTTATTATTGATTTTCACGTTCACCCACAATTGAAATCATTTTATTGTCTATCATTCACAACATTTATGAAAAATCCGTGTATGTAGCAGACTTATTGTTAATTCATAGGGTAATTATTGAGTACTCCCGGAATACCATAAATGCGTGCTTCTCATTCTCACATAATTGTTGGTCCCACTAATTAAATTTATGGTGGGATCCACAATTCATGTGAGAGAGAAGAGTACACATTTATGATACTCTCGGAGTATTCAATAATTTTCCTTTAGAGGGGAAAAATGAAAAGATTCTCTTTTGTATTGAAGTGTTACGTTGTGTTGAACTTGTACATGGTGCGTTGCAATCATTGTAATGGCCTTTTCAGCACTGCACTGCATAAGGTTGGTTTGCCCAAATTCAAGGGGTATCTTGACCAATTGCTGTCGATCAAGTTTTGTGGTGTTAGTGTGTCGGTTCAAGCGATTTTAGCATCATCATCGGGAAAACATAGTAATTTTCAAGTTCCACATCATAATCAACATGGCATCATTTTGAGCAAACCGATCAATACAATCAATAAAACCCATCCTAATCCGCCAAAACTCTAGAATTCAAAAACAATGGATTTGTCCAATGTGAACAGTGACTATTCTTGATCATGGCAAAGAGAATGGCAAGTGAGTGGTAACTGGTAAGTGGCTAAGCTGAATGTCCACATCAAAACTAAGCTATGTTCAAATGTCCCTTAAATTTCAAAACTGAGGAATATTCCCCTTTAACCTTGTAATGAGCACTTTTTTTTTTTTTTCTTTTTGATGGGAAGATTAAACTTTCATTAAATTAATGGAGAGAAATTACATCATGAATAAGAGTTTGTTCTAAAAAACAAGGATTCTCTTCAATTCACGTACAATAATCATCAATGCCCTTGGCATATTTTGCTAACAAATGGATTGGTCTATTTCCTTGGCAATGAACATGAGAAAACCCAATCTGTCGAAACTTTGCAATTGAATATTGCATGCCCATAATCATAGTGTTCATTGATGGCGGGGGGGATGCCAATTCAAGTAAAGCTCGTTGTACTGTGAGGGAGTCCCCTTTCATAATGAGGTCTCGTGTACCCACATCCTTCGCAAACTACAGCCCCACCTTGACAACCTTGGCTTTTACTTCAACTGCACCTAGAGGTGCCTGGATTTTCTTGCTCAAAGCCGCTATGACACTCCCTCTGTTATCCTTGATGACCACACCCACGCCCACTGCTTTCAGGTCAGAAAATACTGCTGCATCTACATTAGCCTTGTACATGGGATATTGAGGAGGGACCCATGCGACTTCTTGTGTGCCCGAAGGTGTAGTGTCTGGTCTAGAGTCCGTCGCTGCATAATACTCCTCCAAATATTGTGTTACCCATTGAACCAGTGCCTGCCCCGGTTTCGTTGTCCACCCACCCGAATCTCATTCCTATTGCCCCATAGTGCCCACGCGCAAGTTACCACCATCGCAATCTTCTCGGGGGGACTTTCCACTTCCATAAGTAAGCACCACAGTAAATCCTTAAAGGTACATTCCTGATATAGTTTCAGCGGCAACACCACCTTCAAACATTCCCACATCTCTCAAGCATGCTTGCATGTCCAGAACATGTGGCTCGAATTTTCCGTAGCTACGTTGCACACTTCACACTTATCATCCTGCACCACCCGTCGTCCCCTCAAGTTGGTATTTGATGGGAGAATATCACGACATGCCCGCCAAGTGAAATGCCTGATTTTATGAGGGACTAAAATCTTCCATATCTTCGTCCAAAATCTCCTATTGCTAACTCTCATCTGAACAAGACCCGGTTTCCTTCACCCTCACCAATTCCTTCGCAACCTCATACGCACTACGCACCGTAAACAGACCGTTTAGACTGCATGCCCAGACTTGCTTGTCGACGGGAAGATGAGCACTTAGTAGGATGCGTGTTATCTCCTCTACTTCATGTGGTAAAAACAAAGCCTCAACTGCCTCCTTGTTCCAGCTAGCATTTTCTTTGTCGATCAATTCGCTCACCATTGTCTCAGTGTGCATGAACAACCTTAGGGACTTAACTCTATAAGTAGAGGGAGTAGGCAACCATTTGTTACCCCAGACCCGCACCTTCTCACCATTGCCAATCCTCCAACGCAACCCATGATTCACGACTGCCTGAGCTGACATTATACTTCTCCACGTGAATGATGAGTTGCTACCCAGTGTGGCTTGAGAAAACTCGCAAGTAGGAAAATATTTAGCCTTTAGCACACGGTAAGCCAGTGAATTTTGCTTTTGTTGCAACCTCCATCTCTGCTTTGCTAATAGGGCCATATTAAACTCTTAAAACCCATCCCTCCGCAAGCTTTGGGAGAACACAATTTCTCCCAACTCAGCCACGCCACCTTCTTTTCTTCCTGCTTTTAACCCCACCAAAAATTCCTAATCATACTTGTTAATTCCTCACAAAGAGTATCAAGCAGTTTGAAGCAACTCATAGTGTAAGTTGGGATTGCTTGGGCCACTGCTTTGATGAGAATCTCTTTACTTGCATTGGACAGCAACTTCTCTTTCCAACCAGCTAACTTCTTCCTCAATTTATCCTTGATGTCATTAAATGTATTACGTTTGTTCTTACCTACCAGAGAAGGCAAGCCTAGGTACTTCTCATGCTGCTTAATTACTTGAGCCCTAAACCTGTTCTTTATCTCCTCCTGGATCACCCTAGAAGTATTACTACTAAAAAATAGTGAAGTCTTGGCTCGGTTCAATTGTTGACCCGATGCATCCTCATAGACTTGTAAAATCTTTTAGAGCTCACTGCATTCTTTGGTGGAAGCTTTACAAAAGATCAAACTATCATTAGCAAAGAACAGATGAGATAGCTTGGGGCCTCCCCGATTGACTGCAATACCAACATCTTTCCATCCTCCACTGCCTTATTTATTAAAGCTGAAAGGCCTTCAACACACAACAAAAAAATATATGGAGACAATGGGTCCTCCTGTCGGATTCCCTTACTAGGGATAATACGACCCCGTGGCTTACCATTAACTTTTATGGAATAGGAGACAGTGGTGATACACCTCATTATCAGAGACCTCCATTTGTTGTCAAAACCCAATTTCTGCATTATTTTTTCCAAACATATCCACTCCACCCTATCATAAGCCTTACCCATATCCAATTTTAAAGCCATCTCCCCAACTTTGCCCTGCTTCTTCTTATTGATGTGGTGCATTGTCTCAAAAGCTACGAGTACATTATCAGTGATCAACTTTCTGTGCACAAATGCAGTTTGGGTATCACTAATAATAGAGGGAAGAATCTTTTTTAACCTATTAGCAATGACTTTAGAAGCAATCTTTTATACCACATTACATAGACTGATTGGTCTATATTCAGTTATCTTCTTTGGCTCTTTACATTTTGGAATAAGCACAATATGGGTTTCATTATAATTTGGAGGAGAGATACCTGAGTTTAGGAAATCAAGGACGGTCTTCATGAACACATCACCTATCTTTGGCCAAAAGTGCTGGAAGAACAAGGGAGGCATACCATCTGGACCTAGAGCTTTCAATGGGTACATCTGCTTAAGCGCCACCTTAACTTCTGTGGGAGTAAAATCCTTTATAAGATTTTGATTCATTGCCAGGTTCACTTTGTGCTGGATGGCATCCAATAACTCTGTGAAAATCGTGGGATTGCTGGACTTAAAGAGGCTGCTATAGTAATTAACTGCAATATCTTCAATTCTGTCGTCCTCCTCTTGCCACTTCCCCTCAGCATCCAACAGACCATCAATGTAATTCTTTTTGAAACGGGACAAAGCTTTCTCATGAAAAAACCTCGTGTTCCTATCCCCAAATTGCAACCAATTAATGCAAGACCTCTGCCGCCACATATCATCCTCCTTCTCAAGCCAACAATTCAAATCAATCCGAGTAGTCTTCATAGCCTGGCTTTGTTCTGTTGAGAAAGGTTGTCCCTCCAACCATTCTAATCATTTTTGTAAATCAACAATGGTACGGCTCACATGACCAAACTCCATTTTATTCCACGCATCGAGCTTAACCCTGCAACGCTCCAAGCAGCTAGTAAGTGTGGAATTCGAACCCATAGACAAACATTCATCCCAAGCTTCATTAACTACCTCCTCACATCTGGAATCTTTTAACCACATTGACTCGAATCTAAAAACTTTTCCCAACTTTCTCTTTCTAGGCCTTCTTTCAAAGTGCAGTGATAATGGGGAGTGATCCGATGCTGATGAAGTGAGGTGGAACAGTTTGGCTGATGGGAATAAATTCAACCAATTCGTCATTGCTAGGGCTCTATCCAGTCTCTCTTGAATCTGTACTCCATCTTCCCTTTGGTACAGCCACGTGAACTTTGATCCAATAAACCCCACATCCCGAAGCCCACACCCATTGATAGTGTCCACAAAATTCCCCATCTGTTGTCGTGGCCTACTACTTCCTCCCTCTTTCTCGTGTGATCCTTTTATCTCATTAAAATCTCCAATGGCAATCCAAGGTAGATCAGAAGTACCGCTCAAATACTTGAGGTTTTACCACGATTCAAGTCTTTTAGATGTTTCTAGTTCCCCATAAAATCCGGTCAGATGCCACCATCCCACAATGGCTCCTCTATCTACTAGAGCATCTATATGTGACTGAGAGTAGGATCGAATATCTAGTTTCACCTCTTCTTTCCAAAACATAACTAAACCACCACTTTTTCCCCTACTAGGAACAATTAGACCATTTTTAAATTTACACCAATCCCTCACCTTAACCATCCAGTCCAAATCTAATTTCGTCTCCATGAGAAATACGATTGCGAGATCTTCTTTATTAACGACCCTTTGTAAGGCCTTAACTGTTCGAAAGTTCCCAAGCTCTCGACAGTTCCAACTTAATAGACTCATTGTTCCCGGCGGGGTTGCTTTGCAACCTCCGCTAATATAACATGAGAACACATACTGGTTTTGACTCATCATTCACTCTAATTTTCTTGTCGTGCATCAAACTATCCTTTACATTCTGTGGTTGAGAGTTATTCTTCATTTTCGGACCTACCACATCAAGCACGTGACTCTTAGGCTGGTTGGGCCTCTGTGCTATTCTGGTCCACGTACCTATATTCGGCCCATTCCACTTCATTATAGAGTCCTGGACAAGTACAACTTCAGCATGAACCTGCTTGTTTTTACCAGACCTCTATCCTTTTTCTTATTGCTTCCACCTTTCCCTCCTTTCTTATCTCTATCACCATTTGTCCATCCCATTTGAAATCCACCATCCGAGATGCTTTCACTGTGAATAACCGATTTCAGCTTATCCTTAACCAGGTCACTCTTATCTGGCGTAACATCAACTACTGATACCAAAACATCCAAAAGCATCGTCATCTCCCCATTAAACTCGTCGAGATTATCCAAGATCAAACACGAGTTTGAATCCCTTTGAAACCGTTGATGGACTCATCGATATCCCGAATTATCTCCTCAAAATCTGGGGTAGCTTGTTCAGTGGCCAAAATTTCGACAATCGGCGTCTTCGTACTTCCGTCATGGACCTTCCGAAACCAGCTGATTTAGGAGACTACTACTCTCTATCGTTGCCTTCCCTGCCACTGTGCCCGATGTCGACGTGACCACATCTGTGGAGGCCTGAGTTTTATACCTCGATCCCTCGTACCCCTGCACTTCCTCCACTATTTTCCTTGACTGAATATACTGCGCTGCTCTTATCCACGGCCTAAATTGATTTTCCTCCCCTACCAATGTACCATTGCTTTGTAACCACAGTACACAGTCCTTATCATCGTGACAAAGCTGGCCGCACCAATAACATATGTTGGGTAGGTGCTCGTACTTAAAAGATACCTACCCCTCCAAGTCCTAGTCCCATGTGACGCATCTCCCCCTTACACAATGGTTTAGTGATGTCAATAGCCACACAAATACGCATGAAGTTACCCCCTCTCAATTCCGAGGTTTCCTTTAGGATCGTCACAGCCCCTAGCGTCTCACCGATGCTGAGTGCAACCTCATTCTTCATGAAAGAGAAGGGGAGATCATGTATTTGAACCCAAAAAGATGTTGTATTGAACTACAGGTTCTAGACTGGAATGGATCCGTCATATCGCTCCATGACAACCAAATGTCTGTCAAAAGTCCATGGTTCCCCCATAAAGACTTTTTCTACATCAACATTAAGCTCAAAATCAAATAACACCATGTTGTTTCCGACATCATTAACCTCAAAGTTGCCTCGTGTCCTCCAAAGTGGCCTGAACGTACGCACCACTGCTTCAACATTGATGTTCCTACAAGTAAGGAACTTCGCAGCCACAACATGTTCCCCACTTTTCTTTTTCTTCGAAAGATCCTCCTTATTTCCCTCCACTTCAGACAGTGAAAGCCTTTTCCACCTCTTCGTGAGGTCGTCCATCAAGTAGCACTTGAGAACTACCCCACTGAAACACACTAAAGCCCTACTAGTAAGCACCTTTACTATAGGGAATGTATATACCTTCCGCAGGAAGGAATAGTCTATGCTACAGTAAGAAGAGAGGGAAGTCAACTCCTCTTACTAAGAACACTCTACCCCTGTAACGAGCACTTTTTGGTGTCAAAGAAAACCTTAGAAAAAGAGTGGTAATAGATACAGTGTGTATGGATCATTGTTGAAATCATAATTTCAGTTGAAGTTAAAATTGTCTAAACCTTGTTTTGAAAACACGATTATACCATTTCACAATTATAACTAAAATCGTGTTGAAAATACGATTTCAATTGTAATGTTTATGACAATGTATTAATTTAGCGTATGCAACAATTATTAGCATTAGAAAAATAAGCACATCCTGGTGTGAAACTCAAAAAGATCAACAATGGTTTCGTTTATGTTAGATATTTGAGGGTTGAGATCCTTGGGATAGTGCACTATGCAAATGTCCTTCAAGGATTGATATTGAAAATTTTAAAAAATCAATTTCAATTTCAATCTCAATCCTTGGATCAATTTCTTTTTTACCTTTTAAAATTTTTACATTTTTAACTTTTACTTCTCACATCAAATGGTAATTGCACCGGATTCAAATCCGATATTCGAAGTTCAAAAAATAATGCCATGTTGGACTTTTTTTTTTTTAATTAAAAGTAATCCTTAAAATTAAGGAAAAAGGAAAAAAAATTGAATTTTCCATTTAGCATGAAGCTAAAAGTTTGTTTATTGCATAAGTGCAAATCAAGGCAATTTTCAATCTTAAAACCCATCCCCGTCCTATCGCCTCTTTAGGGTGAGGTGTTTTTGCTATGCACCAACCATTATGCCAATGAGGCAGAACTTACATTTTCCCTACCATATATCCGTGGATTTAGCACTCAATGTATGTTTAGCTCCAGCTTAAAAAGTTAGTTTATTTTACCATTCAACTTATTTTTGCTACTATTCATGGGCCCTATTGCACTTTTTAGTACTATTTATGAATTCCACTGTACTATTTCAGCTAACTTTTACCATTATCTACGGTATTTTCAACAACAAAATTTCAGTTTCAACAAAATAAACGGATCCCAAACATACTCCGAGTCTCAAGAAAAAATAGTCGCCTAAAAGGTAAATTTTATACCACCTAAAAACCAAGCAAAATAGAGTTGCGTCAAGTATGTAGCCTTTCATAGGATAAAAAAAACAAAACTCTAACCAGAGCCTACATCCATCACAACCTTCTCTTCATTCCCTTCAACGAGTTCCTCAGCATCAATGATCAATTTGATCTCACAAAAAATTAAATAGTTATTAAGGGTATGTTTAGTAATTATTTTTTCCCCTTATTTTCTGTCTCCAAAAATAATTTTCCATTTTTGAGATTAAAAAACTTATTTGGCAACCCAAAATGGATAAAAAACAAAAACTATTCTTAAAACTCAATTTGTGAAAGAAACTAAAAACATGTAAAAAGCTGTTTTCAGTTTCTAATTTTCAAAAGTCAATAAAAACACATTTAGTGTGCGTTTGGGTTCCCTGCATTTGCGTGTTTTTTTTTTTTTTTTGAGCCAGCGCCTCTTGTACTGTTCATGAGACATGAATAGTGCATTTAGGCCAATGAACAGTAACTTTTTTATTATTTTTTTATTGTTTTCAGTTTTCAACAAAATAAGCAATATCCAAATAAACCTTTAATTTAATAAATCTATCTCATTTCATGAGTTAACATTAGAATTTAAATCCTAGTAACAATACATTTTAGTATTTTCTATTTTTTTTTCTTCAAAAAACTATCTTTTTAATTTCAACTAACCAAACATGTTTTTTATTTCAAAAATACAAGAAAATTTTTTTTTCTTTATATTCCCAAAAACAAGATTTTGAAAACAGAAAACAAAAACTGTTACTAAACATAACCTAAGATTTCATATAGCTTCCAAATCATAGCTGCTTAACAAAGATAATGTTTACATTTTAGCCAAGAAAAAAAAGAGAGAGATAACATTACATAATGCTAGTCTTGATTTTAAGACAAAATGGCAAAAAAGGTAAATCATATTACAAAACTCATCCACATTTTTGGGAATTCATCTACAAATTAGCACTTCTACGAATCTATCAGCATGCCTTCCAATGCATTGAGCTAGTGTAAACAGTAGCTGGCATAAATGAACAGCATGCTGGGAAAGGCTGTATCTACACATCAGTCAGTCTTCTCAACTGCCAGAACCACCAGATCCAGTTCACCTAGCCAATTTAGAGCATGTCTTTCCTGGTCTCTTCCTTCTAGCTGAATGGAATCGGCAAGAAAATGACTCCAGAAATTTAATTAATCCTAAACTCCTATAGCCAATGCTTGACACGCCATTAAAAGAGGTCGACACTATCACAAGAAATTGTGCTTTTCCATTTCACATTACTCAGAACTTCCACTCTCTTCAGTTACTCATGAGAAAAACATCCAGGTTCAACTCAAATCGGCCCTATTTAGAAAATAACCCTTTTCAGGATCCAATAGATAGGAGGGGAGCAATATACCAACCTTGGAACAATCCTAGAAGCTCCACCGGTCTAATTGCAGCTTGGCTTCAGCCATGTCTTTCTGTGCCTTCTTTCTCCGATAAAATATTGGACAATCCCGACTGTGAATAAATAAGTAAAACACAAAAAACAAGCTGAGAAACATAGGCAATTAGTAAAATATGTGAGGCCAATGCAACAATAAAAGAATGTCACACCAGGATAGCCCACTGACAAATATGCAGAGCACAGACAAATTCCAAGAAAAAGAGAGTTAAAGGAGGGGAGGGGGGGTGGGGGTTATCATGCTTTTTCAAAAATTGCATACTCCAAAATTGGAAATAATTTATTGCAATAACTGCCAACTCATAAGCAAATATTTCCAGGAAATCCCACGGGAAAAAAATAAAAGAGATTACTACCACATACAAGTGAGGAAATAATAATACCTTGTGCAGAGCACATCCTGGTGAAGAGAGCCTTGGCACTCTTGGCACTGTGTCCACAGCCTCCCAAAAAGCATCTCCTGCTCAGATACTGCAAGCACTCGATAATTCATTGTTGCCAATAGTAAGTCACTTGCTTCTTCCAGTATTTACAAAAATATAAAAATAAAAATTCATTTAACAGCAGAACATGATTAAAACATACAAGTGCATACCATTGACCACTGTTTTGCAGTAAAATTCGGCTTCTCGACCCTTACAGTGTGAACAGAGCGTTCGGTCTTTATCACTGGTCCAGAACAACCCAATAAAATAGTATGAGGCTCTTTATACAATAAGATGTGTACAGACCATACCAAGCATTATTTAGACATTGAGTGTCCGTTTGAGAACAGCTTATTTAGATGGAACTGAAAACTTTTTGCTGAAAGTATTATAAGTAAAGTTAAAAGTTAGCTAAAATAGTACAATGAGACCCATGAATAGTAACAAAAAGTGCAATGAGACTCAACTTCTTTTACTATTTAGCAAAAATAAGCTAAATAATAAAAGAAGCTACCCAATGTAAGCTTATCCCAAACGCAACCTGAATGTTACCAAATTTTCCTACCATTCAACCACTACAAACCTAGTGCCCTATGGCCCTTACATTCTTTGATTGGTAAGTTATGTATGCACCCTATGGGACTTAAACCCATAACCTCACCCTCCACCTTGCTCTTATATGGGGAGGAGGTTCCATTTGAGCTAGAGCTCATTGGCAAACCCAATGTCGTACTTTCCTTATATGGTCAAAATATTTTTTTGATAGGTTTATATGGTCAACAAAATATTGCACATTCTCATTTCTCAATGATTGATTATCTTCTATGTATGTGAGCATTAGAAAAGCCATAACAACTGAGCTAAACACCTCATTCTATACTCAAATTTTCTCAAAGTTGGTTCTTCTTACAAAATCTGAGATCTCTTAAGTAATCCTACCCAGACATTGTTTTACTTCTATGTTCTTTAGATATAACAATCACTCAAACTTGTTTTCCTTCTTTTTTTGAGTTGCGGTGACTGACGCCCTGTATCTTTGTCAAAACACAAAACTCATGTTTGTGTCCATAAATCACAGCTTTCATGGCCCTGCCAACCATCCCAACAATCTGCACTAAACATTCCCAGCAGAAAATTTTCTATTATTGGCAAATTTTCCCTATAATTTCTATCTAAAAGAAGCTTCCATGATTACCATTTTTTTCTAATTAATTTTTTCACACAACTTGTAGGCTTACTAATCAGCAATCAGCATGAGTACAGGAAATAACTCTTACAGAAAAATCTCCAGTGCAACAATCAATACAAGCACTTTAGAAGAAAAAAAAAATCCTGCAGTCAGTACATTGAATTCACCAATTAAACTTTCAACCTAGCACTAGCAGAACCATGATAACACATAAACAGTGAAGCAACAGAAATCATACCTAATTAGAGCTTTGCAGCCAATGCAAGTGAGTTGCTTCTTTGCAAATCTCATTATGCCGCTGTTTGAGGGAGTAGAGATAGATATAGATCTTGTGTGACTTCCATGGAGAAGTTCTCTGCTAGCATTCTTCAAAATGGGCTCAAAAATTCTTAGAAGTGGCTGTAACATGAACCTTAGTTTTATTAGGTATGTAAACCAAAGCATCATAAACTGTAAACTACATGCAAAGTACAACAAAGAAAACTAACCTTGCTAATTTGATTTTCAAGATAGTATTGAGGGTCTATTGGTATGTTATTCTCTAGGACATAGATAGGATCCTCTGACTTCTCATAAGCCTGATTATCAATTATTAGTTAATGTTGATAAACCATGTAAAGTATAACCATCTCCACACCCACCCCCACCCCCCCCCAAAAAAAAAAAAAAAAAAACAAATGAGGCACCAAAAAAATACCTTGGCTCCTTTTGCGGCTTTAACAATGACATAAGGTACTCGATCCCCAACATTTGGAGCAGTGGCAGCATCTCGCTGTTAGCAAAAATGTCAAAATAGAAATTTTAATGGCCAGATGAACTATGAAGTGGGCGATAAAGTCAATAAGGCACCACAAACCTTGCGCATGCGCTCAGCAAGTTCAACATGAGCTGCCTTTACTTCATAATCATCTCCAGTCTTTGTCAGACCCTGACAAAAAAAAAAAAGTATGTTAGTACAGGTACAAAGTAATTATGCCCTAAAAAACTTTTTATTGGCCGAGTATTTTGACAAACCCATCTCACCGTTGGATTTGATGCTACCTATAATGTGAATGAAATCTGATTAACATGAAGTGAAAAAACTTCTATGCTTGCCACAAAGTGAATGAAATCTTTTACCCTCTTTATGATAATAGTCCCGCTTGAAAATGCACAAGTTTTATGATTTTTTTTTTTTTTTTCAAAGGCTCGCCCCACCTCAACATTTTAACTTTCCAACATTACCCTTTACTTTCACATTGAAAATTGAAAAAATAATCATATATTTTGTAACAAACAGTTGACAAAGTTTGTAATTGGAATTGTAAAAAAATTATTCATTACAATTTTTTAACAATGGAATGTTATTTAGAGACAACCCAAAAAATAAAAATAGATTATTATTTAGAGACAAAGTGCATTTTTAAAATATACCAAGTATATGGATTTATGCAAATTTAATAGTAAATGACATCTGATTAACATGAAGTTGATGTATATATTTAACACAGAAAACATGTAATCTATCAGTGGGATTGCCAAAATATGAATTCTATCGTTGAGTGATAACATTTACAAAAAGTTACACTAGGCATAACAGAAACCTAATCCTTTTGAAAATAATCCAAAAAGAATCAAAGAGCACTACCTTAGTGATAACCAAAAGTGACAAATCCATGCGGTTCATAAGAAGATCTGAAATGGTATTCTTGACATACTGGACTGCCCCAGGGATGTCTCGGTCAATGAGTATTTTATGCAGGCACTCAGTTACCAGGTTTTTGACCAACAAACAATTGTCTCTTCGGACAGTTTCAATGCCTGTCCAAAAGAAAAATCAGCAGTGAAAAAATAGACATGTATGATATATGACAAAATGTAGAGAAGCAAATATAGATAATGAACTCCTATTTTTACCTTTAGTATCCATTTTGTCAAACTTTTCCGGTTTTGTCCACAGCAAACCAGCATATCTCTTCTTGCTAATCAGAAGATATGGATAATAAACCTTTTCAAACTCTAGCTTGATCGGCTTCATGAACCCAAACACCAAAGATAAAAAAAGAATTCGTCACAAATATAATCATACAAGAAAATTGGACCATAAAGTCATTTACTCCCTCTTTCCCAAAAATGAGTATCTCACTTAACATTTTTGTCCTTAGAAAGTCAAAGCATTGTTTTTTTAATACCCCAAGTAACCCCTTGTTTGCCATGAAACTTGTTTTGTTATTTTTAAAAGAGGGCAATTCTAGAAGTTCATAACTAAAAAGGCATATATGGATTATACTAAGTAAATATAAAAAAATTTCTGCTACATTAATTTATCTCATTAAAGTTTTATCAGATATCTTCCCATCATTAACGATTCCACTTAGTTCTTTCAATGAACCAATTATTTCTTTGAACATTGTACTTATTAGTTATTAATAAAGTACATTAAAAATACTATATTTCGATAATTTATAATTTTGTATCAAGTGTTACAATTTTTTAATTAATAAATTTGATCACAATAGCTACTTAACTATTTAGTATTTAATATATAAATTTTTTAGCTAAACATTTTGAAACAAATTATTTACTCCAAATCGGTATCTAGTATTTATTATTGTACTTATTTACAATAGCAATGTACCAATTTAATTTAGAATTTGTAGTAAGTGTTAATTTTTTTTTTTTAATTCAAAATTTGATTTCATTAGATACTTACCTATTTAAATAATTTATTTAGCTAAGTTCTTTCAAACAAATTATTTACTCCCTGTCGATATCTTAAAATTATCTTTGTAAACATTGAACTTATTAGTAGATAATAAAGTACATAAAAAATATAATTTAATAATTTATAAATCTGATTTAGATAGCTATATACCTGTTATATTTTTAATTCATATTAAGTACTAAAAAAAAATTAATTCATAAATTGGATTACAGTAGCTAACTAGCTACATACCTATTTAATATAATTTATTTAACTACGGTTTTTGAAACAAATTATTTAGTCCAAATCAGTATCTTAAAATTATTTGAGTATTGCCTGATCAAGGATTTAGGTTCAAGCAACAGTGAAATAAGAGGTTTTAATCAATTCCTCTTTATCTAAAAAAAAATACCGCCCAACTTCACTAAGATTGTGCCACCTTTTCAATTGTTCACTGTATTCATATATGTGGTAATTCAAAACAATTAACTGAAGGACTAAGCTTGTCAAGATTACAGTCATAGGCGACATAATAATTGCTCAAATTAGACCATCAGCATAAGTACCTTTAGTTGTTTGAACTTTGATAAGGATTTGTAGATAATTATTTTGAGATAGAAATTGAGAATCTTTTAGAACAAACTAGAAGCAAAATAAGATATACATATATGAGTATAGAATAAAAGAAGATTCAAGATCTAGTACAGTAATTATAAAGCCTTACCTTTATGAAAGTTCCACTAATATATTCAGCAGCTTCTCTCCCCAAGTTCATGGCTGCTTCTATATTGTCAACACCGAATTGTACCATAACTGAATCTGTGTCCCCATATATAACCTGATACAATAAAATTACTATTACTTCAATCAATTTTTGAAGATAACAAGGTATGACAAAAAACCAACAATAATAATAGTAATAATAATATATGCAAATAATGGATAGGAAATAATTTTAGCCAAAAAAAAAAATGGATAGGAAATAATAACTATCTAATAAAATTAGGGATAGTAGAAATTCATATCCATATTATAAAAATGATGTCAATCATGCATTCAAATTGTAAAACTTCAGATCCCAAAATAAATACAGTTAGGCAATTAGTTGATGTTCATTATGAAACATATGAAGTCAGGAGCAGGACAAGACAACCACCCGCCCTCTCTCCCACACAGTGTATAAATAGCAAGCACTAGCAAAGACCAAGAAAGACAAAAAGTTGCTCCAAGCTAAGATGGATTCTACAGCCTTCTATGGTCCACATAATCATTTAAAACCAAGAAGAGCAGCATTTTCATAAATCAAAACCTTAATGTTATCATAATCATTTCACTCAAATATTTCTTGAGTTCTTATCTCAGATACACCATTAAAGAACCAAAAAATCAAGAGCATCTTCTTCCCTCCTGGAACAAGGATGCCTAACACCAGCTCTGGAGCAGCTCATCTGACAAGGGCTGAGAACACTCTTGAACCCCCCCCCCCCCCCCCCACCACACACACACACCAAAAAAAAAAAAAAAAAAAAAAAGACATGATTCCAGACAAAAAGGCACAATACCATTTGATTATCCTAGAGAGTTCCTAAATCAAAAGGGAATATGAAAGACCACTACTAGAAAATGGCAATCGATTAAGGCAACTATAAAATTTTGGTAAGAACATACTAAATAGCTAACATAGATACTGCACTTGATAAGGCCATGGAAGCCATAACCTTAAGCTGATTATCATTTCCTACAAAGTAACTCTATCCTACAAAAAAATTGAATCAGCTTTATAGGAGACACCAGGAACCTAAGCTGCGTCATCTACAGCCATACCATGCAAAGCCTTGTTTAGCATTTTATACATCACTTGAAAAGATAATTCTGCATGACATACCTCAGCATTGTGTTCATAACCCCCAAGCATCTTAAATTTATCTTCCACAAGTTTTTTGGTGTGCTCGATCATTTCTCGACCTTTATACAGAAGCAAACTCATGCAATCAATAGGAACTCAAAATGAAGAATGTTTCAACTCATCTAGAGAAAATTTATCATACAGCAAGAACAATGGATCATAACTACTTTTGCAGAACTGTACCATAGCTTGTGACACTTGAAGATATCTCTAAGCAAGGTAACTGACCAATAGTAGCTCCTGTAAATCCGTACACAGAATTTGCACTTATCTGAAAAACAACGAAAAAATAAATAAGGAACCAATGTAATTCCATCCTTGAATAGTCAGCACTTGAACATACCCTAGAGAACCAAAGCTAATAAATTATTAGTGCAAAGCTTACCTTCAAGGCCAGCTGTCTACCATCAAGTACAGCCTTCACAAGTGGATCTTTTGCTTCCTAGGAGAAAGAAAACATTATTAATATAAATGCACAAAAGGCCAAGAAGTATTAAAGTAAGCTGGAAACTAGATGATTTCACAGCTATTAAAGAAACTGACGGCAGAAACAAACATTAAGAATGTGATTACCTTCAGATCTGCTTTTGCTCTCTTACGAGCTGTTATTAGTTCTTCAAGAATTTCAGGAAGTATTCCCTGAGATTATAACAGGAAACATTCTCATTATTCCATAATTATGGGCATGAAATGTTATAGAAATTCATCAACTTCTATAAGTTAGTTATGTCTACCATTATATATATGCAAATGATAAAATAAAATAATTTAAAATAAATAAAACTCCTAACCTTCTGTAAGTTTGATTTAACAAATGTTTCACCAGATGGGGTTTTGTTGACGCATTCTGGGGGAAGATTGAGTTTGCGAACATCCTCAGGTGTCACCTTCACAAAGACCATAAAAGATAAAATTTTGCTCCTTAAAGCTTCTACATTAGAGCTAATTTTATATCAAATAGGCTAGTTTTCAAACAAAAAGAACATGGTGGAAAATAAAAACAATGGCTGAGAATCACCAGAGTGCAGTAACATAAGTTATAGGCCATCATGATAGATGGATACAATGATGCAAAATCCAATGTTGCAATCGGTTTTTCATAAAATCCTGCCTTTGCCTCCAAAACCTGCATTTTGAAGAGAATAATTACGCTAAAAAAGAAAGCCTAAAGTTTATGACTAGAGTTTTATCATTATCAAAATGCACAAAGAAAACGAAGCCAATAAAAACATTGTGAGACAACAAATCAAAATTTTGTAGTCCAGTAAACATGCAATATGTATATCGATTCCATATTGACATAATCTAGAGCTTCAGACATGCACTTAAGATTTATCATTTTGTGAAGTTCTACAGCAAGTTAATATGATTACTACTTTACAATATCCATAAACAAAATTCCATTTTAAAACCTAAACATGACCAGTCAAGTTCAAAAGTGATAAAACCTGCAACTCACTGCCTAATTGTTGTTTAATAGTGCACGTACGATGATAAAATACACTGCTACTAATAATTGCAGATCATAAAACAACACAAACATAAAGGTTAGAATTTCGAACTTACAGTAGCACCTTCATATGTTCCTTGTTCAGATCCTGCCTGTTTGACATTTGGAATAACAAGGCCTCTCTGTTTTGACTTCCTAAGAAGTTGAGAAAGTACCTGAAAAAGAATGGGTTAATATTTGAGAAATTTTTATTTATCAACAATTCATAAGCTAGAGAGTATTATATTAACCTTGATGCTTTGCCCTCTGGAAAGAAGAAAAGATATAGGAACACCTGTTACTCGAGCCATCTCCACATAATTGTAGATGAACATCAATTTGTCTAAAAGCCGCTGTGGGAGATAAGCATCCTGCAGTCAAAAGAGAGACTCATTGCATGAATGATATTCAATTGATGTTTCTTTCAAGGAAGCTTTTTAGTTCAAATATGCAAACTGTATATTGGATCTGATTGGCTCATATAAGATTTTACCCAAAATTAGATGAAATAATTGACAGAAAGAAAATTCTAAGAGAAAGAGGGAGGCACCCTTTATCAATTCTATGAACTTTTAGGGTGTCTTCTCCAGTTTCTTCAAGGAAAAAAGGCTTTGCATCACAAATTGGGGAGGTTCTGACATAAGTTTGAGCAAATAGAATTTTACCTTGAAATTCTATTCCTCATATAAGAAGCACTTCATGTATTAAGAAGTCAAAAAAAGCCATACTGAAATATTGTTAAAGTCTATCAGAATATGTAGCAAAGCAAGGACATCTATGAGCAGATCCATTAGCAATGCAAATGCAGCAGTCACCCCCTGAAGGGAAGTATAAGTCATAATAATTACAGATATACCAGTTTCTTTTTTTTTAGGGGGAGGGGGAGTGGTTTCAGATACCAATGCACTAAATTGTGAGTACTTGTTAAAAGAAAATATGAATCTATATATATCTAAAAGCTGAAGTGTAGCATCATCCACCTATTTATAATATTTTCTCTCTCCTTTTTAACTACTTTTCTCTTTATTAATTTCTCATCTTATAATTATACTTCCTCCAACATTTCCCCCTCATTTTTACTTTTTTATCTCCACATTACTCTAAACCTTAATGATACAATTCCTTCATCCCTTCATCTTCTTTTTATTTTGACTCTTCTCCACATTTTATTTACCATAAAAATTTGTTATTCTCTCTTTCATTCAATTCATGTTTTTCCCACACAAAAAGGTGAATACTCTCTCTCTCTCTCTTTTATTCTTTCTTGCAACTCTACTTTAATTGATAAATTTTTGTGTTTTTTTTTTTAATCTCTACTTTGGGCTAATACATTTTGGTGGTGTGTTTTTGTGTTCCCCGTCACAGCTCTTTCCATCTTATAGTTTTGGTTTCAATTGATTCTTACATATTTTCAAAGTGCAAATTTGAGTTTATATAAAAATATAATCTACATGGCTATGTATTTGAATATGTCTATCAATTATTTGAGCAATATCAATTGTAAATTTGTGACGAGGTTTGATTATCATGATAATCTTCTTAAGAGAATGAGAAAAATTTGAAACTTAAAAAAGTTTAGTTGTACAAAAAAAAAAGGAAATCATAACACACTATAACAAAAATTTGAAGAATATAGACCACTTCAAAAAATAAAATAAAAAGAATAATATCACTCATACACACCCAAGTTACTACAAAAAACAAAAACAAAACAAAATAATAGAATGATATATTTGTAGAGATAAAAGATGGAAAATACTTTAGAAATAATTCCATTTTGTGGAGAACAAATTATCTTCAATAAATTTTAGAAAATAAATTATATATTATACCACATTACAAAATAATTATATATTCTCACGCATCGCATGGGTCTGTGACTAGTTACAAGCTAAAATAAAAGTGTTTGAGATGCCTAAAAAAGCATCTTCCACTCACAGAATATAAATTATTAGGAAACCTTATTGAATGTAGAGTAAAAGAGGATCAAGCATGATAATAAAAGATGCTTAAGGAGACTTTTTATCTGCATAACCAGGCACCTCATCCTGCTATTTTTGCAGGTTATTCTTGGTGAACAAGGAACAAATCATGCCTCACTTTAATCATACCACCAAAATTTACCTTCATAAATCTACAGAGAACTAAATTAGCTTAGGTCCAGTTGATAGTCTCCCTAAAAATTTCACATAATCCCTCACTTCAAGAAAACCCATATAGATCAAGACAAAATTATTGATAACAGTGATTGACACATGGTGGTATGACATTTCCTCACTTTGGTAAAACACACAACTTTCTTCTTCTTCTTTTTCCGATAAGTAATAAGAGTATGTTTGGTACACTGAATGGAGATTACGACAGGAATTGTAATATTTATTACTAGTAATAAAGTGTGTTGTAAAGTAATAACTAAACATATTCATTAGTTTGGTTGTGAGTAATAACATTAGAATGAAACTTAACATTTATTTTAGGAAATATCTTACTCATACAATTATATCTCCTTAAAAATTGTTATTTTTAAATTTAAGAGAGATATGTGTTATTTTTTATAATTTTTTATTTTTATAATTGTTAGATGTATATGGAAAGTTTGTTTATTTGAAAATATATTAAGTTTTGAAATTATTGCACATACTAAGGAATAGCTAATACAACCTTTTAAAGAGGAATAGTTATTCCTCATTTTGAAAAATAGCTATTCATAAGGAATGACTATTCCTTGTAATAAAAACATGACCAAACTAAAGAATAACTAAACCATAGGAATAACTATTACATTACAACGTCTATTACAGTCTACCAAACATGCCCTAACTTTACTGAGAAGAGAAAAGTATAAGTATAGAAGGAATAGTCAAGCTCTCCTTAAAATTACGCTCTAAAAGAGAGACTATGAATTCTACAATCAAATGCTCTTCACTATTTCCAAGTGTACAAGACCACTCAAACAGCACTCTCAAGAAAAAAATTCTTCAACCCCATAACTGAAAGCACCACACCATTGAAAGTGTGGTAATTCCTCTACCTCCATATCACGCCTACAGAACTAATGAAGTACTTGTATGCATTCCATCAACAACCTAGCACCCTTAATGTTAAAAGTGAGTAAAATTAAACACTATCAAAGAAGATGTTTACAATGAGGATCAAGATATTCTTAAATACTTGAAGCTATCCAATACATCTTAGATTCTTTAAATAAGGCAAATAAGAGTAGATAATGCAAGAGGTAGGAATAAAGAAATCAAGATATAGAAAAGCTAGAATATGCACCTTCAAACAATATACAGCAAGACGTCTCCTGGTCTCAGCATTCCCATTCTGAAGATCAGATATTATTGAATGGTGTACATCCTCTTTCTGCACATGAGGAAAATGGTGTCACCATGTCAGCAATATCAAACACTATACATAAATTATTAATTCCAGAAAAGGAAAAAAAAACCAAGCAACAGGAAACAACAGAGGTGAAAGAAGAATTAGATGATTCAGACTTCAATGACAGATACAAGGAATGGGCTAAGCAAAACAGACCAAAAACATGCATACATTTGCACGTGCATGCACACACACACACGCACAAGTCACAACACAAGCAAGATGAACAGAAAAGTTGTTTCCCATATCAATCCATGCTTTTAATGCAATAATATTAGACATTAGCACAACATGCAGCAGCAAGAAGCAAAGATCAACTGGTAGGTTGTGTAACATATAGATTCATACTTTCAGTGGCACAATCTCATGTATAAGCACAAGAAACAGAAAGCAATCTATCCAAAAATATAAAGAGAATATGTTTGGGCATGTAAAAAATCTCAATTAACCATTCAAAATTTAAAAGCATGGAGCCATACTCACAGTGCATCAATGAAAAATGGAGAATAAGATTAAAACCTGAAAGGTGAATGAGAGATAGAGATTTTGAAAAAAGGGCATTACTACAGTTCATTCACTAATGAACTCAAAGCCCTCATAAAAAGATGATAAAAGCATCCAGAGGAATGAATGGATCTAGATTAAATTCAAAATGTCCAAACTTCAACAGAAAGAATATCACAGAATTTGAATTTAGACCTCTCTTGACCTTCAGAAAATAAAATATAAACTATATTAAAGAGAAATTTTTTTCCTTATCCCCATAAGAAAGTAGATCAACTAAATACAACAATTCATGTACCAAGAATGGAATAGAAAATACTAGGAAAAATAGTGTGCAAGACAAATACAATGCTAAGAAAGCATTCGGGTTCATACAGTCATCTAGTAAAAGTTTGTTTAGGATTACACAAGAACTGCACTAGAGCATGTAATGTTATCCTCAAAAGCAAGAAAATGCATGATGCTCTTCCCATATATGGCATTACTCAAATCCTTCAAAATCTTCCTGGATTTATTGCAATGACAATTAATACAAACAAATAATAGAGAAGATACTTGATATTAAGTCAAAATAGAAAAGTAAACCTTACCTGCTCAGAAAGAAAGTGTGCTGAGACAGAATTCAATGAGTAAGAGCTTAGCTTATAATCCCGTTGCATAGCCTGTGGTAAAAGACAACATATAAGTTATTTGTCATTAATCTAAATTATATCTCATAAACCAAGTAAAGCATATTAAGCAAACACATGCTACGGACGAAACCTGGAGCAAGTCAAATTGAACTCTCCCTTCTATAGTTACTTCTTTGCTTTCCCTGGTCCCCATCTGTCTGCAAAACCATTAAGTATCAGTAAAATGTTCATACAGGTTAATGAGATTTGAATGGATAGAAAGTTGTACATAAAGAATTAGATTGGTATGGGCATAAATTTATATCACCATAAAAAGACAATACAGCAAATGAAACAAAAGCTTTGGCAAAACATAACAACCCAAAACTAGGGTGACAATAATAAGTTCCTAATTTTTTTTGTTCACAATAATAATAATAATAATAATGATAAAAACAATTGTAATATGTTTACCTTGATGAAAAGGTTGTATCTTTGACCCGAACTCTGCTATTCCTGATGCGGCCTAGTATTGGGAATTCAGCAATTCCCAAGGTCTCAGCCCTCTGTAAGCCAGGAAAACATGATGTGAAATTAGCTGTAATGCAGATATGGTCACGTACACCTTAACCTCAGCACCATATAAAATTGTAACAAAAGAAACAAAGAAATGATTAAAAATAAAAAACCAGAACAAAGCAATACAAAGGTAGGACTAATATAACCAAAGAGAAGAAATTTACTATGAAATTCTGCATTGACGATGAGAAAGTTAAATATTTCAATTACCTCAATAAGATAAGGCAAATCAAATTTGCAAATATTATATCCAATTATGATATCTGGGTCTACTTCACGGAGAAAATCCTGCAAGAGAGCCTATTTATTAGACTATAAACAGGCACAAAAGGGCTGTAAATTAGATTCAAATGCCACTTGAGATTGGTTACATTTTTATGTACTTAAGTTTCAAAAAAAACATGAATAAAAAAGAACAAGACATGTTATATGTCCATTACCCACTACTATAGAGAGCCCCGTTCAAACTATATTTATGCTAGTGTTAGTACAGCCTCGCATGTGGAGCCTTTTCAGACATAATTATAAATGTTCATTTAAGAAGTCTTCAATTGTTTGGCAGAAGATTTACATATTGACTTTTTTATTTATTTAATTTTTAAGCAAGTATGTTACCATGTGATTCTGTCAGCAGGTTTCCATGGCAATATAAAATCTATCAATATTAATCTATTGACAAACTATGGAAAATATATTGAAACCATTATCAATAGTAGTTGTTTCACTTCGTAAACAACTGACATACACTCTTGATCAAATTTAAGAGGGTTTTATGAACTTGTTTTAGAATAACTCAAGTTAGCTTGATCTCATGGCTTCCATCATAAATTATTATTATTTTGGATTTAGCTGCTATAAGGGAACCCTCTTTTTAAGTAAAATAATAAAACTTTCAAAAAGCTTTGATTCCTTTGAAGTTATTAAGGATATTTTAATGCATCAATTTTTGACTTTAGGAGTTTCTGCTTTTCCACACACATGCATTAGTATTGTGTGTGTGTGTGTTTGTGTGTGTATGTATATATGTATGCATGTAATTACATGAGAGACAACTATAAGAAGAATGTGTCCTTCAATGTGAGTCAAAGTATTCAAAATTTATATATATTTATCCATATTACAATCCCATGTCTTCCTAGAAGGGAGAAACACTGAAACATATATTTGGGGGAGGGGGCAGGGGGGTGGAATCCTTGGCAATGCTATGAGAAGTTGAAGGTATGTTACAAATTGTTCCTACACAGAAGCATTTACTCACGAAAAAGAGACTATTTTCTTCTTTCCAAAAATAAAGGGTCAAATCTAAAATAGAACAACAAAATACAAGAAGAGAAATTCAAATTTTCAATCACAAAGATGGACTAATAACTTAAAGAATGTAACTCCCACAAAAATAAAAGTAAAAATTAGATAATAATGAAAAAGCCACAAAGTACGCATCGACAACACAGGAAACAGCACAATATGGTCATTACACACACACACACATATACACATAATTCAAATAATCACCATAATTCCTAGTTGAAACAACAAAACTAAAGATGAACATGAAACCCATAGGCTTTCACTTACATACAACAATATCTTAGTTGAAAATTACAGATTGAAACAGGTTAATCCTACTTTCTGTTCTTGAGAGAAAGAGAGAGGGGAGACAGAATAAAATGCCCTCCCTCACCTATTTAAAATTCTACTTGGCATTTCTTAACTTTGTCCAAACCATGTCCAAAAATTGTAGAAAAAACATATCCGACATTAAAATTGTTATTGTAAGAGTGCTAAGCACGTACCAGACAAATAATGAAACTATGTCCAATTTGTTTCGAGTCCCAAATCAGCTTTCCACCCCCAAGGAGTGTCTATGTGTGTTCATTGGTGAAAATTAATTACCAAAAAATACTTTAAATTTGGAAACATTATTTTTAGATAAGTACTGACATTACTGTAAGATTGATCATCCACAACAAATAGAATATAAAAATGGGCATTGAATCTAGAAGAATAACTGAAAAAGGTGAAGTGGAGAAATGCACTAAGTGGGTTTAAGGTCAAACATGTTTTTTTGTTACACAACCTAGGACATTCTAAACAACTTTTTTACAGTAAAAGTGTGAATGTGTATAGACAATAACCATACCCTCCAAGCCAGCAAGACTTCTCTTTCTGTATCAAAAGCCATCACATCAACACCAACTATTGGAGAGCATGACTTAAGGGTCATCACATTACGAATAAATGGCTGATCCTCTCCCTGCAGTGTAACTAGATTGGCCACCTAAAAAAAAGAAATGAGCAATTTCACTTAAAAAAATGTAAAACAAAATGATGCCTTGAAGCAAGTGTGTGTGTATGGGTATGTTAAAAAAAATAAGATTAAAGACAAGGATGAACCTGGATAACAGGGTCATGGTTTGGCTCAGGAAAATGACCTTTCCGACCAGCACACTCAATGTCAAAACTCAGTACACGAAATGGAGCCATCTTTGAGAATTCCCCTTCTGGAGCATGGCTGATCAGTTCTGAATACCTAAGCGTTGTTAAGGAAGGTTCTACACAGCAGGAAAAAGTCTCAATATGCATTATAAGTTTATAACTGCAGTCCTCCCTGAAGGAGATAAATGACCTATTATGAATAAGGATACAGGCAATCAAACTCTAACTGGCAGTAAGACAAATTCTTTGCAGTCTTCTTATATTTTCCAGCAGGTACTTCAATCCAGTTGCCTCCAACAATGTTGCAATCAATCATAAAACGAAGGGCAAAAAGAACATTGCTTTCATACGTCATGAAGCTCTTCATGCCAAAACCATCAATTTGTATGCCTCTATCAAGAATTCCTGCCAATTTTTTAGCGTGTTGATAAGAAAGTAAATGATGTATGAATAAACCACCACTAAGAATGAGCAGCATACACGTAAAAAATAAAAGCATATGTGTGGTTCAATACAGGACATACTAGATTTATTAAATAAAAAAATTACCCTGTTACCAAAAAACTAGATTACTCTGGAAAAAACCCATATCAAAAAGAGAAATGAAGGAGAATGAAAAACAGTTCTTAAAGATCAATTTTTAATTATCCAACCATAAGTGAATTTTCCTGCTTGTAGGTCATTCAAACAAAAATGACATGGAATTTTCTTGCACACGTGGCCCATGTGTTTATAAACCTGAATTTGTTTACCTCGGCAGCTGGTCACCATCGTTGGCAATGCAACTACAATTTTGAGAAAAGGATGAGAAGTCTGCTGCTGGTAGTACATGATACTCCTTTTCTGCACTAACTCAATACGACGGACATATTGGGGTACCTTGCTATTCCGATTCACCTCTTTCATCCTTGCCTAATGGATCACAAAACAAGAAAAGTATAACTAAATGAACTAAAGTTTTAAAAACAAAAAAATTAAAATAAAAGTAAAAAATCAATGAGTTTAGTTAAGGAAACTTAACATACAAAAATGAGAAAGTGACAGGATAAATATACCTCAAGTGTTTGATGAAAGCAAGAGATATCATCAGGGCCCATCCCTGGTGGGCAACTGATGTAGAAATATGGCTCAAACCCATGAACGTGGCAGCAAACACTGTGTCCTACCAGATAGGCAAAAAGATTAAATAAAATCAGCTTCACAATGAAAGCTTTAGCAGAAAAACATTTCATAAACTTCTGGTACTTCTATAAAACCATGGATTAACTACCCCCCCAAAACAACACACATTGCCAGGCACAAATATGGCTACGTGCTTATTTCAGATGAAAAAAAAAACCGACTAGTGATACATTGTTGCATGTTAACTGTCAAATTATGAACTTTGACGCCAAAAACATTAGAAAAATGAAATTGAATAAATTATTGCTATGCTCCATGAAGGATGCCTGCTACTACATTGTGTTTGGATGACGAATTTGGTAATTACACAGAAATTCACAAATGATTGAGGATTTCCATTATTTAAAATCCCATAAAATACTAATTTCATTGCTTGGAAATGCTATAAAATCCCATCAAATACTTATGCCTCTTTACCGCAATCTAATCTTCAAACAAAAATGAAAAAAATAAAATAAAAATTGTTATAAATGAGCAATTAATCAACGAAAATTAAGTAAAATTCACCTTTTTTTCAAAAATGAAAAAAGTGAGCTAACCTTCACTTGTAACTCCGAAAATTCTGATAATGGCGGCGGAGCCAGACGAGTTGGGCAACAATACTTTGTGACTCTCTCCGATGACATAGTCAATCTCTAATTGCTGAAAAACTAAGAGAACACACAACCAAAAAAAGTTCAAAATTTTGCACAGAAACCCTAGCAGAGTGAAAAAGTAAAACCCCAGAGGCGCGTGGAAATGGACTCACCGACGCTGCGAGATTGGGAGACGTAGGCGTCGGAGAGTGGGGGACGGGTCCACTTGGCGAGGCGACAAGCGAGGGTGCGGCGGTCCTCGATGTCGCGGAGGATCTCTTCGTCCTCTAGGATAAGGGTTTCGTCGAGGAAGACGTCCTCGTCTACGAACTCGTCCTCTTGCGACGCCGCGTGGTGCTTCGGAGTTTGGGCCGCCAGCGAGGGTTTTTGCGGCGGAGGCGGAGCAGGGCGTTTGCGGGTGTTGCTGCTCATGGCTGGGAGAGGGACTTCAGTGAGGCCTCAGGGTTTTGGAGTTTTGGAGGAGAGAGCAGAGAGGAGAAATGAGATTCCCGCCAATTTTGAGGGCAGTTTATACTTTATAGTCGTGAATTTCCTTTCTTTCTTTTTTCTTTTTCTTTTTGAAATTGAAAAATACAGTGGTCCTTAATGTTTGGGGTATTTTCGTTTTGATCTCTCTATGATAGAAAGATCTTCATTTTCGTTTCTCATGTTTTAGACTTTTTTCAAAATAGTCCTACAATTTTCAACCAGTAGTGTCTGCTCCATGTTGATTACTTTTACAATAAAAAAATTACCAAATTAACTAACTAGAACCCACAAATGATCCAACCATTCATTCGTCAATGTTAGAGACACACATGACGTGTCAAATTAGCTCAAAACAACATAATTTAATATTTTTTAAACTACATTGTTTTGAACATTGTTTAATTCTCCTCAACCAGTAATTAGTTTTACTAACCTATATAGTTGCTTATTTTAATTAGACCAATTGTTTTAGTTGCTAGCTTATTTGGTACTAAACGGTTAGATCACTCATGAAAATAGACAGGATAACCAAGTTAAAAAGATCTCAAACATAAAAGATAAAAGTGAAAATGTTTAAATAGTATGGACCAAAATAGAAACACCACTAACATGAGGGCAAAAAACTCAATCTTTTTTTAAAATTACATTTTAAACACTACTTTAAGGAATGTTCAAATTAAAACCTACATTTAAGATTATTACAAATTAAATTATTTACTTTCATTACTTTCAAATTGAACCCTAACCTTTTAAAATTATATCAAACTAAACTCTCAATCAAGCCTAAAAATCAATCCAAACCCGAAAAAGACCACGTTTTAAATTGGTATGGTTTTTAAAATTCAAGATTTAATTTGAAAATTAGTGAAACTATAAAGTTTTAATTTATAATTGGGTTAAACTTTAGTATTTGATTTGAAACTTTTAAAACTATAATATTTAATCTGAAAATCTCCTCTTAAATATGGGGTTTAAAGCATAGTTTACCTCTTTTGCTTTTTTTCTTTTTTTTCATTTCATCAATTAAGATAAATTAAGATCTTCTAGGAGGTCCTAGTTGATGTAATAAAATCCAATTTACTAATAGAAAATTAGCATTTTAAAAACTTTAAGTTTGCCTAAGAACTCTAGATGAAGACATGGTTTGCCCTTCCATTAAGCCATTTAAACAATAACCTAAGGATTGGAAGTTGAAGAAGACTCCGGAATAATTACCAATAGGATGCGTTATTTATGTCAATCCATGTAGGAGATTTAATTTATCTCCAAGTTTTAACAAGAGAAGGTCAAGGTTTGGAAAGATAAATGGTTGTCAATTCCAACCACACATAAGGTGATCTTGCTACCAACGTCATTAGAGGAAGACATAAAGGTGAATTATTTCACAAAGGCCACCATGGGCGTTTTTTTTTTTTTTTTTTTGGATAGATAATTACAACATGCTGCTAACCTCGCAGCTCGAACTCTGTCCCCCCTAAACTTTCGTCCCCCTTAGACCCCCAAACATTTTGTGCATGGGGAGGTGTCAATTCATTTACAAGGTCTTTGGCGACCACCATGGGCATTTGAAATATGGAAAACCTATCCTTGGTTCTTTTATGACAAGATGTTGAAGCTAATAACTAGAAATCCTTTAAGCCCAAACATGCTTAATGACAAACTAAAATGGTTGGGGTGTTCATTGTGAAAAGTTCATACATAACTGTCGTGGAAAGAAACAAGGAAACAGTCACGGAAATTGTAGACACCCCCCACTTTGCAACTAAGAATAGATTATTAAGGGCAAAACCATAATTTTAATCATGGGTGGGTAAAAATGCCTTTTGGACCGTTTAATGAACATGAAATCAATTCTAAAATACATAGAGTTCACAATGATCAAAATATGACAAGTGAAATACATTAAACAACGATGATAAAAAGTAATGAAAATCAATAAAAATTAAACTGTTGAAGTTGCTAAATTTCTAAATTGGCAAAAACCTATCAGTATTCCAAATAAGAGAATCAAAACTAAATGGGAAATTTACACAGAGAGAGAGAGAGAGAGAGAGAGAGAGAGAGAGAGAGAGAGAGAGAGAGAGAGAGAGTTTAGCTTTTGTGACAATCCAGTTTCCCTATTGTAGCATTTATATAGTTTTTGATATAGACTCTTCAGGTTTTGCATTTCAGTTGTACAGCTTTTATATAGACTATTTGGATTTTGCACTAATAACTTACTTGACACAAAAATTAAAAAATTTAAATGGGACACATGCACAAAATTGAGAATCCAATTGAAATCTAATTGAATTTTCTCTAAGCTTATATATATACTTACAAATTAGTGCTTAGACCATATGATTATGATTAATTAAATTTTATTTGTCCTTAATTGAATCAACTAAAATTAATTACATGTCAAAATCTTATTTATTTAAAATTTAAGACAATGATGTAGTAAAAATTATTGGATGATCCTTGAAAATAATTACGATTTTTGAATTTTAATGAGTTATCTTGTAAAAAAGAGAGGGAAAGTGTAAATTCCATAATCATAAATTTATTGGTGAACAATCTAATCATTAGGTGGCTTTAAAAATGGTTTAAAAATTATAATTATCCTTAAAACTTTTTTAAAAATCAAGCTAAAATCATGCGAAATTCGAAAATAGTTTTTTTTGAGGACCAAATTCAAAAATAGTTAAAATCATAGTGTAGTCATTTTGCAGGCATAGTAAACATGTAAATTAGGAAATTCTATTTCTACAAAAAAAAAATGTTGCATTTTGAATTATCTTTTTGATGTCACTAGTTTCACCTTTTTTGCTGAAACACTAGTTTCATCTTAATCCAATGTGTGAGATACAATTTATAGTTATGGCTTAAAACTTATAAAAATTCAAACACAGATAGAAGTACCGATCAAAACATCTGTCCAGGAAATGAATGCCACTTAGCCCTTTGGTCTAGAAACTCGAAAGTTCAAATTTTGACATCATTTTTCGACTATAACTTTAATTTAAATGTACAAGAGAGTAAACGCGAGTTTAAAAACTCCTAGATAAACTCCTAAATAGATGAATGGGACGAAAACCTAATGGTCCGTTTGGATTGAGGGGAAGAGATGAGAAATAGAATATAATAAAGTAGATTTAGTCCAAAATTAATCTAATTTCAGTCAATTCTACTTTATTTCCCTTCACTCCCTTCTATATTCCTTCACTCCCCTCCTTTTTCCTCTCAATCCAAACGGGCACTAAATTTTCTGAATTCTTTTCCCTCTGTAAACACAAGAAGAAATCGTTAAAGGAATGAATTTTTTGGCTCATTTACTCTCTGCAAAGAGCACGACCAGGATTTCATTAGCAATCATTTTTCACCTCCTAAACACCATCTTTCGCATCACTCGACTTGATAGGAATCTCTTATTGGATGAGTTTTTTACTGTTTTTGTTGAATCATGTCCCCCTTGTGCTTTTAGCTACGCAAATGTGAAAATCATATATGATTGATACAAAACGACAGAGAAGAATCATCATGCTTAGAAAAGCAGCAAATATACATATAGCGCTAATGGGGTTTACAGTGGAGTGGCCTTTATAAGTTGGAATTTTGGTTGGACAGACAAAAAATCATGATGCTTGGAAAAGCAAAAGTGTATACATATGGTTGTATCGGGCATGGTTTAGGTCTTATCTTTAATTCTTGAAAGCTACCAACTAAAAGGAAGAGAAATAAAAAAAACGGCAGAATGCAACCTGGGTTGCATAACTTCCTGCAAACATTGTTAGATGGCACAATAAAAAGGTAACAACTGTCCTTGGTCAGGTGAGAAGCACACGACAAATCTATAAATATTATATAATCGAAGCCTTTGATTAGTGGTTAACTTCCTTAAGTTGTAACACATACGCAATGCAGACTCCACAAATTTCACATCACTAATATTATTTAGTTATTTATTTAAGTTTTATTTTCTTTAAAAAAACAACCCGACCTCTCTCCCTATCAGTCCCCTCAAAAGCTTCTCTTCGTAGTTTTCAATATTCTACCCAATTGAATTAGCGAAACACTTCGACCTTCATGAACACCACATCAGATTTTCTGTCCCTCCCATTCTTTGTATTATGTATTCCTAAATTTGCAACCCCTCTCTTCCCTACATCACTATCACAACCATCACATCAGAGATCAGACCTAAACTTGCAACCCCTCTCTCCTTAGATTCCTTATGAATCTTGAAAATATATCAATTCAATCAATCCAAATTATTGTGGAGATATATAACCTATATGAAATTGTGATGTTGCAGTAGAAAACCCAGCAAGGTTCTTTTTCTTTAATAGTAAAAGTTATAGTTTTTATCTATTATAAAATATTATATTATTTAAATTCTATAGTTCTTTTTCTTTTTGCTATGACAACACTACCAGCAATATCAAAAATATATGGGGCAATATAACCCATTCAACTTTCAATAAAGTCAAGGAACTTTTTCTTTGTTTTCTCTTGGTTGGTATGGGAGACAACGTAGAAACAACTTGAAGCTGCTTTTAGCCACTTGTAGCAAAAAAAAAAAAAAATTTTTTTTTTTTTTTTGAGAGACAAAATTCTTTAATCTTTGGTATGCTTCTCATTCCACTTTCAATTTTTTTTTTTTTACATTTTAATTTTAAAACTTTCAGTCTTTGTTTCATTATTTAACATACTTTACAAAACTATTAATTGATAATCGGCTATATTTACTAAACTGGGTGTTTTTAACTTTTGTCTATTGTATCATAAGTTTCTTTGGAAGAGGATTCATGGTAGCAATTTTACTGTGATTATACTTATGGCCTGTTTGGATTGAGGGGGGAAGGAGGGGAAGTGGAGTGGAGCAGAGTAAAGTAAAGTTGACTGAAAATTGGCTAATTTTGAGCCAGTTTTACTCTACTCCACTCTACTCCCTCTTAATTCAAATGGATTGAGATTGTGTTAGATAGCAATTTAGAATGAAAGATTTGAAATTTGAATGTAAAAGTGTAACTTATATTAGATGGTAATCGGTCACCTACCTCTATTTATTTATAATTTGATAGTTACAACAATGAAGGGGGAGGGGGAGGGGGAGAGGAAATTGAACCTTGCTTCTTCTTATAAAGAGAAGTATACTATGCTACTAAACTACAAAACTTTTGACATTAGTTAATTTACATGTGCTATAAAAGTATAAATATACCATTTTAGCTAAATCTTGATTTGTTTTACGATGATATTATTACAATGGAATATGAGAAATATGAAGTGTGATATATTACTCTATATTTTATTTTTAAAAAGTATAATGTAGTTTGAATAAGTTGTGAGAAAAATTAAGGGTAAAGTTATCGATGGCAATTTTTATTTTTTGGATAATTCAATAATTGGGGGACATTGATATAAATCTTGAATGTCTCCATTTGAAAGACAAGGAGATCTCAATTGAACTACAAGGTTATTGACATGCTAATAAAAACTTTTAACATTTATTTATATTATACATTTATGCAAAGTGTTCTAGTGCATCGCACGGGTTTGCGACTAGTTAAATGAGTTTTCAAACCCAAACAACCCTTCTCCTCCCACCCTTCTTTCTCTCTATGCAATCTATTGTTTCATGCTTCAACCCTAACCCACTTCTCTCTCCACCAGCCCCCAATCCTAACTCCCTCCACTAGCGCTACCATCATCCTCCTAGGCAATGGAAAATCTTATGGAGGACCTCCATGGTAGCGACTATCGTCGGCCTCTAGCCTATCCTCCCAACCGCCACACAACCCCACCACTCTCATCCTCCTCTCCCTCCCATCTTTGTTTTCTTGGTTCAAGCCCCACCACGATAGACTTGCATTGTCAACATCACTATCAACTAAGTGGTTGCTGGCGATGCCACCACTGATGGTGGCCACCGTCCTCTCTGCTTCAATTTTCAATTTTAGTTTTCCCTCTTTCTTTTTTATTTTATTTTCTCTGTGGCCTAAAGTTCCTCTCTTTGGTTTTATATTTTGATGGTTTGGGGTTTGGATTTGCTCTTGGTGGTTAGGTTTTTGCTTGATTTGGAAAAATATATTTTAGGTATGGTTAGGGTAAATCTTTGGGTTTGGGTGCACTTGGTTTTGTGTTTGGAATTGGGTTGTAGGGATCGGAGATCGAGATCAGGGATGGGGGCGCCGGTAGAGATCGGAGATGGTGGTGTTGGTGGAGGGAGAAAAGATTAGGGACTGCTAAAGAGATGGTGGTTTAGCCGTTTAGGGTTGTAAGGGTAGAGAGAGAGAAGGGGGTGGGAGAAGAAGGGTTTGTTTGGGTCTAAAAACTCATTTAACTGGTCCATGTGCTTTTCACATGACCAACGACACTTGTTACTTATTTAGTGTGTCACCTAACAATGTTTGCAGGAAGTTATGCAACCCAGGTTGCATAAAGTCCTTGCCCAATTAAAAAAAATAGGGAAAGAAAGCAACCGAGATATGAAAAATATAGCTTTTCCAACAATTAAGAGCATTCACATCAAAACTACCAACTAAAAGGAAGAGAAAAAAAAAAAAAATTCCAACAATCAATTATCATAGTCTTCAACTTTTGTTTGTGTTTCAATAAAATCCTTTCTATTCGTGTGTGTTTGGATACCGCTTATTTTGCTGAAAACTGAAAACAATAAAAAAAATAATTTCCGGTTACTGTTCATTAATGAAATCACTGTTCATTTGCCTATTTGCACTATTCATGTCCCATGAATAGTGCAAGAGGCGTTGGACTTAAAAATAAAAAAATAAAAAAATAAAAAATAAAAAAAAAGCCAAAAACGCAGACATGATGAACGCAGACGCCAATCCAAACAGAGCTTTCATAAAAAAAAAAATCATAGTCCTCAACTTTCGCACAAACTTGTTATGTTCCTCATTTTGAACAGTTTTGCACATGGTTTAAGTGTTTGATGAGATTTGAATAATTAAATCTTCTTATAAGGTTGATTTTTAGTGCAAACTAGTATACATTGTAGGATTTGGATGGGTATAAGCTTTCTCTACATGATGACTTGGGCCAAATTCGAAAATTTGGTAGGGCTGAAATTGCTATTATTGATTTTAGAATAAGGACCTATATAAGGGGGGTTCTTAACTGTTATTTGGATTTTAATGTTCCACCTCCTTAACTTAAACTTAGCACATCAAAAAACCAGTTAGCTCAATTGGTTAAGTCTCTTATCATCAAATAAAAAAAATTTGGATTCAATCTCTACCTACATCGAAAAACCAATTCTCACTAAATTTTATCACCTAAAACACATTTTGTTGTATTGAACTGACATCAAAAGTTGAAACTATCTCTTAAAAAAAAAAAATCAAATCACATCACATCACATCATATCATATCATATTGTGTGTTCTCCCCTTTTTCTAGGTTTGTGTGCTACTAAATGAAAATGGCCATCATAACATAAAATAAGTAATGAATTACACTAATTAATGTTGCACACAACTAGTTACACATTATTGTACACACATATATAGCCTATGAAAACACGATTTCAATTTTATAATTGTGAAATTGTGTTTTGAAACAGGATTTCAATTATGTCTCATACACACAATGTGTAAATATCACCACTCAATAAATTATAATAGGCCTGTGAGTGCATAAGCAAGAACCATGAGGCTCACCATATTCTTTGCTCCAACTTGGTGATTAGAACTTTTAGATTCCTCTATCAAAAAAACCCAAAAAAATTTGAAGTGAAAAAAAAAAAAAGACTTAGATGATTTGTGTTTTTTATATTTAAAATTTGTTTGGATGAGTTACTTTTATTAGTTAATTATTGTTTAAAAAATAAGGTATGATATACTTAAAAATAAGTTCAATTATATGGTAAAAATAAGACTAAAATCCATATTACATTCTTTAAGTTTGGGTGAATTCTAATTTTATACCTAGAGTTTAGTTTAGCTTTTTCAAAATATTTTATTTTAATCTTTAAACTTTAATTATTCTGTCAAGTTGGTCACTCCATTTATTGTCCGCTATAAAACTGTTGCCTTCGACATATTTGATACAATGCAGTTTTACTAGATAAACCGCAATGGATGACAATAACTAACTAAATAGAAATTTTGGTTCTTCTCAACCAAATAAAAATTGTTAAATTGATAATTTAGCAAATTTAAAGAGTGTAACATGAATTTTAACCTAAAATTAAACTGTTATTATGTCATTTTAAGAGCAATTGAATCAATCCAGTTAAATGTTTTCATCTATTTTACACTAAGAACCTACTTTTTCTTTTTTACACTATCACTTTTCAAAAGCACTCACATCAGTTTATCTATTTTACAATCTATTCTATTTAAATAATTATTTTTTTATTTTTTTATTATTATTTTATATTTTTCTTTTGTCTCTATCTCTTTATCTTTTCTTTTGTCCTTATCTGTTTATCTTTTTCTTTTGTCCTCATCTCATCTCTCATATCAATCTCTTGTCCCTCTTCTTCTTCTTCTACCTTTCACGGTCACTTTCTTCTTCTTCCTTTCACGGTCACGGTTAGATCACCTCCCCTCCACAAGTATCTTTTTTTTCTCTCAATGTCAAATCACCTCTCCACCACCAGCACCACAAGCACTAAACTCCGTTGACCCACAAGCACCGATCTCTGCCACCAGCACCAATCCACGAGCATCAAAACGCATTACAGTCGACCCACAAGCATCGATCCACAAGCAACCAGACCCGTTTCCATCGATCCACAAACTTTGATCTTCGCCACCAGCATCAATCCACCGATCCACAAGCGACCAACACCAACACCGATCCCTCTCTTTTTCTCTCTATTGGTTTGTCCATGTGGGTGTACATCTGTTAGTGTATCTCTATGTTAATTTGACGGTCTCAAATTTTTTTTTTTAATTCTTCGTATATTCTACAATATTTTTAGCTAATAAGCAATTCCTAAATCTAAAATTTTGGTGAGTTCTATAAGCACTAGCATCAGCCATTTTATTGGGTAAAAATAGCTTGACCCCGGTTAATTAATTCAATTACTCAAGTTGTTAGGTCAAATTACATGCAAATCGTGAAGGCACCAACAAATCACCAAATAAACTAAATGCAACGGAAATTAAATTGACATGGTAATTTGTTAACAAATGAGGAAAACTTTTCACAAGGCAAAAACCCTACCAGATGAATTTAAGGTCACCACTCCCAAAAATTCACTAATCAATAATCAAATGGTTACAAGTATAAGGAACCTTACCATTACCCTGGCCTATCCCAAAATACCAACCTACAGTTGAACCTTCGCTCCAATACCTAATTGGACTTGATCTTGTAGTAGCCTTCTTTCATTTGTTGTACAAATTTCCAATCTGTGACTAACTCCTTTGCACAAATCCCAGTACGTGACTAACTCTAGCAACTTCAATGATTGTTATTGGTTGCAAAGTTTTTCACTTCATAAACGATGAAGATCAAGAAGCACTTTGTTACAAAACCCTATGGCATACAAACACAGTAGCTTCACATAGAGTATATGAGTTCTAGGTCTCTATATCCGTGTATGACGACTTTTAAAATCTGCCTTATATATGACTAGAGTTGTGAGAAAAGAAACTCTAATCAATAAATACAACATGGGCTGAATTTCAGATCTGGAAATTCTGAAATCGTAATTCTTAATAGACCGAGTTTGTGTCGAGCTTTTTCATTTAACCTGGATAACAGTATCTGTCGAGCTTTTGTTGAGACTTAATGAATTAGCTTTTCTTTCACTTGTTTCTTAGATCAATCTTCATGACTTTAAAGATACCACTTGATATATTTGAACAACATACTTCTTGATACATTAAACCCAACTTAGATCTACCCAATTACAAGTAAAGTGCGTTTGTCAAAGGATTAGCCAATTGCATAGTAACAATCTCCCCTTTTGGCAATCCGTGACAAAACCATAAGCATAATTATGAGAGAAGTATAAAACAACAATCTCCATAACTATTACACAAAAAGTACTAAGTCTAACTACTACTATGAATTCTTGAAAAACTTTGCAAAAAGAGAGATTATGGCATGAAAGATTTGCAACCTGTCTTAGTTGAAACACTTAAAAAAATCCATCAAGGCATCAAGTGTGAAATGTAGACAAGTTATATAAAAGAAGAAACACGTGCATAAAGATAGAAAAGAAACAACACATGTGAGATAAAGGTGAAAAACATACATCATATATATATAAAGTAAGTACAATGTATGTAGAAAGGTCACAAGACCAAGGTACATGTAATGAGAACTATACAACAAAAACCTCACTACATATCTCAAGACACTCTCCCCTTATCACTATGCTAGCTCTCCCCCTAACATCATGACTACTCTTATAATCAAAACTACTTCCCCTTTTTGTCACAAGTGACAAAGGGTGAATCATCGAAAACAGTCATCTCATCATCGCTAGCGAGCTAGAAGCATCATCACTCTCATCATCTCCACCATTAGAAGACTCCTCAACAGGATTGGGTGAAGGAGAAGGAGCAAAACCGCCAAGACGATATTGTCGATGAGCGATGCGACCAATCTTGGTGTTCATTTGACACATCTCATCAGAAAGATGGTCTAAACGACTACCAAAATCAGCAAGCATATGCTGAAGCTAATCCATGATGGCAGCAAAAGATGCCTCAACTCTAGAAGAAGAAGATGGAGCAGATATAGAAGAAGGTCGAGAAGCGTAGGTAGCGTCCTTAGTAGCACAAAAAGCAACCTCCTCCTGCTGAGCAGGGGTGGACTCATTGTGAGGCCGCTTGGCCTTAGCGGCTAGCTGTGCATCACTCCTCGATAGAGATCCCTGAGTAATGGCACCCATGATAGGAAAGAATGGGGCAGAAGGGATAGTGACGTGCATGTGCGTGAGGACGCATGTGATAGCTGAAGGAAAAATTAGCTTATCACGTGTGGTAATGTCTTGATAGATATCTATTATAGATACTATCATGTGTGATGGAAAGTCTATAGAGAGAACCTCCACGAGAGAGAAGAAAATGGGCACGAGGCTTGGTGATAGTGTTATAGTGAGACTGTGGAGTGAGAACAAAGGTTATCACCATATTAAGGATCCTTGAACCCTTAGTAAAGGCAGTAGTGGTGAAATTTAGAAGATCACCCCGCAACATGGCCTTTTCACAGACATGTATGGCCAACTCGTCTCAAGAGATAGAGTGGAGACGAGGATGACTAGGATAGTCCAAATGAACTACCCTAAGAACGTGTAGTACCTCAGAAATAAGTTTCGAAGTAACTATGATACGTGTTCCTCTGAATACCGTAGTAAACTGAGAAACAGAGGTATTGATAGCATGTATATTCGAGTAGAACTCCTGTATAAACACACTAGGACACCTCAAGGGTTTCTCAAATAGAGATTCCCAACCTCGAGTGCTAAACGCACCGGGTAAAGGAGTGTTTGGAAAATCAGACAGAAAGACATGGCGTTCCGAGTGAATCACCCTGTTGTAGATACCGCATTTTGTACCCCTTACGACTTGGGCCCCCGTTCTCCAATGATGCTCGAACTTTAAGGCCCAATGCCAATTTAGAGCCCAATCAGATATCAAATTGACTTGAGGAATGTTAAAATGGAAAATATAACTTTTTAAATGAGTAAAAAATTATTTTTAGAAATAAAATGACCAAAGTGGCCCTCGGCTTACGTATGCGGGTCATGACTTGTGTACGCGGGCTAAAGCATTCGTATGTAGGCACATTCCTGCGTACGCAGCTAGGATTTTAGAAGCATAAGAAATGCAAGTTTTCTACAATAATGGCTGAGATTTGGAATGAATCCCACATTGTCTAGGAGCCATTCCAAACCCCATTTTTTCCACTATATAAAGCCTTACATAGTACATTTTCAAAACACACAGAAATCCCACGGGAAAAACCTAAGATTCACTAGAAAATAGTAAATCAAAATAGAGTTTTTCACAAAACACCCTCAAGTCAATTTTATTTTATTGAGACCTTTTCTAGCCCCAATCCTTTTAGTTTAACGTTGTTAATCACTTTCTTATTGGTTTATGAATAAATTTGACTAAGGGGAACAGTCAACAATCAAGCCTAGAAACTTTTTGTTTTAAGGTATTCTTTCTAGCCTTTTTATTTTGTCTTTCTTTTCCTGTTTTAATCTTTTTTTTGGTTTGGTTCCTGTTTATGTATGTTTTCCTAGGGTAGTATATAGTTTTGAGCATGCTAGGTTGTTAGAATTAGGTTTTTTGCTTGTGTTCTGTTTCTACATTTCTTGGTTTTCTAGGCAAGGACTTGCGTAGGCATAATCTTGCTTGCACACGTAGGCTTGATTATGTGCAGGTAGGCCTGTTCCAGCGTGCGTGATGCCGTTACCCAAAAACCCTAATTTTTTGTTTGTTTGTTTTATTTCTGCTTCCACATATTTGTTTTGTTTAGCATCTTTTTCACATGTTTTAGGCTCTATATGCTCCTGTTTACCTCTTTCACATGCTTGTTTGCTATCACATGTTTAGATTAGGGTTTGTCTTAGTTTTGAATGTCATTCATTCACATGTCCATGCATTGATGCCATAGGTGCTATGTTGCTGCAAGGTAAGTAAAAGGTAAGTCATACATTAGAAATGTCCATGCATTTGTGTTTTGGTTTTATTTTGATGATATGATGAAACATGCTTAGATGTGTGATTAGGGTTTCTATTGTGTTAAATGCTTTGATGTCATGATTAGATGAATGCTAGGGTTTTCTTAAGTATGTTTGGCTCTCTTCTCGCTTTGTGGATAGATAAGTATGTTTGTTTAGGGTTAAAGATGCCATGTTGTATGCTAGATGCATGGTAGTGTGTGTGAGTCCAGGACATAAGTGTTGAGCTAGTTTTTAATAGGGTTAAGATATAAGATACAATGATAGGAGGCCAACCTTAGGGTTGGGCAATCTTGGGTGCCTAACACTTTCCCAATAGCATACCTAAACTCCGAACTCATACTCTGGTAGTAAGATCAATGGTCCTTCCTCGAAAAGGACGCTATATATATATATATATATATGGTTCCTAGACCATTAAAAAACTAGGTGGCGACTCCCCCCTTGTGTCCACACCTGTCACTGAAGTTCTCATCAAAATCCTTTTGGGATTTTGAATCACAGAACCTGTCTCGAATGGGAACAGAAGGAAGAAAAGAAGAAGATGAAGAACCACGACAAGATATCGGGTTCTTCGAAGGAAAAGACTTCCTAGGTGCCATATCAGAGATATTAGAGAAGAGAGCAAAAAGAAAGAAACACAACAGAAGAGATGCTTAGGAACGGAAAAAGAAAAGAAGAACAATACATGGGAATGCATGAACATGTTACGTGCAAAAGAAATTGCATCATGGGCAAGAACACAATCCAAACTACAGCACTCACAAATTTTTAATCAAGCACACAACCTATAATGCATGAAAACATGATTATAATGCTAGAGAATGCAATGAATGTTCATGTGAGATCAACTCAACAAAACCCAACCCAAAATTTTTAGCAAAAACACAAAAACCCCAAATATCCCAAAAAAAAAACCTAGGTCTGAAATGCATGAAGAACAAGAAAGAGAAGAGAAAAAAAAACACTTACCAACAAGTTTGAGCTTGGACTAGGCCAAATTCTTGAAGAGAAGAAGGTTTTTGGTGAAAAGATATGATTTGGATTGAGAGAGAAGAGAGAGGGATCGAAATATTTGGATGAGAAGTGAAATAGGTCAAACCTCAAATATATATAGAATCAGGCATCTCAATAGATCGAGAGATATCGAGGAGGTGTTGAGAACAAAATCTCGATAGATCGAGAGGTATCGAGGTGGTGTCGACAACCAAACTACTTTAATGGATTGAGATGGTGTCGAGCTTCTATCAAGCAAATAGAGAGTTCAGAAATATGGCTTTATGGATTGGGCTATCTATTCAGAGGTATCAAGAAAACCCAGAAAAACTTCGATTGTGTTGAGAGGTATTGAGCTACTATCGAGCTTCTATTAAGCTAATGTCGTGCAGACAAAGACGAGGTTTTTCAAGAAGGGAAAAACACATGTGATGAATGCACACAAGATAAACACCAAACCAACCATCAAAGAGGCATGTTAAGGACTCAAACACATCAACAACTCTAGATGCAAGGCATTCCTAAATCAAAACACACACTAAACAAGTCTAACCAATTTTATTTTCAAAAACAAGTTATAATAGTTTAGTAAGCTTATACTATCACATGTATTCCTTATGATAGCCAAATCACATTGTACCTGTATAATAATATCAAGAGTAACAAAGAGTATGCGTGTTGTGTGTGAAACTTTTGTAAGAAAGTATAAATGTCTCATCATATAAAGAGTAATGATATAAGAGAATCAAATACATCCATGCACAATCATAATTGTTTGATGGGAACCATCACTTTTGAGATACATCATATAACTCCCACATCTCCTAGAAACAAGCTTGCAATCATATTTAAAAGTATTTTGATTCTTTTTGCTTTTCATGTTCTTTGCATATTTTTCTTTAAAGCATATAATGGCATATCATGCATGGGTATATAAGAGAGAGAATAATCACCTAATTATGTAAGCCAAACATCTTATTTTTGCTATGCAAGTGCTACACCTTATCGAGCATGACTTTTATGAATTGCACACAAATGTTTTATGATTGATGAATTTTAGTGGTGAGATGATTATTTATGCCTTTCTCTTAGGCTATTTTAGTTATTCCCGTCAAAAAGAGTGATAAAGATATGAATTATAAAAGATTAACCAAATCATAGAACGAGCCACAAAGCTCACATTGCTTAGTTGTGCATGAAAATGCTCATCTAAGCTACAAGAGATACAAAGTTGAGAAACTTTATTTCAAAGGCCATCCAAGGTACACAAGTACTAGTATACACAGTAACACAAACACACACTGTTTTTGTATTTTTTTTTTATTAAAAGCAAACAAAACAAACACGCAAACAAGCATATTAAAAAGCAATAAAGACTAGACTGACTTAAAAACAAATAACCAAACACACAAGAGATGCAAGAACAGAGATGGAATCATTTGAAGGAGTCTTTTTCCTTCCAAGTAGGAGACTTGGAGGGAGATGAACCTTTCCTGTTCTGAGACCTCTGATGAGGAGAATATGAAAGGAGATTAAACCCATTAAAGTTTGTCAAGAACATCACAGCTTTTAAGAATTCTCTAAGAGGAGCCAAAGAATTTTGAAGTTGATTTTGGCCTCCAAAAGATAGCACACTATTGCTTTGTTGAATGGCAAGCCACTTAAAACAATTTGGACGAGTGTGTCCCGATGCTCCACAATGATGATAGAAATGAGATTTCTTTATTTGAGACTTCTTATTAGTGGAGCGATGAGTGTTCTGCTTAGTTTCTTTAACAACCTTAGGGGGTGCTCCCATAATGGATTTACCTTTATCATGCTTAACCTCACTCACATTTTCAATTTTAGGCTCAATTATCTCAGGTTTAGCATTAGAAGCAGGAGAAACAAACATAACATTATTCAAAGCACAAGATAAAGTACCATAAGAAGAGAGAGAGAGTGATCATACTTGAGACCAATTTTATCGGATGCGGCCTTTTGGAAATTCAGCATTTCATCTAGCTTAGCACTTGAAGTCCTTTCCAATTGAGCTTTCACTTGAAACAGCTCAGCATCTAGTTTCTTGGTCTTCTCAGCCAGGAAATTGTTTTCAAACCGCAATGCACCGATGGTTTGATTTTCTTCATCAACTTTAGTGGAGAGTTCTTCTCGTTCCAACTACACTTCACTCAGCTTCCTTGTGGCTAGCCTATAAAGCTTTTCATGCTTCTCAGAATTCTTGTACAGCTTTGAGTAGGCAGTATGGATATCAACTTTTTTATCCATCTCTTCAAATTTGGACTCTATCAATTCCTCTTCCTCATAAACCAGTTCTTCGAACTCCTTAGACAAATCAAAGTGGCTGTGAGGGCACTAACTATCCCTTCTTGATCACTATCCTCTAAGTCTGTTTCTGGTTCAGTATCACTCAAGGTAGCAGCTAGGGCTTTTCTCTTGCCAATTGACTTGAGATAGGTAGGACATTCTTGCTTCATGTGTCCATACCCTTGAGACCCATAGCATTTTGGACCGATTGGAATGTTGCTGCTTTGTCCACCTTCTTTGGATTCTCTCTTGAATTTATCTTGAGACTTAAATTGAGAAAATTCAGACTGTTTGCGATCCTTGTCATTCACCTTGTGTGGACACAACGGGGAGTCGCCACCTAGTTTTTGCAATGGTCTAGGAACCATATATATAGCGTCCTCTCGAGGAAGAACCACTGATCTTACTTGCCAGAGATATGGGTTTGGAGTTAAGGTATGGTCTTGGAAAGGTGTTAGACACCCAAAACCGCCCAACCCCAAGGTTGGCTTCCTCTCATTGTGTCTTATTTCTTAACTTTATTAAAGGCACACTCAACATTGTTATTCTAACTCACACACACATTAGCATTCATCTAACAATACAACATGGCATTAATCATCCCATAACCTAATCATCCATCTATCATGGCATATCACAACCCAAGCCTAAGCATACATCTATCATGGCATATCACAAACCAAGCATATAATTATCTCATCTCATCCAAGGCAGCAAGCATATCACAAAACAGTAGCATCAAAAGGGCATTAACAACAAGCATATTCCAAACATCCAAGCATAGCATCATGACATTAACCAAGCATATTCATCGTATTCATAAACCATGTCATGCCCATCATCCCAATCAAATGCATGCTCATGTAATTATGCATGACTTACCTCACTTACCTCATAGCACCACAGCACCTATGCATCAATGCATGTTCATGTGATTTATCCAAGATATAAACCCTAATTATCAATCTATCAATCCAAGCATGTGAAATATGTTATTTTACTAACCATAGGCCTAAACATGTGAAAACTAGACTCAATAAAATCTAAACATGTAATTAAAACTAATCAAAACAAACAAAGTAGCAAAAACTCTAAATCTGCATTTATGGGCACGAGGATGCGTACTCATACATAAATATGCATACACATGCCTCTAGTATGCATACGCATACATAAGTATGCGCACGTATACCGTCTAGAAACATAGTTTTAAAACAAGCAATAAACAACAATCAAACAAAACCTAGCATGCTTCTAATATATAACCAAACAACCTAAACTAACAACAAAAATATCAAAGATCAAAGAAAAGGAAAAACAAAACAAAACCTATTCCTAAACATGCATTGGATTTAACAACAAACAAGAACAACACTTAACACATCAAAACATGTTCGTCAATATATCCAATCATATCAACTTTCCAATCAAAACATGATGAGACAAAACAAAATAAAATCAAACAAAACAAAACATATTTCTAAGCATGAATAACATATAAATTAACTAAGAACAACAAAAACACAAACTATAAAAGATCCAAATCAAGAAAAAACCATGAAGAGAGACTCACCTTGCTATGAAACACAAACTTGATTGATGTTTAACCGGCCCTTCAGTGCCTACACAACAAAATCAAATGACAATAAAAGGAATCAAATTATTTCAATAGTTCATAAGTGATCACAACTCAAAATAAAAATATATTCTTGAAAAGATTGTTTTGAAAAAGGTTTTAAAAGGATTTAGAAAGTAGTTTCTGCCTTAAGACTACTAGAGAGAGGTTTTAAGAACCAAAAAACGCTCATGGTGGCTGTGTGTGCCAAAAATCAGAGTTAGAAAAGTGTTTTGAGAAGTCTAGGTGAAAAATCAACTCTCTCTTTCTAGGGTTTGATTTTGGAGGCATAAAGATGTATTTATATGTTTAAACTAAGGTTTTCAGGCTTATATTTAGGGTTTTGGACGTTCCAAAGGGTCTAGGGGCCAGGTCCCATCAAAGAGGGAGGCTTTGGGCCCTAAAACATGTATGCTCCCTGCGCACGCATGCTTCCCCAGAAACCCTAATTTCGACAACTTTGATGGCCCAAATTCAAATGGTCATAACTCACTCAATTTAAGTCCAAATTAGGCAAAATTTATTTTCAAATTGAAGCCCAAGATGCCTAAATTCCAATGAAATAAACCCCACTCAAAAATTCTTTGTGGATCAAAAGCTATGCTTAAAACAGTGAGTAAATGTCATTTTTCAACATCGTTTTCAAAGTGATTTAAGCACTTTTGAGTTGTGATTACTTTCAAACTATCAAAATAACTTCAATTACCTTTTGTAGACATGTCAAGATCGTCATTGGGACCGGAAACTAAAGTTTGTTAACCGGGTACAAAATGAGGTGTTTACACCTTGACATTCGCATTCTTGATGAACTTCTTGAATTGTCTGGTGATATAAGATTTGAACTTTGAGTTCTCATCCTCAGATGACTCATCTTCTTCATCATTCTTGGCTTTTAGAGCCATATTCATGCTCTTGCTTCCTTTGTCATTCCTCACTAGACCTTGATTCATAAGTTTGCAGATTCCCAATCAACTCCGTCAAAGGAATAGAGTCAATGTCTTTTGATTCTTCAATGGCAATGATCTTAGCATGGAACCACTCTGGAAGAGATCTGAGAATTTTCCTCATGATTTTAGGCTCTAGGATCTTCTCACCTAAGTTGAAAGCAAAATTCACTACGTCTTTGAGCTTAGCATAGAATTCATCGAACACCTCATCATCATCCATCCTTATTTCTTCAAAGCTTGTGGTAAGCCTTTGAAGCTTGGAATCTTTCACAGCTTTGGTACCTGCATAGGTGTTTTGAAGGATTATGCATGCTTCATTTGCACTCTTAGTAGATGAGATTTTCTTAAACTCCTCGTTAGTCACAGCACTAAATAAGGCATTCAACGCTTTGCTGTTGAAATTTGCAGTTTTGATCTTGTCATCATCCCAAGATGCAGGCGGATAAGTAGGTTTGGTCCATCCAACCTCGATAGCTAACCAGACCTTTTCTTCTAAAGATTGCAAAAAAGCTCTCATGTGTACTTTTCAGTATACATAGTTAGTACCATCAAACAAGGAGGTATAATCAATGATTATCCACGATCCATAATAGCAGGGGTCAATGGATCACACAGCAAAAATTAAAACCTAATTAGAGTGTGCCCGCTCTATTACCACTTGTTGGGTTAAAATAGCTTAACCTCAGTTAATAAATTCGATTACCCAAGTTGATTAATTAAGTTAAATTACATGCAAATCGTGAAGGCACCAACAAATCACCAAATAAACTAAATGCAACAGAAATTAAATTGACAAGGTGATTTGTTGATAAATGGGGAAAACCTTTCGCAAGATAAAAACCCCACCGAGTGAATTTAAGATCACCACTCCCAAAAATCCACTAATCAATAATCAAGCGAATACAAATATAAGGAATCTTACCACGACCTTGGCCTATCCCAAAATACTAACTTACAGTTGAATCTTTGCTCTTATACCCAATTGGACTTAATCTTGTAGTAGCCTTCTTTCCTTTGTTACACAAATCTCTAATTTGTGACTTACTCCTTTGTACGGATCCCAGTACGTGACTAACTCCAGCAACTTAAATGGTTGTTGTTGGTTGCAAAATTCTTCACTTCATTAACGATGAAGATCAAGAAGCACTTGATTGGCGTACAAATGCAGTAGATTCATACAGAGTATATGAGTTCTAGGTCTCTGTATCCGTGTATGACGGCCTTATATATGATTAGGGATGTGAGAAAAGAAACCCTAATCAAATAATACAGCATGGGCCGAATTTTAGATCTGGAAATTTTAAAATCGTAATTCTTGATAGATCAAGCTTGTGTCGAGATTCTTCATTTAACCTCGATAATAGTATTTGTCAAGCTTCTGTTGAGATTTAATGAATCAACTTTTCTTTACTTGTTTCTTGGATCAATCTTCATGACTTTAAAGATACCACTTGATATGTTTGAGCAAGATACTTCTTAATACATTAAACCCAACTTAGATCTACCAAATTACAAGTAAAGTGTGTTTTGTCAAAGGATTAGCCAATTACATAGAAAATATGGCCCTAACACATTTTACAAAAAATATTATTTTGACACATCAAAAAGTTAGTCTATCTATTTTAACATACCACTTTACAACACACTTTACATCACATATTCTATTCTTTTACCATTTTATTTAAATATTTTATTTATTTATTTAATTAAGAAATGTATTTTGTATGGAAGAGAGAGATAATTTGTACTAGGGCTGGGGATAATTTGTACTAGGGCTGGGGGCATGCACAACCTTGGGCCCCCCCAAAACTGTTAAATTTAATTGTAATATTATATAGAAATAAGTTGGGCCCCTGTACATATAACGATTGCCCCCCCCCCCCATTAGTATAATTTTACATTGCCCAGTTCTTGTTTGTTTTTATGCTTTTTCCCTTGGAAATCTCACACCGGCTTTTGAATTCCAATATATCAGTTTCTCAAGTGTACTTCACCAAAAAAAAATAATAATAATAAAAATAGAGACTTAGTAAAGGATAATAAATCCAAATCTGTCAAGTTCCCTTCTGTTTCATATATATATTTTTTCTAAGAAAACAAAAGTGCATTGTGTCTGTGTGTGTGTGTTAAATTTAGAAATTCCATTGTATAATTATCCAAAAACTGTTGAGTTCCTTTTTATGTTTTCGCGTCCTTAATCTTCGTTTCTTTATTTTTATCTCCTATTATCATCATTTTTTTTAATAAAATTGATATCTTCCTCAACATCCCCGTTTTTTCCCTCTAAGCTATATATTTTTCTAAACTTTATCACCGTCAGTTTTTTTTTTTTTTTTGGAAGATAATTTGATTTGTTTCAAGAAAGAGAGATTGGGTTGCAATGGAAATATGGTACATTTTTCTTCAAAGATTTGAAAAAGGAAATTGTAAAGAAGTTCCATGCGGAAATGATTATAGATAAATTTTATTATATGAAGAATCACCGTCGAGCATAAGTTTGATGAGAGATGCTAAATTATTTCTTTTATATTTTGTTGTTTATAGAAAATTAGACTTCTTATATACTTATTTGAGTTTATAATATGTAAAATTTGATATATATATATATATATGTGTGTGAGAGAGAGAGAGAGAGAGAGAGAGAGAGAGAGAGAGAGACTTATGACTAATGACTTAAAATTAACCTAAGAATACATAGCTGGGCCTCCCAAGTTAAAAATCTTGGCTACGCCTCTCATTTGTACAAAAAGAGATAAAAAGTTTGAATTAAAAAAATACTAATAGCATATCTATCGGTATAGTTCTATTGCTAGAAAAAAAAAATGTAGCAAATATCAAATTATTTGACATTTAACATATCTCATGAAAGTAAGTAAAATTTTTTAGGCGTTTGATGTGCTAAATTCTAAAACTTTAGTATTTACCACACTTGCTACTGTTTTTACTTTTTAGGTCCATTTAATGTAAAACAAACAAACAAAATCTACTTCCATTAATAATAATAATAAAAAACCGCTTATATAGCGAGGGCCCCACAATATCAAATTGTCAATTTTACCGATCACATTTCTACCGAACCCAACTCACCGCAGGGTGAATTGTGACACAAAATCAATTTATATGTTCCTAGATTACTCTTCCCTGAAAGCTTGAAAGAACCTGTCCAGCTGTCCTTGAGGAAGATAAGATTTTATGCTTTCATACCTCATGGGTCCTTTACTTATTAATCAAATCCAAGATAAAATTAATACAGTTTCAAAGAGAACTTTATTGCTAAAAATTGTTTGGTGATGGGTGGAAACTGGAAAGAGGAGACAAACTGTACATACCTCATCCCTGCGCAAAATAATTAGTTTACAATGTGAATCTCACGCAGGTAATTAATTTTACTATCTCGTTTTTCTTCTCCATAACACAAACCAAACTACCTCCACAAACGAAGAAGAAGAGTCTTGAAGGATCTCTCATCTAAAGAAGGTTGAATCTACCCAAAATACCACAGGGAAATAAAAAATAAAAATAAATTTCTCCTAACACAAATTGCACTGTGGTTCACTAAAAATACAAAACAAAACAAAGAAGAAGAAGAAAGAAAGTAAAATGAGGCAAGATTGCAATTCTCTAACAGTTCTGTTAAAAGCTCTCATGGGTTGGTTACTTTTGCTAGGAATCTTCAAAAAGAAAATGGATTAGGCTCTTAATTAGCCTTGGATTATCCTTTTGATTAACTGTTTACCTATTTTTGATCACATGGTACCTTTTTTAGCCAACAATTTGGATAAAACGAGTGAGGGAAGGAGGTGGCCTGAATATACTTTTTTTTGAGATACTTGGCCTGAATATACTAATTTGTCTATTCCTTTATTCTCCCTTCTCGTTCTGTTTTAGAGATATTTTTTTTTATTCTTTTCCAATTGAAAATGGAGCCACTGTGTACCATGTTGGCCTACTGGTTGAGGAAAACAAAAACACACCCACACAATGATCCATGGTCTCATAAGTTAAACTACTTTCATTCGATACAACAGTAGAACATTTTCATTACATAAAGCAAAATAAAGGGCCATAGAAAAAGCAAAACCTGCTTTGGTAATTCTATTACCAAATTAAGGCTTTACTCAAACACCCCCCAAAAGTTTCTACAATCACCCGAAGAAAAAAAGGTCACTTATGAGACAGTCTCCTGAGATCTCTCTCTCACGGCATGTGTAGATCTCAAACGCATAATCCTCACATGGTTTCAAGAGACCCCAAAACAAACACCAGATATATATAGTAAGAGGAACAAGAAAGCATACATGAGAAATAAACACCCACAATTTAATTATTTCTTCCTCCTGAGGAACCGGCAGAAGAATTGGTCTTCAAAAGATCACTAACAACTCTCACCATGACCTGGCCTCGGGGTGGAGGTACTTTGGTGAAAGAAGATACCGGATGGAGCTTCCCTTGGCCGAGATTTGGCTCGCCTTGTTTATTTTCACTCATATCTACTACTAGTATTAGTCCCTCTTTTCAGTTTCTTTCTTACTATGGAGTGTGGGTGATGTGCATCAATAATGTAGTATTGTATCTTTATATAGAAAGTTAAAAAAGGGTAACCTCTCTCTTCTCCGAAGGATTGAAAATTAAAAAAAAATAAACTCATATGGATGGAGCCTGTACTAGGTGCGAATGAATACAATGCAAGTAGGAGTCTTACGGTAAGACCCTACACTTTATAATATGCATGATGAATATGACTTGGGATCAAGTTAAACATATTGTAACTTTAAATAATGTTACACCACTTGGTATTTACAAAATTAATTATAGCCTAAGACTACAATTTTATTTAATAAATAAACATTACTACATATTTTGAAAATCTAACCGTTAAATTGCATGTTATTTATACTTTTAATATACATATCAAATTCTGTGTCAATTGAGTATTTATTAACTATCTGATCTATCAGTTTATATTTTAAGCATAATTTTAAATTATAAAAACTTGCAATTTAAACAATTTATTAATGACATAGCTATTGATTTTCAATTTTTTTAGAAAATTTGCAATCATGGAGTATATAAGAAGAAGATGTAATTTAATGATGTATTTGTCAAAATTCACCTCCAATAAAAAAATATTGAGTAAGCTTGTAGCCTAAAACAACAATCAATTTTGTAGCTAAACTTTGTCCGTATTTCTTTATTAGATGCAAATTTTAATGAATTCTCTATTATTTAACATACTTGCAAAATTTCACAATGATCTAAAATTGATAACTATGTCATTGATCATGTATTTAAATCTTAAGCTTTTGTATTTAAAATTGTATATGTGATGTCGCGGAAGCCTAAAGAAAGCACACACGATGCTCTCTTGATGAAACAGAAACTAAACTGTTAGTTCCTGGTAGTAAACCTCAAATCCACGAGGGGATCCTTGAATCCACAAGGTGATAGGTCTGGAATCCACCAGAGAACACAATAGACAAAAGTCTGAATTTTTATTGATAAAACTATGAAAAACGTTTACAGACTTAGGGGCCTATTTAAGGGCTCCTTAAAACTTGACAGACAATAAAATATAATCTAAAATAACTCCTAATTGATACCTAACCATAACAGGAATTAAATTTGACCTAAAAAAGCATTAAATGCACCTAAAAACAAGAAAATAAATTACCTAAACCTAAAATAACGTTTTTTACATAAAAATACCAAAAATAATAAATTACAATATTTAAATAGTAAATTGTGTCCTACATCAATATGGGCTTTTAGATCAAATAGTAAATGACATTCAATTAGCACGAAACTTGGTGTGCGTATTAAACACATATAATCCAACGCTGTGATTTTTGAAATATTAATATAATAAAAAGCTATTGATTAGTCTAATATTACTTAGAATTATACCAAATATATATATATATATATATGGACAAAATTGCCTTATGCCCTTTTCACCCAAATTATATAGCCTTATACCTCCTTCCCAAACTAATTAAGGAAATACTTCTTTTTTGAAACTCGACTTTCTCAAAATCGAGTTAAGTCCTATAGCGACGTTTTTAAGGACTTATAGTGACGTTTTGTAACTCGAGCTCTATGCTCGAGTTACAAAACGTCACTATAGGTCCTTAAAAACGTCACTATAGGGCTTCAGAATTTTTTTTTTTAAACTCAATTTTGAGAAAATCGAGTTACAAAGGAGGGGCATTTCTCTAATTAATTTGGGAAGAGGGGCATAAGGCTATATAATTTGAGTGAAAAGTGCATAAGACAATTTTGTCTATATATATATAAATATATATATATATAGGATTGGGTTCAAGTTACACCTAGTGTAACTTTAAGCAATGTTATAGAATTCATATTTTGAAAATCTCACCGTTAAATTACATGTTTTATATGTTCATAACATTCATGCCAATTTTTATGTCAATTGGATGTTATTTATCATTCGATCCATAAATTAATCTTTTATGCATTATTTTAAACTACAAAAATTTGAATTTAAACAGTTGATTGATGACATAGCTATTGATTTTTTATCACCTTGAAATTTTGCAAGTATGGAGAATATATGAAGATAATGTAATCTAATGGTGAATTTGTCAAAATTCGCATCCAATTAAAATAATATTGAGTGATGTAACATGACTTAAAGTTATACCAGGTGTAATCACTTAAACCCAACCTCTATAAATATATATATATATATAATTAGCAATTTACAATGTACTATCAATGTAAATATTACATGTAAACTAAATAAATGTTAAATACCTCAAATTAAAAAAATTAAAAAAATAATCTACAGATTTATCTACTACAGTTTTATCGCAATGTATGTTTTCTCATGCTTTGCACTATTTTAAGTTTGTTTAGCTTCCCATGTAAATTTTACATAATTGTCCAATATAATGCCAAACCACGATGGAAACATTGAAGGATAATTCATGTGGATGAGACCACCGTGGGACCATCTATATGACGATAGCGGATGACCTAGTGCTCTTGTAATAAATATTTTTTTAAAATATATTTATGTACTTTAAATAATTATGTTAACGAGAGAATATTCTTTACAAATATGTTGTGATTGAAATAACATAGTTCTTACGCTTTACTTTATCATAAGTCAAAATAAATGATTTAATAGTTGTGAAAAATGTTATGTTTTTATATTTAATATTTTTTTTAAGTTGGAAAATACTAGAGACACAAATGTTTTTTCAAAAAATTTTATAAATTGCTGATGTGGCAAGTGCTTATTGGTAAATAAAAAAATGATATTAGTAGTAGGTTCAGATGAGAACCAGTAAAAAGTTGACCACTAGTTTATGCATGTAATATTACTCTTTTAAATTATGTTATCGTAAGGAAATAAAATACAAGGCTATTGAATCCACACAAAAAAAAAAAAAACTCATTTCTACATAATTGTAATATTGAGCAGATCTATAATTTTTTATTCTCCAACAAATATATTATGACACAAAATTCTAAGTTCACGATGGATTAAATAATTTATTTTTAAAGTTCTAATTAATTGAATACTTTGTACTTTCTATTTTCAAAGAAAGATGACATTTTATCTTTATTCATACTAACTTGTAACCCCATGCATATGTATGGATACACTTAAAGATATACAATAAGATACATAATATAATTCCTATATATATAATTAAAATACTATTGATAGTCATTTTTATTTTTTTTTAACTCTTTAAAAAATTTTGTAAGGATATTATTAAGTATAAAATGTAAATTGCCCATTTTATTTATTTATTTATTATTGTGAAACACTTTTTTTTTTTTACGATTCATTTTTTTAGACTCTTTGGTTTTTGTACTTAATAACTTACTTGGATGAATATTTATGATGTGATCCCAAATTTGATTCTAAAATTAAGAAATAAAATTCTTTAAGAATAAATAATTTAAGATACATAGGGTCCGTTTGGATACAACTTATTTTTGCTGAAAATTGAAAACTGAAAACACTGTAGCAAAATAAATTTTAAATGTGTGAATAGTATTGTGGGACCCATTTTTAATGAAAAAATTGCTAAAAAGTGAAGTTTGTGGGTCCGTGAATAGTGTACCCGTGCACTGTTCACGGGAGAATAGTCAACAACTGTGGCTTGAAAAAAAAAAAAAAAAAAAAAAAGAAGAGAGAATGTGAAATTTTGAAACGCAGACGCTCACAAACGCGGATCCAAACAGTCACATAGTGCAAAATTGGAATTCCAATTTGGAATTCTAATTTGAGTTTCTCTCAACTTCATCTATTATTATATATATAGATGTGATAATGATCACCTATATCTTTAGAAAAATAACACTTTGTTCAATGAAACATTAAGAAAGGTGACTTTAAGAAATTACACTTTATTTTATTTTATTTAAAAAAAAATTGACTTCCAATGGTCATTAATTTTTTTTGCTTAACAAACTAAGATACAAAAGAGCGCATCCTCTAATAAAACTTTCACAACTACAAGAAAAGAAGAGTTAGAACCAAAAAAAATCCAAATACTCTATTACAAAGAGACCATCATTTAAGTTCATGACCAGTTTTGTTGGCCCTCCTAGAAGCCCAACTACTAGAAAATGAAGGCACAAAATGCACTAAAGCCTTAGTTTTTAACAAAATATTAGTAATATGCTAAAGAATAGTAGCATAAGAGGTAGAAAGGCTTTGAATACAAATTTGGCCATCACTTTCAATGGTCATTAATAAAGCATGGTTCTAGCTAACAAATACATATCAAACTTTGGAAAAAAATAATTATGAACTGCTCCAGAGAAGAACAACCTTGTACTTGTACTATGGTTTTGAATTATGAGCATTAATGGACTTTTTTCTTGAAAATTCAACAAAGAAAATAAGCCACTACTTTAGTAAATTGAGGATGAGACCCTATCTATGAGAGTTGAAAAGGTTGCTATCATGCTTCGAATTGAAAACTTTAAGCCAACTTGGAATGAGTGAGTGTGATGCTACTTTTCTAGAAGGGTTGAATTATGTTCTGGCGTTCAAAACTTATGGCCAAAGTAATAAACACTAATCTAGTGAAGGAGCACCATGAAAAATGAATGATTAATTAGCAGATGACGTTCTTTGTTTTTCTTCTATTTAATTAATGAGTCCTGTTAAAAGATATTTTTAAAACATTTGTTAATGATACCGCTTTTATGAAAAATATAAAAAGTTATCAAAAAAGTAGTCAATTATTATTTTTTTCATAAATTTTTAAAAATAATTCATTTATAAATGCTCTTAGTACATTCATTGAAATTTCTTTTAGTTAGATTGTCTTTATTGTTAACTTTCTCTCCCCTTTGGCCTTTCCCACAAGGGTGGAAGTGAGGTTCTTGACTAGTAGGTACTGGGAGCATCAAGATCATAATGATGACGATTATGATGATTATACTATTATTAAAAGTTAATTTACCTTGTGTTCATAATATATAGTACTCATAAAAATCAGTAGAAAACTTATCCACGTAATTAATATTGTAACTAGTTTATAACTTCTTGCATATGCATGAGTTACATTTACAAATAAGTATAACTAAAAGCATATTAAAATTTTACCAAATTTATATATAATGTTTGTAATTTGAAAATATAAAATAGATATTTATAAAATAAATATAAGTTTATTTGAAACAAACGTAAATAAATAAATAAATGAAAGATTATTTAACTTGTTATTTATTAAATTCTTAATATTGGTTTGTCCAACCACTATTTTTATAATAATACTATATAAGAAAACAAATATTGATAGAAAATGTTATTAATTTCGAACCATTGGAATCAAAAACGGTGAACACAAGCTTCCTGCTGTGGCGGTGCCAGAGGGGCGGCAGAGGAACTATGGGTTTCTGAATAAAGGGAAGGAGAAATTTTCGGAATTTCAAAATTTGAAAATCCCAAATTCCAGTGGTAATCTTTGTGATCTCAGCAATGATCTTCTTGGAAAAGAAACTGCTGGGTTTGGGGCAGAAGTCACGTCTGTTATTAATGGCATCGTTACCAATGGTATTAAAGGTAAGCTGACTTTGGATATTTGCCTCCGTGTGGAACGTGGGTCTAAAGGGACGTGGGGTGTTATCTTTTCAGAGGTCAAGGAAGTGGGCTTAAAGCCCAGTGGCCAGCAAGCTCCTAGTAAAGTGCCAGCCCCTGCTAGAGATAACAGGCCCATATTTAAACCTGCTTGGAAGCCCCGTGGCAGATTCTTGGGCCATATTGGGTCTGTTCAAAAGCCCAAAGCCCAGCAGCCAGCCTCTTCTTTACAAGACAATCACGTGAGGAGTCCTTCAGATGTGCTTCTATCTGTGCCATGTGACTCTTCTCACTCCCAAGTTGACCCCAAGACTCATATCCCTGCCGAAGAGGTGCCGGTGAACATGGTGGTGACTTCTTCAGATGCCGATGTTGTCGCATGCTCCGATATTGGCAAATCTGAGTTTGCAATCCAAAACCCAAAGGTTAGTTTTGTTTTTCTGAAACCACAAGTGCTTAATCCTGCTCCCACCTCTCTTTCGGAACCAGTTCAGATCAACGAGGGGCGTAATTTTGAGAAATCTGAGAACCCACATGCTGATTTAGTATCCACTCCACAAATATCCTCTTGTTCCGTTATGGTGGTTTCGGAGTCTAATTCCGCTGTCGATAGTGGGCTGGTTCAGCAACAGTTCAAGCATCTTTCACTTGATAATGCTGTGGACTCGAATTATTTTAGGGGCTTCTCGGACAAGTGGGGATTAGAACTTGGTGATGGGAAGAGGGTGGTGGTGCCGATGGGGGTCGAGAGACAGCCTTCAGGCTTTTTTAAGGGCTCTGTTTTGGACGAGCTTGTGGCCATGGATTATTCAGGAAATTCTTCGAGGCCTTCAGTGGTACAATCCGAGGGGGATGGGGTGATGGTGGAGGATGTAGACTCGGAGAGTTGGTCAGAAGGTGGTGAGATGGTTGAATTTGATCGACGAGGTTCGGATATTTCAGAACCTTTAAATGTGACTCCGTTAGCTATGTCGAAGTCTAATGAGACCCAAGAAGTCGATAACATATCTGGCTGTTTGGAAGATGATCAGTCTAGTATTCATTCTAGTTTGTCACCATGGTTTCAGAGCAAGTTTCAGGAGTTTGGCTCTTTTTTGGAGACTCCAGTTGAAGGTTTGGAAGATCTTGCTTCTAATTTTCTCTTGGCTGTTGAGGAGAAAATTAGACAAAGGGCTGCAGCGAATGCGTTGAGTAAAAAACCAAAGGGTGGAGGTAAGGGTTTAAGGGAGTTGAGGAGCTTGGTGAGCTCTATTAATTATGATTCTGCTTCTGGTAAAGCTAGAGGTTCCAATAGGGAAAGGGCTCTGATTGTGTCCCAATGAATTTGAAGATAATCTCTTGGAATGTGAGGGGGCTGAATGAGAAGGATAAAAGACTCCAAATTAGGAACCTTATTAGAATTTGGAGGGCTGATGTCATTTGCTTGCAAGAGACTAAGATGAAGCTTATCACTAGGGGTTTTATTAAAAGTATTTGGGGTTGTCATCATGTTGATTGGGTATACTTGAGCTCTATAGGCGCATCAGGTGGGATCTTGGTCATGTGGGATAGGAGGGTGGTGGAGAAGTTGGAAGAAGCTGTGGGTGACTTTTCGGTGTCTTGTAGATTTAGGAATGTGGGAGATAATTTTGAATGGGCTTTCTCTGGTGTGTATGGTCCTAATGTAGATAGGGAGAAGAGGCTGATGTGGGAGGAGTTAGCGGGTCTTTATAGTTGGTGGAATTTGCCTTGGTGTGTGGGTGGCGACTTCAATGCAATTCGTTTTCCTTCCGAACGTCTGGGGGCAGAGAACTTCACTCAGGATATGTATAATTTTTCTGATTTCATCTCTCTTAATGGGTTATTGGATATCCCATTGGAGGGTGGTAGTTTCACTTGGTCTAACTCTCTGTCTGGTTCTAGGATAGATCGCTTCCTCTTTTCTTCAGATTGGGAGGAGCATTATCCAAATATTCATCAAAAAAGGTTGGGTAGAGTTCTATCAGACCACTTTCCCATTTCTTTGGAGGGCGGGGATATTCATAAGGGTCGTAGGCCTTTTCGTTTTGAAAACATGTGGCTTCAAGTGGCTGACTTTGTGGAGAAGGTGAAAAATTGGTGGAACTCGTATCATTTTCTTGGAACTCCAAGTTACAGGTTTGCCATGAAATTGAAAGCTTTAAAGGGGGACTTAAAAAAGTGGAATGAAACCGAGTTTGGCAATGTCACAGTTAAGAGAATTAATCTTTGGAATGATCTGAATGCCCTGGATGCTAAAGAGGAGAGGGTGTCTCTTTCTGATGATGAGAAGCGCAATAAAGAGAGAGATTTAGAGATTGTGTACTCTGATAAAAATGTTATTGCATCTCTGGTTTATTCTGATCCTCCTTCCACACCTTGGCTCTTTCTTTTGATTTATGGCCCTCCCCACGTAAATGGCAGGGCAAGATTTTGGAAGTGCTTGGAGGACTAGGTTAGTGCCTTTGCAGGACCCTGGTTGGTAATGGGGGATTTCAATTGTGTGTATAGTAATTTAGATAAAAGAGGTGGCAGATATCTTGGTGAAGGTTCAACTAGAAGCTTTAGCAATTTTGTTCATGGTACTGGGGCAATTGATCTTGGTTTTATCGGTTCTCGATTCACTTGGTCCAACAAACGGGAAGGTCTTGCTAACATTAAAGAGCGGTTGGACAAAGCTGTGTGCAACCAAGAGTGGCATTGTCTCTTCCCGAAAGCTGGAGTTAAGCATTTAGTTGCCCCTGCTTCAAATCATGCTCCAATTATATTAGACACTCATATGGATCAGTCAGTGAGGGCTAAGCCCTTCAGATTTGAAGCAATGTGGACCAAAGATGATTCAAGCACTGGGATTGTAGAAAAAGCTTGGCAAGGTATTGTAGAAGGTTCTCATTGTTTCAAGTTGGCTAGAAAAATTCAGCAAACCAGACACGATTTAAAAGTTTGGAATAGGAATCAGTTTGGCTATGCTAAGACCAAAATTAGAGAAATAGAAGCAAGAATAAAAGAAGTACAAGACAGAGCTCCTACTAAAGAAAATCTGGAGTTGGAAGCAGCTTTATATCTACAGCTGGATGAATGGCTGGAAAGAGAGGACCTTAAATGGAAACAAAAATCCAAAGAGTTATGGATCAAAGAAGGAGATCGAAATACAAATTTTTTTCATTTGTCCACTCTGGTGAGGAGAAGAAGAAATCTGATTACAAAGATAAAGGAAGAGAATGGGCTTCGATTGATGAATCAGAAAGATATTGGGGAGTACTTCTCAACCAAATTCTTAGAAGTGTTCCAATCCTCCTCTCCCAATGTCCCTCCAGATTTAGATGGTCTAATCGAATCTTGTATTTCAATTTAGGAGAATGAGATGTTGACTACAGTGCCATCTGCTAATGATATAAGAAGAGTAGTGTTTGAAATGCAACCCCTCAAAGCTCCAGGGCCAGACGGAATGCCTGGCTTATTTTATAGACATTATTGGTCGATAGTTGGAGATCAACTTGTAGTTGCTGTTCAAAGTTTTTTCAGAGAGGGATGGTTGCTCCGTGAGCTGAATCACACTTATCCCCAAAGTTCAAGGTGCTCATAATTTCAATCAATTCAAACCTATCAATCTCTGCAACTTTTGCTACAAGGTGATTTCGAAAATTTTAGTCTCTAGACTAAGACCTTTGTTAAATAAGATGATTGATCCAACTCAAGTAGCTTTTATAGGATCTCTCATTAACTGACGTTTTTAAACATTTGATTAATAAATAAATTAAAGTTATAATATAGGAAAATTATAAAAAGTTGGCAAAAAAAAAAAATCGTTAATCTTTTTCTTTTCTCATACAAAATTTCTAAAATTAATTTCTAAACCGTTATTCTTTTACTTTTTTCGGTTTTTCCCGACCAACAATTATCATAGTCCTCAACTCTCGCGCTAGCTTGTCACATACCTTCTTTTTGAACCGTTCTGCACATGTTTAAAGTTTTTTTTTGGAGAATCTGCACATGTTTAAAGTGTTTGACGAAATTTGAATAAAAAAAATCTTCTCATAAGGTTGAAATTGAGGGGTTGACAGTTCTGTACATGGTTTTCGTGCAAACCATACATATGGTAGGATTTGGAAGTGTTAAAAGCTGTCTAGATCTACGTGATGACTTGGGCCGACTTCCAAAATTTGGTAGGGTTAGAGTTGCAATTATTGATTTTAGAATTAAGACCAATTAGGGATCTAGTTTATGTTCACATGTTAGATTCGTGTCATAACTTATGAGTATTTAGCTATATATGTTGACACTAACTTGACAAATTTATTAAATAAGTCAAAATTTCTCAACTTTAATACGATTTGTTTATTAAATAAGTTAGTCGTGTCGATCTGTTAATTAAATTTTATCAAAGCAAAAAAATAATAATAATAAATAAAATAAGTATTAACTCAATATCTGAACTATGAAAAACCATACAAAATGAGTTATTCGGTAGCATTAACTCAATTGATATGAACTACAATATTCAAAACTACCGAATAACTCAAAACTACAATATTAACTACAATATTGAGTTAATAGTTTGAAAAACCATACAATTGATCTGAACTATGAATTTTACAATATTTTAGCATATAAGCAATATGTAAACCTAAATTTTCTGACTGTTGTGAGTTCTATTCTTATGACAATTCAACGTAAAAAAGACAAATAAACCTATTTCCATAAAATAAAATAAAAAAATTCACAAATGTAAAAATAAAATGGATAAGATTTTTTTTTTGTTTTCTGTATTTTAAAAAAAAAAAAAAAAAAACTTAAATTTCCGGGGCCCACTAATGTGTCAGTTGTCAAAACGCTGGAAAAAACTTTTTTTTTTTAAAGAACCTGTCCTTTTTGCTGAAAATGAAAGAATTAAGAACCTGTCCTAATGTCCTTGATGAGGATAAGATTCATTTCGTGCATTCATGGTTTTCTCATTAATCAAATTCCAAATAAAAATAAATCCAGTTTCAATGGTGAAAAGAGATGATTTACTGCCTGGCCTCCAAAGTCCAAATTACTGTATTAGAAATATGTGGTAGAATTTTTTTTTTTTTTTTTTTTGCTGGGAAGAAAACTTTTATTCAACAATCAAACAAGAAGATACATACAAAGAAAAAACGAGAAATGAGAGATAGTAACTTGCAGAATCCACGTAGTGAAAATCCAACATAATGGGCTAATCGGCTAATATATCTCTAACATAAACATATATTGCATTGGATTTGGATCTTAATTTTCAGGAAAAGATTTATACATGAGAGATTGCAGAAAAAAGAAAGTCAAACGGGGCTTCTTGAATCAGAAGCTATTGATAGGTAACTATCCCATATCAGGAAGTAAATTAAGGCAACACTGCAATTCCAATATTTCTGTGAAAAGCTCTAATGGGGTTGGTTTTATTTGCTAGGAATCGTCAAGAAGAACATAGATTTAAGCGCTTAGCCTTGAATTTGTCCTTTTGATTAACTGTTTACCTGTTTTAAATCACATGGCACCATTTTTTTAGCCACCATGTTTGGATAAAAAGAGTGATAGAAAGAGGTGGTCTGAATATGCTAGTTTGTCTAGCCATTCCTTTATTTTCTCTTTTCCTTCTGTTTTAGACACACATATTCCAACAGAATTTAACTATAAAATGGATTCTCTCTTAACCTGACTGTGTACCTTGTTCTACTAACTTTTGGTTAAAGAAAAAGTAAATGATACCTGGTCTCATAATAAGTAGCTAAATATAACCATTTTCATTCATTAGATAGAGAAGTAGCATAACATTTTCACAACCCAGAAGCACAAGACAAAGCAAAATACCTGGTATATACAGGAAAGTAAAAACATGCTTGCTTTTGGTAGCATATTACATAAACATTACCAAAGGTTTAACCCAAACACCTTCCAAGTTCCAACACTCAAAACACAACAACCCCCTCCCAATAAACACATACAATTGGAAAGCATATATACATGAGGAAGTGAACACCCACTCTTAATAACTACTGCTTTGAGGAACCGGGCGATGGATTTCCCTTCACCAAACCAGTAACAATGTTCACCAAGACCTTATTGCCTCGCTTTTGAGGTACTTTCCCGAAAGAAGGGGCAGGATGGAGCTTCCCTTGCCAGGGATTTTCCTTGGCGCCGTTGGGATTTTCACTCATATCTACTACTAGCAGAGTCTCTCTTTTCCTTACTGAGTGTGGAATATTAGAGACTGATCGATGTGCAGCCATTTCCGTAATGTTCTATCTTTTTATAGCCATAGGGTTCAACTAGTGTCCTTATTTCAGTTTTTTTTTTTTTTTTTTTTTTAAGAACGTAATAAAAGCTATTATTTTTAAAAAATAATTGTCAGCATAGTAGTGAAAAAGTAAAATGGTAAATCTATATATAATAATAACAAACAATTAATTATAATATACTGTATTACATAAAACAATTATATATATATATATATATATATATATATATATATATATATATAGAGCAAGAGAGAGAGAGGGAGGTCCGTATCAAAGTGTGAATGTCTGAACCAATACTGTATAGAGTGTTATCCTCAGAATCCTATATGTATGAAAAATATATGACGACTTGGTAGTACATATTTATTGAGATTAGGTGCAATATTTTAGGTATTTGATGTAATTGTAATTAATGATTGAGAATGAAAATTGAAAAAATAATCTTCAATTTCAATCATTAAATAAAATATATTAAAAAAAAGTTAAAAAGTTAAACTTAAAAACTAAAAAATGTAAAAAAAATTGTGAGAGAAAGTAGGTAAATTATGTTAGGTGTAATACTTATCTCAATCCTAAAAAACAGAATGATGGAATCATGGGAGAATACATAGTCGCTAAAGTTCACGTGGGTGGTGACACCACCATGGGGGCCATACATGACGATAAGATGACCTAATAAGCTAAATATTTATATATATTGTTCCGAATAAAAGAAGGGTTTTCTATCATGCTATGGCTAGCTATGGGTTGCGCCCAACTTGGACTAGTGAGTGAGGCTGTACGTGAGATTGATATACATTAATTTGTCTAGAAGCCTTTTAATTCTTTACTGGCTTTTGAAACTTATGACCAAAGCAAAGACTGAGAGAATGAATGATTATTAAGCCGATAGCGTTTCTTGTTTTTCTTCCATTTATTTCTTTTGCTTGTCTTTATTTTTAACTTTTCTTTTGCCATGTTGGTACTTCTCACATGGCCGTGAAAGTAACTGAGGTTCTTGACCACTCATAGTGATGCCGACGATGATGATGATGATTTATACTATTATTAAAAGCGTGTTTCCCTTGTGTTCATATAAAAATCAGTATGAAACTTATCCATATAATATTGTAATTAGCGCGCTGATAAAGGCGTAATAGAAAAAAAAATTGTTTTGGTTATTAATAGAGTTAAAAATTTGAAATGGGACTCATCAATCATGGCAGGATGATCCTTTAAATTTTCTCCACTAAATCTTTTCATCCTGTTTTTTAATTAAATAACAGTTAAAATAATAACTACTACTGTCTATATAGAATACAAACTTTTTCTCTCAAATGTTACGTAGATTTTCATCAAAATAACAGGAAGTATTTTACTGAGATGAGATGATATGGTAAAATGAATTGCAATGAATGACATAAAGGTACAAGTTATAAAAAATAAACTACTTCTGTAATTTACCTATTCATGTAAGGCCCCGTCATTTTTTATTAAATAGAAAACTGAGATATTTCACATATATGTAAAATTAAAACCATAAAGTGGAAAGTGCAAACTTTTTTTTTTCTGACAACAAATAGAGTGGAGGAATTTCGAACTTGAGTTTTATCATTTTGTTAAATACAATATGGTAAAACAGTGGCAACGCCACGTTATGCTCAGGGTATTCCCTGGAACACCCTAAGCTGGAAAAAAAAATTATATATATTAATTAAATTTTTTTTTATTTGTTTATCCTTAAAAAAAAAAATTAGGAACACCCTCCATCAAATTAGGAACACCCTTAATAAATAAAAAAATTATCTGTTCTACTTTCAAGCCCAGGAAAAAAAATTGTAACAGAACAAGAGGCAAGCCCACGGATTCTCAAAAAACATCAACGGACGGCAAGCCCAACATCAAGCCCACAACAAGCCCAACAGATGGTAGCAAACCCAGTAACCCACGGATTCTCAAAAAAAAAAAAAAAAAAAAAAAAAAAACCCTAACCTAATATACTGAAATCAGATCGGGCCTCAAAACAGAACCCAAATTAAAAACTCTCTCTGTCTCTATCTCTAAAAAAAAGTTAGAAACTTTTCTAAAACCCTAATTGAAAAAGAAAGAAGCAAAAGGGTCTCTCTCTGTGTGTCACACTCACTTGGGAGTGGGAGCGGTGCCGAGGAGGCTGGCATTTTAGAGCTTGATTTCGGTGAGTTGTTGGTCGCGGTCCATCTCGATGATGAGTGGCACAGCCAGGATCAGGATGGTGGTGCCGACAATCCATGTCGCCTTGCCAGTGCTACGGAGGAGCTTCTTGGACACGACGACGGCTTTGGAGGCGGCGCGCTTGGCGTGGATGACGATGGACGACTGGGATACGTTGCGGCTGGCCCTGGAAATGAGGGAATGTTCGCTTTCCTTGCCTTGGGTCACTTGCTTTTTCCCTTAAGATGACCAACGGAACGGATGGGGAAGGAGATCGCTAGATCTCACTAAGTGCTGGACCCCACGGCGGTCCACGGAGTCACTCCTTTCTCTGATCTGTCGGAGGTGGAGTTTGAAGAGTTGTACACAAGTGTGACTCTCTCTCTCTCTCTCTCTCTCTCTAAGTCTTTGAACTGTGAATCTGTGATTGTCATTTGTTTGTTGTGTTGCCTTTTGCTTAGTTTTAGTTTACTTTATAAATTTTTATTAATATTTGCCTTGTTTTTGGAGTTATCCGTTGGTCAGTGTTGGTGTTGGTGTTGTTGGTGTGGTGTTGGTGAGATAAATTAATTGTCTTTTAGTGTTGGTGTTGTGTTTTTGGGGAGATACAATTAATTGGCTTTATTTGATTGGCTCTAGTCTTGTGATTAGGGGCTTTGGGACATTGGAATTGGGGGGTGGATGGGGGCATGGGGCCAGGGTAAATGCACAAGGGTGTGTGGCTGTGTACTAATTTATAAAAGACAAACAAATTAATGAAACAACTAAATAACAAATAATTGAAGGAAGCAACTAATAAACAATAATTAATAATTTAATTAATCAATACATTATAAAAGACAAACAAATTAAATTATGTTACTATATTAGGTTAAATAACAATTAATAATTTTATAATTAATGAAACAACAATATAACAAATTATAGTTTATAAAAGACAAACAAATTAATGAAACAACTAAACAACAATAATTAATAATTTTATTAATATTTCAAATGAACTTATAGTTTATTGTTTATCATTTTGCTAGAATTATGGACAAGTATTTGATAAGAAAACCACGTACCCAATGCTGCAAATATTTAGCAAATATATACGGAAACAATAATCATGGTTTTAGTTGAAATAGAATTTCATATTTTTTAAAACTTAGACAAGTGTATCTATTGAAGATTTTAAAAGTAGATAAATTAATACTTAAAATTGTAGATAAAAATTGTGTATTAAAAAATTGTAGATAATTCATAAAGTGAAGAGGAAAAATAAGAAAGAAAGAGAAGTTGATAACTTGATATCCACAATTAGGCCCGTTTGGTATATATGTTTAAAAACTGAAAATTGTTGTTTGAAAACATTTGTGGAAATACGTGTGGGTGAAAAAGTGTGTGAAAATACGTGTAATGTTGTTTAAAAATTGAAAATGGGGTTCTGTGTCTATCTAAAGAAATTATAAAGTTGTAGAGGAATAGTTGATAAGAACAATTAAGTTTTGTTTCTATCTAAAAAGTTTCGCAATTTTTTGTAGCCAAAACACTAAAAGTAGTTGATAAGAAAAAAATACAATTGAAAACTCAAATTAATGTGAAACACTAATGCTTATTTAGACCTCCAATTTTAAATTACGGCTTAATTACTTTTACTTTAACTTATCTAAGTGCGGAACAAAAGTAAATGAAGCGCAATCACCGAAACGACTCTCTAAGCCACAAGCAAGCAAGCAACAATAAATATAAAGCTTAAAGAGTAAAGGAAGAGAGATGTAAACACAAGATAACACCAAGACGTGTTATCGAAGAGGAAACCGAAGAACTCGACGAAAAACCCCTCCGCGACCCTCCAAATTGAAATCGATCCATTAGTGAATAAGTTGGAGTACATGAATAACAAAAAACCCTCCAAGCCTAGTCTACCCATTGTACTTGAGCCCTCCAAGCTCCTGCTACCAACGGACTTCTCGAAGTCTTGTCTTCATTAGCTTTCCGGATCCCGCAGTACCACCCGATTGCATCCACTAAGCCTCACCAGCTTCTTTTGGCAAATCTCCAAAACTTCCCAAGCTCTAAAACACTCTCTATACTCTGAATAGGTGTAGGTTATGTTTGGGTACAAATCTCCTCTCAAGGTATAACAATGGAAGAGGGAAGGAGAAGAGATTATAATGATTTCTTACTAAAGGATGAGTAGCTCTCTCTTTAAAATGGTGGGTGTGTTGTGTTGTAAAAACCTATCTAGGGTTTTCTCTCTGAATAGCCTCATTTACTTTTGTGAGTAATGAGGGTATATATAGTATGGGTGAAAGGTAAGAAAGTCACACTTAAAATCCTTCAAGCAGAGAATTTCACGAGTACCTCGCGAGATGGCCTTTCTCACGAAGCACTCGCGAAATACAGCCTGGCACTTGACTCTTCAGCTTCCAGCATGTGCTTCTCACGTGGCCTTTTTGTAGGAACCTTTACTCGCAAGCTTCTTGCGAGTTAGTCGCAAAACTGCACTGATCTTTATTTCATGCTTGATTCTTCACCAACTTAATACTAAACCCAATACAATAAAATCCCACAAAATACAATGAAATAAATTAATGTAATTACAACACTTTTTGTCATGGAATAAAGCCAATATAAAATATAGTTGTAAATCACAACTTTACAATCTCCCTCTTTGGCTATTCCGTGATAAAAACACCCTATAACAGACTCTAGACTTAAACGTGAGTTTGGGAACAATAGCAAAACTCACTCACACCTAAATCTAAAACCTATGATGAACTTGGAACATAATACATGTATCCTGAAACACTTGCACAAAACGCATTAGACCCTCACGGTAAAGCAAGTAATAAAAGGACAAGTATAATGTAACAAGTAAAAAGTGATTAAGTAAACAAGATGTGAAACATATGAGCAACTCGATCAAACACTAAATAGTCATATGAAAATGATCACAATGATCACATAACAAAGCAAATGATCATCCGTATATGCAATCAACAAAGCACAATAGCATAAGGATGTATGCATGTCCAACACATAAACATAATGTGATGAGAACAACAAAGCATAGATACTAAACATAACTCAAAGCATCATATAGAAAAACAAGAAAACAAACAAAGAGTAAAACAAACAAAACAAGGTTTTCTTGAAAAGAAATGTCTTCTCCCCCTTGGTAAATGCATCTCCCTTATGGAATTTCTCCCCCTACGAATGTGTACGAGATAGAATTTCTCCCCTTGAGAATATCCATATAAGTCATATAGAAATGACGATACACTCCGGTATACTCTCTAGTATACTATCCCCCTTTTTGTCACGAATAGACAAATGAATTAAGAGGAAGGAGGGAAAAAAAAGAAGATATGAACAAGGGTAAAATACATGAGGTGTACAAGATGAATGAGAAAATGAAGCTCAAGCAAAAGACAAAAACACCTTAAAAACAAAATGCTACAAAGCATAAAGTAAACATGACATGCTAGGATGAGGAAACAAGAGATATACCAAGGCATGACAAGGGTAGCAAAGGTGTGTGCAAGAGGTGGCTATGTGCAATGCATGAACTAAGCATGAGAAATGCATATATGGGGCAAGGTGTGTAAAATACACAACCAATGATCAAAACATGTTCCTAATGAGGAAACATGAAAAACTCCCAAGTTTGGTACTCATCGAAGTCCAAAAGAGTGAAAAAATACCATAGAGGCATTTTATCAAACACCTAGCATGCACACACTATACATATATGATGAATATGTGAAAATCTACCCTTAATACATGTTATTTTCGCCACAAAGGGCCAACATTCAAATCAAATCATCAAAAGAAACGAATCCTAATAAAAAAGATTGACAAAAATTAAACTTTCCAAACCCCATTTGAGAGTATCCCAACTATGAATATAAAACCCTTAAGAACATAATCTAAGGATCAAAATCAATTAAAAGTGTTAAAGATTACCTTAGAGATGTTTATGGAGTGTAAAGCAATTGAAATTAGTTGGGTTTTAATGTAGAAGCTTTGAAAAAGAGGGTTTGGAGAGGATGAAGTCATAATAGAGTCATATGATGAGTTTTGGACCAAAAACTCACGAAATACCCATAAAATAGCTGATCTGGGAATTTCATGAGATAGCTGAAAATTTCGCGAGATAGCCTACTTGCAAGTTATTGGCGAGCTACTTGCGAAACTCACTGCCTGATGACCAAAAATGCATTTTTCAGCTTTGCGACTTGCACCCAAGTTGCGAACGACTTGCGAAAGACTCTGACCCCTATTTTTCAACACAAAAACAAGCTTGAAACATTGAAAAACAAAGTAGGTACAAAACCTAGAAACAGAGAGTGATGAAAAACACTTCCAAATACAAATAAAATGATCAAAAAAATTTTTGGTTTGATCCATATATGGTTAAGCACACACACATCACATTTGAACATGTACAATCACACAAATGAAATAGACATTTATTGAACATTAGACTTGTGTGTTGTGTGTGTGAAGCAAGTATGATCTAGTCCATAGTCTAGTATGAAAGTTCAATGATCAATTCAATCAAGTTATACACAACTAGCACGAAGTCAAGTAACCTATCTCACTAGTAGAAATAAACATATATGATCCCCCACCAAAGTGTTTACATTGATTGAAAACTTTTCATTTGGCTTTCATTTTTCATACTTTTTGATCAATACAACTCAATTTTTGAGCAATGATGCCATGAAATTTTTTATATTTCTTTGAGGAATAAGCCTTTGGCTTTGACATCATACATTTTTAATACATTTTGCTCCACATTTTCCTAGTCAAACTAGTTTTCGAAACAAGGCTTTTTCAGCTCTTTCTCTTTTTAGAGATTGACAATTGTAGAGCTTTTGACATAAAAATAAATGTGAGGAGATGTATAGGAACAAGTCTACGCATGTATCAAGATCAAACAAGACTATTGACTAATCATTCATGACAAACTTGAAGATCTATTTACAACAATCAAACATGGATTCCTAGATTTCACTCACACTTAAAAAATGTGCATACATAACAAGCTAAGCTCGTAAATGCACTACGCCATTAGTACAGAGGTACTAGGCCAAACTCAACATGTGATATACACAACACAAGCGGTCAAACTTTTTGAGATTTTTTTACTTTTTATGGGTTTTTGAATTTTTTAACACACTAAAAATCAAAGCAATAAAGTAAGATAAAAAAAAACAATACATATAAAGAGATGTATGATACACAAATCATAATAATGAAGCATCTAATGCATGTAGAGTCCTACAAAGATCAAAAGAATTAGATCAATGATCAAAAGAGCATAAGCTCAACCACAGGAACCATTCTTCATCCAAACAGAACGATTGTTTGGAATGAGTGTCTCATTAGAAGTGAGACGAGGGTTGGAAGAATGAGAACCAGAGATGCACGTAAACAAGGAGGTAAGAGTATTAACCACATGCTTCAACAACTTACCACTTTCAATCAAATCCGTTTTAGCTTGCAAAGCACAACTTCCATTCCAAGAAGCTCAAGTTTCTCTTTTCTTTTGATTCTTTTTAAGAGCTTGAAGCTTAGAGTAATGAGGTCTTAGATGACCAAAAATACCACAATGGTGACAAAGAATGTGTTTAGGTCCACTAGGCTTTTGAATGTGTTTAGATCCACTAGGCTTTTTGGGAGGAATCTAGCAACATGGTTTTATTCTCTCTTCAACATAGAACATTGAGGTCTTATGTGACCGATCACACCACAATGGTGGCAAGTAAGAACAAACTTACATCTATTCAAATCCTTAGGATGAAACCTAAATGAAGGCTTAGGCTTAAAAGCTTTTCTCTCCATTTTTTGGTTTCTTTTGTGTAAAGGAATGTACACTGATTTGTCTTTAGAGGTAGAACTCACAATAGGCACAAAATCGGGCAATACAACATGATTGCAACAAAGATTTTCTTCCTTTTTAGCAATAGGTTTAGCAATCAAACATTTGGCATGCATCTTAGGAGATTCATTTTCACATTTAAGATCATCAACAAGTTTGTTAGACAAAACAAGTTTAGCATCCAAGTCCATATTCAACATTCAAACTCTTTCATCTTTTCAAAAGAATTTTCAGCAAGTTTCTTATACTTCTCAACCAATTTGTTGGATTCATTGAGCTTAGCAATCAAATCATCCTTTTCACAAATGAACTTGCTCAAATTCTTATGAAACTTCTTAGCCTTTTTTCTTCAAGAGTTTGACATTTGGAATTTTAACAACACCCAAAGATTCATGTAATATGTCATCACAAGTATGAGGATAAACACTCATAAAGGCATTTTCACAAACACATGACATATTACAATCAACATCATCCAAAACATCCATAGAAATATACAAAACACTATCCACGGCAATAAACACAAAGGGTCAAGGATCACACTTAGGTAATGAAACCAAAACAAGTGTACTCACTCTAATACCAATTGAAAGCTCAAATTAGTGTGAAACACTAATGCTTGTTTAGACCCCCAATTTTAAATTACGGCTTAATTGCTTTTAGGCGAAAATGCACTTTTCGCCTCTACATTTTGGGTCAATTCCCATTTTGGTCTCAAAATTGATTTCGTTGCAAATGTCATCCCTAAAAATTGAAAATCGTTTTTAAAATCGTCCTTGTTGTCAACCAACCAACGGAATAATCTTACGTGTTTGACAGATCTCCACGTGTCAAGCCCACTTATTAAAATAATAATATATATTCCTACGTGTCAAGCCCACCCACCTTAAAACGCACATGCCACTCACGTGAGGGACACCTCACCTGTCCACCTCAGCTTCCCGCCTCCCAAACCTCTCACGTGACCCCACTCTCCAAATACCTCAGTCACCACACACAAAATCCCTAAATTTCACAGAAAACCCTTTTATCCTCATGTTGTCTTCCTCAACCCGATCCCTAAAATCTCTGAATCAAACCTAGTATGACACGAACAGACACCCCTAAAACAATGAAATCCTTAGAAAAATCAATTTCTCTGCACACTGAGACCTGAAGAAAATGAGGGAGAACGTCGTGGGTTGAAGCTTCAATCCAAAATCTGTAACAGTTTCAAGATTGTAGCAATGGGTTGAAGCTCGAAAAGGTAGCTCTGTCCACTTTCTCTCTTTCTCTCTTTGTGTATCTTTTGCACACTATATATGTCTCTTTCTAACTTTTTTCACACACTCAATATGCGTAGAGACCACTATTTAAATGGTTGTTTATGCCTTTATCACTATTTAAATGGTTGTTTATGCCTTTGGTGGGTGATTTGTTTTTGGCCTTTAAGGGAGCAAGGTGGTCCATGTGTTCCCTCTGTTTGCATTAAGATGTAGTTTTATTAGTAGTGGATTAATTAAATAATGTTAACTATTTGGTTTGTTGACTATATATCTCATGCATGCAGAATGTACAAGCTCTTTACTTTGTATGTGCATCATGGTGGGTATTTTGATGTAAATCCTCAGAAGTATGTGGGGGGTGAGATGGGGGTAGTAGATGATTGTGATCCTGACAAGTGGTCTAAGGTAGAAATTGAGTCCATCTGTAGAGAGTTTGGGTATACACATGTGAGTAGGCTGTGGTACAGAAGGCCTGGGGAAAATGAGGAGGATGGGGTGTTCTAACTGATTAAGGATGATCATGATGCAGTGGCAATGACTAAGTTGGTGAGGGGTCATGGAGAGATTCATGTCTATGTAGAGCACCCAGTTTATGAACCTATACTTATTAATGGTGGTAATAGTGTGCCTGTAGATATTGTTGTAGAGCCTGATCATGATGACCCTTATTTTGTTAGTGATTCTGAGAATTGTAGCTCTAGTGAGCCTGAACGTTCTTTTGATGGTTATTATAATGGACAGGGTTATTATGACAGTAGTGGTGATAATTTTGAGGATGATGATGACTGAGATGATGGTAATGATCACTGGGGTGATGGTGATGCTCACTGGGATTATGGTAATGATAACTGGGGTGATGGTGATGCTCATTGGGATGGTGGCAGTGCTAGTGGTAGGGATGGTGGCAGGGCTGGTGATGAGTTTGGCAGTGGTGGTGCAAGAGATGCAGGTGATAGGAATGATGATAGTGATGATGAAGTGGAAATACTTAGGTGCAAAAGACCAGGGAAGGAACCAATTGTAAAGGAACCACAACAGGATGAGGCTGTCACCACTAACAGTAGTGACAATTCTGAGGACAGTGATGTAGAAGGAGCAAGATCAATGAACCCCAACCAGAGATATGTGGGTGAAGATAGTGCAAGCAGTGACAATGAGGAGCTGATGCACATGCGTGATCAGATGGGGGATGGGGTAATGAACTCTAACTACATTACTGAGGAGCTGTTGAGCCTAAGTGAGTCATCATCTGATGGTGAGTTTCAGGGTGATGGTAATGATGGTAGTGACAGTAAGGGTGGTGCTATTGTCAATGAAACAGTTGTGAACAATGTCAGAAGAAGGAGGAAGAAGTCCCCTATGTTTAAACCTGTGTCCAATCCTGAACACTTGGTATTTGAGAAGCACATGTTATTTACCTCAGCTAAGTAGTTCAAGGAGGCCATTACTGAATATGCAGTGAAAGGTGGATGGGGGGTGAAGTTTGTGAAGAATGACAAAGTTAGGGTTAGAGTCAAATGCCAACCTCCCTGTAAGTTTACAGCTTACCTTGCAAAGCTGCCAAGAGAGATGAGCTGGCAGCTGAAGACTCTGGACATGGAGCACACATGAACTAGGAGCTACAAAAACCCTAGGTGTTCTGCCAAGTTCCTTGCAAATAAGTTGATAAAGAAGGTGAAGAGATAACCTGATATTAAGCTAAGGGACATTCAAGAGGTTGTGCATGAGAAGTATGTTATAAATATCAGTGCAGGAAAAGCCAGCAGGGCTAGGGAAAAGGCCCAGGAGTTTGTTGATGGGTCTAATGTAGAGCAGTATAATCAATTGTGGGATTACTGTGCAGAACTGAGGAGGTCCAGCCCTGGCAGTACAGTTCTAATGAAGACACACACATTCAATGAAGGTGACTTAGCAGTTGAGATGGACTTACAGGCTGGTATACCTTATTTTGAGAGACTGTACATATGCTGGTCTGGGTGTAAGCAGGGGTTCAGGGTAGATCGTAGGCCAATAATTGGGTTGGATGCTTGTCACCTAAAGACCAAGATAGGGGGCCAATTGATGGTTGCAATTGCCAGAGACCCCAATGAAGAATATTTCCCTCTAGCACTTGCAATGGTGGAAGCAGAAACCAAGGACTCATGGATTTGGTTTATAAATTTGCTGCTAGCAGACATTGGTGATGAGAAGAGGTGGACATTCATATCAGACCAGCAAAAGGTATCACTATAGAACATACTCATTTTTTAACTTAACTACATTGAACAAGTAGTGAAATATGTATATATGCTAACCACTATTGATTTTCTTGGCAGGGGTTGGTGCAAGCATTTGCAGACAATTGGCCACAGTATGAGCACATAATTTGTTGTAGACACTTGTACAACAATTTAAGGAAGCAGCATCCTGGCATAATGATTAGGATGTTGTTTTGGAAAGCAGCTAAAGCCATATATGCACATGAATTTGAAAGGATAATGAATGAGATGAAGGACATTAATGAGGGTGCATATAATTGGTTGAAAGGACATACCACAATAGTATGGGCTAGACACATGTTTAGAACTGATGCATTGAGTGACACTGTCATCAACAACATGTGTGAGAGTTTCAATAGCAGGATATTGAAATTCAAGGGGAAACCCATCATTAGCATGGTATGTATATTTTTGGATTTTGGTAGGTGGAATTTGCATATTTTGGTTAGCTATATACCTTGTTGCATGCACTGACTTGTGGGTTTTTCCTGTTTACAGCTTTAGGACATAAGGTTATACCTAATGAGTAGATTCCAGCAAAACAGAAACAGTATTATGAGGGTGGAATCTGAGCTCTGCCCTAAAATCTATAAAAGACTACATAGGGAGAAGGTGGACAGTGGTAGGTAGTTAGCTTGTTGGGCTTCTGACACCAAGTTCGAGGTGAAGAATGGACTGCAGAGCTTCATTGTAGACCTGGCTAAGGGGGTGTGCAGCTGTAGGAAATGGGATATCACTGGTATCCTATGCTGCCATGCAGTTTCATGCATATTCTTCAACAAAGAGCAAGCTGAGAAATACACTAATGCCTGCTACCAAGCCAGTACATACAAAGCATGTTATGAGCACACCATTGATCCACTCAATGTAAGCGAATTCGTGTTGACTTTAACTTAGAAATTCTTAAGGAACACCCTGGAAAAAATTCCTGGAGTCGCCACTGTGGTAAAATATAGTTAACATTGATTCCTAAGGTTTGGCTAATATCTGTCAAGTCCAAAACTTTTCAAAATTAACCAATTTGATCCCTAATCACAATAAAAGAAGAAAAATCAATAACAATTTAGGGTCCAAATTGCACTGCTTTAATACAAGTAACAACTCACAAAATTTATCTTTTCTAGTACAATATAAAACCTATAATTACCTTTAAAAAAATGACATTTTATTCACTGAAACATTAAGAAAGGTGACATTTTACCCATATATGTAGTTTTGAAATTGTCTTTTAATGGTCATAAATAAAGCATATTTCTAGTTTACAAACTAAGTTGGTCCTATTTTACAAATGGATAAAGTATAAGCATATTAAAAAAAAACGTTATATATAAAATATAGCATGACAAAAATAAAAGAACTGATATATACAGAAGAACAACCTTGCACTATGGTGTTGAATTATCAGCATTAAGTGGAATTTCAATTCATAAGTAAAACCGACAATCAAAATAAAGTCACTTTAGTGAGAAGTGAGGATGAGATTCCATTCCCATAGAACAAAGTTTCTCTCCAAACTAGTTTAGAGAGAAATCTTACAAACTCATCATATATATTTATATTGAGTGTGAATTTTGGAAATCTAACCGTTAGATTGCATGTTCTTATTACATCCTTAATGCTTACAAAATTTCAAGAAAATCAAAAATCAATTGCTATATCATCAAATAAATGTTATAATTTCAAGTTTTTGTAATCTATAGTTGTATGTAAAAAATAAGTTAATTGATCAAATAATAAATAATATCCGATTTGAACGAAATTTGATATGCATGTTAAGAACATAAGGAACATGAAATTCAACGGTTAGATTTTCAAAATTCATTGGTTATATTTTCAAAATTCACACTAAAAAAAGAAATATATGAGAAGTTTAAAAAATTTCTCTTAGAAGTAGTTTGTAAGGAAACTTTGTTCATTTCCATATACGAGGGTTGAAAAGGTTCTATCACGTGCGCTGAGGGTTGTAGCCAACTTGGACTGACTGAACTGAGTGATCGAGAGTGATATTACTTTTCTCTAGAAGAGTTTGAATGATGTCCTGTACTCCTGTGGCGTTCAAAACTTCTGACCAAGCTAGCGCAGGGCCACCATGAGATTGAGTGATTAATAAATTATCATATAGATAGCGTTTCTTGTTTTCTTCTATTTATATGTATTTTCTTGTCTTTATTAACTTTTCTTTTCCCATGGGGCATGGTCTTTTCTCACATTGGGTGGAAGTGAAGTTCTTCACCAGATGGGACTGATGGCATATGATGATGATGTCGGTTTATAGTTTATCCTAATATGGATGATGATTCACATCTTTCCGTGTATGCTAGAAAAATATGTAAAATTTATACAATATTACCTAAAAATGGCTCACATCAATTCTTGTATAATTGTATAAATTTATAAGTTTGTTATAATAACTGTGTAAATTTACTCTGACACTATTTATTTTGTATTTAATTGTTTATTATTTCTTTACCTGTCTCAAGGATGAAAGAAGATAGTAGATTATGGTTGTTGTGTATGAAGAAAGAAATATAATTTTAAAAAAATTAAGAAATATTGATATTTAATAAAATGTAGTGTAAAATAGATAATCTGTTGTGGAATGTTTTGACAAATGAGTATGTAAAATAGAAAAAATAAACTTATGCTAAAATAGACAATGTACTCACACAATTATTGGGGCAATTTATCAAGCATGTTAAGCATGAACAAAGAAGTAGGGACTCTGGCCATGGCCAGCAAATTAAACACAATCAAAGAATCAGAAAATTAAGACAGAGAGGACTACCTTTTTCCGAAAAGCTGACTTTGCTGAGAAAACAATTTCCGAGCACCAGCGAAGGCAGATGTGGCATCCAACTGACTGTTTGAAAAAACAAAATCAGTCTAGGAGTGAGTAAGGCTGAGGAGAATATGGTTAAGTACTATTTACCCTGGGTTAGTTGGAGGGTTAAGTTTATCCAGTTTAAGTTATCCGGGTTAGGTTATCTGTGTAAAATAGAAAAAATAAACTTATGCTAAAATAGACAAAAAGATTTACATGAACTGCTGCGAATGCTTTAAAATAAGCCAACTTCTCTTGTATTTCTAATATATAATAAAAATCAAAATGAATTAAACTTTTTATTTATTTATTTATTAAAAATCAGTATGAAACTTATCCACATATAATATTGTAATTAGCCGATAAGGGCATAATAATAAAAAATTGTTTTGGTTATTAATTGAATTTAAATTTGAAATGGGACTTTTCCTTAAAAAAAAATTTGAAATGGGACTCATGAGTCATGACAGGGTGATCCTTTAATTTTTCTCCACTAAACCTTTTTTTTAACCAAATAAAAGTTAAAGTAATGTAATAACAACTATTGTCTATTATATAAATACAAACTTTTTCTCTCAAATTGTAGATTCTCATCAAATAACAATAAGTATATTATTGAGATAATATGGTAAAATGAACTAGACATGCTTTTCGTGTGTCTGAGTTTCTAGATTTTTTTTTTTTTTTTAAGAGAGTTTCAAGATAATAATAAAGAACTCTAAATCTTAGGTACAAGCTAGCTTTGTTGCCCCAGCACAAGCATTAATTAATATATGGATTATAAGTTTTAATAATATGTCCTTATAGATTTTTTTGGCCTTTTCTAATTCCTAGCTATCATTTGTATAATCAAAAGTTAGGAAGCCTAAACTAGCTGAGAACCATCCTCTACAATTTTCAATGAATTAAACTTAGATACTATGAACCTAATATAAATCACGCTCTGAAGTCTGATCATAGCCTTATGATACTTCAAACAATTTAGATTCCCATGTCTTCGTCTTCAATGATGAATTCCATAAAGTAAGGTACGAGTTTATAATTTTTTTTATTATTATTATTTTGATAAATGTTACGAATTTATAATTTATAAGATACATCTGTTCATGTAAGGCCCGTGATGTTTTATCAAATAGCAAGATACTACATATTTCACCCATATGTAAAAATTAAAACCATGAAGTGCAAACAAAAATTTTTTCCCTTACAACAAATAGAGTGGAGAAATTTTGAACCCTGAGTTCTATCATTTTGTTAAATACAATATTTATATCCATTGTTGTACTAACTTAATTTGAAAAAGGTCCTTAAACACTTTCATGAAATAGCAAATTGGAAAATAAAAAGTAATTTTCTTCATCAATTGAATCAAACACTCAAGTTTTCTCCTTTGGATGGAAATCAAACGCTCATAAATTACTATATGGACAAAGGTTTTTTTTCAAACACATTGGTTTTTTTTTCACTGCGTACAATCTATGAGGGGGTGCAGCTTCTGTCTAGTGCCTCCAGTGCACTGGACCTGCTGCGATCATGACGTGTCCATTTTTAGACACGTGTTATGATCGCAGCGGATCCAGTGTCACAAGACACTAGACAGAAGCCGCATCATTTATGAAGCTATTTACATATATTGTTTAAATAAGACACATGTTAAAAGTATAGTTATGGGGTAAAACTTTAAAAGACTAAACGTTCTCTAAGTAGTATGCGATGCCTTGCGCCCAGTTCAAGAGTTTGGTATGAATTATTGATTATGGAAATTTATTTTTCATCGATATCACACGGCCTATGTAAGATATAGGTAGAAAATCTATCTATATCTTATAGATAGTACATGGCCTACATAAGATATAGTCATCATATAGGTAGATCTTTGAAGTTATTTGAATTTTAATGTTCCACCACTTTAGCTTAGCAGATCATATTATTATTGTGCAACATTGTACGAAAGTGGGCATCTTTAAACCCAAAAACCAAAACCAAAAACAAAAGAATGAAAATGACATCCTTAAAGCTTGTAATTAGTGCCTTCTCGCTCAAGCCTTGTGAGTGGTGACTAGGCTTAGATTTCTCTGAAAATGACTAACAGGAAGAGAGAGAGAGAGAGATTTGGTCATTTTGTGATACCATATAAGTGTGTGTATATATATACAGTTTTTCTTTATTTATTTATTAATTATTATTTTTAATCAGTAACAATTGTATTAAATCAACAGTAATATACTTATATTGTTGTCCACACCTTAATACATACAATTTTATACAAAATTGAAAAAGCAATGATTTCAAAGTTAGAAATCATAACTTGAAGTAGCAATTTCATTATTTTTTTTTTTTTTAATTATATAAAAGTGTGTTTAATAAACATTATCAAGCAAAATGCAAAGAACACAAAGCTACTAAGGGGGGGTTTGGTACATCATTTCAAACAACAATTTTCAGTTTTTAAACAACATTACAAGTATTTTCATACATTTTTTCATTCACACGTAATTTCACACCTTTTTTCAAACAACAATTTTCAATTTGTAAGTGCATATACCAAACACCCTCTAAAAATCTGAAACTCTAACTAGACATGTGAGACGTGACAAACAAAAGTAGTACCTCAAAGCCAACTCCAAAGAACCCATACTGCAAATTAAGCTAACATACAAAGGCCACTGGTGAGAAAGACCTGATACTTTTACTTTTATTTAGCAAAAAAAAGATACTTTTACTTTTAAACTTTTTTTTATTATTTAAAAAATTAAAGATGGAAAAAAGGAATTTATCTAAAAGGGTTAAAATCATATCTATCCAACGGCCCACATCACATCCATCACGCACTTTAAAGTTTAAACAAACTGGATACACTAAGACATAAAACACGTACGGTAGGAAGGGGAAATTCTTACCTAGTCCCGGACTACAAGGTCACCAAGCTGACCTTGTAGTCCCAGCCAATAAGAACAAAACATGTAGGATGAAGGTGCTGACATCATTTGAATAGGACAGCTCATCAACAAATGGCAGCACACTCTTGAAGTCCCCAACGTTAATTCCTCAAAAAAATAAAAAAAAGTCTCCAACGTTAGACAACCAGTTAACGTTAACGTTATTAAAAGAATAAAATATAAAAAAGGGTGCTAGCCAGCTGTTTTAGGGTTCTCACTCTTGTGAACAAAAGCCACAAGTCTTACTCTTAGTGCCGACAAAAAATAAGTGCACAGTGTGACCACAAACAAATGTTGCTATGAGTGATTTTTTAGTGAAATCAAGTGAAAAGTTATAGTGTAAAGAGACAAAATCTTGTTCAAATAACCATGGAAGAACCCAATTTTCAAAGTAATGGAGGTATAATTTATTTTGTCTTGTTGTGTTTTGTTTCATTTTTTTAAGAATGTATTATGATTTGTTGTGATATGTTTGCTCTTAAATAAAATATATAGAAATGTAATGAGGTATGAATTTAATGCTTTTTTTTGTGTGAAAAATTTAATGCTTTGTTGTGATATGTTTGCTCCCAAATAAAACATATAAAAATGTATTGAGGTATGAATTTAATGCTTTTTATGGGTGAAAAATTTAATGCTTTGTTGTGATATGTTTGTTCCCAAATAAAATATATAAAAGTGTATTGAGGTATGAATTTATTGCTTTGTTGTGATAAGTTTGCTCCCAAATAAATTATATAAAGGTGTTTGCTCCCAAATAAAATATGTGTAGTGATATATGTTTTTTTTTTTTGTTATTATATTCTAAATTTACGTGTGTGTATAAATATATATATAATGTGTATATAAATATAAATATATATATAAATATAATATGATAGGAATAAATAATATATTCATCTTTATATTGGTAACTATGTCTAATTTCTAATTATATTTGTGCCTTGAAGTGGGGAAGCTTTGTAATAAAGCATACCATAGGCCTTTAAGAACACATAAAAAATTGCACACATAAGATCATTATTGTATTGTAAATTCCTTAATATTTTATTTCTAACATTTATATTTTTCATAAAAATTATTGTAGTTATTTGCAATTCAAGTGATATTGAAGGAATTGAAGATTGTTTGATTGTTGAACGACTAGAAAATAGTGATGACAATTTGTTGGATAAGGTGGCATATACTGAAGTTGAAGCATACAATTTATACAATAATTATGCATTACAAACAGGTTTTAGCATACGGAAAGGAAAGCCTAGATATTTTAATGGGACAAAGAACATAAGGCAACGTGAATTTCTATGTTCTAAGGAGGGTTTTAAAATAGATGAATATCCTTGTGAAGAGAAAAATTGGAAGAAACTAGAGACTAGAACTGGCTGTAAAGCATCTATTCGTTTCACAGTTGAAAATGATGTGTGGAGGGTTACTGCATTTAATCCAGAGCATAATCATGAACTTGCACTACCATCAGAGAGACATTTGTTAAGATCGGGTCGTCGTATTTCAAAACCTAAGGCAGGTTTAATTGATTCCATGGTGAATGCTGGTATAAGTACAAAGAATACTTATTTGTATTTAACAGAAGAAGTTGGAGGGAGTGAGAATGTGGGCTTCACTGAAAAAGATTGTTATAATCATGTGAACACAAAAAAGATGTCAACGATTAGTGCTGGAGATGCTCAAAGCCTATTGAATCATTTTAAGAAAAGGCAGATAGAATATCCCATGTTTTTTTACACGGTTCAAGTAGATCAAGAAAATCGCATGACGAATTTTTTTTGGAGAGATGGGAGATCAAGGGTTGATTATGATTGTTTTGGAGATGTTGTGGTATTTGACACTACTTACCGCACCAATAGATATAATTTGATTTGTGCTTCATTTGTAGGTGTTAATCACCATTGGCAGAATGTAATATTTGGATGTGCATTTCTTTTGGATGAAACTACTGTTTCTTTCAGATGGTTGTTCAAGTCATTCTTAGACTCAATGGGGAATCGATCTCCAATAACAATTTTTACTGACCAAGATCAAGCCATGTCAAATGCTATTGAGGAAGTGTTTTCGAACACACATCATCGACTATGTTTGTGGCATATTTCAAAAAATGCACCTTCCTACTTTGGAGAGTTAAATTCTAATTCAGAGTTTCAGTCCTTGTGGAACAAGTGTCAAAAATATTGTGACTCAGAATTGGAATTTCAAAACACATGGGATAAAATGATGCATAAGTTTAATCTTGAAGATCATCACTGGCTTAATATGATGTACAAAATTCGACGTAAATGGAGCACTGCATTCACTAAGGATAGCTTCACAGCTGAATTTAAAGCTTCCTCGAGGAGTGAAAGCACAAACCATGTTTTGAATAATATAGCAGATACAACAATAAGCCTCACTAACTTTGTAATTAAATATGAAAGTGTGTTGGCAGGTATGCGTTCTTCAGAGTTTAATGAAGATTTTCGATGCAAGCAAGGCGCCCCGCAAAGAGCAGTTTAGAAGAGTGGTATTTTGGGTCATGCAGCTCAAGTTTACACATGTAAGATATTTAGATTATTTGAATATGAATTCCTTAATAGTCGTGCAATAAAGTGGAAGCAAGTTGATTGTCAAGATACAATTGATGTCTTTGAGGTGAAAGAAGAAGATAGTGAAAGAGTACGCATTGTCCATTTTGATCATTTCAATAGCAACATTTCTTGTTCTTGCGAGAAATTTGAGTCATTGGGAATTCTTTGTTGTCATGCATTGCGGGTCTTCAATTTAAAAAATTTGACTAAAATTCCAAGTCAATACATTTTGAAACGTTGGACAAAGGAGGCTAAGAAAGGGATGATGGCTTATGAACAAGACAATCATTCAAGTGGCAATGCTAAAGAGGCCGAGATAGTGTGGCGTAATAGCATGTTACGTATAGCTAATACAATTATATCCAAAAGCCAAGGGGATGATAGCCTTAAAAGCATTTGTCAAAAGATACTATTGGGACTTGATGAAAAAATTGAAAGAGAGTCATCAAAGTTGGGTTCGAATGCAAATTTGGAAGAAAATGAAGTTGTGGAGCATAATACAGCTGATGAAATGCTTGGCTTATCAAATCATGTGTCAGTTTTAAATCCCCCATGCGTGAGATCAAAAGGCTTACGAAAAGATAGACTTAAAGGCCACTTTGAGAAGCGCAAGGCAAAATCGTCTAAGGATGCGTCCTCTTCACGTAAGAAATTTTTTTTTTTTTACTAAATATATTCCATATTTTTATTTTTAATAAACCTTTTTATTTACAATTATTATTATGTTTGATTTTTTTCAATGTGCAATTTTATAGGAAAAGCAAAAAAACAAGTTTCCAAAGAAAATTCAAATGTGTCATTCGGTGGCTCATACAATCCAGCTATATACCAACCACCAAATCCCTACTCTCATTTAGGATTTACAAGTGATAATGCACAAGGTCAATCTTACATGTCATGGACAAATCATTCTCAGGTATTAAACATCCTTTAGTTTACAAATTTAGAATATTTATAATGTGTAATCATAATTTTGGTAATTGACGTAATATCTAAATATGAATTTTGTCTCTATATATGAAATAGGTTGTGTAAATGTTCCATTTACAACTATGTTGCAAGGTACCAATGTTATAACGCAACTTAGTCAGGTAAATTGACACAATTGATTATTTATTTGAAATGAAATAAAATATCCATCATTTATGTATTAACATGTGTACAAAGCTTTTTTTTGAAATAATGTTTTCTTATATTTTGATCTCTATAGAATCCAACGACTTATATTCCCTCACAAATAAACTCATTGATGTATAGTTCCAAGCAATCAAATTCCACACATATGCAAGAGGTAGATTTGAAAATTCTTGTGGTGTGTTTGCATTATCAATTTTATTACTTATTTTTTGTTCCTAAGGATGACTTACTTTGTACAATGAATTTTTTTTTTTTTTTTTTAAACAAAAGATGGTCAACAATGTAGAATAACAAGGTTGGGGCAATCCAAGAGTCTCTAGATAAGAGAGTTCCAAAGGTATACTTCATTAGTGATTATTTTATTTGGGGTTTGGTTTTTAAGTGTGATTGAATCAATATGCTAATATAATTTTTATATGTTTCTAGTGGGAAGACCGAAGATGTCATGCAGCCAAGAACTCTAGGAACTTCACAAATCCAGCACAAATTATTGGCTTGGAGCCAAATTATTTTTGAGGAGTACATTTGTTCTCTTTGGATTTATTTTGACTTGTTGCAAATTGAAAGTTATGTATTAACTATAGTTTTAGTATTAATGGAGATAGGAGTGTATGGCTTTGGAGTAGAGAACCGTGATTTGTAGTTTGCATTATTTTTCAACATTATTTTTCATTGATTGGTAATACAATTCTCAAAACTTTAATTGAGGTTGGCAGCTTCTCAAAACTCTTGCTCTCGTGTTCCACAAAGTGTACAACTTAAAAAGGTCCTGGCAATGGCGTATACTACGCACATATGAGAGGTCTATTCTCTTGTAAATTACAATTCATCCAGTTCAGCATCTAGAATCTTCACAATGTTTGATGGCCTTTATCTCTGTTGCAATTCTCACTTGCTGTTTTGGCCTCATCCTTCAGTCAGGCTAAGCAAGATATCTATGAGGCTTGATCGATTAGAATAGGAGGATAAACATGTACACTTTGACGCAACAATCATAACAAAGACTGTTTTGATCCCTTTTTTTATTTACACACACAAAAAAAAAAAAAAAAAAAAAAAAAAAAAAAAAACTTAAAAAGGTCCCAAGCTAGCTGAGCTTGGTCCCAAGCTTTTCCCCTGTTCCCACCTACTACAAACAGAGGGTCATGTGTTCAGGCCGAAAGTTGTGTTCAGGGTCATTTGGCATCAAGTTTTTCCTTCTATTTTCTCTGAAACCGAACAGAGGCTAAGAACTTCATTGATGATTCAGAGCACTATAGACAGAAACGTAAAACAACACTTAATTGAGTAAGAGTGTAACACACTTTTTGAGCTTTTGAAAGGAGAAAAAAATTTGTACAGCAATGGAAACAGTGGTTAATTAAGACATTTACAATTGATAAATAAGTTCAGTAACTTAGAAAGTGCGATTTCATTGTCACCTTTTGAACCTTGTGGATTTTCTTAAACCCGTGCATGCTGATGATCTACAAAATTAAACACAAAACATGAGAGACGAATTTCTAAGTTTTCAGTGATAAACAAAAAATGAAAAAAGCTACAAGAAGGTGAAAAAACCAGTGAGACCATGGCTGTGTCGGCTGGGAGAGAGTTACAAGAAAGTAATTTTCATTTTTTATGTTGAAGAGGAGAAATGAAATACAAGAAACAAGCGGGTGATTGAAATTTGAAATTGAGGCGGGCCGAAAACTTTTGAAACTGGTGAAAGAACTGTTGCTGGCTAACGGGAAAGTTAACGGAAGACCAGCATTTGCATTTGTTGATGTGCTGTCCTATTCAAATGATGTCAGCACTTTCATCCTACATGTTTTGTTCTTATTGGCTGGGACTACAAGGTCAGCTTGGTGACCTTGTAGTCCGGGACTAGGTAAGAATTTCCCGGTAGGAAGATGGGTTTGGTTAGGACAAGACAGCAATGGTGACGGTAATACGACGGTGGTTGTGGCGGCGAAGTTGTAAGAGGGCACAGCCAGCATGGCTTCTCTCAAAACATTTGATTCTGTGATCTCTCTCACATTTCTAAACTATTCCCATTTCTTCCAAATTTCTCTGTTTGGTTGCCAAGAAAATAATCAAAATATGCAATTAATAAGACAAACCAAAAATAAAATACCCCCTTGGATAAACACAACATTAGCTTAACATTATCATCATATATAGGAATTGTAAAGCATGCTGCTTTTGGTGGTGCTTTTAGGATAATACAAAGAAGAAACACCAGTAGTGTAGTGTTGCATAAGCTTTACCCTAAATCCCAAACCCATAACACAAAGTACACTAGCAATTAGTAGTACTAGCTAGTAAGAAGAGAAAAAGAAAACCACTTACATATATTACATTTACATCGATCACATGAGAGGTCTGAGGAGAACACCCACAAATATACTCATACTAATAATATATAATTGATTATTTCCTCGCGGTAATGACCTTGCCCACATCCGTAACAATTCCTGTAATGACTTTCGTTATGACCTTGCCTCGCTGCGGAGGTTGTTTGGTAAAATCAGGCCCAGTCCCCGGCCGGCCATTCCCTGTGGGCGGGTTTTGATCAGAGACTTTTCCACCTTTATTTCCACCACTATCCATTTCCACTATCCCTCTTTGCCTCTTTCTTTCACTCTTTCACTCACTAGTCAATATAAAACCCCTTTCTACTGCCCCTTTCTAATAGATGATTGAAAAAACATAACCAGCGTGACGGCAACCCAAAAAACACAAAAGGAGTAAAAGACTAAGGATGCGTTTGTGATTAAAGTTTAAAGTCAACTTATTTTATTATTTAGTTTATTTTTATTATTATTTATGTATCTTACTTCATTTTTTAGTACTATTTATGAATCCTACGGTACTATTTCAACTAGATTTTATACAGTACTGTTCAGCTTAGTTTTTATCTTAACAGATCATATTATTATTGTGTAATATTGTACGAAAATTGGCATCTTCAAAAAATAAACAAAAACAAAACAAAATAATGAAAATGAAATAACGTATCGTTAAAGCTGGTATGTGCCTATGTGGTGATGTGACTTCTCACTCAAACCTGGTGAGTGGAGAGTGGAGACTAGGCATATATATTTCCTCGGAAAATGACTAAAAAGAAATTCAACACAGAGAGATTTTGGTCATTTTGTGATGCTCAGATGTAGGGTTTTTATTTATTTTATGAATCAGTATCGATTTGTATTAAACCAACAACTGATACAAAGAAATACATATAATCCAATAGACATCACACAGCCCTAAAGTTGCCACAATCAACAAAGCAATAAAAATTACGACAGTATACCAAAGAAGTAAAGAACTCTATGCGGCTAAGGCACATTGCTAAGAACAAAAATCAACTAAAACTCTTCCTGGACATGTGAGAATTGAGATGTGACACACCCCAAGTAGTACCCCAAGGCCAAGGCTAGGAACCCTTTATACAGCAAATTATGCTAACATACAATGATACAAAGGCCACTGCCATCAAATCTCTTCATTCAAATGTCACTTATTTTTTCTATTATCTATTTAAAAAATTAAAAATTGAAAAGGAATTTATCTGAAATCATATTTATCCAACGTCCCACATCACATCCATCATGCATTTTAAACAAATTGGACATAAATAAGACAAGATATGTACAGTTAACGCAGGATAAGGCAAAAACGATGTCATTTTGCAAAGAAGGAAGATGGGTTTGGTTGGAAGACAACAAGGGTGAGACGTGACGGTATGGTGGTTGTGGTGGCAAAGCCTGAGTGGCAAACCCAGCCATAATTTTAACCATGGATTGGTAAAAATGCCTTTTGGACTGTTAATGAATATGAAATCAATTCTAAAATACATTAAAGTTTACAATGATCAAAACAACAAGCTGAATGCGAAAATTGGATTACTGGATTAATTGATCAAGTCATATCAAGTTTTAACGGTTAATGTATATTCTTACAAATTAGTTCTTAGACCATATGATTATGATTAATTAAATTTGATTGGTTCTTAATTGGATTAACTAAATTGAATTACATGTTAGAATCTCATTGATTTAAATTTTAAGACAAGGATATATAAAAAAGTATTGGATAATCCTTGAAAATAATTTTGAATTTTGAATTTTAATGAGTAATCTTGTAACAAAAGAGGGAAAGTTTAAATTCAAAAATCAGAATTTTTTGGGGAACAATCTAATCTTTAAAAATAGTTTAAAACTCGTAATTATTATCAATCCGAAATTCAATAGTTTTCAAAATCATATTGTGAAGTCATTTTGGCATAGTAAACGTGTAAATAACGAAAAATTCCATTTCAACAAAAGATTGTTGCATTTTGAATTCTCTTTTTTGATATCATTAGTTTCACCTCAATCAATTTGTGAGTCAAAAGTTATAGTTACAACACTAGACATACGCTAATAAGAAAACTCAGCTATAATCGACACTTTGACACAAAGATAGAAGTGCTGATCGAAAATTCTGTCTATGAAATGAATGTCACTCGGCACTCCAAAGTTAAAATTTTGACACCATTTTTCGACTATAACTTTTATTTAAACGTACAAGAGAGTAAGCATGAGTTTAAAAACTCCTAGATAGATGGATGAGATGGAAACTTAAATTTCCAAATCCTTTTCCCTCTATAAATACAAGAAGAAATCATTAAAGAAATGAATTTTTTGGCTCATTAAATTATCAAATTTAGTTTTGTGTTATTGTAGAAAGAAACAAAGTTGTTTTCATGCAACACTACTCTAGGCAAGATTCCATTAGCAATCATTTTCCACCTCCTAAACACCATCTTTCCAATCACTCAACTGATGGGACTGCTCTTATTTAAGAGCGTGGAAGAGCAATGTAATTAACAGCATAAAAGTCATAAAGTGGGACTCTACCATGGAAGGTGCCGGCCTAATTGGGTTTCCAAGTTCCAAGTGCAAATTTCAACCTACAAATCAAGTCACTTATTAATGATAACATTTTATATATTGGATGAGTTTCTACTGTATTTATTTGTTGAATCATGTCCCCCTTGTGCTTTTAGCTTCGCAAATGTGAAAATGATATATGATTGATACAAAACGACAGAGAAGAATCATCATGCTTTGGAAAAGCAGCATTATATACATTATACATATATCTGCAAATTGGAATTTTGGTTGGACAGAGACAAAATCATGATGCTTGGAAAAGCAAGAGTGTATACACATAGTTGCACTTGTATCGGACATTGTTTAGGTCTTGCCTTTTTTTTGCTAAATGGGGTCTTATCTTCATTCTTTGTTTTTTGATAAGTTATCTTCATTCTTGAAAGCTACCAAGAGAAAAAGAGAGGAAATAAAGCAACCGAGATATATGGTGGCGGGACCAACAATTATAACACAATACAGTCAATAGTACTCAACTTTCGCGCCAATTTGTCACTCACATTTCTCTTTTTGAAAAGTTCTGCACATGGTTTAAGGTTGATTTTTTGTGCAAACCTGTATACATATGGTAGGATTTGGAAGGTATAAAATCTCTCTCTATGTGATGACTTGGGTCGAGTTCCAAAATTTGGTAAGGTTCAAATTGCTATCAATTATATGGGAATTATTGATTTTAGAATTATGACCTATAAAAGGGGGTTCTTAACTGTTATTTGGATTTTAATGTGCTATCTCCTTAACTTAAACTTTTTTTTTTTATGGAAAGACTATGCTTCTCATTTATTGATTACCACAAAGAAGGAATACATCCTGAGCACATGCGTGCTCAATAAGGCTAAGAGTTTCCTCCAACCAAACCACAAAATCCCCAATTTGTCTTGCAAATTGGGCTAGAATATGGGCCGGCTTGTTGCCTTGCCGTTTGACATGATTGAAAGAAATAAAACGAAAACTTTGGCCTAACAGTAAAATGCTAATAACAATTGTCTCAATGTAGGAGGGGGCCTTGGTGGATCCTGAGAGAATCTGACATAGGCCTAAAGAATCAGTCTCACAAACAACCTCCCTGATCTCCCCTGATATTTCTATTATCATCCATGATCAAAATATTTCCACTCTTTCTTTTCAGGGTCGATGAGTTCACTGACTTTGGCATCATCCCTAAGGATAGTTTTTGGAAAGACTACCTTGTACGATGATGGTAAGGGCGCCCACTTGTCGGACCAGATTTGGATGCTGTTCCCATCTCCTACTCTCCATCGCATGCCCTTTTTTACTACTCCCTGAGTTGACATGATGCTTCTCTAAGCGAAAGAGGGGTGGTGACTGAGATTGGCTTGAATAAAGCTTCTATCATGAAAATACTTAAGCTTTAAACACCCGGGCAACAGAGAGTGTGGATTTGTCTAAAGTCTCCACCCTTGCTTGGCTAGCAGCACTTTGTTAAAGCCTTTTAAATCACGGAAAGCCATTCCCCCTTTCTCCTTGATAGACATAATTTTTCCCAGCTCATCCATGCCACTCTTTTTTCCTCCTTTTTTTGCCCCCACTAGAACTGACTTACCATGCTAGTTAGTTCGTCACAAATTGCGTTGGGAAGTTTGAAGCAACTCATTGTGTAGGTAGGGATTGCTTGTACCACTGCCTTAATGAGAACTTCTTTTCCGGCAGCCGAGAGCAATTTCTCTTTCCAACCAGCCAGCTTCTTTGCCACCTTCACCTTTAGTTGTGCAAAAGTGTTGGTTTTTGATTTGCCAATAAGGGAAGGCAGACCTAAATAAGTTTCATGTTGTCTGATCACTTGTGCACCAAACATATTTTTGATTACTTCCTGAGTCTCCATTGAGGTGTTTCGACTAAAAAACAAAGATGTTTTTTGCTTGTTCAACTACTAACCTGATAATTCTTCATACACCTTCAAGATTCTTAATATCTCGGTACTTTCCAACACAGTAGCTTCGCCAAAGATTAGGTTGTTGTCAACAAAAAAGAGATGCGAGACTTTCAGTCCCCTTCTACAAGTTGAGACGCCTCGCAATTTTTTATTTTGCACAGCTTAGTATAGCATTGCAGACAAACCCTCCGTACAAAGCAGAAAAAGGTAGGGTGATAATGGATCCCCTTGCCTTAGACCTCTTAAAGGTACTATCCGCCCTTGCGGTACTCCATTTATGCGGATGGCATAAGTGACTGTGTTAATGCACCTCATAACCAGACCAACCCACTTCTCTGCAAAACCCATCTTTAGCATAATCTATTCCAAACATCTCCATTCAACCCTGTCATAGGCCTTGCTCATGTTGAGGTTCAAAGCCATTTCCCCCTCCTTGCCATTTCTTTTCTGACTAATGTGGAACATGGTTTCCAATGCCACCAGCACATTGTCTATTATGAGTCGCTCTGCTACAAACACGCTTTGATTCTCACATACCAGTGTTGGTAACACTTGTTTCAACCTGTTTACAATGGTCTTGGAGGCAATTTTGTAAGCTACATTACACAGACTTATTGGATGATATTCTGTAACTTGCTTGGGATCTTTCACTTTGGGGATTAATACAATATGAGTTTCATTGAAATTTAGGGGGATAATACCTAAATTTAGAAAATCCAAGACAGTTTTAGAGACAACAGCACTTACAGTGGGCCAGAATTTCTGGTAAAACAGAGGGGGCATCCCATCTGGCCTAGGTGCAGTGGTTGGAAACATCTATTTCAATGCTCTCTCCACTTCATCGGCCTGAAAATCTCTTGTCAAAAAAGAATTTGTCTATTTTGTGACCTTCCCATGAATTGCATTGATAAGCTCCTCATGTACATTTGGGTTTGATGTTGAGAAAAGCTTTTGGAAGTAGCCCTCAAAAGTTCTTCCAATCCCCTCAGCTTCATCATGCCACACCCCTGTATCATCCAGAACTCCTAGGATAGTGTTCCGTTGGAATCTGCTAGATGCCTTTATGTGAAAGAATGAAGTGTTTTTATCCCCTGATTTTAGCCAATTGATGCGAGATCTCTGCTGCCACATGGTCTCTTCCAAGTCAAGGAGTTTATTCAACTCCTCTCGTGTGTTTTGAATGTCCTCCATTGTGGTGAGGGACCCATGTTGGCATTCGAGGCTCTCCAATATGTTCTATAGATTAGCAATTCTCTTACCCATATGACCGAAATAATTTTTGTTCCATATGGTCAGGGCTGAGTGGCATTCTTCTAGGCAGTGGGAAAAGGGTAGAAATTGACCCACTACATGCACCCTTTTCCAGGCATTCTTAACCACACTAGCACATGAATCCTCTTTTATTAACATTTCTTCGAAGCAGAAGATTTTAATCCGTCGTTGCTTATGCTTTTGAGTTGGAACCTCCTTTAGCAACAAGATGCAATGGTCAGAGCACGAATTTTCCTTGTGATGTAATTGAAATATAGGGAAACTACTTGACCAACCAATGGAAACTAGTGCTCTGTCAAGGCGCTCCCTAATCCAGCCCCGATTACCAAACTTTTTGCACCAAGTGAATTCCTATTCGACGTAACCCAAATCACGGAGCTGGCAAGTGTTAATTACCTCATAAAATTTGGCCATCTGACTTGCTGGTCATTTACTTCCCCCTTCCTTCTCCCCATCATGCTTCAACTCGTTAAAGTCTCCCACACAGACCCATGGTAAGGTGTTGACACTAGATAAACGTTTAAGGAGCAGCCACGATTCGGCCCTCTTACTTGTTTCCGGATTACCGTAGAAACCCATGAATCTCCACTCCTTTGAAGCTCCCCTTGGCTTTATTATGGCATCAATGTGGCTATCCAAGTATGATTTGACTTCCACAGTCAGGGATGACTTCCAGAGAAGCGCTAGGCCCTCACTCCGCCTAACACTTGGCACCACCAGACCTTGGGAACGCTTTAAGCTATCCTTTACTCCATCCATCTCTGTTACAAAAAGATTAGTTTCAATTAAAAAAATTAAAATGGGATCTTTAGAAGTCACTATCTTCTCAAGGGCATGAACTATTTGGCGGTTCCTAAGCCCTTGACAGTTCCAAGTGAGAGTACTCATTGATTTCGGTGGGGCTGAGCGTCAGCCATCGCCGATCCCATATGCTTTGCCATAAGCTAAACCATCTCCGCCACCTCTCCTTCGAACTTGCTCCTCTTCTCAGACATCACATTCTCATCAACATCTTGCAAAACCTTGGATTTTTTCCTCTTTGCTCCAGTCTCATTCGCAACCTTGTGCTCGCATTCACTTTGCCCACCAACTTGAGGTATGCACTTCCACGAACCCAAATTCTCTCCAAGTTTTGGTCCCAGGTAATGAGACTCTATTGCCTTCCCTGGGTATATATTTTCCTTACCCACTCCTCCATCTAAATGATTGTTGTTGCTCAGTCTGTGCCCTAAGTCTAAATTCCCTCTGATAGTGTTATTGTTGCAATACTGGGCTGAGTCTCCTGTTCCCGTTGGGTCTAAAACCAACTCCACATCTGGTTTCTCACTTTGGGCCTCTCTAGGATTAGACGAAGGCTCTAGGGGGTTAACATATGGACTTTTGTGAGCCAAGCCCATTCCATGGGTTGTGTGGGCCTTTTCTTTCATCTATGGGCCTAGATTCGATACATGGGGGTTTTTGGTGGTTGGGCTAACAGTTGTCTTCCCCACTAATTGTGTTTGCCTATTTGAAATTTCCTTCCTTTCCCCCTTAAGGATGTCAACGACATTTATGGCCTAATCTAGCTCCCGTAATTGCTCTGCAAATATTTCTGATCGCAAGGAAGGAGGCGCCAAATCATCTATTACCATATCTGATGAGGATGGGGTCTCCATTGGTTGCACCGAGGCGGCACCACCGTCTAGAGTAGGCTTCGCTTGTTGTGGTCCTTGTTTGGGTTTTGTCCTCTGGTTGAACCACAGTGTTTCTTTTCTTTTCCCCTTCACTGCCACCGTTGGCTTTCGTTTTGGCACTTCGGCCACCAACGGCCTCTGCAACTGATCTAAGTCTGCTCGTAACCAAGGCCCAAACTGTTTATCTTCCGCCCCAAGGACTCCTTGCTATTGATCCAAAAGGGGCAGTCTCTGCCATCATGCTCTAATTTGCCACACCAGTAGCAAAAGATGGGCAGCCTTTCGTAGCTGAAATCCACCCAACCTACTTTGGATCCACCCATGCGTACTGTCCAACCTCTGCAAAGAGGTTGAGTTATGTCCACAACTATACGAACTCCCAGATATTTCCCCATGCTAAAACCCTTCTCTCCTACATCTACCTTTTCTATCACCCCCATTGATCCAACAATCCTTTCAGCCACTTCTCTCGTTTGCATTCTCATAGGTAAACCATGAATTTGGAGCCAAAAAGGTGCCCTATCAAAGCTTATGGTTGACACCGAATCTCCTGGCTCAAACTTGTGAAGTACTAGCAAGTATTTGTCGAAAGACCAAGGACTAGCCCATAGTACCCTATCCAGATCCTCGTTGTTCTGAAATAGGAACAGCACTATATTATCCCTTATAGCTTGGACCTCAAAATTCTCCGTTGTCTTCCATATCGGCTTAAGGGCCTTTATTATTGCTTCCAAGTTTATACGTCGCTTAGTTAAGAACTTTCCTACGAGGATAAACCCTTCTACGACGTCTTGGTCATCTAAATCCACTTCGTCACCCTCGTGTTTTGAAAGTTTGAGATTTTCACATCTCTTCGCCAGATCTTCCATTCTGTGTTATCAAAGAACCCAGAAGGAAAAGATTGAGACACTGTTCTACCTCGAAGGAGAAACTATCTTGTCCTAGGACAAGCGCCGTTTTTCCACCACTCAGTTCCCTAGAGAGAAAACCTAGAGGGAAAAAATAATGAGTTTATTGTACCTATGGTTCCTTAACTTAAACTTAACACATCATATTGTGTTTTTCCCTTTTCTAGGTTTTTTTCCTAATAAATGAAAATGACATAATAGGAGGAAAAATTTTTTTTTTAATAGATTAGTGAGTGCATGAGCATGAACCATGAGGCTCTAGGGCTCTAAACAAACCGAGCCGAGCTAAGTATTAAAAATTCAAACTTATTAATCTAATTTTATTTTGAACACAAGTTGAGTTCGAGTTCATGACCAGAAAAGATTACATATTCAAATTTGGTTCATATTTTTATCGAACAAGCTCAAGCTTTTTCTCGACTATTTGATTAACTCATTATGTTCCTATATACAGTAAAACCATATCTAAATTTCTTTTCCCTCCAAAAATCTATAAATTGTCAATACAAAGGGACTATTTACATTATTAATAAGATAAAAATAATAATTTGATATCATATAAACCTATTTACAAACTTAACAATCCAATTTGAAGCCTATATAAGTATATTTTATATATAGTTAAATTGAATTTGATAATTCATCTATATTACAATCTTTAAGTTTGGGTGAATTATCATTTTTATCCCTAGAATTTAGTTTAATTTTCAAAAATATTTTATTTTAATCCTTAAACTTTAATATTTTTGTAATGGTCATCACTCCACCATTGTCGGCTATAGAATTGTCACTATTGACATATTTGATACAATGCGGCTTTACTAGATAAATTGCAATGGATGTAATGACTAACTAGATATAAATTTTGAGGAAAATGATAACTTACCAAATTTATTTAAAGGTCATACTAATAATATGAATTTTATCTTAAAAAATAAACTGTTGTTAAAAAATAAACTGTGTTAATTTGGGAATAACTTATCTAATTTTTTGCTAAAAGTATTTTAGATAAAAGCTAAAAGTCAAGTGTGCATTTGGCATCTGCTGATTTTTTTTTTTTTTAAATGAAAATGTTCTAAAATATATTTGTATTTTGAAAATGTGAGGTTTTAAAAAGTTGTAGATAAAAACTAAAAGCTAGCCAAATAAACAAATATGAGCATTTGCATTAGCTCATGCAAAAATTCATGTTTATTTCAACATAAGAATCTAGTTTTTCTATTTTACATACTTAAAATGTGAGAAAATGTGAGGTTTTAAAAAGTTGTAGATAAAAACTAAAAGCTAGCCAAATAAACAAATATGAGCATTTGCATTAGCTCGTGCAAAAATTCATGTTTATTTCAACATAAGAATCTAGTTTTTCTATTTTACATACTTAATTTTCAAAACTTTCTACAATCGATTATCTATTTTATATTATATTTTATTAAAATATCAAAATTTCTTGATTTTGTTAATTATTTCTCTTTTTTCACATACAACAACCAACCACTCTTTTCTTTCATTCTCTGAATACGTAAAGAAAGAATAAAAAAATTAAATACAAAATGAATTGTGTCAGTGTAAGTTTACATAGTTACTGTAGCAAACTTGTAAATTTATACAATTATACACTCATTGATGTGGTAATTTTTAAGCAAAAATATATAATTTTCTATTATACACACCTACTGATGTGAGTGTTCTAAGTTGATTGATATTTTGCTGAAAGTACTATAACAATTGTAGTAACAATAAAAAAGTTAAAAGTCAATTAATAATTTAACTCCAAACGCAATATTTTTGCCTAAAATTTATATGAGTTCTATTCTTACGTCATTTTAGAGTAATTCTAGTATCACATAAAATGTCATAATTTTTACCAAACTATTTAACGTGTTAGATTGTAACTAACTGTTTATCAGTTTCACATGAACCTACAACTATTTTTTCACCACTCATGTACAGTCTTCCACATGAATACTTGTGGCATAGGTTATTGTATTTTATGTCATCTTAGAATTTTTAGTCATTTTAATAATGTAAAACATACAAACAAACCTACTTCCTTTTATATTATTTATAAAATAAAATAAAATAAAACCCGAATTTATATAAGATGTAAAAAATTTCCCCTAAATTGCGGGGACCTCACTATTTGTCAATTCAATTGTACAAATTACAAAAGCTTGAAAGAACCTGTCCAGACCAGCTGTCCTTAATGAGGATAAGATTTCTATTTGTTTTTTTAATAGAAGTGGAGGATAAGATTTCTTGCCTTCATGGTTTTCTCATTAATTAATCAAATCCAAAATAAAAATGAATCTATATAGTTTCAGAGAGAACTTTATTGCTATGGTGGAAAGAGGTAGATGACATGCCTGATGCCTGTGCTAACATATATAAATTGTATAATAATTCCAATTAAAATAATAATAAATTAAAAAGAAAAACTCCAAACACATATTGTACTGTGGTTCGCTGGGTGATCTGACCAACTACAAAACAAAACAAAACAAAAAAGAAGAAGAAAAAGAAGAAGGAAAGTAAAAATGAGGCAAGACTGCAATTCTAACAGTTCTGTGAAAAGCTCTCATATGGGGTTGGTTTTATTTGCTAGGAATCGTCAGAAAGAAAATGGGTTTGTATTTGATTATCTGTTTACCTATTTTTGATCACATGGCAACTTTTTTAGCCAACAATTTGGATAAAAAGAGTGAGAGAAAGAGGTGGTCAGAATATACTCACTTTTCTATTCCTTATTCTCTCTTCTCCTTCTGTCTTACACAAATTCTTTTTTTTCCCCAACAGAATTTAACCATAAAAACGGATTCTCTCCAATTCACTCAAAAATGGAGCCGATGTGTACCTTTTGGTTAAGATTTAAGAAAAAAAAAGAAAAGAATGATATCTAGTCTCATAAGCTTAGTGATTACTTTCATTAGATACAAGAACTTTGATAATAATAAATAAATAAAAAGATACTAGAACAGCATAGCATTTTCATTACCATAAGATAAAGCAAGATACATGGGCATAGAAAAGCAAAACTTGCTTTGGTAGTAATTCTAGCACACTATAAAAACATCATTGCCAAAGAGTCTAACCCAAAAAACCTAGCTCCCAATAAGTCTAATGAGAACCTCTCTCTCTCCCCCTCAAAACCACTTCAAAACACCAGATATGTCAAGAGGAATAGTAAAGCATAAATACATAAATAAGGATTCCTCGTTAAGAAACACATTATTATCCAGTACTATTAACTTTGGTTCCTTGAGGAACCAACCGGGGGCGAAGGATTGCACTTGATGAGCACATCAGCAAAAATGTTCGCCAAGATCTGGCCTCGCTTTTGAGGTACTTTCCCAAAAGAAGGGGCAGGATGGAGCTTCAGCTTCCCTTGGCCGGGATTTTTCTTGTCGTTGGGCTTTTCCTTTTCACTCATATCTTTCTTTTTGCTGAATGGCTTTTCACTCATATATATATGTACTACTCTCTCTTTTCCTTACTATGGACTATGGAATATTGGAGACTAATCATGTGCAGCCATTTCACTACTGTTCTACTTCTACCTCTTTTAAATAGAGGTTGAAAAGGGTAATCCCTCCACCAGAAGAATATGTATAAACATTAAAATATATATAGAACTGTGAATGTCTGAATGAATTAAATACAATACACTATACAAGTAGGACCTATATATTCCAAAAAAAAAAAAAAAAACTTTAATATACTATATTGAGTAATGCTATGTTTACTATTCATACTAATTTTATAACAAAAAGATTTAGGGGATTAAAAAAAAAACAACGTAAGTGATAATTGATAAATTATTATTTATTCTAATTTAAGTCGATTATTGTAGACAACTAGACATTACTTTTCTACTAAAAAAGTTTGACAATTTTTTCAATTTCTCATAAAACTTCTCTCAAAATGGTTTATTAAGATATGCCTTGAGAGTATAGGTTAGTAAAACTCTATATAAAATGCTATAGGGAATCAATAGAAAATAGTATAATTTTTGTGGGTGACGCTGCCAGGGGGGCTAGGAATGATGATAACAGATGAACTAACTAAGCTCTTGTAATAATTTATTTTTACTGATTTTAAAATATATTTATATGCTTTTCATGGCAATAATTTTCATATTTGTTAATATGATATGTTGTGCTCATAAAATAATAATAATAAAAAAGTTAATATGATCTGTTGTGATTGAAATAACATTATTTTGATTTAAATTTAAAAATTATACCACTTTATCACAAGTCATAAAATATAATTATAACAATTGTGAAATAACATTAGCATAATAACTATTTTTCATTAGCATCTAGCTTGGGTCCATCTAGTGCACTGAATCTATCAGAGTGATAACACATGATCAAAATTTGGACACAAGTCACCATTGTGACAGGCCATTAATAAATCATATTTTTAATTTACAAATTAAATTCGTCATATATATATATTTATTTATTTATATTTACAAATGGATAAAGGATAAGCATCTATAAAAAAAAATACAATATATAAAAGCATGACAAATATAAAGAACTGAAATTATACAGAGAACATCCTTGTACTAGGGTGTTGAAAATAAAAATACTGTAGCAAATGTGTGAATAGTATCGTAAGACCTATTTTTAATAAAATTTTTTTTGAAAAAAGAGGTTTGTGGGTCTTGTGAACAGTGCACAAAACCTATTGACAGACACATTTTTCAGTCCTGGGGGCGTGATATTTTAGCTACTGTAGCCGTGGGTCCCACAGACTGCAAACGCCAGACGCAAACGTTGAGGGAAAACGCTGTATTCAAAAGTTCACGAAGTCACTTTATTAGTGAACTGAGGATGAGATCCTATGTATGAGGGTTGGAAAGGTTCTATACTACTGTCATGCTATGATATCCTAGTGGTTCTGCAGAAGAGTTTGACCTGGTGTTCAAAACATCTGACCAAGCTAAACGCTAATATAGTGAATGACCACCATGAGTTTGAGTGAGTTTGGTTCAGCTTTTTGTAAAAGTGCATAATGAAAAAGTGAAATTTTTAAAAAGTGCATTTTCAAAAAGTTGAGTGTTTGGTAAAAACTGTTAAAAAGTGTTTTTTGAAAAAGTTGAGTGTTTGGTTAGCACTTATAAAAGTGACAGTTTGAGGGATAAATTACCAAAAAGGACAATGTATATATAAATGAGTTTATTTCATACTTCTTTTTTTTTATGTGAGCTTATTTTATACTTAAATCAACTACTTCATTCTCATCAAAAAAAAAAAAAAATCAACTACTTCATCATACTTAAATCAATTTTTCTCTTTCTAAAAAAATTATTTTTTTCTCACCAATATTAACTAATAATAACCTACTACTTAAAATTTATTATGAAAGTATTATAAAAATATTGTGATAAAAATTGATACTGATTTTAATTTTAACATACTATTAAAATTATTTTTTTCTCTTTCTAAAAAAATTATTTTTTTCTCACTAATATTAGCTAATAATAACCTACCTTAAGATTTATTGTGAAAATATTGTGATAGTATTTCCCTTTTTTTTCTCTCTTTTTTTTTCTCTCCACACACGTGGGCTCTCCTTCCTTTTTTCTTTTCTTTTTTCCCCCCTCTTTTTTTCTCCTCCACACACGTACCCACACTCTTTTCTTCTTCTTTTTTTCCTTCTTTCCTCTTTTATTTCCTATCATACCACTTCCTCAGTCCAGAACGTTCCATGGACAGAGCTCTCCTTCTTCTTCTTTTTTTTTTTTTTTCCTCTTAGCACTTCGTCTGTAACACCCATGCAAGAACTCATCCAACTCCAGAACGTACCCTTAAGTGCTTGGATCGGGAAGATTGGATGATCGGAACCAACCACCATTGTATTGCGCTCGAACCAAACACCATTGTATTGCGCTCGAACAGTTGAGCAGCCGCCGGCCAATTTTCGACCCCGATCTCCTTCTTCTTTTTCTATTTTTTTTCCTTGTTCTTATTAGTTGTTGTTTCTGATTTTAGATTTGTCAAATCGGCTTCTATTTTTTTTTCTTGATCTTTTATTATTGTTCTATTTTTTTTTTTCCTGTTCTTGATCTGTTGTTATTGTTGTTTTGATTTTAGATTTGTTGTTTAATAAAGGGTAATTTGGTAATTTCCTGTGAGCCCAACGGATATATCAAAACGCAATTCATGTTTTCAATTATGGACTGATTTGCTGCTTTCCGGATATGCGCGTTTCTTCACAAGTATAAAAAGCAACTTTTTCCAAAAAGTTGCGTTTTATGCTTCACCAAACGCAATTTTTGGGCTGGCTTTTTTTAAAAAGCGCATTTTGGGCTAAAAAAGCGTAAACAAACGGGCACTTTGAGTGATCAAATTATCATCAGACAGCGTTGTTCCTTGTTTTTCTTCTATTTATATATATATTTACTTATAAGATCAATTTTTAGCTTTTAATTTTTATGTACAATTTTTTTTAAAAAAAAATTTGTATTTTTTAAATTTTTTTATATATTTTTTAATTAATATATATAAATCTGAGGAGAAATCCTTTAACTCATTTTAAAATGGTGGAATGTGTCCTTCAAATTTGATTCAACTAAACCCTACAGGGCCTACACCACTTAAATATGATTAAGTTGGATTAGTTGGTTTTATTATATATATACAACCATGGTTAAAATGCAAAAAACAAAAACCTTGTTGTACGTAAACTCAAATGTAAAATATGCAAGAATTATTAATGGTTTTTCTATGTAGATGAAGGATGTTTCGCTACAAGTTGCTGATGTACTTTTAGCCGATTGTGGCTGATGTTAGTTTTATAAAGTTGAAGTTGGATTCTCAAAAAAAAAAAAAAAAAATGTAAAAAAAAAATAGAGAAGGTTTTTTTTCCCTAAAAAAAAAATCCCCCTTAAATTTCCGGGTCCCACTACGTCAATTGTCAAAAAGCTTCAAAGAACCTGTCCTTTACGAGGATTAGATTCTTTTTTTTCTTTTCTTTTTTTGGTTAACAACGAGGATCAGATTCATTTCCCGCATTCATGGTTTTCTCATTAATCAAATCCCAAATTTTTTATAAAAAAAATCCTGTTTCAACGGTGGAAACAGGTGATTACTGTCTGGCCTCCAAGCAGAGTCTAAAGTCGAAATATTGTATTAGAAATATGAGTAAATATACTACCATGTTAATTATTACAAGTTATACCATCTCATGTGGTTTTAGAATTTTCCTAGAAATATATGATAGATAATAACATGCATGTGCTAAAGAAATTTGAATCCACTCACTTATGCACAATCTAAGCTGAGGTTTTGAAGGATCTAATTAAGTTGGGTCCCAAAGAAAGTTGAATCCACTTACTTATGCCCCAACAAAATCAAAAAGATATCTAAATATATGTTGCATTGGATTCTGATCTTAATTTTCAGGAAAAGATTAATGAGAGATTGCAGAAAAGAGAAAGTCAAACGGAGCTTCTTGAATTAGAAACTATAGATGGGTAACTACCATGTCAGGAAGTAAATTAAGGCAACACTGTGATTCTAACATTTCTGTGAAAAGCTCTAATGGGTTGGTTTTATTTGCAAGGAAACTTCAACATGAACATGGGTTTAAGCGCTTAGCCTTGAAATTGTCCTTTTGATTAATTAACTGTTTACCTATTTTAAATAACATGGCGCACCATTTTTTAAGCCAACCATATTTGGATAACACGAGTGAGAGAAAGAAGTTGTCTAAATATACTAATTTGTCTAGCTCTATTCCTTTATTTTTCTCTTCTCCTTCTGTTTTAGACACACAAACACACATATTCCGTCAGAATTTAACTATAATTATAAAATGGATTCTCTCTGATTGAGTACCTTGTTCTACTACCTTTTGGTTTAGAAAAAAAATGATACTTGGTCTCAGAAAGTAGATAAATATAACTACTTTCATTAGATAGAACACTAGCAAGTGCATAACATTTGCCTAAGGCCCCCAAGTGGAAGGGGGCCCCAAAATTTTAGAAAAGAAGGGGTAGTAAAGGAAAAAAAAAGTTTCAGATGAATTAAAAATATCCGGCACATCCTTTTAACCAAAAAACAAAAATTTTGGTATATCCGGTTAAACATTGGTTCTAAACAAAATCAATTGTCCCAAAAATAACATCATTATCCTCTAGACAAACCAAAATTTAACAAGATAAACTACAAATCCGGTCCAAGAGATTAACCATAAAACAATCACAAATCAAAACAAATAAAAAACCTCAAATCCCTAAAATTTTTACTATTTCTCTTTCTCATTCTTGCTTTGCTTCTTTCTCTCAACTCTTGCTCTCCGCCTCTCTCATTCTTTCTCTGATTCTCTCCGCTATTGCTGGCTGCCTAGCTCAATTGCTCAAGCTTCCTCCAATCTAAATCATCTAATCACATCTGATGATTCTGATCTGAAAACTCTAAACTGAGACTGAGGAGTGAACTACCAAGGTTTTGACTTTTGAGGTATCAAGTATAAAGGCTTGGCTTTCTCTACATTTTATTTGTTAAGATAATAAGATTGGGCCTGTTTATATTGAGTTATGGCTAGCTGGACGTTTGGGTCTTCAAGTTTTTTTTTTTTTTTTTTGGTTATAAGTGTAATAGGATTTATTTTGTGTTTTTTGTGGGTGGGTCTTATTAAAAAACCTTGTGTGACCATCTTGGCATCTTCTTGGCTAGGATTGTACAGTTGTACTTTTGTTATGGCTGTGCTTAATTTTTTTTTAAAAATTTTAATCTTGTGTTTTTATATATATGTTTTAGTTATTGGTAATACAATGAATAAGTCTTTATTTATGCAGGTTGAGATTGTTAAAAACTTGTTATTGTTCGGTGAAACTACAACAATAATTTTTATATAAATCAAGTTATATTTCTCATTTGCTCTACATTTGAAAGTTATTTTTTATTTTAGTCTTTATAAATATATTGTTTGATTAGAAATGTCTACTAGAAAATATGCATCTGGATATGAAAAACTAAAAAAAAAAATTAATTAATTTAGTCTCAAAAAGCATCAATGGATAAATTTGTTATTAGTAATAAACAAAATATAATACAAAATTTAAATGAAAATATCACAAATGAGCAAGAAATTCACTAAAAAGAGTTAAAAGATAATGAAATGATACAATTGCAAGATATATGTATAAAAAATGCCCAATTTTTAGTTCTCGCCTTAGGCACCAAAATGTCTAGGACCGACCGTGATAAGAGTCACAAGACAAAGCAAAATATACCTGGCACAGGAAAGTAAAAACGTGCTTTGGTAGCATATACTTATTACATGAACATTACCAAAGGCTTAACCCAAAGGGTTATTACATGAACATTACCAAAGGCTTAACCCAAACGTGCTTTAGTAATACTTTCCCACATACTTTATTATTAGATTATGAGTGGTGAAAAAAAAAATCTATATAAACATATATATAAATTAGCCCATAGATAATGAATACAGGCCCAAAGGGTTTAGCCGTTTAGGTTTACTTTCTCTCTCTATATATAAATATATATAAACATAGCATTTAGGGTTTTTGGCTGCTTCCTCCACCATTCTTCTTTCTCAGTGCCGCAGCTAGAGACAAACAGAGCCAAAAAAAAAAAATGAAGACCATCTTGTCATCAGAGACCATGGACATCCCAGATGGGGTCAAGATTAAGGTGAACGCTAAGGTTATCGAGGTGGAAGGCCCACGTGGCAAGCTTGTCAGAAATTTCAAGCACTTGAACTTGGATTTCGATCTCATTACTGACGAGGAAACTGGGAAGCGAAAGCTGAAGATCGACGCTTGGTTCAGCTCCAGGAAGACCTCCGCCGCCATCCGCACCGCGCTCAGCCACGTCGGTTCGGCGCCGGTACAGCCTGACTCGGTGTGTTTCGGTGGTTTCGGCCGATACGGACCGAGTCGGCGCGTGTCGGAAAAAGAAAAAAAAAATGGACGCGGCACCGACGCGCGGGCAGCGGCGTCGCCAGCTGTACCCCGAGTCGGACGCGGGTGCGGCGCCCATTTTGCCGCGTCCGTGCATCCCTTTTTAACTATAAAAAACGGATTCTTTCTAAATTCGCTTGAAAATATGGAGCCGATATGTACCATGTTGTCTTGTTCTACCTACTGGTTGAGAAAGAAGAAAAAAAACACAATAATACATGGTCTCATAAGTTAAACTACTTTCATTAGATACAACAGCAGAACATTTTCATTACACTAAAGCAAAATACAGGGGCATAGAAAAGCAAAACCTGCTTCGGTAATTCTAGCATACTGTAAAACATTACCAAAGTCTCTACTCAAACACCCCCACAAGTCTCTACAATCACCCGAAACGAAAAAATAAAATAAAATAAAATTATGAGACGGTCTCGTGAGATCTCCATGTGTAAATCTCACATGGACTTGGCTTCAAGAAACCCCAAGACTAACAAACACCAGATATAGTAAAGGGGAATAAGAAAGCATACATGAGAAACACCCACAATTTAATTATTTCTTCTTCCTTGAAGTTGAGGAATCGGCAGAAGAATTGGTCTTCAAAAGACCATTAACAATTGTCGCTATGACCTTGCCTCGGGGTGGAGGTACGTTGTTGAAAGAAGAAATCGGATGGAGCTTCTTCACTTGGCCAGGATGATTTTGCTTGCCTCTAGGTTTTTCACTCATATCTACTGCTAGTATATTATTACTCTCTCTTTTCAGTTTCTTTCTTAAACTATGAATGTGGATGATGTGCAGCAATAATGTACAATGTATCTTTATATATAGAAAGTTAAAAAAAATTTAAAAAAAAAAAAGTTAACCCCTCCCTTCTCAAAATGATTAAAAAATAAGAAGAAAAACAGAATGCTCATATAGGAGAACCCTATGGAGCCTATACTAGGTGTGAATGAATACAATGCAAGTAAGAGTTTACTGTATATATTATATAAAATTTACTATATAAATTAGACAAAGTATAATATTGTACAATAGGACATATTTATTTACTCTCTGTCGTGTAAATCTTATATTATATTAAACTATTAATGTAAGTCTTACGTGTAACAATGTAAACCAAGAACTGTCCTATATAATACAAAACCACGATGGAATCATTGCAGGATAATTCATGTTGGTGAGGACGCCGTGGGGCCATCGATAGCGGATGACCTAGTGTTCTAGTAGTAAATATTTTTTTTATAATTTTAAATATATTTATATTTTAAATAATGATGTTAAAGAGATAATATTTTTCAAAAATATAATATGATTGAAATAATATCTTTCTTGGGCCCACTTTAGGCGTAATAAATTATATTAATAATGGCAAAAAATATTAAATTTCTATATTGCAAAAAATATTAAATTAAGTTAACATAAGTGAAATACAAGTATACGTCTACTTAATCCAATTATATATATATATATATAATATGACACAAAATATTAAATTACAGTCAATTTTTTTATTTTTAAAAAGAACAAATTAACAAACTCATTAATATTGAGCAAATGTATAATTGTTTTGTCCAACAAATATAATATGACACCAAATCCTAAGTGTAATGTTACAGACACAAACTATTTTACAATATTTTTACAAACTGCTGATGTGGTTTTAGTAATTTTCAAATAATTATTGGTAAACATAAATGTGATGTTAGTAGTGGACTCATATTAGAACTAATAAGAATTTGCCACATCAATAGTTTGTAAAAATATTATAAAATAATTTGTGACTGTAACATTATTCAAATCCTAAACTCATGATGGAAGGGTCTATTTGGTAGGCAAGCTCAAACTCACATTTTTAGTTTTTAAACAACCTTACACACTTTTTCACACACTTTTTCATCCACACGTATTTCATTAAATTTTTTTTTTTAAAGTTCTTATTAATTGAATACTTTCTACTTTTATTTTTCTATGAAAAATGACACTTTATTCTAAATTTACTTGTATATTTGGAAAATTTTCTTAATAACACTTTGCTCACAGAAACATTAAGGAATTAAGTTGACTTTAATTTAACCTATATATGTATTTTTAAAATTTTCCTTTAATGGTCATTAATAAGGCATATTTCTAGTTAACAAATGAAATCCGCCCTATATTACAAATGGATAAAGTATAAGCATATATAAAATAATAATATAATACTGTATATATAAAGCATGACAAAAATTATAAACTGATATAGAGAAGAACAAACTTGTACTATGGTGTTGAATTATGAGCATTAAGTGGGCTTTTTTTCTTGAAAATTCAACAAAGAAAATAAGTCACTACTTTTGTGAATTGAGGATGAGATCCTATCTATGAGAGTTGAAAAAGGTTGCTATCATGCTTCGAATTGAAAACTTGAAGCCAACATGGAATGAGTGAGACAGTGATACTACTTTTCTAGAAGAGCTGAATTATGTTCTGGCGTTCAAAACTTATGACCAAAGTAATAAACACTAATGTAGTGAAGGAGCACCATATATGAGAATGAATGGTTAATCTTGCTTGTATTTTCTTTCCCACATGGGTTGGAAGTGAGGTTCTTGACCAGTAGGAACTGGGAGCATCAAGATCATAATGATGAATTATGATGATTTATGCTATTATTAAAAGCTAATTTCCCTTGTGTTCATAATATATAATAAAAATCAGTATAAAACTTATCCACATAATTAATATCGTAATAATTAGCTGAAAGGGCAAAATAGAAAACTAGTTTTTGTTATTAATTGAATTTAAAATTTGGGGACTCGTGACTCATGAGAGGCCCACAGGGTGATCCTTTAAATTTTCCCTACCAAAATCTTTTCATCCTATTTTTTAATTAAGATAAGTTTGGAGAGATATCCTTTAAACCATTTTAAAATAGTGACATATTTCCTATCAATTTGGCTCAACTAAACCTCACACCACCTATAACTATATATATATATATATATATATATATATATATATATAACCATGGATAAAGTGTTTAAGGAAATTTGAATAAATGAATAAGCCTAAATAAGAACCATTGGTAAATTAAACATATGATGTTAGTGGTAAGCCTAAATAAGAACCAATAAGAATTTGCCATTCATTTATTCAAATTTCCTTAAACACTTTAACCATGGTTTTATAAGTGTTTAAGGAAATTTGAATAAATGAATGACAAATTCTTATTGGTTCTTATTTAGGCCTACCACTAACATCATATTTTTACTCTACCAATGGTTACCTACCACATCAGTAATTTATAAAATAGTTTATAACTTTAGCATTTTCCTAAATAAATTTTTTCATAATGTTGATTTTTTTATGCAAAAAAAAAAAAAAAAAAAAAAAAAAAAAGAGTATAAATGGTAGAATGTGGAAGGGTTAAAGCTTTTCTCTACTTTTTCTCAAAAAAAAAAAAAAAAAAAAAGGCTTTTCTCTACATGATGACCTGGGCTGAGTTCCAAAATTTGGCAAGCTTAAAATTGTTATTATTGATTTTAGAATTAGGACCTATATAAGGGGATTCTCAACTGTTATTCTGATTTTAATGTGCCACCTCTTTAGCGTAAACTTATCGCTTCGTATTTCTTTTTTAAAAAATAATAATAATAAAACAAAACCTAGCACATCATATTTTAGGGTTTCGATTCTCTCCCTTTCACTATGAGATGGAGAGTGCCCATTTATATTTTATTTGTTGCTCTCTGCTTCTTTCTCGCACTTTTTTTCTATCATCATTTCAGGCTCTCTCTTACTTTATTTCTTTCATCTCAACTTCTCAGATCTCACTTTTTTCTTATCGAGCCCTTTTTATCTTTTCATTTTGTTTATAGAAGGAAATTATAAATTTTTATTATTTGCATTTTGTGTGTGTAATGTCAATATATTTAAGTTCTCTTTTTATTAGGTTTTGTATAATTTAAATTTTTTAATGACTGCTCTATAAAAAAAAATTCAAAGAGCTACCACTAGTCCTTTAAGACTCTTATCGCATGGATGAGCATGGAGAGCCTCTTGAAAAAGCCACTACTCATAAGAGCAAACTTGTCATTTTGATGAGGGAACCTCATCAATATCACAACAGAGTTGCTTCTTGCTGGAGAGAGAGAGAGAGCAAATAATTTTATAAATGTATTGAAGTAGTGTTCACAAATTAATTAATTTGGTCCAAGCCTAATGTAAATTTTTTTTAAGTGTGCACAGTTATATTTGCGGAAAAATTTGATTTGTTGAACTTGATGGAAATGCAAATGCTCTTATCTAAAAGGGCGTGGAGCAACCGAGCAACAAATGTGACAACAAAAAAGTCATGAGTGGGACTCTACCATGGAAGTATGGTCTAATCGGGCTTCCCCAAGTGCCAATTTTCAGCAATAATTAAATCAAGTCCCTTAATTAATGGTAACATTTTATTATTGGATGATTTTTTTACCATTTTTGCTAGATCGTGCCCCCACCCCTAGATATTTTAGTAGCTTAGCAAATGTGAAAACGATATTTAAATATTTAAATATTCTGGCTAGCTAATCTTTAATGATATTTCCTTTTAACCAAAAAAAAAAAAAGTGAAAACGATATAATTGATACAAAACGACCAGAATGATCATTATGCCTGTTAAAAAAACAACAAAGCAAAGACAAATACACTAATACATATAGCGCAAATGGGGTTTGTGGGCTAATAAACGAAAATCATCCTAGGAGAAAAGAAAGTAATAATGTAATGAAAATAAAGTAATAATGGATTATTTATTTGTTTGAAAATTGCATATTTTCGGTAGCTTATCTATAGATATATATAATAATAATAATAGGTGAAACTGAGAGAAACTCAAATTAAAATTTCAAATTAAAATTCTAATTTTGCGTCATGTATCCCAAATTATTTATTTTTAAAAAGTTTTATTTTTTTAATTTTAGAATCAAATGTGGGACCACATCATAGATATTCATCCAAGTAAGTTATTAAGTACAAAAATTAAAAAGTCTAGAATAAATGAATTGTAAAAAAAAAAAAAAAAAAAAATATTGCCTCACAATAATTTTTTTTTTTAAAGGATAATTTACATTTTATACTTAATAATATCTTTACAAATTTTTTTAAAGAGTTAACAAAATATAAAAATGACTATCAATAGTATTCAAATTATATATATAGGAATTATATTATGCATCTTTTTGTATATCTTTAAGTGTATCTATGCATATGCATGAGGTTACAAACTAGTTTATATAATGTGCTAAAAAAAATTGAAGCTAACCAATTTTCAAAAATATAAATGTTATATTATATCAAATAAAGCTGAAACAAAATGAAACTTTTTGTTAATTAGCACATGCGCACACAATATTAATAGACTGGTGAGTGCATAAGCAGGAACCATGATCGATGCCCTTGCTAGTTGGTATTCTTTTTGGCTCCAACTTAGTCATTAGAGAAAATAAAAATATATATGCCCAAACAAAATTTAAGAGAAAGGAAGACTTTGGTTATTTGTGATATTTATATTGTAAAAGTGTGTTTGGATTAGTTATTTTAATTAGTTTTTTTTAAATGAATGTTTAAAAATAAGAGCAATTTATATTGTAAAAGTGTGTTTGGATGAGTTATTTTTATTACTTCTTTTTATATATAAAAAAAAAAAGAATGTTATACTTAAAAAATAAGAGCAGTTTGAATTATATATATATATATTTATATATATATAAACTAATGGTAAAAGTAAGACTAAATAATCCATATTACACTTGAAATTTGAGTGAATTATTATTTTCATCCCTAGAGTACGTGTCTTCTATATATAAAATTGCAACCATATATTGACATATGATATAATTCAATTTTCCTGGATAAACTGCAATGGATATATGTAATGACCAACTTGTTAAAAAGAAATTTTGAAAATAATCATTTATCAAATTTAGAGGGTGTGATATGAATTTTTGCCTAAAATAAATTGTATTATATCATTTTAACTGGTGCATTTTGCAAATACAAAAGAAGTCAGATTATTATTTTTATTTTTTATATTGAGCTTAATTTGACAGTCTCAATTTTTCCCTTATTTTCTACAATATTTAGCATATATGCAATATGTAAACCTAAAATTTCTGTGAGTTCTATTATTACGACATTTTAACGTAAAATGGACAAATAAACCTACTTCCATAAAATAAAATATAAATAAATAAATAAAAAAAACAACAACAACAACAAAAAAAAAAAAAAACCTTGCTGTACGTAAACTCAGATGTAAAAATAAAATGGATAAGGTTTGTAAAGTTGTGATTTACAACTATGTTTTATGTTGACTTTATTCCATGACAAAAAGTGTTGCAATTGCATTAATTTATTTCCTTGTATTTTGTGAGATTTTATTGTATTATGTTTAGTATTAAGTTAGTGAAAAATTGAGCATAAAATGAAGAATTAGTGGATTTCACGAGAAGCTCGCAAGAAGCTAACTCGCAAAAGAGCCACGTGAGAAACACATGACTAGAAGCTGAAGAGTCGTGCCAGGCTATCAAGCTCGCAAAAAGCTAACCTGCGAAAGAGCCACGTGAGGAGTATATGACTGGAAGCTGAAAAGTTGTGTCAGGTTGTCGTTTTCGTGAGTGTCTCGCGAATAAAGCCTTTCTGCGAGGTACTCGCGAAACGTTCTGCTTGGAGGATTTTTAAGTATGACTTTCTTACCCTTCACCCATACTATATATACCCTCATTACCCACAAAAATTGAAAGGAAGTCATTCAAAGAAAAAAACATTAGATATGTTTTCTATAACACACACACCCATCTTTTAGAAAAAGAGTTACTCATCCTTAGTGAAGAAATCATTCTAGTATCTTTTTCTTCCCTCGCCCATTGTCATACCTTGGGAGAAGATTTGTACCCAAATACAACCCACACTTGTTTAGAATGTAGAGAGTATTTTGGAGTTTGGGAAGCTTTGGGGATTTACCAAAAGAAGCCGGTGAGGCTTGGCGGATGCAATCGGACGTATTGCGTGATCCGGAGAGCTAAAGAAGACAATGCTTCGTTAAGTTAGTTGATAACAGGAGCTTAGAGAGCTCAAGTACATTGGGTAGACTAGACTTGGAGGGTCTTTTGTTATTCATGTACTCCATCTTATTCTCTAATAGATTGATTTACCGCTTGGAGGGTGATAGAGAGCTTTTTCGCCAAAGTCTTCGGTTTCCTCTTCGATAATACATCCGCTTGTTATCTTGTGTTTGTATTCTTCTTCCCTACTCTTTTAGCTTTCATTTTACTACTATGTTTTGATGAATATGGTTTAGAGTAGTTATATTGATTGTTCGCTCGCATATACTATATTCCGTACTTAGTTTAAATTAAAATAAAATCAACCGAGCCGTAATTTTAATTTGGAGGTCTAAACAGTTCGTGTGTTTTCACACGAATTCGAGCTTTCAAGATTTTTTTTCCTATAAAAAAAAAAAAAAAATCCCCCTTAAAATTCCGGGGCCCACTATGTCAATTGTCAAAAAGATTGAAAGAACCTGTCCTTTTTTCTTTTTTGCTGAATGAAAGAACCTGTTGTTGATGAGGACCAGATTCATTTCCTGCATTCATGGTTTTCTCATTGATCATATCCCAAAAAATAATAATAATAAATCCAGTTTCAATGGTGGAAAGAGGTGATTACTGATTACTGGTTGGCCTCCAAAGTCCAAATTACTGTATTAGAAATATATGATAGATAGATAGATAATAAAACATGCGTTTGCTAAATAATTCCAGTAACACAAACACAAACAAAAAAGTTAAAAACGAGAAATATGAGGTAGTAACTTGCACAGTCCACGTAGTGAAAATCGAACATAACACAAACAAAACTACACAATCTAAGCTAAGGTGTACGTTGAAGGATCTAAGTTGGGTCCCAAAGAAAGTTGAATCCACCCTTTAATGCCCCAACAAAATCAAAAGATATCTAAATATATATTGCATTGGAGTCGGATCTTAATTTTCAGGAAAAGATTAGTTAGAGATTGCAGGAAAAATAAAATCAAACGGAGCTTCTTGAATCAGAAGCTATAGATGGGTAACTACCATATCAGGAAGTAAATTAAGGCAACACTGCAATTCTAACTTTTCTGTGAAAAGCTCTAATATAATGGGTTGGTTTTATTTGCTAGGAATCTTCAAAAAGAACATGGGTTTAAGCGCTTAGCCTTGAATTTGTCCTTTTGATTAATTGTTTACCTATTTTAAATCACATGGCACCATTTTTTAAGCCAACCGCATGTTTGGATAAAAACGAGTGAGAGAAAGAGGTGGTCTAAAAATACTAATTTGTCTAGCTATTCCTTTATTTTCTCAACCCCTTCTGTTTTAGACACACAAACACACATATTCATATTCTAACAGAATTTAACTATAAAATGAGTTCTCTCTGATTGCGTACCTTGTTCTACTACATTTTGGTTTATTAAAAAAAAAAATGATACCTGGTCTCAGAAGTAGATAAATATAACTACTTTCATTAGATAGAACACTAGCATAACATTTTCATTACCACAAGTGTCACAAGACAAAGCAAAATACCTGGCACAGGAAAGTAAAAACATGCTTTCATTGCTTTGGTAGCATATACTTATTACATGAACATTACCAAAGGCTTAACCCAAACAACACCTTCCAACTCTCAACCACAACAACTCAGGCCTCCCAATAAACACTAGATATAGTAATAGGAAAGCATATATATATATATATATATATATATATATATATATATATATATATACACACACATATACACACACGAGGAAGTGAACACCCACTATTAACTACTGCTTTGAAGAATCCCCCGAAGGATTTCCCCTCAAAAAATCAGCAACAATGTTCACCAAGACCTTATTGCCTCGCTTTTGAGGTACTTTCCCAAAAGAAGGGGCAGGATGGAGCTTCCCTTGGCAGGGATTTTGCTTGGCGCCGTTTGGATTTTCACTCATATCTACTACCACTACTACTTGTCTCTCTTTTTCTATACTATACTGTGGAGTGTTGAATATTGGAGACTGGTGTGCAGCTATTTCAGTAATGTTCCATCTTTATAGCAATAGCTTTCAACTTGTTGCCTTGAAATTGTGACTTCACGATTTCAGAATTTTTTTTTTCGTCTATTTTTTGAGTTTGTGTAACAAAAATTATTATTCTTTTTTTAGTAATGTTAGTAATACTTTTCCACACACTTTATTATTAGTTATTACTATCCTATACGGTAGATTAAAAGTGGTGAAAAAAAAATCTATATATTAGTAACAAATAATCAATTATAATCTATTGTGTATAACAATAGTAACAAAATGTGTGATTTTAACATTATTACTCTTCTTTTATAGTTTTATATAGAAATTGAAAAGGATATATAACCCCTCAACCAAAAGAATAAATAAATATATATGTCATATAGGACCATATTATAAGTGTGAAAGTCTGAAGATTTGAACCTATATATGCTGTACAGGAAGGGAGGGAAATCTCCTATTGTGCTCCAATGAGGGAGAGATCATCGTTTTCCTCCTAGTCGTCTGCTTTGCCTCCATTGTCTTCCTCCTCCTTCCTTTGCTCCACCTCCACCGCCAACGACATGCGTCCCAAATGGGTAACATTGTTTTTTTTTTTTTGGTTCTGATTTCATTAGTTTTATGAGGAAGAATTGTGTTTTGTGATTTGATTGTATTTTGTGTTTTGTTCTAATTGTTTTTTTGTACTTTGTAATTGTTGAAATAAAGGCTAAATTTTTTAATCTGATTTATTCAAGTGTGTGGAGTATTCTAAGAAATGAAAATGGTTTGGAGAATGAACACTGCTCTTAGTCAAGAGAGCTATTATTGTAGCAACTCCAAAAAATAAATTACAAAAATTTTGATTTTAAAGATATTGTTAGAATTGATTAATTTTTTTGAGTTCGTTTTCCAAAAATAGTTTTAAAGAATTTGCTGGAGATGATATCAGATACCCTAACACTATATAAAATATATAATGACATGCTATTATTATTTACATATATAATATAATATAAAAACAAGGGGGAATCATGGGGAATATATATATATAAATATATAGGTTAGCTATGGGTTGAGTCCAACTTGGACTAGTGAGTGAGACTGTACGTGAGATTGATATACTTTAGTCGGCTGGAAGACCTTGAATTCTTTACTGGCGTTTAAAACTTATGACCAAAGCAAAGTCTAAGAGAATATTGAATGATTATTAAGCAGGTAGCGTTTCTTGTTTTTCTTCTATTTATTTATTTGCTTCTCTTTACTTTTGACTTTTCTTTTTGCCATGTTGGTACTTCTCAGTTCTCACTCACATGGGTGGAAGTAACTGAGGTTCTTGACCAGTCACAGTGATGCCGATGATAAAGATTTATATTATTACTGAACCTATCACGCGTGATTTGTGTGTGCGATGAAATCTTTTTCTTTTTTCTTTTTTCTCGTGTCATAATTTTTTATTTATCTCAATTTTTATATTATAATACAACCCAAAAATTAAATAAAAGAAGCCGGTAAGTCTTGATAAAGAAAAAAAAAAGTTGGAGCATGGTCTTGAAGGAAATATATAAAGTAGACTGAGAAGTTTTTTCTTTTTTTAAATTTTAGATAAGTTTATTTTGAAGACATATATTAGTAGAAGAATGTCTTATTTTGTAGGCATTTTAAGACTTTAAGTGGAGTTGGAGATATATTTTTATCAGGTTGTCCCAAAATTTTGTCCTTATTATTTTTTTTTTTTGAGAAACCGCCTCCTAAAAAGGGAGGGGAGCTACGATTCAATTGAAATTTCAGCAAGATAAGCTACATCAGAGACTATTGGGACTTCCTCAATCCAAGTACAAAAAGGAAAAAAAATTACATGCTGCTCTTGCTAAGCTGTGAGCCACTTTGTTTCCCAACCTACGAGTATGCCTAAAAGCCAAGTGTCTAAAATGTGTAGACAGGACCTTGATGTCAGATAGAATGTGTCCAAAGCTAGCTGCAAAGAACCTCTCGTCCTTCATAGCTCGAATTGCAATGTAGAGTTTAGGAGTATTTCTGAACTATATAAAAGTCCAATCCAAAAAAGAGAATCATGTTATAGATAGTATAGATTAAAAGCCGATTTTCCTTGTGTTCATAATATATAATAAAAATCAGTATGAAACTTATCCATATAATATTATTGTAATTAGCTGATAAGGGTATAATAGAAAAAAAAATGTTTTGGTTATTATTTGAATTTAAAATTTAAAATCATGACAGGATGTTCCTTTAAATTTTCTCCCCTAAACCTTTTCATCCTATTTTTTAATCAAATAACAGTTAGCCTAAAAACTACTACTGTAGTACTGTCTATTACTATAAAATACAAACTTTTTCTCTCAAATGGTAAATTTCAATCAAATAACAGCAAGTATTTTACTGAGATGAGATGATATGGTACAACGAGCTACGCATGCCTTTTGTGTATCCGAGTTTCTAGATAATAATAAAGAACTCTAAATATTAGCTACAAGCTAGCTTTGTTGCCCCAACACAACCATTAATATATGGATTATAGGTTTTAATAATGTCTATAGGGAATCATGGATACTTTGGGCTTCCTAGCTATCATAGGCTTAAACTAGTTGAGAATCATCCTCTACAATTCAGTGACTAAAGTTAAAACTGAGATGCTAATTAAGAACGTAAATCAAACTCTGAAGTCTGATCACAGCCTTAGGATCCATCCAATAGTCTAGATTCCTCTCTCTTCAACAACGAATGACATAAAGTTACAAGTTTATTATAAAAAAAAATACATATGTTCATGTAAGGCTGTCATCTTTTATTAAGGACAAAATTTAAAAACAGTATCTTAGACGTTATTCTTTAGGTTCCCTTCTTAAGATTCAACTATGTGGCTACTTAACTAAAAAATACACTTTCATCTCATGAGAAAATATCCACATGATAGAATCTTAAGAGGGGAACCTAAGAAACAACACCTAAGTACTATACCTAAGTCTTACCCTTTTATTAAATAGCAAACAGAGATTTTTCATTAATATGTAAAATTAAAACCATAAAGGGCAAAGTGCAAACTTTTTTTTTCTCACAATAAATAGAGTGAGGAATTTTAAACCCGGGTTTTATCATTTTGTTAAATACAATAGGGTACGTAAAATATAATTAATACCTTTGAGGTTTGGACTAATGTCTGTTAGGTTCAAAACTGACTAACTTGATCTCTAATCATTATCGTGAGAGAAGAAAATTGAGTAACAATTTAGAGTCCAAATTACACCACTTTATTACAACTCACAAATATATGATATCAGTGAAAACATACTACTTCAACTGTTGTAAAAAATATTCTGATTTTTTTTGGTCTATGTAGCATTGCTCTTTAAAAAATAAAGTGCGAAAAAGGAATTGATCTGAAAGAGAAAGAGAAAGCTCGTGGGTACAAATTATGTGCCATGAGTAATAAAGAAAATAAATGATAGATTGATGTGAAAGTGATAGTTTACTGATTAAACAATTACAAATGTCATCAAGTTATGACAAAGTGCATGAAATCATTGAAGAATTTGAAAATGACCGACGATTGGTCACAATTTGATAGATTGCTTTCTTTCTTTCTTTTTTGGAGGAAAGAAGAAAAGAACCACATTATATATATATATATATATATATATATTGCAGTTCTAAAATTAACACAGGACAAGACATAGGCTCAGACTATCAGTCCTACCCAACTCTTAAAGGGCGTTTAGTTCGCTGTGATGTGCCCTTAATGTGATGCACATTACGATGATGTGATATTATGATATTTGGTTTATTTTATTTTATCTAACATTATCATAATTTAAAATTACAAAATATATCGTATCATCTTAATCTCATTATCCTCCTAAACAATATAATATTGTATTCTTATATTGAGATTACATTAATATAAGATTATAATAACATAATATTATGACGTAATGTAACATCACGGCGAACCAAACAGCCTTCTATTATTGTCTGTCACGACTCATGTCCTCAACACACACACTCTCTATCTCTCTCTCTCTCTGGGTTGTGTGGAATTTTAATTAGTGTGAAATTCGTTTGGGTGTACTGTTTTCCTTGCGTTTGCGTTTTTGATTTTGTAAGAGGAAACAGCCTGACTTAATTCACTCAAGATTCTGTGATCTCTCACATTCCTTCCATAAATACGCTTCTGGGATAAATAAAATAGAGCAATAGCTGCTTAATATTGTTCATCGCCATATACATAAAAGGCGGTACATAACATTTAGAAAGCATGCTGATTTTGGTGCTGCTTTTTAGGATAATACTACAAAAGAAAAACAAAAACTAGTACTCCTATATAGTGTCCAGCATATATAAGCTTAGCCACCAAAACCCTAACACAACACTAGCAAATACTAATATATAAGAACTTAAAAAGAAATAGATAACCAATTATTACACCTTACATGAACACCCATAAATAGAGAATTAAGTAGTACTACTTCTACTACTAGTATTTGTTATTCCGGTCGTCTGAGTAGTGGCATTGGAAGAGGCCCCCGACAAAATCAGCAACGATTTTCCAGAAGACTCCGCCTCGCTGTGGAGGTAGGTTGGCAAAGGAAGTATGCTCCGGCCGGCCATTCCCTCCGCCTCACTCTCTTTCTTTATTGTTTCCTCCTGAGTCTTCTTTCCTACTCACTCACTCAAGTTCTTTATACATATAGATCATTTCCCAATTCAAAAAATGGTGGTCAATTCTTTTGGTAAAAGAAGGTGGGATTTTCTTATCTTTAATCTTTGTTAAAGTTAAAAATTAATTTAAAAAATGGTGGTCCCCCAAAGGTCAATTCTTTTGTTAAAAGAAGATGGGATTTTCTTATTTTAATCTTTGTTAAAGTTAAAAATTAATTCACTAAATGTGCCACCAAAGGTTCGGACATTCCTTTGGAGAGCTTGTTCAAACAGTCTGCCAACTAGAACCAACCCGCATCGCCGAAAGGTTCAGATTGAGTCGCTGTGTGGTGTCTGCTGCCAAGAACCTGAGACAACGGGTCATATTTTATGGGAGTGTCCTCTAGCTAGGAACGTATGGGCCCTAGTTAAGGGAAAAACACAAAAATGCTCTATTGAGGCACGTGACTTCTTCCAATTATTTGGACATATGGCTAGGATATTGGACTCATGTGAGTTGGAACATTGGGCTATCTTGGCATGGTCGATCTGGAATGCTCGTAATAAGTTTTCCTTTGAGCATAAACAAGTTCATCCTAGTTTGATTCTCAATGGGGCATACGGGCTGTTGGATGAATACCAACGGCTGATGCAGTCAAGAGTTTAGGGGGCTCATGGGTTTAGCAGCTGCTTTTTGTGTGGGGCATGGTGTAGTGTGTTTTCTTTAGTGCTCTTGGAGTAGCTTTATTCATTGGCTAACTGCATGTAGTTAAGCCTAGGGTTTATACTTTTTCTTTATTTTTCTTTTTTTGTACTCTTTTGGCTTCGCTTTTAATGAAAGTTTCTAATCAATTCTTAAAAAAAAAAAAAAAAAAAATCACAGAGAACGTGGGATTACAATTGTTTGACATGAGAATAAACAATTCTTAATTAAAAAACATATAAAATAAATAAGAGTGATGCAAACTTTTTTTTTTTTAATTGAATTGTTCATAATTAAAGATATAGAGGCAGTAAATTTAAAAAATAAAAATAATTAATAATTAGTCTTTAAATACCCAGAAAGAGATTCTCTCTAAAAAAAACCTCTAAATCTTATAATTTTTAAACTCTTTATCTTAATAATGAAATTAAATACTAAGAAAAATGCAATAAATATTACAATTTTTTTTTAGAATACTAAGTATTTTAACACACACATACTGAAAGAGAGGAGAAGCTTTTAAAGAAATTGACAGTGATGTATATACAAAACTTAATTAAACTAAACTATAAAGCTAATCAAATTCATAAATTATAAACTTTTTGCTAATAATAAAAGATTTTTTAATCTCCCTCTTACCTTCTATAATATAAAAATAAATACAAAAATGCAATTTAAATCATTAACTTTATCTAAAAATTATTTTAGTTCTTTAAGTTTGAAGTTGGTTATTGTAGTCGAATAACTTTGCCCAAAAATCATTTTAGTCCTTTAAGTTTTAAGTTAGCTATTTTAATCTGGTAATTTTTCTAACCAAGTCAAATTAGTCATTTTGTTTATTGCCATTAGAGCATTTAGCCTCCTCAGATTTTTAGCTAAACCTCTATTTTTTCTAGTTTATATATCTATCCATGTTTTTAATGCGCACAAAACTGACTCAATACTTTATTAATTTCTTACTTCATTTAAATATTTCTTTTTTCTCTCTCCTCTCAACATATACAACCACCAACTTACCAAAAACACACCAAAGCCAGCCACCACCACATACATGACACCGCCGCCACTGCACAAAACCCAACAACCACTATTTTGAATTGATTAATCCTATAATTGATTAATATGCAAATAGGGTTTCTTGTTTTTCTTCCATTTACTTGCTTGCTTGTCTTTATTTTTAACTTTTCTTTTGCCATGTTGGTACTTCTCACATGGGTGAAACTAAGGTTCTTGACTAGTCATAGGGGTTATTTGGTAAGGTGTTTTGAGTAACAGTTTTCAGTATTTAAACAACATTACACGTATTTTCACAAACTTTTTCACCCACACATATTTCCAAAAAATACAAACAACGTTACTAGAACAACATTACCAAACGGCCCCTCATGCTGATGATGATGATTTATACTATTATTAAAAGCCTATTTGCCTTGTGTTTATAATATATAATAAAAATCAATGTGAAGCTTAGCCATATAATATTGTAAGGATAAAATTTAGTTACAAAATTGGTTGTAGTTTTAGATTACAACCTTATTCAATATCTTTTTTTATTAGAAGTGAATTTTCACAAATCCACCATTGGATGGCATTGTCGATACCATATTTTGTCTGGCCCCAATTAACGCGTCAAAATAATGCTTAAAACTAAAAAACGGGTGAAAATCATGATTTTTAAAGCCAAAAAGGGGAATAAATAAATGAAACATGATCAGATGGTGAAGCAAAAATTTGCAACCTATCTAGTCACTTCTGACAAGAACTAAGACCAAAAACCCTAACTAAGGATGGTAAAAAAATTGACTTTTTGATCCAACCGTCTGAACGAGTTAAATTTTGGACCATCTTGAAGGTCATATTTTTCACTTCGAAACGATAGTTCACAGGCCACAATCGAACCTAAAATAGATGAGATATCAAAACAATTTTGAAACCCTGATTAAATGTTTCACTATTTTCAGGTCAAAAATAGTTGCTTTGGGCTGTTTTTGTACAAACAACTATACCAACTAAGCAACAATTGAAGCAATCTGTTAGAACAAGATTGAATTATGATGTCTCGACTACCTCTCATAAAAAGGGCTTGACAATATATATCACGGATTGAGAGAGAAATGAATTTTTCGAGAAAGGTGTTGCAGAATTTCCTGCACTGTGTCACCTCTCTTACAAACGTGATATCTTGGCAACCGTAACTCCAAATTGAGCAAGGTTAGAGCCTATAGAAACTAAACATCCAGAGATACCAAATTTGAAGAAATCGGAGCTCGAAAATGCCTCTAAACAGTAGTACAAAAATCAGACAAAAAAAAAAAAGACGAAATAGGACAGCTTGGACAAAAAATTTGAGACATCATGTGGGGTGTTGTGCAACACACCCCACATAGCTGCATGACACCGTGCAGCTATGTGGGAGGTACTACATCAGCGCCCCCACATGGTCTCTCTACTACTATATATAGCCCCCCTTTTTTTTGTAAACACACAAAAAAAACCTACAAAAATTTCTCTAGGCTAGAATTCTCTCTCTCTCTCTCTCTCTCTCTCTCTCTCTCTCTTGTCCTTAGAAAAGCACTCTCAAATTTTCCAGCCACTCCCTCTTTTCATAAAAAAAAAAAAAAAAAAAAAAAAAAAAAAAAACCTTTTGGATAAGTGGGTAAGTTGTAGGAAATGGGTTAGCTTCTTTATAGCTATACTCATTTCCCCTTTTTCTTGTAACATCATAACATTCTATAAAATGCCTCATTTATTTATTTGGCTCTTTACATTCTTGCATTTTAATTCCTTGTTCTATCTTTTATATTGCTTGTTGTTTTATTTACTTGTTGTATATCTATATGCTTTTGGGTTTTTCCTAGATGAGTTTTATACCTTTTCGTAGACACTATGTGAGAAGCATCCCTAGGAGGTAGGACTCATCAAGTCTAAGCATTTAGGAAAAACTTATTTATTTGTTCATATATCTATTGCTCTATTTATCTTGTTGTTCCTATTTATTTGTTCATCTATTTATTTTGTTGCTTCTATTTATCTTGTTGCTTTATTTACTTGCTTATCTATCTTGTTGCATTTATGTAGTTGTTCATCTTTATATATTTTTCATTCCTTCTATTTATTTGTTATACTCTATATTTCCTCATTTCTCTCTCTCTCTCTCTCTCTCAAAACCTGAAAAATGTTTTCTACCCCTTTTTCTTTTGGTTACTTTCTCACTCTTTTGATTACTTTCTCACTTAAGAAAGTAAACACGACATTTATGATAAATCTTTACATTCTCAACTAGATGGTATGCGATGGCTTAGGCCGTATGTGCGACCATTCTTGTTAGAAAATAAAGCTTTATCATAAGTGGGTTTTTCTTAAATGGGTTCTAAACCATGTTCCTAAGCACAATATGGGTATGTTGCCTAGAGAATGGTGATGGCTTGCCTCCCATTTCTTCTATTAGTAAAGAATCCATAAGGCTTGATGTGGCAAGATTAGAACTTATTTAGGAAAATTTTCCTAAAAAATGATTTTCCAATAAACTTTACTTTATTGTCTTGTCTTTACTTTTCTTTAAATTCCAAACAATTTATTTTATTATCTTGTCTTTACTTGCCTTTAAATACCAAGCAATTTATTTTATTTTATTGTATTGTCTTTACATTCCTTTAAATTCCATGCAATTTATGTCTTCGTCTTTAACGAGTTTATAATAATTTTATTTTTATTTTTATTATTATTATTTTATTTTTTATAAATGTTACGAGTTTAGAACTTGTAAAATACATCTGTTCATGTAAGGTCCTGTCATCTTTTATTAAATAGCAAGATACTACATATTTCATCTGTATGTAAAAATTAAAACCATTAACTTTTTTTCTACTTAACAACAAATAGAGTGGAAAATTTTTGAACCCCAGTTCTATCATTTTGTTAATTTTTTTTATAGAAATCAAACATTCAAGTTTAAGTGCCACGTGTGATTACGTAGGTTTCATTGTTTCATAAACTATTGAGCGGACAAGAATTTTTTTTCCTAACTAGTTTGGAGGAATTTCATCCAATTCAGTATATGATAAATTTTGAGGCTATTTACATATATTGTTTAAATAAGTCATATGTTAAAAATCTACGTGAATTGTTCTTTTTTTACTTGTCAACTAATGGGTTGGAGGAAGTTCAATTTAAACTGTCGTGAAGGTAAACTTTTCGATACTAAATCTTTATACATGGTACGCTGATAGGATATCAAGGGGGGTAAAAGGTTCTCTGAGTAGTATGTGATGCCTTGCGCCCAGTTCAAGACTTTGGTAGGGACGTAGGATATTGAATGAAGGGCTAAAACTGAGTTAAATATCAATATTGATTCTGGAATTTTATTTTTTATAGATACCACATGACCTATATAAGATATAGGTAGAAAATCTATCTACATCTTATATCTTATAGTCATAGATTCTTCTAAAAAAAAAAACAAAAAAAATCTTATAGTCATAGATACCACAGGGCCTACATAAGATATAGTCATATAGGTAGATCTTTGAAGTTATTTGAATTTTAATGTTCCACCACTCTAGCTTAGAAGATCATATTATTATTGTGTAATATTGTAAGAAAATTGGCATCTTCAAACAAAAAAGAAAAAACCAAAACAAAAGAATGAAAATGACAAATCGTTAAAGCTGGTAAGTGGTGTTGTAATTAGGTTGGCAAATGAATGAACATGACTCGCGTCATTGGGCTGTCTCTCCTCTTCTTGCTCAAACCAGATGAGTGGATTACTTTGAACATGACTAACAAGAAATTCAACAGATAAAGTTAGGTGACCACCTAAAGCCTTCAAATTGTAGAAGGCCTCAAATTTTATCCAATTAGATTAGTTATTTGATTGAATTGATTCTCCTAAAATTAAAAAAAAAAAAAAAAAAAAAAAAAAAGTAAACAAACATCTAAGAGAGAGGGAAAAAAAAGGAATGAATTATATCAAAATATAAAAAACTAGAAAGAAAAAATTTTTATGACCTAGAAACTAATCCCCCCCTTTTTTTCCTCTCTAAACAAAACTGAATAAATCCCAAAAAATAGAAAATAAAAACTTCACACCTCAAAAATTTTTAAAAATTATTAATATTGCTGAAATTTTTTTTTTTTTTTCTTTTTAATCCTCGCCTTATGACTTATCCTTCAAAATGCACAGAGCCGCCCTGTGAATCCGTAACAATTTTATTAAACCAACAGACATATCACACAGCCCTGAAGTTGCCAAAATCAACAAAGAAATGAAAATTACAACAGGCACACAACAACCTAAATCAACATATACCAAAGAAGGCATATAGCCAAAAACAAAAGTAGCCTGTAAATTGCTACCAACTCTTCATAGAAGACATGTGAGATGTGAGTGTTAAACACCCCAACTAGTACCCCAAACTCTAAGTCAATGAACCCTTCTAAGATACGAAAGGCCACTGCACTGGCCTGCAAGCCTCCAAGGCCTAGTACATAAGTGATAAGACACCGCAGTACTCTAAATCAGCAGGACCCTCTTTTCTTTTCTTTTTCTTTTTTCTTAAAAATTAAAGATGTAAAAAAGAATTTATTTTTACTAATGTATAATCGATGTATATAAATAAACCATTTTAGAAAAAAGTTTTTTAAGATATTGAATAAGTAACTAATTTTGACTTATAACACAGTTTTTATCGTAATTATTTTGGTTGGTAAACTATAATCAATTTGACTTATCAAAATTTTTTTAATTATTTATTGCAAGAGTTATGGAATTTTTTGTTAATCCAACGACCATACCACGGAAAAATACACCTTGCGACTGGTATATATTACCCAGTCTCACAACTGGATCCCACATCACAGCACACACAACTGGTGGATCCTACATCACAGCACATACATCAGGCACCTTTAAACAAAACTGGAACACAGGATAAGATCAAACAAGTACGGATAACACAGGATAAGGCAAAACGACGACGTCTTGAGGAGAAGGAAGATGAGTTTGCTAGCACGGCAAATGGTGACGCAATGGTGGTTGTTATATAGTTTAGGTGGCAAAGCCGATCATTGTGATTATATAGTGTGAAATTCGTGGGGAGTGTTTTCCTTTGTGTTTTGTGTTTTGATTTTGTAAGAGGGCAAAGCCTGCCTGACTTCTCTCAAGACACATTTGACGGTGATCTCTCTCATTTCTAATTATTCTATTCCTTCCAAAAAAACTCTCTGTTTGGTTGCCAAGAAAGAAAATATGCAATTAAGACAAAATAAAATAAAATAAAATACCCATTTGGACAAACACAACATTAGCTAGCTAGCTTAACATTATCATCATATATAGGCGGTCGTACAATTATAAAAGCAGATAAAGAAACACCACAAGCAGATAAAGCTTTAACCCCCCAATCCCAATTCCCAAACCCATAACACAACAACAATAGTAACAGCCAAATAGTACAACTAGGAAGTAGGAAGCGAAGAAAAAGAACACCAGTTACATTAGATTACACATGAGGTCTGAGGGGAGGAGGAGAACAGCCCCATAACCATAAATATATACTAATTTGCGCCTGTTGGGGAACGGAAGGACCTTTTTCACATCAGAAACAATCTCTTTAGCGACTTTTTTTTATTTTGTTTTTTTCCTCGATGTGGGAGGCTGGTTGGCCAAATCAGCCCACGCCCACGCCCCCGGCGGAGCTCTCCTGTGGCTGGCTTCGCCGCCGATTTGCCTTGTGTTCCACCCTGCTCCATTTCTACTATCCCTCTCTCACTCTCTCTCTCTCTCTTTCACTTTCACTCACCACTTCCTTTCTTATATAGAATTATAGATGATTGAAAAAAACAAATAACCAGCTGACGCGCCCAAAAATAGAGTAAAAAGATAACAGGTAAATCTTTGTAAAAAAAAAAACAAAGTTATAAAAAGTTGAGAATAATAATAAAATAAATAATTCTTAATGTATAATATCCCACTACCACAAGCTTGATACATATCTTTTGTTTCTAGAAGGTTGGACAAGTCTTTGAACCTGGGACTATGTAGAAGAGGGATTGCATTTAATCATGTAAGCTCTTTTGTTATAAAAAAATGTAAGTTCTTTTGGTAATAATAATAATAATTAATGTTAGGAGTGATGCATACCATTGGCCAATATATAAGATATTGCAAATATTATAAATATGTAATCTCACATAAATTAACGCACTTTTAAAAATTAAATTCTCAGAAAGACGCGCAAGGTGAATACCTAATTTTAAACACACAAAACAAATAATTAGTATTATAGCTTGATGATAAAAATAATAATTATAAAACAAATTTCACAGCTCAAATAATATCAGGTTCATAAAAACTTATGATATTAATCATATTTATGTCTAAGTAAAATTTTCCCTAAAAAGTTGTTATGAAAAATTTCACTATTTTAATATATTTAAATTTTACTTAGCTATTATTTTTATTATATATATTTATGTAGGACTGGGCTTACGTACTCATTCCCATGATAAGCCGAGCCTGCCTCAATGCTCAATACAATAAATTAGAAATGCAAGTAGAAGCACCAGTGTTAATCAACAGAATAATAATATTTATAATTAAACTAAATAATAATTAACATGTTATTAATCCCACAGATACAGTCCTCGGTCTAGTCCGAGGGAGTTTTAATTTGTATTTCTAAAGTGATCGAAATGGATACAAGGTTAATTCAAATAGCTACAAAGGTTCTCTCTCTTTTCACCAAAAGCATCTTCCCTTTCTCCGCAGCTCCTCTTCCTTTATATACTCATTTCTTTTAGCTCCTTTCACTGGTGACACGCAGTAGATGTGCTCTAGAACTCCCTTCCGTCCCATCCGTAATATGCCAAAACCTCCAACTAGTAGTCAGAAGTCAGCTAGACACTGCTCACTATCACCTCCACATTAATGTGGGCTGCAGGAAGTTAGTCAGAGCATTTAACGTGGCGAATGTGCCTTTAACCCCAATCCCAATTCCCAAACCCATAACACAACAACAATAGCAAATAACCAAATAGTACAACTAGGAAGTAGGAAGAGAAGATAAAGAACACCAGTTACATTAGATTACACTAGTGGTGGCAAAGTAATCCCAAATTTATTTGCCCACTTAAACTCATCCACTCTAATTGAATTTAAACCCACCCAATTATTAGTCTAATTAAATGGGCATCAATCCAATTAGACCCAATAATTATTGGGTTTTAACCAAAAACCCATTGGGGCCCATTTAATTCAAAAACAATATAACCAAGTTCAACCCAACCCTTCTCATCAAAAAAGAAAAAAGAAAAAAAAGAAAGCAGAATATGAACAATTAAAGTATAAACAATTAAGTAAACAACAACGAAATTGAGCTTCCTTCTTCTTGATCTCCATTTTCTCAGCCACCAATCAGACCATAATTTTAACACACGAAAAAAAGAAAAAAAAAAGCTTTTTTGTTTTTTGGCAATGACAATTCTCACAGATGATTCAAATCCACTGACCTACATTTCAGAAAAATAATAACAACAACAACAACAAATTGGCCATCGGATCTGTATGAAGCCCGAAGATTTGAAGAAATGCGAGACGTACGGACGGAATGTGGATTGAAGATACGAACCTGGAGGCTTCATAGTACGATTGTGTGGGAAAATGTGGTTGAGATCTCTTTCGGCAAATCACAGAGCTCTAAGAGAGAGAGATCGGAGCTTTGAGTAATGGCGTTTCGTTTCGGACCGATCTGTTAAAGAAAAAGAAAGGCCGAAATTTCTGATCGTTAAATGCCGAAACTCTTGCCCGAGATTTCGGAGACCGGAGCGATGAGAGAGGAGAGAGGGAGTTTGTTGGATTTTCGGTTTTTTCTTTTTTTCTTTTCAGTGAAGATAGAAAGAAACGTTGGGAGAGTTTGTCGGCGGCGTGATTTATTTTATTTGTTGGGAAATTCTAGGATTTTTTTTTATTTTTTTTATAGGATTTCCAGGAAAGTTTTGAGCTTGAAATGACATTTCTTTGTATTTGTTGCACTGTTTAGTTGCCAAGAAAGTGAGAGAAAATAGAAAAGAAAAGAAAATATTTTTTTATTTGGATTTTTAATATAATTGCTGATGTGGATGTACTTATGTGGAATTTTTTAATCCCAAAAATGGAGACTAGAGAAAGTGGAAAAGGGAATCCAAAAAAGTGTTGGAGTTTTCACTTTAATGGTATTTTGGTAATTTTGATAATTGGGTAATTGGGTGAGTTGGAGTTTACCCATAATAATTGGGTTGGGTTAGATTTGGGTTAGAAATAATTAGTTAAATGGGTTTTAATGAGTAAATGAGTTTTATATACCCAACTCAATTATGCCACCCCAAACCCACCCATTTGATAGGCCTAGATTACACATGAGGTCTGAGGAGTGAGGAGAATAGCCCCCATAACCATATGTATATACTAATTTCCGCTTGTTGCGTACGAAAAGACTCTGATCACATCAGAAACAACCCCTATAACGACTTTTGTTTTGATTTTGTTGCCTCGATGTGGTTGCAAGTTGGCCAAATCAGGCCCAGGCCCCGGCGGAGCTTTCCCTGTGGTCGGGTTTTTGCCGCCGTTTCCGCCTTGTTTTCCACCCTGCTCCATTTCTACTATCCCTCTCTCACTCTCTCTCTCTTTCTCTCTTTCACTTTCACTCTCCCCCACTTTCCTTTCTTATATAGATGATTGAAAAAAAATAAATAACCAGCTTGACGCGCCCAAAAAATAGCCTTCCTCGACAAAAAAAAAAAAAAAAAGAAAAAAAAAAGAAAAAGTAAAAGATAACAGGTAAATTTCTTTTGGTAAAAAAAAAAGTTATAAAAAAGTTGAGAAGAATAATAAAATAAATAATTCTTAATGTATAATATCCCAAACACAAGCTTGATACATATCTTTTGTTTCTAGAAGGTTGACAAGTCTTTGAACCTGGGACTACGTATGGAGAAGAGGGATTGCATTTAATCATGTAAGTTCTTTTTGTTATCAAAAAAAAAAAAAAATTGTAAGTTCTTTTGGTAATAATTTAAAAAATTAAAATAATAATTAATGTTAATAGGAGTGATGCATACTCATTGGCCAATATATAAGATATTGCAAATATTACAAATATAGAACTTATAAATTAATGTGCTAATTTTTTCCTCTTTACTTCAGAAAGTGAAATTCCAGTCGGGAAACCAGGTTCTTGAAATCTGCGGTTGCTAGTCTACGGCAAGGCAGTGTATGGTAGCTGCCATTTCACATCGGCTCGATGCAGAGTCCTCGGCCTCTGCTGAGATGAACTTATAGCAATCAAAGGACCCGGTGTCGCCCTCTGATACGGCCGCCGAGGAGGCAAAATGCGAAGATCTAGAGAGAGTGGTCATCAGTGGTGACCCGAAGAAGTTCTTTCAGGTAGGGGCTCAACTGCCTCCCCAGGAGAAGGGGGAGTTGATTGAGCTTCTCAAAAGCAATATTGACGTGTTTGCATGGGATGCCTGTGACGCTCCGGGGATTGATCCAGCCTTCATTTGTCACCATCTCAATGTCAACCCATCCATCACACCCAAGAAGCAGCCACCCCGGCGCCCCTCAAGAGAGCATGCCGATGCGATTAGGGGCGAGGTGGAGAAGCTTAAGCGTGCAAGAGCTATCAAAGAGGATTTTTACCCCGAATGGTTGGCCAACACCGTGGTAGTCAAGAAGAAAAGTGGGAAATGGTGGGTTTGTGTAGACTTCACGGACCTAAATAGAGCATGCCCAAAAGACCCATTCCCCATGCCTCGGATAGACCAGCTGATGGATGCAATAGCGGGCCATCCTTGGATGAGCTTCTTAGATGCCTTTCAAGACTATCATCAAATACCACTAGCCCTGGACGACCAGGAGAAGACAGCTTTCGTGGCACCTACTAGAAACTATAACTACAAAGTAATGCCGTTCGGTCTGAAGAACGCAGGGTCCACTTACCAAAGGATGATGACGAGAATGTTCGAGCCGCAGTTGGGTAAGAGCATCGAAATCTATGTTGATGATATGGTGGTGAAGAGTAAGGTAGTGTCTGAGCATTTGGGAGACCTCGGCAGTACCTTTAGTGTCTTGAGGAAGCGCAAACTGCGCCTAAATGCCTCCAAATGCTCATTTGGCGTGGGATTAGGCAAGTTTTTAGGCTACATGATTACTCATAGGGGAATTAAGGTTAATCCTGACTGGATCAAGGCTATTAACGATCTAAAACCACCACAAAACGCCAAGGAGGTTCAAAAGCTTACTGGAATGATTGCAGCCCTGAATTGATTCATTTCTAGGTCGGCGGATAGATGCAGACCGTTCTATCTCTTGATCAACAAGTGAAAAGGGTTTGAATGGTCTGAGGACTGTATTGCGGCCTTCCAGCAACTCAAGGAATACCTGTCTCGGCCCCCTATCATGTCCAATCCTGAGGCTGATGAAGTCCTATACGCATATATTGTCGTGGCCCCTCATGCAGTGAGCTTAGTGCTAATACGGGATGATAACGGCCTTCAAAAGCCAGTCTATTACGTGAGCAAGTCGCTGCATGAAGCTGAGGTCAAATACTTACCCTTGGAGAAGGCCATACTAACTATGGTCCATGCTACGCGAAAGCTTCCCCATTACTTCCAATCCCACACAGTGGTTGTCCTAACCCAACTGCCCTTGAAGTTCGTACTTCGGACTGCTGATTATACTGGGAGGATTGCCTTATGGAACACAATCCTAGGAGCTTTTGACATCAAGTACATGCCTCGGACCTCCATAAAGGGCCAGGTCCTAGCTGACTTGATGGCTGAATTCGCTGAACCACCAGTAGAAATTGTAGCCGAGAATCGAAACATGGGTGGAAAATCGGTTGGGGTAGTCTTTATGCTAGGACCCCCATGTTGGAAGGTGTACGTTGATGGCGCAGCAAATCAAAGAGGATCCGGAGTGGGGCTAGTCCTAATATCTCCTAAGAAGGCCATCATTGAGAAATCCCTAAGACTGGGGTTCTTGGCCACGAATAGCGAAGCCGAGTACGAGGCCTTGTTACAAGGAATGGCCATGGTGCAGAAAATGAGAGGAAAAGCAGTAGAGGTGTTCTTGGACTCAAGATTGGTAGTGGGCCAGGTGAAGGGAGAATTGGAAGCCAGAGAAGCAAGGATGCAAGCGTACTTAAGTCAGGCTCAACGCTTACAGTCAAACTTCGATCTTTTCAGCTTGTCACATGTCTCCAGAAGTGGAAACACCCATGTAGATTCATTGGCCATGCTCGCTACCTCCTCGACAAAGGGTCTGCCTCGAACCATCCTTGTTGAGCATCTGGATAGAGCAAGAGAGGTGGCAATAGGCATGGTCCATATCCATGAAGTTAGAGTAGGTCCTAGCTAGATGGACCCTATAGTGAAGTTCCTCAAAGATGATACCCTGCCTGAAGAAAAGCTAGAGGTTGAAAGAATATGAAGAAACGTTTCTCGGTTCTGGTTGTCCGAGGACCACAAACTGTATAAGCGCTTTTATTCTAGGCCATATTTACTGTGTATTCACCCAGAAGCAGCAGAATTACTGCTTGAGGAACTGCACGAGAGGATCTGTGGGAGTTACACAGGGTGAAAATCTCTATCACACCGAGCCCTTACTTAGGGATATTGGTGGTCGGGGATGCAGAAGGAAGCCCTGGAGTATGTTAAGAAATGTGACCAGTGCTAAAAGTTTGCCCAAAATATTTATCAGCCTGGAGGAGTCCTTAACCCCTTATCCAGTCCATGGCCATTCGCCCAGTGGGGCCTGGATATTGTAGGCTTTTTTCCCAAGGCGGCCGGAAATAAGAGATATATGTTGGTCGACACAGATTACTTCACCAAATGGGTTGAAGCTAAGCCATTGGCCAACATCAGAGATGCGGATGTTAAGAAGTTCATCTGGAGAAACATCGTTACACGATTCAGGGTCCCTCGAACCCTCATTTTAAATAATGGACTCCAATTTGACAGCAAAGCCTTCAGAAGATATTGTTACGAACTGGGGATCACAAATAGGTACTCAACTCCAGCTTATCCTCAAGGAAATGGGCAAGCCGAGGCTGTCAACAAGGTCATAGTCAATGGGCTTAAAAGAGACTGGATGAAGCCAAGGGAAGATGGGTAGATGAGCTGCCACTTGTCTTATGGACTTACCGGACTACCCCACGACGGTTAACAGGAGAGACACCATTTGCCATGACTTATGGAGCCGAGGCTGTTATCCCTCTAGAGGCAAGCTTCCCAACGCTGAGGACTAACTCCTTCACTCCAAGCGATAACGATGGATTGCTAGGGAAGAAACTAGACCTGATCGATGAACGAAAAGAAAAGGCAGTGATCTAGTTGGCCTACTACCACCAGAAGCTCAAGCAGAGACATGATGCCAATGTGAAGTTGAGACCATTGGCACCAGGGGACTTAGTGTTGAGGAAAGTCGTGGGGGCTACCAAGAACCCATCCTGGGGAAAGTTGGGGCCCAATTAGGAAGGACTATACCGAATTACCGCGGTAGCAGGAATAGGTGCATACTACTTGGAAACTTAGATGAAAAAGCTGTACCTCGTCCATGTAATGTAAATAACCTGAAAAGGTATTATTATTAACAAAGGCATTTCTCTAATTCAAATTTTTAAGTCCATTTTGATTACATGTCTTGCGTTTTGGCAACCATCTAAGTACTAGACAGAACCAAGGTCTTGCATGGTCCTCGGACTCAAACCTATGGGGAAACTAGTTACTTCAAGAAAAATCTAAATACTAGACAGAACCAAGGTCTTGCATGGTCTTCGGACTCAAACCTATGGGGAAACTACTTACTTCAGGAAAAATCTAAGTACTAGACAGAACCAAGGTCTTGTATGGTCCTCGGACTCAAACCTGTGGGAAAACTAGTTACTTCAAGAAAAATCTAAGTGTTAGACAGAACCGAGGTCTTGCATGGTCCTCGGACTCAAACCTATGGGGAAACTAACTATTTCAAGAAAAATCTAAGTACTAGACAGAATCAAGGTCTTGCATGGTCATCGGACTCAAACCTGTGGGGAAACTAGTTACTTCAAGAAAAATCTAAGTGTTAGACAGAACCAAGGTCTTGCATGGTCCTCAGACTCAAACCTATGAGGAAACTAACTACTTCAAGAAAAATCTAAGTACTAGACAGAACCAAGGTCTTGCATGGTCCTCAGACTCAAACCTATGGGGAAACTAGTTACTTCAAGAAAATCTAAGTACTAGACAGAACCAAGGTCTTGCATGGTTCTCGGACTTAAACCTGTGGGAAAACTAGTTACTTCAAGAAAAATCTAAGTACTAGACAGAACCGAGGTCTTGCATGGTCCTCGGACTCAAACCTATGGGGAAACTAGTTACTTCAAGAAAAACCTAAGTGTTAGACAAAACCAAGATCTTGCATGGTCCTCAGACTCAAACCTATGGGGAAACTAACTACTTTCTACAAAGGCCTGAGCGATTAACAGATTCCGAGCGTTGTGTGACTCCTCGGACCACAACCTTTGGGGAAATTAACAAGCCCATGAGCATCACTTAAGGCATTCTAAGGTACATTGAACGTAACTTCCCTGCGTAGTCGGTAGCTAATTGTTTCCTTGAGGTCAATAAATTTTTGGAACATACTTTTGAATGTCCTTGCACATTGTGTTGTGGCATTAGATCTATGGGATTTAAAAGTTTGTCTTTATAAGTAGTACGCGCATAGCATTTTAAACCCGTTATGATAACCAACTCATGAGGTATAGAATTCATGTTATAAGGTTATTGCCTTTTATAGTCCATTCAGTAAAAGCAGGTCGTAATAATAGAGTGGCCCAATTGCTAATCACAGTCTAAGTGAAAATTATCATTATGGATTTTACATTTTTAGGCTGCTATTTCAAAAATGGAAAACAAATCACACTGTTGAGACTATTTAGCTAATAATCAAAGCACAAGTTATATAAATAACAAATAATCAAAGTACAAGTTATATGAATAAACAAAACCCATCATAGCGACAATTAACACACGAAAAGGGAATTGCATATATTCAATCCAAGTGTTCCATTACAACAGTTCAAATACTTAAAAAAAAGGGGGGGGGGAGCAAAGGCACAACAAAGGTAGCCTATTTCTTTAACTTGGTCTTCGTTGCACCCTTGGAAGGCTGGTCTGAAGTGGCCTCAGGGTCCTCGGGACTTTCACCTAGAGGAATAGCTTGCATAGGCACTACAAGGAGAGCTGTCTCCTCAACATGAGGGGCCTGGGCATCAACTGGAGGCTTTGCAATATCCTGGGGTACTCCCTGGCTAGGGCCCTTATCTGTCTCGGTTACCCTAGATGGCTCGACCTCCTTGGCAGGCTCATCAGAAGAAGTTAAAGCAAGGGCAATGTCAAGATGGCCTGCCTCAACCACCTCGAGAGAAGTGCCAGTCTCAGAGCTAGAAAGGCCGGGCTCTTGGATGGCAGGAGGGTAGTATACATTCTCTGCCTTCCAAAGGTCAGATAAAGCCTCAACTCCAGCTTGTTTGAGGGCTTCATTCCAAACCTGGGAACAGTAGAGCCTGTACACCCCAGGTACTTGAGCCTTGAGAATGGCTTGTGTCTCATCCATTCCCAAGGCATAAGCATCCTCCTCGGCCTTCTCCTTGGAGCTCTCGGCCTTAGTCCTGGCAAACTCGGCCTCCACCTTAGCCCTCAAGGCTTCATCCCTGGCCCACTCTGCAGCGTTCCTGGCCCCCTCGGCCTCGGCCAGCTTCTTCTTCAGATCAGCAATTTGCTCCTTGGCAATCTTCAGCTGATCCTCAGCCTCGAGTAGGCGCCTCGTCTGGTCTTCAGCCTGTTTTTGGGCGCTGGCCAGGCCTGATTCGGCTCTGTCTCTGGCCCTTGTCATCTCTTTCAGGTCCTCCATTGCCTTCGCAAGATCAGCCTCGGAGTTTTTAAGGGTCCGCGTGGCATCCAAGCGCTTGTCACGCTCGAATTCTAGGGCCCTACCCTGGTCATTGGCTAACTCTTCCAACCTGTAAGTGGCCTGGACAACCTGCCAAATTGAAACAAGTTCACGATAAGATGGAAACTAAGGGACAAAGATCAATAGAGTCGTAAATGTTAGAAGTCTTACCATGCCCAAGTAACACTTCATGCTGAGGAAGACCTCCTGCCTCCTCATATCCCCCAGCTCGGCCATATCGGTGGGAAGCAACAAGCACCTTTCCAGTGCATCGGCCACGTAGACACCTTCGTCCCTTCGGAAGTTCCTAAGCGAGGCGTTTTCCATCAGAGGCTCCCCATGGAGCATTGGGGCAGGAAGCCAGGCCTGGGGCTCGGACTGCATGGCGACTTCCTTTTCTTGGCCTTGGTGCCCGACTTTCAGTTGTTTTGAAACTCGCCGGGCTTCATCTTCCTCCTGAGAGCAGCGAGGCTGTCCCCCATCCATGGGCTCTTTGCCTTTGGAAGCCCTTTTCCTTTTTGGGTCGGCAGGCTTGGGCCGAGGAGGCAAAGTCAGCTGGGGAGGAGGAGGAAGTTTGGCCTTAGGAGACGACGACTTCGACTAAGTGGAGGATGACCTGGTCTGAGCAGGTTGAGACTTGGGAGGAGGAGGAAGCTTGGACTGTGGCCTCCCCGACGCATCCTTCCCCGGCTGGCCCTCAATCAGGTCAAGCAGGTTGGTTGAGGGTTTCTTCTTAAAACCCATCTCGGCCTGAAAAGAAGTCCCTACTGATGAGAGGTCTGCTTCAGTCAAACTGGGGTCGCCCAAATCACCAGAGGGATCCTCGAACAGATTATCTTGATCAAATACACCAAAATCGTCCTCGGCCTCTACAGCTTGAGGGGACGAGGAAGGGCCTGCCAACGAAACACCTTCTGGAACAGGGGATCCTTCGGGAATCAAGAACCCTTGTTCTACTATGGTGATTTTGTGAAGCTGAGGATCTTTGGCTCTGATCATGAACTTCGGAGCCGAGAATGATTTCTAGATGGGATCGTACCCGAGGATCTTGTGAGCGGCTCTAACCTGATTATCAGCTTCGTTCACAAAAACCTCCACCCTAAGGATGGTTGTTAAATCTTCCCGGTTGACCAAGTGAAAGTGTCGACCAAAGGCGTATAGATCTGTAAAAAAGAAAGTACATCTAGATTAGCAGCCAAACGGTACAAATTATGACAATGCAAAAGATCAACCCTCTCCTACTCTGAATACCCCACCTGCTGCCCCCTCTTCTGTCGGACAGGGAAAGCCGTCGTGCCACCTCCCTGACATGATGAGAAAGTCCTTATTCAACCCCTTGCTAGACTCTGGGAGGCACTGAATAAGCCGAACCTTGTCGTCCCTCGTTTTCATATAGTAGGATTTACTTTTTAGGTGTTGGAGGTTGTAGCACCAGTTTACATCGTGGTGGGTCAACCTCAACCCCATTTTCTCATTTAAAGCGTCCACACAACCCAAGATCCTAAACATATTGACGGCGCACTGGGTGGGAGCTAATCGGAAATGCCTAAGGTAATCCCTCATCACCGACCCCATAGGGATTCTCATACCACCTTCAATAAAGGCGATTATGGGAATCACCACTTCACCATCTTCCTTCCTAAAAAACCACTCCCCTTCTTCATAGTATCTCAAGCCTACATTACTGGGAATCTTATAATCGACGATGAATTTTTCTATTACCTCTTTAGACTCAACCAACTTTTTAAACCTACTCATCCCTAGAAACGGCTGAAGGACTCAGGGAAGGACGAAAGAGAGAGAGGAATAAGAGAAAAAGAGACTTAGAGGAGAGAAAATATGAGTTAGAGAGAGTAGGGACTTACAGAAATGAGGAAAAGCTCCTTGGACAGGCTTTTTATGCTGAAAAGAAACGCGAGTTGGGCTGGAGATTTAACAGAACTCAGAATACGTGCGCAAAATCTCTTGAACGTGAAAGTAAAGAGGCGAATCGGTTCAAATGGGCATTTATACTTTTGATTAAAAATGATCGTGCCAATTTTCCCACCCATAAAGTTAAAAAAAATCCCCATCGTTTGATCACCATCACACCGTTGAACGTGGGGAGCACAGAGCCGCCAGAATTTAATAAGGGCGCACTCCGTATACCGAACCATTAGGAACGTGCCTTGGACAAGCGAAAAGGCTTTGGCACTGATGAAGGACAAGACTTGACAAGCCATGATAAAGGCCCGAGGGCATCAAAACCCTCCTCTTCTTCCGAGGATCCGGACAGTAGGATTTTGAGGGGCTATTGTGGGGTCAAAGAATCTGGTCACCCCGGCCTACTTTATACTAAGCCCAAGGCCCATGCTGAGGAAGAAGAAATGCCCGAGGACGAATGAAGGAAGTCCTAATTGCCAAGAAGCATCGCCGAGGACAATCATGTCCTCGGCGAATCGAGATCATAGAAGGGAAGAGCAGTACGCCATCAAGGGCAGTCTCGCAGAGCGTCCCAAGAAAAAGGACAAGTACAGCGGGTCAGCCATGGGAGCCTGGAGGAGGAGCAATTCAAGGAGAAGTTGTTACCTCCACATTAAATGCCCATAACTAACGTTCTGGCTGCATTAATGAGGAAATGACCCCTGAACAATGCTGCTTTGGTTGCTGCAACTCACAGAAGGTTTGGGACGGCGGCTGATGGGACAAGCGCTCAAGTAGTGACCTGCATGATCAACAAATGGAGGGTCAAGATCAACCGAAAAATGGTATATAATGTAAAGAACTCCTCCAGAAAAAGGATCAGAGATTGGAAGTAGAAAACACTGTAGCAACCTGTATCATCTTTGTAACCTCTGTAGCCAAGCACTGAGGAAATAATAAGAACAAGATAACTCCTCGGACTAGTGTCCAGGACAGATTTTCACACTTAAAGCCCATTTTCTTATTACTTAGTCTTCCCATAACCATGTTTATTCGTTGCTATCCTCACTAAGGCCTAGTTCTTAAACCCATTCTCTACAAATCTATTGTATTGGGCTAGTTAGGCCTGAATCCACTTTTCCAACAGTAAAAGTGCTCAGACTTAGTCCCTACACTAGGCTAGCTATGATTTTTTTTTTTTTTTTTTTTTTTAGAGCATTCGCAGTGGTGGTGCACCTAAAGAAACTACTTTATCTATTTTACCATCTCGCTTTACAATATACTCAATATCAAATGTTATCTTTTTTATCACTTCATTTTAAATAATATAAACAACTCATTAAAATAATAAAGGAAACGAGAGAATTTAAGTTTTTTTAATTGAAGTAATAGATATAATTTTAATAAAATATTATATTATATTTTTAAAAACTTGCTACAATCACCTGAGATTTATACTAGTTTACTGTAATTGCAAAAAATTTAGCTTTAGCTTCTCCAATAACACATGATTTTTTGGTTCTTTGGTGGTAAAATAGTTTTTTTTTGCTAAAATACAATCACCATTGTGAATATTTTTATTGTTTTTGTTAAGATTTTGGGTTGGATAGTTGCTATTTGGATGAGGCTAGTTAGCCTTATTGAGAAAAATGGGGGTCTAAGGTTTTGGAAGGAGGCCCAACTACACAAATGAAATATATAATAACTAAAAAAAAAAAAAAAAAAAGTGGACCCAGGGGGACCCAAGCCCAAGCCCGAGCCCGAGCCCCCACCTGGGTCCATCCCTAGCTTTATGGTTCCTAAGACCTTATAATATCCATAAAGCCTTGAGTTCCAAATATGGAGTCACCATCTTAGGGTTACCCTCATGAGATTTCTCCATATAAGACAACAATCTTCTTGGTCAAGTAGTTGGTCACTCTTATAGCTTGTTTGGTGGGGAAGACATGAGAAATGAATTGGATTCTCTTTAAAGGATATTCCATTTTATTCCTAACTAATGTTTTTTTAGTGAGGGAGACTCATTTCTTTAACGAGACATAACTGAATATCGATTATGCTAATATTTTAAAAAAAGGGAAAATAAAAGGTGAAGGACGTAATAAAAAAATTATATATATATATAAAATTATTTTTTTCTTTCCATTTTCATTATTTATTTTATGAACTTTCAAACACATTGAACAAATTCACCATATGATTCCAAACCATTAATGCATGATATACCCATCCTATTATTTTATAAACTCCCAAACATAGTATTGAAGTGATAAGTTTAAGATCTTAGCCAATACTAGTGGAACAAAGTTTTAGAATTTATATTGTATTGGTTGGTACAATTGATATTATTCATACAAGTAACAAGTAAAGATAATCCATATATTTTGTACTGGTTAAAATATTAGATTGTACTACCAATTTTGAAGACATTAGGTAATATATATGAATTATGTTCAAATTATACTTAGTGTAATTTTCGACAATGTTACAAATTCACATGAAAAATTTTATTGAATGTATTTTGAAATATCCAATGTTAGATTACGGTTTTTTTTTTTAAGCCTTGCAAAGTTTAAAGGTGACCAATGATTAAGTTATTATCAAAGAGTAGATAACATACAATTAACTTGGAATTTGGCATATATGTTAAGAATATGAGAACATATTATTCAATGGTTGAATTTTTGAAATATTAATAATAATAAAAATAATTAATGGTGTAATATGAACAAAAAGTTACATTAAGTGTAACTCGATTCTAACTATATACACGCCTTATAAATGGTACACTAAAATGCACCGGTATTGAAATATTATGCTACAATGTGCAAATAGAAACCTTCATCATAATAAATTTTAAAATATTGGGTTGGAATTTATGAAAATTTTGATTGGTTGAATAAGAAATAAAAATAATAGAAACTAGTACTTTATGGCTTTATGCTACGTTATTTCCAATAACACAAATGATTAATATATATATATATAAAATGGGGACAGGTATAAGTAATGAACATGAAGCCTAAACATAAATATAAACACCCCTTCCTTCAAAATTTCTCAAAGCAAGATTGAGGGAGAGTATATGCCTTTTATTTTCTTTGGTAAACTCTATCACTTATTAATTACTAATTTATAAAGGAGCTCCAAGTGAGAGGGTAATTTTCTAGCATTTTATGCTTAAAAATTGATTCAACGAGCTTCCTCCTTTTCTCCAGTAGCATTTCCTTTTCTTTTTCAAGAGAAGCTATGTCACTTTGTTGACTCAATTGATCTTCTCTGCATTGATTCACGATTTTTGGGTTTGTGCTATTTCCTTGTGCTCGTTGCCTTATTACATTGATATATGATCTTCGTTGTTTCAAATGATATTCTATATTCTCTAATTTTATATTGATTTGTGTCATTCTCTCATTTACCTTCTCCATATTGTAGGTCATTTCCCCCATTTCTAATCATAAGTAGAGGATAGAGGTTTTCTCCTTATATACAGTGAATCTCTTATCTCTTCATTAGTAATGATTGGATAATGCATGTCTTAACATTTGATTCGAAGATATTTCGCATGCTCTAAAATTAATGATTTATTATTTTTTCATTTGTACTAATGGATTAATGCTTTGCACACACAACCTTTCTAATTATAAATTATACATCAAATTTGTTAAAATATAATTGTAATTTATTTTATCAAACATACAAAAAAGTATTTTGTTTCATGTCAATAGAAAATAGATAAATCATTAGTATTTTGCCTTTTAGTTCTTCAATTTTAGGATTAGCTTCATTAGTTTCTCAAAAAAAAAAAAAGGATTAGCTTCATTATGGACCTTAAAAAACTTTTTATGTCAATTTAATCCATACTCTTTATAAACACACTTTACTGTGCTCCTTGTCATTATCTAACTCACGAAAAATGTTGATATAGTTAATAAATTGCTTACATGTCACTTAATCACAATTAATTTTTTTTTTTTACTGGTTTTAGAAAAAATCACATCAATAACTTATGTGGCATTTGTATTTTATTTTTTATTTTCCTTGTTTCTTTTACCTTTCATGCCAATTTCTTGGTAACCAAACAAACATACACACCAGAAAATTTCAAAACAACAAATCCAATGACAACTTCCAGCTAAAATATCCCCAAATGGCACAATTTAAACAAACAAAACGAATAACATGCATGAGCAAAATACACCCCTCAACGTCGTGTGAGGGGTGTATTTTTATTTATTTATTTTTAAATATGTTATAAATAATTTTTTTTCCCTGATTTACGATGTCATACTTATTCAAAATTACGTTGTTTTTTTAAGAGACTTAGAGTGCAATTTCAATGATAATAACGGAATGATTGAATTGGATAAAATTAAAATTTAAAGGACAGAATTGATTGAATCAAAAGTTTATATGACTTAATCATATTTTAGACAAAATTAGAGGATGAAATTTGTAAGGGCAAGATTTAGGTATAGTATTTAGGTTCTGTTCTTTAGCTTCTCCTTTTAAGATTCTACTATGTGGATTTTTTCTCATGGAATAAAAATGTATTTTTTAGTTAAATAGCCACATGACTCAATTTTAAGTGAAGAACCTAAAAAACAGCATCTAAGATACTGTACTTAAGTTTTGTTGAATTTGTAATATAACTTAAATATAATACAAAAAAATAAAATAAAAATAAAACTCTGTCCGGTTATGGCATTCGGGTCAAGCATATTGGGTTGGAATATGAATACCCGTATCCCCCACAAAACCCTAACTCAATTTACTATAAATTCACAGCTTGTAGCAGCCCCTTCATCACAATCACACGCACTACATCTCCTAGGGTTTCATCCCCTCTTCTCTTTTTTTTCTTCTTTCTTTTGATCTTGTCGATGTTGTTATATGTACGAGTCTCTCTGCTCTTGTGTTTTATTGTTTATGGTTTTTGAGTATAAAGAGAAAAGAGAGAGTGAGATCGCAGTGATGACCACAAGAAATTCAAGCTCAACAGACCGGAATGCAGGGTTCTCTACATTCTAGAGAACTTTGCGTGTCGACAACCCCGCTGACCTGAGCGATCTCTCTCTCTCTCTCTGTGTGAAAATTATTCCACATTTTCTTTCCATCCAAACAGGGCATTAGGTGTGTTAGATTTCTATTTATTTTTCCTTAAAAGTTCTATTTGTTTGTTGGGAAATTTGATGGTTACGATGATGATTCTTAGCTCCCTCTTCTGATGTGAAAGTCTGAAGAAAGCTAGCTGGCAGAATCGAACCTATGACTTTAAAGCCAACACTGAGTAATCCATCTATTTTTCGCCACTGAGCTGTGTTTTTTTTTTTCGATTATTCAGTTAATTTTTTTTTGTTTATTTAATTCATTTTTTAGATTGGGATGAAGCTAAATAAATTAATCCAACACTTGATCTGAGATATTCATTATCGAGTGATGTTAAACGACTTGCTTCTGAATCTATCATTTGATTCTTATCAAATGATCTATCTTGTGAATATAAATTTGAAGCCGTTCATTGATTTTTCATATTACTTAATCCTATATTGTGTAACATTTATTTTTGTTACAGAATTGATTATATACAAAATGTGTGGAGAAATATTGGGTGTCACATAATTTTGAATCATGTGAATTTGTTTAAAGCTTTGTCATGTTATTAAGTTTAAGAATTTGGGTTTGATTTATTAAGCCTAGAGTGTAACTTGCAATTGGGTTTGATTTATGAAGCCTATTTTTTTTGTATTATCTTTAAACTTGTGCTTGAACCCGGGTCATCATGTGATGAATATTGGAAAAAATCTTAGGACACCTTCCTACACAGGCTCTCTTTAGCTGTGGATGAGAATAACTTTTCCATTCTGATGATGATGACCAGTTTACTGTCCTTTAATTTGGGTTTCTAATTGCTTAATAAACTGAATTTCTCATTGCTTAAGTGTTTTTGGGCTTAGTTAATTCACAAATTGGATTTGTATGAAGCTCGTTGGTGCATTTTTTTTCGTGAAGAGCTCTGTTAGGTGTATGCTTTTCTTTGAATGCATAAGAATTGTCATACCTATTGAACTTTCTATCATTTTCACTTTATTAGAGTCATCTTTTGTACCATAAGAAAAATATTTGGGTCATGTTCAATTCGTTCAATTGTTGCTCCAACCATATGCGTCCTCTTTGATGACTGAGACTCTGGTGGTAGGATAGCTGTTATGTTTTGTTAATGTAAACAATCATGGACCCAAGGGAACTCAAAACTCCAATCTTACAATGACCTACACAACTTGTGAAAATTCTTACCAAGAGGACTAAGGTTTTGGTCAAAGTATTAGAAACAAAGTTCATAACCATGAGAGGTTTCAAAGATCAGCATGTTCACTAGCTGGCAATTACATGCCCGATCAATGAAATAGTAATAATAAAAACAGTTACTGAATTGAAATTATCTCGTAATCTTGCTGTTTACCAAACTTATATCAGATTTTTTGATTGAAAAGGGATTGGGTTTTGTTCTTTCTGGATTTCAGTTATATCTTGAGTTGTCTTCAAATTGAAAACAAAGCACAAATTGCAAACTTAAACTCAACGGGATCAACTACATGTAATTCTAGCTCGCATGCCTATCTGCATTTTGTTTAATTCATCTGAACATTCTTCTACAATCCAAATTCTTTTGTTGATTTGGTGATTCAACCTAAACGTTTGAGTTGTTCTTTCCCACAGCCCGGCTTAGACTCAAAACTTCCCCTGCTAAAATTATAGTTTAGCATTCCATTGACAAGAGGAGCTCTCTGGCCCCATAAACGCTATTGGCTAAGAGTGCCTTGACACCGTACCCAATTTGAAACACAAATAGAGTCAAATGGTTGAGCAATTCAGGATGCAATCACCCCTGTTGTCACAAGAGGACTCTCTAATGTGTCGATTTGTTCTGAAACCTGCATAGTACCAAACTCTGTTGCAAACGCACTTTCGGTACGACCTGCAACAACAATATATGTAACCAAAGGACTCAGGTCCTTTTAGAAAGCTAGTGCTCCATTTGGTGAATTTGCTAAGAGCACTTGTAGCAGAGAAGCTAAATAGCTATATAGCTATTTTAGCTCCACCAAAATACATGTTGTAGCAGTGGAGGCATACCTAAATCTTTTTAGCTTCTTGCTACAGTGCACATTCATAAGAGCATTAGTATCAGGAGATGCTAATGCCATATCTAAGATCATTTTAGCATGAATGCACCAAATAACCACTGCATCAGGAAATGTCAAAAGGGAGTATTGCAAAAATATTTAGAATTGTACTATAGTACAATTCTAAAGGTAGAATTGTATTGTAGCACAATTCTAAAACTTATAACATTTGTTTATTATATGGGTTTTTGGGTTTTTGTGTTTATTTGGGTTTTGGATATATTATTTTATTACGTAAAAATATTATTTTAATGTGTTGTATTGTAAAATAAAATTTTGGAATATGAAGATATTGTAAAATGGTATGGTATAATGATAAATTGACTTTTTAGAATGGTATAATAGAGTAGAATTGGAATTTTCCAATGCTAATACTCTAAATAAATGTGCAATGTAGCAAGAAGCTAAAAAAAAAAAAAATTTATTAAATTTCTCTCTCTTCGCTCATTAATTTTTTCTCTTTTTCTTTCTCTCTCTCTCTCTCTCTCTCTCTCTCTCTCTCCGGCTTCTCTTCTTTCTTCTGTTTTTTCCTCTGGCGCCTCCCTCATCTCCTTTTTGCTTCATCGGCTAGCTTGCCGACCGCGGTGGTGCTCAAGTCAATTGGCCTTCAGTTTGGTGGCCGCGGGTTGAGCGGTTTTGGCGGGCGCGGGTTGAGCGGTTCTGGCAGGCCAAGACCCCATCTTCCCAAGCCCCATCGCCGATCTGTTACCCGAGCCCCATCGCCGCCGAGTTTGTGCTAGATTTGTGTATGTGTGCTGAGTTTGTGTTTGTGTTTATTCTGGGTTTGTGTTTGTATTTGTGTGTGCTGGGTTTGTGCCGTGGGTGTGGTCTGATTGGATTGTGGCCTGTGAATCAATGGGTTTCGTGGATGTGGGTCGATGGATTGTGGCCTATGGGTCAGTGGTGGTGGGCTGTTGATCCGTGGGTTGCTGATCCGTGGGTTGCTGTGGTGTGTTGGTGTGATTGCCGTGGTGTGATTGTTGCTGTGGTGTGGTGGTTTGCTTGCTCTGTATCAGAGAAGAGAGAGACGAAGAGGAAGAGAGAGAAAAAGATAGAGATGATGATGCTGTATATGATGAATATTTTATTGTGATATTTATATTATTTTATTGTGTTGAAAGCTAAAATAGATCCATTGTTGTAGGATGTTTTGTAAAATGAATAGGTAAAATAGATAAAGTAACTTTTTGTGGTGCCAAATAGCTAAAAAAATAGCTCTACTGCTGTGGATGCTCTAACGAATGATTAATACCTTTAAAGTATTATGAAAAATCACCCGAAAGGTTAACTCAAGCTAATGGAGAAAAGCTGATAATTAATTACAAAATACCTAATGTCCACATATGTAATGACGGGATATGCTTTGAAACAGTTTTTGTTTTAATTAAAGACCTTTCTACTAAAATTATTCTAGGAAATCCCTTTATGGCTTTACTTTACCCATTTCTAACGACAGACGAAGGAATTAAAACCAATGTGTTAGGAAAAGACATACTTTTTAAATTCATTCTACCACCTATCCCGAAAGAAATCTATTCACTCAATAACATTTCCATAATAAGGGATATTGATAAAGAAAGAATTAACAGGAAAAATAGACATTTGGAATCTTTAAAGCCAGAAATAATATATAAAAGAATTGCTGATCAATTAACAGACCCCATACTGAATCATAAAATAAAATTATTCAGACAACAGATTGAGGCAGAAATTTGTTCTACTCTCCCTACTGCTTTTTGGCACAGGCACCGACACATAGTACAGTTACCTTATGAAAAAGATTTTAATGAAAGACATACCTACTAAAGCTAGACCAATCCAAATGAATAATGAATTATTAGATCATTGTAAGAAAGAGATCGAAGATCTTTTAAATATAGGGTTAATCAGAAAAAGCAAGTCTCCTTGGAGCTGTCTTGCTTTTTATGTTAATAAACAGGCAGAATTGGAACGAGGAGTTCCAAGATTAGTTATAAATTATAAACCTTTAAATACAACATTACAATGGAAAAGATATCCCATTCCCAATAAGAAAGATTTACTTGACAGACTTCATGAAGCAACCATATTTTCCAACTTTGATATGAAAAATGGATTTTGGCAGATACAGATAGATGAGAAAGACAGATACAAAATTGCTTTTACAATTCCTTTTGGTCATTATGAATGGAATGTCATGCCTTTTGGTTTAAAAAATGCACCCAGCGAATTTCAAAATATCATGAATGACATATTTACACATTTCACAGATTTTTCAATTGTCTATATAGATGATGTCTTAATTTTTTCCAAATCCATCGATGACCATTGGAAACATTTAGATATATTTGTCAAAGTAATCAAACAAAATGGATTAGTTGTCTCAGCCACTAAAATAAATTTGTTTCAAGACAAAATCCGATTTTTAGGTCATAATATTCATAAGGAAACCTTAAGCCCCATTGACAGAGCCATTCAATTTGCAGAAAAATTCCCAGATGAAATAAAAGATAAAAATCAGTTACAAAGATTTCTTGGCAGCCTAAACTATGTTTCAGATTACTTTCAAGGATTAAGAAAGATTTGCAGACCCCTGTATAAAAGGCTAGAAAATAATCCTCCTCCATGGATAGATAGACATACTATGATAATCAGATAGATTAAAAAATATGTTAAGCAACTCCTTTGTATTGTTATTCCTTCCCCTGATACTTTTAAAATTGTCAAGACAAATGCTTCTAACATAGGTTATGGTGGAATTCTAAAACAGATAGCAAAAAATGATGCCAAAGAACAGATTGTTAGGTTCTATTTTGGCTCCTGGTCAACTACCCAGCAGAATTACAGTACTATTAAGAAAGAAATTTTATCTATTATATTATGTGTTTCAAAATTTCAAAATGATCTTTTTAATCAAAAGTTTTTAATCCGAGTTGATTGTAAAAGTGCTAAAGAAGTTTTACAGAAAGATGTTCAAAATCTTGTTTCCAAACAGAGTTTTGCTAGATGACAGGTTATTTTAAGTGTAAAATTAAATTGGGTAAAGATGTAGTGTAAAACCTAATTTTAAACACACAAAACAAATAATTAGTGTTATGGCTTGATGATAAAAATAATAATAATTATAGAACAAATTTCACAAGTTCAAATAATATTGTGTCTATAATAAACTTATAGATATTAATCATATTTATGTCTAAGTAAAATTTTTCCCTCAAAAAAAATTGTTAAGTAATTTTTTTTTTCAGTAATTTAAATATATTTAAATTTTACTTAGCTATTATTTTTTATTATATAGTATATATTTAAAATTACTACTAATTTTATTATAAAAAACTTACAAATTAAGTGATTTAAAAAAAAAAAGATAATAAATATATATGTTACTATTGTAAATATATTTCTTTTTCAAATTTTTTTCTTGAATTTTAAATTTTTACTAAGCAATATTGTTATTGAGAAGAATTTTTTTTTTTTTTTTTTGGAGGTTGTTATTGAGAAGATCCTATCAATAGAACATGCGGACATACCCATTGCCCCTAGGATTCACAACCTTTGTGATTGAGTTGCGCTTCGTTTGCCATAAAAGTTTCTTGGAAGTTGGAACTAAACGGGGAAGAAAAGAATCTAGTGACTGGTCAAACCACATCAACTACTGTCCAAATTATTTGACGGCCTTGCCTAACAATTTGCATAAAAAGTTATTTTCTCTTTCACCATTGCTCAATTAGCAAAAATGAACTTTTTGGAATTTGATAAGCAAGCAAAATGAACTTTTGTTGATTTTGCGAATGTCCTACTAACACTTCTTTTTAAAATCTTTTGTGGGGGTATTCAAGGGTTAAAAATAAGGGCAAAATTTTGGTGAAGTGTTTAGTTATATTAGACTCGTCACGATAGTGATACATATTCACTTTTAATTACATCTTATCATCAAAATAAATAAATGTACTGAATACATTAGAACCAATACAAGTCCTAAAAATAAAAATCATATATTATGTATAACTAGCTTTTGGACTTTTTATTCTACTAATATATTTATCTTTCTCATAAAGAAAACAAGGAACTTTGTATTTCACCTCTATGTGAAATGAAAATTTGCAAAAGTTTTGGAAAATCCATCTTTGCACTCACCCTTTCTAAATTGTGATGCAGCCAAACTAACAAAACAAGTTCCTTTGAGACAGTCGAAAAATCAAAACTTTGCTAGTAAGAGAGAAATAAGGGGAGCATGAAAGGTTGGAAAAAAAAAGAAAAAGAAAGATGAAGAAAGAAGCCCGATACTCGAGAGTAGTCACTCCTCCTTTGTTTCACAAGGGGTGTAGGCCCGGTACAATGTTAGGTTTAGTCCCTTCGATAAAAGCTCAAAATTCCTCGATTATTAAAATATTACTTAAATAATATTTTAATTCTCAATACACAAATACAACATCATGCCTAAAGACACTGGACGAAAGGACTAATTTGATTGGGTTAGTAATATTATAAGACTGAAATTACTAATTTCAAATATAAATGATTTTTGGGCAAAGTTATATGACTACAATAACAAAATTTAAACTTAAAATACTAAAGTAATATTTAGGCAAAGTTAGCAGGTGTAAATTGTAATTTTGCCAAAAAAATGAAAATCTTTTTAAATATGTAAGACTTAACATACAAAGATTGTGGAAGACATTATTCACATTAGAATCGACCTTAATTGTATAAATTTTCTTTTGATAAGTAATTATTCTTTTATTTTTGGATAATTTGAAACTTACTATTAAAACTTGAAAAAAATTGATTTTTTTTAAAGAGTATTTCAACTTATGACGTTTGCTCCTAAAATCACTAATTTCAAATATAAATGATTTTTGGGCAAAGTTATATGACTATAATAACAAAATTTAAACTTAAAATACTAAAGTAATATTTAGGCAAAGTTAGTGGGTGTAAATTGTAATTTTGCCAAAAAAAATGAAAATATTTTTAAATAAGTAAGACTTTGGATAATTTGAAACTTACTATTAAAACTTGAAAAAATTTGATTTTTTTTTTAGGCGTTTGCTCCTGAAAGAGTTGAATTTGAAATATCTAAATAATTTATTTGAATTACTAAGAAGACAAAACCGGTTAACACAGGATACGGCAAAACGAGTGTGGGCTGCTGAAGGTGGCCCACAGGCCCAGCCCAGTCTAACCCAGTCACCGTACTGCAATTCCCCGCCACGTCTCAGTTCTCCAACACCATCATAACTGGTTAGCACAACAGTACACACTATCTGTGTGGGTCAGGGGATTGTAATTAATGCGAAAATTCGTAGGGTATTTTGTTTTCATTGTGTTCTGTGTTTTTGATTTTGTAAGAAGGCACAGCCTCTGACACTTCTCTCAAGACATTTGATTCTGTGATCTCCAAAATTTTCTGTTTGGTTGCCAAGAAAAAGATGCAATTCGACTTAACTTTTCTCAGTAAGACAAACCAAAAATAAAATACCCTTTTAAATAAATACAACATTAGATTAACATTATCATCATATATAGATGGTACAAATAAAACACACAATAGCCTACCCCAATCCCAAACCCAAAACACAAAATTTGCAAACACTACCTCTAAGAAAAGAAAAGAAAGGAAAACCCATTACATATACATATTACATGAGTCTGAGGAAAACCCACCATAAAATATACTAATAATTAATTAACTAATTATTTCTTCTAATTCTTCGGTACGGAATTGTGGCATTGAGCACATCACTGACATCGGCAGCTACCTCGGCAACGACTTGCCTTATGATCTTGCCTCGCTGTGGAGGTAGATTGCCAAAATTAGGCCCGGTCCCCGGCCGGACATTCCCTGGGCGCTGGTTTACAGGGCCGTTTCCGCCTTGATCTCCGCCTTGATTCATCTCTACCTCTCTTTCTCTCTCTTCACTCTCTCTCTTTCTTACTTTCTTTTTTTTTTTGGTTGCTGAGAACTCTCTTGCTTACAAACGCTAAGCCCTTTCTTATATATAAATAAAATGGTTGAAAAAGGTTGCTTGACCAGGACGCTCACCCCCCACCCAAAATCCCAAAAAAACACAAAAATATTTGAAAAAGAAAAAAGAAAAAAGAAAAGTAGCCTAAACCGTAACCACATGTGCGCATGTGATGAATTTTTTTTTTCGGGTTAAGTGTCAAAATTTTTCAAAAATACAAAAGAAAAGGAAGCAAGTAAAAATTATATACAACAATCAAAATTATATAAGTAATAAAAGGATTTTAAAAAATTACCTTGTAGGAAAAGACAACTCATTCCTTTGAGTAAAAAAGAAAGATATATATAAATATATATATATATATTTAAAGATTAAACCGAGGAAGATAGACATTTATTTATATTTGATTTTAGTAAATGATTTGCCATTCAAAAGAAATAAAGAGAGATGGAAGTGCATAATTTTAAGGGAAATAAGTTTGCAAGTCCATCAAAAAAAAGTTAGCAAAAAAGAAAAAAGAAAAAAAATTTACATGAGATAGAGATATAGTGAAAAAATAAATTTAGGAATGTTTCAATTAGTAATTTTACATATCTAACCCTATTATTTAAACTTTCTAAAAATATAAATTGGAGAGTATTTTGGTACACAAAATGATGAAACAAAATAAGAGAATCATGTTATTAGTAGTGAGGCTCAAGGTAAATAGGCTCAACATTACAAAGCATTACAAAGGAATCAAATACATACCTTAATAGAAATTAAGACTGGGCTTGTAGTCAACGATCTCTGTCTCTCTCGCCAAGCTCTCTGTCAACAACAAACACCTTTAAATACATACCTCAATAAAAAAATTCTTTTCTCAATATAAATTAGATATAATGTACCTTTAAATATTGAAATTCAATGGATTTCAAAGATTGTTGCGTTTGATTTTGTCATGAAATTGGTGAATTTGTTAAATTAGAATGAATCTGTGAAGTAGGAAGGTGTGGAACGTGATATGCTTGATAGTGGCTAAATGGAGTTCAAATAATAGTGGGTAGATGCAATTTAACGTGTTCAAATGAGAGCAATTTTGTACCGTAAGAAGTTGAAACCCAATGAGACATCTGAATTTATTGATTGGAATAAGAATTGTGATAAGTAAAAAAAATTGAAATTTGAACAAAAGAAAAATGATATACGTTAGTGTGGATGGATGGAGATGTGTGATAACTTTATAGAGTTTGGATAACAAAAATTTTGGAATGTTTTAAAGAATTAAAAAAAAAAAAACATAAAAATTTCGAGATAAGAATGAGTAGTTTTTAAATGAGGTAGTGGGTTTTTTTGGAAGAAGTAATTTTGTATTTTTTTTTAATAAAAAATAATTGAAGTATTTGAATCCAATAGATAACAAATATAGGTAGGAATTAGACATTTGAATACAAATGGAAATGGGTGGTGAGAATAAGGTTTGTTTTTTTTTTGGAATAAGTAATTTTGTTTTGTTTTTTGTTTTTTGTTTTAATTTTTTATAAACATAATTGAAGTATTTGAATTCAAATAGATTACAAATACAGATAGGAGTCAGATATTTGAATACAAATGGGTGGAGAGAAAAACTGTTTTTTTTTTTTTTTTTTTTTAAAATTTTTATAAAACATAATTGAAGTATTTGAATTCAAATAGATAACAAATATAGATAAGAATTAGGTATTTGAATTTTTTTTTCTTTTGTATGTGAGATAGTATTACTCTTTTAACTTTTTTTGCTTTTTTGTAGGAAATAAAATTAAACTAAAGAGTATGTTATTTCAAAATTTATATGAGGATATTTTAGTACGCCAAAAGTTGAAGACAAAACAGAGGAATCTTCTTATTAGTAGTATAGATAAATAGATAAGCAAAATGTAAAAGGTAATTTTTCTTTTGCTCAAAAAATGTGGGAGATGAAGCGATCACAAATTCACAATCAAACAATTCAGTATAACCAAATGTGTCTTTAGTGTATGGGTATTTAACTTTTATTTTATTTTATTTAATAAATTACATATAGTCAAAAACAAAATCACAGAATTTTCAACTGTTCCTATGGGGTTAGAGTTGTTAGAATAGTAAAATAAATAATTATTATTTTAAAAATAGAGAATAAAAAAGAGTGATATGGGATTATTTTTTAAGATCAGACTATTCATAACTAAAATTACAGAGGCAGAAAGTTAAGGGCATGTTTGATAAGAGTATATAAATATAGTTTCTATTTTGCAATCTATAAAATGATGGGTCCCACACTTGAATATATTATTTGGCTGATATTTTTTAAATACAATTTCATAAAATTGTATCATATTTTCTTTATTCAAAACAGGATTTTGGAAACGGCTGAAAGAATATTTTCAAGATACAAAAAATATTTTTAATGGCATAGTTATAAATAAATTGAAAATAGTGGACCCCACTTATTTGTCCAAACTTTTCTATCTCTTAAATTAGGGAGTTTATCTTATCTTTTTCTTTTTTTCTTTTTTTGGGGGGGGGGGGGGGCTAATCAAGGAGCTTATTTTTATGATAAAATAATTCTCAAACTTTAAATTTGAAGCTTATCATTATAAAAAGAAGAAGAAGGTAAATGAGCTCTATTCCCTTATCATTATCCAAATAATAATAATAATCTCAAAAATAGAAATGGTCTCTCAAACAATATATATATTTTTTGGATTTTGAAAACTTTTCTTAAAAGTGGGAGCCAAACAAGTATAATATAAAAATTATTTCAATTTTAATTTTTTGAAAATTGATTTTATACTGTTTTAAAAACAAATATAAAAATCCTTCTGCCAGACAGGCCCTAAAAGATATTAGTAATTAGTCTTTTAAAAAAAAATGAATAAAAGGGGATGATTATTAAAATAAAATAAAACAAGGTTTAGTCCCAGCTACCTATATAACATCCCAAATACAAGCTTGATACATAACAGGAGGATATTGGGCATATCTTTGTTACTAGAAGGTTGAGGACCATGTATGAAGATGAAGAAATGCATTTAATTATACAAGTTCTTTTGATAATAAATTTCTTTGTTATTATTTTTAAAAATATTTTATAGGTTATGTTAATAGGAGTGAAGTATACTCATTGGCCTAATTAAGTAAAGGATACTGCTAATATTATAATATAGACTGTAAGGACACAAAAATCTGGCGGCCCAAACTCACTAAGAATAGTGAAATTGGTGCTGTCTAGCTAGGCCCAAACCAATAGATATTTGTAAAGAGAGTGGGGTAAAACAAGTTCGGCTTAACCCGAGGATTCAGACAGAGAGGGAATGAACGAAAATCAAAAATTAAGTATATAAATGGTTCTTTACAATCTCGCCCGAGGACGATGTTTTGGCGCAAGGATGTACACTATTTTCTCGCTCTCTCTCTCTCTGTTCTTGTTCTAATCTTTTTTCCTTGATTTTTTCTGGGGTCCATTCATTTGGAAATCCTTTTTCTTTATATACTCCTAAACTTATTGCATCCTAGCTCTCCATCTACAATCCTCTCGACTCTTCTTAGGACACTTGTCCCTTTAAATTTCTGTTGAAGGTGATAGAAGGAGCTGCTTAATTATGAATTCTACTGTTCAGGTCACTTTTTCATCAATGTAGCTGATAAAACTGTTGCCAGTCATTTAATGTGGAGGTAGTAGGTGAGCTTTCACTGGAAACTTCCTTCACCTACCTTGACTCTCTCTCTCTGAACACCATCCTCTCCATTCGGACTTCTAGGAAGTATTTTGTCTCTTCTCCTCCTATCCTTGGGCGAATCCCCTCCTCAGGCTTGGAATGCTTTTATAATGATAGTTACAGCTTGTTGTATCCTTCCTTGGTCCTCGGGTCCCCACACAGACCTTATAAATTGATGAGTAAATTTTTTAATACACAAAACAAAATAATTAGTAATCTGATTTGATGGTAAAGAATAATCATTATAAAATGCATTTCATAAGTTCAAATTATATTGTATCTATAAAATAGAAAGGAAGAATTTATTTATTATGTGGTGTTAATCACTTTTTTTTTTTTTTTGATAATTTGATAAATGGGAGAAGAGTGATTTGAATACTAGATGTCAGGAGGTGTCAATTAATTGAGTTACAAGAGTTTTAGCTATTTACTTTTAATTTTAAGTCAAGTTGTTAAGTAAAATTTTCAGTAATTTTAGTAATATCCTAATTACTACTTATTTTCTATATAAAAGAAGCTGTTTAAATTACTACTAATTTTATTTTATTTTTTAAAAAATTATAATTTGATTTGATAATAAATATAATTGAGATTGCCTAAGAACGTTACAAATAAATGTTACCATTTAAAAAAAATATTTTTATAATTAAGATATAAATTTCTATTGTTCTATTTTATCTTGAATTTTAAAATTTTAGTAAGTAAATATTGTTATTGGGATGATCCTTTCAATTGGACATGCAGACATACTCATTACCCCCTTGAAAATTCACAACTATTATGATTGAGAGTTGCATTTTGTAGAGCATTCATGTAAGCTAATGTAAAAATTTATGTATAATTTAGTATAAGAACCTACTTTTTATATTTTACATAATCACTCTTTAAAAACACTTACAGTAGATGATCTTTTTTTTTTACGGTATATTTCTTTAAAATATGATTTATATATCAACTTTTTGTTTCTCTCAAATTATCTCTCTGTCTCTATTTGTGTGTTTACATTGTAACAATAAAGTATATCTACAAACTTTTAAATTTGATTCACTTAGGTGATTTTTGAGTTTAAATATGTAAAATTAACATTTTATGCTATTACACAAATGTGAGTGCTCTTACAGTAACAGATTCTTCGAATTTCATAGGAAAAATTAACATTTTTGGGGATAGATAGTTACACCTATATTTTTGGATAATTCAAAAGTTACAAACTTACCATGGATAAGGGGGATTTGAAATCTACACACATCACAAACTTATCAGAAATCATATTTATCCAACGGCCCACATCACATCCACACGCACTTTAAACAAACCCGGTTGCAAAGAGAAGACAAAAACACGTACAGTTAAGTGGTTAACACGATTATCAAAAAAAAAAAAAAAGTGGTTAACACAGGATAAGTCAAAATGAGTGTGCTGAATGAAGCTGGCCCACATGCCCAGCCCAGCCAAGCCCAGCTCAGTCAACGTACTGTCATTCCCCGACACATCTCTATTCTCTAAAACACCATCATATTCACTGGTTAGCACAGCACACGCATGTACACTCTTTATTTGTTTGTGGGTTAGGGGATTGTAATCAATGTGAAATTCGTAGGTAATTTTGTTATCCTTGTGTTTGCGTTTTTGATTTTGCAATAGGATTCTCAACACATTTGATTCTGTGATCTCTCTCACATAACATTTCTAAATTATTTCCACTTCTTCCAAAATTTTCTGTCTGGTTGCCAAAACAATATGCAATTAATGAAAACAAACCAAAAATAAAATACCATTTTGGATAAAGACAGCATTAGCTTAACATCATCATCATCATCATCATCATCATCATCATCATCATATATATATATATACACGGTATACAAATACAAAATTATAAAGCATGCTGCTTTTGGTTATGCTTTTAGGACAATACAAAGAAGAAACACCAGTAGTCTCGCATAAGCTTAACCCCCCCATCCCAAAACCCATAACACAAGATTAGCAAATAGTACTACTACTAGTAAGAAAAGAAAAGGAAAGAAACCAAACCCAATTACCAAATTATTACATATTACATGAGTGTGAGGAAAACCCATAAGAATTATACTAATAATTAATTAATTATTTATTTCTTCTTTGTGGGGATTATTGGCATTGAAGTGAACACATGGAAAGATGCCCCTGATCAAATCAACAACCTCTTCAACGATTTTCTCACTGACCTTGCCTCGCGGTGGAGGTAAGTTGGCAAATGAAGAACTCCTCATCCTCCTCCGCCGGTCATTCACTGCGCCCTGGTTTTCACCGCCGTTTCCACCTTCATTCATTTCTTTCTCTCTCTCTCTCTCTTTCTTACACACTCTTTTTTTTTTTGCTGAATTGAAAGATTTTATTGAAAGCAGGAAACAAGGCTACAAACAGAAATATTAACTGGCCTCAACCCTTACTAACACAGGGAGGGCAGTTTCTTTACCGATCACTCACGGACTCACTAAAGCCCTTTCTTATATAGATGGTTGAAAAAGCTTAAACACGAGGCCCACCCCAAAAAATTACAATAAATAAAAGAGAAGTAAATAGTAAAAGGAAAAAAAAATTTTATTTTTTTTCTTTGGGTCAAAAAAGTGAGAGCGTTCACATTTCTTTTTCTTTTCAGAACCTTTCTGTTTTCACAGTCAAACAACTCACTAGCTCAATATCTTAAACGTGAAACTTGCGCCTAGGTATCTAACTCTTTATTTTTTTTTAAAATTTTTAATTATTACATATAATTAGAAACAAAATCATAAAATTTAATTCAGAATTGTTAACTGTTAACCTATCCTATGGATAAGAATTCTTAAAATGATTTGTTCTTGAATATTTGAGAATATATAAGAGTGATTGCTGGGGTGGTGTTATTTACGATTGATGATTTTCAAGATTTAATCTTAATAACAATAATGAGTATGTTCATTGTATTAAGAAATAATATGCCAAATTAACTTATAGTTTATTTTTTATTCTCTTATTATTACTTCGGACAAATTTGTAATATGAAAACTGATGGTGATTTATAACAAGTCTCATTCGTCCATAAAGGTCGTCCAAGCCTAACAACATCCAAGATAATTTTCCGAAAAGAGAAAATAGGAAGATGCATCACAAACATGAAAATAGGTTGTCCAAGGAAATGCTAGTCGTCCAAAGAGATATTGGTCATCCATATCATAGGAAGGTATAGACGACCAACCAACACTTAGTGAATTTCAGAGTATTTTCTACAAACCCAAAACGATTGGACCACAACCCACTATTTTGAGACGTGGGCCGCGAATTCCCTGAAATTTGCTCCACTCTCCCCACTAAACTCACACATCTCCCATGATGTTAGTGGAGCCTAACAAGTAGACCCACTCCAAATGGAGTTGATTATTAAAATAAAACAAGGTTTAGTTTACTATACCATCTCTAAAGAGTACCTTAGCTACATATATAACATCCCAAATACATTCTGGATAAATAAAAGGACATTGGGTATATCTTTTGTTTCTAGAAGTCCGACAAGTCTTTAAACTTAGGATTGTGTATGAAGATGAAGGACTGCATTTAATTATGTAAGTTCTTTTGGTAATAATTTTTTTTTAAATTATGAATTATGTTAATGAGAAATGTTATGTCCATAACATTTTCACAACAAATCTTAAGTGGTGGGTTATTACTGGTTGTTTTTAGTGAGTGAAAAAGTAATTTTAATAGTGGGTTCAAATAAGAACAAAAAATAACTTACAACATAAGATTTATTGTAAAAATGTTGTGAATATAGCACTTCTTTATGTTAATAGGAGTAAGCCATACTTAGCGGCAATATAAATACACAAAACAAATAATTAGTATTCTTGCTGATGATAAAGAGTAATTATCAATAGAACGAACTTCATATGTTCGATCATATTGTATTTATAAAGTAGAAAAATAAATTTATTTATTTTTGGTATTAATTAATCACGTTTATTTTTATGTCATAAATAAAACTTTCAATAATTTTAGTATTTTCTTAACTACTATTTTCTAATATAATAAAAATGTCTAAATTATTATAAATTTTATTACAAAAAAATTATAAGTTCATACGATAGTAAATGTAATTGAGATAACTTTAACAATATAATAAATAAAGAAATGTTACCATTGTAAAATATAAATCTCTATCTTTCTATTTTCTCCTGAATTTTAAATTTTATTTAGGTAAATATTGTTATTTTTGATGATCCTATCCATTGGACATGCAGACATACTCATTGCCCCCTTAGAATTCTTAACCCTAATGATTGATTTGTGTTTCGTTTGCAGTAAAAGTTTATTCGAACTTAATGAGGAAGAAAAGAATCTAAGCATTACTACAAATGGTGATTCCTCAAGGTACATGACTACTGTCCAAATTGTTTGACCACGATGCCTTAAATTTGCCTAAAAAGTCAGTTTCTCTTTCATTATTGATCAAATAGAAAAAAAAATGAACTTTTGTTGATTTTTGGGAATATCCTACTAACATTTATTTTTTAAATCTTTTGTGGGATACTATTATTCAAGAATTTTTTTTAAAAATCATTGGTTATATATGTATAATTAACTTTTGGACTTCTCTATTTCACCAGTATATTTCTCTTTCTCAGTTAATTAAAAATAAAAAATAAAACGAATTTTATATTTCATCTGCATGTGAAATCGGAACTTGCAAATTAAAGTTTGGGAAAAATGAAAATCCAACTTTGCACTCTCCATTTCTGACATTGATAATCGTCAAGGAGTTGATGCAGCCAATTAAACAAACTCCTAAAAGTTAAAACATTTGTTGAAAAAGTGGATATAATTGATGACAAAGCAACATGTCATAATGATGTTTTAGACTCTGAATAGAATGTTTGACCATCATATATAGGCTGTTGTCGTTTAATCATGAAATAATTTTCAATTCCCATGAACTCGTTAAAAACATACAGTGTATCTGCCGGTAATCGGAATTTTAGTCAGACATTAGTAAAAGCTTTCCAAGGAAATCAGAGTTCAAAAGTGCCATAAATGTTTGATAATTGATGGGAAAGAAAAGAACCCGTGTTTAATATTACGGTCAAGCCAATTGGACTTAGACTATATATAGGTTTAAATCATTGACCAAATGGATCCTTTTCCTATTATTTGAAAAAGTATATTCAACATCGTTTTTTTTATTTCTTCTCCTACCAATAATAGAAAGGCACATGACTTCCCATCAAAAAAGAAAAGAAAAAAAGAAAGGCACATGACTAATGGGATCATTGGTTTCGGTGTAGTGGTGTGACGTTAATTTAAAGATTTCAGGATCAATTCATCACATTTTAAACTACTACGCCGCCGTGCATGTAACACAAACAAAATTTCTTACATATAATTTATTTATCTATTAGTTTCACTTTCAGAGAGGGGAACGACTTTTTCATATTCTATAGTTTTGTTGAATAATGATTCATAGTCGTAATACTTTAAATAGAGTCCTTGAATAATTCATGAAATAGCAAATACCAAACAAAAACAATATGTACCATTTTTCTTGGTCAATCACATCAAACACTCAAGTTTACGACTTTATGCATCACATACACAGAATAGATAGCTTTCATAATTTTTCCCCAGCTATTGCATCTTTAATAAAGGTGGGTATGGGTATTATGACTTAATCAATCCGAGAACCACTCCAACCAAAACTGAAATAGAATTGATATACTAATAAATTAGGATAAGTGTTTTGAAATTTTCAAAAACATGAATGATCCAAAACTTGGAGGAATAAGTTAGGCTCTAAACATATTTGAAATTATTTTACTCTAACCCATTATGTAGCAATTAAAGAGACATTTCATGTGTATTTTTAGAGACAATATTTTTTTAATGAGTCAATAACTTATTAATCGCCACATAACGGGTTGAAAAAGATAGATTCAAACATGTTTGGTGCCAAAATTTATCAAATATTTAACAGATATAACAGCACATTTTACAATAAAAAATAGAATTGTGAAAAATAAAGTTTTCTTTAACTATTAAACCAATTATTTTTTTTAAGAGCATCATTGGACTAATTTAAATATTTGGGGTGGCCAACTCTTATTTTTGTAGACTAAATTTTAAAAATATTAAAATTATATATATATATATATATATAATTTTCAAATTTTTGGGAGGGCCATGCCCCATCCTTGTACATAGCTACGCCCCTGTCAACAACTGATCCAAACCAACAAACATGGTTGGTGTGCCTATTGAACCGCTAGATAAGGTTGTTGACGGTGGTTAGTGGAGGTGATGGGTTTCCAACGTCAGCCAGTATGGCCTAAAATCAAAGATTTTCTTCCCTTTTCTTTTTCATCCATTTATGATTTATGTTTGTTTGTATATATT